>OX103948.1:19536249-21026616 GCA_944470405.2 Schistosoma mattheei | reverse complement strand
GCATATCAGGACGTAGTACAAGAAGAAAGATATGAAGCGATTTTAATCTCATAGTTTAAAGGAATATCAGTTAGGTGTTTGTAATATATATTGTTATTATACTAAATAACTGTTATGTATCATGTATCAGTTTAAATGTCAATAATCCTTTCTCTCTCTCTCTCTCTCTCTCTCTCTCTATATATATATATATATATATATATATATATATATATATATATATATATATATATATATATATAATCGAATTTCTGTTGTTCAGTCAAAACTGACATTGTGTTATTTGAAAATTCCACCTTTCTCTTTTAGTTTTCTTGATGATTTGGATCGTCTTGGTGCTAAAGATTATATGCCAACCGAACAAGATATTCTTAGAACTCGTGTCAAAACAACTGGTATCGTGGAAGTACACTTTCAATTTAAAAATATGAATTTCAAGTATGTTTATTTTGACATTAATTTTGTTTTATTAATTAATGCATTTTTGTCCACCAGGGTGCTTGGTACCTGTGTGGTTGCACCACAGGATTGAGCTGTACTATTCAGATTGTAGAGTTAAAGCTTATATAGTGTCTGGTTCTCCTGTGAAATGGAATTGAGCTGTACTATTTGGGCTACACATTTTAAGCCTTGGCGGTGTGTGACTCTCCTGTTAAACGCGATTGAGATGTACTGTTTGAGTTGTCACGTGAAAGTCTGAATAGTGTCTGGTTCTCCTGAAACCAATGTAAAATTACCCTGGCCCACAAGGGTATATTTTATAACTATGAATTAATGGATTTTTTAGTTTCAATTTTCTCAATAATATCACTTCATTTGACTAAATTTAGTTCTGTGAGACTTCATTATTTTCTTTTCGATGAGACTATAATCTGTGAACGACCTTTGAGGGACGCTAGGGTGACCTTGAGAGTGTTCACCTAATAACTGGGACTAAATGACGGTTGTAAACCAGTATGAGGAATTAGAATTATGATTTACAGTTGGTGGTTAAGGTTAAGAATTAGATTAGGGGTTTTCATCACGAACTGATATCAGCTATCATGCAAAAACTTTATTTAACCAAATGGATGGGTGAATTTCGCGCCGAAATCCGAGACCTGTTATCTTATATTTGATTGGTTTGTTCATAAATTATAATATGGCCTTTTCTTCTTCATTTTCAAAGATAAGAGAGGTTGAAATTTTATCTACACAACCAAATTCTACCAGTCATTAACTATGAAGCTTACAGTGTAACTAGTCAGCTTATATCATTTCATATCTTTTTCATATAAATTGGTATATATTTCACAGTGATTTCTTTATTTTCAGTAAATGATATTTTGATAACAAAAGTTCTTTCTTTATAGCTTGATTCATGTCATGGTAACTATTTTTTCTATATTTTATTCCTTTAAGCTATCATAGATCAAGAAGTTTTGTTCAAAATACAAATGTCCAATTTTATTCCAAATAGGTATTTGTTTTGGTTAGATCTATTAACTGATTCAGAATAAACTTTCTAGCTTATATAGAATATTTTATGTGTCTAAACCTCCTAACTTTGATGTTTTGTCTAAATACTTCATAAACAATTGGATTCACTGATTTTTGATGCGTTTTCTGAAATAGGTTCTTGTTGGGCATCATTAATATTAAGAAGTTTATGCTTATTTAATGTTTGATCATATCTTTGCATACTGAGTCAAACTATCGTACTTCTCTAAACTCTCTTGTTTTCATTTTATTCCTTCATTTTCTTCTTATATACTATTATGAAGTGTGACCAATCGAACCCATACAGTTCTCGGATTGTTAACCTCTTCTAAGTGAGATTACTAATCGCTATTGGTTTTAAAGCAATTTGTTCTGCTATCTTTGGTTGAAATAATATATCAACCGTCTTGGTAGTATTTGTGTATAATTAAGTTGTTTACTTATAAGTAGTTCAGGTATTTTCAGTTTATTTTTGTTTACCCTGCAGTTGAGTTTCATGGTCATCTCACTATTCCACTAAGTTAGAATCACGTGCTTAGTCTTATATTAACATATTTCACTTTCCTGCTAAGTTACAATTCGTTTAACAAAAATTTCCTGACTAATAATAATTTTTGACTTGTGCTTATGTGTTATGTTGCCCTGTTGTTTTTATCTTTGATAAAATTTAGACTTTTTGATGTGGGTGGACAACGATCGGAGCGTAAAAAATGGATTCATTGCTTTGAAGATGTGACAGCAATTATTTTCTGTGTTGCTATGAGCGAATACGATCAAGTGTTACATGAAGATGAGACAACAGTATGCCTATTAATTTTTAAAAAATCTTAGTAGATTCTCGAAATTACTAATCATCACTTTTTACTTTAGTGTATGATGTTGTATCGAACTTCTAAAATAGTCATCATGAATTTGAAAGGGTGATGGGTTTCCTTTACAAATCTGTATTTTTTTTTAACCTAGCAGTCCTAAGGCTTCTTTTGCGCAGATCCAAATCTGTATGGATTGGTTTTGTATCCCTTTATTAATTTTGTAATAGAGTGGTTTATTAAGAAACATAAAATGAATTTTCTAGGTTTTTGATACTAACTAATTATTTCGATACTGAATGAGGAATTCACAAAAGACATTCAGCAATGGAGTGTCACGTATCATCACAATTGTTTTTTTACTCGATATAGGGTCAAAAATTTTGACACTATACTAAGCACACTCAAAGTAGATGACACGGAGTTCGGACTTTACAATCTTGTGATTGAACGACAAGTAATTCTCTTTGATTGTGATTATGTGTACGATAGAAAAGTATAATTTTGATTGTCATTTATTTTAGTTGAATTGATGGTTAGGAAAGTAGTATCCTTTGAAATCAAATAATTTGTTTTGTATGTTCAACCACTGTCCACTTCAGAGAACAATGTTATAACTGATGGAAGTGTAAGTTGGGAGAAAACTATGCTCAGCCAATTAAAGGTGTGATATCAGTCTATGAGGTCACTGACTATCAGTCTGGTCTGTGTTTGTAGGTGCAGAATACGTGATTGCAGTCCGTACGGTAACCACGATCAGTGGTTAGAGACATTGGATGACATGGCTCGAATCGTTCTCACTAATAATGATGCATTCACTCTTTATCTTAGTTTAGACATTAAGTTCCAATATTCCTTCATACACACCTCTTTAATTTATCGGATGGTGTTCTTTATGTTCAATCTTCCTCATTATTATTGCTACCACATTATTTCGATCTATTTTCAACTTGTTAATCTTCATTTCGTCTCTCCAATATGATATGGCAAATTCGACCAACACATATTTGTGCTAGGTTTATCATTGGTTATTACTGATCAACTGGACTACAACCGTTAAAATCTTTATTATTTTAATTAGTAATGTGAATGTACTACCTTTCTTGGGTATTCATATCAATTTACCAGCTTGATTACGTCGCTGCTGATCGGTGTAGTCGTCATTTTAGGATGGAATGAAAGTAAATTCGATATTAATCCTGAGTAACTAATTAATCGTATAGTCAGTCTGATGCATCTGCATTTTATGCTCTTCGAAAACACATTCCCCTTACATAAACTCCTTGTTTTTTATTTGTATTTCTAAATTTAGTCACTTCCGGTACCAGATTTTTAATGTATAAAGCAAAAGAAGACAATGTTGGCGACTAGTATATACTGTTGTTATTAAATGCTATTGCTACTATTAATAATAAGTCATTCGTGTTGTTTTTTAAATTCGCGAATCGTAAACTAACTAAGCAGAAAATACTTTAGAGGTTTGATCCGAAAGACTTTCAACTCACTAATAGAATTTAGACTGCCATTATTTTACATATCTCAATCTTTTTTCCTCACGGAATCTTGTCAACTAATGATAAAAATCGTGAAGATTGAAATAATTAGGCAGGAGTAGATGTGTTCACTTACTCTATGTCCAAATCCATACTACTACTAACCGGGAGGAATGTATAGTACTCTATTCTCTAAGGAATTTGAGCATCTGAGCTGGATGGTTTCATCATGAAGTTTTGATTATCTTTTTGGATAAATTCAGATAAAAGTAAGGTATTTGTAGAAACCAGTGAAATCGGTTCAGTCAATCTTATACAAAGTATGAACGGCAAAAGTGGAAAAGTTAAACATCGTTTGCAAAATAATCTGTTTCAACTGCGAAAAAAACACTATCGAACAAGGTGTGATCGTCTGGATGAACACCAGCAAACTGTCAACTGCCGTGACATATCTTTAGCTATATCAATTCATGTATATAGTTATGAACACATGTTCAACTGAGAAAATGGCGGTATCGTGAATAAAGGAAATACCGAGAAGACCACAGGTCTCTTGGAAGCATCGCACTCAGTCAATCAGTAATCAATAAACATATCGAAATCAAACCAGTTTATCAACCAGTAAAACAAAATCATGGAGAACTATAAGGTCAGCAGGGATGACATTCAAAATGAATATGCAGTCACTGATAGGATAATGGTCAACAAAAACAACCATGAAATGTTAACGAAAGAATAAGCTGGCAGTCATATGTAAGAAAATTCATGTAGCTCACTTCCACTAGAATTTTCCTACCGACAATATCCAGAAGGACAATTAAAACTATAAGATTAAATCGTTCTCTATAGAGAACGAAACTCAACCAACATCATCCATTTGAGTTATAAACCTTTATTACCACCTAATTTTTTTTTATAAAGAAAATATTTATAAACCTCAAATGGATTATTTTCTTTTTTTTCGCTCAGTAGTAAATAAGTAGTATATTTGCAAGTTTGTTATTTTCCTTTTTTTATTTTCTTTTTACAGAATCGTATGCAAGAATCATTAAAATTATTCGATTCAATCTGTAATAATAAATGGTTCACTGATACAAGTATTATTTTATTTTTAAATAAAAAAGATCTATTCGAAGAGAAGATCAAACGTTCCCCATTGACTATTTGTTTCCCAGAATATCCAGGTATGTATTCTTTTTTTTGGAAATTGGCTTCTACTATCGTATGCATACTTTTTTTCTCCAATTAGCTGGATAGTTTTTGATTGAGATTATAAATCGATCAATGTTAGGCCACCATTGGAAATCTGAAAATATTGGATAGTCTAGTTGAAGCAATATATCTTTCAAACAAATAGGCTGTTGATTCGAACCACTCGAAATCTAATTCATTCCTAGCAGGGCATAATATCACAAAAGACGATGATTGAGAGCTGCGAGTACGCGAACCTGTTATACTTGGTTTTTGTGTGATAAGTACTTATTTGTGTTGTGTTATGATGTCGTCCTATTCGATTTCAACAGTGAGAGAACCTGATAGATTCCTCACAGTCAGTCAGTCAGCTACAACGTAGGACCAGGCACATGTATGCATCGGTCCAAGTTGCCATACCGTATTAGCACAGCAAAATGAACACCGGATTCATTGGGGTAGTTAGGTCAATGGTGGTAATATATAAAAGAAAGATTGCATATAAGAACATAGTAAAGGAAGAAAAAATTAGTTGGTAGAAATAAAGATATGAAGCGATTTTAAACTCTTAGTTTAAGGGAAGACAGAGAGTGTATACACCTACGCCATTGTGGTCGATTCTGAGCCATATCACCAAGAGTCTCCAGCCATTGATTACGATAGTCACGCGGACCCCAACCAAGTAGTCTGCATCTCCCAACATGGCTCAGACTAGAAGTTAGTGACTTTGTGGACTGTTGCCACTTTTGGTTTGGCCGCCCCTAATGGCAGACTATTCATCGGTCGGTAATAAGTGTCAGCAGATAAATTTTATGTTAAAGTCGTTCAACACCCATTAACACAGTGTATCTGTGGCGCTAACGAAAATTATGTTTCCTGGACAACTTGTAAATGGGTGTTGATTATGAGCGAACACAATTTGTTTGTGATCTACGAATCTAATCACTTAGGAACTAACCTAAAGTCATTCAATAAATTATTTTAACTCAGAAGCCATGTACAAGAGATTTGTGTATGATAGTAATACATATTCTGTTTAATAGGCATTACACGTCATATTTTTTTCATCAACACGGGGGGTTGATAGTCATCTTAGCTTTGATACATCTTCCAGATCTTCACAACACCCCACTGAAATGCTTAGCCAGCCTAAAAAGATCTATTTTTTAAAATAAACTATCTCTATAAACGGCGTACTCTTTCTCAATTTCACCAAAATCTTTAACGATTAGTCCACATATTTGTTGAACTGGGGATGTAGTAATCTGTCAACAGTCAACACTTTCACTTTGTATTCCGATCATGATATGCCCATGATATGGTTTGAAGTTATAAGACAAATGTAACCAGATAATAAAAAAAAGATAACTCTGTTCACTTGAAACCTCAATCATTCATCATTCATAAGTAGCCAAATTTTTCTCTTTTCAATCAGTAGAAGGAATAAATTTTCTAAACAGAAATAATTTTTTTTTAAGAAAATGTTTCCATGTCCATAAATCTGGCCAACTTTTTATTACAATTTTTTCATTATCCCATTGATTTTGTTTGATGTGATGATATCGACGCTTAACAACCAATCAATATTGCTGTTATGTAAATAATTGGATAATATTTCTTATTTAAACTATTATTCATTACCATCCTTCCTTTTTTTGATACATATACACATATACAAAATAGGTAAACAAACGTATGAAGAAGCGGCTATTTATATTCAAGCGTCATTCGAAGCAAAAAACCGATCACCTAACAAAGAAATCTATTGTCATCAAACATGTGCAACTGATACAAATAATATTCAGTTTGTGTTCGATGCTGTTACCGATGTGATTATAGCAAATAATCTTAAAGGATGTGGTTTGTATTAATTGACTGATTGTTTTATTTATTTGTTTGTCTGTTTATTTTCTTTGTTCTATGTTTCCTTTCTTTGTTTGATATTTGTCTATTATTATTGGTCGTGTTAATTTATGTATGGTTTCTTTTTGGTGCAGTTATTCATCATTCAGTTGAGTACATATCTTTCTTTTTCTCTCTCGATTACTGCTTAAGAATCATGTTGTACACTTGCATAGAACCTGTGAGCGAGTGTAAGATGCACGTCTACAATGCAGAAAGTATTTTCACAAATAACACATTATATAATAATACTAATAATCGTACAATTATAATTCACATTCGTTTCTTATTTGTTGTGAAATACCTTTTTATCTTATCTTTTCTTTGTGTTCCCTTTTTGTTTTGTTCTCCCGTTTGTAATCTACAAAAGAATAGTTGTATAATCGAATGCTTTTACATTTCTCTTCTCTCAATGTTAATACTTACCTTGAGACACACAGATACACTTGCTTAACAATTTCATAAATAACTAGAATACACATTTTTTAAATAACACATACGAGTGATGTAAGTGGATTTTATCTGTTCAATGCCTAAAATTAAATATATCAAATGTTGAAACAGGCAAAGCAATTCATTAGTAATAATAATGATGATAGTTCCATTCGACTATGTCTCTGTCTCTCTTTCTCTCTCAAACATTTTTGTATGTAAAATCTTTTTTAAATTATAGTACTCTAATCGGAAACAATGATAGAAGTAGCGGATAGTTCAAATGATGATCAATATTTCGTATCATGTTGTTGTTGTTGTTGTTATGGAACGAGAATAGATAAGTAACTAAATAAACTATGTGCTGCCATGTTTTGTTGCTTCTACTAAATTTATGAAATGATTATTATTTAATGCTTTCCTTTTGTATGTATGTATGTATTTATGTATGCTTGTGTTTTTCTACTCACTATTTTTAACGCTTTGTGCTTTGACACAAATAATGTATTTTGAAATAAAATATATTTACAACAATACTAAAGTTTGATAAGGTGGAATAAACTATTATCTACATTGTTTCATTGTTATGTAATTGAATTCACTGAAGAGTGGAGGGGAATACGGTAAACATTTGTACTCATTCTTATTTGCATAACTTCATTTTGTCACTATTCAAATACTATGATCATATCTTTTGAGTTCATCCGTTTGAATAAACAGAGAAAAAAAAACTACTCTCTAGTGTTGGATTTTCCAATAAAAATTCAAGAAAAAAAATGACATTTCTCCATATGTGAATTAGGGAAATAAATCAATTTTTTTCTATTCACTATATTGTTTTCCATTCTGTCTTCTAATATCCTGTTTTTTTTCTCTCGATAGTATGTATTTTTGTGCCACACGGTTTTGTGTGTGTGTGTCTCTCTTTCTCTCTCTAGCGTTAATCTCTGATTGCATAATCTCATTTTGTGTTTCTTTTCCAAGTAAACTATGGTCACCTTGTATTTTCTCTTTCATGTCTTGCCGATTTTAATTCCTCAATCTGTTATCTATTATTATTACTATACTACTGTCCACCATGACAAGGCAACATACATTCTCAATTCATAAATGTGCTTTTCTCTGCTCCATATACAACTTATTACTATATCGACATGTGCAGATATGAATGTATTGATACGCAGTATATAGATATATATGCACACATGCAGTAAACATTTGAATTTTACGCCTAACGCTTACATTCATGGTTGCATGTGCGCCAATGACTAAATCTATTGTATTCAATTGTAGTCTTGTCTTATAAATATAAACGTTTGGTACTTAACTATGTATTTCATTTTTCTTCAGTTCTATTTTAATTCTTCTTATCTTAATTCTTGAAGGTGTATGTGTATGTAAATGCAAACTCATAAACAGGCCTGTTGGTCAAAATCGCATAAACATATGTTATACACTGCTTCATTTCATTGTTTTTTTTTCGACGAATATTATTACTGCTCTCTGTTATTGCTGCTTTAATTCAAATGTATCATGTCTCTTGCAGTCGCGTCTTTAGTTTGTGCGATATATTTTCCTCTAAAACATGTGTTTCGACACAGCTTTTCTCACACTTTAACTTATGTGCATCAATGGATCCTCATATAAAATAACTTCGTTCTCTGTGTGTACGTGTGAAGAATGAGCTATTTGACGACGGATGCTTTCTTTACAGAAAGCAATGGTTTTACTAACTGAATAGTTCTGCTTCATTTTTGTTAAATGTCTTCTAATGCGTTTAATATTTTCTGGCTATTATGTATTACTTTTTTTTCTATCTCATACTCTATTTCATTTCGCGTATTACTTGTGGTGTTCACATTTTCTGACTTGCGCCCACCTCCCTCTCTTCGCTCATTCTTTTGGTCTACAATTCCCTCTTGTCAAAATTCTGTTTTGTTTGACTAAACAATATATAATTATGTATATTGTTTGCCTTTGAGATAAGACAGCGATAACAGATAGTAACTACTACTAGTGATAATAACAATAATAACAGTATCGAATACAGTAATTTGTTTTTTGTTCCCGAATATCTGTTGACTGTTAAGTTGTATATTAGGAATGTACACATGTATGTGCATTTAATTCTCTTATTGGTGACTTGAGGTTTTGTTGATTTAGCTAGCTGTAGTCGGGATCGGTCATATTTGTTCGAGACACTAAATGATTATGTATTCCATCTGTCACTTGTATTTATTGTTAGAGATGAGTATGATACCTCACGGACATCATTTATTGGGATGCTTTTTAAACTGTCAGCTTTATATTTAAATACCTAGACATTGGTACAAGAAGACACCGAATACATATGCGCCACACAATCCATACGATATGTGTGAGGGCTGAAATACTACCTGGGAGCCCGAACTGAAACAGCTTCTTTTCTCAGGCCACTCCCCGAACCTTTGACCTATCGACCTAATCCACAAGGCAGTGGAGCAAAGTTAGGAGATGCAGTCCCGTGATAGTGGGTGACCAACAAAAGGTTCATACGCCATTTGTTCCCTGGGGCCCATGTGCACCATTGGTTTGGGACAAGGGCCTTCCAACTCCCCTATGTTGACCCTTCGTGTCCACCAACCCGGTTAAAGCGCCAGACATCCGCTTAGAATTGTTTAATAAATTGTGGCTTGAAGGTTATCTCTATCGACATAGTATGAGATATCACTTCTTTGGTAGATAGACTTAATTCCTGCTACGAACCAGTGACATTTGGACACTTAGTGAGATAAGAGTTTAGCTTACTGAGAAGATTGCAGAATGAGAACTTACATCCAAACCAATATAATAGTTCGGCTAGATTCAACCTAACTTTTGAGGTGAGTCATTCAGAACTCAACAATAAAGATTGTAACTCTCACTTCATATCTGTTGATCTCATATGATTTGATTTAGTCTTATTTGCTATCTAAAATACAGCCTACTTACCAGTAGAAAACCAAGGAGGTCTCGATTTTAATATCCGATGAAAAATACACACAACAGTAATGATAAGATTCTGACATTAAAAATGGAGTCCATTCATCCATAATGTGGTGTGGCAACTCGAACTGATGTACGTACGTACGAAGTTCTACGTTGTTACTGACTGACTCATACTACCAAGGAAGCTCGTTACTGATAGTTGGTTCAAGATCGGATCACTCATCCTCGTACTGGAGGTTTCCCTCTAGCTAATTCGTTTACCGGTAACAGGTCGTTATTTAAGACAATAATTTCACGTATTAGTTGGGTTTTAAAATACTTTCCCAATGTAAACGATCATTAATTTATGAAGTATTCCATGTATTTCGTCATAGGCTGCACTTCCTTGACCCTTCCAAAGTTAAGATTAACGTTTGCAAATCTCTTGACGAAAATGTTGCATCCCAAGCGCTGAGTGGTTAGTATTTTAATACTTCGTGATATACTCCGAAAATTTAGTTCATCATAATCATGCATAAGGTACTTTAGATTCTTAATTGACCTACTAGTCTGTGCCGTGGGATGAAGCTTAAGGTAACACAGACAACAAAAACAACTTTTTTTACATTTTTATCTTATTAGCAATAACTGCAATCATTTCTGACGATGGGGTACTTGGCTCTTACCATTAGCAATAAAATACTGAGCGGCTTTTGGATGCAAGGTTTTTGAAAAATCTGACGATGACTGCTTTTTTACATGACTTGAGTCAGAACTAATTAAGAAGCTGGGTGTTACCACTGGTTGTGAGCGATTGTGTGGTATCACTGTCGACCGAACAGTCACCTGACAGCCTCAGCTCGTATGGGTTGCGGTCCACAAATACAGAGCACAATATGGTATGGTGTATACGTATGGAGACTGATAAGCATCAAGATGCCCGATCGAAGCTGCTACCTTGACGCGGTGGTCGGGCTTGCCTATCGTGATGACCCAACCGAGCTATATTGGCTGGAACATATGTTCCTGTAGGTTCTACCATGCCAGGCAGGTCGATTGGTGAACGGTAAGACTAAAAGCAGCAACTCAAGGTCTGAGGGCGAAGTCGTACTGCTGACTGTAGAGGGGTGTGACAGCAGTAAGGTGTTTCCTTCGGACAACCGGCATGACAGCGATGCTGCCTTCCCACAAGGAGGGGTGGGGTTAGGAAAGGTCGACCCTAAAAATGTCACACCTCACGGATTTCCATCTCCGGCGGTAAGGCCCTTTGAAGAACGGAGCTAACACGTCAAAAACCTTCCACAAAAAAGCCGTGCGCGACCGGCCTCAAGCAGTTGTCCCTTGGGCTCTGCGGTCACGCTTCCAGGTCGTCAAGACCAACACTAATCCAATTTCCTTTTCAGGTTCCTCAAGAAATACCCTTCCACGGTGTGGGCAGCCGGGAAGTGACATCAGCCCTCATACCCGTAACAGCACGAGACCAAGGTGGTCACATTCAAATCCTTCCTACACCTCCTAATACCTCTCTTATCTCCATGACTAACCCTTCTCACGTCTCTTTATCATCTCGCACCGCTAGAGCAAACGATTCGACTGACTGAAGCATCAAGATGCCCAGTGATAGTCAGAACTGTTCTCATTAAGATTAGGTTGACAAATACTTGGAGTTTGCCTGGAGATGTGGCTTCTGCAGCTTAGTGACTTACATCGATGGTTTCAGACTTATAAGCGCCGCACAACACTCCAAAGCGCTATCACACCTACTCCCTTACCGCTGCACAGATGGTCTGGTCCCATTTGCTTCATTGCTTCCATGAGCCTGATGTATATAAATGTATCACACTACTTAATCTATTTTCTCCTTGATACCATATATGGAATCCTAGCATATTAATGAGCTTATGGGATTGAGTGATTTAACCCCGCTTACTACCTAACAAGATTTTGATGTCTGTGAAATTGCGTGCGTGACATGGTGATGTACATACCGTTTTCTCCATACTCGTACTTTTATATCTAAGTCATCTTGCTGCATTGTTTCCGGTTTAAAACAATGTTATTATTACGGAGCTTGTCATTGGCTAATAAAACACCTGGAACCCTATATTTACTGATGTCTTTATAAAAGACATAATTACTAACGTGGATACGCTACGGCAAACTACTTGCCATTCTATATAATCTACTTAAAACAGCTATAAAGGAAACCTTAAATTTTATTCCTCTGGAAGTTTGACGAACGAGACACTATGTCCGAGGGGCGAAAGTTGACAAATCAGACATCTTTCGCTGGAATTCAGAAACTATGGTCGAGTAATTGTTTAATCTGATGACACAAAAGCTCAAGGATTAAGACATCAGATGGATTAAACAATGTATCAAGCTGTAAGCTCTAAGGAATAGTCATGGTAATTGATTCTTCAAAATTTAATGGAGGTCTAACCTCGTTACTTTTGTAAACATCGATTCAGGTAATCGAAACTAACAACGACACTACTATGACAATTAGGAAAGATCGTAACCAGACACTCTTAATGTGTAATATTTGCAATGAGGTCGATAACCGTAAAAATATTCAGATGACAAGGCACCAATTACTTATTGATATAGTACTCACCGCAACACTCCCGTCCAGCAACAAATTAGATCGACCTATAAACAGGAAGTGGAACGGACCACCTAATTTATGATTATGAGGATTATAGTGACTGAACGTCTAGGTGTCAGAGAAAAAGAATAAAACGTGACTTATCACCTATGAAAAATCTAAGATGGAACACGTACTAGTTACAAATATCTTAAACTAGATATTAACTATTAATCACTAGTACCGCCTTCTGTGTGACCAAAAATGGGAAAATTTGAAATCCACCGCAGCCACAGCTGTTGTGATCTGATCTATATGATTAGTATTGACAGCCCCAGTAACAAAGGAAAGGTAAATCACTTGAGGTCGATGGCCGTGGTTGCAGCATTTTCCATAATTCAGTAAAAATCTGCCCTCCAAATAACACGACCTACACCATAATGATGTGGAAGCTACTGAGTACCACTTTGATTCTCACTGTTTCCAGAAAACCGTCGACAGAGAACTCGGGTTGGTAATTAAAACATCTGGGGCTTGTAGGTTAATTCTTAAAATATAAAAAATGTGATTTACTTCGTGGAGGACGAGAAATCTATCATAGGCTAAGGGAAACGGCATTTCTTTGCCACGAAAGTCAGGGGGGTTTGTGTTGGATACTTAGGGCACTAGTGACCAAAGGCTTGGATGTGACGTGATAATCACGGGACAGGTACCCATAATGGAAAGTTTAACGAACTCAATAAAAATGCCCGCACTGGACTCCTTGGATAACGGTATTTACAAAGGCTTGGAGGTACTGTTGAGACAATCATGACTATGATGCATACAGTACCATACTGTCTGACTGACTTGGTGTAATCACTAGTCAATATGCAGGATTAGGAAATAAAACCACTACGAATCCCATGACGAGGTCTTACTTCAACTAGCACCGTTTTGCTTAAATTTGATCACAGGTTCATACGTAAACTTTTATTGCTTGAAGTTGTAATCTACTCATAGTAGGATCCGTAGAGGCCTTTGGTTGCTTGCTAGCGACCCTAGCTAATCAGTCAGTCTAATAATATGACACTGTACATATTAAGGTGAGGGCCATAAATTTAAATACACATACTACCATATAGCACAAGAATAGAAACAAGTGAGGCTGTGTTAAGTACAATACGTACGTTATATCCTGACGGTACAACACAAGGACAGTACTACAACGGAACATTACTGTGACGTCAAACTTAAGGAAATGAGATTAATAACAATAACAATTAATCCATGATAACTTGTATTATTAGTCAAACTTCTTGAAGCCAATTACAGAAGCATACTGTCTAAAGCATTGTCTGCACATATGTAGACCGTATTTCCGGATCAAACCATGTCGATTGGAACAAACACGACAGCATCTACTGCCTTGACCATAATTCTTCGGACGTGAGTGCCAAATGTTTTCGTGACCCATGTCTATACAGCAATCCAGCTACTTACAGTGAAGACTAGCGCCTCCAGGTGATTTTAAACAAATGGTTCAAGTGGTTCAAATGGTTGTGGACAGAATAGAAGAAGCTTTCGTTTAACAGGCTTCCGTGTCTAGTAGCAGAGGGTCACGAATAACTGCAGGCAGGAACCTAGGTATGTTAACGATAAAAGAGGAAAAAGAAATTGGTAAATCATAGCATGATACTATCCTTAGACCTTAAGAATATATCAAGTTGCCTCTTAAAGGACTCCTGGGAAGTCGCTTGGACTAGTTCGGCCGGCAGCAAATCCCAGCATTCGACAATTCCTAAGAAGTAGAAGTTGTGTTTACAATCCGTTCTGCTATGTTGTGTTTCCAATTTCTGGGTGTTACCCCTTAGGTTGCTATTGTGACTAAGCTTAAGTAGGTGTTTAAGATGTCCAGAAGTTTTAAGGATACTGTAAGCCATCAGAAGGTCACCTCTAAGACGCCTACACTCTAATGGATAAAGGTTAAGTGAATGGAGGCGCTCTTCATAAGGTTTAAATTTGAGTTCTCGAACTGACTTCGTGGCTTGCTTTTGGGTATGCTCCTGAGTGTCCTTATCCTTTTGGAGTGAGGGACAAAATACTAATATAAATGGGGACGGATAAAACTGTTGAGAATTATAAGGAAAGTTCTTCCGTCAAACTGACCAAAAATGCGCTTCAACGTTACCAGTGCAAGGTTTGCTCGGAAGGCGTTTTTGTCACAGTTAGCATAAGACTTTAAATCGTAGGGCACCAGGACTCCTAAATCTTTTTCGACTTGGGATACTACTAGAGAGGCATTTCCTAAGTTATAAATGTAGTCTGCGACATGTTGCAGATGTACTACTTTACACTTTGAAGTGTTAAATGTAAGTCTGTTATCATCTGCCCAACTTTGAAGTCGAGTCAGATCCTCCTGAGGTGCCTGTATATCGTTATGGCCGCGTATCTCTCCCTTTAAAGTTTTACTTCATTAGCAAAATGTAATAAATCTGACTTTATCTGTTGTAGGAGATCATTTATGTAGATCAAGAGGAGAAGAGGTCCTAGTACTGAGCCCTGGGGGACCCCACTAGGACATTCCATAGCCTGAGATAAAGTGAAGTTGAGGCTGCTTCCCTCAGTATAGCAGAATGGACCATATCTGGGCCAGGAGAAATGTATTTTCCTAGGTGCTGCAGCTTCCGAAACACCAAGTCAGCGCTCAGGTTCACTATGGAAAGTCCTGTGCCGTTGCAAATGAAGCTGTCATCAGTATACTTGATGTGGGTCGGTTGAAATGTCCGAGAGTACTGTTCAGGCAAAAGGTTAGCGGCGTCGCCGTCGTTATTGGTCGGGTCGTTAGGACCTAGCAGTTGGGAAACCCCAGTTTTGGCTTGACGAAGAGAGGCTGCCTAACGGAATAAGCTTTTCGGATTGGAGGCAAATTTGTCCATAAGCTTTATCTGGTACTGAAGCCTGTCTTCTCTTATGGCTGTCGCGCATATGTTCCTCATATGTTTGTATTGTTTGTACGCTCCATTGTTGTCAGTTCGTTTGTATTCTGCCCAACAGTGCCTTTCGCGACTTGGCAGGCGAAGAGTGTGGTTCTTGATGACTGTAGGTTGATTGTGGCTATTGGGGACCGTTTGAGGAACTGACTGCTTTGTAGCAAATGAGAGCGTGTGCAGTAAGAAGTCCCATTGAGTATCCACACCGAGTTGAGAGTGAACATCCCAATCCACCTGTTGTAGATAGTCCTGTAGAGCCGACACATTCAACCGTTTGAAATTCCAGCGCATGTTGTTGGTGAGAAATCTTAGCTCAGTTTTGCTGACAAAACTGAAGGCTATAACGGCGTGATTGCTTTTTCCCAGAGGAGCCAGGATTGAGGGGTTGTCAACTAGAAATTCTTCGTTTGTAAATACACAGTCTAAGCGCGACGGTGACTGACTGTTTCTACGAGTTGCCGACTTCATATTTTCGTATAATCTCACATCTTCAACGAGATTGAGGAACGAAGCTTCAGTTGAGTTTTCACTTCCAATATACGTATGTTACGCGAAGTTGACTCTGGGGAGATAGAAGTCCCCTAGAATCAGGATATGAGTGAAACCGAGATGTGTAGAGTGGGATAGTCCTTCCAGCATACTACCGCCATATTCGATGTCGGCAGTGGGCTTCCTATAAATGACTCCGACTAGGCACCTCGAAGTAGTAGACAATCTTACAGAGCAACATATGGATTCCTCAAGATTGTTAAACTCTAGGTTATGAACTTGGTGCGCGTCCAAGCAAGATCGTATGTATAATGCTACTCCAACCTCATTTCCCGTTTTTCTGTCGTTGAGACACAAAGACATTCCAGGTATTGCTAGCTCCTGGTCCGGGAACTGAGAAGATATCCAAGATTCAGATATTCCTATCAGATGAGCATTAGTAGCATTGCTAAGCTCACGTAGCTCATCCATTTTGTTTGGTAGACTCGCGGCGTTCATGTATAAGCACTTTATGCTTTCAATTTGAAACGCGTGAGCTTTTTCCTGTTTGTCTGTGTCAGTCTTACGTGAATGGACAGGTAGCCTGCCTCTATAAAGTTTGCCGAGTTGGTAAGCTCTGTCCGTCACATATTTTTTATCATCGAGACAGTTCACAAGTGGAGTGATCAGCCCGACTTGCCTTTGTGCTTGGTCCTGGTTTCATATAGCCTGTCTGGGTACATGTGGATTCCAGTTGGCAAAGGACGTCTGTTCTTAGAAAATGCTTCCAGAGTTGCAGCCGCCATATGGAAGGATGGGAGAGTTATCCTCATTAGCCGGGGTCTAGGATCACCGTCCTTCTTCGCTAGTCTCGTCACACGTTGAGTCAGCACGTTTTTGGGCCTCAAGGACTGTTTGATGAATTTCCATTCCCTAATATCAGGGTTTGCTTGACTAGAGTCCGTGTTTTCCGGCACACCTTGCACAATTATATTTCTTCTGCGGAAAAATTTGTTGTGAGATTCTTTAGGGATGTTCCGGATGAGATTGCGTTCAGAATACGGTATGTCTGGCAGTATTCTTACGTTCCCATCGGATTTCAGTAAACGACTAGCTACCAGGACATCATCTACGTTGGTAGCATTCTTAAGTGTTACACGAAGTAGCCTTGGGTGATTTTGATGCTTAGATTCCTTTCCCGTGTGACCGTCAAAAGCTCTATTCTAGGAAGTTCAAGTTTTTTGTTCAATTCACCCCAGGGCATCCTGTCATTTTTGTCCTGCAAACTGAGAGGAAGGTCAGGGTTGTCTTTAAGGTTTATGATAATAAGAGTGTCATCACGAACACGACCAACTATCCAATCGGTTTTCATGAGCAAGAAATTGAGCCGATTGACCTATGTTGGCTCATTCAGCGGTCACTTGCAAAGAGATTATTTTTATTAGTTATTCTAAATAGTCAGGCATAAATAATTTTGTCTTCAATCCGAAAAGCTCATTCTATTGTGCAGCCTGTCTTCAACATGTCAGAATCGGACTTTCCTAATTGCTAGATCCTAATGACTCAACCGGCAATGACTGTAACTTTACCGACCTCCTAGCAGGACGACACTTTCAGACATTTCGGCCGTCTCATGCTAACTTCGTCGACGAGAACTTTACCAGCAAACCCAAGGGACTCCCATAAGTGAACCTGAAAGCTGACTTGGTTTTTCAGAAATTCAAGCATATGAACAAGAATACTTCTTCTATCCAGAATATGGTTCATTATTCTATACTGAGGGAAGCGGCTCTAATACTAACAAAACCACTTAGCATAATCTCATATTCTTAAAGCCGAGGTACAGTACTAGAAAATTGGAAACTGGATTACATTACACCAATTCCTAAAGGAAGTCAACGTAGCAAACCTTTCAGCTACTGTCCAGTAGCGTTTTCCTAAACACCCTCAAAAATTGTGGAGTCCCTGATGTCCGACCCTCTATGTGACTACATGCCATCCATTAGCTTCTTTTCACTCAAACGTCACGGTTTCATGAAGAGCCATTCTTGTGTAACCAAACTGCTGGCCGCGGCAGACAAACAGACAGCCAATCTCGTTTACAAGGGCAAGGTCGATGTTATATACCTTGACTTCTCGAAAGATATTGGTAGGGTCAATCATAGATGTCTTATAAACGAGCTTAAACCAAGATGTGTCCAGCCGCCATTGATTGGCCTACTTCACGTTTAGATAATCGACTTTCTGAGGCAGGGTAAACTTTACTTTTTCTCAGGTTACGGAATGCCCTTGTAGGGTCCTCCAGGGTTCACTACTGGGACCCCTTTATATAAACAACCTTCTTCAGCAAGTACTGTCGGGTTTATTACTTTTTGCCGATAATGTGGTCTTAAGTCTTACGCTAATGGAAACAAAAATACCTACCGAGCAAATCTTGCACTGGTAATACTGAGGTACATTATTGGCCATTGTGACGGTAGACCTTCCCTTTAATATTCAACAGTTTCATTGGACCCCATTTAGAGTATAGAAATACGGTGTTTCCTCCCTCATACTTAAAGGATAAGAATGCGTTGGAATGTATCCAAAGGTGAGCCACGAAATCAGTTCGTTAACTAAAATCCAAGTCTTATCGAGAGCAGCTCGAATCAATGAACTTTTACCCATTGGGGTATAGGTATCTTATAGCTGACCTAATAGCCTACAGCATCCCAAACACATCTGGGCATCTCTTTAAACAGCTACTTACGCTCAGTCCCAACACAAACCTTAGGGGTAAAAACCAGAGACTAGCGACAAAATGGACTGTAAGTACACCTTCTACTTCTCAAGAGTGGTCAAGTGATGGAATTCTCTGCCGGTCAAGTTAAACCAGGCAACTTCCCAGGAGTCTTTTTAGGGAAAACTTAACACATTCTCAAGTACTAAGGGCAGTATCTCACTATGATTAACCAATATTTTTTTATCGTTAAATATACCTGGGTTCCTGCTTGGAGGCGTCGGTGATTCACTGCTACTTGATACGGAAGCCTGTTAAGCGAAAGTTTCTAAGAACCATTTGAAACAACTTGAAATGTGATGAACAGACTCAATCTGAAAAGCGTTTTATTTCATGCCACCTCTTTTCGACATAAATGGGTCAGAGCTCCTAGTCATAAGGTCCTAATGGTCTAACTACAAAAGAGATGTTTTCACTCCAGAGATTTTGAGCAAACAGCACTTTCATGAGTTCAAACTGTAGTGCACAACCTACATCGAAAAAGGTTTTATCTGTTGTTAAAGTGGACTCTTGGGAGTGGGTTTAAGCACCTGACCAGTGAGTAAAAAAACTGCAGCCTATAGACAACTATACACATTCTGGCTTAGACATATTTCCCTTTGTTTTATTGAGTGAAGTGGTCTCAATCCTTGAAACACCCTTCAATTTACTATTCTGACAATCACTAAACCAATCTATTGTTCTAGACGCTCGAAAGATAGCACATGTCCCTCCAGTCTTTAGAAAAGGCGATGCAATAACCGTTCAAACTATCATTCTTCAGCTTTATTTTCAATATCTTCAAGGTTTATAAAATCTTTGGTTTGTAATGGCCCACCCAACTACTTAAAAGTCGTAGAATCCGTCTCACGCCAATAGCATGGCCTCAGGAGAACTTAGTCCTACATCACCAATTTGGTGACTTCAGTGGTTATACGGACCACCATTCTCGAACATTAGGGGTCATCGGGTGCAATATACCTCGTTTTTTCTTGAACTTTTGGTACGGTCCACTGGACAAGTTTTATCAATGAACTCAGGTCGATGGGCACAAAGTGACTGAATAAAGCCCTATCAAGATAATCAAATTTTCGAGGTCAGAGAGAACACCATGTTTCATCGGGATACTGGATGCCCCAACAGGGTCCCCCAGGGTTATATACAAGAGCATCCAGTACTTTAATTTCAATAAATGACCCCCCTTAACATTATCCTCCGAGGTATTATTCCCAGTTGATTATGTTGGGCTTCAGAGAGATGTCTGGAATTAGGATGATCCGACTCGATTTCAATATTTGTTGGAAAACATTGGAACAACTTTAAGCCTCCATCTGTAGCATGGTAAAGACAAGACATGCAAATTAAGCAACTTCACTCTAGAACTGTCGTTGTTTGGGAAAGATCTATCAGTCTAGGTGCTTTGTAAGATAAGGTCTTACGCTGCAACGAAAATGCGTTCCAGAAAATCATGCACTAGTGCCTTCAAGGCTCATTTTCGTTCAGCTTATCTAAATTGCTTAACACCTGATCTTTAAAAATTTATTCAGGGTCTGCAAATTAAATCATCACCAGGCTTTACTTTGATGCACATGAATACCTACATGAAAATATTGAACTAATCAAGGTGGTTTAAGAGTCGATAATCGCAATGACACAGATTGTACCAATTTATAAAATATATAAAAGTGAAAGTTAGTGGTGGGAAGACAGGTAAGTTAGTGAATTTTCAATGGGATCCGAAACATTCTCCTATATATAGTAGAACCTATGGGGATCGGAACCTATAGTCCTAGTAAATATGTTGGGAAGAAATCATTGACTCCTTTTTTTCTTGACCAGATAAACAATTTCATTAATTTTGTACATCCCATGTTTGTCTTTCACATTTTTTGTTTCTTTATCTTTATCAATGCTCCCTTATGTAACATCAACTCGCAATTTTACATATTGTGTGTAGTTATAAAATCTAAATCACTGTGATCATCGAATCTTAGATCACCTTGATTCGTTCAATATTTTCATGTAAGTATTCATGTACAACAGAGTAAAGCGTAATCACGATCTAGTGAAAAACAATACGTTTCGCTGGTTATACGTGTGCTACTAACTTTAGCAAAGGCAGTATTTAGGAAGTCTTATTTAACACTATTACTGAATGATAATGAAATGTTTAACTCTTCACTATAAGAGGACAAGAGTATCCTGGAGCGTATCTGGAGGCGAGAAACAAGATCATTCCGGGGGCTCAAATTTACGTCTTGTGCAAAACACCTAGATCAATGAGGTTTCACGCATCAGAATATAGGTTAATCGGAGGCCATCTTCCAATGACTTCCAATATCCTTAACACTCCTGGGTATTCTCCAAAGGACCTAATCAACTTTCATTCTAACTCAAAATCCAGGTTAAGTACTGGCGGATTAAAATGAAATTAAAATGAACTTGAGGCTACTAGCAGTCAATTCTTGAAATGCACTACTGTCTTACCTAGTCCATGCAAAATTACTGGAGTCCTTTGGAAAAAGGCCCGATGCACTCCTAAGTACTGAAAACACAATTTTTAATAATTAAGTAGTAGCGGCTTAAACGGTTCATTAGCAAGAGAGAATTATGTCTTCCGGGCTTTTCAAAAAGAACAGTGATTCTTTTCCTCTGAGCAATCTTTATGGTGTTGATCGTTAAATTACGCATCAAGACTACTGTTTTCGCTTGAATCCAATTTTTAAGTTAAAGTAATCCCCAAAAGTATCGCTTTTAAACTAGTGAAGTTTATCATTTGTACTTTACGAGTACAGATGCATAGAAACTAAAGTCACTGGGACTTATTCTTCGACATTGAATATATCTTTGAGGATTATTTGCATCCATAGGTGCTAAGATCTTTCTGTAACTACTGAAGTCCCATTTTTAAATTTTTTGAAGTTTTATTTACATATAAACATAAAACAAATCTATGTCGCAACTGAAACATCGCTGTGGTGGACCAGCGTGCTATTTCCCGGGCGATGAGGGGATGCAATGTGATAATTACAATAAGTGGTATCACAATATGTGCACGTGACTAAAACAGGCTACATATGAACGGTGCTGCAAGCCATTATCATGTTGGTTGTGTAAAGAACGTCGTTCTACCAAGTCTCTGCGGATCCTAAAGGCTATCGAGCTGCTAAACATAGCTAGAAAATCGTCCTCTGATAAATAGGCAGCAGCAGATGAACAGAATCCTGCTTTCAAGGAAGTTGAGGGCGTTATCATGAGCTTAGCTCTAGACTTAAATTAGACCATAAAGGTATCTCCCATTGGTTTGATCTTTGTTCCTATGTTTATAAATAATTTTCCTGATTGATTGATAAATTGGATTGATTTTAATGTGCTTGTTGATTGCTGATTGACATGAGTGCCTAACTCTTAAAAATTCTCTGGTGTTTTTGGAATTTCCTCCACTCAAGGTTTCCAAATTTTTCCAGTCAAATAAGTTTCCCCAGTTGTCCACGTGAGGGAATGTCATGGCGTTTGACTGCTGATTGATGTCCATGTAGGCGTCCGCTTTGTCCGATGTAGTGTTTTTTCGCGGTTGGCAAAACATATTTTGTAGGCGATGTTTGGTTTGTCTTCTTTTAGCATTTCGTCTTTTGGTTTGAATAGGATTGATTGTAGTGTATTTGTCGTTTTGTGTGCAACGCCTATTCCGAATGTTTTCAACAGTCTCATTGTGCTTTGTGATATGCCTTTTATGCGTGGAAGGGTGATCGTTTTGTTGATTTCTGTGCTTGACTTTGATTCTGATGACGCGTGCAGCTGGTATTTTTTGACGAAGTTGATTGGGTAGCCGTTCTTTTGAAATACGTCCTTCAGGTATTTCTCTTCATTTTTTCGTGCTGCCAGTGTGCTGCAATGTGTCCTCGCTCTCTCGAACAAAGTGTGTACGTAGTTGATTTTCTGAGCTCTTGGGTTGTTGCTATTGTATAGCTTTATAGAATAGGACAAGAGGTGGATTCTGAAAATCCTCAGAGGAGCCGCCTCTTGAAGGTTTCATTTGTTACGGCTGAATAAAGAAACTTGATACTAGGTGATTCACGTAAACTGATTGGTTTCGGAATATATATTCATGAGGATCTCAACCTAGCTGATCGTATTAAGAGACGAGCTGCAGAAGTGGAATTAAATGAGCGTCGCCGAAACGGTGGAAGAAACCTCGTCCTTAAGGGTGTTCAAATTGTAAACGCTCGGAGAGAAACGATCCTCAACCCACTTTGGGTGATAAGGGCAAGCTCTCTACGGAATTGAAGGTGTGTTACACAAATGCTCGCAGTTTACTAAATAAAATGGAGGGGCTCAAGATAATGGTGTGTAAAGAAAACTCGGATGTTATTGCTGTCTCAGAAACACAATTAACGTCAGAAGTATTAGACAACGAAATTCGGTTGACTGGGTTTTTTTATCCTGTAAGGCTGATAGACTTGCAGTGGTATTGAACCATAACCACATAATCCTCAAAGCTGAACACGAGACTACTCGGAACATAGATGTTCAATATTTAACGCGGAGAAATACCTAGCGATGGAGAAGGCGGGAACAAGGGGTTGAATGAATTGAGGTTGATTGGATGGCATGGCTCGGCCATGCAGGCGCGGTCCCTGCGGAATTTTATCTTATATCTTTTATTCATATTAAACGTATAGTTCTTTCTCTAGCCGAAGCTCGCTCACCATCATGTATTGGTAATTGTTTCAATACAGTGAGTTGGTGTAGACGATGATGTAACTTCCACGTAAGATCTCATAGACTAGGCAGTTACATCATGACAAATCTACAATTTTAGGATTAGGTCTATTTTTAGAGCAGTACTAATATCATAGTAGACCATAAGTCTACAGATTAAACCCTAGTGCAGGCGGGGTTATCCTGTGCACGAAAAGTACCCTAACCATACGAGCAGCTGAGACAGTGGCACATGATTCAGGGACGTGTGAACTGGTGCTATGCAAACTGAAATGTAGACGGTAAGATATTGGATTAGTTGTAGAATATCGCAGTGCAGAATATGTAGTAGGTGATTTCCTCCTGGGCAAAACTAAATCCTGGTGTACTAGGAGTAAAAGCCTTGTAGTAGGCGACTTTAACGCACCGTATATAAACTGGGTTAATTTCTAAGTAATATCATCGATAACGTCATTCGATTGCAAACTGTTAGAAACCTCGATTGGATTAACTTTATCCAAAAACATTGGGAACCCCACAAGATATGACTTAAGAAACTCTTCTTCTGTTTTAGATTTAGTCTTCACACACGGTGATGATGTCGGCCAAATGACTTCCCCCCCACCACTAGGGAGAAAGGACCATGAAGTCATATCATTCAAATTCATGGCTGGATTGCCTGTCAAACAGTTGCCGACGCCCGATATAGGGGCAATCAACTCCTCCGCATCGGCTGAAAGCTGGAAAATTTACTCAAGGGTTTCAATGCGAGGGACATGGGCTTATTTCAAGCAGTTGTACAGTGGGGTAACTCAACCATACCTACCCTGGACTGTCCCAAAGAAGAAGAAGCACGACCATCAGTGGACAGGCCGGGATACTCGACGTTTACTAAGACAAAAGAAGAAATGTTGGAGTGCTGCTATTAGTTTTGGTACAGCAGGACTCTGCAGATCGGCAAGAACCACGTGTATAATTGAAAGTCGGGAAGCTTAAGGGAACTATGAAATGCAGTTGGCGCAATCTACACTCAAACAGCCTAAGAGGATATTCTCGTACATAGACTACAGAACAAAGATGCATCATTGGATCCCCAACCTAATCAAAGAAGGGAGTGGATCCGAAATGATAGAGGCAAATCAGGAAAAAGCAGAGGCAATAGCTGATTATTTTAGGGCAGTTTTCACTCAGAAACCTCCTATAGACAAAGAACCAGACACAAATACAGTGTCAACAAACCACCTTCTTACTTAAGGCTCTCAGCATCTTAGACATGAAAAAGTCCACACGACCAGATGAACTACACCCCAAAATCTTGAGACATATTGCACAATATATTGCGGCCCAACTGACTGTGATATTCAACATGTCACTTGACCAAGGTGTATTACCTATGGATTTGAAGGACGCACTCATCACTCGCATACATAAAACAGGACCGAGACAACTTCCATTCAACTCTAGACCTGTAAGCCTCACCAGTGTCGTAGTTAAAATATCGGAAAGCATAGTCAGACGGATCATAATGGCATTTATGGAAACCAATAACTTGCTAAACATAGAACAACATGGTTTTTGAAAGGGTCTGTCTTGTACAACGAACCTCCTTATAGCAAGGGAGTTTTGGATGAAGGCGCCAAGCAACGAAAACTTAGTGGATGTTGTCTACATAGACTTCAGTAAGGCTTTTGACAAGGTGCCAACTAATAGACGCTTTTGAAGTTGGAAAACCTTGGTATTGCCGGACCTCTCTTAAAATGGATTAAGGATTTCCTAGTAGGTCGTGGACAGAAAGTAAGAATAAATTCCAAGTGCTCCAGCTGGAGACCAGTACTTAGCGGGGTACCTCCAGGTTCCGTCCTAGGTCCCTTACTTTTTATGATGTATGTTAATGATCTTCCAAGTATAGTACAGTCTCCAATGTTATTATACGCTGGCGGTGTAAAGATCTGGCAACTAACAACTGGAGACACAGATACATGTGCTCTTCAGGCAGACTTAAATAATGTGACTAACTGGTCTAAAGTGTGGCTGATGCCTATCAACGCGGCAAAGTATCTATATACACTTTGGGGATCCAATGGTTAATAGGTACAACATAGGGGAAGTGCCATTACCCGTGGGCCAGTCACATAAGGATCTAGGGGTGACAGTGAGTCGTGGTCTTAAGACGACGGCTAGTTGCCAGGAGGTCGCATCTAAGGGGTTTCGAACCCTGTGGGCTTTCAAACGGACATTCACTAAGTTAGATACTACCATGTTCACCACAGTATACACATCCTTAGAGGAAACTGAGCTTGAGAACTGCGTTCAGGCTGCAAGCTCCTGTTTAAAAGGTGATTCAAATATCCTAGAAGAAGTATAAAGGGCAGCTACCTGTGCAATTCCAGAACTCCGGGGTTTACCATACAAAGAGCGGCTTTAAAAGCTGGACTTCTTTACTCTGTCCTATCGCAGATCAAGGGGAGATCTAATTTTGATGTACAGGATACTGAGATGTGATTTAGGACATAACTTATTCTCCCTTTTTCTTCCCGCTAGATTGGGACATCTCAGAGGACATAGCAGGCGAGTAGAAAAGCCAAGAACGAACAAAATACTCGTGGCATATAGGTTTTCACACCGTCATCAATACTTGGAACCTGTTACCCGAAGCAGTGGTGTCCGCACCTTCAATTGACTCATTCAAGAGAAGACCAGACACTCGCAGAAGCATAATAGAAAGGGAATGACATAGGCCATAAGCCTTCCATCCTTACCACGTAAATCTGAATCTGTACTTAGTGAGCGAAGTCTGTGTTTATTCAAGGTTCTAGAAAGTCACTTCTTAAAAGATCAAGTAATGAAGTAGTTGCATCTACAAACATACTTATGGGATATATCCCGAAGTGTGAAAAGACTAGTTATTTCTGCTTAACAAATTTGAAGTTTGGATACGATTAATTGGACGATATAAGGCAGTGTACTTTTTAAAGTTTATTTGCAGTTAATGCGCTCATGGATTCTTGCAACAATAAAGACTTTTATAATTGCTGTAGTTGTGCAACTTGCATTTTTTCTGAGTTAATAAAAATTGGTGAGTGTATCCTGAGTTCGTGGTGCACGGACAACATCAAAGCTCTATTAATGAGTTTGATGAGTAATCCTTATTTGAATAAGTTACGAGATGATATTTGTAAACTTGTGGAGTTAAACAAGTCAAAAGACATTCTTTACTCTAAAATGAGGTTATATGGCTGTATGGATTGGAATCTTGCTAGTGACAAACGGAAGCTTCTTTCACCTCAACATATGGATGAAGTTGAGACCCGAGTTATAAATTACTTATCACGTTTACCTCTAGTTTATCAAAGGCTTTTTATTCTATATGTTTTGGTTGGTAGCAGTCCGTCCATGACAAGTTCGATCAGCTCTGAACTTCACAAAAATTCACTACAGAAAGGTGATTTTAAGACTCGGGAATATGAATCTTCAATACAACTGCCATGGAATATCACCTCAAAAATTAAGTCATTTGTTAACAATCAAGAAAAAAAGGTTGCACGTAAAACAAGAGGTAGCCCTTTGACCGAACTTCAATGTACGGTAAGATTTCAGAAACTATCTATAGTGTTATAGAAATATATATGGTTAAAATTCTGGAAACACAGCTCAAGTTATTTTGTAGCTGTCAATAGACATTGATGTACAGTGATCCGAAACTTCTGTTCTCGACAATGCGTGTGGTTGCTGATCTGGTTGAGGTCAGTTGTTCAGTTAATATGAACAAACTAGTTCATACATATTGAGGACATGACTTTTTTAAACAAATCGCTAAAACCAACCGATGCAGCAAGTTAAGTTAAGGAACTGAGGCTGTAAAACACTTGGAAGTAGTAGGGATACAGACTTTGATATGTGAACTAAGGAAACCTCAGATTTTGCCAACACGTACTTTAATAGTCACAGTTGGACCATGACTGGAGACAGAGAACACACTTCACATACTCGACACATTTAATTGAATTTGAGATTTTATAGTTAGGTATACACAAGACTAACACTAATTTATACAAATGCTGAAGGACAGTTTATGGTCAATAGAAAACGTAAGATTTTCTTTTAAAGTGATTCTACTAAAGTATATGTAAATTCCTCTGACATCTTCAGAGATGATTGTTAGTAAGACCTCCAGATTCCTGATAAGTTTTTAAGCAAAAGCTTTGATAAAAGTCCAAAAGCTACTCGAAATCTATGACCAAGAATTTTGCCGAACAATGGCTAGATTTTAGTCTTAGTGATGATGGTATTTATTTGTTCTCTTAAATATTCACTCTCACTGATTCTTTTAAATTTTTATTCCTGATGTTCATTTTTTACTTCATTAAGTATTGTCATTTATACATTCCTCAAAACTCATCTTGTTAACTTCCCCTTTTGCCCTTCCATTGTGAGATGCTTCAACTTAGGCCAGAGAATTTTTTGCCAGCTTTCACCTTGTTCGCGGCTGTCTAACCATATGTTTGTAGTGCTACTGAATTTGGGTCTTTTATAGATTAGGAGGAATTTTCGGAGTTTTTTTACCATGATAAAAATGCTAGATATTTAAGGAAATATATTTCTTGCCACAACTTATTTTGGAGGTAATCTTTAGTTTGTCTTCCTCTGTTATTACATTTCTTCATCGCATAATAGTGATTGCAGCGATTTCGTAGGCGTTTGAGTCACATATATCCCTAGAGGCTTCAGTAACCTGATTTTAATCTCTGAGAAGTTTGCAGGTAAATCATAATTATTCTTTTTCTGACATTTGCTGTTAATTTTGTACATGGTGATGGGTTTGATGGGGATTTCTTAGCGAAACTTTGCATGTAGCCAAATACTTCAAATACCACCACTCGTTTGAATAGTATTTGTATAAAGATCACTTTATAAGTCATTGAATTATAGTTGTCGTATTCTTTAATTTGATCATTATGGATTGACCTTGATATACCTGAGTCTAAAGGTTCGCTGTGTTTGTTCTTGTGATCAATATACTCTCAAATAGTAGATTATTATGTGCCTCCGTTTTGACTGTCAAATATCTTGTCATTAAGGACACTGTTAATTAAATTTAAGGTAATTTTCATCTGAAACTTTTTGATGGTGGTGAATGTGTCGCTTGCACGCCGAATCCAAATAGAGTAAAGTATCAGAAAATGTATGGTAGCACATTACTATTAAGACATCTATGTAACATTAAGACTGTGGCCTCTACCAGTTCTGTAAAGATTTGGACTACCGTTAATTAAATAATAATTATTTTACTTGATTGATCTTGAGGAGACCAACGGCCAAAGCAAATTAAGATTAAGCAGTTACTATCAATCGTTGTTGTAATGTGTTTGAACATAGCTCATAAAATGCTTACTTTATCATTTCGAATCTTTGGCTTTTCGTGTCATTGGTGTATTCCTTTTTATTAGTAATAAGTGGGTTAATAGAAGTCTGTCTAAAACTTTGTTAGGTCTTGAGTCATTTATAAATTATTAATTAGCTTCACTAGCATATACTATTGCTATAAACACCCCACAAACCTAATTTCATTTGTAGATGTTTCCAAGTGTTGAGAGTAGCTTCATAGTCCTTCCAGTTAGTATCTGTATTAGATCTTACAAAGACGTATCTTAGAAGTCCAGAATAGGACATATACATTTGGCTGTTGTTACATTTGTCCGAGATTTTGCCATCAAAACTTTGAGTTCAGTCTATTTATTTTCAAAATTCCTTGTTTTCAAAGACATACTAGCTTTTAAGATCTCGACACACAAACTCCGTATTATGTAGGTGGCTTTTCTCTTTTCCCATTGAAACTATAACAGGTGTAATACCAGCTCATTTTCATTCACCTGTTTATTCAATGAAATCATTGAAACTTGGTAAATTACAGAATCTGTGAAACAAAAATGTTCTGTATTGGTCGTGTTAAAGTACTCCAGAAACCATAATTTTTCATATGGATATTCTTTAATATTTGGGCGGACAGTTAAACAGAAATTGTGCGCTGAGCATATCAAAAATAACATGTGTAAAAACTATGCTTAAAGCAGTCTCATTGATTGAAGCTTGAGTAATCCTAATGTTTCAACCAGCAAGCTTATTTAGATTTATTCAGGGTAATATGGAAGATCAAAGCTATCATACCACCGCATCTCCATGAAAAAGATGAATTACCTTTATTTGTACCTGGTAGTAATCATTCCATAGTTATACGTCAAATGAGTGGCAGAGTCATGGGAAATAATCGAAGTTCTTGCCAAGGCCTTTGGGTATGGGTATTGAGTTTGTCTTTATCTGATAAGATTGGATGAGATGGTGGGTGAAGGATTTTATCAAATTGTAGTTACTCGGCACATTGTTCTTTGTAGTATGACTGTTAAACTTTGGTTATGGTGTCTGGAAATTATTCTTTTTAAGCAGCACTTTCATTTATTCAGTCATCTAATTGATACGATACAATGATTGAAATCATGAGTCAGTTGAAGCTAGACCACCATGGAAAACCTGGAAACACTGGACCTCCGTTTCGTCCTAGCATGGGATCCCTCAATAAGGCGTATCCACGATCCCGCATCCCACGAGATTCGAAACTAGGATCTATCAGTATCGCGCTAGGCGCTTAACCGACCTCTAGTTTATCAAAAGTACATTTCGAGTCCAATACTATTACTGAATTAATCAATAGTTTTTCGAAATCTTTGATAAATACTTGCTATGAAGCAGAAAAACTGCACACCATTTGTGGTTTGTAACCTTTATTTTAGATCATTTACATATACACACTACATTAGTTTGTAAGGAAGGAGCTAAATTATGATGAACTGACTGTTATTGTTTTATTTAATTTTCAGTCATCACTGTTTCGAGTTGATCCACACTTTATGAGATACACATTAGTACCAGTGCCTGTATGCCCAATTCAGTTGAGAAGTAAAATTTCAGGTGAACCAAACTCTGGGTTATTTAAGGAACCACAGGTAGTTACAGGGAGTAATGATAATACATGTAGTCAAGGGAAAAAAATGCATGTAAGTTTTTACCGAAATTTTGATCTGTTTTGTTTTTATCGATTAAGAATATGGGTCATATTGTTCTTATCAATCATGCAAAATTAAGCAGTGGATAAAACTGTAGTAAGCTCGTTTAATTTCTTATTACCTACCTCGTGTAACTTAGACAATTAAGCCACCATGTAAAAAGTATGTATGAGTTTGATTGAACACATGTCTGCACCTCAATTTTTGTCTATCCTCCTAATGGTTGTTAAAAAAGACACTCAATAACTTACTCACAAGTGGTTAACACTCACAAAATATCTAGGGATATTTCGGCTTTTTAATCTCACTCGCTTCCCTGTATGCATGTCTTTTGCGTGCTTGCGGGTTTTATTAATCATTTGCAATACACTATTCCAACAACTGGTGTTCCAGCTCCTGAATATTCTCTGGTAAATTCATAGTAATACTGGGAGAACTGGCCTGCTAAAATACTTGGTTAACGGTATACCGTCTCTTGGGGTTAAATAAAGAGGAATAGGCCTCTACAAAAATTATAAACCATGTATATGTTAAGCCTGCATCTTCACTTCAATAAAGTGTCAAACTCCCAGCAGTTATCTGTATGTATCAAAAATTTAAATGAGATGAAAAGGTACTCACTATTAGTTCATTTCAAAAACAATACCCACGTTTTACGTGTCATATTATAAATGAATTAGTCTTTTTATAAACAATGCTTTGATCTAGATTTAAATGATTTCTTGGTAGGTACCTTAGTGAAACTGTGGTTTGTTAGTTCATGGGTTTGGTTTTCAGAATCTTGATCACAGGTTTGAAAACTGATATGTTTATATTTCTTTTTACGAGCTAGAGTTTAAATAAATAAATCATCCACAAAGTATTTTAAATATCCTAGTTTCAATAGCAATTGTTACTGGTATGTATAAAGTTACTTCATTTGAAGTTTCGCCAAGAGCTATTGCCTGTCCCAAAACCCAGTTAATAAAGAGGGCGGGGCGTAGAGTTAGCAACCTCACATCTTATGAAAGAATTCCGCTACGAAATCGCTTTGTGTGAAGCGACTGAGTTTCATTAGGGTGATTTGAGTCAGGTTTATTTTTATATTATTTATGCTACATATATTATGCGCTCTAATGACAAAAATTGTTAGTAAACATAGGCGGTTATTTTTTCTCGTAAAATATTGCTGGATTGAACAAAATGATAAATAGATACATTTAAAACTTCTACAAATAAGCTGAATGTTTTATTGAAAATGGTCTTCGAAAAACTTGTAAAGTAGTATCACTTTTATATTTGATGAGGGTTTGATTCATCTGAATGATTACTAAAATTCAGGAGGAACTGTAACATCTCATTTCGAGATTTCAATATTTTGATTTATCAAACCCATACAAGACAGAACCCTTGCATTCTACGTTTAGAAATGAGCAGATTTATGGTTTATTTAATACATATGAGTGGAATTTTCTAATACGTACATATTCATTCAGAGGAATATCCAATTGTAGTAAGTGGCATTGGTGCTGAGTATTTTAAAGGTAGACTATCTTAGAGTATAATTCTTCTACTCATTGCCTGTGTAAAAAGAAAAGACTCCATATGAGATGTCTTTTCTAGAGGACAAATAAGGTGAAATATGTGTAGTGTTTAAAGATCTCAGAACCGATCGAAACGGCGATTTGTTATCGTTAAATAATCTGATATTATGTTAGAATTTATATTGGTTAATGATAAGGATATACGAAATTAAATGTCTAGTCTAGTTGACTTGTCCTTTTAAAGTTGAATTAAAAACATATTTTTCAGCTTATAAATAGTAATTGACTTCCTAAAGAATACTTTTATTTGACCTTGAGTAAAGTACTTACAAATTGTATAAAGATTGTAACTTTCACTAAAGTTGAACAGAGAATTGGATTCTTTTTTTTCCACCAAGACAAAATCATTGAGATTTGCTCTAATTGGTGAACTATTGAAAATGTGGTCGATAATTTTTACTTATTGTTCCGAACAGAGAAGTTTTATTTTGACCTTGGTCATCTATGTCAAGAAGTATAAAAATTGATAAGAACACTCGAGCAATTCAATACAGCTCACCCGTCCATAAAATTCACATGTGAGAAAGAAAATGGGGGTAAAATAGCCTTCCTAGATGTTCTGCTTACAAGGAGAAAAGATGGATCGCTAAAAAGAAACATAAACAGGAAAATGACCTGGACGGGTCAATATACTAACTTTTTCAGTTTCGTTCCTCTACAACAAAAAAGGAACCTTATCAAGACACTACATCATAGAATCAAGACTATATGCACTATGGATACGATTGAAGATGAAACAAAGACATTGTTTACAACCCTGAAAGAAAATGGATATCCAGAGAAATTTATAAATAAAAACTTAGCCAATAAAAGACAGCGTAGAGAATGTCCAACAGTAAATAGAAAGCCTCTATATATACGCTTACAATTCAGAGGAGACGCGCCGAGTGAAATGTTAAGACTTAAGTTAGGTAGATCAATTCAAAGGACTTTCAACGCAGCTAAACTACAACTAGTATTCTCCACACGACCAATAATCACTCCGAGGTTGAAAGATAAATTACCTAGACTAGCCACCTCCTTCTGTATCTATCAATTCAACTGCTCCTGTGGAGCAAGTTATATTGGCAGATGTTCTAGGAATTTGTACATTCGGGCTCGTGAGCACCTACCCGTGTGGTTAAGCAAAGGTGTTGTCAAAACTGTTAACAGCTCCATCTTAGACCATTTAGTCCAAACAGGACATACAGCCAACATGGAGCAATCTTTTGCAATAGTTTATCGTGTCAACAGCAGTCTACCTAATTCCGTCAGACTGCGAATCCTACAGACGGCTGAAGCAATTGCTATTCGGATCAAAAAGCCAGAGCTTTGTATCCAAAAGAAGTATGTTCAGCCTCTCCTTTTACCCTGGCCAACTAGCTAATAATCAATCTTATAATGTGGTGACATAATCTGATTAATGTTCATTTTATGTCCCAAACTTATTATTATTATTACTATTATTGTTTTTACACTTGATAAACCCTTTTTGAGGAATTTATTTAATATCCACCCCTGAACCTACTATATTTGACCTGATTATTTTACATATTACGCAATTTCCGATTTGTAATCACAATATTCTCTCTCTCTCTCTCTTACCCCATGTTGACCATATTTATTCTGATAATTATTTATCTCACAATTTCATTTCGCTTATAAACCGATTCAAGTTAACACTTCATATTAGTCAGCCCCAACATTAACGATTTTATTTATATAACAAACAATTCCTGATTCACATATTCACCATTTCCAAATGATGATGTATTTTCTGCCTTAAATCTGGCCAATTTTATGGATTATTAATCTGGATTTATAATTGTAGAACCTGATGAGAAATTATTGAAAAGAATATTCTTCGTTCATACAATTGTGTTTTTAATATGATGGGAATTTTTCATCAATTAAAAATTGATTTCATGGTTTTATCTAACATCATATATGGTATATTCTATACAGTCGAATGATTGTATTTAGGATCCATTCTGAATCCGTGAACCAATGAAATTTAATTAATGATAAGGGCTACTGTATAGTATTAGACCTTTCCAGATGAGCAATTCATGATTAATTATTGCGTTAATATTGCCTATCAAGCTTAGTTTCTCTACTCTTAGTGTAATTTGAAGATCTGTGGTACGTGTGTCGTAGATTAGTGGGTAGATCATATCCTAGACGTTTTGATATTTCTGCATCGATAGTAATTCTAATGTATTTGATGCAAGTATTTGTTTCGTGCACATAAATTACTGTGTAACCGGTAATCTTATTTCTTCTTTTACCAAATTATCATGTACACTCAAAAATAATATTAAAAGCATTAGAATTATGGTGTTAATTGGAAAAGTACTGTACAACTGCCGTAATAAAATATTCATATAAATTGGATTTCAAAAGTAATTAGATTTTTCAGTTTTCTTTCCAATACTTCTTGATTTCATTTTATTTATTGCTGTATTTTCACTTGGCTACAATAAATTAAACCAAATTGATTAAAGTTAGAGATTTAGACTAGTGAAAAATCACAGCCAAAACTGAAGGTAATGAATTCAATCCATGATAGAGTTTTGAGTGTTCACTATTCATAAATTTAATTTTAAGATGAAAAAAATTACCATCCAGTGCTTCCTGACTTACAGTAATTCTGTAGTTTGTATCGATCTATGACGAAAACAAATTTCGAACTCACTCAAGGTGAACTAACTGACAAGTTCCTCTTTCATAAATAGTCAATCAGTCATTTGTTTAAATCAATAATTTGTTATGAGGGAATTTTCTATTTTTGTAAAACCGTAGTCTGATTCATCTGATGATTGGAATGATTTGATACAAAAATCATGGATTCAATATCGTATGAAATAAAACAAGCGTATAATAAGATAAAAATACGATATGCTTTGATGTTTGAAAGAAATATCTACTGTGGACCATTTAGCATTTATGTATTGTTAGAAAGGTAAGGACTTTATATGGGTAATAGTCAGTATTGATAAAGTAAAGATGTAGCATTTTGTATTTTGGTTTTTTTTTGTTGAGGAATTTTACCGTCTTGTTAAAAATGTGACTTAGATTCCATGTTATAAATAGGTGTTGTCAGCTTCGGGACATTTGAATTACTAACAGCTGAGAAATTTACTGAAGAAGTCAAGCCAAAGCATATTTTTACTACTGATCTACTTATTAGTTTATTGAAAATAATTGTGTTCTGTTTCATTGAAATAAGAAAAACCCAACGAATTCTATTTATTATATAAAGGATATATTTAAGAAAATATTAGTAATACTTAACAATAGGGTGTAAATTAAAACCTTTTTGTCTCCATTCAAGTTCATAAATAACGTATTAGGCTATTCAGTATTGTTGCATGATTAAAAATGAATAGTATTGGGTTCAATGTAAAATTCCTGAGGTTCATTTAAAAGAGGAAATTAAAGTGGCTCACCAAATTAGTGGTTCGAAATCTGACTCCATTTGTACGAACATATGAATATACCATGAATACAGACCTTCCGTTTACTTCGTTATGTAACACTTAGGCTAACCCCATTTGAGTGACAGCGGTAGTAAGGAGCCAAACACAAATTAAGTGGATTGCTTTATTTCATTCAACTGTTTACGTAGACATACGTTAAAATGAGAAGCAGGTAAACAAAGAGAAGCGGAAAAGGCAAGTGTACCAATTTCCTTTGATAAAGCGTGATTTACTATTTATAGTCAGATAAAAATCAGCTAAAGAAATAATGAACTGGGCAAACGATACACATACGCTCAAATAAAAAACGGTCACGTTATAAGCGAACAACTTACAAGTTCAAAATGTAACCTGCGATGAATAACTGGTCTGTCCGAATGCTAGAATAGTCCATGTAGGCGTTGCATGGTATCAGACCCCACACAACGAACTCAACTATAAGAATGAACTTTTATTTTGTTTCATAATCGAGATCATAACACTTGAATTGCAAAACTTTGCAAGACTTTATATTTTCGGCAAATGTTTGACTCCTTTCTAATCAGACAATATTTACGCTAATGTAATGTATATCCTACTTGACTTCGTATGTATTCCGTCGATTTAGCACATTTAGGACAACGGTATATCAAAAGTCTAATACGAATTATATTTAAGGTACATATATTTCAGGCATACTAGTATGTTGAATGACAGATTAAAGATCCAGAGACTATATACGTCATTGAACTTCGCTAATAGACCCACTTAGAGTAGTAAGGTGACTTAGTTTTTATAAATCTCGTAAGAAATGCCAAACGTGAATAAACAGATACATACTATCATAAAACCATAATCAGGGTTACATGAATAATTGACAAGGGCAAATAAATGAATGACTGAATAAATCGAAAGATTAGAATTGTGAAAGGATTTTGACCATAAAAAATGATGAATAAAGTTAGAAAACTAAGTAATTGTAACGCTTAACTTTTCTCAACAGATTTAGATTATAGAAAAAAAAACTAGTATTTGATATTATAGAAAGTGTGATTCAATTATCTATATCTGAAGGGGTTTTGTGAAGATTTTAGAAATTTCACTGGTTGAAATCATGAGTCAATTGAAGCTAGATCACCATGGAAAACCTGGAAGCAATGGACGGCCGTTTCGTCCTTGTATGGGACTCCTCAGCAGTGAGAATCCACGATCCACCCCGCCCGATTCGAACCCATGATCTATCGGTCTCGCGCGCGAAACCAGTAGGTTCTGGGTTCGAATCTCGCGGGCGTCAAGATCGTGGATGCACACTGTTGAGGGGTCCCATACTAGGACGAAACGACCGTCCAGTGCTTCCAGGTTTTCCATGGCGGTCTAGCTTCAACTGACTCATGATTTCAACCGGTGAAGTTATCTATGTCTGTTCATTAGATTTATGTATATATTTTGATATCTTTTTAGGAATAAAATAGGACATTATATTCATTGAATGTTTCATTAAAACAGCTTACTTTTGTTACATTAATTCAATGATTTAATTATCATAGGCAACCAAATCAACCATTATGCAAACGACGTGTAATACATGTAGATAATAGAAGTCATTGGTTAGCTCATTGTGAAGGACGATCTCAACAACGTACAATTAAATTTATAGATATTACTATGAAATCATTTTGTGAAAAATCTTCATCTAATTGCATTTATAAACAAAATGGTAATGTTAATCAATCCGGTAGTACTGCTGAATTTATGTAAGTAACTAGTAATTATTAATTACAAATTAATTATAAATAAAAACATAGTCACTAAAAGAGAGCATAGAGAATGTCTAACTGTGAATAAAAAGCCTTTGTATATACGCTTATAATTCAGAAATGATGCACTGAGTGAAATGCTAAGACTGAAGTTAAGCAGACCTGTTATTATTATCTTTGCCATTATTATTATTATTATTATTATTATTATTATTATTATTATTATTACACTTGATAACCTTTTTGAGGAATTTATTCAGCATCCACTCCTATCTACTATATCACCCCAAATGCCCTGGTACGGCCAAGAGTGGGGAGAGTCCGCTACCCCTCTCGAAATGCTCTCACATGGTCACGCGTATATAGCCTCTGCCAGGAAAGTCCTACTCACTGCATTGTCGTGACGAGGGTGTCGTTTAGGAAATTGAGAGGACGGAAAGCGAATGCCCGGTGCTTTAACCGGGTTGGTGGACATGTAGAGTCCACCTAAGGGAGTTGGAAAACCCTGATTCCAAACCAATGGTGCACATGGACTGCAGTATCCTAAAGGAACAAATAGTGTATGAACCAATCGTTGGTCACCAGCTACCATGGGACTGCATCTCCTTACGATGCTTCAATTACTTGTGAATCAGACCTTCGGGTTGAAGGCTCCGGGTGTGGCCCCTAAGAAAACCACCTGCTTCGGTCTGGGCACCAGGGTAGTATCACACCCCTCACACATATCAAATGAGATTTGTGTGGCGCATATGTATTTGGTGCCTCCTTGTACCAATATCTATTTGTTAAAAATAAAATAAACAAATAAAATCTACTATATCTGACTAATTCATATCATTCTACATATTACGTACTTTCTGATTTGTATTGGATTATTCTCTCTCTCTCTCTCACCCCACGTTGACCATATTTATTCTGACCATTTATTCTTACCATTTCATTTAACTTATAAACTGATTCAAGTCGACAACTTCACATTAGTCAGCTTCAACATTAACGATATGATTTGATATAACAAACAACAATCCTTGATTCACATATTCACAATTTGTAATGATGTACTCTGCTTTAAATCTGACTAATTTTATGGATTATTCATTTGGATATCAGATAATTATAGAGTACCTGATGAGAAATTCATTGGAATGAATATTCTTCATTCATATCATTGTGTTTTGCATATAATGAGAATATTTTTGAGCGATTAAACTTAACAATCATTAAAATGTTCTCTCTTTTTTTGTCTTCTTTTAAACTATACAATCAATTTTATATTTCTATTTGAATATGTAGGGCACATTTAAATCGTGTTTGGTTAATTGGACATGCTGGAAGTGTAAAAACATTATGGTTAGATATTAAACTTCAATTTTATTATCAGGTAGTTATGATACAAGTATTCGTTTATGGAATCTATCTGATAATAATAACAATAATAATAATAATCAACATTGTTTAAATCAACAAACAAATCTATTAAATCCTATAAGTTTTAGAAATAGTCGATCAAAATGTATTAGAATATTTCATGGTCATACAGATACTATACTTTGTATTTGGTTAGATCAAACTAAATTATGGTCAAAATATAATAGAACATCTGAAAAACGATCATATTCATCTTATCATTCAAATAATAGACATAATAATAATAATAATAATAATAATAATCCAAATGATGTTAAAAAAGAAGGATTTCAAGGTACATATCAATTTGCAAGTGGTTCAGTTGATCGTACATGTTGTAGTAAGTTGAATTCATTTATATACAACTAATAAATTTTGGAATAGTAACATTATTTCATATATATACATATATATTTACTTACTTACACCTGTTACTCCTCATGGAGGAGCATAGGCCGCCCACCTGCATTGTCTATCCAACCCTGTCGTGGGCACTGCTTTCCAGCTCTTTTCCGTTGTTGTTCATCCTTTTCATATCTGCTTCTATTACCCGATGTAATGTATTCTTTCGCTTTCCTCTTTTCCGATTCACTTTAGGATTACAAGTTAGCGCTTACCTCGTGATGCAGTTTGACGATTTGAGTAGTGTATGTCCTATCCATTTCCATCGCCTTTTCCTAATTTCCTCTTCCGTTGGAAGCTGGTTTGTTCTCTCCCACATAAGGTTGTTGCTGGTGGCATCCGGCCAACGAATGTTGAGCATCTTGTGTAGCAAACTATTTATAAATACTTATACCAATTTGATGATGGTTGTAGTAGTTCTCCAAGTTTCAGCTCCATATAGTAGAACTGTCTTGACGTTCGTATTGAAGATTCTCACTTTGATATTGGTTGAAAGTTGTTTTGAGTTCCATGTGTTCTTCAATTGTACGAATGCATCCCTTGCTTTGCCAATCCTTTCCTATATGTCTGTATCTGATCCTTCTTGTTCATCGATGATGGTCCACAGGTGCGTGGAGGATTCCACATCTTCCAGAGTTGGAAGGGTTGGTGTTCTCCGTGTTGTATTTGAGGATCTTGTTTTTCCTTTGTGCATGTTGAGGCCTACTAATGCAGAGTCTGGTGCCACACTAGTTGTCTCCGTATGCATTTGTTCGTATATATATATATATATGTTTATTCTTTCACAAGAGTTTACAAGTATAGAAATAAATTTTAAAAAATAATCGATTTCGGATATGTATTTTTTAAAGTCAGATTATTCAACTAAGTAAGTGATTTTTAAAGCTGCTTCTTGATAACGAAGTGTTCGAGAATAGAATTATTCGTCGTTTTACATTCATCAATGAACAAATATACAAGATACTGCTTTGGAGAATAGAAAGTTTTTCTTAGTAATTTCATTAATGGGTTTTTGAATATTTGCTATGGTACCACCTATGAACTCAGAGTTCATGAACAAGGTCTTCTTACATTATTGTAATTGTCATTTACACTTGTTGTTTGAGCTTTAGGTTTCTGTCAGTGTACAAGATAGGGCATAAATTTTAAGCGATTAGTCGATGTGATTGTCCAAAGATGAATGAATAAATGGGAAACGACTAGGAAGTTATTACCAAGCGTTAGAGTGTCAGATTGATCACAGAATTAAGTTTGAATTGATCGATTAATATTATTAGGTTTCGCCTAAGTAGCCAAAACATAAAGACATGTAAAACTTGATGCAAGTGAGGTGATAAAAATGAACAGGCACCTATTAGTTGAACATCAAAAACCAATTTACAATCATATCTCAAAACACTAAGTTTTGAATAGATTTAGATTTTCTTTATGTTGAATAATAGTCCTGAGATATCAACTCTGCAGTGCAGATACCTCCAACTGACAAGTTTAAAATAAGACAAAACACGCGTCCTGGATTCCACTGTTAACCATCATCCAACTCTCTTTATAATTAGAAATAATGATTTCATCTAACAATGAATAGGATAAAATACTTTTTATGTTTACTCTTCTAGTTCATTATCTTTTAAAGGTTAAAGATGATTTAGTTTATTTAAAGTTATTTTCAAGTATTTAGATTTCTTCAAAGTAGAAAAGCATCCTTTTATTATCTTGTATAGTTCCCTTCTAGTATAAAATATTATACTTTTATTCAGTATTATTTTAACAATAATCCAAATAATTAATTTAATATACTACTTAGTAGATTTTTGTTAAATTAAATAATCTTTTTTTATACTTGTGAAATATTTTAAAGTCTGGAGATTAGATGAACAAAAACCATTATGGATTATGAAACATTCAACTCCAATCACATCAGTAGGCTTAAGAGGATACATTTGTACAACTGGTGAACATAGTGGACGTATAAATGTCTGGAGAATTGGCAATAAAAAACCAATTTTAATAAAGGTTAATATTACATAAAATAATGAATACTTACAATCATATTCATAAAATTAGTTAGTTATTAGTTTTTTAAAAAGATTTTTATCATTCTGCACTGAATGTATGAATAAATACAACTGATTACTACATAAACTGTAACAATAATGATATTTTTTGTTGTTGAAACTACAATAATCGAATAGAAAATGAATAAATTATAAGCTAAGATGGATAGTGGTTAGCAGTGGGATACAGGACGGGCGTTTCGTCCTATTTGCGACTCGTCAGTACCTGTCGGGACTCAATAGCTGAGTGCATAACACGATAGCGTTTGAAGTGAACAGTACTGGGTTAGAGTCTCAGAGTGAACATCAACTTTGAGATGCAGGTACATTCAGCTGACCAGTCCCAAATAGGATGAAACACGTGTTTTAAATTCCACTGCTAGTCACTATCCATCTTTGTTTATAGTGCTTGTGAATTAAGGCAATATCGAGGCAATCCGCACAGTATACACATATGCCAATAAGAGAGAGACTGATCAATCACAATCCTAAGCATTAATGGGAAGATTCAAGTAAATAATACCAAGTGAATTTAATGAATACATTACTTTGATTTTATTTATAATCTTCATACCAGAGTACCGTCTAGTTTTAAATGGTCCTCCAGATAATAATACCACGATACTTAACTCAAATAAATAAATAATAATTTAGTTAAATAATTATACTAAAGGTTGTAAGTTTTACACTATGTTTAATCGGTACAAAAATAATCACTGATATAAGATACAATTTATAATATTTTTTTCTCTCCCTCAGGTATACTTCGATATTATGTTAATTCATTAATTAGACTAATCTCGTTATAGAAGAACTTGGTTTCATAATCCAAAATAGAGAACCAGATTAACACTAGATAATATCTTATCCAATACAATTACAATCAATCACACATAGTGGGTTCGGAGTAGAAATCAAAGAGAGGGATGGAAATCACATATTTAATAGTTAGTAGGCTAAGTGCCTGCTTGTTCACACTCAACGATCAATCACACTTTACTTTCACTACCAAACAGTTACACTGATTCAAATTAATTATGTCTTCATTTTACATGAAACGATAAACCCAACAAAAAAACACAAAGTAAGGGGTTATGGAGATTACTAAGTTTTTGATTGAGATCATGAACCGGTTGATGTTAGACCACCGTTGCAAACCTGGAAGCACTGGAAGGCCTTTTCGTCCTATTGTGAGGCTCATCAGCAGTACGCGTCCACAACTCCGCACGCAGGACTCGGACCCGGGACCACCGGTCTCATGTGCGAACGCTTAACCTCCAGACCACTGAGCCGTCATCCAGTTTGAGCCATGACCAGTGGAGTCCAATCCGTATCGAATGTGAAACAATCGTCCACCTCAGACAATGGATGAAAGGTTATGCAAGATCATGGATCGATTAAAGTTAGTCATTAACACCGTTGGTTATTGGCTCAGTGATCTAGTGGTTAAGCGTTCGCGCGCGAAACCAAAGGTCCCGGGTTCGAGTCTTTTGTTTGGGATCGTCCGAGTAGTCCCATACTGGGACGAGACGGTCATCCGGTGCTTCCGGGTTTTCAACGGTCGTGTAGCTTAGATCGAATCGCAAATTCAACCTTGAAAACATTAGAATAATATTCTACGTTGATCTACATGTGTTATACTGAAAGAATAACGTGTACAAACTTGAATAATATGCAGAAAAGATAATCAAAAACGTTTTTTGATGATACACAGTTGAATTATGTTTTATTAACATCATTATTATAACAGGTATTGACTGGTCATACTGATGTTATTACAGCGTTACGGTTCGACAACTATCATTTAGTCACATCGTCCAGAGATAAATCTGTAAAAATATGGTCTATAATTGGAGAATTCTCCGACTGTATAGGTACATTAGTGCATACTGGGTAAGTGGATTGTAACAGTTAGGGTGCTTTTTTATTTAAGTTTTTCAAATCACGGTTCTTTCTTTATATTAAACCTGAAAGTGATGAACGGCAGTTTTGTCCTAGTTTGGGACTCCCCGTCAGAGCTCATCTACGATTCCACATGCAGGAATGAAATCCAGTGTTAATCTCTGTCGAATCAACCAATTATAATTGAGTTAAACACGCACCGCCTAAGGCCCATTTAATCCCAAACCAATTGTTAATATGAATCTCTTAATTTAACAATCAATGATGAAGTTGCACCAGTTAAGTAAGAATGACTAACCCTTGTTTTTACTTCATTATGTTGTATCCCTGATGCTTCTTGGTATACGCGCGTTTATTTTTCTCTTTGTAACTGACTAGTACTTTCCGTTTTTGCACTAATTGTATTAAATTAGATTTTAAGAACAGATCATATTTGTTGGATATATACATAGCTATTTGTTTTGACTAGAGCCCTGGTAAGACTTTATGTGCGACAGTATAGGTACTTACTCAAGAAATTCATTTGTAGGTAATTCATTCCTACACCCATGACCTTCGGTCTTGCTTACGAAAGCTTAACCTCTAGATTAATATATTTAATTTATGAAGAAATTCAGTTGTATCATGAAATGTACTCTATGTAGCAAGAATTATGACTTATAACTTTGAACAATTCGGAAGTAATAAATGTTTAGAAATTAAAAGTTAGTAGCTAGTAAGGCGTAGAATAATTACATAAATAATTGGTAACAGATACTAACTTAGTTCAACAGCGTATTACTAGATGTCATTACGAAATAAGACCGGGTTGAAAATTGTCTAAAGTCATGGAAAACTAGACAAATGATTCATCCAGGATCAGAAATTCGATAGAAACCAGGACATCCAATTTTTGAAGGTTTGTTTTAAATGAACTGAGTTGATTTTTATGTGACACACAATATATAAGTTTCGTGATGATAAACTTTTTCAATAATGTATGCATTTGAGATCTATAGAAAAATCATATTGTTACTGTATGGTTTGAATTTCCGTTGTCTATTACCATAGTCTAAGTTGTCAGTATTGATTTACTTAGAAATATGTGTTAAATGAAATATTTCAACTACATTTTGCTAGTTAATGGCTGATTAGCAAGAAATCTTTCATTTCAATAGTTGAGATCATCAGTCAATTGAGGCTAGACCACCATGGAAAACCTGGAAGCACTGGACGGTCATTTAACCTTTAATTATTCAATACGAAATTCACAGTTACATAGTTTGCCAACTACAATATACATATTGATAAAAGAAATTCAGAGAGTAAGGAAAACTAAAGTATATAGCCAATTTATGCATTCTGAAATAATTTGTTCATTTATACTCCAAATGAATATCAATAATTTTGTTCTCTTATTTAGTGAAGTGTTATGTGTTGAATTGATTGATTTAAGAATTATAACTGGTTGTTCAGATGGTCGTATACGTGTATGGAATTTATTAACTCAACACTGTCAAAGAATATTACCGGGAAATTATCGTCATGATCCAATTATAAGTATTATGCCATTGGAAAATCGGTATATTTTTAGTTTATGTTAATATTTATTGAATCATTCATAAACATTGATAGTGTATACATTTTTATCAGACTATTATCATAAGAAAATTCAAGTTCAATAAACATCCTATTGTGGGACTCCTCAGAAGGATGAAGCAACCGTCCAGTGCTTCTAGTTTTTCTATGGTGATCTAGCTTCAATTGACTCATGATCTCAACTATTAGAATTACTATAATATCCACAAAAAACCCTTCTGAAAATAATGTACTTCTGAAAAACAAGTCAAAATCTGACCATTTTATTAAGTTTTTATACTTTAGTTTCCCATATAGATATTATAACAAGGATATTTAGAACTTAAGAGTTAATATTGTCATAATCCTTGATCGTAATATTATAGGGATTAACTAAAGACATAGAATTCTGTGTAGACTATAATTCTGCTTTTTTACTAGTAATGGAAATATATTCAATCTGGTAGTTCATTTGAAATCAGTAGTTCATTGGAATTTTTATGAAATTTATCATAGTATGGCATTAATCCATATTGACGAATTTTCAAATAGTAAAGATCAAATAGAATGTTTAAAGAAAAAAATGAAATGGAGTACGCTTGCGTTGTACAGTAATTGAAAATACACTGATGTGTGATATGGTGGGTAAATCAGCAGTAGCTAAATGAGTAAGTCAATCGATGGCAGTCAGAAGTGACTTAAATGTCAGGTACATTTCATTGGGGTCAATTTTCTAAGGATAGAGTAGTATATATGTGAATGAGTATTTGTACGTTTTATTCGGTAGCCTAACACACTTTCTCGGTCACTCTTGTGTTCTAGCCCAAGTAGTCAGTTGGGGGGTTATCGTGTAGCACATCGAATATCAGTATCAGATTTCGGACACCTCCTGTTACAACAGTGTATAATTATTCGTTTTTATAAAATTCCACTACAGACGAAGAATGAACCTATTTACCTATATGTTGCCAATTATAAGTTATAACGATTTCTCTGAACACAAAGACAGTCATTATTAAAATGAGAAGACTTAGTTTCTTGATAACATCATCATACTGTCTCCTAAACCTTGTTTGTTTTTTAGTGATTATCACTCTTAAAAAGTGGTTTTTAGGTAATATATAATACATATTCTATTTCTGCTCATGTAACTACATAATGTTGTCAAATGATCCAACAGTTTTACATAAGAATTACATCGTTGAATATTCATATTAATCCTTCAATGAATGGATTAGCGAATATCGATGCTACAGAATAATCGGTGATTGAATTCTATGTATGTTTTTCATGTAAGAAGCATTAGGTAAACTTTTTTAGCCTTATAATCACTTAAAACATAATGCCATGGCATAAAGATTAACATGTATATGACTTTTGATTACTTAAACAAACTTGTCTTTGAATTATAGGCAAAGATGGATGGTGTCTAGCAGTGGAATTCAGGAAGTACGTTTCGTCTATTTTGGAATTCGATAACCGGACGTATCTGTATCCCGTAGTTGATGTTTACTTCAGGGCTCGAGCCCTGTAGGACGAGACACGTTTCCTGGATTCCACTGTTATCCATCATTGATGTTTGTTTATAATGTTTTTGATTTAAGGCAATATCGAGGTGATCCGCACAGTATGCACATATGTTAATGAGAGACTGACTGATCACATTCCTAAACATCAATGGTAAGATTCAAACAACCAACATACAAATGAATTGTTTATCATGTTTTGTTTTTCAATGTACTTTAATTCTGTTTATTATAGATTAATTGTTAATACACAACACAATATATTAGCTTTAAATTTTGATACTGTAAAATGGGAATATCATGAATCAGTTGAAGATAAAGCGGAAGAATTTTGGCTTAAATCAATTAAGAATAAATCAAATCAACAGAATAACAATTCATTACACTCTAAGCCTAGTTATGCTGAATCAAGATATATTAGATCATGTTTAATTAATTCAGCAGATCCAAGATTTTTTAAACGGTCAAATATGATAGGTGTAAGGCATAAATCAGGTTTGTACCAAAGAATTTTTCTTATAGTCTATTCAATCTCGCTTGTGAGTGATTTTTTGTGTTGTTTTAATCTATCTGAGATAAATAACAAAAACAATTTGACTCTCATTGTTGAAGTACAGGTATTATATCCAGTCAAATACTTAATATACCATGACTTACTCACACCTTTTACTCTTCGTGGAATATAGGCCACCTGTTAGGATTCCCTAACCGACCCCGCCTGTAGCCCTCCTAGGGTTATTGTCAGTCCCAAGCCTTGATAAAGAAGGAGGGTTGGGCATGGGGATAGCAACCCCATCTCGCCGAAAAACACCTGGCAAAAATCGCTAAACAGTTCATATCATGAACTAACTTTATATAAACAAACATTGTAAACTTAACAGATAATAGATAGTTGTTTCACTCTCGTGTCAGCTTCCTCAGTTGTATCCACCGACGAACTCATAAGGGTTTAAACTCAGGATACTCAAATCTTGTGTTAAACTCATGACTTTTAAATCTACAAGTTAGCATTAGATGAATCCAATTTCTAAATTTCGTTCAGCTAGTTATTTTGATTGTTTTCATTTTGATTACTGTTGTGTTCCTGTAAAAGTTAGTTTTCCTATTAAACTAATAAAAACCCCGGAAATTTATCCTAAACCTTTGATTAGATTGTTTAAAATGTGTTACCTTACTTTAAGCTCTCATAGTTTACATTATAAAATGATTCATGATGAAACAGATCTTTAGTATTAATATTGAATAGATGAGTGAACATTGACAAAAATGTATCTGTTTGTGTCCTTTTCTAGCTAAGTCCAAGTAATCCGAATATTCAAATCAAAATAGTTTTACCTGAATCAGAAAAACTGGAATAAGACTATAGAATTTGTTTCAATAAATGTACATACTATTAATTCCTACATCATCAGACAATTTAAGTGCTAGGAGTGAAGGTCATGTGTACAACCTCTGAGAAAATATCTTCTAATGATATTGAGTGCCAAAAGTAGTTATCACGTACCAACATGGTTGTTATCAGCAATCAATATTCATTTTTTCATCTTGACTCTACACTCAAACTAATGATAAGCTTATTTGGCTATTGACGAGTTAGAATTCTACTGATCACACTCCTAATATCTGGTCAGCAGCATCTCCAATCTTATAGATGAATGATTGTGACTTGAATGCCGAAGATGTTATCAATCGCCTTAGCACTGCAGATACGGTTTGTTGAGGAGTGCCATTAATTCTGAAACTTAAGTTCAGGTATTTTTAAAAACGGAACATTATTATTTTACTGGTTTATTCTAATCGAGTCAAAATCAATATTATTACATAGATGGAAGTAAGAATATTTTGGTTGATAGTAGGAAACTTTTAAAGTGTGATCAAGATAATACCATGGAATCAACAGATGGAGTTGTTCTAAACACTAGAACCTAATTTCTTTGGTAACTTTCCTCAGCGTCTGACATTTAATATAATAATAAACTAAATTAAAATGGAATCCTGTCATATTATTTATACAGTGAGTAATGATGTGCAGTTTTTTGGATATCGTATGATGCCCGTAATACGTGGGAACATTTCTTTCAGATTTTATTTACTGAAATGCATTCGGGCTGTTAATAAAAGAATCTGACACTGGAATCACTAGTAAATAAAGTATAAATAAGCCAAACAATGTTCGTTTATGCATATCTTCATGAGATCGTTTGAATGAGCTTATATGATATGATAAACTTATTTTTACTAACATTCTTCAAAATGTTAGCCGGACTCACTAACTAATTGGATAATGCGATGGCGTTTGAAGCGAACAGTACTGGGTCCAAGTCCTAGAGTGAACATCAACTCTGAGATTCAGGTACATCCAGCTGACGAGTCCCAAATAGGACGAAACGCGCTTCCTGGATTCCACTGCTATATATATATATATATATATATATATATTCCATCTATTACAAATGACCCCATAAAACATTCTAAGCTAACTGAATTCAACATTTCTCAAATTAATCTGTTAGAGATTACGAATATTAGCAATATGAATAAATCATTTTACTAGTTCAAATTTTAATTCATTACTTGTATTTCTTCTCTACAAACATTTCAGCTTGTCGATCTTTAAGTGAATATTCAAAGTCAAATAGAATGAGTAGAATATCATCAGGGTCATCGATTCAATCATATTCTAATAGATCCAATGATTTGTTACGAAATAGTAAAAAGAAATCTTTTGAATTTGAATTTTTAATATCACCACCAATACCGGGAACATATGCAGTGAAGCACAGGTTTGATTTGATTTCGTTTTTAGGCAATATTTCTAACTGATATGTCTTGCCGACTTTTTCCAAAATCCCGTCGCCACGTCTTGTTGTTTTGTAAGCTACTTTTATATTTGGTCGTGACTGATTGTTGTGTCGGAAACGCTTATCATTTATACCTTTGAAATCCCCACGACGCGAAAGTAAGAACACAAAGACTGGTATAAGTGAAGACTTGTTAACCCCAAAACACGACGATACTAGTCAAAAATACACTCATTGATGTATTGATTGTGCAAACACTTTGATTAATAATTAGGATGAAATCATATATATGAAAAATACTCATTTATGACAAATCATATGCTAATCATAGTTCATGTCAATTGAATACACGAATATTGTATATTATACAGAATAAGATATCATACGAGAAAACAAAACAAGTACTTCATTGAGTAATCATTACATCGAATCAAAAACGGAAGTAATATTGAACAAGACTCATAATGAGTAAATCAATCGAATTTTGATTTTTCTTCCCGTCATATCACCTTCCCTTCTTTTTTTTGAAGATTCAAAGTTTAGATCGTGACTTTATCCTTCCCCACGAAATAATGTTGGGTCCTTGTATTCCCAAGTTACAGTTAGTGTGACTCTATTTTAGACGAGACATATCACTAACATAAACATATTGATTTTAATGATGAATAATAAAGGAATTTTCTTACTAGCTATTAACAGTATTTAACTATTATAAACAAAGATGGATGCTGTCTAGCAGTGGAATTCAGGAAGTACGTTTCGTCTATTTTGGAATTCGATAACAGGACGTATCTGTATCCCGCAGTTGATGTTTACTTCAGAACTCGAGCCTTGTAGGACGAGACACGTTTCCTAGATTCCACTGTTATCCATCATTGATGTTTGTTTATAATGCTTTTGATTTAAGGCAATATCGAGGTAATTCGCACAAAATTCATATATGCCAATGAGAGACTGACCGATTACAGTCCTAAAAATCAGTGAGAAGATTCAAATAAACAATGCTACGTGAATTTAAACTATTATATTTGCTATTTTTTGGCTTTCAAAATGATGATAGTTTGATGCATATTAAGAGGACCCATCTCAAAAGGAATCATATCTATGTTACATGTAAATAAAAATAAAGTCTGATAAGAAAAATTCACCTTTTGTATTAATGATCTTGAGTAGATCTATAAAAAAGAAGTCATTTTAATTTACATATATGTACATTAAAATGTTAGAAAATAGGCATCATAATCAGTTTTAGGTTTGAAGTTCTTCTCACGAATGCGAATAATAATAATAATAATAATAATAATAATAATAATAATAATAATAATGATTTTCGCGCTAAAATCCAAGACCTGTTATCTTAAATCTGATTGATTCACCCATAAGTTGTAGTCTTGCCCCTATTTGTTTTTTACTAATATTCTTCAGATATCTTTCAAAAATCTTACAATATCAGTATATGGGTTGTGGAGATTATCAATTTCTTTGATTGAGATCATGAATCGATTAATGTTAGACCACCGTTGGAAACCTAGAAGCACTGGACGGCCATTTCGTCCTATTGTGGGACACTAACACCACTACTGAGGAGTCCCACAATAGGACGAAACAGCCGTCTAGTGCTTTCAGGTTTTCCATGGTAGTCTAACTTCAATTGACTCATGATCTCAATCAAAGATCTTACAATATATTTTCCATCCATTATAAATGATCCTTAAAACATGTATATTCTGTAAAACATTCTAAGCTAACTGAATTCAACATTTCAGTTAATGGTTTAAGTCCATTAGAGATTATCAATATTAACAATATGAATAAATCATTTTACTAATTCATATTTTAATTCATTATTTGTATTCCTTTTTACGTTTATTCATTATAAACATTTTTTAAAATCTATCACAAGTGTTATAAAACGTCCTAAATCAGCATTTGCAGTTACTAAAGAATTAAAACAAAAAGAACATGAACAATTATTATGTAATAATAATAATAATAATCTATTCAATCAATCAATGAAACAAAATATTTCAACTATAGAACATCAAACAAAACAAGTAAAGGTAACAAATGACAACAGTACTACTACTACTACTACTACTACCACTACCACTACTACTTCTACTACTAATAATAATCATACCAATATTATTGATTATTCAAAATTATTAACAAATCAATATTTCTATCAATCATCTTATGATATTAATCAATTTAAATATTATTTATTAAAACAAATTCATTATTTAAAAAGAAATCAATTTAATGATAAACAAAATGTTCAATCAATAAAAGATACTTATGTTGATCTTGATATAAAATATAATAATAATATAGTAACTAATTATAATGAATTAGATCAATTAGATATATTAATCAATGATAATTTCATTAAATCATATCAAACGAATTCATCAAAAATCCATAAATTACGATCATATTCAGCTCCTTCAATAAATAGGAAATCATCAGATTTTTCTAATTTCAATATACAATACATGACACATTGGAAACAAGATAATGAACAATGTATCAATTTAAATTCTATTCAATTACCAAATCTTATTGTAAGTTAGCAACAACAAAAAAATTTTTTTGATTGAGATCATGAACCGATTGATGTTAGACTACCTTTGGAAACTTGGAAGCACTGGATGGCCGTTTCGTCCAGGTTTCCAAAGGTGGTCTAACATCAATCGGTTCATGATCTCAATCAAAAACTTAATAATCTTCACAACCCCTATACTAGCAAAAAAAATTTTATTCAATAATCTTTTTATAAATTTAGTTTATACAGATTTCTTCCATTCGTTAAATATTAGTCAATACAAATTAATTGTATATTATAGTAATTTCAATAGTTGAGATTATAAGTCCATTGAAGTTAGACTATCATAGAAAACCTGAAAGTACTAGATGACCGTTTCGTTCTATTGTGGTACTCTTCAGTAGCGTACATCTACGACCTCGCTTCGTGTGATTTCAACCCAGAACCTATCAGTCGTGCACGCGAGCGCTTAATCACTAGGCCATTGAACCCGATGGCATCCAACTGTGTTAATGTCTAACTTCAACTAATTCATGAAATGGAGCGACATATTAACCACTGTCGTCAGTGAGTTACTATTTCACAACAGACCCGGTTGAACTGCACTGGTTACTGCTACTCACTAGAACTCTGAGATATATCTCTTGAAGCCAGTCATTGGTGAGCATATGTTGATTAATATCAGAAGGGGTTTTTGTAAATATCATAGTAATTTCGATAGATGAGATCATGAGTCAATTGAAGCTAGACTACCATAGAGAGTCTGGATCTATGTAACAATTAGCTTTTACACTTATGAATATTATGAAATCACTCGGTTAAATAATCTATCATAGTTTATTAACAAATGCATCTCTTTTAAAAATGAGAAATAATATTTATGTTTATTTATTAATGCTAATCTTATTGGTTATAAATTACCAAGTATTTCTTTCGGTTAAAATGAAGATATTGAATTCACTATGAGTTTGTTTTGTTGGCATAAGTATGCGAATACAACACTCGAAACAAGATATTCAGAGTTTATTTTTCCATGTAAAGAAGATTATTTAGTATCACAAACATGTACATTTTTCAGTTTATAAGTTTATGGAAATTATTCAATGTTATCGGTATCAAGAACCGACCTAAGTTAGACATTCATTTAAAGCCAGTAAGACTGGAGAGTGGTTTCATTCTTATATGGTATTCCTAAACAGTACACATCTGAGACTCTATCATACGAGATCGAACCCAACATCTTTGGTCTCACGCTCCAACGCTTAATTTTTAAACCACTCAATCGGAGTCCAGCGGGATATATAATTTCAATGAATTCACAATATTGCACTACCATCTTTCATTGTCTTAAGGGGATTACTGCCTCTCACTCGACACGTTTTAACTTTACTAATCATAGCTTCTCATTAGAACTCCAGATATAACTCTCAAAGTTAGTCACTGATGAGCACATGATAATTATCCGTATAGAGGTTTGTGGAAGCTATCGAATGATAATGATATCAAACGTGTCAGTTGTGAGGCAGTTTTCCACTAAACACAATGAAATATGATCGTGTAATATTGTGAATTCACTAAAATTAGACATGTACACCATTTGATTGGGGGTTGGAGACTTAGAAGTTAAGTGTTGATGCATGAGACTTAAGATGTTGGTTTCGATCTTTTGCAATCGAGTCGTTGATAGGCTTACTTACTTACTTACGCCTTTTACTCCTAATGGAGCGTAGGCCACCAGCCAGCATTCTCCAACCCACTCTGTCCTGGGCCTTCTTTTCTAGTTCCATCCAATTCTTGTTCGCTCTTCTCATGTCCATCTCCATTTTCAGGCGTAATGTGTTCTTTGTTCTTCCTCTTTTCCTTTGGCCTTCAGGATTCCATGTGAGGGTTTGTCTTGTGACGCAGTTGGGTGCTTTCCTCAACGTGTGTCCTATCCACTTCCAGCGCTTCTTCCTAGTTTCCTCCTCCGCTGGGATCTGGTCTGTTCTTTCCGACAGTTGGTTGTTGCTAATAGTGTCCGGCCAAGGGATTCGAAGTATTTTACACAGACAACTGTTAATGAACACCTGTATCTTCTGGATGATGGCTTTCGTAGTTCTCCAGGTTTCTGCCCCATACAGTAGAATTCTGTTGACATTTGTATTGAAAATCCTGTCCTTGGTGTTGGTTGACAATTGCTTTGAGTTTCAGATGTTCCTCAGTTGTAAATATGCTGCTCTTGCTTTGCCGATCCGCGCTTTCACATCTGCAGCAGATCCACAGTGTTCATCAATGATGCTGCCCAGATATGTAAAGGTTTTTACATCTTCCAAATCTTCTCCGTCAATTATGACTGGATTGGTGCATTCTGTGTTGTATCGGAGAATCTTGCTTTTCCGTTTGTGTATATTGAGACCTACTGCTGCTGAGGCTTCTGCTACATTGGTCGTTTTCTCCTGCATTTGTTGTTGCGATTGCAGTAGGAGGGCCAGATCATCTGCGAAGTTTAGATCGTCCAGCTGCATCCTAGATGTCCATTGTATCCCGCGTCTCCCTTCAGATGTTGACGTCTTCATGATCCAGTCAATCACCAGGAGAAGGAGAAAGGGTGATAGGCACTGTTGTATAGTACCGTGTAAAAATAAAACAACTATTCAGTCTTTTTGATTTCAAGTGAATGTCTAGCTCTGGTCAGTTTGTGTTATTATTAAAATGCATTTAAAAAAAATATCATAAGCGTAATTAAGTAGTTTGTGTGAAATCCAACAACTGTACTGAAAGAGTGATCACGGAATATGAAAGGTATGCATTTTATACCACATAGAGAGTGAAATAGGTGAAAAATCTTTTTGAGATCAAATTCTCGTTCTATGATGAAAGACTTTCACACCGAAGTGAAAATACAGACGTATAATCTTTTCAGATAACATTCAATTAATGGTCACCCAACGGACTGGTCAGTCAGTCAGTCAGCTATAACGTAGGGCCGCACACATATATGCATCGGTTCAAGTTGCAACACCTCATTAGTACAACAATATCAACACCAAATTCATAAAGTAGTCACTTCAGTTGTAGTAATATATAAAAAATATTGCATATAACGATACTATACAGTGAGACAGAATTAGTTTGTAGAAAAAAAGGTATAAAGCAATTTTAATCTCATGGTTTAAGGGAAGACAAAGAGTGAATACACATATGCCATTGTGATCAATTCTGAGCCATGTTAAACACAGTTTCCAACCATTGGTTACGATAGTCACGCGGACCCCAACCAAATAGTCTGCATCTACCAACATGGCTCAGATCAGAAGTTAGTGACTTTGTGGACTGATGCACGTTTTAGTTTGGCTACCCTTAACTTTCTTCCAACCATCCCCAACACTAGTTAGCATTTCGCGCCATAGTAAACGGTGGTCAGGCATACATAACATTTGACCCAATGGACTGGAGACATTGTTTGTCCCTGCAACATATAAAATAAAATTGTGTGATGTCAATTTTGTTGGATTTACCAGAATATTATTGCCAATTTACTTTTAACTTGTTATTTTCAAGTTTGGTTTCACTTGAGTTATTCTGACTGAAGATATTAAATATACTGAAAAATGATAAGAATTTTATAGTTTGCGCAAACTTAATGGCTTTAAATAATATCAATACATTTATTTGTCCACTTTCTCCATTTTTGTTTAACTTCATCATAGACCTACTGATGGAAATAACATTCTCGTCGACTAAATTCTCGGGTATTGATCTCCTTCCAGGAGGTCCACTTATCGACTTAGAATACGCGGATGACATAGTCCTGTTTGGTGAAGACTCTGATTGTTGGGATATTCAGGAAAATATCCCAAGAATTATCCTGTTAAGCCTAATGTTATCCTTGGACATGAAATGGTATCATCTTATTGGTGAATATTTGTTTAACGTGTCATTTTCCTACTGGCCATTATTGTACAATGTTATTTTCTATTTTATGGGACGTTGTGGTCTGCTTGACTGGTATATAAACAAAGTATGTTTGAAATACAATGATTCATATCTCCGAGGCTGTCACTTGTGTTCTGGACTCAACTGGCTGGGTTAGATAGGGAGGCGAGACCAATCAGAACCCTAGGTCGTTCTACGTGTTTGTGCGTCTTTGGTCCGATCAATAATTCCCTACCCTTAATCCGCAGCATCATTTTCACGTTATAACAATTGGCGACGGGGTGAAGAAAAGATACAATCCAAAGTCATTCTGTAATTGGACGAAATCCAGTCTAATTATTCAACCAATCAGTATCCAGATTGTCATCAGTGTCCTTGAACCACATTGGACATTAGTCATACAGTAATTTTCATCACAGGTGCTGATTCAAAAAAATGACTCTCCCTTCCGATCGATTACAGCTGCTCTTTGAACGACATTTGGACTTATTAGTCAAATTCCGCACGCAGCTGCTAAATCACTCATGCTATGAAGACGCGACGGAAGTGGATGGATTGATATCTCAAATACACAGTGAGCTGGAAAATGACAGCAGCCTCCATGAATCCTCGATGAACTGTACTTCAAACGAAACAGTCATCCATGATGCGCCCAGTGGTCCAGTACTTTCTATTCCAGAAACATGCCCGGTAATGGAGTCAAACTCCATCATCCCCGAAACAGCATGTGCAGACAGTAACATATCCAGCTCACGAGAAGATCTCATTGTTTTGCCAGAAAATGTGTTCCACGCATCAAATAATAACCAAGAACCTGGCACAGTTTTGTTGGACGCCGATTATCATAATGATCCACTACTTACTAAAGATTTAAACCCTGATGACTTCGAATTGGATGGCGTTTATCCTCAATATCTGATCGATTTTACTGGATTCCCTGTGCAATATGTTTTAAATACAATCAAATTAATTGTAATTTGGGTTTATGAAGACCCAACATTATTTCGCGGGGGAGGATGGACGCGGAAAAAAATTTAAAATCCGGACATCAACTCCGGATCTCCAAAAAAGGGAGGTGTTGGGATATTCAGGAAAATATCCCAAGAATTATCCTGTTAAGCCTAATGTTATCCTTGGACATGAAATGGTATCATCTTATTGGTGAATATTTGTTTAACGTGTCATTTTCCTACTGGCCATTATTGTACAATGTTATTTTCTATTTTATGGGACGTTGTGGTCTGCTTGACTGGTATATAAACAAAGTATGTTTGAAATACAAGGATTCATATCTCTGAGGCTGTCACTTGTGTTCTGGACTCAACTGGCTGGGTTAGATAGGGAGGCGAGACCAATCAGAACCCTAGGTCGTTCTACGTGTTTGTGCGTCTTTGGTCCGATCAATAATTCGCTACCCTTAATCAGCAGCATCATTTTTCACGTTATAACACTGATAAAATGCACAGTCTTCTGGTAGCACTAAGCAACAATGCCAGAATGTTTGGAATGCGCTTCTCTCCCTCTAAATGCAAGTTGTTGATTCAGGACTGGTCTGTGTCAACACCTGAACTAAGGATAGGGAGTGAAGTAGTCGAACGCGTTGACAACTTCACTTGTCTTGGAAGTTTGATCAGCCCTAATGGGTTGGTGTCTGATGAAATCTCAGCACGGATTCGAAAAGCTCGTTTGGCTTTTGCCAACTTACGTCACCTTTGGCGAAGGCGAGATATCCGTCTATCAATAAAAGGACGAGTATACTGCAAGGTAGTCCGTTCTGTTTTAATTTAGGGCAGCGAAACATGGCCTTTAAGAATAGAAGACACTCGTAAGCTACTAGTATTTGACCACAGATGCCTTAGAAATATTGCTGGCGTCTGCTGAGATCACCGGGTAAGTAATAGTGAGGTTAGACGCAGGGTATTAGGGAATGATGGTAAATCAGTTGATGAGGTTATGAATCTTCATCGACTGAGATGGTTGGGCCACGTGTTACGTATGCCTGAACACCGATTACCACGACGTGCAATGCTAACCGGTGTTGGAGATGGTTGGAAGAAAGTTAGGGGAAGGCCAAAGCAAAAGGTGGTATCAGTTCACAAAGTCACTAACTTGTAGTCTGAGCCATGTTGATTGATGCAGACTACTTGGTTAGGATCCGCGCAACTATCGTAACCAATGGTTGGAGACTCCTGGTGACATGGCTCAGAATCGACCACAATGGTGTAGGTGTATACACTGTTTCTTTAAACTACGAGATTCAAATCGCTTCATATCTTTATTTCTACGAACTAATTCTTTCTCCCTGTACTATATCCTTATTGTAATCTTTCTTTTATATATTGCCACAACTGAATTACTACCTTTATGAATCCGGTGTTCATCTTGTTGTGTTAATGAGGTATGGCAACTTGGACCGATGCATATATGTGCCTGGTCCTACGTTGTAGATGACTGACTGACTGATTTGTTAGAAAGAGGAATAAAAACGAAAATATAAATTACGGTTAGATATTCACCGGGAAATTGGTTAGTATAATTTTGAATAGCATTTATCAACCAGTTGTTTCACGCTATTCTCACATAGTCTCAACTGCAGGTTATATATTACATCATCAACTGTTATCATATTTCTAATCATCATTTACCTATAATAAGTTATTCAACTTTATAGATTAAATAGTCCTTTTTCAACGGCATAGCTTAAAACAGACTACCAAGTGAAATATTGATTTCCTTTCAACTTTAATCACTGAAACTTTTATCAATATAATTTCTTCTTTCATGTGTAAAATTGTTTGTTTATTGTTTCCCCTTTCTATTTTCCCTAACTACAAGGTAAATTATGAAACGATTAATTTAAAGAAGAAATAATCTATCGAAGAGAATCTTTACTGGAAGTAAAGTGAGGAACACATAAAGAAAAGTAAAACTGTCACAGGACTACAATAGTTTCAATGTATTTGAACGAATAATCCATTTAAAAAAAGTTAATTACAGTTTAGTAACTGATTATAAGAAAAATTCTTTCATTTTTCTTTTCATTTACTTACTTACACCTTTTACTCCCAATGGAGCATAGGCTACTGACTGGAATTATTTGCCTATCTTAAGTTTGCCTCCTATTAGCTGTAATTTGATACATTTTACATGGTATATACTCTAAATGAAATATATAGTTTTAGGATAATAAAATGAAAATGAGTAGAAAAATAACGTAAATAGATTAGTTACATCTTTTATTTTTAATGATAATTTATAGAATATCTGAAATGAATATAGTGTTTTTGTTAAGTTGTACAAATAAATTGTTGGTTAGTGTTTTTTTCAGCGATTTATTTTTCTACGGGGTGAGGTTGCTAACCCCACGCCCAACCCTCCTCTTTTATCCGGTTTTGGGACCGGCAGTAGCCCCCGAGGGGCTCCAGGGGGAATTACAAACAAATTGATACTATGGTTTAATGAATGACTATTACACAGGTTGAAATCATGAGTCGATTGAAGCTAGACCACCATGGAAAACCTGGGAACACTGGACGGCCGTTTCATCCTAGTATGCGACTCCTCAGCAGTGCGCATCCACGATCCCGCACCCCACGAGATTCGAACTCAGGACCTATCAGTCCCGTGTGTACGGTGGCGCAACTTCGTGGATTGGTTGAAGTTAGACCTTAACACCGTTGGATGCTGGCCAGCTCAGTGGTCTAGTTGGTTAAGCGCATGACGCGAGACTGATAGTTCCTGGGTTCGGATCTCGTGGGGTGCGGGATCGTGGATGCGCACTGCTGAGGAGTCCCGCAGCGGGACGAAAAGGCCATCCAATGCTCCCAGGTTTTCCATGGTGGTCTAGCTTCAATTGACTCATGATTTCAATCAGTGGAATTTCTAAAATCTCCACAAAACCCATTGTGAGAATGATTATTAGTCCATTCAAAGTTAAAAATTGTTGAATTTGATTAAAAGTGATTTTTCCTATATTTTTTAAAAATCTTTATGTTGAATTTCATTCTCATCATCAATGTAGTCATTGACTTTATTTATGGAAATTTGTCTAATTTATTTAAATGAATTGGATATCAGCTATAACTTTTTATGCTTATCAGATAATTTTAAGAAGTGACTTGAATTATTTTGTGTGAAATGTTGGATTCTAAAATCAAAGTGGTCTAAAACTGTCATACTAGATGTGCGACCTTCAGCTGACCAATTTCATGTTAATTTGTGTATTAATCAACTGGAGGCCGATTGTTTTGTTACAGACACTTGTACTACTTAAAAGTAGTTTATATGTATATGTATAAATTAAATGGAACGTAGCAGTAGGTAGCTCAATTGTTTTGCGGGTTTTAAGAGAATCACTAGGATATTTTAAAAATTTTATGTATCTAAATGATTCTGGTAACAGTTCTTTTTAGGATATACCCCTCATACATTTTGTGTTTTTCTTAGACCGAATCGTTCCACTACTACTGATATTGCTTCTATAACTGCTCTGTGAATTTCTTCTATAATCTTATCTCGCTGTGTTGTGATGTGGGGAGTTGAATCAATCCTCATATGCGCCAGGTTTTGTGTTGCATATTACTGAATAACTGGGCGACTGCTAACACGTATACATTTATTCTAACTGATTATGTATGAACATAGTTTATCCGTGCTTTTCTTCAGATTTAAGCAAGTAATTCCACATGATCTTGGTACTAAGTATGTAAAAGGCATTTCATACAAATGTTTTTCTATAAATTCTCACCAATTAAAACAAAGTGATCTAAACACTGATCTGAGCCTCATGGAATGATCAAAATGGAATAATAGATTTTCCTGTCGAAAACTGTCTAAATCATGAAAGTATGAAAAGGTAACAGACAAAGTGAGTAGCAGTAAACCACTCTATTTTTTATAATTTCCCATGTTTATGACTTAAGTCACAACAGATTATATATATATATATATATATATATATATATGTCGAGTGGTTGACGTTAGTTGGCAAGAAATCATAGACCTCGATTTCATGGTAATTGCTACTGAAGAGCAAGGTGTCCTCACTAACATCTGGGAACTAGCATTTCCTTTAAGATCCGAACACACGTAGACCAGCCTCGGCTCATCAGATTGTAGTTCTGAGCTACCCGGTCTGCTGCTGACTTATTATAGGGTTAAGATGTTTGCCAATGATTGATCAATGAGTAGTGACTAGTATCATGTTTGTCTGATTCTTAGTGTATATCGAATCCTACTAATTAATTTGCAATGTGGCAACTAGTCTAAATCACTCGATATCGTCTACCCTATGCTGAAATTTTAGGTTGTTGAAAGAAGTAACTATTCGAATTCCACTAAGAACGTCAGTCTCATCAAAATTATAAACATTTCTTACTGACAAATGCCATGTATGACAAGATCTATTTCCAGCTATCTTCAACCACCTACCATCTCAACACGATTTACTCAAGTTTGAGTCCTTAAGACTACTAATCACACTGCAAATTAATCGACAGAATTCAATCAGTAGTAAGGATTAGATAAATGTTAGAAATAAATCATTCGTTCCCAAATTGAGCAAAATCCACAAAATGTCTAGAAGTTATTGATCAAAGACCACAGAGAGACAATGCTAAAAGTTAATAATCCAATGGGATCTAACTATATTAATTAGTAACTAAACTATTTAGAATTAATAGAAAAAAGATGGTCAGAATATTTCACTTCAAAGCCTCACTTGATTCGTAAGAGAATTAGAATCAAATTTTAATTCAATCTCAGTCATCATTCTTGTATTGCTAGGAAGCAAAGTTAATTGATTTACAATTTATAAGTATATACAGGTAGGTAAATGAGATTTTCAATTATTTAGTTATTTACTATTGTGGCGTGGGTTACTTATGTCCATATAAGTAGTGTATAATGGTGATCAGACATAGAATATATTTCAGTAGAAGGTCAGTGAGGAAAGAGTGAGAACGGAACACAGTTGATATGAAAATGCATGAACAATGAAATTTGAGACAATGGATTGATGTTTGCAACAGGAACAGTCAAGTTTGATTTGATGGATTGATATTATGCAAATTAACGATTTACTATATGGTTCTCAAATTTTAGTGAGATCCTCTGTAATTTCCTGTCAAATTTAGTCGATTGTCCCCATTGATGTTCTTGTTCACTACACTTTGACTGTAGTTCCGTTGACCAGCCGTTTTTAGAATATACCAAGAAGTCAACAGACCAATGGTATCAATCATTGATTATTTAAGTAACACAATTATCTTAATATCATTTTACATCTTTAAATTAAAGTGAAATCACTCATTGAAATTTTAATTTAGATATAGGGTTTCAAATCATGAATTTGTATTTGATATACGACTCTTGATAGCCAGATAGCAGTAAGGAAATGTTCACGGTGAGAATATAATTTATAGACGACCTTTGAGCGACGTTACAGTGACCTTGAGAATGTTCATCTAATAACTAGAACCAAATGATGGTTATAAACCTGTATGAGAAATTAGAACTATGATTTAAAGTTGATGGTTAAGGTTAGAAATTAGATTTAGGGTTTTCTTCACGAGCTGACCTAAGCCATAATGCCAAAACTCTTTTTAGCTAAATGGATGGGTGAATTTCGTTCCAAAATCTGAGACCTTTATTCTTATACGTGATTGGCTCGTCCATAAATTATAGCCTCACGCTGTTTACTTTTATTTTGAGATTTTCAAGCCATACACACATACGATTTTATGTAGAATCACCTCAAAATAATCAAGACATCTTTTAACTAGATCAGAGTTGAGAAAGTAACCTACTGTTAACTTCACTTAAGGATCCGGTTATTTGAAGTTAAAAATACAGATCAATAAATTGTTACTCATTTATTAACGACATAGCGCCTTTGGTTTTACTTGATGGTTCTAAGATTGATTTCATTTAGTTAGGTGGATAAACATTGCCGAGGTATTTTATCCTATAATGAAACAGCTATCTAACGGTTTATTGTTTCTACTAGTTTGTGCTGATAACTACTTCCTACAGTTTAAATTATTAATTATCGACAATTATGATGTCATTAAAATCTTGAATAGCTTAAGTGCACTCATTGAAACGACAGTTTGATGCTTGATCGTTTTAAGTAAAAAGAAACTTTATAGATACTGATTAGCATACTGATAAGCAATCTTAAGTAGTTGAAACTCACTGAATCTATTGACTTGAGGTAGAAAAAAAAAGACAAAGCTTTAATTAACCGTACCACTTAATTTGAGATAGTGGAGAAGATTTGTAGCTCAGGTGGATGATTTTGGTGGAGTTTTGTTCTCTTAGCTGAATGGTTTTGAGTAATTTACATTTCTAATGGTATAACTAATTAGTAGCAGTAAAAAGATGTTGGTCATTTTGTCAATAGCAAAATTTAGCTAAAAATATATATCAGACTCAAGTAGCTTGTTTTTCTGAAGTGTAGTCTAGAAATTACATTAAATTAAAATATCTCAAATTTTATTTGTTATAACTTGTGGATTTGTGCCTCTATCAATGTATAATGTAATGATACCGCCAATTAGAGAACAGTGATTTATCGACCAGACCAATGACGCATAAACCTGTACGAACAGTCTAGAGTCTTTATCGGTTCTGCTTCTTGCCTAGCCCTACCTGTTGAGTTTGAAACACCAGTCTCAGCCTCTGCGATATGAATCATGTATTTCAAACATACTCTGTTTATATACCAATCAAGCAGACCACATCGTACCATAAAATAGGAAACAACATTTGTACAAGAATTAGCCAAAAGTGGCTGTGAATGTGGGAGATTGTAATTGAAAGACTAGGCATAACTCAAGAATGGTGAATGGTATAGTAATAGTTCATAGGTCAAAACAAAGCCTATAATAAGATGAATATGAATATGCATAGTTTAGTTACCTGACAATTATATAATAAAAATATATTGATATTATTTGTCAAGAAATAGATTCTAACAGTTACCATTCATTATTCTCATCAGAATATAACATTATTAGCATAAAAGTACCATTAGGTCATTTGTCTGTTTCTTTGTTTATTTCTCACATTCTGCTTCAATAAAAAGAAAAAAATAGATGATTTAGTATTCATTTTATGACATTCACTCATTTGATTAAACGATTAATAAGAGTTAATAAGTAATTACAGAACGAATTGATGCATGTCAAGAAGATGAACTTACAATCTCAAAACAATTGATATATTAAAAATTATATTATTTAACTTTAAATTTACTAGTGAGCTGTTTAGATTATAGATAACTTTTTATAAGATTGAAATATTTAATAATTTAATTAATCATTGAATAGTAACTAATATTATTTCAACAGTTGAGATCATCATTCATTTGTACCTAGATCACCATGGAAAACTTAAAAGCACTGGACGGCCGTTTCGTCCTATTGTGGGACTCCTCTCTGGCAGTGCGCATCCATGACCCTGCCTCGTGGGATTCGAACCCAGGACCTATCAGTCTCGCACCAGGCCGTCTAGTGCTTCCAGGTTTTCCATGGTGGTCTAGCTTCAACTGACTCATAATCTCAACGGTTGAAATTACTACAATCTCTACAAAACCCCTTCTGAAACTAATATTATATTTAATGAGTTCTTAGTATTGATTGAAACGTATCAATCATTTATGAAGTTGAATTAGTGATAATTATTAAATCAATCAAAAGTTAGCAGTGGATTTTTGTTTATTTCTGTATTTATTAACTTGTCAACTATTTTATGCATGATTGATAGGTTTTTGAGAGATAACAAATTGAAACTGGACGGAATTTTGTTCTTTTTACTGATAACAATCTATAAGGTTGTATTTGTTTTTAAGATCTTATTACTTAGTTTTTGATTGAGATTATGAACTGATTGATGTTGAACTAGAATTGAAAAACTGGAAGCACTAGACGGCCGTTTCGTTCTATTGTGGGACTCCTCAGCCGTGTGCATCCACGATCCCACTTACGAGATTTGAACCCAGGGCTGTCAGTCTCAATTAATTTGATCTATACATAACTTATTTTAAAGGGTTCCTTTTTAAATAACAATTTTTCAATTCGATTTCCATAGGTTGTATATTTAACGCTCAAATGAAGTTAGGCATATGATAATTCGGAACCACTTCAAATTTGTTTTTTACGGAAAAACAAACAGTGATTTCATTTATGAATTCAGTTTGATTAATACTTTTTTAAAGTAATTCTTTAAAAATGACGCGGGTTTAAATTATTCATCAAGATTTGAGGTAAACTTTTCAAACGAGTTCTGACTAATACGAAACCTAGATCCAGGGTTTAATGCCTATTAAATCCAGTCATTTATTTACATACGCCTGTTACCCATCGTTAAGAAGAATGGGTCGCTCACCAGCATTTTCCATCCAACTCTCTTCTGGACAAACGTTTCCAGTTGTTTCCAGTTATTATTTATCCTTTTCATGTCTGCCTCCAATTCTCGATACAATGTATTCTTTGGCCTTTCTATCTTCCGTTTCCTTTCAGGATTTCAAGTTAACATTTACCTCATGATGCAATTTGACAATTTTTTTTCAATATATATCCTATTCAGCTTCAGCATCTTTTCTTGCAGTAAACTTATCAGTTTAATATTACACAGGTTGAAATCATGAGCCAGTTGAAGCTAGACCACCATTGAAATTTCCTAAAATCTCCACAAAACTCATTCTGATAATAATCAACTGATCACTAGTGACTGACTTCAGGAGAACCTCCTGGAGTTCTAGTGAGAAGCCGTCACCAGTGGAGTACAACCAGGTCTATTGTGAGATATCAGCTCACTGAAGACAATGGTGGATGGTGGTGCAATTTCGTGGATTATTTGAGGTTATATTTTAAAACCGTTGGATGCCGGCTCAGTGGTCTACAGGCTAAGCGTTCGCGAGCGAGATCAATGGGTTCTAGGTCCGAATCCCGAGGGTGGGATCGTGGATGAGCACTGCGGAGGAGTCCCATACTAGGACGAAATGGCCGTCCAGTGCTTCCAGGTTTTCCATGGTGGTCTAGCTTCAACTGACTCATGATTTCAACCTGTGAAATTTCCTAAAATCTCCACAAAACTCATTCTGATAGTTTAATATTAGTCTAAAAAGAATCTTCAAGATTATGTAGATTACTGACTCTGACATCAAACATTAAACCCCTTCTGTTTATCCTAGTTACACATACTTCTTGAAACTATTTCTTTAGCAAAAAAAGAAACTTAAATAACATACTTACTCTGTAATTAAACGTTTCTTAAGTGATTATTATTATTATTATTATTATTTGTTTACAACCTTGTTTACAACAACCAATCACTAGAAAAATATACTTCATATTTACTATACCTCAAATAAGTTTTTTTCTATGTTATCATTATTTTTTTCAATTGTAAACAACACTAATGTATTAGTTGGATTAAAACAAACAAACAAACAACGTAAACAATGCTATCACTAATTATCAATGTTTTGTTTTTTTAGGTTTATAGTAATTACTACTAATTATTTTGTAAGTAATATCATTATGTTGAATGACATAATTAAGTGACAAGTTTAATTTAAACTGTTTATTCATTTACTTTTATTGTTTTATGATGAAATGTGTTTATTTTGTTTAAAGAATTTATTCTTATATAATTCAATTAGTTGATTGTTTTGAATTTATTTATTATTATGAAATGATATTAAAGAATAATGAAAAATAGTTTGTGAATTAGTAACTAATTATAAATTTCACTGATTGCAATCATGAGTCAATTGAAGGTAGACCACCATGGAAAACATGGAGGCAGGGAATGGCCGTTTCGTCCTGGTGTGGGACTCCTCAGCAGTACGTATCCAAGGCGCTCCACAGAATCCCTTCTGATAATAATTATCTGCTCACTAGTGACTGACTTCAAGAGGCATTTCCTGGAGTTCTAGTGAGAAGCCGTTACTAGTGGAGTTCAACCAGGTCTGTTGTGAGATATCAGCCCACTGAAGACAATGGTGTACGGTGGCTCAATTTCGTGGATTGGTTGGAGTTAGATATTAACACCGTTGGATGCCGGCCAGCTCAGTGGTCTAATGGTTAAACGCTTGCGCGCGAGACTGATAGGTCCTGGGTTCGAATCCCGCGGGGTGCGGGAGGAGTTCCATACTAGGACGAAACGGCCGTCCAGTGCTTTCCGGTTTTTCATGGTCGTCTAGCTTCAATTGACTCATGATTTCAACTAGTGAAATTTATAAAATCTCCACAAAAACCCTTCTGAAACTAAATATAAGATGATTTCAGGAAATCATATGGATCCTTTCAACATAGTTTTTTTCAAAAGCTAAGAAAAATCTGAAAGTAAATTGTTTAATCAATGTTGAATAAAAACCTCTTAGAGAGAGTCCTGAAAAAAATTCATGGATTATATGTCAGATCGCGAGTGGTTGGATAATCATTGATTTTCAGTATAGGGTTGTGGAGATTATTAAGTTCTTGATTGAGATCATGAACCGTTTGATGTTAGACCATGATTGAAAACCTGGAATTACTAGACGGTTATTTTATCATGTTGTGGGACTTCTCAGTAGGCTGAGATACTGTTAGCGAGGTCATGTATGTGCACTGCTGAGTAGTTCCGTACTAGGACAAAACAGGTGTCTAGTGCTTCCAGGTTTTCGATGGTGGTCTAACACCAACCAATTCATGGTCGTTTTGGCATGTTTTCAGAAGTTTTTAAAATATCAAAATCATATGTAAAACTATAAATAACCCTGTTTTCTACAGCTAAATTAAACCTTGGAGTAAAGTCTTTTTCCATATTTCTCACTTTTTTTTCTTCTGTTCGGGACTTAAATCCAGAAGTCTTCAAGGGTTTTAGAAGGCATTTCAAAAAAGAGAGTGAGAGAGAGAGTAAAATTTAAATGCAAACATGATTCTTCTTAAGCATTCAAGTTAATCTCTCCTATCATTTGTTTTCTACAGTGAGTGACAGTATCTTAGGCTTTGTACAAATCTACCAGTAAGGAGATATGTTTCTGTTATATCCAGAGCTTAGTTTCTTAATATACTGTGTATAACTTGAGCGCCTCGAACTCTAGAAGCTCCCCAATTCGCGAATGAGAAGACAAAAGACGATTGAAAGGAATGCTATTCCAAATAGTGTTAATTATGGTACAAAACTGTCAGGTATGTATAATTTTTAGTAAAAACGGAATCATCATTATAGTCCTCCAATTCGCATACAGAGGCTAATCGTACCTTAAGTTGTAAATCTAGATGTATTAAGCTTTAGAGGCCCGAAGATCTGACTACAGTTAGATCGTTTCTGATTGTTCTCGTAATGTACATGTCGCCAATCCTCGTATATAATCATCGACTTAAATCGCACTGGTGAACAACGAATTATATAAGCCGAATACGAGAATAGACTTTTGAATATGTATATTTCGTACAACCGTTGACCAGAAATCAAAGCAAAACAAAATGACGCACAATGGAGAACGCAAGTAAGCCCAATCAATTTAGCCAAACGTGAATCGATATTTATGCTCGAACAAAAATAAGTTACTGATATGTGGTAAGTGTAAGGTAAGTAATTAGCTCACGTACGATGATATGAAAAGAGTCAGGATTAATAAGCGAATGCGTGACAGAGTGAAAAGTTGTCTTGAGAATGATGAATAGACTGATCTATTCAGAGGCTAGAATAACCAATGTGGGCCCCTACAAAGCTTGAACTTAACCCTTTATAGAAGTGTAGACTTAAACTGAATTTGATTATTTTTGTCAAAACACTAAACAGATTATCATTTACAACCACTACTACAATCCATTATGCAGAGCAACCTAGTCTCTATTTTCATAACATCATATTAATAGAGAAAATGTTTCACTCTAGGAATTATTTTGCAGGTAAATTTCGAGATTGAAATAGGTAGTTGCTCTTTGTTTTATCGTTTTTCCTATTTGTAGATGACTACAATCAGTCTGAAATGACACTAAAAATAACCCAATTCATATATCAACAAAAGATGTCCTAGTCTCCATACTAAAACAATCATCGGTTCTTAACTGTTATCTTACATTGATGTAATCCGTATGACAAATATCTGCCCACAGTAATTTATGATCCATACTATTTCAAACAATTTATACTTAGATCCCTGTCCTTTATATATAAACATTACTTTCTACATTGATCTCATTATACCTGTAAATCAGTATAGATTCTATAGTTTAATCATCAAAATATCTTTTATATTTTAGCTGAACACGACTTAATCATTTTAATTTTATAGAAGGCTCTATGTTACACTATTACATTAATGTTTCAATGTATATTACTTAAAAGGACTAAATATATAATATTTCTCAAATGTAAGCAAAGATGCCTAGCAGTGGAATCCAGGACACACGTTTCATTCCATTTTGGAGTCGTCAACTGAATGTACCTGTATCTCGCAGTTGATGTTCACTCTGGGACTCGAACTCAGTACCGTTCGCTTTAAATGCCATCGCGTTATCCACTTAGATACTGATTCCTGATACCCATTTGCTCGTGCAATGAGGTGAGGTTTAAATTCACTTGGTGTTGTTTACTTGAATCTTCCCATTGATGTTTAGAACTACAATTGATCAGTCTCCCTCTTATTGGCATATGTACATACGGTGTGTGTCGCCTCAATATTGCCTTAATTTACAAGCATTATAATCAAAGATGGATAGTGCCTAGCAGTTGAATTCAGAACACGTGTTTCGTCCTATTTGGGACTCGTTAGCTGGATATACCAACATCTCAGAGTTGATGTTCACTCTGAGACTCGAATCCAGTACTGTTCATTTCAAACGCCATCGCGTTATCTAATTAGCTATTGAGTCCTGATAGCCACTTGTTTGTTCAAGTGATCAATTGCAGTTCTAAACATCAATGGGAAGATTCAAACAAAAACTAACAAGTGAATTATTTCTCAAATGGTTTTTTTCGAAAAACAATCTAATCAAATATAAACTATAAGATAGAGTTAGTGATAAAAGAATTCTCGGAGTTCTAGTGATAAGCCGTGACCAGTGGAGCTAATCCGTGTCGGGTAGAGACAGGTATCTACCTCAATACAATGGAAGATGGTCGCACAATTTCGTGGATTGGTTGAGGTTAGATATTAACACCACTGAATGCCAGCACAGTAGTCCAGTGGGTTAAGCGTTCGCGTGCAAGACTGAAGGCCCTGGGTTCGAATCCACGAGGCAGGATCGTGGATGCGCACTATTGAGCAGTCCCACAATAGGACGAAACGGCCATCCAGGGCTTCCAGGCTTTCAGCGGTGGTCTAACATCAATCAGTTCATGATCTCAATCAAAAAATTAAAAAAAGAACCTGATGAAAACAAAAAAGATCACTTCATTTGATAGCGAAAAGATGATAAACTCTTACTTGTATGTTTTCATTTATAAGAGATGTTAATGTATCTTATAGTTTTAAGATAATGAAGAAGGTTCGTAATTCAGATTAATAATTTTAATAGAGTTTTGTTCTTTAAACTAATTGATTTGATCATACAGTTTTCATCATGATTCTGTACAACATCCTCATCATCAGCAGCATAAATCTCAAGTAGGAATATTCTATCTGAAGTTTATGCTGTTGATGATGATGATGATGTTGTTGTTGTTGTTGTACAGAATCACGACGAAATCTCCATGATCAAATCATTCCGTTCAAAGTATAAAACTCTATTAAAAATTATTAATAGTTTAATTAGTGAAATATTATACATTATGTATGATAAATATTTTTTAGGTCATTTAAGGACAAAGTAAATATCTTCGAATAGAAATTAACTATATTTTGTATTGATATAATAAGATTGAAACAAAAGATTTTATCATGCATTAAAATAATGTGTTAGATGAAATCTGTACTCTAATGATTATTGAATAAGGAGATTTGTTAAATGACTTTTGAACTAATATTATTATTGTATATTAGATGTAGGGTATTAGGGAATGATGATGATGATGATGATGATGAATCAGTTGATGAGATTTTGTGTCTTCATCGATTGAGGTGGTTGGGCCACGTGTTGCGTATGCCTGAACACCGATTACTACGACGTGCAATGGGGACTAGTGTTGGAGATGGTTGGAAAAACGTTAGGGGCGGCCAAACCAAAACGTGGCATCAGTGCTTGAAGACACTAACCTCTAGTCTGAGCCATGTTGGTAGATGCAGACTATTTGGTTGGGGTCCGCGTAACTATCATAACCAATGGTTAGAGACTCTTGGTGACATGGCTCAGAATCGACCACAACGACGCAGGTGTATACACTCTTCCTATAAACTACGGGATTAAAATCGCTTCATATCTTTCTTTCTACCAACTAATTCTTTCTTCCTGTACTATATCCTTATTGCAATCTTTGTTTTATATATTACCACCACTGAATTAACTACTTCTATGAATCCAGTGTTCATCTTGTTGTACTAATGAGGTATGGCAACTTGGACCGTTGCATATAAGTGCTTAGTCCTATGTTGTACCTGACTGACTGATTATTTATTGTACTAATTGACCCCATAGATATTAACTAAAGTAGGCTGATATAATGTTAAGTGTTTTAAGTAAATTACTAGAAAGCCTTATTACTCATCAGTAAGAAGCATTTGTGATCGTCAGAGAATTGATGTCTATCATAGGATTCTAACTCATTTCACTTAATGTGTTAACCGATTTTACCGTTGAATTATTCAGGTGATAGTTAGGACCACTTGATAGAATAGAATATCGAACAGATCATCGACCCCTATCAAGGTCAAAGCCGACTAACACGCATCAGTTAATCGTACGCCATGGACTGTCCTGTGCGGCGGTGGTCTTACATTCATGTGTATCTACTTTAACTAATATATTTCTGTAATAACGTTCTTTGTGTTGTACAGTCTTCAAAGTATCTATAGTACCGCGATACATCGATGGGGTAATCCACATAAGATGCTGACCGCGAGACGTGACTTTGATGTTAGCTGGTTCGTCACACCATTCCATCTTACTTTAGTAGGCTTTCAGTCATTCGACATAGATCTCTACGCTGGTGATTTAAACTACTATGGATTTTAGTAATTTTGATAAGAACTTTATGATTTAAAGGGTATTTGTATTACATTGATTCTACCCTAGTTTGAGACTTTTCGAAGTTGATGATTGTTCAATTCTTAGAGTATTTATGTATAAGAATGATGGTAATATTTCTAAGCTAATAAAATGACCAACGTTTTGAATTTAGTCAATTATAATAGACATCTATCCTTATTTTAAACTTCATGTAGTCCATCTAGAAAATAGTCGCTGGTGAGTTTATTTCAGTAGTACAACCGTTGGAAGAGAAGAAAATATTGTGGAATTCGACATAAAGACTCGTTTATCAACAAATCCGTTACTTATGAGATTCTTCTTAAGGTTCATAATAAGTCTATTTAGTTATATATAAACTATTCAATAGAAACAATCATTTTGTAGTTATATGTAAATATATTTACAAATGCGTATACCATAGAAGTACCTAATGGTCAGCGCATTATTTACAGTGTTATTCGTTTGATATTTACCTTTGAACAGATAATCATAGGACCACTTCTTACTGATTGCTTTATTCTTAATCAGTTTGACTAATTTTGATAGAGTTTTGTTCTCTGAGCTGAATCAAACCATCCAATTCACAGAACAAAACTCCATCAAAATCATTCACCTGAATTACAAGTCTTCTTCATCATCTCACAGTTTGACTAAGATTTAGTTACATGAAAATCTAAACAATTTAGAGTAATCGCTAATTTAGATTAAATCGATATGAAAATAAGTTTATTGAGATATTTTAGTGTATGTATGTCAACTAAGTTTTCATCCGACAGTCCTATTTTCTTCTTTACATTAAGTGAAGTATCCAAAATCAGAGAACTAAGTTGAAACTAATGCACAGAAAAATGTATCACGCCTAATGTCATTATAAGTGATAATATCAATGAAAATGAAAACAGTTTCTTATTGCTTATCAACAGTTGTTATCTAGTTACACTTGTCACCCTTTATGGAGGAGGATAGGCCGGCCACCTGCATTCTCCAATCAACTCTGTACAGGACAATCATTTCCAGTTGCTATTCATTTAGTTGATGTCTTCCTCCAATCACTGACACAATTTGTTCTTTGGTATTCCTCTCTTCCGTGTCCTTTCAGGATTCTTAGTAACGGCTTGTGTCATGATGCAATTTGGTGATTTCCACAGTGTATATCCTAACAACTCCCAACATCTTTTCCTAATTTTCTCTTCAACTCAAAGCTGGTTTGTCCTATCCCATAGTATGTGACAAGTAATCAGTTTTAAAAGGTAATAACTTACTCAATTAGTTATATCTTCTAGCTATAGACACTTAGTTACAAATATGTTCACACAATAAGTTATTTATTCATTGATGTCTAACACTACTACTATTCAGGGGTCAAATAAATCCATATCATTAGCCTCTAACTTTTCACTGCATGTTGTCCAATTGAAAGTTTCATCAGCAAGCAAAAGTCATTAAGCATGCCTTAGCTACAACAAGTGACAGAAATAATATTGTTGATTTATTACAGAAATTTAGTAGTTGAATTTATGAGTCAATTAAAGCTAGACCACTATGAAAAACCTGGAATCACTGGACAGCTGTTTTATCCTAGTATGTGGCTCTTCATCAGTGTGCATCCACGATCCCGCCTTCGCGGGATTCGAGCCCAGGATCTATCGGTCTCGTGCGCAACCGCTTAACCTGTAGACCACTGAATCGATAATGTTAATATCTAACTTTAAACAATCTACGAAAATGCACCACCATGCACTTTTGTCTCCAGTAAGTTACTAACTCACAACACACACAATTGTACTACACTAGTCACAGCATCTCACTAGAACTCCAAGAAATACCTCATAAAGCCAGTCAGTAGTGAGCAAATGATGATTAATATCAGAATGAGGGTTTTGTGGAGATTTCAGTAATTTAATAGTTGAATTCATGATTCAATTTAAGTTAGACCATCCTAGAAAACCTGGAAGCATTAAATAGCTATTTCGTCTTAGTATTAGACAATTATCCAGTGCTTCCAAGTTCTCCATGGTGAACACATGAATTCAACCATTAAATTACTGAAATCTTCATAAAAACCCCTTTTCTGATATTACACTAATGTATATTTAACTACTTGGAATAACTTTTTTTCTTTTTCTTTTTGTATCACTATATAATTATTTGAATGAAATCAATCTAGTTAGAGTATTATATTAGACATTAATTGTTTATGTGATTCACTATCATTAAGTAAATCGTTTAACATTGACAGATGTAACATTATTGTTAAAACAAATTGAATCATGAATCATAAATTGGCGCCTGAATACATATAACCATTATTAGTTAAGCAAGAAATTATACTTGTATTTATAAAGCATTCCTATTGACAGATTATTAGGGGATTCATTTTCACCGATGTCGATTATTATTATCATTATTATTGGTTTATATTATGTTGCTAATGAATTGCCGACTTCTATTTATATTTATCATTCTTTCTTTTGATATTTGTTACTAGTGAAATAAACTTCTATTGTATTTGATTATACTTTGTAATAACAGTATACTTATTGTTTGTGTTGTAATGATTGAGCTATTAAAAAAGATTCCTTTTTTTGAACTGTTAGGTTTCATTCTTAATTATTAATCAATCTACTTGATTATCACTAACATTCATTTATGTTTTGTTACCAAGTATATTGTCTAGTGATTTGTTACTTAGTTCGAAATATGAATTTTTGTTTATTAATAATTGAAAATGGTGTACCTGAGAAGATAGTCAATATCATAAGGAATTTCTATGATGGATTAAACTGCAAAATCGTGCATGGAAGATAGCTGACAGATTTGTTCGAAATAAAGATCAGTGTATGACAAGGTTACTTACTCTCACCTTCCCTATTACTCCTGGTGATCGATTGGATCATGAAGACCTCAGCATCTAAGTGGGAAGCATGGGATACAGTGGACAGATAAGATGCAGCTAGACGATCACTGAACTTCATAGATGATCTGGCTCTTCTATCGCACACGCAACAACAAGTGTAGGAGAAGACGATCAGTGTAGCATCAGCCTTAGCGGTAGTAGGTCTCAATATACACAAAAGGAAAAGCAAGATTCTCCACACCAATCATTCTTTGTTCTCATTCTCAACCTTCTGCTGCCAGGCATTTCACTTTTAATTGATGATACGTCCTACTTAAATCTGTCGACATCAGTAGCACATATATCAGAATATAATTGTTTTTAAATCATTTAAGACTATACTAAAGAGTTTTTGAGCATTAATTATTAAGATCTTTAAGAAATTCTATAAATAATTTTTAGGAGTATTTTGACAGTTGTTAATTAAAATAACTGAAGTTGCGTTAAATATAACAATGGAGTACGGGTTCGGTGTGTGCTACTGATATCGACAGATATAAGTAGTATGTAGCATCAATTGCCTGGCGGCGGAAGGTTAAGAAGATCCAAGAAAAGAGAACAAGAACAGAGAATTATTGGTGTGGAAACGAGGAACAGTCAAGTTTGGGACAATGGATTAACATTTTACAAATGAAGTATTTATTGTATGGTTTTCAGATTTTACTGAATCGTTCTGTAATTTTGTTTTGAAATACATCTGGTAATACTCACTGGTATTCTCATTCACTACACTGTAAAAGCGTTTTATCTCAGTTAAGATGAATTGATGTTTTCATTGAAAATTTCATCTACTACTCATCACTTCAAATGTGGATATATCAAACCTTTTTCTTAAATGTGGTCTTCGTTAGCGGACTCAATTTTATGGACATAGTTGGAATTAAAGTGAAGACAAAATCTTCATTAAAAGCATAATGATCATTAACTAAGTACATTTATGATATCAAATACAATTTCATACTCAAAATGTTCTTCCCCCCCCTGGACAGTACAGTTTTTGTTAATTTTCAGAATGTAATATGTCCTAATTAACACCATTCTTTTAATTTAATCTACTTTTATTATTCAGTAGTATCATAATTAACATTACAGAATAATCTTAATTAAACAACCATGGGAAACTAGCAATCACTAAATAGCTGTTTCATTTTAATATGGAATCATTAGCGTTGAGCATCTACGACATCATCACTGGAGATGGAATGCATGACCTAGGGTTTTTTGCAGTAGTCGTTTGATCATGTACATGTCGGTTTGTGATATTGTGTGAATATATCCTGTATTTTAATGTAAAAGCTGTTTAGTGTTTTCTCTTGTTTTTTTTTCATTAATTATCTATCTAAGATCATTTCATAACGTGAACTATAAAAACTCAGCAGTCTTTAAAAAACCCATGTACTAATCCAGAGCTAATTAAAATGACGAGGCTATAATTTATGGGCAAACCAATCAGATTTATGATAACAGGTCTTGGATTTATCTATTTGGATAAATAGCATCTTGGGATTTTAGCTGATGTTAGTTCGTGATGAAAAGCTTAAGTCTAATCCCTATCCCTGACCATCAACTGTAAATCAAAGTTCTTATCCTTCCCCCTGGTTTGAAACCCTCATTTAGCCCTAGTCAATAGGTGAACATTCTCAAGGCCATTTTAGCGTCGCTCAAAGATCGTCCATAAATTATAGTCTCACCATTAAAATAATTACATAGTTTGGATGTTAAAATTCATTCATCTACTCATAATTAGATTCATTTCAGCTATAACATGGTACATTGATTAGTCGCTCCACGTAATAAGGAAACAGTCAAAAGTCCAGTGCTACTATTCTAAACAACTCAACAATCCAAAATTAACTTTTGTTAGTAAATCGATCAGATGTTTGTTAAATTTGACTAAACTCAACTACGGAATAGTCCAGAAATGATAGCCTTACGAAAAATAAGCGCATCCCTGACACACTGTTAAATAGATCCAGAAAATTCCCCCCAAAAAAGCCAAAAAAGGCTCTAAAAACGCTGAGAAACATCTTATACAATAAGTATTCAACAGAAGTTTGTTAGAAACATTTAGAAAGTAACAAGCTACATGTTGCGTTTATGATTGGATGATTACATATACTACTACTATGTTAGTAACGTTCTAGAAATTTCCGAAGGCCCAAGGCCGTATAAAATGCTATGAATACCTAGATTTTTGTACGTGAATGAATCTTTGAAGTAAAGCGTTTTCTTCTATAATTCATGCTTTTTCTTTCGTGTTTAAGTGCTTCGTAGATCTAGCCTGGGGAGGGGAACTAGAAGAGCTTAGGAACCGAATATAGCATTCAATCATACAAAACAATGGAAGGTTAATGGAATAATTACAGTTAATATTATATTATTAATCCCATCTGGAGCCCCTCCTGAGGCTACTGTCTGTCTCAAGCCCGGATAAAGGAGGAGATTTGGGCAGGAGCTAATTACTCCATATCGTAGAAAATTAACTCACTAAAAAAACGCTAATCAGAAAAAAATAGTTCAAACCATTTAAACTTTGCCCTTGGTGTTAGAAGGTCTTCATTTAAAAGAGTTATGACGCCTCATGGTGAAAGTCGAGTTCCTTAGGAAGTCACAAGTCTGATACTCCTTCTAACAACTAGAGCAACCATTAATTTAGGTATATGGAATGATAGTATAATGTAGGAGACAAGAGAGTCTTCCAAATTGCTGCAAAAAAGAACCTTATATTTTTAACTTACAACTTATATGATTATACATTTAAAATACCAGGTCATAACACATCAAATACAATAAATCACCCTGTAAACATAACCTCTTTTTTGGAAGGAAACGAAAACATATAGAATTTAGTGATTCATAGAAAACTGTAACACAACTAACAGACATAGTTTACAGTTTAATTGTTTAAATGCCAGTTTATTGATCAGGAAATTCTTAGTTTAGATGAATAATATTACGATTATGATTATATAGGTAATATCTCTAATTTAAGGTAACAATGATGTGTCGATGGAGAAAATGATATACACTTTTCAAACGACTATTACTCTTGTGTACAAAAGATATTCAGTTCCAATTCAACAATAATATGTACCGACAAACCGATGGTGTAGCAATGGGAAGTCCCTTAGGCCCCGTCCTAGCAGACATTTTCATGGCTAACCTCTTCTCTTCCCTCTACAATCTATCAACAGTGAAGTTAAATCAGATAGAAACAGAAGCCTTGTCTCTTGGATTTAAATTTCATATCCCCACAACACATGCCGAAAGAATCGACACAGAAACAAAACCACATTAGTTATGAATTACTATTAGTGTGGTGTGAGCTACTTATATCCATATAAGTAGTTTATAATGGTAGTCAGACATAGAATGTATTTCAGTAGAAGATCGATAAGGAAAGAATGGAAACGGAACAAAATTGGTATGAAAATGCATGAACAATGAGATCTTAGACAATGGATTGATGTTTGCAAAAAGAACAGTCAAGTTTCATATGATGGATTGATAGTTTGCAAATTAACGATTTACTATATGGTCCTCAGATTTTATTGGGATGCTCTGTAATTTCGTGTCAACTTTATTCGATTATCCTCACTGGTTTTCTTGTTCACTAAATTAGTTACCTTTAGGATAAATCTTAGTTTTCAATGAAAAATCAGACCTTATTAAGAGAAACAATCATTAACTGATGATAATAAGAATGGATAATGATTGAACTAAATTAAAATTAGGCTGAAGAATAAACAGTTAAATGTAATTTCAACAGTTGAGATCATGAGTCAATTGAAGCTAGACCACCATGAAAAACCTGGAAGCACTGGACAGCTGTTTCGTTCTGTTGTGGGACTCCTAAGCACTGCTCATCCACGAACAGAGGACCTATCAGTCTCGTGCCAGGCGCTTAACCAATGTAAACTGTAAAATATAATAATTCCAGTTTTGATTCCATTTAGTGTATCATAAATGAGTACTGTTGAAAAGTCTCAGATAAGAAAGGATTAAGTAGAACAGAACTACCTAGTGTTTTATAGTTACAATGGTTTCAAATCTGATGTCAATTTATTTGGAGGATTGATTTTGAAGTTGACTCAGTACTATTTGTTATTGTTTTAATCATAAATTGATTACGATTTTAAATTTTCTTTTAAGAGCTAAGCCGGATAGTATTCCGAGATGCGTTTGAACATTGATTGCTTTGTGAGGCATATGTAACGTGCCCACATGAGAAAATAAATTTATAGATACATATTGATGTGGCCCAAAGTGAAAGTTTATCCTTAGCACATCCCTAAACGGTAGGTTGGTTAGAGAAAACAATTTGGAGCCTAGTTGCGTAGAATGTTTTATTCAACGATTTTGAAATTCGTTTATTTAAGATTTCAGCAGCCGTGTCTCCTTTAAATTTTCTATTGATAATTCTCAGGAAATCAGATGATCAGTTTCCATTGTCAACGGTGCCTCTTTACAAGTTGTCTATGAAATCATCTTTTGTCACAAGTCTAAGTATATTTGGATTGTGACTAGTAGGAACATTTAGAATGCCTGCTTTATTCTACCTGAGACTTGTCAACTAGATGAATCTGGTCCCCAGTGTTATTGTTTACACTGAGACGTTTAAATCAATTTCTGGTTGTAAATGTAATTAGGGAGATTTTTTTCTGGGAACTTTATGTATGAAATATTTTAAAATTAATTGCCCTTTATTCTGGTTTATAAACTCTAGTTATTATTCATTCTGTCAATGTTATTAACGACAGAATGGAACGGAGAACCTATGGGGTTAAATATGCTAGTTTTTGAAGAATTTTATACTTGACCGAAATATATATGTGTCAAACGGATTCATTTTGCTAGCGTGATGTTACATAATTCTTAGATGATTTTATTTCCTAAAGGAAATGATTTTTAAGTACTGAAATAACACAATAACCATCCAGACCCTATCTATTCAGCAATGATTGATTTGGAGATGAATTCCATAGATTTTAAGTAAGAACGATTAGATTGTCGTATAAAAAATTATTGACAATTAGATCAACCAATTTGTCCCAAGTGCCCTGGTACGGCCAAGTGTCGGGAGATCCAACTCTCCGTCTCCAAATGCTCTCACATCACCACGTGTATACGGCCACTACCAGGGAAGTCCTATTCACTGCATTCTCGTGGCATTACTGTTGTTTACGAAGTGAGAGACGAAAAAGGTATGTCCGGCACTTTAACCGTGTTGGTGGACACGGAGAGTCCACCTAGGAGAGTTGGAAAACCCTGATTCCAAACCAATGGCACACATGAACACATGTATCCTAAAGGAACAAATGGCGTACGAACCAATCGTTGGTCACAGACTACTATGTGACTGGACCCTTTGACGTTGCTCCCCTGTCTTGTGGACTAGACCTTCATGTCGAAGGCTCCACGTGTGGCCTCCTAAGAAAATCACCCGCTTCGGTTTGAGCACCAGAGCAGTATCCCAACCCACACACAAATCGAATGATTTATGTGTGTGCTTATCTATTTGGTGTCTCTTTGTATCAATGTTTATGTCTTTAAATAAATAAATATCAACCAATTACATTTGATGAGGAATATATCATGTTAACAGTTATCCATCTAGCTTAAAGATTATTTTATTTACAGGATCAAGGTAATTTACTATAATTGTATATAATTGAATTACGTTCTGTATTCAAAAGGCTAATAAATTTAAATTTAATAAATGGACATTGTTTACAACCCGATTTTTATGTGTTTCTCTTTATTTATTACACAATGATTGACAGTTGGTTTATCCAGTAATATTTGCCTATTATTATTACTATGTTAGGAATAGTACAGTAAATAAATGATAAGCGCACTTGTTTACCGTTTATCTGCCTCAATGGATGAATATTAATCCATTAAATCATAGATCCTTTGAAGACTTAGTATTGAGTGTTTCAAAGGAATAAAGGTAGTCATTAGTGTAGTTTACTGTTAGAAACTGGATCATTTAAAAAAAGCCTAACAAACAACTAACCTGTAAGCTTTTCACATAAACTTGATTAAACATATAAAACTTGATACATTCACTTGGTGTTTTTTGGCTTGTATCTTCCCATTGAGGTATAAGACTGCAATTGATCAGTCTGTTTTTGGCATACGGACAGTATGCACATATGCCAATAACACACTGATCAATTGCAGTCTTATACCTCAATGGAAGATACAAGCCAAAAAATACCAAGTGAATTTAAATTCACCCCATTGCACAAGCAAGTGGCTATCAGGACTCAGTAGTTGAGTGGATAACGTGATAGCGTTTGAAACGAATGGTACTGGTTTCGAGTCCCAGAGTGAACATCAATTCTGAGATGCAGGTACATCCAGCTGACGAGTCCCAAGTAGGACGAAACGCGCGTCCTGGATTCCACTTCTAGCCACTATCCATCATTGCTTACAAAACTTGATACATGTTTTCATTAATGAAAAAGGTGTTTACAGTTTGTTTTTAAGCCTTATAAATTATTGTTTTTAATTTCTTTTATTTGATTGCTACTATAGTGTACATTATTAACTAAGTTTAATAATTGTTACATTACAATTAATTGATCGTTAATAATGAATAAACTCTAATAGTTCTCTTAGTTACATAATCACTTATTATCTTTTGTTATTATGTTAAAATGTTTGATAAAATCTTCAATTAAACAAAATATCTAATTATAATATCTATCTTAACAATTTCAGTTTTATGTTTATAATAGTTTTTATATTAGATTGAAGTGAACAGTACTGAGTTCGAATCTCAGAGTGAACATCAATTCTGAGATGTAGATATATCCAGTTGACCAGTTTCAAATAGACCGAAGTGCAGATTCTGGATTACATTGTTAGCTACCATCCATTTCTGCTTGTGAATTAAGGCAATATCGAAGGAGTTTGCACAGGATGCATATAAGAGATTGATCAACTGAGGTCCTAAACAGCAATGGGAAGATACAAGCAAACAATACCAAGTGAATTGAAAATGTATTTGTCTTTATTGGTAACTAAATTCAGTTCTCTATAACTCTATGTATGTTATTTCGATGTTTAAGCGTTACAGGTTGTGAATAGTTAAGAGGACGATAACATCTATGTCAAGCGTTAAAGTATGATTATAATTCTTTTTTTCATGATATACATTTTTTATTTTTTTTATTTTAACACATAGATATTGGTACAAGGAGACACCAAATACATATGAGCCACACAAATCTCATTTGATATGTGTGAGAGCTGTGATACTACCCGGGTGCCCAGACCGAAGCAGGTGGTTTTCCTAGGGGGCCAAACCTGGAGTCTTCGACATGAAGGTCTGATCCATAAGGCAGTGGAGCAACGTCAAAGGGTCCAGTCACATAGTAGTCTGTGACCAACGATTGGTTCGTACGCCATTTGTTCCTTTAGGATACATGTGTTCATGTGCGCCATTGGTATGCAATCAGGGTTTACCAACTCTCCTAGGTGGACTCTCCGTGTCCACCAACACGGTTAAAGTGCCGGACATTCCCTTTACGTCCTCTCAACTTCGTAAACAACAGTAATGCCCGCGAGAATGCAGTGAATAGGACTTCCCTGGTAGTGGCCGTATACGCGTGGTGATGTGAGAGCATTTGGAGACGGAGAGTTGGATCTCCCGACACTTGGCCGTACCAGGGCATTTGGGGGTAACTGTCTTTCCTATAAAATATCTCCTCAGAAACAGTCTGATTAAATTCATTTGTATTAGTTATTTGAATCTTCTCAATGATACTAAGAACTAAAACCGACCAGTCTCTTTTTGGCACATGCTTCATTTATTACAAATATTAGTACAAAGAATATAATGGAATGTTAACAGTTTATTACTAAATGTAAGGAACTCTAACATAAAAAACTATTGTAAGTTGTTGATGAGTTAGTGAAACAGTCCTTATTTTGTAATATCCTCTTTCTTTGTTTTGAAGAAGGCTATGATGATCCTGGGTTCATGAGATTCCCGTTCTATAGATGCTTTGTATGGTTTTTTGGATAGCATAAGTGTAACTTCTTGTGTATGTGGAGCATTTTCTTCTTCATGGCCAGAGCATAACAGAAGCTCCCCTGAATCTAGTAGCTGTTGTGCAACTTGCGTCCAATGTGTTTCACTGATTCTAAGCACATTCAGGTTGTATCTCCCCATTTCCGCAGCAATTTAGAAGACTCTCACAGTGTCCCACATTGTACGAGCATTCCATGTACTTAAATTAATGAATGCCCTATTTGTCAGAAAGGGTATCAGACTCGTGACTTCCGAAGGAACTCGACTTTCACCATGACACGTCATAACTCTTTTAAATGAATACCTTCTAACTACCAGGGCAGAGTACAATTGTTGATGTGGACGGACAATCAGAGAGATAGAGTAAAGAAAGAGAACATGAAAGAGCAAAGTAAAACGGATCGGCGAAGGTATGTTAGGCAATTTACTTAAACTAAGCTTTATTCAGTATATATAGCCAAATGGAATCGAATCGAGACGAAGCGAATAATTAACAGGATCAAAATATGACTCAAGAAGAATTATTAAATTGGTCCGTCCAGAAACTGGAACAACCTATGTGGGCTTGACATAGAAATAGCCACTACAATCTTAGTAGTATACACCTTAAGACTCAACATCGGATTGAACTTGTTCAGGTATCATGACATAGTACACCATTGAACAGAGGAGTTAACTTCCATGTTCAGTAACATTTGAATATAATGTGATCATCATTATGTATCAGTTTCTGCCTTATCCTATTAGAACATTACCACAAATCAAAACTGTTCGACCACTCGTGAGTCTATCATTTAGGCTAAGTAGTTTTTAAAGATTTGTAGAATTTTATGCTAATCATTTAATTTTTTATGATTGGTTAATGAAAAAATATTATTTTTCATGGAGTATTATTCACCTGGCCTTTTTATCTCATACACACGAACAAATGCAGATGAAGACAATCAGTGTGGTAGAAGCTTCTGCATCAGAAGGTCTGAACATACTCAAGGAAAAAACCAACATACTCGAATACAACACAGAAAGCACTAATCCAATCACACTTAATGGAAAAACTCTGGAACAGGTGGAACATGTCACGTATCAGGGCAGCATCATCGATGAACGTGGACGATGTGTTGTACACATAAAGGCGAGGATTGACAAAGTAAGGACAACATTCCTACATTGAACAACATATGCAACTCAAAACAACTGTCAATCAATATCAAATTCACAATCTTCAATACGAAGGTCCAGACAGTTGGTTCCACTGTATGAAGCTGAAATGTGGAGAACTACCACAACCATCATCCAAATGATACAAGTATTTATAAACGATTGTTTACGTGAGATACTCAATGTCCGTTGGACGAAACCATTAAAAATAACCTACTGTAGGATAGAACAAACCATGTTTGAATTGAAGAGGAAATTAGGGAAAGATGTTGGGAGTAGGTGGGACATACATTGTGGAAATCACCAAACTGCATCATGAGGCAATCCCTTACTCGGAATCCTGAGGGACATGGAAGAGAGGAATACCAAAGAACAAATTGTGTTGGTGATTGGACGGAGACATCAACTAGATGAATAGCAACTGGAAATAACTGGAAAGATGTGTCTATGACAAAGTTGGATGGAGAATGCTGGTGAGCTGTTTATGGTCGTCCTTCAGGGGTAACATGTGTAAGTAAGTATTGTTCACCGCTAATAAAATAATTCCATAAAGATAGTGTACTTTGATTTTGCATACGTAATACAGGAATTCTTCTAGTTATATAACCTTAGCTTGTTTAGGTATAAAATTTTGAAGAGCACTAGTGAAGAATATTACTATTGACAAAACAAACTCCTATTGGTTATTATTTTTCACTAATTTGAAAGGTTATACCAGTAAGTGATATAAAATATCTTTGTTGAAACCAATGCTTCATATAATGGTAGAAATGATTATATATCTTGAATAATCCAATTTTGTTTGCTTATGAAATGGATATTTCAATATATTATAGCTACCGAAACACTCCTGAGACTCATTAAGATTATGGTTAACTTTCGTCAAGCCCTTTTACCAATTTATTTAACAGACTATGTTATTTGGATAGTCACAATTCTTCTATGTCTTTGCACCATTATGATCACCATGTCTGTGTAAACGTGTACGGCTGGTCACATGTGACAGCCTACTCACATATCTCTTTCGAGCTTAAATGTTGATCACTTAAATATTTCTCGATGATCCATCCTCTTCCCCATGTATATATGCGCTCGAATCCTATTAATAATCTTCACATTGCCTAGCTGCGCATTGATTCGATCTGATTACAAATTCGACTCTGTATTCTCTCACTTGCACATATTAGCCTCTCTGTTTCAAATTCGCTCGATGCGCTTACAGCTTTGTTGTCCGTTACCCTACTGTTGTTGCTACCGTGACATGATGGTCGGAATTGCTTATCGTGATTAATCAATCGAGGTATATTGGCTTGGACAATCGTTCTTCAAGGTCCTACTATGTCAGACAGGACGGTTGAAGAGCGGTAAGACCAAAAGCAGCAAACTCAAGGTCTGAGGGCGAAGTCGTACTGCTGACTGTACAGAGGTGTGGTGGCAGTAAGGTGTTTCCTTCAGACAACCAGCATAAGAGCGATGCTGCCTCCCCACAACGAGTGGTGTTGTTAGAAAAGGTTAACCCTAACAATACACACCTCGCCTTATTTCATGGATATCCGTCTCTGGCGTTAAGATCTGAACAAGTACGGAGATGACACGAAAATTATCCACAAAAAGGTCGTGTGTGACCGACCTCAAGCAGTTGTCCCTTTGGCACTGCGTTCACGCTCTCAGGTCACTAAGACCACCTCTAATCCAATTAATTTTTCAGGTACGTCCAGAAGAGTTGTTCCACATTGTGGGTAACCGGGAAGTGATAACCGCCCTCATACTTCTAACAGCACTCAAGACCACTGTATTCATAATCAATCTCCCTCTTCAATTCCTATTATTCCTCCTGACTGATCTGTGCTATCCGCTAATTAACTGTAGTCGCCTCTTTTTATTGCCTTTTGATTTCAAACACGGTTTGGATCTATATGATAACGGTTATCAAGGTAATTGATTAATGAAGTTAAAACACTACTTATCTATTAGTTTTGAGTATATACTACTGAGTGATTTAAATGAGATTTTAAACAATACTGATAATTCATAAAAACTGATGAACTACCATGAATATTTTTTGACAGTGTAAACAACATTTGAAATTTTAATTGTTGGTATAAACATTTTTAACAATTTGATAATTGAAAACTTCCGGTCTGTTACTAAGTGAATTGAATTCATACAATGATATTTTACACATTCTAATGTGTTATATAGTTTTAATAGAGATTACTTAGTGATTAAACTGAATGTTTATTCAATCGAATTCAAACTCTGTAATAAACAGTATGTATTACTCTATAGTAATTGGTTAGTTTATGTATTTGACATTATTCTAAGGAATGGAATCAAAGATAATTCCAAATTTGAATGTTTATCCGCTGTAGTTTTTGTTTTATTCCTTGTAAATTAGAACGTATGTTTTGTTCTAGTCTGAACCATGTTGGTAGATGCAGGTTACTTGGTAGGAGTCCGCGTGACTATCGTAACCAATGGTTGGAGACTCTGGGTGACATGTTTCAGAATCGATCACAATGTCGTAGGTGTATACATTCTTTGTCTTCTCTTAAACTATGAGATTAAAATCGCTTCATATCTTTCTTTTTGTACTATATTCTTACATAAAATCTTTCTATGAGTTAACTGCTCTAATGAATCCGGTGTTCGTCTTGCTGTGTAAATGAGGTATGGTAACTTGAACCAATGCATATGGTCCTACGTTGTAACTAACGAACTATTTATGTCTTCCTGACAATCGCTCCTCATCATCTAAGATTCAAATGTAATATAGTGGTAATACATCCAACTGACGAGTTCCAAATAACACGAAACGTGCTTCCTGAATTCTACTGCTAGCCGCCATCCATTTTTGCTTAGAAATAATGAAAATAAATTTAACGTATATAATTGTTATATCCTGTGGCCTTGTGCCCTATTAATTTATAATGTAATGATACCGCCAATTAGAGAACAGTGATTTATCGACCAGACCAATGACGCATAAAACCAGTACGAGTAGTCTAGAGTCCTTATCGGTCTTGCTTTCCGCCTAGACCAGCCAGTTAAGTCCAGAACACCAATCTCAGCCTCTGCAACATGAATCATTTATTTCAAATATACTAGGTTTATATACCTACCAGATAGACCACATCGTACCAATAAAATAGGAAACACGATTTGGCCATATGTGGCTGTGAATGTGGAAGGTAGTAATTAATAGACACGGCATAATTCAAGAATGGTAAATCACATAATAATAGTCTATGGGTCAAATTAAAGCTTATAATAAGAGCGACATGAATATGAACAGCTTAGTTACTTAACAATTATACAATAAAAATATATGTATAGTATTGGTCTCTAAATGGATCCCAAAAGTTACCATTCATTATTGTCGTCAAGATATAACACTTAACAACTGATTCTAATATCAAAATTGACAAGAAAAAGAAAAAGAAAATGAAGAAGAATAGGAGAAAAAAAGAAATCAATTATTCCCATTTTCAAGAGAAGTAATAATCATTATAAATAGTTAACTAAACAATAAATGAAGTAGAGATTTATTTATGAATCAATTGAAGATTTATAAACTAATGAATAATGTAACTGATGATGTCAAAAGATAAAATGTAAAGAGATTTCATTAGCTTACTTGCTTACTTACTGACTTACTTACCTTCTTACTTACGCCTGTTACTTCAAATGGAGTATAGAATGCCGACCAGCATTCTCGAACCCACTCTGTCATGGGACTTCTTTTCTAGTTCTATACAATTGTCGTTCATTCGCCGCATATCTGTCTCCATTTTTCGCTGTAAAGTGTTCTTCGGTCTTCCTCTCCTCCTTTGCCATTGAGGATTCCATGTGAGGGATTACCTTGTGATTCATTTCAGTGCTTTCCTCAATGTGTGTCCTATTCACTTCCAGCAATTCGTCCTCATTTCTTCCTCCACTATATTCTGAATTCTTCTTTCCTACAATAGGTTGTTGCTAATAGTGTCTGGCCAACCGATCCGAAGTATTTTACACAGACAACTGTTATTAAACACTTGTATCATATGGATGATGACTTTAGTCGTTTTCCAGGTTTCCACCACATACAGTAGAACTGCTTTGACATTTGTATTGAAAATTATGACTTTGGTGTTGGTTGACAGTTGTTTTGAGTTCCAGATGTTCTTCAATTGTAAATATACTGCTCTTGCTTTACCGATCTGCGCTTTCACATTTACATCAGATCCACCGTGTTCATCAATGATGCTGCCCAAATACGTAAAGGTTTTTACATCTTCCAAATGTCGGTCAAGTGTGATTTGATTGTTGTATTCTATGTTGTATTGGAGAACGTTGCTTTTTCCTTTGTGTATATTGAGACGTACTGCTGCTAAGGCTGCTGCTACAACGATCGTGTTCTCCTACATTTTTTGTTGCGTGTGCGTTAGAAGAGCCAGATCATCTGCAGAGTCCAGATCGTCCAGCTACATCCTAGGTGTCTCCCCAGATGTTGACGTCTACATGATCCAGTCGATCATCAGGAGAAATAACTCGATGGAGTTTATTAGTACATCAGCGTCGCATGCTACTATTAGTCAGTAGCTTAACATACCTCTTTGTGGATTGGTTGGATTATAATGTTGATTTAACAAACGCTAATGTCTATAAATACCCATGATTTTTTGTATATTTTGATTCTTCCCACAACAAACACTTTCTCCAGTCTTCTAATGTCTTTTCATTTGTGACTTGGGATGGTTCTAACGTTCGACTGCTCAGGTCATACGTGGTATATTAAGAATTTAAGCTCTAGATATAACAAACACAAACGTCAAGTAAAAGTGAAATCATGATTCAATTGAAGTTACACCACCATTGAAAACCTGGAAGCACTTGATGGCCGTTTCGTCCTATTGTGGGACTCCTTGACAATGTGTATCCACGATCCCTCCTCCCTGCAAGATTCGAACCCAAGACCTATCAATCTCGCGCACGAGCGCTTAACCATTAGACCCCTGAGCCGGCAACCAACGGTGTTAATGTCTAACTTCAACCAATTCACGAAACTGAGCGACACTACCACCATTGATTTCAGTGAGTTCCTATCTCACAACTGACTTGGTTGAACTGTACAAAAACCCTTCTGATATAAAAGTAAAATGTTCAAACGTTTTAATACTTCTTTATTGATCATAAATTGAATTGAATTCTATATAAGACAAATATTAATTAAAACATTAATTCATTTTTAAAATCAAAACAAAAATAAATTTTATTCTTTTTAATGAAGTTACCATGGAAATTATCCTTGGACCATTATCAGTAACCATAATAATAATAACAGTAATAATAATTACAGAAGACTAAATTTGGAATCTATGTGTAATCTGTAATTATATTTACCGCCTCAATGAAATGTCCAAATTTAGAGAAATCTACAATTATTGTACATTGAAGCCTTGAAACCATAGATCAATGGAATATTTGTAAAGACAATGGGTTATCTTCTGTGTTTTTTTTTCGTTTTTGTTTAGACAACTGATAAGTGTTTATAACATTTAGAATAGATGGATTTCCTTATTTTCCCTACCCCTAATCACTGTCATTTTTTTTTAAATATTCTGGTTGTCATAGATAACAGTTCTATTGGAATTAGTTAGTGCTGTTTGTATAATAATGATGATAATAATATTTTTTTATTATAAGCAAAGATGGATAGTGGCTAGCAGTGGAATCCAGAAAGTGCATTTCATCCTCAGTAGCTAAGTGGATAACGCAATGGGTTTTGAAGTGAATGACACTGGGTTTGAGTCCCACAGTCAACATCAATTCTCAGATAGAGGGACATTCAACTGACGAGTCCCAAATAGGACGAAACGCTCGTCTTGGATTCCACTTCTAGCCACTATCCATCTTTACTTATATAGGTTGTAACTTGAAGCAGTATCGAGGCAATCCGCACACGATGCACATATGCCAATAAGAGAGAGACTGATCAATTGCAGTCCTAATCATAAATTGAAAGATTCAAGTAAACAACACCGAGTGGATTTAATAGTCCTAATTGTTCCAAATTTATTAAATTATTTGATTTCTGACTATTTCTTGAATATAGTTTACATGTCATAATATTTGATTAGGTTAGAAGAGGTGTTTCATTATTTTCAAAGCATATCTGAATAGTAAAGTTGAATAATGTTTAAAGAGGAATCCAACACGTAGATTTCATTCTGTTGGGAATTGGCCATCTAGATATTCTTTTGTCTCAGTGTTGACGCTCATACCACGAGGCAGGTACATTCAGATGACTTGTATCAAGTAAGATGAAACGTACTTTCTGAATTCCACTGTGATGTACTATTTAACTTGACTGGAACTCGAGATTAAATAACAATATTGAAGTAATACACTTAGGATACTTGAGTAATGAAAGACATTGATCAGTTGTAATCGCTACCATTAAAACCGTGATAAAATCTGCATAGTTTTAAAAACATATATAAATATTTATAAATTGTTCACTGAATGTTCATGGTCTTCCTTTATATATTTGTAACAACATCTAATTGAGTTGTCTGACTTAAATTTGTACAACCCTATAGTTACTCAATCCTGTATCTGATTGAGTGTATTATTAGTGAGTATCTCAGAAAAGTCATTATTTAGGCCTCTTTAGTTTATAACTGTAAGAACTCTAGTTAACTTCAGTTGGTAAGTAAAAAAGACAAAGATCTTCATGTCTTTCATCTACTTGATACCAGTATGTGACTTTTTGCATGATATAGTAAGGCTACGAATAGAATTTTACAGTATTGTGTTGATCGTATTGCCTTCACAACTAAACCATACAGCATTGTCGAGTAGTCCCATACTATTTTATTTGAACACATAAAAATCGGTACAAGGAGGCACAAAATAGATATGCGCCGCACAAAACTCATTCGATATGTGTGAGGGCTGGGATACTGCCCGGATGCCCAAACCGAAGCAGGTGGTTTTCTTAGGGGGCCACACCCCGAGCCTTCGACCTGAAGGTCTGATCCACAAGGCAGTGGAGCATCGTGAGGAGATGCAGTCCCATGGTAGCCTGTGACCAACGATTAGTTCATACACCATTTGTTCCTTTAGGATACATGTGTTCATGTGCACCATTGGTTGGGGATCCGGTTAAGGCGCCGGAAATTCGCTTTTCGTCCTCTCAATTTCGTAAACAACAGTAATGCAACGAGAAAGCAGTAAGTAGGACTTCCCTGGCAAAGGCTATATACGCGTGGCCGTGTGAGAGAATTTAGAGAGGGAGGGCAAGCCCACCCCAATCTCGGCCATACCAAGGCATTTGGGGGCAGAACGGCCATCCAGTGCTTTCATGTCTTCAATGATGGTTTAACATCAATCGATTTATGATCTCAATCCAAAAAAATTCTTTTTATATTAATAAGTGCTTAATTTAATCTAATCCTTCAAGACAACTGATGAAGTCATCATAAATAAATTTGATTTACGTCTAGAAGAAGCATAAAATTTATTTGATTAGTAAAAACGATAGATATTACTATTCCTTTTCAATGACTAAGCAACACTGAATATAAACGTTTGAAATCTATTTAAGAATTGACAATCGTCAATCATCAGATTGTAATGAACAAGAACACATAAGTGGAGACAATCAAATATATTTGAGTACAAAATTACAGAATATCTTAGTAAAATCTGAGGATCATACAGTGAATACTTCATTTGGAAAATATCAGTCAATCATCTCAGACTTCATTGTTCCTTCACATTTTCATACCAATCGCTTTCTCTTCACATTCTTCCCTACTCGATCTTCTCAACCTTCTGTTATGAGACATTCTATTCCTGACTAGTGTTATATACTACTTATGTTGATATAAGTAGCACACATCACAGAATCACTGATGTAATATTTCAATATTTAACAATTAAATTCAATCTAGGCATTTAGATGCCAAATATGATTTACACTGAACAAACTAATTTTTTACAAACAATTCATACCATTTATCACTATACAGGGGGAGGGGGTGTTTATGGTGGTGGTGGTGGTGGCCGTGGATTGTAGAGATTAATAAGTTTTATTGGTTAACATCATGAACTGATTTTAACTAAACAAATTTTATTGTTACTTAAATAAATTCATGTAAAGTTATTTCTATTTTAATTTATCATTTGGTATTTATTGCTATGCGGACAGCTGACAGACTCGTTCGAAGTAAAGATCAGTGTCTGACAAGATCGCTTACTTTCATCCTTTCTCTTTATACTGGTGATCGACTGGATCATGAAGATGTCAATATCTGGAGGGAAGCATGGGATACAGTGAACAGATAGGACACATCTGGACGATCGCTGGACTTCGTAGATGATCTGGCTATTCTATCGCACATGCAACAAAAAATGTTGGAGAAGACGATCAGTGTAGCAATAACCTTAGCAGCAGTATGGAAAAAGCAAGATTCTCCGATACAACACAGCATGCACCAATCGAATCACACTTGACCGAGAAGATTTGGAGAATGTAGAAAGCTTTAACAATTTGGGAAGCGACGTTGATGAACACGGTAGATCTGATGCAGATGTGAAGGCGCGGATCAGCAAAGCATGATCAGCATATCTAAAACTGAAGAACATCTAGAACTCGAAGCAACTGTCTGTCAATCAACACAAATGTCAGAATTTTCAATACAAATGTCAAAACAGTTCTACTGTATGTGGTGGAAACTTGGAAACCTACGAAAGCCATCATCCAGAAGATACAATTGTTTATTAACAGTTGAGAGAGAAGAATCCATATTCGATTGGAGGAAGAAATGAGGACGAATTGCTGCGAGTGAATTGGACACACATTGAGGAAAGCACTGAACTGAGTCACCAGGTAAGCTCTCACATGGAATCGTCGATGCCAAAGGTGGATAGGAAGACCGAAGAACCTATTAAACCGAGAAACGGAAATAGACATGGAAAGAATGAACAATAATGTGATAGAAGTGGCAATGAAGTCCCATGACAGAGTGGGTTCGAGAATACTGGTGGTCGGCCTATGCTCCATTGGGAGTAACAGGCGTAATGAAGTAAGTAAATAATTTATGGTTATGTAATACATGGTACACAAAATCAAATGGTATACATTATAATGTGAATTAAATTGTCGTTAAATCAAGTAACTGGCGACATAATTTCGGTCAATCTATTTACAATACTTAAAAGTAGTGTAATATTTAAGATGATTAAATGCTTAAATGTAGCAAATTGTATTTCATTTTGGTTAGTTTGATTATATTTAAACAGTTTTAGTGACTTTGATATTGATGTTTCTACATTGTTAATATTATACCGAGATAAACCAATACTTACTATAGATATAAAGTGATTACAATGGATGCCAGTCTCCTGATAAGTTAATTATTCAGACTGTTTATAATTGATAATGCTTAAAACTGATTAATTTAGGGGCGGTTGTTTGTTCTTATCTTATTCCATCTATTATTACCTAATTTTATTGTGGAGGATTGTTAAATTTCAGGTATTACATCACATACTAATATTAGTTAGACAGTCATTGAGAATCAAGAATTAATTGCCAGCTCTTTCTCTTTAGTAGCCAAGTTTACATAAATGTACACTTATGGCGTTGCTGGGGTACGAATCAAGCAGATTTAGGTTTCATAACTAGTATCAAACTTTTAGACTGTCAAATCGATATCTAATAGTTTTAGCCTCAATTAATTTTTAATACGACATAATCATTTTCTAATCATATCTGTAGATGATTATTTCATATGCGACATGGTTAGATACCATTGATCATTGTTTTTTTTACTATAAATTCAACAATTACCCGTTGACATTATCTACTGACAAAGATATGATATTTTGGTTAATTAAAAGAGAATTCAGCGAAGAAAGTTTTCTTTTCGACGAAATCATTTACTTAAGCTGTACATTCGTATATATAGTTATATAGAAAATGTATGTCTATCGGAGGATAGAAAAAATTTTGCATCACCAAAATGGATTCGAGGATAAATGACAAATGAGGTAACGTACTAATCACAAGGGGTAAGGAAGAAAATCCTTTATGGGTCAGATAATAGTCCAATTGACAGATATGAAGAAAAGCGACAAACACAAAGGTCATAATAGACTGAATAATACTCAAAAAAAAATTCTATAAGGTAGTAATAATAGTAATAATAATAATATCAGAATGGGTTTTGTAGAGATTTTTAGAAATTTCACAGGTTGAAACCATGAGTCAAATGAAGCTAGATCATCATGGAAAACCTGGAAGCATTGGATGGCCGTTTCGTCCTAGTATGGGACCCCTCAACAGTGCGCATCCACGATCCCGCACCCCGCGGGACTCGAACCTAGGACCTACTGGTTCCGCGCGCGAGTACTTAACCAGGTCTGTTGTGAGATAGGAACTCACTGAAGACAATGGTGTACGGTGGCGCAACTTCGTGGATTGGTTGAAGTTAGACATTAACACCGTTGGATGCAGGCCGACTCAGTGGTCTAATGGTTAAGCTCTCGCGGGCGAGATTGATAGGTCCTGTGTTCGGATCTCGGGGGTGCGGGATCGTGGATGTGCACTGCCAAGGAGGAGTCCCATACTAGGACGAAACGGCCATTCAGTGCTTCCTGGTTTTCCATAGTGGTCTAGCTTCAATTGACTCATGATTTCAACCAGTTAAATAATAATAACTTAATAGAGTTTAAAATGCAAAATAGTAATTTCAGAAATTCGATGATAATCAAATAAAAGTGCAGAAAAAAACAGAAAAACATACCCATTAAGGGAATTAGGGCCAAGGAAGGATGAGAGGTTAGACAAATCGTTTCTGCACGCAAAGTTCGGGCTTGTGAATTGCCAATGCCTCAGCAGTACATAAAATATTGATTCGACACCCCTTCGATCCAATTCCTTTGACTTTGTAGATCACTTTAAAAGAAGAATACTTGGGAGTAATGTGTCCAAAATGGACTAAATTCTCCTGTATAAAACTAGTAGTTGTCTTACATTCTTCTTTTACAAGCCAAGCCGGATAGTGTTCTGTGATGCGTTTGGTAAGTGATTGCTTTGTTCAGCTTATATAATGATATTTGTTTGTTTGTTTTCATTTCTGTTTGATTAGATTATTTGACATAAAGATGGTGACACGTTTTTAATGGAAATTATAGAAAGTTTACACTTATAGTATATGTATTTGATAAATAATAAACTTAAGATTGTTTATCAACTATTGTTATGTATCTATGTATATATGTCTTTTACTTAGTGATTCTTTGTTTTAATATTTCTTATTCTTTGTTCAGTTTGTAATCAATTCTCTTTCTTTCTCTCTTTCTCTCTCCTCCCCCTCCTCTCTCTCTCTTTCTCTCTTGTTCTCTCTTATTCATGAACCAAATTCATTATTTTCCACTTCTTGTAGAATGAATTTTTCATTCTTATTCATGAGTGAACTTTTCGCCTACAAATCACACTGATCAATTATTGTGTTATTTGTTTATTTGTTTATTTATATTATTCAGTATTCTTTTTTTCTTTTTGTTAGTTATATCCATTTTATGTTCTTTTTTTTCAACTCCTTTCCCTCTCTCTCTCTCTCCCATATAAACAAACAAACACACACACATATATATATATACTTCCTGATTACTATAGAACAAGAAGAACACCGTATTCAATCTATTGACTTCTATATGGATTATAATGATATTAAGCTGTTGTGTAGTACAACTATTTCTAATCATAATAAGTAATAATAATAATAATAATAGAGTATTAATTCAACAGTTCAGTTGATGAGTCGATGTAAGCTATTAAAATTACTACAATCTTTACAAACACCCTATTCTGATCATAATCATCATCTACTCAATAGTGACTGACTCCAAGATGGATTTCCTGGAGTTCTATTAAGAAGCTGTGATCAATGGATTCCAATCTGTGTTGGGTAAAGATAGGTATCTATTTCATACAATGGATGAATGGTTGCACAATATCATGAATCGATTGAAGTTAAACATCATAACATCATTGGATACCGATTCAATTGTCAAAAGGTTAAGCGTTCAAGCGCAAGACCGGAGATCTTAGATTCGAATCCAACATGTGGGATCGTGGATGTAGTAGAACGAAACAATTTACTTTTCAAGTTTTATTTTGTTTTAAAAAAAAAAGAATGTTTAACAAGAACACACATATTGAATTTTGAATGAAAGGACGAGAAAAGCGTTTTGAATACATTGAATTAATAAATGAATAATTTGCGAGAGATAAAAAGAGTAAAGGAGAATTAATACAAACAATTCATTGTAACAGTTTCATGATAGAAGAATATATATTTCAGTATGTAATTTAAGTGTTTAACCTAACAATGTACCAGTTTAATCTATCATTTGGACATTTTAATCGTAATGTTATTAATTATCCATCAGGTAAGCCGCCGAATTCTCTGGTACGGCTGAACGTGGGGGAAGTCAGTTCTTCCTCTCCAAATGTTCTAACATAGTCACACGTATAGAGCCACTTTCAGGGAAGTCCTACTCACTGCATTCTCGTGGCATTACTGTTGTTTACTAAATCAAATGGACGAAAAGCGAATATTCGCTGCTTTAACCGGGTTGATGGATATGGAGGATTCACTTAGACGAGTTGGAAAATCCTGATTCCAAACCAATGGTACACATGAGCTCTAGGATTCTGAGGGAACAAATGACATATGAACCAATTATTAGTCATCGGCTACCATGGGACTGCATGTTCTGACTTTGCTTCACTGCCTTGTGGATTAGACCTTTAGGTAGAAGGCTCCGGTTAAGGTGTCTTAATAAGAACAACCGGCTTCATTTTGGACACCCGGGCGATATCATAGTCCATACACAAATCAAGTGACTTGTGTAGCGTCTATCCATTCGGTGACCATTTGTATCAATATTTATGTGTTCAAATAATAAAATAATAATTTTATATTGTGAATAATTAAAAAGTTTTATTATTATTTAACTATTCAGTACTGAAGGTGTTCAATGACTGAAATAGAAGAGGCTGTTGTAATCTAATAATCTACTGATTATTATTAGTTTTGATCTCTACTATAGATCATTTATAGATAAGACTTAATATATTGATGAATCTAGATGTTTTGGAAAATATAAAGCTAATTAGATTGAAAAGTGTAATAGAATCAGTCTTAGCATAAATGATTTGTTAATTTTGTTTATGTCTTTGAATAAGTTTAATTAAATGTTTCAAGTTGCTTTATGCTCACTGAATATGATGTGAATTACTTACTTACTTACTCCTGTTACCCCTTATGGAGGGGCAATGGTCGCCCATCAGCTTTCTCCACTGAAGTCTTTCTTGGAGAATCCCTTCCTGTTGTTTCCAGTTACTATTCAAACTTTTAATGTTTGCTTTTAATTCCCGGTGCCTGTAGCTCTTTCAGGATTACTGGCGGTCCCGACTTCGGATAAGAGAGGAGGAGGGTTGGGCATACTGTTAGCAGTTCCATCCCTTCGAAAACAACTTTGCTAAGGAAAAAGCACTAACAAGAATGCTATGCGAATGATTGTTATATTAATTAGGAGGTTGGTAACGATAATTTTAATTTGTAGATGGTCCCAGTTATCAGACAACGTAAATTGGAAACTGTAAAGTAATGAACAGCTGTTCTATCATGGAATTAATCTTATTAAATAGGACAAGACCACGATCCATTTAGGAATTGAATCCTTAACTTTGTAGACATAACAAACGAACCGCTTAGTTAAAATCAATCTATAAGCACCTATTAATCAAAACGGTATTATTTTCTTTAACTAGAATGATTTACCGATTTTACTATTTATTTAGTAAATGGTTGTCTTTTTATTCATATATCTTCCCAATGTTGGCATATGTACATACTGTCTCGATATTGTCTTATGTTACAAGCATTATAATCAAAAATGGATAGTGGCTAACAGTCGAAACCAGGATGCGCGTTTCGTCCTGTTTGATGCTCATCAGTTGAATGTACCTGCATCATAGAGTTGATGTACACTCAGGGACTTGAACTCAGTACCGTCCTCTTCAAATGCCAAAGTGAACACTAACTCTGTGATACAGGTACATCCAACTGACAAGTCCCAAATAGGACGAAATGCGCATCCTGGTTTCCACTACTAATCACTGTCCATCTTTACTTAGAAGATATCAATATTATGATCACCAATTCCCAGGTGATCCATAGTGTAAGTATATATCTCATGGTGATTACATTATAAATAATTAAATACATTTTCATTAACAAATAAAAGTGGAACACTAAATCAATATTTACATTGTGTCTATTCATCCATCAATCTGCTTATTTATCCATCGTTATATCTATTTAATAATATATAACTATTAATATTGATAACATTATAAAATATATTCATTAATTAATAATAAATAATTATCTATCATTCTCAAGTTATCTTTCAATTGATTTTACTGAGTGCTTTTGTGATGTGTGCTACTTATATTGACATAAGTAGTAGATGATGTTAGTCGTGAACAGAATATCTGGCAACAGAGAGATAAGAGGATAGAATAGTAGAGAATCGAAACAGAATGCAATTTGTATGGAAATGCAAGAACAATGAAGTGTGAGTCATTATGAGACAATTAATGGACATTTTGCAAATTAAGCATTTACTTTATGATTGTTAGATTTTATGAACAAGTCCTGTAATTTCGTGTTAAGTACATTCGATTGTCCCCACCGATGTTCTCGTTCAGTGCAGTAGTATTGTCGTAACTGACCTCATCTAGGATTTCATACTAAATGGAAAGTACTACTACTACTACTACTAGTAATATTAATAATAATAATAATAAATCTTTGTTGATTAACAATAGTCTTTAATTTGTCTACATGACCATGACCTTTTATTCTTTTTATTTAGTACGTTCAGTTCTTTTTTCTAGTTTATTATTCTGAAAGTATAATAAAAAGATATTGAATCTTCTTGTGTAATTATTACCGAATAGTTGAATCAACCATTCAATGAAACCAAAGTCCAAGATGGTTATGATTGTTTGTTATGTTTTTTTTCCTAAAAGAGAACACAAAGTTTAATGAACAAGAACACGAGTGGGGACAATCGAGTGTATTTAACATAAAATTATAGGACTTGTTCATAAAATCTAACAATCATACAGTAAATGCTTAATTTGCAAAATGTCCACCAATTGTCTGAAAATAACTCAGATTTCATTGTTCTTGCATTTTCATACAAATTGCATCCTGTTTCCATCCTTCGCTGTTCGATCCTCTTGTCTCTCTGATGCCAGACCTTCTGTTTACGACTAATATCATCTACTACTTATGTCAATATAAGTAGCACACACCACAGTAGTAGTAGTAGTATATAACTATAAGACTAATATCAATGGAATCCTTTAATTAATGAAACTATAGTGAGAATAATAATAATATCAAAGTATGTTTAGATTTCAATTATTATCTAAATAAATAAAAAAAATACTAATTAGCCCATTAGGAGGTTTGTAAGAAATTTAACAATAATCAAAAAAACCACAATATGAAATCAATTCATGATAAAATTAATCAAGTTTTTACGATAGATACAAACAATCTGATTACATTATATGTGAGATAATCAATATTGAAAGAATTTAAGCAATATGTTTCCATATTTGTAGATTTCTCGTTCTCTTCAAAATATTGTTTACTCTTGTTTGGATGATCTATATGATTATTCTTTATTAATACTATTGATTTTATTATAGTTGCGAAGTGACTGTTATTGATTTTATTAATTTTATCTTATTATTATACTAGTATAACTAAGTAACTTAGATCGATTTATATTGATGCTAAGTTTTATATTGATTATGAACAATTGAATTGCTTTTATAAGCAAAGATGGATAGTGGCTAGTAGTGGAATTCAGGACGTGCGTTTCGTCCTATTTGGGACTTGTCAGTTAGATGTACCTGCATCTCAGAGTTCATGTTCACTCTGGGACTCGAACCTAGTACCAGACTGATCAATTGTAGTCTTAAAACTCAATGGGAAGATACAAGCAAAACAATACCAAGTGAATTGAATTGTTTATTTAAATGTTATATTGATATCAATATTATTTCAGTAGTATATTTATAGGATAAGTGATTTTATACATCAATCACATATAAGATAATCATGAATGTTTTGGACTTAGGTTTCATTGCATGATTTAATTGCTATTCGGCTTTATTTATATATACATATAATAATTATTATTTATCTTTGTTGATGAACATTAGTCTTTAGTGACCACAACTTCTTATTCTTCTATTTGGTACGTTCAGTTCTTTTTTCTAGTTTATTATTCTGAAAGTGTAGTGAAAAGATATTGAATCTTCTCGTGTAATGATTAACGAATTGTTAATTCAATGATTCAATGAAACCAAAGTCCAAGATGGTTATGATTGTTTGTTTTTTTCCTAAATGAGAACACAAACTACTGAATAAAATCAACTGAAAGATAATTTAAGAGTGATAGATAATTATTAATATTCACTCTGGGACTCGAACTCAGTATCATTCTCTTCAAACGCCAAACTAAACATCAACTCTAAGATTCAGGTACATCCAATTGAATGAATATGTTTCATAATATTAACAATATTATATAATTGTGTATGGTATATTAATCATCCCTCTAATTACTGAACTTTGAATAGTAACATACCATAATTAAACATTGAAATATGAGTTCATTTATTTGGTTATTGTCGTTTTTTTTTCTCACACACACAGTTTACTATATAAATATTCATTATTTTCTATGATGTTTCTATATTGACTTGTTATGATTTTAATTACATTATTCATTATATCATTCTCTATTATGAATTGTAAACATTTAATTAGTAATAATAATAATGGGTATCACTTTATTCATGATGATAAATATGTTGATGATAATCATAGTAAGTTTGAAGTTATCGACTTTTTTTAATTTGTATCAGAAGAAGGTTCTTGTGGATATTATAGTCGTATTGTCCTAGTATGGAATTCTTCAACAGTGCTCATTCACGATCTTACCTCGCGAGATTCGAACCCAAGTGCTCATGTGATCTCAAATGATTGGCTTGAACAGGTATTTCCTGGAGTTCTAGTGAGAAGCAGTGACCAGTTGAGTTCAACCGGGTCAGTTGTGAGATAGTAACTCACTGATGACAATGGTGGATGTGTCGCTCAATTTCATGAATTAGTTAAAATTAGACATTAACACCATTAGATTTCGGCCGGCTTAGTGATCTACAGATTAAGCGTTCGTGCTCACGAGACCGATTTGTCCTAGGTTCGAATCTCATAAGGTGGGATCGTGGATGCTCACTGTTGAGGAGTTCCACAATAGGACGAAGCGGCCATCCACTGCTTTCAGGTTTTGCATGGGGGTCTAGCTTCAATTGACTCATGATCTCAACTAGTGAAATTTTTTTATGGTTGATCGATTTACAATCTCTTTTGCTTTCTCTATCCCTACATTCAAATACGATGATTGAGGGAAATTATTACAAATATGATTTACTGATAAACTGAATTAACGAATGCATGTCAAATATAAATATAAAATTTATGTTTACATGGTCCATTTAAAGTATAAAATTCATTGTATAACGGAATGTTTATTGTTCAGTATTCTTGTAGAACCACGAAAAATATTTGTTTATTGCAATTATTTCAATAAAAAAGCAATGTGTACTACTTATAACGACATAAATAGCATATAACACTAGTCATAAATAGAATATCTGACAGTAGAACATCGACAAGGTTGATGAGGAAAGAATGGTAACAGAAAGCAATGAGTATGGAAATATAGGAACAATGAATTCTGAGACAAATAATGAACATTTTGCAAATGAAGTATTGATTGTATAATCCTCAGATTTTACTAAGATGTTCTGTAATTTTGTGCTCAAATACATTCAATTGTCCCCACTTTTGTGTTCTTGTTCACTACTGAAAAAATATTTCAGGCTAAGAATAGTTTAAGTTCAAAGAGCATTGATCTATGTCATATTAAAGATATGCACTACTAAGTTTTTCTTACAATAATTATCAGTGATGAAAGCGTCTTGGATTTTAAATACAGTTTCAATTTGACCATACGTTTTTGATAAGTTACAAAGATCATTTCAGATATAATCTATCTTTTGATTTTGTCAACTATCAGTATGTAGTGTCGAGTATTATGTTAAGCCTATATACCTTATTCTAGCTTTCGGACAGTCCATTCTATTCATTCTACTTTCCAAGCTCCCAACTTTGGGGAAATGGTACTAAAACCCCAAAATTTTCCCAAAGTTTACTATAGCGGCTTCCCTAAAAATTCCCCAAAATGGGTCAAATTTTCCCCAAAATTAGGAGCTTGGGTTGAGTCACATTCTGGCCTTGTTAATTATTCACTTATCAATCTTGACTTTTTATATGAGCGCGTATATGTGTGTACACTTCTTATCCCATTACTATTCACATGTTTGTAACTTATTTTTGTGTGACTATAAATATTGATTAACGCCTGACTAAAGGGGAGTTGGCTTATCCGCCTTCTCCACTGCGCGTCGTTTCTCTTCTCTCTACTCCATTCGCTCCATATACAAAATATATGTATTGACAAGTCCATTTTCGTTATTTCACTTATTTAATTCGTCATTGACTAATGTGATTTAAGTCGATGATTATATACGAGGATAGGTGACATATATATTCCAATAACAATCATTCATTACGATCTCCTTGGAGTCAGAATTCGGGCCACTAAATTGGAGAGCCCTTTCGACAATATCGTCCGATCTAAATGACGACAAAAGTAAAGGACCCCACAAGTAGACTTTTGTATCAATGTTTATCAACATAATATTTTTTATAAAACCTGTTTTGTTTCTAGGAATCAATTTCATCACTTGTTTATAATAGAAGCTATTAGAATTGGAGTTAACAAATTAAGTGTTTGGTATTCATAGAAAACTTTTAACAGTCTTCTCTTTTCTCTTTTGTCAAATAAAGCTTAGTAAACGATTATTATTTGCTATTTCCCATACTGTTTGTTTGTTCATCTTTTTACCTTTCTTCCTTTCTCTGTCTAATTATATGAACACGTCTTATTTCATAATCTTAATTATATTTAATGAAAGTTATTTCATAGTATATAATTTCAAGTCATTGACCTACTTTCTATTATGAAACATTAATTTAAACTTTTATAGTTCTTATAAGAACTAGTGCATTGGTCATTGAACTATCAGTTTGTATATTTTACTTAATTAGTTCTTCTATGTGATCTATTTCTTTGTTATCGCTGACTCGTAAAGTGATTTCATTATTTTAATTGTCGAATTTATCAGTCACTTTAAGCTAGACAATCGTTGAAAACCTAGAAAGTCCTAGACAATCATTTCATTCTAGTGTGGGACTTCGTGTCAGGTAGAGACAAGTATTTACCTCACACATTGGAAGATGTTTGCGCAATTTTGTGGATTGGTTGAAGTTAGATATTAACACCATTAGATGTCAGCTCAGTGGTCTACATGTTAAGCGTTCGCACGTGAGACATAAGGTCGTGGGTTCGAATACCACATGTGGGATCGTGGATGCACAGTGTTGAAGAGTCCCATAATAGGATGAAACGATCGTCCAGTGTTTCTAGGTTTTCTATGATGGTTTAGTACTGATCGATTCATGGTCTTAATCAAAAACTCAACAATATCCACAAACTCATACTGATGATGAACATTTCTTTATTGTACTGATTAACCCTGAGACTTGACTGCCGTCAAAGTGTTTGCTGATGTTTCAGACGCCAGTTGATATAAATAACTTCAGTAATAGTTAGTTTTTATTTATATGATGCAACTGAACTAATATTAAATCGAGATAAAACAGTTAAATATCATTCAACTTACTCTTATGATTTTCGGATAAAAGCATCCTTCTATTTTATAACTCATTCATCATAATATTAAGCCAATAAACAGAAATCAAATAGAATTCATTTTGCATCGTTTGTTTGAATGTCCCCATTGATGTTTAGGACTGAAATTAATCAGTCTCTTGTTAGCATATGTACATCCTGATCGGATTGCCTTGATATTGCTTTGAGCCATTAGTACTATAAGCACAGATGGATGATGGCTAGCAGTGGAATCCGGGATTCGTGTTTCGTCCCATCTGGAATTTGTCAGCTAAATGAATCACAGAGCTCATTTTAATTACGAGACTGAAGGCAATATCAAGGCGATCTGCTTAGGATGTACACATACCAATAATAGATTGATCAACTGCAGTCCTTAACATCAATGGGAACTTTCAAACAAACAATACAAATTAAATTTAAACCTCACCTCATTGCACAAGCTAATGGCTATCAGGGCTCAGTAGCTAAATAGATAATGCGTTTGAAACGAACGGTATTGGGTACGAGTTATGGAGTACATATCAAGTCTGTGATACAAGCACATCCAACTGATGAGTCCCAAATAGGACAAAACGCGTTTCCTAGATTCCACTGTTAACCACCGCACATATGTGTTTAGAAATCCACTTGTTTACAGCTTATCTAGATCTTTGTCTGTTAAGATAGTATAATTCTCAGAAGGGGTTTTGTGGAGATTTTAGTAATTTCAATAGTTGAAATCATGAGTAAATTGAAGCTAGACCACCATGAAAAACCTGGATGCACTGGACGGCCATTTCGTCCTAGTATGGGACTCCTCCTTGGCTGTGCACATCCACGATCCCGCACCCCGCGAGATTCGAACACAGGTCCTATCAGTCTCGCGCGTGAGCGCTTAACCAACAGCCTTCCAGTGATTCCAGGTTTTCTATGGTGGTCTAGCTCTAATTGACTCATGATTTCAACAAATGAAATAGTATAATTCTTTTTCATTGAGTATGCACTATCCAGAGTTCAATAAAATGACTATTTGTGCTAAATATTATTTAATAATAAAATGAAGTGAAAATTATTTTCTTTTTTTTAAAATTATAATCTAGATGTCGAACGATTCTACTTGACTGATCCTCATGAGTCGGAAACTCGTCAAGACATTTCGGAATCAACTACAAGAAGTCCACATTAATATACCATAATGAACAATAATAATAAATCATGAAAATAATTTCTGATTATTCTATGTTATTCCACAAGTTTATATCATAAGTGATTATCATATTGGATAAATTAACCATGTAAAATATTATTAATGAAAGAATAATATTAGTAATATGATTTATCTTTTATTATCAGTAAATCATTTCTTAGTCAGTCTATCAAATAAACATATATGGAGAATTTGGATTTTATAGAAAGTTTAACATATATACATACATATCTACTTACTTACTTAGGCCTGTTACCACTCGTGTAGGAGAATAGGCCGTCTACCATCATTCTTCATCAAACCCTTTCCTAGGAAATCCTTTCCTATTCTTTCTAGTTGCTATTCATTCTATTGATGTCTCCCGCCGATCCCAGACACAATCTGTTCTTTAGTATTCCTCTCTCCTGTTTCCCTTCAGGATTACAAGTTGGTGCATGCCTCATGATATAGTTTGATGATTTCCACAACATATCGCTTATCCACTTCCATCGTTTTTTCCTAACTTCCTCTTCAACTCTGTTATAAGTTGTGACTGCCGATTAGAGAGCGGTGACTTATCGATCAAATCAATGACGCGTAAAACACGTGCGAGCAGCCTACAGTCCTGATTGGTCCTTTTTTCCCCCTAGCCCAGCCAGTTAAGTTCAAAACACCAAATCGAGCCTCTGCGATATGAATCATTTATTTCAAACATACTCGGTTTATATAGGGTGAGAGTAAGCTACCTTGTCGGACACTAATCTTTACTTCGAACAAGTCTGTCAGCTGTCTTCCATGCACGATTTTGCAGTTTAATCCATCATATGAATCCCTTATGATATTGACTATTTTTCGTGCACGCCGTAGTGTCGAAGAAGCTTGCATAGTGTTGTCCTGTCCAAGTTGTCAAATGTTTTCTTGTCGTTGATGAAGTTGATATAGAGTGGTGGATTCCATTCAATTCCAAGACACCAGATTTTTATCTAGCAAATTAGAAGGCTAGAAAAGTTTTCAAAAATACCTTCATTATTTACTTTCATAAAGGACCACAACTCACCATGAATCACAGGTCTAAATAATAGGATAATTAGAAAACTCTAATATAAAGCATAGTAACCGACACATAGTCAATCAAACAATAAACGATATAAAATGAGAATTATCACAAGTAACCTCCTTTCCTATTATATTGAGAAATGTGAATAGTCACTTCAGGGTTATCATATGATCTCCACTTTGTTAATATGTCCGATTTTGTATCACTTACAAACTTAGTAGACAGTATACACCGGTGGATAATCACAAATATTGTGTAACATGCTGAATTCTGTGTTAGCTAACAGGAAAAAATAAAATCAATCCTTTACTAAAACATTGATTGATTATATGTATAAATCATTCCTAATCAATATATTCTCAATGAATAACAAACTCCAGTTTATGCTACTGATATCGACCAATATTAGTAGTATGTGTCACCAATCGAAAATGAAATGCTTGGCAACAGAAGGTTAAGAAGATCGAAGAAAAGAGAATGAGGACAGTGAATAATTGTTATGGAATTGAAAGAACAATGAAGTTTGAGACCATTTGATCGCAAATGAAGTATTTACTGTATGATTCTTAGATTTTACTAAAACATTCTGTCATTTGTATATTCAACTACATCAGATTAGTCCCTATTTGTGTGTTCTCTCTCATTCACTACAAACACATCTGTCTAATTGAGTAACAATCCTGTTCATAATGACATTAATAACTATCATTAAGACTATCTATACACATAATATTCTAGGGATTGTATTATCCAAATAGACTATCACATTCAAAATTCATATATTTATCATCCATTTACACATTAATGTAAATAAACATTAAAAAAAGGTGACAAAACATGGCTAATTGGTAAACAGAATGTTTCATATTGTCTAAAGTACAATTTATGTAATCTAATTAATAATATTGATGATAGGGGCCAGAGATTGTCGTATAATACTTAATATTGTACACTAAATTCATTATAGATTAGTTCATTAAAATTATCTATACTTGTATTGTATGAATTCAGTATTACCTAATAAATCACATTTATGTCAATCAAACATTTTTCTTAAATATTTTTTAAGTATTCAGTGTTCTGAGATACAGGTATATCCGGTTGACGAGTCCTGGATTCCACTGTTAGCCGCTATCCATCTTTGTTTATAATGCTTGTGATCTAAGGCTATAACGAGGCAATCCGTACAGGATGCGCATATACCAATAACAGAGAGAGGGACTGATCAATTACAGTCCTAAATAAAAATCGGAAGATACAAGTAAACAACACCAAGTGAATTTAAAATTTCACCCCATCGCACTAGTTAGTGGTTGTCAGAACTCAATAGCTGAGTGAATAACGTGATGTTGTTTGACGTGAAAGATGGTGGGTTCGAGTTGTGGACCGAACATCGACTTTTCGATGCAATTACATCCAGTTGAAGAGTCCTAAACAGCACGAGACGTGCGTTCTGGATCATACTGCTAGCCACTATCCATATTCACTTAGAAGATGTCAACATTATGATCAGCAATTTCCATATTTTAGCAGTTATCCATCTTTGCTTATTGTTCAGTAGAATAGTTAGCAAATACATCTTTGTGGACAGATCTGGAGTTTGCCAGTTGAATTTATTGTGAAACAGTAATAGTGTGTTGTGGGTTTCTTATATCCATATAAGTAGTATATGACGGTGGTCAGACATAGAATGTATTTTAGCAGAAGATCGATAAGGAATGAACGGAAACAGATCACAGTTAGTATGAAGATGCATGAACAATCAAATCTGAGACAATGGACTGATATTTGCAAAGGAACAGTCAAATCTGGGACTATGGATTTATATTTTGCAAATTAACTATTTACTATATGGTTCTCAGATTTTATTGAGATGCTCTGTAATTTCATGTCAAGTACATTCGACTGTCCTCATTCGTGTTCTTGTTCACTACAGTGGTACACCATGAAAATGGGTTCAAAACATGGCTACAACAGTAAATTAATGGTCTCACTTTTTAGTAGTTCAACGGTTAATATCAGTCGTATTAGTTTGCCGTATGTGTCAGAAATTTAAATATTGTCTTATCAGTTCTTCTTCTTAAGCTGTAATTAAATAACTGACAGTAATTATTGGCTTTCTGTTGAGTTCCATCTCATTAATTCAGGCACCATCTATTATCAGAGAAAGAGAGAGCTGGATATCTGTTTCGTCCCAATATTGTACTCCTTCTCCGGGGATCAAACCTTGGTACCTTCATGTCCTTCAATAAGTTACATTATCACTTAACCATCTTTATAAATTCTTCTTCTAAATATGCCCCTTGAAATCCGTTAATAGCCTCTGGTACTAATTCAAAGAGTTCAAGCACTTAATATTCAAATAGTAAAACGTTAAAATGTGGTATGTTCAGTCCTAACATTCAGATATCTTACCATTACTAATTAGAAGAGTTTAAATCATTACGAAATCTATTTAGAACATAATAACTTTCAAACTATTACAACCGATTCCTGACACTAAAATGTAGAAATAACCTTCAGAGACTAACGGGAATTACATAAACACTGATTTAGTTCTATTTATGAACATGAAACCTACTTTTATATTCATATCAGTATTTACCTTGTAAACACAAATCTATCTAAATTTCATAAATCCAAAACTATTGACATATAAATTCACTTGATATTGTTTACTTGTATCGTCTTATTGTTGTTTAGGATTGCAATTGATCAGTCACTCTCTTATTGGCATATGTGCATCCTGTACGAATTGCCTCGATATTACCTTCAATCTCAAGCGTTATAAGCAAACATGGATAGTGGATAGCAGTGGAATCCAGAACGCGAGTTTCGTCCTATTTAGGACTTGTCAGCTGGATGTAACTGCATCACAGAGTTGATGTCTACTAAACAACTTAAACTCAATACCGTTCACTTTAAACGCCATCACGTTATCCACTTACCGACTGAGTCCTAATGACCACTTGGTTGTGCAATGTTGTGAAGTTTAAATCCAGTTGATATTGTTCACTTGAATCTTCTCATTGATGCAGTTATATCCAGTTGATGAGTCTCAAACAGGACGAAACATGAATTCTATATTCCACTTCTAGTCACCAACCATCTATACTTATATTGACATATATTTTCAAAACAAATTTTATTATCACATTCGTTAATTCAATGTTGTTTACTATCATTCTTTCAATAACATGATGTGTTGTATTTAGCTTATTGCCAAACCATTTAACATAATCATTCTCTATAACTAACATTACAAATGTTCTAATATTGTAAATGTAAAACATAAAGTATTTTAAGTGAAGTGATAACATTACAGAGAATTTATTCATTCACAAGGTTGTATCATTGTACTTTTATTATGATAATGATCTTATACACATTTACTGATATCTATAATGATTTAATGAATGCATAACACAATATAAAAGGAGAATTGTACAAAAAGCTTTGAAATTCAGAAAAAAAACACAAACACACATGATTCTCTTTATATACATGATAAATGTTTGAGTAATGTCATGAAGTAAAACATGTATTGGCTTCAATAAGTTTTTGTTTACGATGTAGATCAGTTTAAATAATGGGTAACGTTGATCATAGTGGATAATCGGGTATGGAAGACAACTAGCAGACATGTTCGAAATGAAAACCGGTGTCAGACAAGGTTGCTTACTCTCACTCTCCCTATTACTCCTGGTGATCGATTGGATCATGAAGACCTCAGCATCTAAGTGGGAAGCATGGGATACAGTGGACAGATAGGACACAGCTGGACGATCGCTGGACTTTGTAGATGATTTGACTCTCCTATCGCACACGGAACAACAAATGTGGGAGAAGACGATCAGTGTAGCAACAACCATAGCAGCAGTAGGAAAAAGCTAAATTCTCTGATACAACACAGCATGCACCAATCGAATCACACTTGACCGAGAAGCTTTGGAGGATGTAGAAAGCTTTAACAATTTGGGAAGCAACATTGATGAACACGGTGGATGTGATGCAGACGTGAAGGCATAGTTCGGCAAGATAAGAGCAGCATATTTACAAGTGAAGAACATATGAAACTCAAAACACCTGTCTGTCTACCAACACAAAATTCATAATTTTCAATACAAATGTCAATACAGTTCTACTGTATGGAGTTGAAACTTGGAAAACCACTAGAGCCGTCATCTAGCAGATGCATTTGTTTATTAACAGTTGTCTGTGTAAAATACTTCGGATCGATTGGCCAGATACTATCAGCAACCATCTACTGCGGGAGCTAATAAACGAGATTTTAGTGGAGGAATAAATGAGGACGAATTGCTGTGAGTGAATAGGACACACATTGAGGAAGGCACTCAACTGCATCACAAGGTAAGCCCTCACTTGGAATCCTTAATGTCAAAAGAGAAAAGGACGACCAGAGAACACATTATACCAAGAAATGAAGACAGACATGAGAAGAATGAACGAAAATTGGATGGAAGTGGAAAGGAAGGCTCAGGATAGAGTTGATTGGAGAATGCTGGTCGGCGGCCTATGCTCCATTAGGAGTAACAAGCGTAAGTAAGTAATTAAGTAATTAAGATCATAGTGAATAATTATTCTTGATAATTACTATACGTCGTCAAGTTAGTTCTTTATTCTTGATATCAAAACTGAAAGTTTGCTGGATTCATGCAAAGTGAGATTATCTGTCGATGTGAATTTTTTTCAGTTCACTAGAATTAGCCCTACATTTTGATCAGGATGTGATTCTGGTAAACTTTCATGAATTTCGAATAGTTTAATTCATTCCTGTATCGTTTTATCAGAGATGATTGAGCTGTTTTGTATTAAAGCACATGAAGAAGATAAACTTAAATCCCTGTAATTCTGAGTGATTACATTTCCCTATGGGTGTCTGTATATTATTGATATTATCATATACATAATAAACCTTCACATTAAGCATCAGGCTTTAAAGTCAATAGAAATACTGAGGAAGTCACCAGTATTCAACATTTAATGTTAAGTTTATGTGTGTTTCGTAACCTCTATGTGACTGATTCATGATCTCAGTCAAAAACTTAACAATCTCCACAACCCTATACTGATGATTATACTTAGATATTTGCAAACGAACATGATAAAGAAAAAACAATAATTTTTTCAGATAAATACTATTTGCTGACTTGGGGTTTTGGATTGATATACAATTTCCTAGACGGAAACAGATAATAGCCAAATCGATTATTTACTATGTTACCTACCTGATTTATGAACATCTACAGTAATCTAAACATATCTGAATACATATTAAGCATTACACATCTACACTAATATTCGTTCAGTGATAGTATTGTTGTTTACACTTTTTTTCTTCATTTTGATATCCAAAATAAACATGGACAAGAAGGAAAAAGCAATTAAAACCATAAGAAAACTATCTGTTTCGATTTGGGCACCCAGGCAGTATTCCAGCCCTCATACAAATCGAATAATTCATGTAGTGCATATCAAGTTGGTACCTTCTTGTACCAATGTTTATGTGTTCAAATGAATATATGAAAATATTAGTCTGAATCATAGGTATGCATTACGATGAGTTACGAAGTCCTAGATTCGATCCCTATCATTAATTCACATTATTGAAACAATTATCCAATACACTCTAGTTTTTAATAACTATCTATCTAAACTCCATCTCTGATGTAAACCGCCATTGTTTTAGATATTTGTTACTTTCTTTCTCTCTCACTCACTCACTCTCTCTCTGTGGGTATGTGTAATTGTTATACATTTTATAATTATAGTATCTATGTATATGGTATATTGATTCTAAAGATAAATGATTGCATGATTGCATTCAGTCATATTCAATCTATACTACATTTATTATACTAGAATACATTAAATATTATATAGAAAAGTATCCATGTCAATTAGTAATGTAACTAAGGTGAAATAAATTGATAAGAATCAAAGTTTTTTTTTTGTTTTTTCTTATTTTTTTTTGGTAACCTAAAAACATTGTATTTGACCTAGATGATCATTTGTGTCATTGTATTATTATGTTAGCCTTCAATTGTACTTTTATTCATTTTGATTATTTATATGGATATTATATAATGAATATTATTATTTCTTTAGTTCATATATAAGTTACAAGGATAAATAATAATGAAATTATTCAATTATTATTATTATTGTTAGTCATGGTGACTTTGTTGTTTATAATGAATATTATCAGAATGGGTTTTGTGGAGAATTTTTATAATCTCGCAGAGGGGGGGGGCCGGGATCGTGGATGAGCACTGATGAGGAGTCCTATACTAAGACGAAACGGCCGTCCAGTGCATCCAGGTTTTTCAATGCTGGTCTAGCTTCAATTTACTTATGATTTCAACTAGTGAAATTATTAAAATCTCCACAAAACCCCTTCTGATAATAATCAACTGTTCACTAGTGAGTGACTTCAAGAGGCATTTCCTGGAGTTCTTGTGAGAAGCCGTTACCAACCAGGTCTGTTGTGAGATATCAACTCACTGAAGACGATGGTGTACGGTGGCTCAATTTTGTGGATTGGTTGGAGTTAGACATTAACACCGTTGGATGCCGGTCGGCTCAGTGATCTACAGGTTAAGCATTGGCACGCAAGACTGATGGGTCTTGGGTTCGAATTTTGCGGAGTGGGATAGTGGGTGCGAAATGCTGAGGAGTCCCACAATAGGACGAAACGGCCATTCAGTGCTTCTAGGTTTTCCATTGGTGGTCTAGCTTCAATTTACTTATGATTTCAACTATTGAAATTATAACGAATAGTTAATTTTTGAAATGATGGAGAAGACTTATGGCTCAGATGGATGATTTTGATGAAGTTTTGTTCTTTGAGCTGAATGATTTAGTCGTGGAGCTTTCATTGTTCTTCTGAACGACATTATCAGCATAAACTCCAGGTATTTATTTTATCTAACAAGAGAGGTTTACAATAGTATATATCAGAAGGAGTTTTGTGGATAAAATAGTAATTTTTGATGCTTGAGATCATGAGCCTCCTTGTTCATGGATGATGCTGTCCGGGTACGTGAAATTTGGCACCTGGTTTAGAGTTTCTCTCTGTGTAGTATTTGATGATCTTGATTGCTCTTTGTGTATGTGGAAGCCTACTGATGCAGACAGACGATATAGTTGTCTGATATTTCCTTCCCCAATAGCTTTTTCTGCTATAATTTATGCATGCGAGCTCTAATGCTTCTCTTCACTTACTTGTTTGCTTTTTGTATTTAGTTTGTGCCTTGACTTTCTCTGTTCTTGTTCGACTGTTATTAATTGCTATCTTCTTGTTCTTCCTTTCTTGAATCCTGTTTATTATTTTCATGAAGATCCATCTGTTATGATGATGCTCCTTGAGGCTCAGAATCTTTGACAGGTTAAATTCAGTGTTTATTTGATCTCTTTCCAGTTGTTCTACATAGTAGTTTCTTCTTCTGTGAGTACATCTTACAAGGTTTGGTACCTGTTGTTGATAGTTATCTTGAATTCATTGAGTTTGTCAGTATCTGAAAGGAAGGCTGTATTGAACATTTGTATTGTTGTGTCTCGAGTTATCCAGTGTTTCTTTAGCCTCAGTTTCATCTTCTCAACCACCGGATGATGGTCTGAAGTTATGTCAACTCCCCTGCTTGTTCTCACGTCTTCCATCGATCTGGTAGATCTGATTCTGCATAGTGTGATCCGGTGAGACCTATGTAGCTTTTTGTGTGTGTGTTTGTATGGAAATATTGTACCGCCTACTACCATTTTGTTGAATGCACATCAATTTGCAAATCTGTCAACATTGTCGTTCCTTTCTCCCAGTCAGTCTATGTCGTCCCATGATATCTGCATATCCGGTGTTGTCAATTCCGACTTTAGAGTTTCGGTCTCCCATCACGATGGTCATGTGTTTTCCCGAACACATCTCAATAATCAATCGCAGCCTCTCATAGAACTGATCTTTATCGTCTTCATTTTTTCATTGGTGGGTGGATAGCGCTCCATAGCATTCAATGTGATTCCCTCGTTCCTTGTTTTGAGTGATGATTTGATGATCCTGGATCCATGAGATTTACATCCAGTGTGTGCTTTTCGTGCTTCTTTGAACAGTGTACCTTCCTGTGTGTGCGAGGAGCACTTTCTTCTTCATGACCAGAGTACAACAGCACCTCCTCCAAATCTTATCTTTTCTGTTCACGTTTGTTCAAACGGGATCGATTTCTTCCGATAACCACTAAATTGTATCCCCTAATTTCCGTAGCTATTTCAATAGTCGTTCGGTCTTCCACATTGCACTGAAATTCTATGTCACTGTATTAATTAATTCTCTTGTTGTTAGATGGCTCATCGAACTAGTGACTTTCGGTGAATATCGACTTTAACTATGAGGCATCACAACTCTTTAAATGATGATCGTTCAACTTGTAGGACAGAGTTACAATGGTTTAAATGATATATTCTGGTTCTTGTTTTTTTCAGCAAGGTTGTGTTTCAACGGAATTGCATTACTGAACTCATATTCATTTCTTTTCCTTTCTTCGGACTTGTTACCGGAAGTAAACGCAGAAGAGTTAAAGGTTCAGTTATTTTTTTAATGTTTGCAGTTATTAATTCTCGGTTGAGATATGTTTTACCAACGTTAACACATATTTTCAAGTGATTTGATGATCACATATCAACTATTCAACAGTAAGTTAAATAATATGAATTGGAGATTAATAGAAATGTTATCGAAAAGCATGGATAGTGGCTAGCAGTGGAACCCAGGACGCGCGTCTCGTCCTATTTAGGACTCGTCAGCTGGATGTACCTGCATCTGAGTTGATGTTCACTCTGGGACTCGAACCCAGTATCATCCGCTTCAAACGCCATCGCGTTATCCACTTAGCTACTGAGTCATGATAGCCACTTGCTTGTGCAATGGGGTGAATTTGAATTCACTTGGTATTGTTTGGCCTGTATCTTCCCATTGAGGTTTAAGACTTCAATTGATCAGTCGGTCATCGACATATGTGCATACTGTGCGTATGCTTCGATATTGCCTTAATTCACAAGCTTTTTATAAGCAAAGATGGATAGCGGATAGCAGTGGAATCCAGAACGCGCGTTTCATCCTATTTGGGACAAGTCATTTTGAAATACTAAGTAAACAATATCAAGTGTATTTGATCTTCATCTCTGCTTAATTCTCTAATGTTTCTTTCATGTGATCTATTCATATATAAGTCACCAGAATAGCAATAGATAACTTTGTCTTTTAATTTAAAATTCACGGGGAAGGACTCATATATATATTTGTGATTGTTATTTTGTTATCAACCTACATCATCTGGAAATCTATGGTGAATTAGGAAGCAATGGAAAGTTATTTTGTTCTAGATTTAGACTCTTGTACAGTGTACACTAACTAAATTATATAACATCATGTCAAACGTAATCAATTAGGATTACTAGACTGAAATCCACTGTTCTACAACTTCAGTCAGTGTTGGGGTGATCCGGCAAATTTCTTGCAAAAGACATGCAAGGATCAGGAATCATTAAGATGTGTTTCATCCAATCAGCGTTCACTTGAGGTTTTAGCCAAAAATATCAAGGACGTGAAACGTCACATGCAGAGGTTCTGATTGGCTGATTACTACACTGCTACTATGTTTAGTAGTATTCCAGAATCTTCTAGCAACCCAAGGACATTTAAAATATTATAAAAACTCTGTATTTTCTTTATTAAAATGAACCTTGGTGTAAGCTACTTCTCGAATACTTTGCGTCTTCTCTCTCGTGTTCAGGTCGCTGTATAGTTCTAGCTTGGGGGCTACAGAATAGCTTAGGAGACGAATATAGCGTTCAATCCGCAAGACTTATCAGTCAGTTTACTATAAATTTATGTTTGTACTCAATGTAGATATAGACAATTACTGACTGCCTACCAACTCACTTAACCTCTTTGATAAGAGCTTCTTATTTGAACGCTTGAAAATCTATCTCAAAGCTTGCTACTAATATGTAAGAGATTGTTATTTACTATTTTTTTTTCTGTAGAGATTTGTACAGTTCTGAAGATTGTATGTATCATTACTAAAGTTCGACTTGATAATTTCGAATAAATTGAGTATTGGATAGATTGTTATTAATAAAACAAAATAGTATATTTGTCGATTTCCCAATGAGTAGAAAAATTAGGTTTCCTGATGTTTCGTAACTCGGTATAAGCCACTTCGTCAGAGAATCAAAATTAATCCAAGTATAACTAGCACAAAGGAACAAAACAAGAATATTGGGTATGATCAATAAAAAGCAGGTCGGATCAAGTTCACATCATGTCATCCGAGTGAAAGTGATTTATATGATGAATGTTTGTATATTCGTGTGTATATGTGCAGGGTCAGGAATAAAAAAATGTGACCTTTGTGGTGAGAAAGGGTAAAGGTTAGGCACTGACGCGCTAGACTGAAAGGTACTCGGGTTCGAACCTCGCGAGGCGGGATCGTAGGTGCGCATTGCTGAGGAGTTCCACAGTAGGACGAAACGGCCATCAAATAGTGCTTCCAGGTTTCCCACATTGGTCTAGCTTCAGTTGACTTATAATCTCAACTATCAAACATTACTATGATATCCACAAAACCCCTTTTGAGAAATGACAGTTTAATTTGTCTCTATGAATTTCACTGATTAAGTACAAAACATCTACGTTTTTCTTGTAGTTTCTTTCTTTTTAGTTTAAATAAAATGTTTTGTTCTTGTAATGAAATCATTCACTTCTATTCTATGATGGTTTATCAGGTAATACAGGATGTATGGAATTTATATCTCTTATGGTGAACTGATGAGAATCAAAGGAGGTAAATATTTAACAAATGATTATAGCACATAAGTATATATTAGAAGTTAATATTAAGCGTAAATCAGGAATATAGATTAGATGGAATGATATTAACAGTGTAATCAATGACGTGCGTTTCGTCCTCTTCGGGGCTCATCAGTTGGATGTATTTGGATACCATAGTTGGGATTAGAACCCAGTACTGTTCTCTTCAAATGCCATCAGGTTATTCATTTATTCTATATTAACTTGTGTCTGAATAGCGATATTAAGGTGATTTGCACAGGATGGCCATATATAAATGAAAACGGAAAAAAATTTCAGTCAAAATTATAAACAATGAAATAATCCAAACGATTTCAAATTGGATTCAATTAGGAATGGTTATAATCCAGAGTTACTTTTAAGTGCCGGAGTTCACAGATTTATAGATACGCAATGATCCTTTCAAACATAGTATTTAACTCTCATCTTCAAACTATCTGTGCGACAACAAACTGTTAACGTGTAGTATGAAGATTAGTTGTGATCAGTCAGTCAGTCAGTCAGTCAGTCAGTCAGTCAGTCAGTCAGTCAGTCAGTCAGTCAGTCAGTCAGTCAGTCAGTCAGTCAGTCAGTCAGTCAGAAGAATAATTCAGAAGAACTAGTGAACTAAGAATCACTGTGTATTGGGAATGATAATCAGTCGATACATTATCGTAGAACCAGAAACTCAACAGCCTTACCTAGGAAAGAGTGGTTTTACACTTAATGATGAGATAAGTACAAATTGTATAAAAATAAGATGAAAATACTAGGAAATGGTATTCATAAATTGGATTTTTTCTAACCATTTTCCCATTTACTTTTTCAATAAATTTCATGACTGAAATGATCAGTCCTTCTTAATTTGTAAAGCATTTATTTATTTGAACACATAAACATTGGTACAAGGAGGCATCAAATTGATATGCGCCGCATAAATCACTCGATTTGTCTGAGGGCTGGAATACTGCCTGTGTGCAAAAACCGAAGCAGATGGTTTTCTTAGGTGGCTACATCCCGAGCCTTCAACCTTAAGGAATAATCCACAAGGTAGTGGAACAACATCACGAGATATAATCCCATGATAGCTGGTAACCAATAATTGGTTCATACTCCAATGGCTTCTTTAGGATCCTGTGGTTCATATACACCATTAGTTTGGAATGAGAATTTTCCAACTCTCCTAAGTAAATCCTGCATATCCATCAACCCGGTTAAAGTACCGAACATTGGTTTTTTCATGTTATCAATTTCGTGAAGAACACCTTCGCTGTGAGAAGACAATGAGTAAGACTTTCCTGATAGTGGTTGTATGCACGAAGGCATTTGAGAGTATTTGGAGAGGATGTGGTGACTCTCCCTACTCTCAGCCGTACCAGGGCATTTGGGAGTAAGAAACTGATGCAGGCTATTGATCGTTTCCCTTATTGATATACATCCTTTTATATTTGCTTTTTTCACAATCACCCGTTCATTTACACACTTATTAGTGTATAATCAATAGGTTTCATACAGATCAGTATTCATTGGAATCTTATATCTGTTAAAGGTTTATCAAGACTAGGAATAGTTCAATAGTAACATTTCTAAACTTAATACTCATTGACAAGACCATAAGACAGATCAATTCACTGAAAATCATTCTCGAGTATTGATTAATTTGATATTCAGGTTAAGCAGTGGTTCTTATCCATTGTTTCCAATCATATAAAGTTAGACCAAGGTGAGACGATATCTTTCTTTTTTGAAAAAGAATCTCTTAAATCAACATACATTATTCATTCTTTCTTAGACTGTAAATCATACACATTTAGTACCTTTCAGTAAAATAGTAAATTAAAATGATTTGGATTTTTTTCTCTCGTAAAGGGATAACCATAAACTGCTTTTGAAATAAATCTCCAAAGAAATTCAATGATAATAAATCATAATATATGACTATTAAAGTATTGATTTATTGTTTTTCCATTTAAAAAATACCTCTAAAATAATATCAGAAGGGAGGATTGTGGATATTAATCAATATATGCTCACGAGTGACTGGCTTCAAGAGGTATTTCCTGGATTTCAAGTGAGTAGCACTGACCGGTGGAGTTCAACCGGATCTCTTGTGATGTGGTAACTCACTGAAGCTCCCAAATGCTCTGGTACGGCCGAGAGTGTGGTGGGCACGCCCTCCTTCTCGAAATGCTCTCACACGGCCAAGCGTATACAGCCTCTGCCAGGGAAGTCCTACTCACTGCCTTCTCGTGGTGGGGGTGTTGTTTACGAAAATGCGAGGAAGAAAAGCGAATGTCCGGCGCTTTAACCGGATCCTAAACCAATGGTGCAAATGGGCTCCAGTATCCTGCGGGAACAAATGGCGTATGAACCAATTGTTGGTCACCGGCTTCCATGGGACTGCATCTCCTCACGATGCTCCACTGCCTTGTGGGTCAGATCTTTAGGTCAAAGGCTCGGAGAGTGGCTTCCTAGGAAAACCACTTGCTTCGGTCTGGGCACCCGGGCAGTATCACGGCCCACACGCACACAAATATGGTGTGGCGCATATACATTTGGTGTCCTCTTGTAACAATATTTATGTGCTGAAATAAACAATAAAACTGAAGACAATGGTGGATATGTCACTCATTTTCCTGAATTGGTTGAAGTCAGAAATTAAAACCGTTGGATGCCGGTCGGCTCGGTGGTCTAGAGGCTGAGCGTTCATGCGCGAGACCGATATGTCCTGAGTTCGAATCTCACGTGGATGCGCACCGCTGAGGAATCCTACAGTAGGACGAAACGGACGTGCTTCCAAGTTTTCCATGGCGATCTAGCTTCAATTGACTCATGATTTCAGCCATTAAAATTACTTTTAAATTAGTTAAGTTCTTCTCTTTTTTGGAGGGTGGGGAGTTGACCTACTATTCATCCTTAGTTCTGTTTTCATTTAGAAATTTTATAGATTAGTGAAAACTTACATTTGTTACATGGATAAAATCCCTTTCCTCAATCATATACTAATCCATCTCTAGACTATTTTCAAATGATAAGTGAGATTCGTTTCATCTCTTAATTTTTGAAGAATGGAGCCGAATAAATAATAAAAAAGTAGAAATAATAATTTTATGATCTTAGAAAAAAAGTCACTAACTATTCCTTAAAGTATTCTTTACAAGCGAAGATGGATAGTGGCTAGCAACGGAATACGTGGAAGCGCGTTTCTACTTCTTTGTGACTCGTTAGATAGATGTACCTGTATTTCACAGCTGATGTTCACTTCAGGATTCGAACCCAGTACAAAAAAACAAGCAGGTAGCTTTCAGAACTCAGTAACTAAGTGGATATCGGGATAGCGTTTGAAATGAACAATACTGTGTTCGAGTCCTGGTGTGAACATCAATTCTGGGATGTAGGTATATCTAGGACGAAATGCCCGTCCTAGATTCCACTGCTAGCTACTATTCATCTTTATAAGTTAAGGCAATATCGGGGTAATCCGCACAGGATGCACATATACTAATAAGAGACTGATGAATTGCAGTCCTTAACAACATAGAAAATTCTGTCTTGTTTTTTCCAGTTTTCATTCTTCATCCCTTTTTTATCTGACATTTAGTCATATAAAACATAAAGTAATCATAGTTTTCTCTTCTTTTATTGTTTTTTTTGTTTAAAATTTCTTCATATATAATGACTGATTGATTTGATTATACTTATACAAGGAAATGTTTTAAGTATGTTGTTCAGCGATTCATTCTCTATACTTATCTTGACTACCGAAAGTGACTGGTTGGTAATATATACATATCTGTCTTTTGATCTGGGAAAATGTTTTTTTTTTTAGAAACAAATTCAGTATGAACATCTTCTTAACATACATTGTTTACATTAGATTACTTCTTTTATGGTTTATGTTGATCAATGGATATAGTTGGGTATTTAACATTACAGTCTGACCATAGCTAGATAACAACTGATAACTAGAAATCACTGAGTAGCTGTCCCTTTCTAATATGAGTGTCTTCAATAGTACTCATCTACTAAAGTCCTGTTAATAAATTTTAGTCAATGTAATTTCATCGAATCTAGAATAAAGAATTTATCATTGATCTCAATAGTTAACGATTACCGAACATCACGTATTAACTATTGACATTAGATCCATGCACCGGTCTTTAGCGATAAAAGCCTTAAGTTTAATTCCCAATGCGGTTATGCATAGGACTGCTGCAGAATTTCTTACTGGAACGAAACTACTTTTCAGTGCTCCACAGTTTCCAGTGGCCTTTTAGTTCATGTCAATTCATAATGTAAATTTCTAAACATGTATTCCATTATAACGCATTACTTATAAATCAATTTAATGATTAACTGTTCACGCTATATTGCTAGTATATTGTAGTGTAAATGATAAACAAATCTATTATCTCAATAAAAATCTTATTTGAAAGTTCATAAAATAAATGAATATAATTTTGCTTAGCTTAGGAGTTAGAAACAAAACCAAATATGAGATTCTGGTTGGAGGTAGTCAACAACAAAACCCTGAACCTAGGTTTCGTGTTGCTTAGCACACATCAGTAAAGTATACTTGTAATCTTGGAGGAACTAATGCTCCCTGATGGATTCAATCTCATGTCATCCAGTTTCAAAGACGTTACTACTGAGGTATCCGGGATGCAAATGATCTCCTATAGGACTGAGATATACTTACAACTGATTGATCGCCACCCAGTAATCAAATATAGTCACTTTTAAAGCTTACCTAACTGAGTTCGATTTTTTATTGACAAATGTTAAATGAATAATTATTAAAATTAGCTAACCATTGTAGCTTCTTTTTCATCATATCTTCGAGTCATTTAACAGTGCGCTACATTCAACCATCATAGAATTGAAGAAAGAAACTTCAGGTTACCTGATAAACAGTATTCTTTGAAATCATTTGTTGATATCTGACATTTTCCTAGTTATAAACTTACATTATGATATAGTATACTTCTTATACAGAAATAATAGCTTTATTTATGATAAAATTAATAAGCGGTTACTTCTTATTAACGTTTCGAGAATCCATCTTGATGTTTATAACTAGATATTATGGGTATAGGGTTGTGGAGATTATTAAATTTTTGATTTAGATCATGAACCGATTGATGTTAGACCACCATTAAAAACCTGAAAATAATGTATGGCCGTTTTGTCATAGTATGAGACTCTTCAACAATGTGCATCCATAATGGTCACGCAATATTGTGGATTGATTGAAGTTAGACATTAACACCTTTAGATACCGGCTCAGTGATCTACAGGTTAAGCGTTCACTTACAAGACTGAAGGTCCTGGGTTCGATTTTTGTGCGTGGGATCGTAGATGCTCACTGTTGAAGAGTTCCATACGAGGACAAAACGATTGTCCAGTTCTTTCAGGTTTTCAATGGTGGTTTAACTATCAACATATATTGTTCTACCAAGAGTACGTTCTATGGAATTATGCCCGAATTTACATACTGAATGTATACTAAATGTATCATCAGGGCGTCACTTGTATTCTAGTTTAATCCCTTTCGGAGTAGGTGTTCTCCTATGTTTTAGTGGTTGTTTTGACAGGTTGACCAGGCAGTTGTTTGTGTTCTCTACCATTGATGGTTTTAAGATCTTGATCAGTTTCTTTTTTAGAATGTTTCTTCTTTGTTCTCTGTGTCGTTTGCATGACATTTCGACGGCTGTTGTCAAGATTTCCAAGTGTTCTGACGTGAGTGTGCTTTGTAGCTTCATCTTTTGATCTTCTATGACGTGTCAGTATTTGCGGATCCTGTAATGTGCATCCGTTATCACTAGGTGTACCATTTTTCTTCCACTTTGCTCAGCTACTTTCCATCCCAATGGGCAGTTGATTGGTGGTCTGTATCCTACACTTGTTGGTAGAACATGCTTACGAAGACACTCGTGGGGAAAATACAGTTGTGCCCGAGTGGAAACCCTCCTTTTGGTGAGAAGCGTAAAACGCTCATATGATTTTGAAACTAAATCATCCAGCTCGGAGGACAAAACTCCATCAGAAACATACTTCATATCCTATTACGAACAGTTAGAATACTCATGAAGATAATATTCTAGAAAGAGGAAATCAATGTAGTCTCGGTTATTATGCGAGGCCGATATAACTTATTCTATCTTCTGGACAGACCAATTTATCCACTCTTCTTCAGTCACGTTTTGACCTCGTTAATTATTCACTTATCAACCATGACCGTTCTTATATGAGCGTATATGTGTGTACACTTCTTATCCTATTCATCACATATTTGTAGCTTATTTTTGTGTGACTATAAATATTGATTAACACTTGATTGAATGGAGTCGGCTCACACGCATTCTCCACTGATCGTCATTTCGCTTCGCTCTCTTCTATTCGTTTCATCCCTTTCATTTCCTGTCCAGGTCAGTAAGTCTGCAAAATATACACATTCAAAAATTTATTCTCGTATTTGACTTATTTAATTCTGTTATATTCAACAATGCGATTTAAATTGATGAAGTATACAAGAATAGCTGATATGTATATTTCAATGACAATCAAACATACAATCCAATTACAGTCAGATATAGGGCCATTAAATCAATGTCGAAAAAATCACTGATTAACAACCGTTAAAAAGTAAACTCAACAAAATGAGAAATTAACCTATTTTCTAGTATTCAGCACGTGCATGCAAACTAATTGATACTGTAGATCATTCATGTTGATAATCTGTGTCGAATGATTGAGGGGTCTACTCAGGTTAGATGGGTATAGTGTGACTAATAGCTAACTTCAAATTCACATCTCACGGTTAGCACTTAACATGGTTTACCCCTTCGTCGTATTGCCGCTTTGAAGACTGTATACAACAAAAAAAATTTTACTACAAAAATATATTTGTTAGAGTAGGTATAAATGAAAGTGTAAGCACTCCTGTCCATGGTGTACGATTAACTGATGCGTGTTGGTTGTGCTTGATCTTGACGGGAATCGATGAATTGTTTGATATTTAGTGATCTAATTGTAAGATGATATGGCTAGGGCTCAGTAAAATTGAACGTATCATAAAGTGGGAATTCGTCGAGTTTCTTTTCTGTATCAAGGAGAAATAATCAAGAGATATTAATACCCCAATCAGTTATACTACTGAAATGAAGATAATTATCAATTACAATAATAATCACTTCAAGTAATTAGTGAAATAAAGTCTTTTCTTTTATAATCGATTAATCGAAATAAAAGCCATTCATATATTGAAGAATGGAATGGTCAAAGATTTTAACAATACTATATACATACAAGGAAAAGCAAGATTCTCCGATAGAACACAGCATGCACCAATCCAATCACAGATTCGGAAGATGTGAAAACCTTTACATATTTGGGCAGCATCATTGATGAACACAATGGATCTGATGTAAATGTGAAGGTGCGGATCAGCAAAACAAGAGCAACATATCGACAATTGAATAACATCTGGAACTCAAAACAGCAGTCTGTCAACCAACACCAAAGCCAGAATTTTTAATATAAATATGAAGACAGTTCTACTGTATGGAGCGGAAACCTGGAGAACTACGAAAGGCATCATCCAGAAAATACAGGTGTTTATTAGCAGTTGTCTACGCAAAATACTTTGGATACGTTGGCCAGACACTATCAGCAACAACCTGCTGTGGGAGAGAACAAACGAGGTTCCAGTGGGGGAAGAATTGAGGCAGATGTACTGGAAGTGGATAGTACATACATTTAGGAACACACCGAACTTCGTCACAAGGCAAGCCCTTACTTGAAATCATCAAGGCCAAAGGGGGAGCAGAAGAACAGATAACATATTACATCGAGAAATGGAGATAGACATGAGAAAAATGAACAAGAATTGGATGGAACTAGAAAAGAAGGCCCATGACAGAATAGGTTGGAGAATGTTGGTCGGCGGCCTATGCTTCACTATGATCAACAGGCGTAAGTATATACATACAAGAACAAATAGTTGTGAGGGGTTAATAATAAATGAATTAACAATTGGAAACTAAACGAAAGAGAAGGTTTATAGTTTTTTCCTCTAAAATGAGAAATGAAATGTGGGATATTATTACTATTATTACTACCATTATTATTATTATTATTATTATTATTATTATTATTATTATTATTATTATCTGAACACAATCGACATATTGAAAATGAAATAAACAAAGTTGTTTTTCTTACTTTTCTAGTTCATATTTATCATAGAAGAAAGAAATGACTCAACAGTTTTATGAACTATAGAAATAAATGACTTCTATCTGAAGTTTGTGCTGATGATTTTGTTCAGAAGAACCATGAAAGCTCCACGACCAAACCATCCATCTCAGAGAACAAAAATCCATCAAAAAGAAAGAACAAAACATTGAATGATTCACAACAGAAGGGAGATGTTAATCTATGTCAGGTAGAAAGAGGTATCTACTTCAGTATAATGGAAGATGGCAGCATAATTTTGTGGATTGATTGAGGTTAGACATTAACACCGTTAGATGCCTAATCAGTGGTCTAGAGTTTAAGCGTTCGCATGTGAGATCGAAGATCATAGGTTCGAATCCTGCGAGTGTGATCGTAGATGTGCACTACTGAGGAGTCCCACGATAGGACAAAACGGTCGTCCAGTGCTTTCAGGTTTTCAGTGGTGGTCTAACATCAATAGCTTCATGATTTCAATCAAGAAGGAATTAATAATTACGTTTGTTTGATATTTTTACTGATTTCATGTTATATGGATTGAAAATCTGGGTTATTATACATATTTTTATTATTATTTTTAATTAATATTATTACGTATTTGAATTATTCAGTTTTTTGACATTTATTAGATTCAGATTTGTGCAGTAAGGTGTTAGCGGGACATAGACTGGATTAAAGTATGCTCAATGCACGATTGCTTTAGTGCACGCTGATTGGCTAATTCTTATCCAATCAGCGCTAGTCGATAGTTGGAGTATACTCTAGAATATTCTCATGTAAAAACTATAAATATACTGACGTTTTCTCTATTGTGCATCTTACTTCCATCTAACCTTGTTATTTGGAACATAATCTCTTTCCTGTTCAACCGTGTTTTGATTTGGGGATTTGTCGAGTGGATCGGTGTCCGAGAATACTAAGCAATAGGAATGGCTGGGTCATAACCGTAAGAAAGTGATTATAACATAAGGATAGAACGCCGACGATCTATGTTATTCATTTTCTAGTATGCTTCTCTGAGTGTCTAGTCTACTCTTGAATTAGTCAGTTGAACGTGTGGAAACCAGTTCTTCGGGTGGAAGGTTCCACGAATTAATGACTCATTGTAAAAACTTGTATGTCACAGGTATTTTGTTCGTTCTTGGCTTTTCTACTCGCCTGCTATGTTCTCTAAGATATCCCAATCTAGTGAGTTTATTCAGTATGTATTATCATCTTAAGTTGATTGACTGACGTTTGAGTAAATTTGGATAGTGGCTAACAGTGGCGTGTTTTATTATATCTAGCACATGTATACACGATCTACATGATTCCTCGTATTAATATTCACATTCAGACCTGATACTCCTCACTTCAAACTACAGTTTATTGATAAAAACTCACTAATTTTAACATTCCACTTAAGAAATAGCATCTGTTCTACGAACGTTTTTCAACGAAAATAACTAGAATGAACAAAGACTAATCACAGATATTAAGTAAGTTCTATGCCTTCAAAGAGAATAACAGAAAAACATCAATGGAAGTCATAGTTCTGAATTTATCTATGGGTAATTTGTTGAGTATTACTAGACAGTTGTATTTGTCTTACTTAAATGGTTATACTTTTGAGCATTAATCAGGTACTGTAGTAAAGGATTAACCAGACCGTGGAGTTGATATCCAATAGTTTGTATTTTAATATCACAGTCAATTCGTGATATTCTACAACTATCTTCCAATGCTATTGATAGGTGAAAACTTTACAGTTGTTCACTGCTCACTATATTTGAGTGGTTGCTTAGGGTGAGTTGGTGATATAAACCATAGAGTTTAAATTCACTTGAATCTTCCCATTGTTATTTGGGACTTCAATTGATCAGTCCCTTTTTGGCATATATGCATACTGTGCGGATTGCCTCGATATTACCTTAAGCCACAAGCTTTGTAAGAAAAGATGGATAGTGGCTAGCAGTGGAATGCATGGACGCGCGTTTCGTTCGATTTGTGACTCGTCAGCTAGATGTATCTGCATCCCAGAATTGATGTTCACTCGACGACTCGAACCCAATACCATTCACTTCAAACGTCATCACGTTGTCCACTTAGATACTGAGTCCTAATGGCCACTTGTTTGTTCAATTGGGTGGAATTTTCAATTCTTTTGGTGTGGTTTACTTAAAAATCCCCATTGTTATTTAGGCCTATTTACATGTATGCATACAGTGTGTATTGTCTCGTATAGCTTTAATTCAAAAACATTCTAAGCAAACATGAATACTGACTAATAGTGGAATTCATCCGACGAGTCCTAAATAGGTCGAAATGCACGTCCATGGATTCCTTTGCTATCTTCTACCCTTTTGTACTTATAAAATTTAACTTTCTACAAAACTATATAGTTGGGTAATTTGTAAAAGAAAAAAATCAATTTTATTTATATGATATTCACATGACATTTATTTTTAAATTTATCGATTAGAAATTAGCCGATTACACTAGTCAGACAATATGACATTGACAGGTTAGGCAGAGTGAGTGGATGAATCGTTTTGTTATTTTGTTTCACCATGGGAACTAGTACAAATATATGTCAGAGTTAAAACTAAAAAACACACATACACACACTTCATAAGGTAAATGTGTTACCAACGTTTTTTTTTTGTTTTATTTTTTTTCGAGAATTGACCGATGTTTTTTTTTAAAAAATTTTGTTACACGCCATTATAATTGATTATCTGGTCTCAAAACTGTTCGTGGATTCGTTGAAGTTAAACATTAACACCGTTGGATGCCGGCCAGCTCAGTTGTCTAGTGGTTAAGCAATCGCGCTCGAGACTGATAGGTTCTGGGTTGGAATCTCACGAGGCAAGATCGTGAATTTACGCTGCTGAGGAGTCCCATACTAGGACGAAACGACTGTCCAATACTTCCAGGTTTTCCATGGTGGTCTAGCTTTAATTGTTTCATGATCTTAACCATTGAAATATTTTTAGCTTAATCATAGTAACCAAACAATTCGAATGGCAAGAATAAAGTTCTAGTATATGTATACGTATACATTTCAAAATTTGGGATATTGATGAATGAAATTGTTAAACTTATAGGTGTACGTTAACGGTATAAAGAAGAATTATTGATATTAATCTGTTGATTAATGTGACTCTTGGGATCATACCTTATATGGCACAATATGAGTTCATAATCACAATGGTGTATGTGTATATAGTCTCTGTCTTCCCTCAAGCCGTGACACTAAAATTGCTTTATATCTTTCTTACTACGAAATAATTCATTGTTTCTGTACTATATCCTTATACACAATCTTTTATTCATTACCACCAATGAATTAACTACTTCTATGAATTTGATGTTGATCTTGTTGTGGTAATGAGGTATGGCAACTTCGACTGATGTATATGCGTGCCTTGTCCTACGTTGTAGCTGACTGATTGACTGTAGGTCATGAATTCATATCAATAATTGTGAACTAGTAAATAATTGCCTTCTATCTTGCTTTCCAATCTTAACAAATTACATTATATGCCAGTTATTATTCCTGTATTAAACATCAATCCTTACTTAGCTAAATGTAATTGGATTTTCTAATTGATTTCATCATTTTACTGGTAAAGAAATATCCCTTACATTTTCAGTTTACCTTTTTCTAAACAGAATATTTTATTTGCATCAGTATACTAATGAATATAATCGAATTTTATTTGTATATATGCTTGACATTTATATAATTGCTGGTTTGTTTCGCATTTTTTTCCCTGGGTATTTTTACATATCATGGATTTAAAAGTTGGTTAACTACTAGGTTAAACGTTCTTTTTTTCGCAATTTATGCTTGTTACCCCTCGTCATGGAGTATAGACCATTCACAAGCTACTCTCTATTCAACCCTATATCTTAAACAATCTTTTTCAATTCTTTCCAGTTACTATTCCATCCTTTTCAATGTCTTACTTCCCAATTCACTAGATTACACTAGTTTTAAGAAATCAAAGAATATAATGATATTTTATATGACTATTAATCTGTAAATTAAGTTTATCACAGTGATTTTCTTCCAACCCACCCCACCCAACCCCACTCGTCATCGTCATGTTGTTCTTCTTTAGAAAGTAAATAAACATTTCTCTTAAATTTTTATTCTTCTGACATTATGAGAGAAAAAAAAATATACAAACACAGTTATATTTACCCCCTAACGACATACACTTTTTCTCAATTCCATTTATTTATTTATTTTCTTTAAGAAAAAAACTAAAAAAAAATCATTTTTACTGCATTTCTATTGGTTGATATTTGTTGTTTATTAGATCTCCGATTTATTTGATTGGTTAATTGATGTAATTAAATAAATACTTATTGACTATTGGGAATTAATGATTACCATTCTATCATACATATATATGTGTGGTGATTATACTTGCACAATACTGAAATTAATTAATAACACAATAAGTAATCTTGATTATATTGGATCCAGTCAATAATACTGTTCATTGGATATATAAATCATAAAAGTCTATATTAATATACATATAAACAGATCAAAATACAAACGGAACAGTCCTTGCATTTAATCTTTCTTCAAAACGGTAAGCATTTTAGTAAGGTTACATTCATAATTATATTGTTATTATCGTTATAAAATTTAATCTTAGGGGGTATCTGGCTTTCTTGTTAAAAAGGAGTGAGCTGTACTGTTTAAGTTGTCACATGAAAGTCTGGAATGTAAAAGTACCCTGGCCCACAAGGGTATGTTATATATAACTATCCTTGTAAAATGGTATCCAATTATTTTAAAAATATGCTTGTTTGCAGTACACATGGATAATACATTTTCATGAAAGAGAAACAAAAGCTTAAATGAATTTTATTGTATAAAAATAACATGGGAGGGTGAGGGTTGGGGCTTGAATATTAATAATGTTTAAAAAAAAATGTAATCAGTTTAAGTTCAAAAATCATGTTTATTTGCCACATTCATTTGTCTCATAGTTTCTGTTCTATTCGGATTAGTTAAATGAAATAAATATTATTGAGCAGTTGGGTTCAACAATCACATGAATGAGAATAGACTTATCAATGATACTAGTTGATTGTTATACGATATCAATAATTCAGTAAAATTATAAATATAAATCATTGGATTAAATGTTATTGTGTATATTTTGAGATGCACAAATCCTGTGTTGTATTCATGGTTAATTTGTTGGATTGCATAGTTATGAGACTGCTCACTGAAAATGAAGATATGTCTATTGTGACTTTATTTCTGTAAATGATTCACAAGCTGATGTGAATTTAAAACAAAGTAATCATCTAATCTTCATAATCTATGTACAAGAAGTGAAGCTTTTATAGAGTGAAAAGTTTGATTATACTACATATACTTTCTTGATGTTTGAACTGTTAATCTGTAGTGGATATTAACGTTTTTGTTTATGATTTTCGATCAATTAGAGCTACTTAATTAATCATATAGATTTAAACAAATGATATTTAAATCAGGGTTGTGATTATTTTATTACATTAACATCTTCTGTCATATCTGTTTATCGAAATGATCAAATTCTCTTGCATCACTAGTCTACACTATGGGTGCTAATGAATGATATCAAGAAATCATCACAATTCTCACTCCAATGAGATAAAAATAATAATCATTTATGAGTCAATTAAAGCTAGAGTACCATGGAAAACCTAGAAGCATCGGACAACCATTTCGTCCTAGTATGGGAATCTTCAGCAATGCGTACTCATGATCTCACCCTCAGGATTTGAACCCGTTCAATGCATCTATTTTTTCTATGATTGTCTAACTTTAATGGATTCATGATTTACAAACCCACACCCTTCTGATACAATCTATTCACGAATTACCATAAATATATTCACATAGTCATATGTTTTATTTATTCATTTAAAGTCATTATCATTTATCAGAAGGGATTTTGTAAAAATCTTTGTTATTTTATAGTTGAATTCATAAATCAATTAATGCACACTGCTGAAGAGTTCCACAGGATAGGACGTAACAGCCGTCTATTACTTTCAGGTTTTCCATGGTTGTTTAGCTATAATATAACATTATCATCTAATAATCCAGTTAGAAAAAGAAGAATACTAATATAAATTATATTGGATACAAGCAAATTAATTTTAATTAACACCCTATCTGTTAATATGGACAATATTTACATAAATTATAATATTGAAAAGAATATAAACATAAAGAAACAAACATTGAAATCTATATTTCTTGTGTACATGTGTGTGGGTGTGGGTGCATCTGTGTGTGTGTGTGTGTGTGTTGAACTATTTGAGTTACATTTTACTAGCTTAATAACCAATAGATTATTAGGGTAAATATTTGTTTTTCATTAAGTGATCTGTTATCATTGATAACTATTATTATTATTACTACTATTATTATGGTTTTCATTATATAATGAACAATGATGAAAAACTATTAAAAAATCACATAGCAATAGATTGGTATTTTTTTGGGGGGGGAAGGGGATTTTAAACAATATACAAACCTATTTGGATATAAGATTCATAAATCAATAAATAGAAAGTCACTTACATTATTGATGAGACTATTTTTAATGGTAATAATATATATATGGTAATATATATATAAGAAACTGGAACTAAAAAGTCAAGTGTAAGTGAGACTATCTCGGAAAAAGAAGACAGTCTTGTCTGTTCCTAGTCCAGGTATTAAGAACAGTGGGCGGAACTCTTTAACGAGCAGTTCAGCTGACCTTCGGTTACTCTACGACTACCCTCCAATCTCAGAAAATGTTAATGGAACATTGAAGTAGGTCCCTCGACTCTCGTTGAAGTTCAAAAGGCTATAATTAATCTGAAACGAGGAAGAGCAGCTGGTCCAGATGGATTGGCTCCAGAGGTCTTTAAGTATAGTGGTCTAATTTTAGCGATTCGGATGACTAATATTTTAGCTAAAATCTGGGAGGTGCCTGGTACTACCTTGTAACTGACTGACTGACTGACTGATATTGACTAAAATATAATCAGTCTCTGAGTATTTCTCAAAATTTATATCATCTATCCGTTTTCATATGTATGCTACTTATATCGATATGAGTAGTATATAACGATAGTCAAGGTAATAATGTCTAGTAGCAGAACATTGAGAAAGAAAGAGCAGGAACAGAAAACAATTAGTATGAAAATACGGAAACAATGAAGTCTGAAATGATTGACTGATATTTGCAAAAGGAACAATCAAGTTTGAGACAACTGATTGATTGTATGTTCTGTAATTTAATATTCAAATACATTTGATTATCCCCATTTGTGTACTCGTTCACAACATTATGTGTAATTGAAAAATGTGAATCATTAGTATTATGGATCATGATAAGATCTATAGAGTATATTGTCAAGATTATCCATAGTTGTAGGCATTAATTTTCTAGAATGTCTATTCACATTTCTTTAACTAAGGCAAAACTCTAATGATATTTCAAGTGATATCATTGTACTACTAATCGAAACTACTTACAACTACTGATAAACATTAATTTTAGTGTATTTTATATTCAGTCTAAATGAATAATGTTTTTTTGAACGTATAATTTATCATGAATAATGATCATATAATTTTATCTTTCATACCTGGTTCGATACAACAAAGTGAAATAAATCAATTATGTGATATATTGGGGAAGATACTAGTTGATACGATGAGTTTTCATTTGCTTGTTGTGTTTTTCGTGGGTTATATTAAAGAACAGGAATAGTTTTATGAATATCACTTATCGGGAATGTTAGGACCCGGGAAACATAATGAATGGTAACTTTTGGGATCCGTTTATGGACCAATACTATACATATATTTTTATCGTATAATTGTTCAATAACTAAACTATTCATATTTATATCCCTCTTATTATGAGCTTTAGTTTAACCTATAAACTGTTATTGTATGATTTTTCATTCTTGAATTATGCCCTGTCTATTAGTCACTGCCTCCCACATTCACATCCACATTTGACCAAATCTTGTACAAATTTTATTTTATATTTTGTGGTGTGATGTGATCTGTTTGATTGCTATTTAAACTCAGTATGTTTGAAATATAAGGATTCGTATTGCAGAGGCTGAGACTGGTGTTCTGGACTTAACTGGCTGGGCTAGGCGGCAAGCAGGACTAGTCAGGACTGTAGGCTGCTCGCATGTGTTTTACTCATCCTTGGTCCGATCGATAATTCGCTGCTTCTGATTGGCGGCTTTGGGCTATAACAGGGAATATTTAATTAACTGTCTCATACTTTATATGGTGGAACTCTAGAGTTCATGCTTTCTTGTTGGAACCATCTCAGCCATGTGACAGCTATGCACTACAGGGAAGGAACGACCGTTGATTTTGTATAAATGTTATTTCCTATTTTATGATGTGATACGGTTTGTGTGGCTGGTATACAGATCAAGTATGTTTGAAATAAGTAATTCGCATAGTGAAAGCTGGTATTAGTGTTTTGGACTCAATCGGCTAGGCTAAAAGGGAAAAGGACTAATAAGAACGCTAGGTTGCTCATACCGGTCGAACGTCATTGATTAACCACAATACTAAGATTGAATAAGTCGTATTTCGATTGACGAATAAATCACATGATAATTATCCGACCTTAAACTCACAACAGATAGACTTGACGTATGTGATTATATCTTAAGGAATTGTAACATAATAACAATATATTCACTAATATTACAAATAGTAATCATTAGGTTGTACAAAGGACTTATTACATAAGTCGCTTTTATTTATCTAAGGGGTTTGTTACTTCTTTACATTTATGAAAGTTCACGGGGAAAAAAATAACTATTCGCCTTTATGAAATTGATGATAGAACAGAAGGTGTAAAACTGAAATATCCTACATAGTAACTATTTATAGTATCTCACGTGCGTTCACAAGTTAATCCACCCCCAAATGATCTATTATTTCGTATTACGCAATTATTTTAAAAAGAAAAAAGAAAAGAGAAAAAGAAGTTTCTTACTTTTTCTTCTTAAGAATACGCCTTATTAGTAACATTGTTTTTTTCATGAAACATATGTTCAATGAACTGGAAAAAAGTAAATAGATCACATGTGTTTGTTTAATGTTTATAGTATTTAATTTGTATATGGATAAGTTAAAGTTATGTAAGAGATAGGGAGAAAGTATAACTTGATATCTATTTCAATAATAGAGATCCTGGTAATCGACTGGATCATGAAGACGTCAACATCTAAGGGGAAAGCATGGAATACAGTAGACACAAAACAACAAATACATGAGAAGATGATCAGTGTAGCAACAGCCTCAGAAGCAGTAGGTCTCAACACGGTGGATCTGATGCAGATGTGAAGGCGCGAATCGGCAATGCAAGAGCAGCATATCTACAACTGAAGAACATATGGAACTCAAAATAAATATCAACCAACATCAAAGTCAGAATTTTCAATACAAATGTCAAAATAGTTCTGTTGTATGGGGCGAAAACCTGGAGAACCTTTAAAGCCATCATGCAGAAGATACAATTGTTTATTAACAGTTGTCCGTGCAAAATACTTTGGATCCGTTGGCCGGACACTATTAGCAACAACGTACTGTGGGAGAGAACAAGCGAGGTTCCAGTGGGGGAAGAATCGAGGCAGATGTACTGGAAGTGGATAGTTCATACATTTAGGAAGACACTGAACTTCGTCACAAGGCAAGCCCTTACTTGAAATCATGAAGGCCAAAGGAGGAGAAGAAGAACAGATAACACACTACGCCGAAAAATGGAGACAGACATGAGGAAAATGAACAATAATTGGTTGGAGAATGCTGGTCGGCGGCTTATGCTCCATTGGGAGTAACAGGCGTAAGTATGCAAGTAAATTTCAATAGGGCTTGTCAGTAGCAAGTACCCTAAGCTGTTGTGGAACTAAGGCTGCTTTTAAAATTAAAATTCACATCAATACTGATCGTATGTTTTGAGGTGAATAATACTGAAACACATCGTATTAAAATGGAACTATTCCTCAGAAGTCCATTACCACGAATACGAAGACGGGTTAACTATTAGATACCTGCTCATTGGTCTAGGGCTTAAACGTTCGTAAGGGATAGTGAAAGTCTTGTGTATGATTGCAAGTTGCGTATTAGTGGATGTTAACTGTTGAAAAACCCCATACTCGAACGAAACGGGTTTCCAGTGCTTTCAACTTTTCAGTGTCTGACTAATTTACTCAATTTTATTGTTATTTTTATAATAAAATTAGATATTTGCCTTCTAGTCTCACTAAGTGAGTCTCCCTTCTAGGGTTTGTTAATACTATGTTTTATACTGATATTGTAGTGAACGAGAATACACATGTGAAGACTAATCGAATGTATTTCAACATGCATATTACAGAACATCATAGTAGAATCTGAGAACCATATAGTAAATACTTTACTTTTAAAATGTCAATCAATCATCTCAAACTTCATTGTTCCTTTGTTTCCACAGCAATCATTCTTTGTTCTCATTCTCATTTTTCTTCAATCTTCTTAACTTTCTGTCACCAGTTAGTTCACTTTCAATTGATGATCTATACTACTTATATACCTGTTGACATTAGTAGTACATAAAACAGACAATATCTTTTGATATTCTAAAATAATTTCATTAAGTTAATTTCATAAGTATTTGACCTCAAAATCATTAGTTTCTTTATAAACACAACAAAGCCATTCCAAAATCACATTTCTTTATTGTTTAAATATAACAAAGACATAATGAAATAGCTTAGAATGATAATGAAATCAGTACAGAAAAATGCATAAAATAATTCATTACTATTGTATACAATAAGATTCCAAATTAATAAGCTTACTGTTTTAAGGTTTTACAATCTTATTAGATTGAGTCTAAAGTAAACAGTTTGAATGTTGTTATTGTCGTTGTTGTTATTGTAATGATCAATTTGGTAGTTAAGAGAATGTTACGTCTATTATTTACTTACCAAGTATTAATAGTGTTTATAGTGATACAAGTACCTGATGATGTAGTTGGATTCATGAGTCAATTAAAACCTTGAAGCATTTGACGGCTATTTCATTCTAGTATGAGATCGAAGGTGGTGGGTTCAAATCCTGAGAATGTGATTGTGAATGCGCAATGCTGAAGAGTCTCGTATTAGGGCGAAACAATCATCTACTGTTTTTAGGTTTTTCATAGTGGTCTAGCTTTAATGGACTCTAAAATTCAACATATTAGAATTCATAGTTCACATAAAACGTATAGCTGACAGACTTTCAGAATTCAATTTTTAATAATTACGAGATAAAACAACATATTTATGATTGTACATATGTAAAGGTGAACTTATTGAAAATGATTTCTTTTACTTTGACAATTCAGATGATAATTAACTTGGTTCAAAAACAATTAGTGTTTTTATTAAATTTGGTCATTTGCTGGTGATAAGTCTTCCAATAGAACGGTAGATTCAGTTTAGCCCCTAAATGCCGTGGTACGGCCAAGAGTCGGGAGAATCAGCTCTCCCTCTCCAAATGCTCATAAACGGCCACATACATACAACCACTATTAAGAAATTCTTACTCACTGTCTTCTCGCGGCATCACCGTTGTTTACGAAATTGAGAGGACGAAAAGTGAATATTCGGCGATTTAACCGGGTTGGTGGATATAGATATGGAGGATCCACCTAGGGAAGTTAAAAAATCTTGATTCCAAACCAATGGTGTACATGGACCACAGGATCCTAAGGAAACCAATTGTTGGTCATCCGCTACTACGTGACTGCATCTCCTGACGTCGCTCCACTGCCTTGTGGATTAGACATTTAAGTTAAAGGCTCGGAATTTGGCCGCCTCAGAAAACCATCTGCTTCGGTTTGGGAACCCAAGCAGTATCCCAGCCATCACACAACTCGAATAATTGATGTGATGCATATCTATTTGGTGTCTCCTTGTACCAATGTTTACGTGTTTAAATAAATAAATAAATAAATAATAGAATAGGTTTAACAAGCTGTCTAGTGAACCCTAGTCTAAATCTACACAACAACTTCAAAGGATCGTTCCTTTACGTACAAAATATTTAGGGTATTCATAACATTTTAGATAGCCTTGCGCTTTCGGAAAACTCTGCAAAACTACTATACATGGTAGCAGTATAGATAATCATTCAGTCAGTCAATGCAGCATATGACTTTTCACTTTCTACATGATTTTAGCCAAATGTCTTTTGTACGCTCATTGGATAAGATGTTTCTCAACGTTTTCAAAGCATTTTGTGTCTCTTTTTAAAAGTATTTTCTAGATCACTCTAACCACCAGAGAGAGAGAGAGAGAGAGAGAGTACATATTACAAATATTAGACTTTGTCAAAACTATGTGGTCAATTAGAACAATACATTTCGTTTGACTAAGGTTTCTACATACGTAATTATGTCATTTAGACTGATTCTGAAATAATACTGTAGTGAAGGAGAACACAGGTGAGGACAATCGAATTATTATTGGTAGCACAACATTAGAGAGTTACTTGGTAAGATAGAAAAACCATACTATAATACTTAATTTGCAAAATGTTCAATAATTGTCTCGAACTTCGTTGTTCTTGCATTTCCATACTAATTGCTTTCTATTCCCGTTCTTTCTTTCTTGATCTTCCCCATCTTCTGCTGCCAGGCATTACATTTCTGACTCGCGTCATATACTACTTATATCAATATAAGTAGCACGCACCACAATACTATTACAAATGTTGATGTATTTCAACAAGATGGTCAATTTGAATTAATTTATATTATATTAGATGGTTTTTTATGTAGATATTTGCGTTTCTTATAATATGTGAAACCAACCTCTAATTGAGTCAAAAGATAAGGAATGAATAAGAAGTTATGTTGGCTAAGTAATATGAACTGTATATAAAACACATTTATATATAGATATATGTACCAGCAATCACTTATCATTCAAACTTGACCCATCATTTGTTCATTAGCATATGATGTAACTTTATTGTTTGGACCATTCAACTAACCATTACATGTAAAGATTACGTCTGGTTAAGTATATATCCACACATTTTTAATTATTAAACAGAATGAGATATAATTCAATTGTTTACATATTGTTTCAGGTTTGTGGTGATGTGTATACCTTAGTTTTTCCATGGTGATAATGCCGCTTGCATAATAAAGCATCAGATTTAAGAACATACTCACTGGTTAAAGAGTAGGATGATGCAGATCTATATTTTTAGTGACGAAAAGGGTGTAATAAATTTCAATATTTTACTGAATTTTAATCAGTTTATAGATTTTAATAATCCTCCCCCTGCATCATACATTAACTAAATAGACTTACTTTATTTTAAACATAGAAGGATAGTGGCTAGCTGTGGTATTCAGGATACGCGTTTCATCATCAACTGGATGTATCTGCATATCAGAGGTGATTTTTACCCCAGGACTGAAATCTAATGCCGTTCATCTACAAACACATACATCTTATCTACTTACCTATAATTAATATATATATCAGTCTTAATTCATCTTTACCAATATTACTTATACAATCTCGATTAGTTCTATTCAATAAATCTTTTATCAAACTGGACAGAAATGAAGCGAAAGATAGATAGAAGCGAACGGTACTGAGTTCAAGTGTCAGAGTGAACATCAACTCTCAGATACAGGTATATCCAGCTGACGAATCCCAAACGCGCGTCCTGTATTCCACTGCTAGACACTATCCATCTTTGCTTATTGTAAGTTAGTGCTTATTTTACAATTATGTTTAAATCATCTAAATTATGAGAATGTTTATATTGTGAATTAATCACGATATTAATTAGTTGAGAAGTTATATTTATTTTTCTCCCATATTTCGTTTTCTTTTCTTTTTCTCCCTAAAATTTATCATGATAGATATAAATATAAATTGTGATGTCGTGTTAATAAATAATTTATATTATCAGAAAAAAAGGGGGATTTGTGAAAATTATAGTAATTCAATAGTTGAATTCATGTGTCCCTTTTTGAGTAAAATCATCATGTGCTCACTAATGACTGATTTCAAGAGGTATATCCTAGAGTTCTAATTAAGAAGGCGTGACCAGTAGAGTTTAACCGCGTCTATTATGAGACAGTAATCCATTGAAGACATTGTAAATGGTGGTTCAGTCCCATGGATTAGTTGAAGTTAGATATTAACACCATTGGATGCTGATTCACAAATGAAACCGAGGGTCCTAAGTTCAAATCCCACAAGTTGGATCGTGGATATGCACTGTTGAAGAGTCTCATCATAGGACAAAATGGTTGTCCAATTCTTTCAGATTTTCCATAATAGACTCATGAATTTAACTATAAATTACTTTATAGTTTCACTATTAAATGAATTAGCTATATATATATATATATATTTTTTTTTTTTCCTACCCAAAGTAATTATTATGTTAACATATTTCATTAGCTAAATGAAAAGAGAAAAAAAACAAACAAACTAATTAAAAAAGTAGATGTCACGGAAGAACTCATCTTTTGTTTTCTATATTATATTCCAATGGAATATAGACTCAGTTCTTTCATGGAATTCCTTTTAAGTTTTAAAATAGTTTATCTAAACCATGTGAGTTTTTCGTTACTGATATTTTATAGATTTTTTTTGTGGTTTTTTGTTGTTGTTGTTTGTTTGTTTTAACGTAACTGGGTGAATGAACACCAGGTATATTCTTTTCATTTTTCCGGTTAGTTAGTTTTCTACGGGATGGGGTTGCTAACCCTATGCCCAACCCTCCCTCCTTTATCCGGGTTTGGGACCGGTAGTAGCCGCCGGAGTGACTCTAGGCGGAGTTTTCATTAGAATGTATACTATTATAAGAATTTTGTAATATCATAAGCATAACCATTACTGGATGCCTACTGAAATAACATTATTATTGTTGTTAAATGTTTGTGACTTATGGAATTAATTAAGTCATGTGTAAGAGAGAAGTTTAACTTTTGTTAATATTACGAATTAATCTAATTTAGATATTCACTGAAAACTAAGAAACATTGGATGGCTACTTTTTTTTGTCTTAGTATGGGATCTTTGAGAAGTATGTATCCACTACTCTGCCACAGGAAGATGAATTCTGGGATTTAGATCTCGTATCTGCCAGTCAGTCAGATGCAACATAGGACCAGGTACACTAATATGGATCCGCTCAAGTTGCCATACCTCATTAGCACAATAAGATAAACACCAAATTCATAGAAGTAGTTAATTCAGTGGTAGTAATATATAAAACAAAGATTGCATATAAAGATATGGTGCAAGAAGAAAGAATTAGTTCGTAGAACGAAAGATATAAAGCAAATTCAATCTCATAGTATGATGGAAGACAGAGATTGTATACACCAACACCATTTTGATTTATTCTGAAATATGTCACTCAGAGTCTCCAACAATTGGTTACAAGAGTCAGACGTACTTTAATCAAGTAGTCTGCATTGACTGATATGGCTCAGATCAGAAGTTAGTAACTTCAAACACCGATGACACGTTTTGGTTTGGCATTCCCCAACTTCCTTCCAACCGTCTCCAACACTGATCAGCATTATGCGTCGTGGTAATCAGTGTTCACGTTCACGTAACATGTGGCCCAACTATCTCAGTCGGTGAAGATTCACAACCTCATCAACTGATTTACCATCATTCACTGATACCCTAGGTCTAACCTCACTATTACTTACCCGTTGATCCCAGCAGATTCTGGCATTATTTGTGAGGCATCTTTGGTCAAATACTAGTGGTGCATCTCGTATGAGAACGCTTGACCTTCAGACCACTGATCTTAAGGTGTACAAGTATAACTTCATTCAGTGTACGATATTTTATACGGGTCTTGAATGTGGACTGTTGAGGAGTCCCATATAAGGAGTTGCAAAATGTCAGTTATTCGTCTCTGACTTCATTATTCTTTCGTTTCAACACTAATCATTCCCTGTTCTCATTCTCTTTTCTTTGATTTTCTTAACCTTCTGTGGCCAGACATTTCATTTTGGATTGATGATACATACTACTTATATATCTATCGACTTCAGTAGCACACACCACAATCTCAACCGGTTATGAAAGTCACATTTTATTATAATCATTTAATACAATCTAGGAATCACAAAACCAGCTTTATTTATCAAATTTAACCAAATTACCAAGGAAAAAAATATTATAGTTGTCTTAACGATATAATTTATGGAAACTATTGATATTAAATACCTAATCGAACAGATATGAGCGAATCGGAGGTTGGACAGTAAACCTACTACCTGTGTATTCTCCCTATTAAACCACTACATTCAGATGTGTTGCTTTACTTCTGATGATGTTTACAATACATTTTTAAATTCACTTGTTATTGTTCACTTCAATCTTCCAATTGATGTTTAGGACTGCATTTGGTTAGTCTCTTATTGACATATGAGCGTACTGTGCGTATTGCCTCGATATTACCTTAATTCCTAAGCATTATCAGCAAAGATGGATAATGGCAAGCACTGGAATCCAGTAGGACTCGTCAGCTGGATGTACTTGCATCCCAGAATTGATGTTCACTCTGAGACTCAAACCCAATACCATTCACTTCAAACACCATCGCGTTACCTGTTGCACAAGCAATGGTTATCAGGATTCAATAGATAAATGGATAACTTGATGGTATTTGGAACAAACAGTAATGAGTTCGAGTCCCGACGTGAAAATCAACCATGAGATGCAAGTAAATCCAGTTGACGAGTCCCAAATAGGACAAAACACTCGTCCTGGATTCCATTGCTGGCCATTAACCCATCTTTGCTTATCGTACATTATGGTTCTCATCTATTTAAACTAATAGTTTTTAATAGTTAATAACAGAATTTCTGAAAAAAATTTCTGTTTTTTTAGATAACAGTTGTCGTAACAGCTATTGTTTTTTCTGTTACCATAACTAAAAATTGTGTGTGTGCGTGTGTGTGCTTATTCGGTAATTGTGTATATTTATCTAAAGTTTTTCTTAACTTACAAACAACTTGTGGAATTAAAATCATCCTTTTTCTATTTTTTTCTTTTTTCTTTTTTCTCTTTTCTTTTTTTGCATAAAAATAAATTAAAACGAATATTGTGTATCGCGAGAAAAGCTTTTAAATGTGTGTGTGTGTGTAGTTTTTTTGACCTAAAAATGGATTATTCTTAAACGGTAAAAGTTTGTAACCCTTTCATTTTTTCTTTTTTTTTGTTGGAAAAAAACGTGATACCCTCTTAATATAGTTTAGTTGTTTTTTCAAGGGTGAAGAGAGGATAAGAGTCATATGTTATTTATTTATAAGTGTTTAAATACATACACAATGATAGAAGAAGGTGCTATATAAATCGTTTGATTTATGTGAGAGCTGGGAAAATGCCTGGGTGCCATAACTGAAGTAGGTGATTTTCTGAGGGGTGGACACCTCGAATCTTTGATCTGAAAGGTTAATCAACAATGTGGTGGAGGAACGTTATGAGATGCAGTCTCATGGTAGCTGATGACCAATAATTGGTTCATATGCCATTTGTTTACTTAAAATACTGGAGCCCATGTACACCACTGGTTCGGAATCAGGGTTTTTCAACTTCTTTAGGTGGATCCTCCATATCCATATCCACCAACCCGTTTAAGTCGCCGGATATTCGCTTTTCGTCCACTCAATTTTGTAAACATCATCTCCGCCTTGGGAAGTCGATGAATAGAACTTTCTCGACAGTGGTTGTACGTAGGTGGCCATTTGAGAGCATTTGGAGAGGGAGAGTTGAGTATCTTCACTCTCGGTCGTATCAGAACATTTGGGGGGCCATTATTATTTAAATACATAAACACTGATACAAGTAGGCACCAAATAAATGTACTTGCCCATAAAATGCATATATATGTGTTTTGCCACTAAAATATTGTATTTTAATGATGGCGATAACAGAAGTATATTTAATATCATTTTCTATGTACTTTGATAGAAAATAAGTGTATTCATTTAATCAATTGGCAAAATGACTGACAATTTTATAAAATGTATATCAACACTGTTATGGGATGAAGCTACCTGTCAGTTAGGTGTATATTGAGACCTCGGCGGAAATGATACTACTCATAGGATTCGAACCTATATCAAATAGTAATACAGTCAAATATATTACCACAAACTACATTTTGGTGGAGTTTCATTCCCTCAGCCGTATGGTCTAGTTGTAAAGCTTCCATTTTTATTTTGAACATCATCATCAGTACAAACCTCAGGTAGAATTGAAATACTCATATTTCTCTACATATGACTAACAGCTTGTCCGGTCGATCTCGATCTTGATTGATTATTGTCGACTTTTAAAATATCATTGTCTACATCATTAATTATAGACTTTGATGTAACAGTTTTATTCACCTCAGTGAAATCAAACTTAGCAAACTAAACCATGTCTCTGCCCCTCAACGATGATACAAATCCTCCAAAGTACACGAAGCTCCAACATCAGTCTCGAACAACAAACCATCACTCCAAGGTGTTTTGATCACCAGAACCTAAATAGGAAAACTAGAGACTTAGGTAAATCGAAAGGCAACCAACCTAGATCAAGTTCTTGACTACAGAAGCAACAGCTCAAGAATTCACAAAATCAATTACAAACAAACACATTTATAGTGAGAAAAAAAGAAAAACGGCTGTCCACACAGCTTCATCAGAGAAATATCTATCTAACTCATCAGCAAAAACTAAAACAAAAATAGGCAAACTGACAAATGGATCATCCTGTCATATATAAGGGACATATCAAAAATCACCACTAAAATCACTTCATTCAATCTTATACAAACCAAAAGAACAAGATGACAAAGAAATAAAAAACTGGACAGCCTCTATAAAATAAAGTGTTCCATCTATGAAGAACACTACATCGGAGAATGTGGATAGTGCCTTTATTTTCGCTTGAATGAATATCAGTTAGTGATCAAACACCATGATATATCTTCGTTTATGTCAATGCATATGAACAAATATTGACACACGTATAACTACTTACTTATTCACATATGCCTGTTACTCCTAATGGAGCATAGGCCGCTGACCAACATTCTCCAACCCACTCTGTCCTGGGCCTTCTTTTCTAGTTCCATCCAATTCTTGTTCATTTTTCTTATGTCTATCTCCATTTCTCAGCGTAATGTGTTCTTTGGTCTTCCTCTTTTCCTTTGGTCTTGAGGATCCCATGTGAGGGCCTGTCTTGTGACGCAGTTGGGTGCTTTCTTCAATGTGTGTCCTAACCACTCCCAGCGCTCCTTCCTAATTTCTTCCTCCGTTGGAATCTCGTTTGTTCTCTCCCACAGTACGTTATTGCTAATAGTGTCCGGCCAACGGATCCTAAGTGTTTTGCGTAGACAACTGTTAATAAACACCTGTATCTTCTGGATGATGACTTTCATAGTTCTCCAGGTTTCTGCCCCATACAATAGAACTGTCTTGACATTTGTTTTGAAAATTCTGACTTTTGTGTTTGTTGACAGACAGCTGTTTTGAGTCCCATATGTTCTTCAATTGTAGATATGCTGCTCTTGTTTTGCTGATCCGCACCTTCACATTTACATCATCAGTGATGCTGCCCACATATGTGAAGGTTTTCACATCTACTAAAGCTTCTCGGTCAAATATGATTGGATTGTTGCATGCTGTGTTGTATCGGAGGATCTTGCTTTTCCCTTTGTGTATATAGAGACCTACTGCTGCTGAGGCTGTTGCCACACTGGTCATTTTCTCCTGCATTTGTTATTACGATTGCGATAGCAGGGCCAGATCATCTGCGAAGTCACGTATAAGTAGAAAAAATGTTAAAATCTTAGTGGAATTTAGAAGCTTTCCCCTAAAATCAATCAATAATCAATAAACATATCCAAATTGATCCAACCTATCAAGTAGTCAAAAATAACATGCATAAATATCGGATCAAATAATCCGATAAAAAGGAAGATACAAACAAAATTAAAAAAATGTTTTGAATTATGTTGCAATTCCCCCCCCCTGAATAATAAAACTGCTACTTTAATATGAACCATAAACAACTCAAGTCACTTATTAAATATACTACTTAAATTGAGAATAATCAAACTCTTTAATTAAGTCTATTTAATAGTTACATAAAGAACATTCTTTACATTGTTAAATTTAGCTTTAATCTTTACTAAATTATCTTAAACAAAGATAAAATATCTATGCATTGTTTCCTGTTTTCAATGATTGACTAGGTAAAGACATACCATTAACACAATCATTGTAACCCTAAAAAGTAATAAGATTGAAACAGTTGATTAAAATCTTGTGGGTTTTTTTAGTGATTTTCCAATGGATAACGATTGAATTAACTCAATTATATGCACTGCTGAAGAGTGTCAAAATAGGACGAAACGGTCGTTCCGTGCTTCCAGGTTTTCTATAATAGTCTAGCTTTAATTGATTCATAAATTCAGCTATTACATTATATAGTAGTTGATATAAACTGAAAAAAAGCTGCTCAAAGTTACAACACACTAGATAGTTAACCATATTTCATATTCTCTGGTTTTCTAGAATTTATTCAAACAATGGATATAAGCGTTGCGTAAGACAATGAATTAGTTGAATTTACATATTAACACATTTGGATGATGTTTCAGTGGTATACAAGTTAAGCATTCGTGAACGAAATCAAAGGTCCTGACTTGAAATTCCACATGTAGGATCGTGGATACACACTGTTGAAGTATCCTATATTAAGACAAAATGATCGTCCACTGTTTACAGGTTTTTAGTTGTGGTGTAACTTAGACTGACTCGTGAATATTTACTTTGTTGAATTATGTATATCTTTGCATGTCATCATTTTAAACCATTTTGGAAATAGATTGTCCAAATTTTTTTTGTAAATCTTACTTAGAAACAATGACATTTTATTGACTCGATATCCAATGTGATTAAATTGAATCCAGTACGTTTTATTGACTACTATTTATTATACTGATTTTTTCCTTTCAGAAATTTGTCCTTAGTTTTTCTGGTTAGGCTATAATTTATGGACAACATTTAAGTGACACCGAAATCACTTTGAGAGGATCTACTCACTTACTTACTTACTCACTAGGGCTAAATGAGGGTTATAAAGCAGTTTGAAGAATAAGTTTTATGATTTATAGTTGATGATTAAGATTAGAAATTAGATTTACAGGTTTTTTTTTTTATCACAAACTGACATCAGCTAAAATGCCAAATGTGTGAGTGAATTTTGCGCCAAAATCTAAGACCCATTATCTTAAATCTGATTGGTTTGTTCAAAAATTATAGTCTTGCCATTTTTCTTTATAAGTATATCGATTATTTATGTAATTTATACCCTTAAAATATGTAATACTAATAATAAACACAATGAAAAGTATGAAGAATAATAACCTTAGAGAAAATCCAACATAAATGTAAAACAGCAGTTCGTTCCGTCCTATTTTATTGGCAGTGAAACATGGACGGTAAGAATAGAGTATATTCGTAGGTTACTAGTATTTGATCATAGGTGTCTTCGAAACATTGCTCCTATATCCTGGGACCATCGAGTAAGTAACGCCGTTGTTTGGAAACGGGTACTAGGCAAGCATGGCAAATCAATTGATGACGTAGTGAAACTTCATCAGTTGAGATGGCTGGGACACGTGTTACATATGCCCAACGACCGACTGCCTCGACGTGCAATGTTTTATGATGTAGGAGTAGGTTGGAAGAAAGCTAGGTGTGGCCAGATCAAAACATGGCACAAGTCCATGAAGTCACTGACAAGTGAACTGAGTCATGTTGGTAGGTGTAGACTACCTGGTTGGGGACCGCGAGATGATAGCAACCGATGGTTAGAGACCCTGAATGACATGGCTCAAAATCGTTTGCAATGGCGCAGGTGCATCCACTCTCTGTGTTCTCCCAAATTCTAATCTTCTGAATTCTTCATGTCCATTTTTCCTCTTTCCCAATTTATTGCACTGGATTATACTCCTTGAATAACATCTTCAAACCCTAATGTTTTAGATTACTGCTTATACTTTTACCACCTCTACCACTATGGGATTTGAATCGACAAGTGCATCTCTGTGCTAATGTGGTATGGCAACTCGAACTGATGTACGTAGGTACGAAGTTCCACGTTGTTACTGACTGACTGACTGAGATAGATTGAATACATCAATATCGTTCACCAGAACTATTTGTAGAAGATAGTATGTCAGTGAAATACGCGAAAATGAATCTTTTGTAAGACGTTATGGATAATGATAATAGTTAGATTAGCTTAGATGTACAAATACCTCTTTGTTCCATAGTTAAAACCATAAGTCAGTTAATGCTAGACGAAACGGTCATTCAGTGCTTCCAGGTTTTCCATAGTAGTCTAGCTTTAATCGATTCATAATCTCAACCATTGAAATATTTTTAACCTAATCATAGTAACCAAACAATTTGAATAGGAAGAATAGAGTACTACTCTGGAGTTCAGTAGTTCACACTGTTAATTTATGACATAATACAACTTTCATTCTTTATCATTGATAGATGTCTATCTCACTATCAAACTGACTTGTTCCACCAGTTACATTTCATTGAACTACAATAACATATTTATTAAATTTATAAAAGTCATAAATAACAAACAAAGTAATGAAATCTTTCTAAATAGTTACAAAATTTCTTCACAGTGAAACACATAAAAATTTATTGGAACTAGTACAAGAACAAAAAAGGTAACATTTATTTTGTTTAACTATTTAAATTGTATTAATATCGAAAAAGGGTATCTTGTGGATAATTATAGTAATGTTTAATAGTTGAGATCATGAGCCAATTGAAGCTAGACTATCATGGAAAACCATGGAAGCACTATTTGACAACCGTTTCATCCTATCGCAGAACTACTCAGCAATGCGCATCCATGATCCCGCCCAGAGATATTCGAATTCAAGACCTATCAGTCTCGTGCGTTAACGCATAACCTCTACACAACTTAGCCGGCATCTAACGGTGTTAATGTCTAACTTCAACTACTCCACGAAATTGAGCAAAACATCCACCGTTGTCTTCAGTTAGTTACTATTTCACTAATACTATCTCATGTTCACGCGCTAGACCGATAGGTTCTGGGTTTGAATATCGCGGGGTGGAATCATGGATACGCACTGCCGTGGAGTTCGATACTAAGACGAAACGGAGGTCTAGTGCTTCCATGTTTTCCATGGTGCTGTAGCTTCAATTGACTCATGAATTCAACTGAAAAATTATTAAAATCTGCACAAAACCCCCTTTTGATAACTTTATTTTCGTTAAAAAATTTAGTAGTTATACAAACTCACTTAAATTAGAAAACCACATAGTGTAGTTCAAAGAGATACAGATATATCCAGTTGTTTAGTTCTAAATACGACGAAACTAGTGTTCGAGGTCCTATTAATGGCCAAAATCTAACTTGACTAAACTATAAATTGGCATACTAGATGCTCAAAATCAAATGTTTAACAAAATCAGTTTTCTACATGAAGAAACGGTTGTCCGAACATCATTTTCAGCCTTATACTTTATGCTCAGTATAAATGCCTTCATTATATAATGATCTTATACAGTTAATTTGTATCACGTAGTGTGTAATAGAAAATAACATTTATGATTTACACTCTTCGTAGAAGACAAACGTAAGCTACTAGTATTTGACTACATATGCCTTAGAAATATTGCCAATATCTGCTGGGATCACCAGTTAAGTAATAGTGAGGTTAGACGCAGAATATTAGTGAATAATGGTAAATCAGTTGATGAGGTTGTGATTCTTCATCGACTGAGATGGTTGGATCACATATTACGTATGCCTGAACATTGATTACCACGACAAGCAATGCTAACTGGTGATGCAGATGGTTGGAAGAAAGTTAGGAGCGGCCAAACCAACCAAAACGTGGTGTCAGTGCTTGAGGTCACTAACTTCTAGTCTGAGCCATTTTAGTAGATGCAGACTACTTGATTGTGGTCCGCGTGATTATCGTAACGAATGATTGGAGACTATGTGTGACATGGCTGAGAATCGGTCACAATGGTGTCGGTGTATACACTCTTTGTCCTCTCTTAAAATGTGAGATTAAAAGCGCTTCATATTTTTCTTTCTACGAAATGATTTTTTCCTCGTGCATCATATCGTTATATGCAATCTTTGTTTTATATAGTACTATCATTGAAGTGACTACTATGGATTTTGTGTTGATCTTTTTGTGGTAGTGAGGTATGGCAACTTAAACCGTTGTATATTTGTACCTGGTCTTACGTTGTAGCTGAATGTTATCTAATTGAATTATGCATATGAGGGGATTATGGATTTTATAGTTTTATATCAAGAACCGTTGAAAACCAGAAAACTTTTATTGATCGTTTTGTCCGATTAGTAAACTGATATATGATGCAAGAAGAATTTTGAAATTTTTAAGTTCGATTTCTGTTAGGGTTGTGTATGTGTGTTCTGTTGAAAAGTTTCATACAACGATCATACATTTGTTCAATGCTTTTTGATTAGCAATATTTAGATAAATAAATCTAGTTGTGCTTGCAGGTTTTCAATGGTGGTCTAACATCAATCAGTTCATGATTTCAATCGAAAGCTTAATCTCCACAACCACTAAACTGATAAAAAAACATTTATGTTAGATTGCAATTGATTTCTATCACAGATCATTATCTACTGGATTATTAACAATGAATAGAGAATAGTGAAGAACTGTTATGTTTTGATAAGAGAATTCTCAGAAGTGTGTACACACAGATTCAATCAGGAACCATAATCAGAAGTTTTAAAGCTTATCATCATTATCACGTTTCCTTTAAAACATAGTGTAAGAATTCAATGTTTCTGCTTAAGCTAGCATTCAGCTACTAGCTTCTTTATTGAAATCATGAACCAATCCTAAGTTAGACCACTACTGCTACTGAGGAGTTCCCAATAATAGGATAAAACGGTCATCCAGTGCTTCTAGGTTCTGAATAGTGGTTTAACGTCAGTCGGTTCATGATTTCCATGAAATTCAAAAATTCCCACAACCTATTATTTGTTGTTGTATGACAAGCTCTTTTATAACTCTTTATTTTGTGATTAGTAATATATGTCCCCTTTCATTTAAACATATCACGGGTAACTTTTGTGACTATATCACCAAGTAATGCTTTAATGTGTAGATCAATTTAAATATTTATCATACGGTGTTCGATTTGAATCAGTCAGTATTATCTACTTATCAATTAATTGATTTTGTATAAACACTACAATATTTACAACTGATTAATCACTAGGTGGTTTTCCATGGTGGTCTAGCTTCAATTAACTTATGATCTCAATCATTGAAATTAGTTAATATGCTGTTCAAACATTCATAACTAAGATTTTAGTTGTCTTATAGAAACATTTATTTTTTATATATGAGATTAGGTTTACTTGAATTGATATTGACTTGACTATTTGGAAATATCACTGATTGAAATCATGAGTCAATTGACGCTAGATCACCATGGAAAACCTGGAAGCACTGGACGGCCGTTTCACTCTAGTATGGGAATCTTCAGCAGTGCTCATCCACGGTTTGCACCCCGCGAGATCCAAACCCAGGACGTATCAGTCCTGCGCCAGGTGCTTAACTAACTAGACCACAAATGTATGAAATATATAAAACCATTTATAAACAAAAATTTCTGTGGAATATATCCAAGCATTCGTCAGTTAGTTTCAATATGATATTAAGATTAAGTCTTTGAATTTGTCTGAAACCAACGGAATGTAATCTAATTTGGTTACTACAAATGTACGACTAAACAATTAAGAAATTGCTTTTCAATGACGAACTGTTAAGTTGTAGAATTGATACAAATATTACTCCATTTAACTTCTAGAAAAGGATAATTTAACCCATGTAATACTCCTGGTTTATTAAGTTTTGTACTATTTCAAAGACAATTTTGCTTGTTTAGATTCATTTCACAGCTTGCAATGGAAATAAGTTATCTATTTATTCATTAGACATGGTGTTTCAAATTTATAGTTTGACTAGAAGTACTAATAGTCAACACTATGAACCATCATTTCTGCATGAAGGAATCACAAGACACAATGTTTCACATTTCACTAGTGACTAGTTTCGTGAGGGAATTCTCGGGATTCTAGTGAGAAGCCAAGAATAGTAGAGCTAATCCGTGTCAGGTAGAGACAGGAATCTACCTCAGTAAAATGGAGGATGGTCGCGCAATTTCATGGATTGGTTGAGATTAGACATTAACACCATTGAATCCCGACAGGTTCAGTGGTCTAGTGGTTGAGCGTTCGTGCGCGAGACTGATAGGTCCTAGATTCGGATCTCGCGAGGCGGAATCGTGGATTCACACTGTTGGGGAGCCTTATACTGGGAAGAAACAGCCGTCCAGTGCTTTCAGGTTTTCAACGGTAGTCTAACTTTAATTGGTTCATTATCTCAATCAAAAACTTAATGATCTTCACAATCCTATATTGATAATTAGTGTTTGAGGTATCCTGTTGTTACTGTTATTGATAGAACCTTGATTGGCCTTTTTTGATTTAGGTACACCCTGTGTTGATTGACTCAGTGTAGTGGTTACTCCACTAGTTATTTAGAATAGATGAATTGTAATTAACAGTGGAATCAAGGACGTACATTTTGTTCTATCTATGGGGTGGTACCTACATAATAATGTCAATTACATGAAAATCATATCCAATGAACAAGTTATTAGCTATTGGTAAACAATAACTCAATGGATAATGCAAGTGGTGTTAGAAGCAAAAAAGTATTGAATTCGATTCATGTCATGAATATCAACACTGAAATGAAGATATATCTAGCTAACAAATAAAACAAGATCAGACAAAACCTACGTCTTAGATTTGTCTATTAACAACAATCCATCTATTCTAAGTAATGTTTTCAAATTATTGTTAAATTGAAATTTATTCAATTATTTTCAATGAAAGAAAAAACTGATTAGTGAACAAAGTGACTTTCATCTCTCTCTCCCTCCCTCTCTCTCTCATTCTCCCTCTCTCTCTCACACGCAATACTTAATGCTCCAACCCATTGACTAGTTGTACAGTTCACATGAATAAGTTTCTCTTCAAAATATTTTTGTTACGTAACTTGTATCATTAACATAACAATAAATGTAATAAGACAGAGAGAAGAAAAAGCAACTAAATGAATATTAACATTGTATAATGAAAAAAAAAAGAAAGAAAGTAAATGAAACATTTAACATTATCGTTTCAATGGTTTTTTCCCTTCTTTCAAACAAGATAACGATACTTTTTCTGTTCCTTTCTAAGTCTAGTAATAACAACGAAATTGCTTAATATTCTTTTTTTTCTTTCTCTGTATGGAGATATAAAATGTAATGCAATTTAGTGCATTCAACTTTATCATGAAAATGAATAGTTGATGATGAATTCTAGTGAGAAGCAGTGATCAGTCGAGTTCAATGGTGTCTATTGTGAGATTAGTAACTCACCAAAGATAATGTTAGATATGTTGTTCGATTTCGTCGATTCATTGAAGTTAGACATAAAAACCATTAAAATCCAGGGCAGTGGTCTAGGGGTTAAGCGTTCGCATACGAAACTGATAGGTTTTGGGTTCGAATATTGCTGGGAGGGATCGCAGATGCGCATTGTTGAGCAGTCTCACTATAGTGATCTGGCTTTAATTGACTCATGACCTCAACTATTATAAATTACTATAATATCCACAAAACCTCTTCTGATACTAATTTTTTGTTTTGGAAATTACAATTATGCAATTGTGAATGTATAAATGAATCACCTTGACTGGAATGACATGACATTGACTTGTTCATATATTGATCGCAACAAGTACTTTTGCTTTGTTCCTTTGTACTATTTAAACTTGGGTTAATTTAACTTGTCTATTTATTCTCTGAAGAAGTGGCTTATACCGAGTCACGAAACATCAGAAAATCTAATTTTTCTACTTATTGGAATATATGCAAATATGTTATTTTATATTATTTATAACAATCTACCCAATGCTCAATTCGAATTACCATCATTTGAAAACCTGGAAGTACTAGGTGGCCATTTCATCATAATATGGGACTATTCAGCAATCGAAAACACAGTCCCCCATCGTGAAGTCGAAGTTAGGATCTTTGGTCTCATGCAAAAATACTTGATCTTTATTGATGTAGAATTTTAATTTTAACCATTTTAAATTACATATTTATGGTGGTAGCTAAGATCATATTATGGTTCAGACTGTGAAAAGTCTATAGTCGACACAGATCCCTGTGTAAATATATACATCAATTGAAAGAATATGTTGGTTTTCTTCTGATAGGTCATAAACTAAATGAGTTAAGTGCTGTGACGAATAAGCTCTTTGTCTAGACAACAAATGCTTAAATCACTAATGAATCGATTACAAATGACAAAACTTCCTACCCAGTAAATAAATAATTAATCAATGTTGTATGTTGGCAAATGAATAGCTGTGTCATTTATGTCAACCAACAAGTATACACAAGTAAAAATTCAAAAACAACAAGCAAAGAATGAATATTTATTTTTGTTATTCATAAATCACTTGATGAGGCTGTGAATCTTCATCGACTGAGATGGTTAGATCACGTGTTACTTATGCCTGGACACTGATTACCACGACGCATAATGCTGATTAGTGTTGGAGATGGTTGGAAAGAAGTAATAGAAGGCCAAACCAAAACGTGGCATCGGTGTTTGAAGTTACTAACTTCTGATCTGAGCCATGTCAGTCAATGCAGACTACTTGGTTGTAACCAATGGTTGTAGACTATGTGTAACATGTTTGAGAATCGATCACAATGGTGTCGGTGTATGTACTCTCTGTCTTCCCTTATACTATGAGTTTAAAATCGCTTCATATTTTTCTTTTTACGAACTAATTCTTTCTTCCTGTACCATATCTTTATATGCAATCTTTCTTTTATATATTGATACCACTGAATTAACTACTTCTATGGATTTGGTGGATGATGAGTGATGGTGGGCGGCCTATGCTTCTCCAAGAGGAGTAACAGGAGTAAGTAGTAGCAGTAGTATGAATTCGGTGTTGGTCTTGTTGTGTTAATGAGGTATGGCAGCGTGGGCCGATGTATATGTGTACCGTGTCATACTTTGTAGCTGACTCACTGACTGACTTAAATGATTTTCACATTAGATGATTTTGATGCCGTAATGGTTATAATAATGTCATTTCTCATTTATTTTTTAGTAATATCATTATTACCTGACAAATAAAATCAATGGATTCTAATGAAGAGGAATATGGTACGACGTTTTTAAAATCCGATACAAACAAACCAAATGAGAATACAGATTATGAAATGAAAACAACTAATCAAGACAAAAAGAGGGAAACAAATAGAAGAACTAAATTATCTAAGGTAACTTTTAACAATCATAATTATGTATTTTTAAAACGATATCTTGGTTTTACACGAAATAAGTAGTTCTTTTTAAATAAACATCGGTTCCTTACTCAGTGATCTAGAGGTTAAGTGTTTACGTGAGAGGTCCAGGATTCGATTTGCGGTTGCAGGTTAGTGTATACACACTCTTAATGAGTCTCATATTGGGAAAAAAAATGCTCGTTTAATGCTTTCAGCTCCTCACTGGTTATTGAACCGAAATCAATTCACGTGTTTGATAGATGCATATAACTGGTTTGTATTAGCTGTTTGACATCAATTGTACAACCATTGAATCCAGGAGGTGTTGAGCTTCTGTTGTCGTATATATTACCGATCGTACTGGTAACTGAGTCTACAAGGGTCAATAAACCAAGGCAACAAAATTTCTTCAAAACAACTGAACTACGATCAATTATATACATAAGCATTTAATCATAAGCTAAGAAATTCCTATCTGAAATTTTAGGTTTATATGCCTTGTTAAAATCAATGAAGAATTACTATTTTTAAGCTTAAAACTCTTGACCTTTCACATTAACAGTGTTCTTGTTGAGTAATTTTTATCATCAGAAAGGGGTTTTCTGGAGATTGTAGTAATTTAATAATTGAATTCATAAGTCAGTTGAAGCTTGACCATCATGGAAAGCCTGGAAGCACTGGATGGCTGTTTCATCCTAATGTAGGGCTCTTCAGCAGTGTACATGCATCAAATCGATATTATTTTATCTAAAGACCAAAACTTCCGAATCTAGTTTGAACAAAACATTCTAATACTTATGACTGTGTTCTTTATTTCATTTCCCGCCATTATGGTAAAAGTATTATTATTATTAGTGCCTTTATTCAATATTATATTCTTCGTACAATATAGAATTCTCAGCATAAAGTATTTCAACAAGTTTCCTTTTATCTTATTTCGTGATCGATCTTTACGATAAATATTGAGTGGCTGACAGTTAGATATTAGCTGTTCAGGAATTGACATTTGAATAATGTACATTCTTTTGATGCATATTGACAGCAACTACGATATCTCTGATTGAGCTCTATTGTAAGTTGTACAACGAATCGTCGTAAACTTTTAATAAACACACCTGAATAGATTATGAGAGTGGTAGACTAATAGTGATGCGTTAAGACAACCAAACAAGAAAACGGATAACTTTTTGAAATATCTAGATGATAGAAACACGTAATCCAGATATTCAAACAGGCCGCTTTCTGATGATCTTCATTTTATTTTCCGCCATTATGCTAAAATCATGTTAACTAATATATTTCATTGAAACTCAACAAAATCTTATTTTGTTTTAATAATCAGAGATTCCATCTATTTTCACCTGGCCCGCCCTCCTTCACCGTCCACATAAATATTGTTAATTCTCTCCCGACATCAAAATTGAATACACTCTCATAAGGCGTACCAGTTTTCTATGTTACTAATTTAGTCAGTAAATTACATTGTAAAGAGTGTAATTTAAACTATATTAGCTAAGTTAATCTCATTAATCAAAAGAAGAAAAAAAAGGGAAATGGTTTCTGTAAAATTTAATTGTTTCCTGATTTTTGTTTATTATCAAGCATGTGAAATGACTACTTATAATATTTAAGTAGTTCACCTAATATTGATCTTAGAATATCATCGAAAACCTGGAAGCACTGGAAGGCCGTTTCGTCCTATTATAGGACTCCTGAGTAGCGCATATCCACCATCTCACTTCGCGAGATTCGAACCTAGGACTTATCAGTCTCGCACGCAAAGGCTCAACCTCTAGACCACTAAGTCTGCCAGGATCCAACGGTGTTGATGTCTAACCTAAACCAATTCAACGAGACTGCGAGACTGAAGGCCTTGGGTTCGAATCCCGCGAGCGAGGTCGTGGATGCGCACTGCTGAGGAGTTCCACAATAGGATAAAACGGCCGTCCAGTGCTTCTAGATTTTTATTGATGATCTAACACCAATCAATTCATGATCTTTATAATCTTCACAACCCTGTACTGGAGATTTAATACCAGTTCTTAATCTATCTTTATTAATAAAATGTAGAAATGTGAAATTTTAATTTTAATGATTTTGTATTACATAATGTGCATAGAAAAAACAATTGCCAGAATTGATTTGTATTATGTTATGTAACCATTTTAATTAGTTTCAAAAAATGAACTGTAAACTATTTTTGTAATATGAGTGATAGTTGAATTAAGTATTGATTGTTCAATCTATCAGAGGTAATATTGATTAATTTGAACATATTAACATAGGTACAACATGAATATATATTTGGGACATAGAATTTGTATAAGGACTAGGATCCCCAAACAGAAGTATGTGGCTTTCATATGGGACCACTCTCAGCGTCTTAGACCTAGAGATATAATCTAGAAGGCAGTGGAATAACGATAGGAGATGTATTCTCGTACTAACCGGTGACTAAGAATAGGTTCATATGCTAATTTTTTTCTTCAGGATACCCGACCTTATGTGCATGACTTGTTCAGAAACAAAGTTTTCCAACTCACCTAAGCATATATTTTGTATACACCAAAATAGATTCAGTTCTGGACATTCACTTTTCTTCCTCTTAATCTTGTATAATATATATAGTGGTCTTGGGTGCTGTTAGTGGTACGAGGGTGGTTATCACTTCCCGGTTGCCCACACCGTGGAAGGGTTGTTCTGGAGGTACCTGAAAAGGAAATTGGATTAGAGGCGGTCTCAGTGACCTGAGAGCGTGACCGCAGTGCCCAAGGAACAACTGCTTGAGGCCGGTCGCGCACGGCTTTTTTGTGGAAGGTTTTTGACGTGTTAGCTCCGTTCTTCAGAGGGCCTTACCGCCGGAGACGGAAATCCGTGAGGTAAGGTGAGGTGTGACATTTCTAGGGTCGACCTTTTCTAACCCCACCCCTCTTTGTGGGAAGGCAGCATCGCTGTCATGCTGGTTGTCTGAAGGAAACACCTTACTGCTGTCACACCCCTCTACAGTCAGCAGTACGACTTTGCACTCAGACCTTGAGTTTGTTGTTTTTAGTCTTACCGCTCTTCAACCGACCTGTCTGACATGGTAGGACCTTGAGGAGTGATTGTCCCAGCCAGTATAACTTGATTGGTTTATCACAATGGGCGATTCCGACCACCACGTCAAGTTAGCAACAACGGTCGATATATATATATATATATATATATATATATATATATATATATATAATACGAGAAAAATAGTCACATTGTTTACTTAAGACTGTAAAGATAAATTTTTGTAGTTGATGAATGAACAAGTTATTATACAAATAAAATATAGGCAAATATGTTGATAAACAAATGAACACCTGAATATATTCTCACATGATAAGGCAGAGTACTGGAGTCCATTTATTTGTAGGTAATATACAAATGAAAACAAAAAGAAGTTGTTTCAAATATTCCTAATAATTGTCTGATATCCTTGAAGTATTTCAATGAATGACAATCGTAGATAATCCTTGAATCATTTATAGTTCAAAAAAAGTTAAATATGTCATACTGTATAATACTCAGTACGAAAGGAGTAATTTTTGAAATGTTCATGATATGATATTGGCATTTAAGTATAATCTTTATTTTGTCTTGGTAATATTATGGTGTGGGTTACTTATATCCATATAAGTAGTATATAACAGTGGTCAGGCATAGAACGTATTTCAATAGAAGATCGATAAGGAAAGAAAATGTATGAACAATGAAATCTGAGACAATGGATTGATAGTTTACCAATTAACTTTTACTATACGGTTCTCAGATTTTAGTGTTAAATACAATCGATTGTCCTCATTCGTGTTCTTGTTCACAACAATATTACTGATATATTATTATTAATATGGATTGTGAAATAACTGTTAATTGTTCAGCGGATCAAGACTGATTTAACTTGATGCAAATAAGAATTCAAGACTTTTGATGAACTTGAATGTTTGCTTTGCAGCGTATAACTTGATCACTTGAACACTTGAACACTCCGAGTCGAAAATTGGAGAACAGAAGACCAGTAGAAAGAAATTTTATTCCAACCAGGCAAATAGAGTACAAAACACTCGAGTATTTATAATTTTTTTAGTAAAATCGAAATCATCATTACCATAATGCAATCCGCATGGAGTAGTGATTTCTTAAACATTTGTCCAATAAGGAAGTTATATATTGAGATTATGGAATGTTCTTGCAAACGATAATTGAATAGAATGTCTTGGGCTCTTTCAGCGCTTCTCGAATCTTAATTGATTTCACCGGAAGCCGTTCGCATGTTAGTCGATGAATATAGAGGTATCTGATAAAGTGAATGACATTTCCTTCGTTTCCATACTAATCATTCTCTTTTCTTCGATCTTCTTAACCTTTTATGGCTAGACATGTCACGTCCGATGAATGATACATACTACTTATATCTGTTGATATCAGTAGCACACACCACAACTACTTATTATGAAGAAAAACACAAAAGTTACTTTGATAAAAACACATATGTTTCTCTTAGTTAAAAGCTAAGTAGATTAGTTTTTTTATTCAACTTATTCATCCTATGAATGTGACATCTCGAAAAAAAAGAAACTGAAGACTCGAACAAACATAACATAGGATCACATTCACTTGGTATTATTTACTTCAATCTACCGATTGATGATTAGGACTGCAATTGATCAGTTTCTTATTGGTATGTGTGCATACTGTGTGTATTGTCTCGATATAGTAGTGCTAATCATCAATGAGAAGATTCAAGTGGTGGAGAAGATTTGTAGCTCAGGTGGATGATTTTGATTCAAGTAAAGATTCAAGTAAATAATACCAAGTGAATTTAAACTTCACACCATTGCACAAGTAAGTGTCTATCACGAATCCAGTAGCTTAGTGGATAACGTGATGATGTTTGAAGCGAACGGTACTGGGTTCGAGTGATGGAGTAAGCATCAACTTTGAAATGCAGGTTCATCCATTTGACAAGTCCCAAATAGAACGAAACGCGCTTCTGGAACCCCATCGCTAGCCATTATCGATATTTGCTTATAACACAGGATCATTTATTTTCAAAACAAAAAACAGAGAAAAGAAATGAAAAAGCATAAATTGACTACGTCAACAGAAAACCTTACTTAAGCTCATTTATTGAAAAAGTTGAATGTATTAATAAAGAGTAAAACATATAACTTGGTTATTTAGTTCTGTTTGTAAATTGTATACACAAAAGGATGACAAAAATGTGACTATGTTGATTTGTAAGTAATGGTAATATCAAAGAGATTTAGGATCTTTGTTAAGGTTTTTAAGATATTTCTCATATAAGGTAGAATAATCATTTTGTTGATATTCGAGGTTGGTATTTCAATTGTTTACACTGTTATAAATTGTGGCCTTGTGTCCTATTAAATATATAACGTAATGACATCGATAACTAGAGAAAAGTGAATTATCAATCGGACCAATGATGCATAAAACCCAGACGAGCAATCTCGAGTTCTTATCAATCTTGCTTCCCGAATAGCCCTACCTGTTCAATCCACAACACCAATCTCAACCTTTGTAATATGAATCATTTATTTCAAACATACTGGGTTTATATACCAACCACACAGACCATATCGTACCATAAAATACGAAATAACATTTGTACAATATTTACCCAAATGTGTTTGTGAATGTGGGAGACTGTAATTAATAGACTGGACAGAACTCAAGAATGGTAAATCGTATAATAATAGTTGATAGATCAAAATAAAGCTTATGATAAGAGGGACTTGAATATAAAGAGTTTAGTTATCTAACAATTATACGATAGAAATATACGCATAGTATTGGTCTATAAATGGATCCCAAAAGTTACTATTCATAATTGTCATCGGAATATAACAAATTCTAATTCAGTTGTTAATTTTTTATGATCAAGTTGTCAGTGACATCAAAGACAATGGAAAATTATCATATAATATCATAGATTGACTGAAGTTAGACAATAACACAATTAGATACCGATTCAATGGTCTACTATTAAAGCGTTCAAGAGAGAGACTGGTAGTCTTTGGGTTTAACTCCTGCGTGTGGGCTTATGCATTAGCGCTCCTCAGTTGTTTCACACTAGGATGAAGCAATTGTCCAGTGCTTCCAGGTTTTTTAATGGTAATCTAACATTAGTCAATGCATTATTTCAATCATAATGTATAAATTTGACATTTGACGATACATGACGAGATTTCAACAGTTAGGAAACATCATCTGTTTTTTTTATAATTTTTATATTAAGTTCCTTAAGAAAACTCTCTCTAAGTTAAATTATTGCTACAGATATGACTATTTGGTTAGGCCTGAGAAAAACAAAACTGCTTTCTGGTACTTGTTTATTGAAATAAAACTGAAATGGTTTAATACAATGAAGAATATCATATTATTTGATGGTCTATAGACAAATCACTGATGAAAAGGACATCTGAAATACTTAAAAACAGTTGTAGTCGACAACTGCATCTCTGTGCTAATGTGGTATGGCAACACGAACTGATGTACGTAAGTACGACGTTCTACGTTGTTACTGGCTGATTATCATTTTTAAATTCTCAATCTATAAACACATTTGAATGCATTGAACCAACAGTAAATTTAATTACAGTTAAGTTCTTTAAGCTAACTAACTTAAATATCAAAGCTTTTGTTGTCATTCTAGAAAATATCTTTAGTGCTTATTTCATGTACAGGTGAACATTTTGTAGCCATTTCGTAAGTTTTATATTACTTCATTCCAATGAATTGGTTTGTGATTAACTATCATCATAGGTTTTGTTGTTTTGATTGAATTTTTGGCTTCAATATTGAGTGTCTTTGTCGGTTGACGTTTAACATTTTGATTGATTGATCTCTTTCATATGAGTTCATAGATTGAGTTGATATTTATTTCAATAATGTAATAAGAAGACGAAGATTATCAGAACTATGTGATATATTCGCGCAATACATTTCGAACAATCTGGTCACACATATACTTGTTAAGAGCATTTATATATAAAAATAAAAGGTCAACTAGACAGGAAACGGGGTAAGAGGAGATAAGGATAATGATAAGAGTAATAATAATAATAATAATGTGAACACAAAGCGAAACCTAATCACTCTGGATAATAAGTCAATATTACCAGGGTAGGTTTAAGGTAAGAACAAACTGTTTTTGAACACATAAAGGGGGTTTGAATTTTCGTATGGCTAAGGCTTCAATGAACCTTAGTATACGCCCTTTTACACTTTTATACAGCACTACAAAAGCTGAATTTAGATCAATCTTGTGACCTGTTTCAATTATATGTTTAGCAATAGAGGATGATGGATGTTTATCCTCTGCTCTTATTGGGTCACTTGATTGTATTTGTTTCTGAAGCCATTTGGGTACATGTTCACTCACCCTAATGTTGAGATCACGATTACTCCTCCCTATGTATGTGTGACCACACACACATTTAAATTGGTAAACACAGTGGGATGTGACGCAATCGTTTCCATGTACTTTAGGTTTTGAATGAAGCATGCACCTTGTTCTTTCTTTGATGATGACCTTTGCTGCGCAATAGGTTTTATTGATGACTGATTTAAGTTGTTGTTTCAGTAAAAGGCTATTTGAATCACCTCTGAATGGTAAGGTGATGTAGACAGGTTTTTTCTCTACCGAGGCTACAGTAGGTCTCGCTAAACCATGGACTTTCCATCTATTTATGAATTTCAGAGGATAGCCATTTTCTATTAACGTTTTATTTAACAACTTAACATCATCATCAATGGCGTCATTGGTACAAATACGGTCGAGTCTGTTGAAAAGACACCTTATCAAACCACGTTTGTATTGCACAGGGCAATAACTATAGTAACTAAGATATTGACCTGTCCACGTTGGTTTTCTAAAAATAGATCTTAAACCTACCCTGGTAATATTGACTTATTATCCAGAGTGATTAGGTTTCGCTTTGTGTTCACATTATTATTATTATTATTACTCTTATCATTATCCTTATCTCCTCTTACCCCGTTTCCTGTCTAGTTGACCTTTTATTTTTATATATAAATGCTCTTAACAAGTATATGTGTGACCAGATTGTTCGAAATGTATTGCGCGAATATATATCATCACATAGTTCTGATAATCTTCGTCTTCTTATTACCCTATCGAAATTTATCAAAGGGACTAATTGATATTTATTTGTTTAATGATTTAAATACTGTAGTTATAGAAATGTTTTGGGAACATTGGAGTTTCTACGATCCAAATTTTTGAGTATTTAATAAGGTTAAATCAGTGTCCATAGTTGTCTGAGCGTATGTTATATCTTCATGAGATTAATGAGTAGTAACTGTCGGAATCTATTTCTAGTCTAATACTATACGTATATTTTTTATCGTATAATAGTTAATTAACTAAACTATGCACATTCATATTCCTCTAATTATTAGCTTTATTTTGATCTATCAACTATTATTATACGATTTACGATTCTTGAGTTCTGTCCAGTCTATTAATTACAGTCTCCCACATTCACAAGCACATTTGGGTAAATATTGTACAAATGTTATTTCGTATTTTATGGTACGATATGGTCCGTGTGGTTGGTATATAAACACATTATGTTTCGAATAAATGATTCATATCGCTGAGGCTGAGATTGGTGTGTGGATTGAAGAGGTTGGGCTATTCAGGAAGCAGGATCGATAAGGACTCTAGATTGCTCGTATGAGTTTTATGCATCATTGAACCAATCGATAATTCATTTTTCTCTCATTGTCGGTATCATTACGCTATATATTTAATAGGACACAAGGTTACAAGTTATAATAGAATTATAGATAAATGGGTTCTTAATCATGATGATCGGATTGATCGGATTCATGTCATTGTTTTTATATGATTAGTGTATTCAAGGATTTCATTCTTACATTCTCGAATATCACATGGCTACTCATTAAAACTATCCATATGTGAAATATAATTTTGGATTATACCAATTAGATCATTTATAATTTACCATCAATAATAAACCTGTGACAATTTTTCCTTTGGTAAACACAATATTCATCTTAACACTTTCGGCCAGACTATAATTTATTGACGAACCAATCAGGTGAAAAGATAACAGATCTCAGGTTTTCGGCGCAAAATTCATTCATCCATTTGGCTAAATAGAGTTTTGACATTATAGCTGATGTCAGTTAGTGATGAAAACCCTAAATGTAATTCCTAACTCTAAGCATCAATTGTAGATCATAATACTTATTCTTTAAACTGATTTTTAACTCTCATTTAGTCCTAGTAAATAGGTAAATACTCTTAAAGCCACTTTAGCATCACTCAGAGGTCGTCCATAAATTATAGTCTCACCATATTTTCAATGAAAGTGGATAAAAAAAAAAATCAATTCGAGTCCTGCTTATGGTATTGTGGATTGCACACTGTTAAGGAGTTCCGTACAAGGACGAAACGGTTGTCCAGTGCTTTCAGGTTTTTAATGATGGTTTAGCTTAGATTGACCAATGAATTCAACTGTTAAAGATAAGTCATTTCCTTATTTCGTTTGTTCAATTGACATTTCTAGTGAATTAATGTAATCTAACATCATTTTTTGGGAAAAATATACGATAAATAAGTAGTATGAATAATTTAAACTAAACTAATTGGTAAGTGAACATTAAATAAGCGTAAATTGAAAGGGAAATGATTGTTTTATTGCGTAAAGTAATGTTTAGTCGTTACTAATAGTTACGACATTTAAGAAAATATCAAAAATGTTTTTGTCATTCTTTTTGTTGATAAGTGAAATCCGTAAAGATATAGCCTAGTAACAAATATAAAATATAGAAAGAAAAAAGAAAATCAAATTCTAAGAATACTGTGTTAAAATATCAGATATGTGTCATTTAACTTACCTATATATAGGAAACAAAATTTAATATTTAAGGTAGTTTTCTTTTAAATGAGATAGTGAAGAAGATTCTGAGGTCACTGGGTAAGTAATAATGAAGTTCGATGCACGGTATCAGGGAATAATGGTAAATTAGTTGTTGAAGTTGTGAACCTTCATGGACTGAAATAGTTGGATCACGTGTTACGTGAACGTGAACATTGATTGCTACGATGAGCAATGCAAACTGGTGTTGGGGATAGTTGGAAGAAAGTTAGAGGTGACTAAACCAACCAAAACATGGTATCAGTGTTTGAATTCACTAACTTCTAGTCTGAGCCATTTTAGTAGATACAGACTACTTGGTTGGAGTCCGCGTGATTATCGTAACGAATGATTGGAGACTATGTGTGACACGGCTGAGAATCGATCACAATGGTGTCGGTGTATACACTCTTTTTCATCCCTTCAACTATGAGAATAAAATCGCCTCATATTTTTCTTTTTACGAAGTGACTACTTCTATGAATTTGGTATTGATCTTGTTGTGCTAATGAGGTGTGGCAACTTTGACCGATGCTTATAAGCGTTTAGTCCTACTTTGGAGCTGACTGACTGACTAGAGGAGATTTGTAGCTCAGGTGTATGATTTTGATAGAGTTTCGTTCTTTGAGCTAGATGGTTTGGTCGTGATACGCGAAATTGTGAAAAGTTCCATATTTTCAGGACCAAACCTATCCAGCTCAAAGAACAAAACTCCATCAAAATTTCTTTTAAATGGTATGTATTTTTTGGGCAGTATATTTCGTTCATTGTTAGATAAGTGCAGATTAAAGGATTTGGATTGACGTTTCTTTGTTTGTTGACACTTGAGAAGAGTGTCAATCTGATGGTCTTAGTGGAATTTCAGTCTATATCATTCAGTTTCATAGATAATGATGTCATAAATCAAGGATAGTATTGCAGAAATAAACAAATTACATGTTGTAAATGTTGTAGTTGTCACAGGGACTCTAAGACGGTGATAGATTTAGTTATATTAGTGATTGAGTGAAACAAAAGTAAACAGGATAGCAGAAAAGGACCAATTGGCTAACTTTGCATTTAAGCTTTTTATTTTTTTAATTTAAATACATAAACATTGATACAAGGAGGCACCAAACAGATATGTGCCACATAAATTATTCAGTTTATGTGAGGGCTTGGATACCGCCCGTTTGCTAAAACTGAAGCATGTAGTTTCTTAGGGCACCTCAACCGGAACCTTAGACCTAGACATCTAATCTACAAGACAATGGAAAAAAGTCTCATGGTAGCCGGTGACCAACGATAGGTTCATACGCCATTGGTTTCCTCAGAATCGCGGAGCTCATGTGACCAATGGTTTGAGACCAAGGTTTTTCAACTCCCCTATGTGGATCTTCCATATCCTGCAACCCGGTTAAAGCGCCGAACAGTACCCGCGCTACGAGAAAGCAGTGAGTAAGACTTCCCTGATAGTAGCTGTATGCACGTGGCCATTTGAGAGTATTTGGAAATGGATAGCTGACTTTCCCCGCCGTCAGCCATACCAGGGGGTTTGGTGGCATATAACTAGAAATATTCTCTGCACAAATTTATCGAATTTGTCAACATCTTAGGATAAAATTTATGCTAAATAAAATCAAGAATTTGAGCACGTATAGAATGGAAGCAAAGTTAGATAACAAACTAAATACTGAAACTAAAACTGGTTAAAAGCACTTGTATTCAGTTCAGTTTAAAGTGGACTAAGTTGTTAGTAAAGTCCCAGACAATTACAGGTATTTCACATATTTTCTTAAGAATCATTGAAATATAGGATTTGCTAGTTATTGTTCAAACTGTTATGAGAAACTTTATCAGTTTGTTAGACTTGATTTAAATCACTGATTTGAGTAGTTCAAACCCCCCTTTTTTATAATAAAACAAGAGCAGTTAATTGTCAATAACTAGTATTACTCAACAAAAGACACACCTTTCAAACAATTGGGCTTCCATACATGGTGTCCAATATTTAGACGAAATCTAGATGTTCTAACAGTTCATTGATATGAACTGATGAAGAGAAGAGAACATGATCGAAAGAATTTGATGAACAATAAGACTAGACAAATGTGATATCGAATACTACTCAGTAACTAATCAATGAACGTATTAAAGAAGTTTGAAATATGGATCACTGAATTCCAGTACTAGACATTTCTAAATTTGATACTTATTAAAGTAGTAAAAATAAATAGTAACACATGAATAGTAATAAACCATACAGTAACTAAATAAACTTCAATGATTCATCAATGTTCAATTGTTTATAAAACAAGCAATTTTAAATTCATTTGGTATTGTTTGGCTTGTATAAGCATACTGTACGTATGCATAAATTCACAAGCATTCTATGCAAAAATCCATAGTGGCTAGCAGTGGAATCCAGGAAGTGCGTTTTGTCCTATTTGGGACTCGTCAGCCGGATGTACCTGCATCTCAAAGTTGATGTTCACTCTAGGAGTCGAACCCAGTACCATTCATTTCAAACGCCATCTTGTTATCCACTCAGCTACTGAGTCCTGATAACAGACTGACCAATTGCAGTCTTAAAAAAACTCAATGAGAAGATACAAGCCAAACAATACCAAGTGAATTTAAGTTCATCCCATTACACAAGCACGTGGCTATCAGGACTCAGTAGCTGAGTGGATAACGTGATGGCGTTTGAAGCGAATGGTACTGGGTTCGAGTCCCATAGTGAACGTCAAATCTGAGACTCAGGTTCACCCAGCTGACGAGTCCCAAGTAGGACGAAACGCGCTTCCTGGATTCCACTGCTAGCCACTATCCATCATTGCTTACAAAAAAATTTTAAAGTTAAGTTAATCATTATAATTGACCAAATTAATAAAGAATAAATATCTTATACACTATTTACAAGATTATTCTTATTCTATAATCAAATTAGGAAATGAAATTAATGTAAACATGTCAATGAATAAATTGAGATCGTTTTGGAGTTTGTTTTCTCTTTCTTTCATTAAACAAAAAGAAAAAAAAGAAAAATTATAAGGAAAAAAACACCAATAATAACCAGGTTGGGGGGGGGGGGGAGGGAATCAGTTTTTAATGGTTAGAAAACTTTCCCAACTTTTTAAAGTAATCTAATTAACTCAAATTAGTAGTATATTGAGAATAGTAACAATTTTAATGTAATAATAAGACTAGATTTCATCAAATAAACACTATAGATCAAAAAAAATATCTAAACATGAAGAGAATACTGAGAATAAAATGAACATAGATTCGATTGATAAACTAACTATCTATTAACACACTTAGAATATGGAACTAATTAGTCAAATATACAACTGATTGGATAAAAACTCACTGGTTCAGAGATGAAGTTTTCATGCTCATAACTAAAGATGATAATGATTTAGATGATCTTGATATGTTCATGGATGCAGTTTTGTTAAGGTATCCCATATTAGTACTAAACAATGAAGTTATACCACTTGGTTGTCTAACAAACTTCAATTTATGATGAAAAAACTATTACACGTTTGGTAACTAGTTATATAAAGGTAATTCATTTGATCATGTTTAACTTTATTTGACTGACATTAAAACACATAGGTTATGAAATTGTTAATTATACTATTGTTAGATTGCCAGAACTAACTAATCAAAGTAGATTACGATTCAAGCCAAATAACCTTCTAATTGAAAGTTACTTATTATAATCATTAGGATATCGTTTATAGAATGAAGAAATCAATTTAATATTCATTCTCCAGTATTTCAAGAAAACATTTTCTCTCCAATAATATCAATGAATAAATATAAAGCTGCAATTGATTCATGATCTTAACCATTGAAATTACTATAATATCCACAAAAGCTTTTCTGAAACTAATCAACATATGCTCACTAGTGACTGGCTTCAAGAGGTATTTCCTGGAGTTCTAGTGAGAAATAGTGACCAGTGGAGTTCAATGGGGTCTGTTGTGAGATAGTAACTCACTGAAGACAATGGTGAATATCTCGCTCAATTTCGTTGATTGGTTGAATTTAGACATTAACACTGTTGGATGTCGGCCGGCTCAATGATCTAGTGGTTAAGCGCTTGAGTGTGAGACTGACAAGTCCTGAGTTCGAACCTCGCAGAGGGCGAGGTCATGAATGGCTACTGCTGAGGAGTCCCACAATAGGACGAAACGGCCATCCCATGTTTCCAGGTTTTCTATGGTGATTTAGCTTCAATTGACTCATGAATTCAACTATGAAAATTACTATAATATTCACAAAACCCCTTCTGATACGAATAAAATAAACGTCAAAAAAACAAAGGAATATGTAATCGAAACTAATCAATTAATTAAGTAGTATAGGAAGAAAAAAGACAATAAATGAAGGTTTGAACTGTATTGTTCTCTTAAATTTGACATACAAAGATAAATCATTTAATTAAATGAAGCGAATTAATCTAAACAAAGAGAATGGGGAAAGAGAGTATGTTTACAAACAGCAGGATAATCTTTTGTCAACCTATGGTAGTTTTTCACATGCTTTTCAATATTGGAAATGAATATGCGTCCAATGTGAATATGATAAACAAATTTAAAAGATGGAGAGGGGGGGGTGAGAAATGTATTTTAAATCATGAATTGGTTTTAGTTAGACAACTATTGAAAACCAGAAGACACTGGCCAGCTGCTTAGTTCTAGTATGGAACTTGTCAACAATGAAATGGAAGATGTTTCTGTAAGATCGTGAATTAATTGAAGCATCGACAGCTTATTGATTTAAAGGTTAAGTATTGTGTTGAATCTGTTGTAGTGGAATTGTGGACTCGTATTACTGGAGATGGAACAACAGTCCCGTACTTCCTGGTTTTCAATGGTGGTCTAGTTTAGACCGACTCATGGATTCAGCTGTAAAAATTCTACAATCTCTATAAAACTCTATATAGTTAATGCATTATTCGCTAAGCTAATGAATTTAGATGACTACTAACCTGTTCAATGAATATGATATACACAAGTAAAAGTTTATACTATATTGTTCCTGATGTTTATGACTGAATTGCTAGCGTTAGTAGCATCCTGAATAGAACACTTTAATATAGCCATTTCTAACAAGTTTGTTTCTGAGACCTTCTCACTCCCAGGGCAGAGTTTAAAATGTTTGAATTATTTTTTCTGGTTACCGTTTTTTTAGCGAGTTAGTTTTCTACGAGATAAGGTCGCTAACCCCCATGCCTAACCCTCTTCCTTCATCGGAGCTTGGGACCGGCACTAGCCTCTGAGGGGTTCTAGGAGGAGTTAACATGTTTTTCAGAGTGCATAGAAAAACAATCATATCAACTGTTTATAGACTTATTATTTAACACATACTATTATCAGAAGGGGTTTTGTGGAGATTGTAATAATTTCAATAGTTGAGGTCATGAGTCAATTGAATCTAGACCACAATAGTCGGTGATGCGCACTGGTGAGGAGTCCCACAATAGGACGAAACAGCCATCCATTGCTTCCAGGTATTCCATGGTGGTCTAGCTTCAAATGATCCATGATCTCAACTATTGACATATACTATTGTATAGGATTGAAAATAGATTCTTAGTTTAAGGTAATAAAGATCATTGAAATGATAAACTGATCAACTATTAGACATCACTTTATTGATATCTATTTTACAAACTTGATCTTCTAACCTCCGGAAATCAATGAATTGAATGTAACATTGATTGAAATAGAAACTTGTGTAATAATTGCACAAGTAATTCATAACATAATACATTTCATTCAATACGTTCACTTTCATTTCATGTTTCTTCTCATTTCTTTTTTTTCTTTTTAATCTTCTGATAAGATTGAATCTAATAGGAAGTTGTAAAAATGTTAGAACAATAGAATATTAACAGTTAAATATGATACTGGGATGAAATGGTGGTCTTGTACTTTCAGATTATCAATGATAATCTCAATTTAGATTGACTAATGAATTCAATTGTGAAAATTATTACAATCTCTATAATTACGTATTCTGATAATATGGCATTAGTTATAAGTAAAGATGAATAATGGTTAGTTGTAGAATTCAAGAAGTGAGTTTCATTCGATGTAAGACTTGTCAGCTGGATTTACCTTCACGTCAGAGTTAATGTTCACTTTGGGACTCGAACCTAGTACTGTTCGCTTCAAACACTATTGCATTATACACTTATCTACTGAAGATAGAACGTGTGTCCTGGATACTCACAGTATGTACATATGCCAATAAGTGATTAATCACAATTGCAATGCTAAACATTAATAGGAAGATACAAGTAAAATAGCACAAAGTGAATTTGATATTATTCAGTTTTAAAAAGGGATTTATTATTTGGGAATAATTCTATTACAGTTTATTGATGCTTATAAATAGAATCTACTGAATTGAGGTAATATATCACTTGTTAACTTTTATAATGTGATCAGATGTCGAAGTATCTGAGCAAAAAAATCGTTTATATAAGTTTCTACTCAAAACGTCTTTTACACAACTGATATAATCCGTATAGATCTGTAGTATTCATTGTAGATGTCTAGGAAACTAAAAGATACATACAATATCCTTGAATTCTATATGAAATTTAAAAATAAATATAGATAATGACCAATGCTCTGGTACGGCTGAGAGTAAGGAGAGTCCGCTCTCACTCTCCGAATGATCTCACATGACCACTCGTATATAGCCACTACCATAGAAGTCCTACTCACTGCCTTCTCGACAAAGTGGTGTTCTTTACGAAATTGACAACAAGAAACGAGAATGTCCGGCGCTTCAACCGGGTTTTTGCACACTCAGGATCGCAGGGGAGTTAAAAAAATCCTGATTCCAATCCATTGGTGCACATGGACCTCAGGGTCCTAGGGAAACGAATGACATATGAACCTATTGTTGATCATTGGCTACTATTGGATCACATCTTATTATGCGCTACTGCCTTGTGGATTACACATTTAGGTTAAAGGCTCGGAGAGTGGCAACATAAGAAAACCATCTGCTTCGATATGAGCACTCAAGAGGTATCCCAGCTCACATATAAATCAAGTGACTTGTGTGGCGCATATCTATTCGATGCGCCTTTGTATCAATATTTATGTGTTCAAATAAATAAATAAAATAATATTTCTTAACTGTTGACTATTAACTATTGAAATTCCATTGTTTCTAATCCGTTGTTAGTAACACAACATTTTTTGTTATCTAAGAAGCTTAACAAAGATTGATTTAATTCGATTATCTGAAATCAATCGAGATCTTCCCTACAAACTCATTGAGAGAGATTCACACTTGTTGCGTAAGCTATTAGCTATTTGAACTTTGTAGTTCAGTGTATAATATGTGATAAACCAATCGAGTTATACTGGCTTAAACAATCGTTCCTCAAGGTCCTGCCATGTCAGACAGGTCGGTTGAAGAGTGATAAGACTAAAAGCGAAAAATCCAAAGTCCGAAGGCGAAGTCATACTGCTGACTGTACAGAGGTGTGACGGCTGTAAGTTGTTTCCTTCAGACAACCGGCATGACAGCGATGCTGCCTTCCCACAAGGAGTGGTGAGGTTAGAAAAGATTAACCCTAAAAATGCACACCTCACCTTATCCCACAGATATTCGTCGCCAGCGGTAAGGTCTCAACAAGTACGTAGTTAAAACGAAAATCACCCAGAAATAGGTCATTTTGTGACCGACCTCAAGCAATTGTCTCTTGGGCACTGCGATCACGCTCTCGGGTCGCTAAGACCACTGTTAATCCAATTTTCTTCTCACGTACCTCTAGAAGAGTCGTTCCACGTTTTGGGCAACGGGGAAGTGATAACCACCCTCATACCTCTAACAGTACTCAAGATGAACTGACTGACGTATTGAATTCCATATTTCACCATAAACATTCACATTAAACTTCACCTATATTTTAACATCTTATATTCCATTACTGGAATTCAATTTAAAACAAATTTCCTTATCTTTTTGTGTTTTTCTTTGTATGTTTTTAAAATTTAGGTTAAGAAATGGATAATGAATTTAGATAATTTATTTGTTACATTCACTGTATTAGCTGTTATATTGGGTATGACAATTGGTTTATTAGTTAAAATTTATGCATCACCATCACCAAGAACAATCTATCTTTTATCATTTCCTGGTGAATTATTAATGAATATGTTGAAAATGTTAATTATACCATTGATTGTATCTAGTTTAATAGCAGGTTAGTAATCATATATATATATATATACTAATCTATGTAATATTGTTGATTGTATAAATTTGTTTTGTCTTCTATACCTATACTATATTATTTAACCAGAATAATTGTGAATATCATTGGGTGGTGATCATTGTCATGTATGTCAGATCCTTCTTAGTGTAGATCGAATCTTATCGATCAAATTGCAATGTGGCCACTAGTCTAGGTGACTTGACATTGAGTGTATTATGTAGAGATAGGATAGTGGTCGGAGGTGGTTAAGAAGAAATTCTAGACTTAGGTTTCGTGCTATTTGGCACACATCAGCAAAGTGTACCTCTAATCTTGATGGAACTGATGCTGTCTGACGGATTCGATTCCGTGTCACTTAGCTTCAAAGACGTTACCACTGAGCTATCCGGGCGGCGGTTGACCTCCTGTAGGACTGAGATGTATTTATAATTGATTGATCACTAGGTGGTGATCAATTTCATGTATGTCAGATCCTTCTTTGTGTAGATTGAATCCTATCGACCAAATGACAACGTGTCCAGTAGTCTAGGTGACTCAACATTGAGTGTACAATGTTGAGATGAGATAGTGGTTGGAGGTAGTTGACAAGAAACCTTGGATCTGGATTTCGTGCCACTTGGAACTCATCAGCAAAGTGTAATTTTTAACATCCGATATCAAGAATTACGAATATAACATGCTGGAATATACATGTTGACATTGAATGTTGTACAATTGAGAGTAAGACAACTTTAGTTGTTCTAGAACTTTGTTGTAATGAAAGTATTTTCAAACATTCCCTGAATTATAACTGCACACACACTAAACAATTTTGCTGCATAATCTTTATCGTACATTATTAAATATATAGTTTATCTCATGTCAGAGATATAAATCAGTCAGTCAGCTACAACGTAGAACTAAGACCCTATAGGCATCGATTCAAGTTGCCATACCTCATTAACACATTAAGATGAACACCAGATTGGTAGAAGTAGTTAATTCAGTGGTCGTATTATATTAAAGAAAGATTGCATATAAGGACATAATACTGGAAGAAAGAATTAGGTCGTTGAAAGAAATATAAGTATCATCAAAAGGAATGATTTAAAATCTTATTGATAGTATTAATAATACTTTGATAATCTTCAAAGTTGAATTCATGAGTCAATCTAGTCTAAACCACTTTTGAAAACCTAAAAGTACTAGATGACCATTTCGTCTTAGTAAGTGACTCCTCAACGGTGCGTATCTATGATCTCACATGTGGGACTCGAACCCGGAGCCTTTGGTCTCATGCGTGAATGCTTAACCTTCAGACCATCGAGTCGGTATCCAACGTTAATAATGCCTAACTTCATTCGATTCATGATCTTGTGCAACACTTCATCTATTGTCTGACGTGGATAACTATCTCCATCCAACTCAGAATGAATTTCATTAGCTACTGCTCCTCACTAGAATTCATCTTGAATCCAGTCAGTAGTGAGCATATGATTATTATTACCAATATTGGAGATTTGTGTAGATTGTAAATTTTAATAATTCACATGTTACTTTCAAGGTACATAGAAATATACCAAGACGTCTACTTCCCTTATGTTATACAATAATGAATGAGAGTAGAATAAATGAAACTAGTTCCTTTCTTCGTTAACATTAACTAATAAGTTTAACAAAGACAGTTGAATAAAACAATCATTATAGTGCAAGATAAGAGATGAATATTTTGTTTTGGCTGTACAATTAATTAAAATGTTTGATTATTGAATGTAAAACATTAAAATCTTAATTATAATGCCAACTAAAAGCTGACAATATCTAATATTAGAGAGGAGTTATATGGTTATTACAGTTATTTTAATAGTTGAATTCATGAGTCAATTGAAGCTAGACCACCATGGGAAACCTGGAAGCATCGGACGGTCATTTCGTCCTAGTGTGGGACTACTCGACAGAGCGCATCCATGGTCCCGCGCACAGGATGCAAAACCCAGGTGCCTATGCGCTCAATAGTGACTGGCTTCAAGAAGTATTTCCTGAAGTTCTAGTGAGAAGCTGTGACCAGTGGAGTTCAACCGGGTCTGTTGTGAGATAGTAATTCACTGATGACAATATCGGGCGGTAGAGCAATATGATGAATTGATTGAAGTTAGACACTAACACTTCTGGATGCTGGTTCAGTGGTCTAGAGGTTAAGCATTCACGCGCGAGACCAATAGGTCCTGAGTTCAAATCTCGCGAAGCGGGATCGTGGATGAGCACTGTTGAGGAGTCCCACACTAAAACGAAACGGCCGACCAGTGCTTCCAGGTTTTCCATGTTTGTCTAGCTCCGACTGTCTCATGAATTCAACTATAAAATCCAAATACGTAATATGTTTCATTATTAGATCATTGAAAGCAATAAGAAGATTTATTTATTAAATGACTGTCTGTTAAATTATTTGAATTTTATACTGAGAAATATTAGTTAGAAACTAACAAGGATTACCAATTCATTCGAGATTGACTGTAGTAAACTGGTAGGAGATCTCATGTTTGGTTGTTAATATAGAGGGGTGTGATTTAGCCCAAAATAGAGATAGTTCACATTCTCATTATTATTATTATTGTTATTATTATTATTATATGAATAACGGTGATTAACGTCTAGAATAATTCCCAAATTCTGGTGATATGCAGTGATCAATCGAGCTTAATAGGATTCCAGACATTTAGTACTTATGATAACGTTTGACGGTTGCTTATAAGAGTGAATTGAAAATCACTGAATGTCTATATCATTAAAAAATGATGTCACAACATCCCCCCAAATAACTTTGATAGAAATATTTCGGAATTACAAGTACTAAATCACTAATGTCATTATTAAATTTATGATTATCAGTATACAGAATACTTTGATCAACAAGCTTAAATATCAGATGAGTTTTGTGGATATTATAGTAATTTTAATGGTTAAGATCATGAGTCAGTTGAAGCTAGACCACCATAGAAAACCTGGAAGCACTGGACGACCGTTTCGTCCTATTGTGGGACTCCTCAGTTCTAGTGAGTTCTAGTGAGAAGTAGTGAGCAGTGGAGTTCAATGGGGTCTGTTGTGATATAATAATTCACTGAATACAATAGTGGATGTGTCGCTCAATTTCGTAGATTAGTTGAAGTTAGACATTAAAACTGTTAGATTTCGGCCGGCTCAGTGGTCTAATGGTTAAGTGCTCGCGCACGAAACCAGTAAGTTCTGGGCTCGAGTCTCGCGGGAGTGAGGTCGTGGATACGCATTGCTTAGGAATCCCACAATATGGTGAAACTGCCGTCCAGTGCTTCCAGGTTTTCCATGGTGATCTAGCTTCAACTGACTCATGATCTTAACCATTGAAAAGCTTAAATATATTGAATGATAAAGTATAAAAACCAATGCAAAATAGCATAAATGAATCCTTTAATTATTACGTAACAATTCATTCTTTGTATTAGATCATATTTCTTTGTTACATTTAAAAGACTAAAAGATTAAGACATTTGAATTAGTGCATATTTTGTGCTATTTTCCTGCTATTTTTAACTGTTGATCATCTTTAAAGTTGATTTTTTGGAACTAAAATGATACAATCAAATCAGAACTATTTGCTGATTATCATTGATTATGTGTGTTTGTATGTGTCATATGTATGTTCCCAACAGTATGAATTGTATCGGACAGAATTGAAATCTATTCACTGATAGAGTATTACAGATTTATAATGATGTAAACTATTTTTCTCTCTAATTTGATTGGTTAATTAGCGGAACAGAAAGAAAGTGATCATTGTATACATGAATAGATAGGAATAGTGCTTGATTATATCAATGGACATATCTAACCTCTTTATTACTAATTTGGTTAAAACAAACAAATTACCCATAGAGACATATAAAAGTTAACAAATTCTCACTTTATGTTATCTTCAACTGTATTTACCGGTTTATATGTTCGTACTAAATCACTTACATTGACATAACAGTCATGTTGGGAGATGTAGACTACTTGGTTGGGGTTCGCGTGACTATCGTAACCAATGGCTGGAGACTGCGGGCGACATGTTTTAGAATCGATCACAATGGTGTAGGTGTATACACTCTCTGTCTTCCCTTAAACTAAGAGATTAAAATCGCTTCATATCTTTCTTTCTATGAACTAATTCTTTCTTCCTGTACAATTCTTTCTTCCTTATACAAAATCTTTCTTTTATATATTACCACATCTGAATTAACTACTTTTATGAATCCGGTGTTGATCTTGTTGTGTTAATGAGGTACAGCAACTTGAACCGATGCATATATGTGTTTGGTCGTACGTTGTAGCTGACTGACATAACAGAAAATAGGGATTTTCATTCATTTTGGAGCATATTCCATAATGTTCAATGTATTTTCGATAATGCTATCACTTATCATCTGTTTGATAGTAAACACAAAATTGATGTTTTAAAGTTGTTCAAAATAATCAATACCTCTAAAACAACTTTGAATTTCTTGGGTTATACCATGGCCATAGCAACAAAAAAAATTGAAACAACACAAACAAATCCATAACGATAGAGTTATAGATTTCTTAACAGCCCGGTTTTAGTGGCCCAGTATTTGACTCCAGGTATATCATATGATGATCTTTTTTGAAGTATATATACCGCCAATCTGTGTATATAAATATCGACTTAATTCGCGTTAGAGAATAATAGAATACGTATATTTCATACATTCATTTATCCACACAGACAATTAGAGAAACAAAGTGAAGGAAGCGAAGCGAAACGAAACAAAGTGACGCTCACCGAGGGTTAGTGAGTCAACTCGATTTATTCAGGCGTGACTCGATATTCATATTAAGACAAAAATAAGTTACAGACACATAATCAATAGGGTGAACAATTAACAGATACGATCATACAAAAATAGTCAGGATTATTAAGCAAATAATTGACAAGTTTGAAATGTGACTTAAGAAGAATGGATAAATTGGTCTATCCAGAAGCTAGAATAGCCTATGTGGGCTTGACATAGTGTGATATATGCTACTTATGTTGTTATAAGTAGTATATAACACCAGCCAGAAGTGGAATGTCTGGTAGTAGAAGGTTGGCAAAAGAACGGGAACAGAGAATAATTGTTATGGTAATAAAGGAACGACGAATTGTGAGATATTTGTTGAAGGATTCGCAAATGAAGTATTGAACATACAGTAGGGACTGTATATTCTCGTTCATTACAATAATACTATCCACAACATGGTAATCTCTAATTTTTATTGTTCAATTACATATAATCTTAATTCAAATTCTCAATAACAAATTCCTTTCTTAGGTTATTACGTCATGTTTGAGCTTTCATAACTTTGGTCTATTAATTTACTTACTTTTATGGTTGTTATTACGAATCTTGGTGTTGATTTCCATTCATTGAAAACAAGTCCCCATTTGTTAAAAAAATGCTTCTTCTATAGTTTTCACATTCTTACTTATTTACTTACTTACGCCTGTTACTCTTCGTGGAGAAGCATAGGCCGCCCACCAGCACTCTCCATCCAACCCTGTCCTAGGCACTCCCTTCCAGCTCTTCCTAGTTGTTATTCATCCTTTTTATGTCTGCTTCCATTTCACATTCAGTAACACATAAATCTTTATCCACTTTACCATTAAGAATTCTCCTAAATTTCTTGTTTTTATTCTACTAATCTTTGTTAACATAATATACAGTATGAATATTGATTGTAAATAATTATTATTATCGCCTCCAAGTTGTGAGCAAACCACGAGACTTCATGGAATAACTAAATTCATTTTATTTCGCTATGTCCGCTATCTGCGATTTAGTCCAGTCAGGTATACAACTTGGGCAAAGAAACGTTTCTTTTTAGTCTGTTCCACCTCATGGCTCTACGTTGATATGACATCAATATCAAATAGTATATGGTGTATATCTTCATACTTCCCCCCCCAAAAAAATAATCAATTAGTAGCTCAATAAATGCGAAATTAATTCTTTAGACAAAGTGACATAACTGGTTAGTTGTAACAAGTAATTAAGTAGGAATGAGAATACAGATTGCATAAACCCGATACTAAGTAATTCAATAAAAATGCTGAGTATCATATGTAATATGAATCATAAATAATAATAATAATAATAATAATAATAATCAAATGGGGGTGCAAAGGAAAATCAGGTAATCAGACTATAATAGAAAGGTTGCATAGAACTGGAATTTGTGATTAAAACTAAAAGAATTAATGAAGTTTTTGAGGAAGTTAAATGTTGCTAAGTAGAAGGATAAGGTAATATTAATAAAAGGGTCCATATAAACTATTCTGTACACAAATGTCAAACTTTTTGGTGTGTAAATTTATGGCTTCTGATTTATGTAAAAGATAGATTCTAGGAACTTAGCACAATTTCTACAGAATTCTATGAATGTCTCTGAAAGCTAAATTAGTTATGATGTAAGTAACCAACATCAACTGAACGGGTTCGAACGAAAATCTCTGTTTTTTTTGTTCCATGGTCAAACAAATGAATATGAATGCACTTAGTATTGATTGTTTGAATCTTCTCATCGATGTTTAGGACTGCACTCTCTTATTGATATACGTGCATACTGTACGTATTACCTTGATATTACTTTAATTCACAAGCATTATAAGCAAAGATGAATAGTGGCTAGCGGTGGAATACATGGAAGCGCGTCTCATCCTGTTTGGGACTCGTCAGCTGGGTGTACCTGCATCTCAGAGTTGATGTTCACTCTGGCACTCGAACCCAGTACCGTTCGCTTTAAATGCTGCCACGTTATCCACTTAGCTACTGAGTTCTGGTAGCCACTTGCTTGTGCAATTGGATGAAGTTTAAATTCACTTAGATAGGATCTTCAAGATGCAGGTGCATCAGCTGACGGGTCCAATATAGGACGAAACGCGCGTCCGGGATTCCACTGCTAGCCACCATCCATCTTTGCAAATAAATATGAAGTTCAGCTGTAAGGCCAATATAATAGTCTCAACAATAGTATTTGAACTGACCTAAGAAACAATAACATAATCTTGTTGCATTAAGTATTTGTTGTATGAGCTATGCTATGCGTTATGCCATTATTTCATTAGATATACACCTTTGGATTATAAATTCATGAATGAAGTTTTTCTCGATACACTCAGTGATTTCACATTTAATCTGATCGTAGTCATAATTTTTGATTAGCAGATTCGATGGATATCGATTTTTACTTAGTAGATCATTGATAAATTAACCAATTAATCCATGAGATAACTCAATCATCAATGAAGAAGATTTATAGCTCAGATAGATGATTTTTACGAAGTTTTTGTTCTCTGAGCTGGATAATTTGGTTGTAGAATTTTCATCGTTCTCTTCTGAACGATATCATCAGTATAAACTTTAAGTAGAAGTGGAATGTTCAAATTTCTCCACATATTGTTCACAACTTGTCCTATAGACCTCGATATTGATTGGTTATGGTTGACATTTAACCTTTTATTGTTCACTTTTTTTGTTTTGATTGTATCTTCCATTGGCTAGATTTTTGTTCCTATGTCGCCTGGCGTGAGACTGATAGGTCCGGCGTTCGAATCTCGTGGGGTGCGGGATCGTGGATGAGCACTGTTGAGGAGTCCCATACTAGGACGAAACGGCCGTCCAGTGCTTCCAGGTTTTCCATGGTGGTCTAGCTTCAATTGACTCATGATTTCAATCTGTGAAATTTCTAAAATCTCCACAAAACCTGACAGACATAGGAATGTATAGATAAACTCAATTATCTAGGGATAAAATGTTCTCCATTTGTTTTTTATTGAATTCGCTAGCATATATCATCATTATTTCTTACTATGTTTGTATACATAAACAATTAATATACAAAATGTTACATTATTTAAGGTATACTGTTAAGAAATATAACTCAAAGTAATTGATACACCGTTAGGAAAAAACAACAGCTGAATAAATGACGTTAACGTGTAACGTTAGTTTTACTATTCACTTAGTTACTATGTACAAAATTAATTCATTTACAAATTATTTTAATCACAAACTAATTGATAATGAGTATAGAAGCTTAAGTAAAGGTTTAAATTGGGAAAAAACCCAGTAGTTAAGTGAATAACGCGATGATGTTTGAAACAAACAGTGCTGAGTTCGAGTCCCAAAGTGAACATCAAGTACGTCCAACTGACGAGTCCCAGATAGAACGAAACGCGTGTCCAGGATTCCACTGGTAGCCACTATTGATTTTTGCATAGAATGCTTGTGAATTAAGGCAATATTGAGGCAATACTCACAGGATACACATATACCAATAAGAGACTGATCAATGATCGTCCTAAATACCAATGAGAAGATTCAAACAAACAAAACTAAGTGAATTTCTATCTGGTTTTAATTCATAAGTACATTAGGGTATGCACTATGAAATTTTTATCTGAGATGGTTAAATATCGTTGAAGAACCCTTCAATATATTAAGTGGTTTTATATAAAAATGTGTGAAAGTAATTGAGTTTCTACTGACATTTGAAAATGAAATTCGATTCTATGTTGAATTAGAAATGAACTGCAAAATGTAAGTCAAACCTTCAGTAAATTTGATCTTTCAGGGTTCTTGATATTCAGTAGTTCTCAGTGTTACATTAAAATGTCAATATGGGTATGGTTCACAAATATAACTAGTTTTTGTTTTGTTGTCTATTGTGAATCAAATATACTTAACGTTTAAAGTATTTGATCACATCAGTAGTTATCACGTCGTTTCGTTTGGTAGCATGTTAACAAGTAACACTAGGACTTAACGTTATTTTCCTACCGTTAACTAAGCATATGATAGATGTCATGACGACTATATATCAATGAAGTGAATCTTATAGACTAAGTCATTGGAATGTAAATGATATGCTATACAACGGTTTGTTGTAATAATGGGGTTGTAAATCCGTTAAAATTCTAGGTAAAATTATGTTTCAATGCCGAGTTAGATAAAACAAAGGTAGTCAGCTTAAAAATGTTGGCCGGATTCCGTAAAAAATGTAACATAAGCTAACTACACCGGAAAATGATTTGCATGATGTTAGGATTACTTAGAATTACAAAAGACAAATTTTATTTGTTCCCAAACCAATGATAAAAAGAATAGGATGTGAAAGCAGAACTATGCAAAACACTCACTCCTTTATAGGAAGAGTTGGACTGTCACTGACAGTGAAATGTAAGACGCGCGTTTCGTTCCATCTGGAACTCATCAATTGGATGTACCAGCATCTTAGAATTGTTTGTTCCGGAATTCGGACTCTGTACTGTTCACTTAAAAACAAAATCACTTCACCCACTTAACTTACTGAACCCAGATAGTTGTTATTAATGAATCTTACTGGTTTCGAAAAAGATTTCATTAAAATTATAAATCAGTGACAATACAATGTTTTTATTATTATATGAAGTTAACTCTTAACATAATCATATCATAACTATGTATGAATCGTACATATGATTTAGACATAAACTGATCTGACCATTCGTGAATACATTTCTATTAAGAACATCATCATATTTCTTGAAAGAATACAATTAAGACTACTACTTACTTATACCTGTTACTCCTTATGGAGGAGCATGAGCCGCCCAACAACACTGTCCATCCAACTCTCTCCTGGGCAGTCTTTTCCAGCTCTTTCCAGTTATTATTCATTCTTTTCATATCTGTTAACCAGAATTAAATACAACTAAAACAATAAACAATAAAAAAATAATAATCACTATGGATGTAAGTGTATGGAATACTGTTTCGATTTTCAAATCCCTGGTGAATGAATTTCAGACAGTATAAGAATTAATTGATAAGTATTAGACTACGTTGTCGGGGACCGCGAGATGATAGCAACCAATGGTTAGGGACCCTGAATGACATGACTCAAAATCGTTTGCAATGGCGCAAGTGCATCCACTCTTTGTGCTCTCCCAAATTCTAATCTTATGAATTCTTTATGTCCCTTTTTCCTCTTTCCCAATTTATTGCACTGGATTATACTCCTTGAATAACATCTTCAAACCCTAATGTTTCTGATTACTGCTTATACTTTTACTACCTCTACCACTACGGGATTTGAGTCGACAACTGCATCTCTGTGCTAATGTGGTATGGCAACTCGAACTGATGTACGTACGTACGAAGTTCTACGTTGTTACTGACTGACTGACTGATAAGTATTAGAGTAGAATACTTTTAGATAAGAAAATGCTTAAAACAATCAATTCAATTGGCTTTAATATTGTATAGTCTATGTATATAATCAGATTGTGTACATAATAGAAAGATTATTTTTGAAGAACCTAACGACTGTTAGTTTAGTTATAGGAATCGTATTCATATGACCACTGAACTGTTAAAACCTGAAACCGTTCACAAATGATCTTTTCTTTATTTTTTATCGACGAATTTCCAAATCTTTCTTCATCCCTTAGATATCGTTGTTAAAAAGATGTATGGATCTGTAGAATGGTTACAGTCGATTAGGTGTTCAAGTATAGAACTCCTGACTGCTTTCCTTTCACCCTTATAGAACCAAGCTGGGATATGTTCCCGTATCCGAGTTGAAAGCGAACATTTCATAGAGAAGAATATGAATAAAAGTAGTTACGGCAAAAAATCTAGTTGTTCCGTCCCGAAGAAAAACCTTTATATAAGTCTGGAATTTAAAGGTGATCGAACATCAGACGTAATCAAAAATCGTCTAACAACAACGATTAGAAGAACGTTAAACGCGGCTAAACTGTGAATAACCTTCACTAGTATAAACTTATTTTCTGTATCCATAAAAGATAAGCTTCCGCGTCCGGTCGCCTCTATGTGCATCTACCAGTTCACCTGCTTTTGTGGAGCAAGGTACATTGGCCGTAGCCAGCGCTCGCTTTTAACTCGGATACGGGAACATATCCCAGCTTGGTTCTTTAAGGGTGAAAGGAAAGCAGTCAGGAGTTCTATACTTGAACACCTAATCGACTGCAACAATTCTACAGATCCACAATTTGATTTTAAGGTTGTTTATATGATTCGTTCAAAACGATGTGTACTATTTTTAGAGCGGTTTATACCTAACTTTCCTTCAATTTGTAGGAATATAGTACTGACAGAAAGAATAATTATCCTTAGGAAATATCCTACTTCAACCACATCCTGGTGTAGCTAACAAAAGAACTGAGTTTTTGAACGTCAGATTTTATGGAACACCAGTTAACAAGCTTTGTATACTCTAATTTTTATGTATATAATTGTTGATTAAGATAATGAGTTGGTCAGTGTTATACCACCATTTAAAAAATGGAAGCACTGGATAGCTGTTTCTTCTTAGTATAAGTCTCCTCAACGGTGTGCATCCAAGATCTCACACCTTGGGCTCGAACTCAAGACTTTCGGTCTGACGTGAGAATCTTTAACCTAACGACCACTGAGTCGGCATTCAATGGTGTTAATGTCTTCAACACATTCACGAAACTGGGCAACTATATTAGGAGGAAACGGCTGGCCGATGCCTCCAGGTTTTCAATGGTGGTCTAATACTGATCGGTTCATGGTCTTAATCAGTATTTCAGCAATCTCCACAACACCATACTGAAAATATATAGTTGTTAAAACCGAGACAGAGAAAATATATGTGTATATGGCGAAAGAGAGAGAAGTTACAAAAGCAACACATAAATTTTGATGAACATTATTATTAATATTGTGATTTTGTTTTTGTTTTTATTCAGGACTTGCTGGTTTAGATCCAAAATCAAGCGGAAAAATTGGCTCATATGCATTGATTTATTATGTAGTAACTACAATGCTTGCAGTTATACTTGGTATTGGTCTAGTTTTATGCATACATCCAGGTGATACATCAATTAAAGATGAAATAGGCGAAGGAACAATAGAGGAACGTAGACCTGAAACATTGGATTCTTTACTGGATTTATTAAGGTTAGTGTTTGAATGAGAAAATATGATGGTTATGTATTGTTGCTGACAATTTTAAACTGGTGAGTATTTCACAGCTTTGGTTAATAGAAAGAGAAAGTTATAAGTCTTGTTTAAGTCATAATGATTATGTTCTCCTGCTTCATCTTGACTTACAGCAGATTTCACTATGGATTAATAAAGAGACCGCTAGTTGTTGATGACTCAGTGAAAAAGTTAGTATTCAGTAGGTTTGCCAATGTTTTAATGTAAATTCAATAACTCATATTTATCGAAGGCGATAATAATAGGCCTTCAACTGATACATTAAGGGTCCTTCTACAGGAAACCAAACGCTGATCTACATCATTTAGTATAGTGTCAGATAATAGTTCATAATCGACAGAAATGGATCGATTCACGATTGTTTAGTCAGCATCAAACATCTCAAATATCCAGTTTTTATGTAAGTTTTCTACTTAAATGCAGTACTCTCGGTTTTCTTTATATGTCATGATGTGGATCTTTACTAGTAAATAACTATACGTAGCCAGTCGTTCTGTTACTTTTCAACAGAATGTTTATGTATTGTAAGATACACTTTTGATTTGTTCAACAATCCTTTTAAAACATGCCTCTTTGCTAAAACTTAGAATGAATTCAAAGCAGTCGATAAACAACTTCAGGGACAAGTTTCATGCCAAATGGAATTCATCATTAAGGCGAGTCTATAATCGTGAAATAAATAATGCTCCTGAGAGATTTGAACCCTTGTCATTCAGTTTCACAGTTATCTATTCGAGTGGCAGTCACTGAGTTGACTCGATTGTATTAGTTAGGTTATATAATATGCCATTATCGAGTCTGACAGATGATCCTTTATGTGATTCGAATAACAATACGGTAACGGCCTGAGCTGTAAATTTTGGTAGCGAGACTTGAAATCTCACAAGAAGCTTTTGTTAACACAAGACTATGGATGGGTTTTGGTGTAGAGTTTCATCTAGCATAAAACCTAGTTTCGACTGCCCCTAACCATACTACATCAGAATGTAGAACAAGGAGTATGAAATCACTGGGACTGTTAGCTATATGACTAAAAACATGTGACAGCAGTTATTAATTAGTGTTTAAACCAATTTAAACATTCCACAATATTTACTCTGACAAAATGGTCGTCTAACACTGATCGGTTCAAAATCTCAATGAAACTAAACAATTTTCACAATCCTTTACTGACAATTATCATATGCACGCCACTGGCTCGATTCTAGTGGTAATTCTCAGTTCCGGTGAGAAACCGAGACCGGTGAAGCTAATCTGTTTTAGCTATGAAGCAGTGGAGAAAATTTGTAGCTCAGGTGGATGATTTTGATGGAGTTTCGTTCTCTGAGCTGAATGGTTTGGTCGTCGAGCTTCCATCGTTCTCTTCTGAACGCCATCATCAGCACAAAGTTCAGATAGAAGTGAAGTGTTCAAATTTCTCCACATATTTCTCACAACTTGTTCTGTAGACCTTGATATTGATTAGTTCTTGTTGACACTTCACTTCTACTTGAAGTTTGTGCTGATGATGTCGTTCCGAAGAACGATGAAAACTTCATGACCAAAAACCATCCAGCTCAAAGAACAAAACTTTATCAAAAGTCGTTGCGTTTGTTAACAGTTGTTATACTACAACATATTTAGTGTTAATTCCAGTTTATGTGATTAGTAATGTTATAATAAAAGTTTATTGTCTAAGAAAGCCATACAGGTGAGACTATAATTTATGAACGACCTTTGGGCGACGCTCGACTGATCTTGATATTGTTCACTTAATAACTAGGACTAAATGAGGGTTATAAATCTGTGTAAGGACTTCGAATTTTTTATTAAAAATTGACGGTTAGGAATTATATTTAAGATTTTTATCACTAACTGACATAAGCTATAATGTCAAAACTCTATTAAGCTAAATGGATTAGTGAATTTCGCGCCAAAATCCAAGACCTATTATCTTATACATGATTGGTTCGTCTATAAATTATAGTCCCGCCACCACACAAATTTTAACCCAGAAATCTTATAGTCTGAATTATTTTTCAATATGTAATTATTATTTAAGATGGAACTTGGAAACAACGTGACGGTTGGCACTATATTAGTAGGGTTTGTAGTTGATGAGTTTCAAAAAAAAAAAGATTTTGTTTATCCATTCCTTTTTTTTTGATTGATTTTCTCAATTAAATGTACTGTACTGACTGACCATATGTCAAGTTCACATCATTGTTCTAGTTTATGGACAGATCAATCTATTCAGTTTTCTTGAGTTACATCTTACCCTCTTACTTATTTGCTTATCAACCTTGACTGTTTTACATAAACGTATGTGCATTTTTTTAACTTACTCATCAGATATCAGTAACTTATTATTGTCTGACTATAAATATTGAGTCACATTTAGTTAAACTGAGTTGGATCACTTACTTTCTCCATTGGGTGTCATTTTGTTTTAATTATCTTTTTCCTATTCGCTTCTTAAGTTCCGTTTCTTTGATTGTTTGTTCAGATTAACGGTTGTATGAAATACACATATTCAAGACTTTATTCTCGTATTTGACTTATTTTAATTCCATTATTTACTGACTTGAGTTAAGTCGATAATTATGTACGAGAATAAGCGACATGTTTATCTCAGTGGCAATCAATCATACGATCAAATAGAGGAGTCAGATATACGGCAACAAAAGTACACAAGAATTAATTATGATGATGATAATAAGACACATTTTTGAGTTCATTGTCATACATTGTTTAAATAGGCTGTAAATGTCTTTGGCACATATTTTTTTATCAGAAGGGGTTTGTGGAGATTTTAGAAATTTTCACAGATTGAAATCATGAGTCAGTTGAAGCTAGACATCCATGGAAAATCTGGAAGCACTGGACGGCCGTTTCGTCCTAGTATGGGACTCCTCAGCAGTACGCATCCACGATCCCGCACCCCGCGGGATCATTGAAAGTGGTAGGGAAAGGAGAGTTTTATAGATTGTTAAGCTTTGAAGTTTGTTTTTGGTTGTTATCTAATCAAAGTTAGTCCGTAATGTAAAAATGATGAATTTTTTTTTACATTTTTAAAAAATTAAATTGATTTATCCCAAGGATAACTATTTGTCCCCATATTCATATATATTATCCCGATGAGAATAGTGGATGGTAACTGTTAGGATCCATTTATGGACTAATACTATACATATATTTTTATTATATTAAGTAGCAAAACAATGCATATTCATTCACTTGGTATTGTTTACTTGAAACTTCCCATTGATGTTTAGAACTGCAGTTGATCGGTCTAGTATATGTATATGTACGTCCTATTCCGATTGCCTCGATATTTCCTTAATTCACAAGTATTATAAGCAGAGATAGATAGTGAAGTGTTTGAAGCGAACGGTATTGGGTTCGAGCCTCACAGTGAACATCAACTCTGAGGTACATCCAACTGATGAGTCCTATCCATAATACAATATAGTTTATATGTTAAACAAATAGCTATTCATTCATTCATTCATCACCGTTACTAGAATTTATATCTATCAACCTTTTTAGATTAGATTAGAGTTTTGTCCAAATACTCTTCAAACATTTTGAAAAACAAACAAAAAACAATAACTTTTAATTAAAATCCGATGAACTTACCAACTTTCTTAAGTATTCATGATATATAGTAATACAATCAACTACTAAATAAGTAGTATCTAAATCTAAAACAAACTTAATTAATATCAAAATAAGAACTGATGGAAATGGATTAAATTCATGATTGGATTTCATTTAGAGCACGTTAGAAAAATCTGTGAAAGTATTGGATAAGTATTTTATCCAAATATATAAGACTTCACAGCTTAACTTAATTAAATTAATTCAACCATATTCTTAACTCGTTTCTCCTTCTTCTTCCTCTTCTTTTTATTTCATCTTAATTCTTTCATTTTAAGTAGCAGTCATTCATTCAATATGACCTAATTTCAAAGAGAAAATAAAATGTCAAAATTCATTTTTTTTATAAACTCAAATAATCGTATTCTACTAAAAAGAAAGGAGAAAGAAAAAAGAGAAAAGAGAAAAAAAAGAAAAGTTTATGGTTTCATTCACCGTTTAAAATCCATCTCATGAAACAAAAAAAATATCGGAAGGGGTTTTGTGAAGATTTTTAGAAATTTTAATAGTTGAAATCATGAGTCGATTGAAACTAGACAACCATGGAGAACCTGAAAGTACTGGATGACCGTTTCGTCTTAGTATGAGACTGTGAAGCCCTTTTATTTTGGTCGTCGTTTAGAGCGAACGATGTTGTCGAAAGGGTTCTCCACTTTAATGGTCCGAGTTCTGACTTTTATTTGATCGTATGAATGATTGTTATTGGAATATATATGTCACCTATCCTCGTATATAATCATCGACTTAAATCGCGTTAGTCGATAACGGAATTAAATAAGTGAAATAACGAAAATGGACTTGTCAATACATATATTTTGTATATGGAGCGAATGGAATAGAGAGAAGAGAAACGACGCGGAGTGGAGATGGCTAGTAAGCCAATTCCTATTTAACCAAGAGTTAATCAATATTTATAGTTACACAAAGTTAAGTAACAGACATGTAATAAGTAATGGGATAAGAAATGTACACACACCTATACACTCATATGAAAACAGTCAAGATTGATAAGCGAATAAATAACAAGGTCAGAATGTGACTCGAGTAGAATGAATAGAATGGGATGTCCGAAAGCTGAAATAAGGCATATAGCCTTAACATAACAACCGACATTACAGGACTGCTCAACAGTGCTCATCCACGATCCCGCTCCCTGTGAGATTTGAATCCAGGATCTATCAGTCTGGCACATGAACGCTTAACCAATAGACCACTGAGATGGCATCCAACTGGCTTCCAGGTTTTCATCGTGGTCTAACTTCAATTGACTCATGATTTCAACTATTGAAACAAATTTTTGATTGAGATCATGAACCGATTGATGTTAGACCACCACAATTGAAAACCTGGAAGCACTGGACGGCCGTTTCGTCCTATTGTGGGACTCCTCAGCAGTGCGCATCCACGATCCCGCGAGCGGGATGATCTCAATCAAAAACTTAATAATCTCCACAACCCCTATATTAGTATTGAAATAAAAAAAACTACTCATTTTTGTAGTTAAAATGAATTTACTTACATAATAAATGAATGTAATCAAGTATAAAATTAATTTGATATTACTAACCCAAATCAAGATTAGTTCCCTCCCCCCATTTATTCTTATACTCAATCGTCCTATTTATCTGTGAAAATGTCAAATCATAAAATTTATTTTCACAATTTTTTTTTAAAAAATCAGAAAAAAATTTTTTTCTTTTTGTGAATTGAACTATATCCATAATTAAAATTAAAAAAGAAAAGAAAAGAAAACAGAAGAAAAGAAAAGCAAAATAAATAAACAAACATCACTTTTTTTTATATTTTTTATCTTTACGAGTTATCTGATTGGTGTATTTTGTATCCAAGTGAGAAAGTGTATATCTGTGTCAAGGTCACAAGTACGATCTTTTGATTTGATAAATTTTAATGTATATTCAAAGATTAAATTACAATTTTTTAAGAAAACAAAAAAAAAGTATTTAAGGAACAAATGGAATGACCTATTAATGATTAATTTATGATCCTTTTAAATAATAAAAAAAAACGTTTTTTCTTTATCAAAATGGATTTTGTGGAGATTTTAGAAAGTTCGCGAGGTGGGGGGGTACGGGATCGTGGATGCGCACTGCTGAAGAGTCCCATACTAGGAGGAAACGGCCGTTCAGTGCTTCCAAGTTTTCCATGGTGGTCTAGCTTCAATTGACTCATGATTTCAACCAGTTTTTTTTTTAATTTCTGTTAATGTCTTGTCTTAGGAATTGAGTAATTCCTCTTTTTTTGATTTAATAAGAAATTTATATATATGAAATTCATGAGTCAATCAAATCTAGATCACCATTGAAAACCTGGAATCACTAGTCAACTGTATCATTCTAATGTGGGACTATTCAATAGTGCATATTCACGATCTCATGTGAGGGATTCAAATCTAGGATATTTCGTCTTACACATGAACGTTTAAACTTTAGATCACTGAGTTAGTATCAAACGGTATCCAGTGTTTCTAGATTTCCCATAGTGATCTAGTTTAAAATGATTCATGAATTTAATTACTTAAATCATTACAATCTTCAAAAACCCATATTCTAATAGTATTTGGAATCATCTTTTGTTAGATATGAGATTTATTCAAATTGAATTTCAAAGATTTCCATTGTGAAAATTAGAACAATATCACATGTAATCGAACAATTGTTTTCAATAAAGATCACCATCAGGTCTTACTCGAATATACATGAATATTTATTACGAAAATATTAAACCAATCAAGGCAATTTAGGTCAATGATCACAATGAAATAGAGATTACGTCACATATGTCTTTCTATTATCAACTTGTACTTTTACCTATTCTATATGGTGACGTTATCTATTTCATTGTGATTATTGGCTTAAATTGACTTTGATTACTTTAACATTTCCTTATAAATATTCATGTATATTAAAGTAAAGTCTGATGACGATCTTTATTGAAAACAATATTGTTCGCTTACATGTGCTGTTCAAACTAAATTGTTCTTTATTCACATAAATAGTTATTGGTCTGGTGTATTTTGATCTACCTATTGTTATTCTGTATGGGTTATACAATAAACATTATAATTGAATAGCAATTGTAAATAATTATCAGTATAGGGTTGTAGATATTGTTGAGAGTTGATTGAGATCGTGAATAGATCAATGTTAGATCATCAATGAAAACCTGGAAGCATTGAACGAACGTTTTATTCTGGGATAAGACTCCTTAACAGTGTTTTTCCACAATCCCACACGTGAGACTCGAACCCAGGACCTTCGGTCTCACGAGCGATGGCCTAACCTCTGGGTAGTTATACACCCCAGGCAATGGATGAATGATTGCGTAAGACCATAAATCGAATGAATTTAGACATTAACACTGTTTGATGTCAACATAGTGGTCTACAGTTTAAGCGTACGCGCATGAGACTGAAGGTTTTGTGTGTGGAGTCCTATACTAGGACGAAAGGACTGTCCAATACTTCAAAGTTTTCAATGTTGATCTAACATTTATCCATTCATGATGTCTATCAGAATTATAAATAACTTCAACTCATCATTTTTTTGCATATTGGCCTCATTATGAATCGATCTCTAAATCTATTCCTATAGTAATTGCAATAAATAATAAGTTCATACTTATAATTTGATCATCGTAAGAAATATCTTAAGCTAGAATGTTTCGATCATTCTAATACGTTTACATTAGATAGGACTCTTTTTGAACAACTCGGAAAAACTTAAACTTAACTTATTAATAACAACAGGAAATGTTTACTGTTCGGACTGTAAATTTAGGAAAACTTTGTTACGGATATCAACATATCAACTTGTTCTCTTTATATGAAATTTACAAGATATTCTTCTGGTACATTTTCTTTAGTTGAAATCATGTGTCAATTAAAGCTAGACAATTATGGAAAACCTGGAAGCATTAGACGGCCGTTTTGTCCTATCGTGGGACTCCTCAGTAGTGCGCATCCACGATCCCACCTCGCGAGATTCGAATCCAGGACCTATCAGCCTCGCGCAAGCGGTTAACCACTAAAACCACTGAGCCGGCATCCAACGATGTTAATGTCTGACTTCAAATAATCCACGAAACTGTGCCATCACCCACCATGCTGGTCTAGCTTTAATTGACTCATGATTTCAACTATTGAAATGACTAAAATCTCCACAAAACCCCTTCTGATAATAATCATCTGCTCACTGGTGACTGACTTCAAGAGGCATTTCCTGGAGTTTTAGTAAGAAACCTGTGTCTATTGGAGTTCAACTAGGTTTTTTGTGAGATATCAGCTCACTGAAGACAATGGTGTAAGGTGACGCAATTTCGTGGATTAGTTGAAGTTAGACATTAACATTTTTATTTATCTGATTTATCTTGTTTACTTGTGAAAGTTTTAGTTTCTCTCTACACAACATTATCAGTACAAAGTTCATCTAGAAGTCATTTGTTCACATCTAACCGGATATAACCTAGTTTAACTGAAAAGTATTACTCAGCTCTCATTTAAACACTATGGCTAAATAGAGAGTACATAAATCTATACATAGAAGCTAGAATATTCAACCTAAATAGAGGTATTTTAAAGTTACAAAAACAGGGGAGAAACAGGGTACTGACTTAATAACAATATGTGTAATTGAGATAACAAATGAATAAGTCTGTAAATAAATTCTTGCTGAGATAGGATTACATTTTCTGAGGTCTTTAAAATCGATATATGTCAACATGTCATTAAGAATATGATGAAGATCATATTATTATATCACCGCTGGGATCTGGTTTGTTCTCTCACACAATAGGTTGTTCCTGATAGTGTCTGATCAACGAATCTGGATTTTTTTGCATAGATAACTCTTAATAAACGCTTGTGTCCTCTGGATGATGGCTTTCGTAGTTGTCCAAGTTTCCACTCCATACAGTAGAACTGACTTGAAATTTGTTTTTAAAATTCTGACTTTGGTATTGGTTGTCAGTTGTTCTGAGTTCCAGATGTTCTTCAATTGTGGATATGCTGCTCTTGCTTTGCCGATTCGTGCCTTCACATCTACATCATCAATGATGATTCCCAGATATGTAAAGGTTTTTACATCTTCCAAAGCTTATCGGTCAAGTGTGATTGGATTGTTGCATGATGTGTTGTATCGGAGAATCTTGCTTTTCACTTTGTGTATGTTGAGACCTACTGCTGATAAGGCTGTTACTTCACTGGTCGTCTTCTCCTACATTTGTTACTGAGTGTGCGATAGAAGAGCCAGATCATCTGCGAAGTCCAGCGATCGTCAAGCTGCATCCTATCTATTTACTGTATCCCATGTTCCCCCTTATATGCTGACGTCTTCATAATCCAGTCGATCACCAGGAGAAAGTCTCATCAAACTTTTCGTTTTCATTTCATGTATTAACATTTTAAATTCACAATTCCCCCCCCCCCCAAATTTTTTATTCACTAGCGGATATGATCTACTTTGTTTTTTCCTCTTTTTCGTTTTACAAAAAATATTTTGTTAACGCTTAACTGATTTTAATTTTTTTTAATCATTAAATTATTCAGTCATTAAAGTAGGTTTCTGTTTTTTTTGGACAAAACAGATTGAATATCCTGTCAGTCGTTTCTCATCATTGTGATAAACATTAGAAGAACAAAAGAAAATTCATGATGACACTTAAGTTTATGATGATGATGATGTCGGTTACGCTTTATTTTGTCAATTATTAAATGATTATTATCAGAAAGGGGGTTTTGTGGAGATTTTAGTAATTTCAATAGTTGAATTCATGAGTCAATTGAAACTAGACCACCATGGATTGATTGAAGTTAAAGATTAACGCCGTTAGATGTTAACCGGCTCAGTGGTCTAGTGGTTAAATGCATGTGAGCGAGACTGATAGATCCTGGATTCGAATCTCGAGAGACGGGATCATGGGTGCTCACTATTGTGGAGTCCTAGAATAGGACGAAACGGCCATGTAGTGCTTCCGGGTTTTCAATGGTGGTCTAACATCAATCGGTTTAATTCAAAAACATGGTAATCTCTACAACCCTATAATGAGAAATTTCGATTACATTACACAATTTAAAGATCCTGATCAAGTATTACGTTAGATAATGTCATATTGTAGTGTTGGTTATTATATTAAGCCCATATTCCTTATCCAAGCATTTGGACAGCCCATTCTATTCATTCTACATAAGTCACATTCTGACATTGTTATTTATTCGCTTATCAATCTTGACTGTTTTCATATGAGTGTATAGGTGTGTGTACATTTCTTATCCCATTACTCATTACATGTCCGTATCTTACTTTTAAGTAGCTACAAATATTGATTAACTCTTCGTTAAATGGGAGTCGGCTTACCCGTCATCTCGACTGCACGTCGTTTTGCTTTGTTCTGTCCCATTCACTTAATATAAAAAATATATGTATTGGCAAGTCCATTCTCGTCATTTGACTTACTTAATTCCGTTATTGACCAACGCGATTCAATTCGATGATTATATACGAGAATAGGTGATATATATATATATTTCAACAACAATCACCTTGGAGTCAGATCTTGAGTCACTAAAGTGGAGAGCAATTTCGACAACATCATCCGGTCTAAATGATGATTAAATAACGGACCACCACAAAAATATTAGTGAATTTTTTAAAGTCAACTCATGATCTCAGTGTTATTTGATCCTTATGAATTTTAAAATAGATCCATTAGGTTTATGTGAATTTCAACTTGTTATTGATAGAAAACAACCATAATGAAAGTTTTAACTTGATTTTGATTGAATATAAACGGTTATTTGTTTCAACCTCTAGTTCACTGTATGTAGCATTTCTTATTATTCTTATGCTATTCTCATATGAGCTATTTTAGAGCTGTTCCTTTAGTGCCTGGTCCTACGTTGTTCCTTTAGTTAAACTTTGTTTAAATCATAGTCTGTTTTGCATTCATTCTATTCCGTTGAATTAATGACCATCTTATAATCTTGACAATATTTGTTATAAACACATACTATTTAGACTTGTGCTGATTTCGGTTATTTATTTACTCTGAAGAAGTAACTTACTTGAAGTCATAAAATGTCAGAAATACAATTTTTTCTACTCATTTGAATATAATGATAATAAATTAAGTTTATTTGAACTTTCATCGGATAATCTCTGTACATAATTACTTTCAGAATTGATAATGATCATACCTTTTATGATCAAGTTCTGCGAATTTTATTTCACTGCACTTTAGTAACTTGTAACTGTACATCTATGAATGAACTTTGAAATGACGATTATTCATTTTTGATTACTTAACGTAATAGTCAGATATGTTTACTTCGAACTATTCAAATATCAATGGTTAAGATCATGAGTCAGGACTTACTGGTTTCGAATCTCGCAGTGGGCGAGGTCGTAGATGCGCACTGCTGAGGAGTCCCACAATAGGACGAAACGGCCATCCAGTGCTTTCAGGTTTTCCATGGTGGTCTAGTTTCAACTAACTCATGATCTTAACCATTAAAATTACTATGATATCCACAAAACTCATCTGATATATTTCAATATACTATTACAAAGCGTACATATACGTGTTGTATGTCCTGTCTCTCAACTGGATGTATATCTTTAACAATAATCTTTTCTGTGGTTACACACCTCTACTGTGCACAGTTGTATCAATGTCAAAGTGAACTGTCAACTAATCGCATTGCTAACCAATGACACTATTCTGTTTTTGTGTAGAAAATCTTATATTCAAGAAGGTTTAAATTTTGCACGCAAATTATGAGTTGGATGTCATTAAGTTTTCATACAGTCGTAGTACTTACATATTATATAAAGAAACTCTAAAGTATATTAAAATTAGGCTTCACAACTGGGAGACTTTTAGTGGATATTCGTTCTTGAGATATTGGGATGAAATAAATTTTTGCTATTAGATAGTTAACATAATATTTTTAGGTCGATTTGAAAGCGCTTAGACAGAATACACTGCAGTAGGTCGTCAAAATTTATCTGAGGTTAAATACTTGTCCATTTTTACTTCATGTCGTTTTTTTTCGTTATTGACCATGAATAATTAAGTGTGGTAAAAGTATGTTTACGGTTGAATTCACGAATCAATCTAAGCTTGACTACCACTGAAAACTTAGAAGCACTGAATAGCCGTTTCTTCATTGTATGGGACTCCTCAGCAGTGGACATCCATGATCCTATCCATGGGATTCGAAACCAGGACATTCGGTCTCATGCGCGAACGCTTAAATTATAGATCACTGAGTTGACAATCAACGGTGTTAATGCTTTATTTCAAACGATCCATGATCTTGCTCAACACTTCATGGATTGTCTGAGGTGGATAACCATCTCACACTCGACACAGATTGGCATCATTCAAATAAAATAGTTGAGATTTTTTCGAGTGTTTTTCTTTTACAAATATTCATTTTGTAGATATTATGTCCAATTAATTAAATTTATCTTTTATTATTTTATATTGACAGAAATCTATTTCCGGAAAATGTAGTACAAGCATGTTTACAGCAACAACAAAGTAGTTACGTCACAGTTGTTAAGCGTCCGAAGTATATTCGATTAACTGATGGAAACAATGGTACATTGAATATGGAAAACAAAACAAAACTAATCAGCTATGAAGCCATAAAACCGAAATATGTGGATAGTACTAATGTTTTAGGTAAGAGCAACTTCATAACATTATACATGCCCTGTTACTTTTTATGGTTACTGTTCTGAATATATTTCATTTTGATACAAATATGTGTAACTTGTACAGGATACCAACGATCGTAGTTATAATTAAAGTATTGATTAAAACTGTCACAGTACTTGACAGTGCTTAGTAAGGAAATCAATAAACAAAACATAATTACTTACTTACGCCTGTTACTCCTTGTCGAGGAGCATAGGTCGTTCATCAGCACTCTCTATCCAACCCTGTCTTGGGCAATCCTTTTTGGTTCTTTCCAGTTTTTATTCATCCTTTTCATATCTGCTTCTATTTCACGACGTAATATGTTCTTTGGCCTTCCTCTTTTCCGCTCTCCAAGTTAGGGTTTGCCTCATGATGCAGTTTGTTGATTTGCGTAATATATGTCCTATCCAATTCCATCGTCTTTTCCTAATTTCCTTCTGAGATGGAAGCTGAATTTGATAAAGTATAGTTGATCACTAGAATTTTTTAGTTGAGTGTTTTACTGACAAATTTCGGCACAAAATGAATTCAACTACAATATTGTAGAGTTATGTTGGACTGATTTGAAGACTGTTCAGAATACCGTAATAGTGTAATCTAAAGAACATATAGTCTAAGATATCTTCAATCTATATTGTCAAATCTTATCGTCTCGACTTATTCAGGAATTACTTATTGTATCTTCTAACTAAACAGATGGAGATAAATAATATTAGAGGAGAATGAGAAAAACAAATGAAGACATCAAGAAGTAGCACACGTATATTTTTGATTGAGATCATGAACTGATTGATGTTAGACCACCTTTGGAAACCTAGGAGCACTATACGGCCTTTTCGTCCTATTGTGGGACTCCTGAGCAATGCGCATCCACGATACCGCTCGCGGGATTTGAACCCAGGGCTTTCAGTCTCGTGCGCGAACGCCTAACCCACTGGACCACTGAGCCGGCATCCAATGGTGTTAATGTCTCACATCAACCAATCCACGAAGTTGCACGATCATGTCCCATTGTACTGCGGTAGATACCTGTCTTTATCCTACACGGAATAGCTTCACTGGTCACGGCTTCTCACTAGAACTCCGAGAATTCCCTCATAAAGCTAGTCACTAGTGAGCACATGGTAATTATCAGTATAGGTTTGTGGAGATTATTAAGTTTTTGATTGAGATCATGAACCGATCGATGTTAGACCATCACATCAAGATGTAGCACAGGTTTATTTGTATTTGAGTACATAAAGTGTTTTATTAAAACTTTTCTTTCTTCATACTAACTTTAACTGATGAACAAAATAACTTAATTTTATAAATATTGTAGAATTTAAACAGTATAATGATCGTTTAGGTGGTTGGAAGTAGTCAACAGGAAACCCTTGACCTAAGTTTAATTCTGGTTACTGCTCATTGGTAAAGTGTATCTGAATTCTTGAGAGAACTTATGTTCTCCATGGGATTTAAACCTATATTGTCCAGCTTCACTATCTCAGTCTTTAACAGTGAACTATTCGAGCCATGATTAACCTGTTTTTAGACTACAGATAAGGGTATTTGATGTGGGTCAATCAGGGAAAAAACCCATGTACAATCGGCTGCTTTCAACCGACATAAATATCAACATCGCACAGACGATGTCGAGTTCTTCAGATGGATAGTCACGTTGTAATTTTCTAGATAAAATTCGATCAGTATTGAGAAATTATTAAACACGATATTTATTATTACGCAGTAATCAGTTAGTTGCATACATATACGGCCTTTTCTTCTTAGTATGGGACTGTTCAGCAGTACACATCCACGAACCCACACACGGGATTCGAATCTAGGACCATAGGTCCAACATGAGAACGCTTAACAAATGAGCTGGCATCCAGTGCTTCCAAGTCTTCCAAGGTGATCTAACTTAAATTGACTCATGAATTTAACCATTAAAATAGTAATTATCCAAGTGAAGGTTAGATAACAGAATAAGAGTAATAATAGATTAAGATTTCAATCACAATTATAGGTTTATCATGATAGTAATGAATCAACAGTTGAATACATAGAGACTGAATTTTCCGGATAGTAACCTAGACGAGTTAGGTATTTTTGTCTGTTAACAATGTCGGTAACATGACGATGATTGATTAGATTACACCTTTTAACCTTAAATATTTTTTTGTGTGACATGACCAGAAATAAAATGAATGTATATTATTCTACTTTAATTTTTGTTTTAGGTTAATTAGAATTCATAAAGACAGGGGTTAATGATAGAAAATGATTAAGAATGATGTATAAACAGAATAATAATAAAAATGAATGATTAAGGTAACAATTAAAAAGAGATCAAACAATAACAGAACTATTATGTAAACAAATTTTATTGAATAAATGAGTTAAGAATATCAACACAATACCTAATTATTATTGTTGTTATTATTAATACTCATTAAGGAATGGAAAGTATTTTATTATTTATAAGCAAAGGGTAGGTAGTGGCTAGTAGTGGAATCCAGGATGAGCGTTTCGTCCTATTTGGGACTCTTCAGCTGGATGTACCTGCATCTCAGAGTTAATGTTCACTCTGAGACTTGAACCCAGTACCATTGGCTTTAAACTCCATAGCGTTATCTACTTATTTACTGAGTCCTGATAGCCACTTGCTTGTGAAATAGAATGAAGTTTAAATTTACTTATAATGCTTGTGAATTAAGGCAATATCGAGGCAATGAGCACAGGATCCATATATGCCAATAAGAGACTGATCAGTCGCAGTCCTAAACAACAAAGATACAAGCAAACATTATCAAATGAATTATATTCATTAAGGTACTATCTCACAACAGACCTGGTTGAACTCCACTGGTCACACCTTCTGATTAGATCTTCAGGAAATGTCTCGAAGTCAGTCACTAGTGAGCACATGAGCAACAGTGTTCGAATCCTGTGGGTGGGAGCATGAATATGCACTGATGAAGAGTCCTACAATAGGACGAAACATCTATCTAGTGTTTCCAGATTTTTCATGTTATTCTAGCTTCTAACAACTCATGATCTCAACTATTGAAATCACTCAATTATTATTTGTAATGATTAAGTTGTATAGATAAAATCTATCAATTCCATTATTCATTATCCGTCACTTTGTTTAATACAAAACTGAATCAAATTTCAGAAAACATATAAAATATTGGGAGAAACAAAATCCAGTCCCATGTTAACAATCACCATGTTTTTTTGTTTATTATTCAAATTTCGTTACAAAAATATCCAACTAAGATTATTTCAGTGGGGAGGGGGAATTAAGAATAACGAAACAAAAAACGAAAAAAAACAAAAATCGATTACATCCATTGAGGTTATTTCATATCTGTGATCTACACACATACACACACACACGCACACAAAAAGATCAAATAACTAGATTGGTATCCATTTCATTATAACCAATAAATTAACCATGTTTTAATCTAATTTTTTTTCTGGGTTTTCTTATTTCTCATTATCCATTTACATGTTTTATTACGTACTAACCATATTATTATTTAATAGTTGAATTCATGGGTCAATTGAAGCTAGACTACCATAGAAAAACTAGAAGCACTGAACGGCTGTTTCGTCATAGTATGGGACTCCTCAACTGTATGTATTCACGACCTTGCCCTCAGGATTCGAATACAGGTGCTCATGTGCTCACTAGTGATAGACTTCAAGATGTATTTCTTGAAGTTCTAGTTCAAAGCTGTGACCAGTGGAGTTCAACTAGGTCTGTTGTAAGATACTAGCTCACTGAAGACAATGGTGGACGGTAGCGCAATTTCACGAATTGGTTGAAGTTAGACACTAACACTGTTGGATGTCGGCCGGCTCAGTGATCTAGTGGTTAAGCGCTCGTGCACGAAACTGATAGGTCCTTGTTTTAAATCTCGCGAGGTAGGATCATGGATGTGCACTGCTGAGGAGTCCCACAGTAAGACCAAGCGGCTGTCCAATGCTTTCAGGTTTTCCATGGTGGTTTAGCTTTAATTGACTCATGAATTCAACTATTGAATTTCTAAAATCTCCACAAACCTCTCTTTTGATTATATTACTTTTCTGTTTCTTCGTATTGTTTTTTAAATTATTCTGGTATTAGTTGTATTTTCACAGTGATAATCATGTTTAAGGTTAGGATATTTGAATGTGATGAACAATAGACTGTCAGATTTCAATTTTGGAGCATATAATAATATTTTGACTATTTCAAAACTAAAAGGTCTCGGATGAGAGGATTCTTAAATGAAGATGGAACACTTATTTAAATTTTCTATGATAATGAAGTTGATATCATTTTGTAAATAAGATTGTATTCAATGAAAAATCATAATTGTAGATCTCGTCAATATCTTTTTTGAACATTGTACTGATAGTATAATAATTAAGTGACTGAAAATTGTTGTTGATTAGATACTAGTTAGTATACTTTGGTTTTTGGAATGCATCAGTCAGCTGTTCTCTATGCACGACAATGCATTGTAGTCTGTCGTATGAACTCCGGATAATGTTGACGACCTTCACAGGTACACCGTAGTGTCGAAGAAGTTTTCATAATGTTCTCCTATCCACAGTGTCAAACGCCTTCTCATAGTTAATGAATTTGATGTATAGTGACGTGTTCTACTCAACTGCTGACAGATGAATTCCAAGTAAAGACCGGAGTTAAGCAAGACTGTTTACTCTCCCCTTCCTCTTTCTTCTGATGATCGACTGGATTATAAAAACCTCGACATCTGAGGGAAAGCACGGAATACAATGGACAGCTCGCAAACAATTAGAACATTTGGAATTTGCAGATGACCTGCCTCTTCTATCCTATACACACGAACAAATGCACATGAAGACAACTAGTGTAGCAGCAGCCTCTTCATCAGTAGGCATCAACATACACATAGGAAAAAGCAAAATCCTTAAATAAAACACGGAGAACACTAACCATCTGCATCGAACAATCGGATCAACTGTGCTAATCTACAGGGTTTGAACAAAAGTTAGGTTAAATGATATAGATGTGAAAAAGAAGTACGAGTTAATTAACTGATTACTAAAAAAGAAATTATGTCCTACCGCCTTATTACGAAATATGGCTAGATTCTGTGGATTATTGTTATTATTAATGGCTTTATTCATTATTATATTTTGGTACAATATAGAATTCTCAGTACGAGGCATTTCTGCGAATTTCTTTTACAAAAAAAAAAGAAAAAGGTGAAAAAGGATTTGAATCTGTACAACATTTCAATTAGAAATATGTTTAATAATGTAGGTTATTGATAAGATCAACTTTAACCACTTGCTCATCACAGGGTAAATTTGCTAGATAAGGTATTATGGAACTTTTATACCTTTGCTTGCGTGCATGGATTTTAATGTATTGATGTCACGTTCTACCAGAAGATATACAAGGAGAAAGATATCAATGAAAGGAGGATGGTTAGTATCTGATAAGATAACACCTCCCTGGAGTATGGAAGACTTAAGATGTCTAGCCACAATCATACTAATAATGACCTTAAAAGATTCACTACATACCCTGATAACTGCCTTCAGAACTCTCCACAATACAGTGGTCTTTTCTCTAAAGCACGGTAGAGAGTAATGGAGGACAGTAAAGACTAACAGGTAATATGCATGAATTGACCAACTGTAAGAGTAAATGTCGAGTAATCCCAAAAGCATGTAGAAATTCTCTCCGATAGTAGTAAAGAGAAGACCGAAATAAATCAGAGGAAAAGATAGCACCAAGATAATTGGTATTCGTATTTGAAATTTCCCTAACAGGGTAATTGACAGTATCTCAATATATCGTATTTCAGTTTAAATGATTAATGACATTTGTTAGAAATTTATTTCAAAACAGCAAGATATAGTCTTTTACCATACAAAAAGGAAAGAACAAGATCCTCAAGTGCAACACATAGAACACCAGTCCAATCACACTTAATGGGGGAGCTCTGAAAAGTGTGGGAACTCTCAATGATCTGGGCAGCATCATCGGTAAACGTGAGAGATTTTATGCAGGCGTAAAGGTGAAGGTTGGCAAAGAAAGGGCCCCATTCTTAGAATCGAATAACATATGGAGCTCAAAACAAATGTCAACCAATATCAAAGACAGAATCTTCAATATGAACGTCGAGACAGTTCTCCTATACGAAGCTGAAACGTGGAGAACTACCACAACCATTATCAATAATGTACAAGTATCTATTAACAATTGGCTATGCAAGATACTGACTTTTCGTTGGCCGGATATCATCAGCAACAACCTGCTGTGGGAGAGAACAAACTAACTTCCAGCTGTATTGGAAATTAGGAAAAGACGTTGGAAGTGGATAAGACATACATTACAGAAATCATCAAACTGTATCACTAGGCAAGCACTAACTTGAAATCTTCGAGGGAAACGGAAAAGAGGAAAGTCTAAGAACACACTACGTCGGAAATTCAAAGCATACATGAACAGAATGAATAGCAACTAGGATGGTTTCTCTAGGACAGAGTTGAATTGAGAGTGCTGGTGAGCGACCTATGCTTATCCATAAGGGGTACAGGCTTAAGTAAGTAAGTAAGTAAGATATAATCTTATAAAAAGCTTATTATCGTGTCAACTATAATCCTGCTAATCTATTCTATTCAGATTAAGATTCATAACATTGATTAAAGCTTGTTTTAATCAAATCAGTTCAAACTATAAACGATATATGTTATATTTAAACGATATAATAGATTAATGCTTTTGTTTTAACAATTCTAGGATTGGTGTCATTCTCAATTATATTTGGTATAATACTTGGTCAAATGGGTGATCGTGCTGTGACTATGGTACAATTTTTCTCTGTTCTTAATGAAGTTGTCATGAGAATGGTACAAGTTATTATGTTGTAAGTAAACTTTACTTGTGATAATATAAAACTGTATGTATATAATTATCAAATCAATGATTATTGAAAGAGAAATTAATAAATCACTGAATAATAATCATTATCATGTTTTTAATCTTCAGTGATAATCATAGACTTCTGTTGATCGGATTGTAGTGTTGTGACTGGTCTAAGTGATTCACAGTCATTTACATTGTGTTTAGACTTTAGATTGTTAGATCAAATTACTACCAGTTGATAGGTCTTGGTCTGGCCGAAACCTAGATTAAGGTATTCCTTTCCCTTACCTCGAACCATATGACAATATGGGAAATTAGTTTCATAATTAAATATCTACTCAATACAAAGTTGAATAAAGTTCAATTGGAACTATGATAGTTTTTATTAATGAGAGATAAGAAATGGATGTTAGACTGAACATGATATAAATTCAGAGAATAAAGTATCGCTTAAAATGCTTATTTTTCTACTGATGTGATGCAAATGTTAATACTAGTTGTGAAATATGTTTTATAGGACATTATTTATGCATTTACAGTTGAGTGATTACTGAGTGGTGATCAATGTCATGTATGTCAGGTCCTTCTTAGTGTAGATCGAATCCTATCGACCAAGTCGCAATATGGTCACCAGTCTAGGTGACTTGACATTGCGTACACTATGTTGAGATAAGATTGTGGTTGAAGTTAGTCAACAAGAAACCCTGGACATAGTTTTCGTGTTATTTGGCACACATCAGCAAGGTGTACCTGTAATCTTCAGGGAGACGTTACCACTGAGCTATCCGGGCTCCGAGTGACCTCGTTGAGGACTGAGATGTAATTACAATTGATTGATCACTGAGTAGTGATCAATGTAATGTATATCAGCTCCTTCTTAGTGTAGATCGAATGCTGTTGTGCACATCAGTGATTAGATGAAGACAAGCAGAATAACTAATTAGTGGTTGGTAAATGAAGTAGTCTTCATCGTCAATTATATTTTAATTGATTCTATCGTTATAATGAGTATCAAATACCAATGTATTTCGTAATGACAAGAAACAGTCATATCATTGCATAATATCAGCGTTTTGTCAATACAGAAATTTGTATTCAAAGTGAACACTCTGTGGAAAACATCCAGTTTTGCACAAATGTTAGACTTTTTCTTCATACAGATATCTGATCACATATGAATATTGTGAACCTGCTAAGTATTACATTACTTCGTAATTGATGATGAAGTTCAAGAGATGATATTTTAAAGTTTACCCTTTCAATTTATCAAATATTCATCGAACAGTCAATCATATTTTAAGAAAATATGAAAGATACACTGATATTGAAATGTTTGGAGATTTCGAATTTATTAATCTTTGGTAAAATCTGTCTGTACTGGGGCTTAGCTTTGTTAATTAATCACCTTGATAACCGCTATTATATAAATCCCAACGGTGTTTAAATTCAGACGGCAATAAGAAGAGGCGACTATAGTTTATAAGTGGATGATAACACAGGTAATAAAATTACAATTGCATCCGGTGAATACAGAGGCGAATTTATAGTCAAATCGAATCAAGGCGCAGTTAAGCAAGGTAACGGCTATTAATAGGATTCGAGCGCATATATACATGGTAAAGAGAATGGTTGATCGAGTAATATTTAAACGATCAATAGTCAGCCAGTCAGTAACAACGTGGAACTTCGTACGTACGTACATCAATTCGAGTTGCCATACCACATTAGCACAGAGATGCACTTGTCGATTCAAATCCCATAGTGGTAGAGGTGGTAAAAGTATAAGCAGTAATCTAAAACATTAGGGTTTGAAGATGTTATTCAAGGAGTATAATACAGTGAAACAAATTTCCAAAGAGAAAAAAGGGACATGAAGAATTCATAAGATTAGAATTTGGGAGAACACAAAGAGTGGATGCACCTGCGCCATTGCAAACGATTTTGAACCATGTCACTCAAGGTCTCTAACCATCGATTGCTATCATCTCGCGGATCCCAACCAGGTAGTCTACACCTACCGACATGACTCAGTCCACTTGTCAGTGACTTCATGGATCTGTGCCATGTTTTGATCTGGCCACACCTAGCTTTCTTCCAACCTACTCCTACATCATAAAACATCGCACGTCGAGGCAGTCGGTCGTTGGGCATACGTAACACGTGTTTCAGTCATCTCAACCGATGAAGTTTCACTACGTCATCAATTGATTTGCCATGCTTGCCTAGTACCCGTTTCCTAACAACCGCGTTACTTGCTCGATGGTCCCAGGATATAGGAGCAATGTTTCGAAGACACCTATGATCAAATACTAGTAACCTACGAATATCCTCTACTCTTACCGGTCATATTTCACTGACATAAAATAGGACGGAACGAACTGATGAGCAGTAAACACGTCCTTTGTTTGGTAGACGGATATCTCGCCTGCGCCATAAATGACGCAAGTTGGCAAAGGCTAGTCAAGCCTTCTGTATCCGTGCTGAGATTTCGTCACACACCAGACCACAAGGGCGACATGCTCAACTACTTCACTCTCTATCATTAGTTTGGGTGTCGATGCAACCCAATCCTGAAGCAACATTTTGCGTTTCGAGGGGGAGAATCGCATCCCGAACATGCTTGCATTGTTGCTTAGAGTGGTCAGAAGACTCTGCATTTTGTCAGCGTCTTCACCAAATAGAACTATGTCATTGGTCAACGACAAAGTTAAACAAGAATGGAGAGAGTGGACAGCCCTGACGAACACCACTTGAGGTAATCATTTCGGATGACAGTTCGCCATAAGCTCTCACTCGACCAGTTGTGTTCATGTAGAGAGCCTTTACAAGGTTAATATACTTCTTTGGTACTCCTTTCAGTGACAAACACTGTCATAGCGATCAACACCTAAACTAAAAAGTGGTATGTGCATAGCTATCACATGTGATCAAGTTTACATGTTTATACAGACATGATAATGATCACAATGATTCAAAGAAATAGATGAATTGTTACTATCCAATTAACATTATCTGTTAAATAAGTTAATCAAAGGGGCTTGACAATGATCGACCATAATTGAAATACATCGTAGGAGAGTTACTATGGTTATAACCAAATGATACGCCTAACTTGACCATTACAATGTAAATTAATTTTCATAATTCCAATCTGTTTATTGTTCTTCTAAATCCTTTATTGTTCTTTTTAATAATTTATATCTTACTTATTTATTACATTACAGATATTCACCATTTGGTATATTCTTTCTAATATTGGGTAAAATGTTGGAAATTGAAAATTTAAGTGATACAGCAAAAGCATTAGGTTTATATATGATAACTGTAGTTACTGGTTTGGCTATACATTTACTTGGTACATTAGCATTACTCTATTATTCGGTAACAAGAAAAAATCCATTCACATTCTATAAAGGTTTATTTCAAGTGAGTAACTATGACATTGTTCAAATATCAATAATAATCACTTTCTTTTTAATCATTGATTCACAATAATAAGCAAAGATGAATAATGGCTAACAGTGGAATACAGGATGCATGTTTCGTCCTATTTGGGACACATCAGTTGAATTGAGATCTCAATATGTTTTGTGAATAGTGACAATTTTGAATAAGATTATAGTTTTGTTCATTTTTATACTGAAAGTAATAACAAGCATTAACTACTTATTCATAGTTTATTTCAGTTCGAGTTCACTTCATATGATAAGTCTTGGTTAGTTTAAAAAAATTGAACATGTACATATATTTTCTTTTCAGAAGAATTTCTTGTCTGAAATTGAGCACTTATAACTAAACTGAGATGGATTTCACAGTACACTGTAGGTAACTGCAGATTTATCAAATAGATATCTTAGTTCAATTCAAACTTAAGTCATCATTCAGATGATGATTTATTAAAGCTCATTATAAATCGTCCTTTCATATAGTTAGCTAAACATTTCGTCATGCTATACCTCGTATTGATTTAATGCCCTGGTACGGTTGGGGGTGAGGAAAGTCAGCTCATCCTTTACAAATGCTCTCATATGGTCACGTGCATACAGCCACTGATAAGGAAGTCTTACTCATTGCTTTCTCGTGGTGGGGGTGTCGTTTACGAAGTTGAGAGGACGTAAAGTGAATATCCCGTACTTTAACCGAGTTAGTTGATATGGAGGTTCTACCTAGGGAAGTTGGAAAACCCTGATTCCAACCCAATTAAACACATGGGTTCCAGAATTCTGAGGAAACAAACGGTATACGAACCTATTGTTGGTCACCGGCTACCATGTGATCACATCTCCTGACGTTGCTCCACTGTCTTGTGGATTAGACCTTTAGATCGAAGGCTCCAGGTGTGGCCCTCTAAGAAACCCACCTGCTTCGGTTTGGGCAGCCGTGCAGTATTACAGCCCACACACAAATCAAGTGACTTGTGAGGTGCATATGTATTCGATGCCCCTTTGTTTCAATATTTACGTGTTCAAATAAATAAACAGTAATGAGATCAATTATATCAGTCAGTCAGCTACAACTTAGGACCAGGCACATATCATATCTTTTTCACGGGTACTGGTACTGTTGCCACTTCCAATAATCAGGAATTTGCCTTGATAGTTCTATCATACTGTACTAACGTGATGTCGCAACTTGAACTGATGAACATATGTGCCACGTTCAACATTACATCTGACTGATTGAGTATTTATGAAAACCAGTTTCATTCTGATCGACCGTTATCAACCATCTTAGAACTTGGAGTGACTACGAAAAACTGGGTGTTGAAAAGAGTCAGAATTATAATTTATTTAGACCTATGCGTTTAATTTTAATAGTAATTATTTAATTTAGTTGAAAGAACGTTAACATTACTGATTATTTCCTCATTTAAAAATGTTTATATTTCTATGCTCAACTATGTTATCATTTTTATCGGAATTGGAGTTTGCGGTGATTAAAATAATATTATTACCTGAATTCATGAGTCGATTTAAGCTCAGTTTTCTAAAAGTTCGGCGCTCACGTGCACTACCGAAGGTCCTGGGTTCAAGTCCCATATTCGGAATCGTGGATGCGCAATGTTGTAGAGTCCTATATTAGAACGAAACGCTCATCCAATGCTTCCAGGTTTTCAATAGTGATCTAGCTTAAATGGACTCATGAATTCAACTATTAAAATCATTCTAAATTAAAAACACGAAGTTCAGCGAAGGGATCTCTTATCAACGAACTTATTAGAAAGCTTTACAATTATATATATATATATATATATATATATATATATATATATATATATATATATATATATATATATATGAAAATGTTTTGTTAAAGTACTCATTCCCATATTAAATGTGAACACAAATGACTAAAATGATGTAATAGAAAGATTATAACACTAGACTACGTAATACGAGTAATATTAATAGATTTAAATTTAATGAATGTAACGACGGAAGAAATCAGGATGGCCATCAGACAAATCAAGAGCTGAGAAGCAGCAGGACCGGAAAATATACCAGCTGAAGAACTGAAGTTATACAATGAAGCATGGAATATAATGGATAGCCCAGAATCAATCAGAATATTTGGACTTCTCAGATAACCTGTCCCATATACACGAACAAATACAGATGAAGACAACTAGTGTAGCAGCAGCCTCTGAATTAGTAGGCATCAACATGCACATAGGAAAAAGCAAAATCCTCAAATACAACGAAACTCTGGAAGATGTGAAATCCTTCATGTACCTGGGAAGCATCATCAATGAACAAGGAGGATCACATGCAGACGTAAAGGAAATGATTGGCAAAGAAAGGGTCGCATTCCTACAATTGAATAACATATGCAACTGAAAACAACTGTTAACCAATATCAAAGTCACAATCTTCAATATGAACGTCAAGACAGTCCTACTGTACGGAGTTGAAACGTGGAGAACTACAATAATCATCAAGAAGGTACAATTATTTTTAAATAGTTGTCTATGTAAGATACTCAACAGTCATGGGCCGGATGCTATCAGTATTTATGAATAAAATAGTGAGAATATAAGACACAAGTAAAGGGGAATGCAGTAATAATAATAATAATTAAAACCAAGGTAACGGTAACGATAGGACGTATTCCTTTTGTACGCATAGTTCTACTTTGAGCTCATGGATGGTAAGAGCTTTAGCTACTTTTAGTAGTTGGATACCAAGAAATCTAAGTAGATTTGAACGAATCATATATACAACCTTAAAATCGAACTATGGATCCGTAAAATGATTACAGTCGATTAGGTGTTCAAGTATAGAACTCCTAACTGCTTTCCTCTCACCTTTGATGAACCAAACTGGGACGTGTCCCTGTATTCGAATCTAAAACTATTGTTATTATTCGTATTACGTAATCTAGTGTTATAATCTTTCTATTACATCATCTTGGTTATTTATGTTCACATTTCTTCAAGGAACTAGTACTTTAACAAGAAAAGTTTCATATGTATATACAATTGTACAGCTTCTTTGAAAAGAGATCCTTTCATTGAACTTCATATTTATTAAAGTCATGTTATCATTCGTTCATTCGCCTTACAACACTCACATTTCATCGACAAATAAATTGTCTAAATTCTTCATTAAATTTACAAGAAAATAATAATAATTATTATTTTTTGTTTTGCTTTGGATAAGATTAGAATAGATTATGAAAAATGGTTATTGGTTTTTCAGTTTACCATGGTAGAAAAAAGATTAACCTCACACGCACACACATGCACACACAAGAAAGGAGCAAGATATAATTTATATTCATAGTGGATACGTTTTAATCTCATCGAATTGTATGTAAATAAATCAAGTAAGATAAAAACCTCACTCCCCTCCATCTTAGCAACAACAACAACAACAAATACAATATATACCCTCTCAAAAGAGATTTTAATGTGAACAGTAAAATGAAGTGGTTGATTTACTTGAACTAGAATAGAAGAAGAATTAAAACAACTAGCTAAACTTTATCGTAAAATCAAAAAAAAAAAGAAAAGAAGAAATGATGTAATTTAGTTCATTTTAGGAGGGGGTGGAGTGGAGTGGGGTGGGGTAAATGAATCGGTTGTTAATCATAAAGATACCTTAGATATTGTTATCTAATTTTTTTTGTATTAGATACTAATCTTATCTCTTCTTTTACACTTAGGTGAAAATATAGATTTTTTTTCGATTTTACAGTTTCTTTTTTTTTTCCTTCTCTCTTTTAAATGAAGTTAGTTTTAATAAGATCTAATGTAAATTATTATCAAGTTAATAGATTGAAACGAATAAGTGAAATGTATATAGATTTTTCTCTGATAGTATAAATGAGCGATCAAGTACTTGTTGTTAGGGTATTAAGTGTTTTTTTTTTTCGTACACATTCTTTTATTTAAAAAAAACAACAACTAATGAACTCGTATACGAAAGAGTATTTCAGGCTTCTTTACAACAAGGTGTTAAGTGTATCAGTGAAGACATTAAATTAAGTCAATAATGAATGTCAAGTTACGATGAATATATTAGAATATGACTGACTTATCTACGCTTGTTACTCCCAATGGAGTATAAGCCACCGACTAGTATTCTTCAACCCACTCTGTCCTGGGCTTTCCTTTACTTTACTACAACTATGGTGTATGCTACTTAAATCGATAGGCATAAGTAATATATAACATTGGTCAAAGATTGAAGGTCTGAAAGAAGAAGATTGAGAAGATAGCATTGAAGAAAACAGAAAGATATTTTGAATTGAAAGATTTATGAAGGACAGAAACGACAATTAATGGAAGATTTTCAAATGAAGTATTTAATGTATGGTTTCCATATCTTAAGAAAGAACTTTGCAATTTTGTATTAGACAATAAATTGGTTAACTCCACAACGTCTTCGCTCACTACACTACCAAACAGGACAACAATAAGAGAGACAAAAGACAATTGATTCTAACTTATATTACTATTCACAGAATGTTAACTGTAATACAGTAGAAATAAATTAACACATGCAAGTATGCCGTACTGGAAAGTTTTGAGTTCCACTAAATTCATGAATAGATAGATGTTAGATAGCCATTGAAAACTTGGAAGCACTGAGAGACCATTTTGTTCTCCTATGGGACTCCTCAGAAATCTCTATTCATGACTTCGCACATAGGGATCTAACCTAGGATCTTCATTTTCGAGTAAACACGCATCCTGGATTCCATTGCTAACCACTATCCATCTTTGCTTAAAAAGCTCATGTCTTCCATAGTTCGTCTTTATATATATATATATATATATATATATATATATATATATATATATATATATATATATAGCATGTTTCACTACTATGACTATTATCAGTAATACTGAATTGTATCTTTTCTATCTTTTTTCACTCTATTTATGCAACCTACAAAAGGCTTGGATTACAGCACTTGGAACTGCATCCAGTGCAGCTACTCTACCAATTACATTTCGTTGTTTAGAACAAAATCTAGGCATTGATAAACGTGTAACACGTTTTGTTCTACCTATTGGTGCAACAATCAATATGGATGGAACTGCACTATATGAAGCTGTTGCATCAATTTTCATTGCACAAATTAATGGAAAATATTTGACAATTATTGAAGTATTTATTGTAAGGTAAGGTCCAAAAAAACAAAACAAAGCAAACAATAGAGAATGATCATAACTAGGTCAAGTATTATTAAAATTTGAACCTTTATTCGATTATGCCACAACAGAATACTTGATTTGAGTTCAAATTATATGAGGATAATAAACGTCGAGTGTGGGACCCTTATCTGAATTTATTTGGATCGTACGAATGATTGATATTAAGATATTTATATCGGCAATCTTCGTATTTAATCATTGGCTTAATTAGCGTTAGTGAATAATGGTGTTAAAATAAGTCAAATATGAGAAAGGATCATTGATCCAGGCAGACGATCAAAGGAACGAAATGAAATGATGCGCGGTGAAGAAGGCATGTGAACCAACTACATTTAATCAAGCGGTAATTCATATTTATAGCCGGATAAAAATAAGTTACAGATATGTGATGAATAGAATAAGAAGTGTACACACACATACGCTCACATAAAAACAGTCAGGGGTTGACAAGAATATAGGTAACAGGGTCAAAACGTGAGTCAAAAAGAATGGATAAATTGTCTTATCCAGAAACTAGAATAACTTATGTGGGCTTAACATAGTAACCGACACTACAAGAGCATTGGAATTAGTGGAGTATAGCATTTTACAAGGAAGGTATTTTGAAGCATGAAATAAACAATGAATTATTTCAAGATGGAGGTGACACTACCCAACTATACGAATTACTGTAGAAATTTGGATGTATATATGTTCACAACACAACGATTGACAGACAACTGAGCTCATCATTAGGCTGTTGTATGACATCAAACGTAATTATTTCGTTTCACATTATAGATTACTATAGAACATTTTTCAGTAAACAATATGCGAATCCCATTCCTTTGTAAGTGTGAACTTTAAAGATACAGACATTTTCGAAAGTCATTTATTTCATCCTGGAACTATTTCTTCTCAGTTCTGTACACCATTACTATTGTATTGGGGGGGGGGAGACAGTAGAATGTGATTGAATATAAAATCACAGAACATCTTAGTAAAATCTGAGAACTACGTCATTTGTCTCAGACTTTATTGTTCTTTCAATTCTACAACAGTCATCATTTGTTCTTGTTCTCTTTTCTTTGATCTTCCTAACCTTATACTTCCAGGCATTTCACTTTCAATTGATGATATGTACTACTTATATCTGTCGAGATCAGTAGAACACACTACACTATTACTAGTGAATATAACATAGAAATGAACTTTCCAAGTCAAAATATTCAACATTTTAACTAATATAAGTACTGTCAGCTAGATGATAAGATATGTAAAGTAAAATTTTGAATTAATCATAAATTTATAGTGGAATTCATAAGATTTCTAACAAAAATATTAAAATTCAGTCACTTTTCGGTTCTCACAAGATCGTTGCTGTGAAATGTGCAATCTATGCGCTCAAAAGCGTTTAGCCTCGACTGTATTCGGTTACGAAAAAAAGATCTGGCTAGAGTCTAATGAAACTGCAACCATTCAAAATGCTAACTCGCGTACAATGATACGAAAGTTGTTTAAAGATAACTTGCTTATTCGCAAACCTATGACAGTCCATTCTCGTCCTCGATTCAGACAAAACTTGATTGGATGTAGAAAAGGTCGTCACTCGGGAACGGGTAAAATGATTAAGTATAAGTGAATAGTGCGTTACCTCATTTACAGGTTTCATTAAAAGTGGTCACACTAAGTATTATCGAGATGTGGAAGTTCTCAAATAATTGAAAGGTTGACATCAATGCTAACCTAATTCATGCACAAAAGAATGATTAAAAATGAAAACGACTACACTCTTTTAATGGCTAGGTCCTATGTACATGCTACTCAATAGTCTTATATGAGGACGAAAGAAATATACAATCCTTCCAGGTTACCAATGGTTTTCAATTCATGATGTAAACATTTTCGAAATATTCATCAACTCTTGATCTGACATTTCATTCAAGTATCTATGTACAACTAACAACAGATTTTGCGTGCTAAAGAATAAAATGAAGTATAAGTAGAAATTAGTAATTATTTATTAAATGATAAGCTAGTTTTATATTCATCATTGGTTCGAAATAGCCTTGACCAGTGGAGTCCAATCTGTGTTGGATGTAGACAGTTATTCACTTCAGAGATAGTGAATAAAGGGTTGCACGAGATCATGGATCGATTGAAATTATACATTGACATCTTTGGATACCGACCCAGTGTTCTACAGGCTATGTCTACGCGCATTGTACCAAAGGTCCTGGGTTCGAATCCAACATGTGGTATCGTATATGCTCACTGATGAGGGGTCCAGTGCTTTCAGGTTTTCGATGGTAGTCTAGCTTAGATCAACTCATGAATTCAACTATTAAAACGTGTGTATTCGTTCGTTTTGTTTTTTTCTGTTCACCATTCCAATCTTACTTATTTTAACATCATTTACAAACAGTAATTATCTTTTAAAAATTATATATTTCTGTTGTATACCTAACTTGTCCATCATTCTCATATTGTTTTGAATAAAAAGTACTTCCAGGTTCCCCATGGTAGTCTAGCTTCAATTGTCTCACGAATTCAATTATTAACTCACTACAATCTCCACAAAACCCCTGTCCGATTATAATCATCATAAGCTCACTCGTGACTAGCTTCAAGAGGTATTTCTTGAAGTTCTAATGAGAAGTCCTATCCATTGTAGATCAACCAAGTCTGTTGTGAGATAGTACCTCACTGAAGACAATGGTAAACGGTGGCGTAATTTCATGAATTGGTTAAAGTTAAACAATAACACCGTTGGATGTCGGCCGGCTCAATGGTCTAGTGGTTAAACATTCTCCCACGAGACCGATAGGTCTTGGGTTTGAATCTCACAAGGCGAGGCCGTGGATGCGCTCTGCTGAAAAATCCCACACTAGGACGAAACAGCCATCTAGTACTTCCAGGTTTTCCATAGTGGTCTAGTTTCAATTGACTCATCAATTCAACTAATAAAATAAGCAAAATAGTTAATAGAATTAAAGAAAAATAAATGATGAACAAAATTGAATAACAACTCATTGTTTTATTTATTCAATTCTAATTCCCTTGATAGTTTATTTCTTATTTTCTAGTCAAATTAATTTTTTCTTCATTTGTTGATGTATCTGTTTTAGGATCATCTATTGTTAGTTTAATTATAATTAGAATCCTAATTTTATTCTTGTTTTAATTACTAACAAGTAATAAAAGTGTTATTTCAAAATACTCTAAGTTATAAACCATTTTTTCAAACTAATGAATTAAGCAAAGATGGATAGTGGCTAGCAGTGGAATCCAGGACGCGCGTTTCGTCCTGTTTGGGACTCGTCAGCTGGATGTACCTGCATCTCAGAGTTGATGTTCACTCTGGGACTCGAACTCAGTACCGTTCGTTTCAAACGCCATCGCGTTATCCACTAAGCTACTGAGTCCTGATAGCCACTTGCTTGTGCAATGGGTTGAAGTTGAATTCACTTGATATTGTTTTACTTGAATTTTCCCATTGATGTTTTTGGACTGAAATTGAATTAAGTATGAAATAAAATGATCATAGATAGATATTTTCTGGTATATGGGGTTTTTGTAGTATTCCTGATTTTTTAGTATAGGGTTGTGAAGATTGTTGAATTTTATTTGAGATAATGAACTGATCAATGTTAGATCACCATTAAAAAGCTGAAAGTAAAAAACGACTATTTTGTCCTAGTATTAGACTCCTCAGCAGTAAGTATTCATGAGAACAAAGGTTCTGTGTTTGGTTCCTAGTTGATGAGTAATAGATACTCACTTCTAAGAAGTCTCATGATACGGCGAGTTGGTTGTTCGTTACGTATAGATTTTCGATGATTTTCAAACTCAGATCGGTTACTGATCTCAATCAATGCTAATTATTTAAATGTTTACGAAATCAAACACCGACACATTTCTTAAATAATGAGTACGTTTATTTGTTTTTTTCCAGCAATAATTATGTATTTTTCTATTATTAAAATTTATTTGAACACATAAACATTGGTACAAGGAGGCACCGAAAACATATGCACCACACAAGTCACTTGGTTTGTGTGTGGGCTGTAATACTGCCCACACGCCCAAATTGAAACGAGTGGTTTTCTGAGAGAGCCTCGTCGGTGCCTTTGACGTAAAGATCTAATCCACAAGACAGTGGAGCAACGTCAGAAAATGCAGTCGCATGGTACCCGATGACCAATAATTGGTTCATACACCATTTATTCCCTTAGAATCCTGGAACCCATGTGCAACATTGATGTGTAATCAAAGTTTTCTAACTTTCCTAGGTGGACCCTCAATATCTACCAACCCGGTTAAAGTTCTGGACATTCGCTTTTCGTCCTATCAATTTCGTAAACAACACTCCCACCATGAGAAAGCAGTGAGTAGGACTTCCCTGGTAGTGGCTGTATACGCGTGTCCATGTGAGAGCATTTGTAAAGGTTAAGGTGAATTTCCTCACCCTCAACTATACCAGGGTATTTGGGGACATTAATTATGAGAATTAAGAGTTGGTATACGAATAACCATTGAATTTGTTTAAAACAACAAACAAGAAACATTATGTTCATTTAAATAGTCTGAATACATTATGGATTTTTTAAATTTAACCGAGTTAGTGGATATGGAGGTTCATCCTAGGGAAGTTGGAAAATCCTGATTCTAAATCCGTGGTGCACATTGGTTCCAGAATCCTGAGGAAACAAATGGCATATAAACCTATTGTTGGTCACCATCTACCATGAGATTACATCCCCTGACATTGCTCCACTGTCTTGTGGATTAGACCTTTACATCGAAGGCTGCGAATGTGGCCCTCTAATAAAACCACCTGTTTCGGTTTGGGCAGCCTTGCGGTATCACAGCCCACACACAAATCAAGTGACTTGTGTGGCGCTTATATATTCGATGCCCCTTTGTACCAATATTTATGTGTTCAAATGAATAAATAAATAAGTGATACGTTTTATTCTTATAATCCTCGAAAACATACCTAATCAAGGATAACGTCGAAACAGTTCAACTTTTAAATAAATTGTAACGAGTCAATACTCATTTTGAATTAATCTCAAATAACTGTATTCTACAGTGACAATCACTGTAATTCTTCACCCATTTATCAAATTAAACCTTAGTGATAATTTTTATACTATTAACAAAAGTTGTAAGTAGTATACAGTCGTTCAAGCAAAACCACCTATAATTTTGGCCAAGGTCTTATTGATTATAACTATTTCGACAAAACTATACCGTTCTTTATCACTAAAAAAGTCAAATAGTTAATAACATATAGTGCGTATTATAATTAAGGATACAATTACACCACTTGTTGTATTTTTAAAAGAGACAATCCGCTTCTATGGATAGAAATAAAGTCCTAAATATCAATGGAAGATTCGAACAAACAATATCGAGTGAATTTAAACTTCACCACATTGCACGAGTAAGTGGCTATCAGGACTCAGTATCTAAGTGGATAACGTGGCCTTCGGGGCGAACAGTACTGAGTTCTAGTCCCAGAGTGAACATCATCTTTCAGAAGCAGGTACATCCAGTTGACAAGTCCCAGATAGGACGAAACGTGCGTCCACTATTCCACTGCTAGCCACTATCCAATTTTATATAAAATTAAAGTTTACCTAATTTTGGATGAGTTTAGTTAGAAAATAAGCTTTTTGCTAACCATAAACATTGTTATCTTAATTAGTTACACATAATTTAAACATGTTTTATAAATGTCCAACTATTCAGGTAAAAAAAAGTGGTATGTATAAACTGGATGTTCTAGAATCTTATCAGTAGAATATGGATTATGTTCACCATAACCTCGTATGTTCAATTTTCTTGATGAAGTTCAAATAAAAAAAAGATAGAATGTGTCTAGTAGTACAAGTCACAATATTTATTTTCTCCTGTTTGAAACTCATTGGCTGAGTGTACCTTAATCTCAGTATGGATTTTCATTTGTAAATCCAACCACAATGTCTATAGCTTCAGACACTCAAATCATTATCCACTTAGCTATTAATTACACATAACCACTAGTTTATACAACGTGAATGGATTTAATTTCAATCTTATGATGGTTTTAGAATCGAAATTCAGTGAAAAGTGTTATAAACAATATGATTCAATACCAGTTTACAAGTTCAATTAAATATTGGATATGTTATATACAAAGAGATATTATTATTTTAATCAATATATGAATATCTAATTAGAGAGGAGTTTTGTGGATATTATAGTAATTTAATTGATTAATTCATGAGTCTAGTGAAGCTAGACCATCATGAATAACCCGGAAGCACTGGACGGTCGTTTCGTGGATGCACACTATTAGAGAGTCTCACACTGGGACGAGACAGTGGTCTAGCTTCAATCGGCTTATGAATTCATCTATTAAATTATTTAATTACTAAATTGGGGGAAATTTTCCTCTTATGACTTCATCTCAAGTAATTTCAACTAGTTGGAATAATAATATTTCCAGTATTCAATGTTATATATTTAACAATAAACTAATTTACCAATGTCTAAAGACATCTTCAAGGTAAAGTTTTGTAGTTTTCATGGAAAATCTACTTAGTGATTATAAGTAGACGCAATTGTAAACAAAAATAGTTCGAAGCACGCGGGTGAGATTGTGTATGCTCACTGTTGAGGAGTCACCTACCAGGACGAAACGACCGTCCAGTGCTTCCAGGTTTTCAATAGTGGTCTAACATTGGTTGTTTCATAATCTCAATTACATCTGGATTTTCTAATGTATAACTTGTATGAATCATAGCATTATATCGTGATCTATTTAAAATTTGATAACTGTAATCTATATATATAACTTAATTACGCCTGTTACCCATCCCACATAGAACAACATAGGTTGCTCACCAGTATTCTCCATTCAACTCTTCTCCAGGTAATCTTTTCCAATTGCTATTGATCCTTTTCATATCTTTTTCCATTTCCCGACGGAGTATGTTCTTTGGCCTTTAATATATACGTAAATGTATATAATCTAATTTGTTAATATTGTTTAGCGTTAGAATAGCACAATTGACTGAAGAAAAAGAGAAAACTTGCATAAATGATAACTTTTTTTCTCAGTAATGTGATTTCCGAATGTTAACCAAATAACCAAGTGACTTACAGTTAATATAGGCATTAGTTACAAGATACTTCTGTGATATTACTTATAAGGTAACTAGTAATGATTAATGAAGAATAATGAAGAAAGATCAATAATCAGTTAACAATCTATCAATTAAGCTTTAAAACTTCTATTAACTTGTTGATTAAATCATTTTCTATAAATTATTTCTATCAGTTTAACAGCAACGTTGGCAGCAATAGGAGCGGCGAGTGTTCCAAGCGCTGGTTTAGTTACTATGATGTTAGTGCTTACATCTGTTGGATTACCTACAAAAGATATTTCTTTAATTTTAGCGGTTGATTGGTTACTGTAAGTTTAAAAATAAACAATAATCTACTTTATTTTATGATAATAAAATTACTTTATAGTTTTACATTAGAAATTGTCTTTAGCTAAACAACTAAATGTCAATAGATAGCTATTAGTAAGCTCTTCAATGGTACACAAGCATAACTTCACTCGATGTCGAACGCATGATTCTCAACCCATACAGAGAATGTATTACTCATAAATCATCAAGTTAATATACAACGGAGAAAAATCTTCAATACTGTGTAACTTTTATTGATTACAGTTAGTAAAATCTATTTCATTACCAACATGCTTCACCCACCACTGTCTACTGTTTCTAAATTGATTTGAAAGAAATAATGAGAGAGTGAATCGCAACTAAGCACATAATTAATATTTGTGTAAATCTATGGGAACTATTCAATTTTACGATATACACTGTTTTCAATTAAGATTTCGAATGACTAGTAGAATACTATTTCGTATCGTTATATTTTGCAGTCCGTTTCAATTACAATATATTGTCCTATGTTTGGTGATAGTTATTAAGTCATAGGAAGGAAACAAGGTTGCCTGGGGAACTTCATCACTAAATGAATATGTTTATGAGCAAGTTAGCAAACTATAGCTTCTTCGATATATCATACTATTTCTATTTAAATAGTTTCACTTTAGAAAAGATCTTCATTTATACTGATATAGGAAAGCAGAGCAAATCTCTCAGGCAAAAATAAAAAAACATCGAAGATTTCATTGATTATTGATTTAATATTAGTCTGTGAGTGTGAACTAATGTTTTCAAAGTTCACTTGGAGTTGTTTACTTGTATTTTCCCACTGATGTTTAGAACTGCAATTGATCAGTTTCTTGTTAGTATATGTGCATTCTGTGCGAATTGTCATGATATAGCCTTAAATCACACGCATTATAAGCGTAGATGGATAGTGGCTAGCAGTGGAATCCAGGACGCGCGCCACATCGTCCTATTTAAGGCTCGTCACCCGGGTGTTCCTGCATCTCAGAGTTGATGTTCACTCTTGAACATGAACTCAGTGTTTTCAAAGGATACAACTAATTGAAAAAAATTTAGTTTATCTGAAAAAATTTCACTGTGAACAACTATGACTAAGATTTGAAAAATCTACACATCATTCATTTCTATTAAAGTTGAATAATTTAAATCATTGGAAACAGAGTAATAAACAATATAACTAATTCATATTGGTTTGAGACTCTTCAATTGTACAAGCTAAAACAATGATGATGTTAATATCTCTCAAGTGTTTAAACAATTGCACCCAAATCTACTTGTCTACATATTTGATTCTCTCTATAAAACAAGTGAGAAACGATGTCTTTCCGTCATCTTCGCCTATACCCCGACAGATCGTAGCCCGGATGCAATCAAGGATGAATTCTACCACCAGTTAACTGTTCTTCTCCAGAAAGTGCGTTCGACAGATATTGTAGTCCTAGCCGGAGACTTGAGTGCTCAGGACGGGAGTCCAGGCACAGAAGAGAGTCGTTTAGGTGGCGATGGGGATTTGTTGGTCTCAGGACAGATAACCTGTTTCTGGATAGCAATAACGTCCGGCACAGTCATCGCCGATGTGCCACCTGGCATCTTCCCTCTGGACCTCAAGCCTGGACTCAGATTGATGACATCGCGATCAGCTACCGCTGTCGTAGTTGTGTACAAGACTGTCACTCCTTTTTGAGTACCTATCTGAACTCTGATCATGCCCTGGTCTGCGCTAATCTTACCTTACTTTTCAGTGACCAATGAAATTTGGTGCCCTCTTGTATCAATATTTATGCGTTCAAATAAATAAAAAAACAAGTTCATGGACTGTGATGAGAACAACTGAATCATAAAATGAACAGAATAAAAAGTCGTTAAGTTTCTCATCAATATGATTAAATATTAGTAGGTTTATGGTTTAAATATCTTTTTTTGTGTGTTTTTTTCAGTGATCGAATTCGTACTTCAATCAATGTAATGGGTGATGCAGTTGGAGCTGGTATAGTTAATCATTTATGTTATAAAGAATTAGCTCAAAAAGATGCTGAAATTGATAAAGAAATAGATGAAGTTGTAGAAGAATATACACGTGAATTATCTAATGTAACTAATATAACAGATCGTGAAAAACGTAATTCATCTAGTATAGGTCGTCATAATAAAAAACGTATGAGTTTAGCTGCAGCAATGCGTTTACAAGAAAATACATCACCACTTGGTACAGTTATGCCAAATCAATCAACAATAAATGAACCAGAATCACCAACATCTAAATCATATTTACCAATGAATATACATCCAAATGATAAAAATGATAATTAATTATTCCATAATTACATTTCTATTATTATTATTATTACTATTATTATTATACTTTCTATTATTGAATACTTTGATAGTTTAAGTATATTACTTTTTTGAAGTTCTTTATCATACTATTACACGTCTGTTTCTTCTTTCTTTCATTCTTTATCTTATTTTCATTCAATAGAATTAGACATTTGAAAACTGCTCAGTAACTCCCTTTTTCTTTTGTTTTTTTTTTAAAAAAAAAGCAGAAAAAAAATGAGAAAAAACACACAAAAAAAAAGAACAAACATTTTAAATTCATGTTTAAGTTTGGAACAAACATTAGTGTAGTATTATTTTATTAAGATAACAAAAAAAATTGATCAAACTCTGAATAAAAAAATCGATAAATTGGTTACTAGATTACATAATTAATATCATTAATTGTAAACTAATAATGATAATAATAATCAATATTGTAAACAATTTCATGATCAGTTTCTTTTTCCATATTCACATGAATTTATATATATAATTCATATTCTCTAGAAAAAAGGGAATAACAATACACAATAGTAAGATGAAGTTACCAAGAGAGAGGAACGGAGGGAGGGAGAGATCAGTTGTTCTGAATGTTCATTGTTTATTATTTAATAGTAATTTTGGATGATACAATTATTTTCTATTCAATATTACATACAATTCATTTTCAAGAAGAAAAAGGAGAAAGAAGAAGAAGAAGAAAAAAGAAAAAAAGGAAAACAAAGAGAAAGAATCCGTTTTAATTTATTTAGAATGAATGATATATTGAACTATTTATTCATTTTATTTAACAATAATCATTCATTGTACGATTGGCATTTTATGTTGTATCATTGATAATGATAATTCTATACGTATAAATAATAATAATATTTATTAATTTAATATGTTTCACATATATTAGCTGTTCATCACAACTCTATATGATGCTTACTTAATTACTTATGTCTGTTACCTGTCATAAAGGAGCATAGGCTGTTCATCAGTATTCTCCGTTCAACTCTATCCTGTGAAATCCTTCCCAGTTGTTATATATTCTTTTGATGTCTGCTTTGAATCCTTGATGGAATGTGTTCTTTGATTTTCAACTTTCTCGTTTCCCTTCAAGATTCAAAGTAAGTGCTTGTCTCGAGATACAATATGATGATTTTCTCAATGCATATATTATCCACATCCAATATCTTTTACTAATTTCTTCTTTAACTGGTAGCTGATTTGTTCTCTTCCATAGTAGGCTATTGTTGATGATATACGGCCAACGAATATTCAGTATCTTACGTAGAAAATTGTCTAGAAATATTTGCACATTTTTGATGATGGCTCTGTTAGAAAACTAACACAGCTCCGTACAATAAAACTGTCTCGACGTTCATATTAGAGATTTTGACTTATATTGGTTGACAGTTATTTTGAGTTGCATATGTTCTTCAACTGTAGGAATGATTTCCTTGCTTTGCTAATTCTTGTATTTACGTCTGTATCAGATCCGCCTTGTTAACCGATCATGCTAACCAGATAAGCGAGTGTTCCACCAACTGTGATGAATAAACTTTACATGATAGCAAATGTATACATGTAAATAATAGATTGTCTGTCACAGTAGATTGAAATAGATATATTTTTATATTTCATTAACTTACTAGTAGGTTGTTGATGTGTTAAACATATTTGTCAGCTAAAGATTTATATATTTGTCTTTGATTACTACTAAAAGTGAGTAATATCAACCGTTTATTCATATTGAAATGGTTGAAGGTAAGTTTAAATCTGTAATCAACTGGTTATAAGTAGATTGTTTAACCCAGTGTTTCATATAGCTTCTTGATAAATATTTTTTACAAGTTATTGTTAAATAAAACCGATTTAACTATGAAGTTCATTAGTGAATCCTTAAGAGGATAAATAATTTCTTCAAGATTCGAGTCAATGTTTCAGGGTACGACAGACAGTGATAAGATTGAAATTTTGAAGAGGATCAATTTTAAAAAAACTTTATTCCGCTTGGTATTATTTTATTTGAATCTTCCCATTGATGTTTTAGGACTGAAATTGATCAGTCTCTTATTGGCATATGTGCATACTGTGTGTATCGCCTCGATATTGCCTTAATTTACAAGCATTATAAGCAAAAATGGATAGTGAATAGCATCGGAATCCAGGACGCGCGTTTCGTCCTATTTGGGACTCGCCAGCTGGATGTACGGTGCTGGGTTCGAGTCCCAGAGTGAACATCAACTCTGAGATGAAGGTACATTCAGCTGACGAGTCCCAAATAGGGCGAAACGCGCGTCCTGGATTCCACTGCTAATCACTATCCATCTTTGCTTATAAAACATATAATCATTCAAATATCGTTGAATAGGCACTAAGCATTAATTTTGGTTACTTCAAGTTAGACTGGTCAAATCAGGAAACAACATTAACATAATTTGCAAACAATTAGAATAGTTGCATTCATGATAAGCTTAAAAAATCTAAACAGCATTATTATAGTTTTAAACAGTTCCATCAAAATTTATGATTTGAATTGCTAACAAGCATGAAAACTAAGTCCAGTATATCTTGCCGATAATCTCTAACCCTCTTACAAAGGTTTTTATTTGTTCAGAACATAAAACTATGTGAAATTGTTTAAATATACCACACAATTTTAAATTGAACAGGAGTATTATTAATAATATTAGTCTAAACATAAGTTAGTCAGTATTCAATAACGTAGGATCTAGTATGAATATGAGAATTCAGTTCAAATGAATTCATATTACACTGAGAGAGGGAATTAACGAAATGGAAATCAAATACAACGAATTGATTTTAAATTCAATCAAAATCTAAACATAAAAGATGAAGAAACGGAATAAGTGAAATAGAAAGTTTTACGCATGATGTTCAATGAGAAATGTAACCAAGCTAACTTTTACATCGGTATACTTTAAAACTCTTATACGCATGATCTTTGGTTGGTTGAATACGAGTAAACTTTAGAATCTTTTTCTCTCTTTAGTACACATATGTATGGGCAAATATTAGACTGTTAACGTGAGTAGGAAACCAAACTAGAAATCCTTTTCCCTAGTAATGATTATTTTCAATGATACTATGTCGAATTTATTGTTGAAACCAAATTAGCTTCATCTTGATCTATTTCAAGTCAAAAAATTTGGTTTGCACATAACTTGTTAGGTTGTCATAAAACACAAAGTAAATGCGATAGCCAAGTTATATACACACATATATAAAGACAGTTTATCATCGTTACATAACCTTTATTAATATCAAATAAATAAAAGAATTTTTCCGTTTACATCAAGAACTGATCTTAGTAAAGAAGAACTATTGACAACGAGTAAGAACTAGACAGCTATTTCGTCTTGGTATGAGACTCTTCCAGTATTGGGCAGCTATGACTTTGCCAGAGATTCAATCCAAGAACTTCGGTCACTCTACGAGTGCCTAACCTTTAAAAAATAAATCCGCATCCAATAGTTTAAACTCTTAATTGCAATCAATTTGTGATATAGCTGCAGCCACTCTCAAATTTCACTAATAATTAATAACTACTTCAAACTCGACATGACTGAATTCTACTTCTTACGGCTTTTAATCAACTCCGACATAGAATGACTAGGGGGAAGGAAGGAGAATGGCTATTTGCAAATCTACGTGCATTCAGCAAAATGGTTATATGCGGCACTATATTACCCCATAAACGCATACACAAAGCTATATGGGTTTCTCCGGATCACACTACAGATAATCAGATTGATCGTGATTGCATTACTATAAAATTCAGAAAGCCAATTGAAGACGTGAGAACAAAGGTAGGAGCTGATATAGCATCAGATCACCACCTGTTGGTCGCCGAGATGAAACCGAAGCTAAAGGAGTACTGATCAATTGCAGAAACACCATTACAAAGGTTTAATACAGCCTTCCTCAACGAACTCATGATAGACTTCAGCAACAGATTCCAAGCCATACAAGATCTATTCAAAGAGGAAACTTCTATGGAGAACGACTGGTAAGGGGTCAAACAAGCAATAACGTCAACGTGCCAGGAGCCTCTGGGAAGCAAGATGCATCACCACATGGAATGTATCTCTATCAAAACTCTGGGGAAGACTCAAGAAAAGAAGAACGGGAAGACAATGATTAACAATAGCCGAACAAGAGCAGATAAAGTAAAGGCAAAAGCTGAATGCAGAGAAGCAAACAAGCATGTGAAAAGAAATATTAGGGACTACAAAAAGCACCCAGAAGTACTGGTGGAAAAAGGTGCAAGAGAAGGAAACATGAAACAACTATATGACACAATGAAGAAACTGAGAGGAAAATATGGCAAACCAGAAAGATCAGTCAAGGACAAACAAGGCAAGTTAGTTACTGAGATTCAGGAACATGGGAACAGGTGTGTAGAGCACTCTGAAGAACTCTTGAATAGACGAGCCCCACTGAACCCACGGGACATCGAAGCAGCACACACATACCATCCTATAGATTTCGCTTCACCAACGACCAGCATTGCCATCAGACAAATCAAGAATGGAAAAGCAGTAGGACCTGACAACATACCAGCTGAAGTACTGAAGTCAAACATGGAAGCAACTGCAAATATGCTTGATCTTTTACTTAAGAAAATCAAGGAGAAAGAACAAGTGCCGATGGACTGGAAAGAATAACACCTAATTAAGATATCAAAGAAAGGACATCTGAGCAAGAATCAGAACTACACAGACATCACATGTCGGTACAAGGAATCATTTTCAACAAAGTGTTGCTGAACAGGTTGAAAGATTCACCAGATACTCAGCTTCTAGATCGAGAAACTGAATTCCGTAACGATCGGTCGTGCACAGACCAAATCGCCACATTACGAATCATTGTTGGACAATCAATTGAATGGAACTCGTCACTATACATTAACTTCCTTGACCATGAGAAAGCGTTGGACAGCGTGGATAGGAGAACCTTATGGAACCTTCTTCGACTCTATGGTGTACTTGGAAAGATACTAAACGTCATACGGAATTCACACGACGGACTACACTGCAAAGTCGTGAATGGAAGACAGCTGGCAGATCCATTCCAAGTGAGGACCAGAGTCAAACAAGGCTGCCTACCCTCCCCACCTTATCATTCTTCTGGTGGTCGACTGAATTATGGAGACCTCAACATCTCAGAGAAAGCATTGAAAACAATGGACAGTTTGCATGTAACTAGACGATATGGACTTCACAAGTGACCCGGTCTTTCTTGTCCCATACACAACAACAAATACTATTTTATTTTATTTTAACACATAGATATTGGTACAAGGAGGCACCAAATACATATGCGCCACACGAATCTCATTCGATATGTGTGAGGGCTGTGTTACTGCCCGGGTGCCCAAACCGAAGCAAATACAGGTCAGGACAACCAGTGTGGCAGAAGCCTCTGCATCTATACGAATGAAAATACACAAGAAAAGAAGCAAAATCCTCACATACAACACAGAGAACACCATATCAATCACACTTGATGGAGAAACTCTAAAAGAGGTGTAAACTTCACGTATCTGGTCAGCATTATCGATGAACAAGGAGGATTGGATGCAGATGTAAATGCAAGGAAAGCACTCCTACAATTGAAGAACATTTGCAACTCAAAACAACTGTCAACTAATATAAGTCAGAATCTTTAATACGAACGTTAAGACAGTTCCACAGTACGAAGTTGAAACTTAGAAAACTAACACACCTATCACCAAAAATGTACAAATATTTATAAATAGTTGTCTATATAAGATACTGAAGGCCACACTACATCAGGAATGAGAAGCAGACATCAAAAGGATGAATGGTTACTCAAAAGGATTGCCCAGGAAAGAGTTCAATGTAGAATCCTGGTGGGCGTTCTATGCTTGCACGAGGGGTAACAGGCGTAATTACGGCATTTCACTAGAACTTCGAGAATTACCACTCAAGATTTATCACTAGTAAGTAAGCATACAACAGAGGGGGTTTATAGAGATAGTTGAATTTTCATAGTTAACATAACAAACTGATTTTATATTAACAACAATTGTAAACCAATAAGCACTTGATAGATCTTTCGATGTAGTATAACTTTTCAATGGTTGTTTAACAAAGACCAGTTCAATGATATTCATTATGAAAATTCAAAAATTTCTATAAACCCCCAGTAGTAACTATTCTGTCTGCCAAAAATAAAATCAAAACTGATTTTAATTCTCATACCCAAATAAAATTTTACTTTACAGTAAAGATAATTCACAACCGATTTACATTGTTAGAGAGACTATAATTTATGAACGAACCAATTAGATATAAGAGAACAGATCTTATATTTGGCGCAAAATTTCTTTATTCATTTAAGTAAATAACATTTTGGCATTATAGATTATATCAGTTCATGATAAAAACCCTTAATATATATTCCTTAACCTTAACCATTATTAGTATTACTATTATTATTATTATCAGCTTTATTCAATATTCTATTTTTGGTACGATATAGAATTCTCAGCGTAAAGTATTTCAACAAGTTTACTTTTTTTCTTCTTGGTCGGTCCTGCCGTTAAATATTGAGTGATCGCCAGTTAGATGTTAGCAGTTCAGTAAATGAACATCTGAATAATGTGCATTCTTTTCGCTGTATATTGCCAGCAACCACATTGTCTCTTATTGAGTTTTTTGTAACTTTGACAACGAAAGGTTGTACACTTTTCAGAAGCGCAGCAGAATAGGTCATAAGATTAATAAAAATAATGATATATTAAAACAAACAAAAATAGATAACTTGTTGAAATATCTAGATGGCAGGAACAGGTAGCCCCGAAGCTCAAGCAGGCCTATTAATTGTAAATCTTAATTCTAATGCTTCATATTACTTTATAACCTTCATTTGGTTTCAGTTAGTAAGGTGGATATTCTCAAAGTCATCTTAATGTCATTCAAAGGTCTCCCCACTTTATTGATCTTACATCAGATTACATTAACAAATTATATAAATGAATGAAAGTATCATTAATTATTGTACAGTTTTCTTTTTTTTGGCATTCTTAACAAAATAAATAAAATTTGAAATGAAAATCAGCACAAACACACACACACACATACAAAATAATAAGTGATAAGTTATAGTTGAATAAAAGTAAACAAGTAAACAATAAGGCATTCAAGTAAACACTTGATTAAAAAACAAACAAACAAAACAAACAGAACAACTTACAAGATATTGTTACTAAGATACGTTCAAGAGAACTATCCAAAAGTATCATTTGTATAATGATGATAGAAAAGGGGTAAGGGGATTTTGAAATTGATCTTCTTTGAAAGACACTATATTTATAAAATATAAATATAAATGAATTGAATAGATTCAATTAATTGTTTACACCTAATAGACTATAATCTCTTTGAGGAAATAATATTGGAGATTGTTGATTTAAGTAAACTGCTAAATCAGACCAATCAATTTGTTTTAGAAGCTAAAAAAAAGAGAAAGAAAAATAAAGTGAAATTATGAGAATAAGAATAAGGGACGAAAAAAGCAAACAAACCCATGTTGTAGTGTTTTCAAAAGATTATTATTATTTATTTAAGCACATAAATATTGGTAAAAGGAGGCATCAATTGTACATACGCAACACTACGTCATTCTATTAATGTGAGGAATTGACTACTGTTCGGGCGACCAATCCGAAAGTGGTTTAGTTGGGCGGGCCACTCCTCTAACCTTTGACCTAGAGGTCATCTCACTTTCGTAAACAACACCCTCACAGAGAGAAGGTAGTGAGTAGGACTTCTTTGGACAAGAACGTACTCTCCTCACCCTCTGCCATACCACGGCATTTGAGGGTACTAAGTACATGACCAGACTAATAGATGAACGAACTGAGGATATTAAATGTTAATCAATAACACTTTAGTTACATGAATTTTATATTATTCAATGCATCCCATATTTGTAGCTAAATGCTTATTTCATTCGCGTTTTAATTGTTCCAAATATTATATATATATATATATATATATATATATATATATATATATATATATATATATATATATATATATAATGACGTGAACTAGAACTCAGAAGCGGAAAACCAATCTATTGTTAAATGTAAAATTACACAGTGCTTTCGTAAAATATGAAAATCAAACATAAAATATATTATTTACACATCTTCCTTCGTTTGCCCTGTACGTGCATCATGATTCTTCTAATCCTGCTGTCAGTTTTTTCAATTATCTAGTCTTTTTGTCTACTGACTTCTTACACTCTGACTAAAGTTCAATTAAATAGTTCTTATCAAAGTTTGGTCACGGAGTCAATAACTTTGAGATCATTCTTTTCCAATCAATTTTCTTAATGCGAAATATTTTCCTGAAATTGTTTAAACAGACAATTGACCCTAATCTAACTAGTAAAAGTAATTACCTGGACGATGACTCGATCATTGGAAGGCAGAAGACGCCGAACACATTTCATGTTTTCATCTATACAGTAGGCTAACTGCCATTTGTACTTACCACAGTTAACGTAACTATTAGATAGGCCGTGCACGTCATTCAAATGAATTCTTGTTTGCTTAAGTTGAGTGACTTAATTTGGGATTAAATTTCGGTACGTAAACTATTTGCGAAATCAGAAGTTACTAAGGCAATAATAAAACGATATATCCATAGAGTAAGAACAGCTTTTAGTTATCAATACAAAAATATACACCATTCGCTTTCTCAAACTGAAATGCAATTTTCTGTAAGCCTTTGTTGAAATCTGGTAATTTTCTTATTCCTAAACAATTCACTATAAGAATTCTTTGACACGAATGAATAAAAATGGTTTTCTTGAGATTTTATCATTTGGGTTGGATGAATAACGAGTGGAAAGAGCTGGAAAGGATTGCCCAGGACAGGGTTGGATAGTGAGTGCTGGTGGGCGACCTACGTTCCTCCACGAAGAGTAACAGACGTAAGTAAGTAAGTAAGTGAAATCATGACGCTTTTATTATCTTTATAGATAAAATCATCAGTCCAAACCCTATTTCATTGGTGTCATTATTCTCAGTACATGTGTTCTAACTTGTACTTCAATTCAGCTTTTAGTTATTAATGAAATATTCTATACGATTACAAAGGTAGTCAGTCAGTCATAAGCAACCTAAGATCGGAGGCATAGATGTGTATCACTTTCAATAACTATAAATTTCATCAATACAACCGTAAGAATATCTCAACACAACAGAAAATTGACGAACTTATGGAAAAGTATCGTTATGATAGCAAAAGAATAAAAACTCGAGAAGGAAATTAGGGAATAACATTAACAAAATAATAATAATAATAATAATAGGACTCAAAATTCAAAACAGTACATGTGTGATATATGCTACTTATGTTGACAGATATAAGTAGCATGAAACATCAATCAAAAGTAGAATGTCTTGTAACAGGAGATTGAGAAGATTGGAATGAGGAGAAAAGAGTAGAAAATTGAAAGCTATCAAGACAAAAACATGAATGGAGGAACAATGAAGTTTTTAAGAACCAATTAAAAAAAACATGTGCAAATAATGTAGTTAATGTATGATTCCATATTTAACTAAACCACTGTGTAATTTTCCCTTAAACAATAAATCGGTCATCCCAACCTGAGTGTTCATTCACTACATATGCATCTTCCCAATGATAAACAATTTTAAGTTATGTTAGTTAAATTCTTTATTCTTTCATTCTGATTCTAACCAACAGTCTATAATTGCATACACAGTTCATATAAACAACTTAATGACTATGTTTACTGACGATCATGTGTTGATTTGATCTGTCATAACATTTAGAAGAATTCACACTGAACTAGTATCCTAATCCATATTCATCTTATAAACTTTCAGATTTTAACAATAAATATGTTTGGTATTTATTTAATATAACAATAAATAGTCATTAATATACCCATGTTAGCCAAGGAAGAGTTGATTTAGCTATCTCTAAAGAATTTTCTAAAGTTGCATGACACTGACGTAGGACTCCAAATGAAGATGTAGGTGAAGATGGAAATGCACAGTTAATAATACCTCTTAATGCTCCGACAGGAGGTTCATCAATCTAAATAATAATAAAAAACAAAATGAAGAAACGAATTACAGTCTTAAAGTAATTGAAACAATGTGAGTAATTCATGAAAAATGGTAAATTAGTGCCTTAAAGCATTTACCTTTCAATTAAACAACATTGAAATTTTGAAATCAAGTTTGTCTCGTTTCTTTTAGTCTGTCCGATAGTATGCTACTAGAACGATATGGAAGATCTACCTAAAGGAGTTAGAAGACCCTAATTTTGAACAAATGGTGCATATGGGCTCATAAAGAATATACGACGACCACACAAATTACACACTCAAAATGTACCCCATCAAACATTAGTAAAAGAAAACAAGTCGGGTGAAAAAACTACGCTATTTTCAAGGTCACCCATGAGTTGTGAGAATGCAAGAGTAAAGCAAAAGAAATATCATAAAGAACATGAGTAATTCTTATTTTGGCAAAGATAAGGGAAAACGAAAGGACATTTTAGCTGTGTTCTGGAAGAATGATTACCCATCTAACATCTCATTCAGTACATGTTTATCAATGCAACACATCATTCAGGAAGTTAGAACATACGTTACTTTTTGACAAATATCAATCAAAACAGTCAACAGGTGAGCTAGAGGCGTATGATGGTAACAATTCTACTGTCAACAACAAAAAGTTACATTCAAAACCATCGAAATCCGATGATTTGATGCACATGCTGATGATGATGATTATGTGAGATTTGCTTGTTGATTTATCTAATGGAAAATATCTCAGTCGAAATAAATAAAGCGTTTGAACAACTTTAATTAAGTGTAAAAACTACTATTCTAGTTATCATGATCTGAGATATAAAAAAATCGGCTCTCATAAAGATATTTTCATTCCAGGACAGATTAAGCTATGTAAGAAACCCATCTTAACTTAGTATTTCACCATTTTCAGTCTGATTCTATCCAGTTTATTGTAAATCTCTGTTATCTATATAAAATGAAAAATCTCAGTAATAGTTCAGTGAAATTTTATACAGAAGCCTGTGAACTACTACATGGAGGACAGTGTTAGTACAAACTAATGACCCATTCTAGTCACTAGTTCAGGAATTGCTGCCATACTGAGTTGCCAATGACTGTTATCTCTGAATAGTCAATATTTTTTTGTTCATAAACGCAGATTAACTCAAACGTTTAATTCCTATGATAGTATGTCCTCCAAAGATGAAGTATTAATCCCTAACAGCAAATGAAACTGAACAATCATGAAGAGATCGACTAAGTTCTATGAAATTAAGTCTATAGTTCCACGCCATTGAAGTTATCTATAAACTTAAATAAATCATTGAAATGGAGAATTTCTAAACAATTACTAAAAGTCATCCAGAAAATTACTTGATATATTTATACCTATAATAGTTTACGTTTTGAGGTACTGTGTGAAGAAATTTGTGAACAAGTTTGGATATTCTTGAAAGATAACTTTTAAAAAAAACTGGTTTGTAGTACATTTTTCCATAGCCTTAGTTGGAAGCTTTCTTCAAACGAGTTAATTGTTAATATAGCCTTTGGAGTTAACATTTAACCAGATATTATAAATGTGTAAATGTGAAAAATCTTTTTATTGAGTGCGATAGTATCACAGTGGTTAAGCGGATGGACTTTCAGTCCCTAAGTCGAAGGTTTGAAACTTAGTCTATCTGTGGTGTATGCTACCCATGTTGACAGATAGAAGTAGTATGTATCACCAATTGGAATGAGAATGTCTAACAGTAGAAGATTGGAATGAAGAGAACAGGAAGGGAATTGGAGAGTAATCGAGGAAATATGAAAAATACAAAGTTTTGATTGAGATCATGAATTGATCAATCTTGGACGATCATTGAAAACTTGGAAGCACTGAATGGTCGTTTCTTCTTAGTATGGGACTTCTCAGGGATGCGTATCCACTAACCCATACACGGAACTCGAACCCAGGACCTCTGATCTCACGCACGAATGCTTGACCTCCAGACTAATGAGTCAGCATTCAATGGTGTTAATGTCTAAATTCAACCAATCTACGAAATTACACAAATATCTTCCATTGTCGTTGGTGAGTAACTGCCTCACACCCGACACAGATTGGCTCCACTGATCACGGCTTCTCACATAGATTATGAGTTTATAAAAAAATAATGTGTATTGTTGACTATTCATTTAACCTTCTAGTATTCTGATTGGGACAGTTAAAGACATGAGGATTTTGGGGGGTGGGGTAGGGCGATTAATCGCACGCATAAGTACAGTAATATTATCATTGAACTCAGTGTTAATGACGTATATGAAAACGTACAAAATATCTAAGACTGTGGGAGGGTCGTGAATGCGCACTAATGAGAAGCTCCATATGAGGACGAAACAGTTACCAGTTTTTATTGGTTTTAAATTGTGATCCAGATAAGTGATTTAAATGAGAATTCTACAATTGCTATAAGGCCCTATACTGTTAATAATCATATGCTTACTAGTGACTAACTTCAAGATACAATTTATGGAGTTCTATTGAGAAGACGTGATCAGTGTTTCGGGAACAGTTATCTACTGCAAATAATGAAAGATAATCGTACAATATCGTTAATTAACGAAAGTTAAATATATGAGCCATCGGATATGAAATCAATTGTCTCAAAATTAGGCATTTGCAAATGAAACTGAACATCTTTGGTTTGAAACCAAATTGGCGAAATCGTAGATATGTACTTCTGTGGAGTGTCTTATCGAACAAAAGTTCAATCCAGTGTTTCCTAGTTTTCAACAATGATCTAGCTAACATTAATACATGATTTAAAGCATTGAAATATCATTATTATTAATCTTACTTGATATAATAAACGAAGAAAATAATAAATAGCTTCAGCATATTGTTGTTTAATTATCATATATAAAATAAAAAATGTAATTAATCTTCCACCAATTGAACCATAATTCATAGATGATAAATTTTCATTAACTGTACAATGGGTTGATAAAAGAAGCCAACTAGGTAAAGCATTATTACCTAATTGAATATTCAATCCAATAGAATCATTACTTAAGATTGTTTGACTAATTAATTTCATTAAACGTTCATAAATATGATCAAGATATTGAATTAATTCAATACAAGAGAATGATGGTAATGATTGTTGATCAAGTGGATCATTTGAACATGTCATTTTAGATTCAATAAAGTTATATAATGACCATTTATATGGATTTGTATAAATCAACTGATGATGTATATAATTTAAACAAATTAAACGTTCAGCAATAAGACGACCATAACGAGTCAGTATATCTATAAGACGTAATTTGAATTCAATGGCACTAATTCCCATAGGTTTTTGATTATTGTTCTTGCTGTAAAGAAAAGTAAACAAAAACAACAACAACAACAACAAAAAACACATTTTGATGATAGAAAACGTTAATGAAGTCAGTTCAGATGGTATTGTGAACATGAATAGAAACTGTTTACGTTACTTTTTGAAAGAAAAAAAATGAGGAAGGGATGTTGATAAATAAATTTCACAAGCTTAGCATAGATTTGGTGATTGAAATATATCATCCTTGTTTGGTTTCAACCTGGTAAAGTTGTTGGGGCTGGTATTACATCGAGCTCATATTAGGTTATTCTGGCCTATGGACAGATTGATCTATTCATTCTTCACAACCCTGAAGCTTATTCGCTTATCAAGCTTGACTGTTTTATGTAAGCGTATACGTGTACATTTTTTTATCTTACCACATGTCTGTAACTTATTTCTGTCTGACTATAAATATCGATTCACGTATGGTTAAATTGAGTTGGCTAACTCGTCCTCACCATTGGGCATCATTTTGTTTTGCACTGTTTTCCGATCAACGTTTTTAAGAAATAAACATATTCAAAAGTCCATTCTCGTATTTGGCTCATTTAATTCCGTTATTCACTAACGCGATTTAAGTCGATAATTATATACGAGGATTGGCGACATGTATATTTCGATAACGATAATCACACGTTCGAATTGCAGTCAAATATTACTGAGCCACTAAAAAGTCCCGTTATTGAGGTGACAACGTAATGGTAGAAAAAATTATTTATTATAAAATAACTGGATTGTGGCATTCCACAAGGCGTTTCGTTATGTTTGGACATATATTAATAACGATATCAGACCAGTTGAATAAACTGGTGGCTATCTGGACTCAATAGCTCAGTGGATAACGGGATTAGAGATTTGAAGGAAAACGTACTGAACTCAAGTCTCCGTGTGAACAGCTAGATCTAGTCAGCAAGCCTTAAATATGACGAGGCATGTTTCCTATACTCTGTTGTTTGCCACAATCTAATTTTACCAGAACGTGTGATAAAATACATATACAAAGACATTTCGTTCAGGATGTCCATAACCCTACAGAGATTGATCACATGCAGTCATGAATATGAGTAATGGAATAATCTAAACTTTTATTAATAGTGAAATAAAAATCTGTGCTAAGTGTTTCAGACATTAAAATTTTTTACATATCTATTTTGTAGTAGTAAAGCCGTTCTTCAGATAAGTCTTTGTTTAGAACTTGGACTTCAAGGATATTTCGATGTGGTTGGACACTTTAATACATTTAAAAATATACAGTGTTATTTCATAAACTTTACTTTGTTCAACACCAACTTAAAACATAATTAATGACCAAAATAGTTTAGTCATATTTGGATTAAACCTAATACAGTTTCTTCATCTGTTACAAAATATTATCGCTAGGATCCTCAAAGATGAGAGTAGAAATACTTAACCGATTCATGGCTTTACAAATGAGAAGTGCTTTCTTTTCAACAAATTCTAATCTCATTGCTAATGCATATGAATAAAGGTGCGCAATTCTAAAATTTTTTTTACTTACTTTTCAGATTTGACTATTCTTTGATTAGACTGACTTACAACACACCCACCAGAAGGTTCAGGTCTAAGAAGATTACACAAAGAATCAGATTTGCAAAGTTCTAATTGTGATGATAAAGGAGACGATAGTGTATAGTCACCATTCAATGATAGATTACTACAAGAACTTGCAAAAAAGACATGCACCATCAGTAGTGGCTAAAGTGTTAGTCTTGAGATTCTTCTTTATAGGTGTCACTGAGTTACTATTATTATTATTACTAGATGGTAATGAAACATTCAATAGATGATAAAATAAATAGTTATCTTTCGTAGGCACTGATGAAGATTTGATTGAAACTTTTGAATTATCCATATTATGTAATTGTGTCGTCTTTTGTATAGTTGGTATTGATGAGAATTCAAAAAATCTGTTCAACAGGTTCAATGTTTCATCGGAATTAATCAATCGACCATTCATTAAACAATCAATATCATACCATAGTTTGAAACGTTCTTTTAAAAGCATGCATAGATTAGTATGCCAATCATTGTTGTTATTACGAATATTAACATCGTCATTATCATCATCATCATCGTCAAAGGTACTTATGAACGGTTTATCCAATGAACATAAATCTACATGAATTTTACAAAGAATAGCACTGAATTCATCTGAATTATAGTTTTTCACCTTGAATGATGTTTGATTTTTGTTATCATTTGAGAGATTATGTTCTGTGGTGGATTTTGGTGGTGTTACCACTACTGATGCCGTTGCTTCTAATGTTTGTTGACCGCACACCGTTTCTCTGCTTGAATTATTGACATCAAAATCAATATTGTCGGGTGTTGTCAAAATTTTAGTATCTTGTTCAATGACATTCAATGAATCTAGTGTATTATGATCATTCGATTGTGAATCTAATTCGTTTGGTGATGATTTCGTCGAGTAATTAACCTCCGCCTAAATAACGAAAACAAATTTTTTTAGAGTAATCTGAAAATTTGAACCAATTCTAAGAGAACTGACAGTAATTTTGTTAACTTATAATGTAAGTAATTTTCTGATGAGACAAAAGCAACTTAAAATGGAAACTGTATTTAGTTGAGTTTAAAAATATGAGTAGTATGATCTTTACTTTGAAGATATTACTGTTGTATTTTACTTAGAATATCAAATTACACGGATACACTCTGTTGATAAATGTCAACTAGTATCAAATACCAAACGCAAGATACTCAATATCCGTTTGTCGGATACCATCAGCAACAGCCTACAGTAAGAAAGAACAAACCAACTTCCATTTACAGAGGAAATTAGGAAAAAAACGATAGGGGCGGATAGGAGATACATCATGGAGATTGTCAAACTCTAACATGAGGCAAGCGCTAACTTTGAAGGGAAAAGGAAAAGAGAAAGGTCAAGGAACACATTGAGTCGGGAATCGGAATCAGACATTAAAAGAATGTATAGCAACTGGTAGCAACTGGAAAGGATTGTCCAGGACAGAGTTGGTTGGAGAATTCTGGTGGGCGGCCTATGCTTTTCTACAACGGTAACAGATGTAAATAAGTAAGTAACGAAATGCGAAACCAATCAGATTCACAGACCAACTATGTACAAACAAGTTCATCAAAAAATTAATTGAAAAGCAGTATAATATCACTTATTATTATATGTGAGCAAGTACGGAAATGTGGTTGACTAGGAAAATGTTAAAATATTGGACAGAGAGGATAAAAAAACGCACATAGATTGTTAGAAGAAGAATAGTAATCAGGTCATGTATCAATTAATAGACATAAACCAGTTATCAATCAATAGAAATAATAATAAATAACCATAAGATCATAGTAAAAGACACTCATAATAAATATACTAATAATGGCAAGATAAATTCTAGATCAACGGACCAAAGTACGATCTGTTATATTCGAATGAAGACTAAAGGAACGGTAACTTCCAGGACTAATTTATGGAGTATTATACATATTTTCCTTTTATTGTAAGCTTTCAATTGACCCATTAATCACTGATATACGATTTACTCTTCGTAGCTCTTAATTAATTTCCAATCTATTATTCATAGTCTCCCCAACTGTCAGTCAATTTTTGACTTGAACATGTATAATAATTATTTATTTATGGTGTAATGTGGTTAGGTATGTTTGTATACAAACTACATATGCTTGAAATATAAAACAACCTTGCACTGGTGGTCATTGGTCGTGTTTTTTCTTTTCGTTTGGAACTAGTTAGAGTTGGATAAACCGTCAAGCATAGAGTATCAGTCTTCTCGTTCTTGTTGTGTATCGGTTGCTTAAGACTGTCCATGCGTATTAGTCAGTGTTAGGACAGCACTATTCAAAATTTTTTTATTTCTAATATACAAATACTAATATTCCTAATATTTATAGGAGACGTCTAAGGAGTCACTGTAATACACCTTATATTTTACAGAACTATATTAGAACTAAAACATCAAAGAACGACAATGAACAAATAAAACTATGACATTAAAATGGTCCATATTACCTTTTGTTCAACGTCATTTACATAATTATTTGGATTATTATCAGCGTCCCGTCCTGAAGAACGAATAAAACGCAAATAAAATTAATAACATTTCTGTACAAAAGATACTGATATGTTTGAAGAGATTACGGTATCACTTAAAACCGACGAACGGAACGAAAATCAGCAACACAATAACAGGGCAAGCTAATCTATTCCACAGCGCTCCAGCCCTGTTAACTAGAAGTAAAAGACCAGATTTACCCGGGAAAAATATATATTTCATAAGCAGCCGGAACTATGAACGAACAAGTACACAACTTATGCGTATATATACATTATAAAGATGTCCTTGGAAAACGTAATACAATAGCGTACTAGAAGAGGGAACGAACCGATGATATTTAAGGTCCTTCCAGGTGGGGAATACAAACTGAAGGTAAAAATAGGCGTTTTTGGAGCGAAAACGAGACGTTCAAATTTCCGTAATTTTATTACGGAAATTAGACGATTACCAAGTGATTTCTGGGGATTTAGCATGCTCAACAGATAGATAAACATAAAATGGCCAACATGACTAAGTAATTGTGTAGGGTCACTTTTGTATCTTGAAAATATTATTCATAAGCAACACAAAAGCTTACTGCACAAACGAACAACAATTGACCAGTCAAGATTAATAGGAGAGATCGTTATCTGTAGAAAAAATGATAACGTTGTAACATCTAAACACAACCGTATTTCATTATGAGACCCTTCGAAAACAATTATTGAACAAGTCTACCACAAATTGTCGAATTGACTACATTCAGGATCCACAGTAGCCAAATCATATAATGAGATGAATACTGTGGAAGTATTACTTTTGAGATCCAAATCACACAAAGAATTATTATTGGTATTTTGATTGTATAATAGACAAACCTTTAGACTGTTGTATTTTTGTATCCACCTATTTTTAAGCTTTCGTTTGCTCTCCAAATCTTTGTCATCCATCCTTTCATTCTGGATCAATCATTAATGACTTATTCTCCTATAACTCTTGTTTTGCATAACTTATGACGAAGTTATGTACACGTAATTCCTTAATTGTGTTGTTATATGGTCAGACATCTCAGGCATTTTACTGTATGAATTATGAATCATGATGGAACTGGGTTCGACTGAGAACTGATCTGATTTCTGTTTTCGTCTTCTGTTTGGTCATTGAATTCTAGGAAGCTTAAGGGCCAATAGGCTCTAACGTCATAATTGTTGATTACTAGTCGGTATGTCAACTGGTACATAGGTCACTCGTCCTACTAACAATATAGGTTAAATAATCGATAATACGACTAGTAAAAAGTCTTACCTTTACGCTCACCAGTTAAATCTGTTTTCACATTATTCATCAAGTTTTCACACATAAGCGATGATGAATTATGGTAAGTATTATTATTTTCATGAGATTTTCTAATTGGCATATTTTCTCTTCGTGATGATCTTGATGAATTGATGTATGGGATGTGTCTATATCCTTACAATCACCATTATTATTATTACTATTATTAAGCGAATTTTCATTCTTTTTATACTGATGTCCAATTGACCTGGAGTTGAAGAGGAAAAATTCACCAAAACATTGGATCCATTCCAGATCTTCATTACTTAAACCCATATAGCTGATTAATAACTTTCTAGGAAGTTCTTTTACTTTTATATTATTATGATCAGATGATAGTATGGAAGATGAGAGGAGTACAGGTGATGAAGTAGCGCTATTAGTAGAAGTAGTAGCAGTTGGTGTTGTAATTAAAGTAGGTTTTGAAGACAATATGTTTGAATTATCCATGACTAAACGAAATGGATAAGTTACCTGTAAAAAAATAAGTATATATATATGGATTAAAAGATGAAACGATAAAATTCAGCGCAAAAAACGTAAAAGAAAAATATAGGTTGTACCTAAGAGGTCACCATTAATTTAGATATGAACCTCAAAAAATCGTTACTAATATCTATTCTAAGCTATATCGGATAACATCTCAAGCCAGTGAATTCTATAATGCCCTAGTACGGCCGAGAGTGGGGAGAGTCAACTCTCCCTCTCCAAATGCTCTCATATGGCCACGTGCATACAACCGCTGCCAGGGAAGTCCTACTTGCTGACTTCTCACGGCATTACTGTTGTTTATGAAATTGAGAAGACGAAAAGTGAATGTTTGGCACTTTAACCAGGTTCGTGGATATACAGATTCCACCTAGTATAGTTGGAAAACTCTGATTCCAAACCAATGGTACACATGGGCTGCATGATCCTGTAGGAACAAATGGAGTATGAACCAATTATTGGTCACCGGTTAACGTGGGACTACATTCTCTTTACGTTGCTCCACTGCCTTGTGAATTAGATCTTAAGGTCAAAAACCCCGGGTGCGGCCCCCTAAGAAAACCACCTGTTTCGGTTTGGGCACCCGAGCAGAATCCTAGCCCTCACTTAAATCGAATGTTTTATGTGGTGCATATCTATATGATGCCTCCTTGTACCATTGTTTATGTGTTTAGATAACTTTTCAAATCGACTAACAAAAGTCGTAGTTTTAGAAAAAGTAAAACGAACAATTTTAACTACTAGAAATAAATTCGAAAAATAAGTGGAACATCCAACAAACTCACTAAATTATGTAATAAATTAGAATCATAGAATCCAATCGCTCCGGAAAATATGAACCTGGTACTGTATACGTTGGATAACTGAAATGTACAACATTAACAAATTAAACTATGAAAAGACAACATGAGAATTACAAAGCCCTATAGTAGAAATCAATTTGAATTTTATAAAAAGAAAATCTAATGAAACGATTAAAATGGAAATATAATAAACAAATCAAAAATATACCTCTTGAAGCCAGTCACTAGTGGTGATTGTAGCAATTTCAGTAGTTCAGATCATGAGTCAATTGAAGCTAGAACACTATGGAAAACCTAGAACCACTGGACGGCCGTTTCGTCCTCCTCAGCAGTGCGCATCCACGATAAACTCTAAATATGAGGAACAATGATAGTAAACGATAGGCGAAAAAAAGTGGAGTGGAGTTCGAACCTGGAACTTAGTGGTTGAGAGTCAAATGCTTTAACCCTCGCCTTACATAAATTAACACTGAAAAAGTTGATAACGTTTAGAGTGAGAACTAAAAATGACTGAGCAAAAGAATTGTTGCAGCCACGCACCATGAATCGTAGGGTAGAATAGTCAGTAGAAAGTCCAGAGCACCATATATATGCTGATAATTTCTAAGAATATGGAATGTAGTCATGATAATCGCAGGGGTACTGTAGAACAGAAAGCTTCTGTAATCTGTTTCTTCATAGTACGGAGTAGTTCAGCAACGTACAATTAAATCTCTATGCACGATAAAATCTACAATTTTTAAATTATTTCTAGAGCCAAACACCAACTAGTTGTTGAATCAGGAATCAACAGCTCATATTTTTTCAACCAGAACGGAAGAAAGGCTTCGAAGTACTACTTACTTTCGAATATTTTACTAATTTATGAGTCACTTTTTAATGAGAACGGACTTATATATATAGCTTTGTGAATTTCAGTTACTGAAAGTTAAACAACCACTAAAAACCTGGTAGCATTGGACAGCAGTTTCCTCCTATTGTTTGGGATTCCTCAGCAGTGTGAATCTCCAACCTCACAACCAAGCATCTAAACCAGGAACTTTTGTCTTGCACGCGAACGCTTAGCCTGCAGACTAGAGAGTTGAAGGCCAACACTATAAAAGTCTACTTTCAGTCAATCAGGAATATTGTGTTTGTTATGTACAAGTATATGTAGTTGGCTTTGAGATAAACCCTTTGCATATCAAGGCTAGTAACTTTTTACTTCAACTAATTTATCACGTGCAAACTCATACTTCTGTTCAGGCCACACTCTAAGCATGAGGCATAGTGATACTAGCCAAACGCTCAAACCGAAGAAGGTGGAGTAGGATCCAAACCTGGGATGTAATGATTCAAATTTGAATGCCTTGAACACCGAGCCACCATTCTAGTGATACTAACTAGCCAACTGTTTAATTCAGAGTAGCAGGGTCGAAACCTAAGACCTGTTTTTCTAATTATGAGATCATTGGTTCCTAAGCTGCTTTGGGGAATTCAGAAATCTTATATAAGTCGCTAAAAGTTTAAAATTTTATTATTAAGTCGTAATTATAAAATTTAAAAAGAAAACAACTGAGAAAGTTAGTAGTTTTCCATGAAAAAAAGTTGACATGACGAATAATATTTTGGATATGATGGAATGTTCAAGACGTGTACAATATCTAATATACTTCTATTGGTATATTGAATGAATACTGCATATAAGAGGGTAGTTTTCACTGAGAATTTCATTTCAAGCTCTGAATTCCACTTGATTTACTTTTTTCATCTGGTAATTCGGGATGCGCCACAGTGGTATATTCACAGAAGACATATGTAGATAACTTTAAATGATTGAAGTAAAATCTCCATTAGAAATTACATTTTTAAATGCAATACTAACCTGGTTAATGAAATGAAAAATGCTCCAAAGGGTTAAACATATAGCATTGAAAAAAGAAGGTTATCCTCAAATGGACATCTACTTCAATTGTTGTGGTTCAATAAATTATTTGAAATAAATTAGTGGATCGTAATTGTATAAACATATAACAACACTTACCGTTCATTTGTAAGACCTAGAAAAATACTAATTGTTTCGAATGCGTTCACTCGACTAGGAAGACATGGCAATCGCTTTACCAATTCAAACGATTTGATTCAATATTATCTGTGTGTTGATCATTTGTAATTGTATTTGATGAATAATTATTCAATACACTACGATTGATCATTAAAGTTTGTTTTGCATCAGATGTTAAAGGATCCATAGCTGAACAAAATTTGGTACCGTTCAAATTAAGCGATGAAGGGAATGAGCTGAATTCAAATTGTACAACACTTTGTCCAGTTAAACAAGAACCACCTTTTCTACCGCTAGCTAATTCCATTCCTCCAGTTAAACGAAAACTTACTAATATTGGAGTGTTTTGTAATGATTGTAACGGTGACCAAGTGGAATTGATCGCGGTAGAATCAGCATTTTTGTATTCACTTAAATTATACGACAATTCGTTCCCTGGTGGACAAGGGACAGATAATAGTTTTATTGGTTCACGTTTTAAATATGGACCACTTTCATGGCAAATCTAACAAATACAAAAAACAGAAGAAAGATTTTGATGTGCAACTGATTAAAGGTCTTAGTGTTCTAATATTAAACGGAATATGAGCTGACCTAACATTTCACGTTTGTGGTGCTTCAAAGATCAATGATGTGTTGTATTTTATTTACTACTGTGTGACAAAGTGACAAAGCTATTGTAGGGTGCATGATACTGAGCTCGTTTGTAGGTTACCATATAGCCTACGGGATACTTAACCGGCTATCTGACCGAGCTCATGTGGTTGCTAGTGTGATGCTATGTAGTCTGATTGGTGGGAAGAACTTAGACTATAACAATGCAGATGCACCGTCGAATCATGCTAAAAAGAAGGACTATATCATAACCTTGAAAAAAATAAATGATACTGCTAATGTAAATTCCTTGTGAACTTTAGGGCTGATAGAAGTACTCTTTTCTCAGTTGATGTGGCTTAAGTGAGTAGAGTCTGTTGACAAGTTGATGGAGAAACAATTTCTAGAGAACTAATTAAATTGACCGACTCTCGAGCTACAGTTGCTTGTGATCGGATCGGCCAACTAACGGCCCAAAGAAAACGATAGCACACAATCAAGGTGAATTGTTCTACACAGTCAGAACCTTGATGGAGTTCTGTTGGTAAGGCCTCATACAACATGCATTCCAACAGTTATATCATTCCTAAATGCCAGAAATTTAGAGCTTCACTAGTTAGAGATACGTGATTCTAGGTGACATGCAAAGGTCATTTCCTTCATTTGCCTTAAGTAAAGATATAGTAAGAAGATAGAGAACGGTTGTAGCTCAGGATGACGACAAAGATATAGTGTTATTGAGTGCAAATTCAGAAATCTTTGTGGCCACAAAAGTAATGAAGGACGGTATTATAGGCTATTCCATTTTGGCTAACTGTTCCATAACAACATCGATAAGCTCAGGATATTTAAGATAACTTGGTGGAATGTAACAATGACAAGTTAGTGCCAGTTGATGATACTCCAGAGTAAACATACCTGTGCAATCACTTTATAGTCACCCTTTTGTAAATTGAAAGTAAATTTCGGACGTTGTTCACGGTGCTGGAATAAAAAACACACGAGATAACATGAATTTATGGATGGATGTAACATTTTAATCTCAATGTCCCAAGTCATTTTTTTCAGTCTAATTACATATATTGGCTAGGCAAGAGAAACAGAGTGATGGTTAATAAAGTACAACGTAGATCTAGCTAATGCTAATGACGAAAGTATGTGGCTCATCGGCTAAGTTGGCGAGTGGCACCGGGTTCGAGTCCCAGAGTGAACATCAACTCTGAGATGCAGGTACATCTGGCTGACGAGTCCAAAATAGGACGAAACATACATCCTGGATTCCACTACTAGCCACAATCTTTCTTCGCTTATAAAGCTTGTGACTTAAGGCAATATCGAGGGAATTCGCACAGGATCCACATATACCAATAAGAGAATGATCAATTGCAGTTCTAAACATAAATGAGAAGATTCAAACAAACAATACAGGATGAATTGAAGGTGATATCATGTTTCACCGAACAACATAAAAGATACTTACTCCATCGTATTCACCAGCACCAATATATCGGCCACAATTATCATAAATATGAAATATATGAATTGAGTAATCACTGGTATAAAGCATATCTTGTAACCAAGGCAAAGAAATGATGGTTGTAGCTGATTTGAAAGGCTTAAAAAACGAAGTAATAAGGGAATATGTTGAACTTTGTAGCAATTTTAATAGTGAAATCAAGTATGCATCGTTGTAGAGACCCATCTATGTTCTATATTAATGATTTTTTAGAAGATTGAATAAAAGATATAATTAGCAAGGATATGAAGTGAAAGATAGTGAGTTTGAGACCTAAATTGAACATCGACACTAAGACCTGTAAAGCACATTTAGCTAACAAGTTCCAAATGGAATGAAAAGAGTGTCGTTGATTACATTGTTAGCCATAATCTATTCTTCACATAAGACACTATGGTTCAGTATGAAGTGTAGTTTATCTATCTAAACACTGATTGGATATGGATTGCAAGCTGAATCTATGTGATACAGTATCTCAGTAACCTAGTATTTTGACTTTTATTTCGAACTCAGGCGATTCTCTTTCATACAAGTGTATATTAATTAAGTATTCAGACAATGACATCTGTTGATATGGACATTAAATTGTTTTAGTGGGAGAACAGAATATATCTACCTCCAAGATAACATCGGAGAAAAAATGTCTAAAAATTAATTTTCTAAATAACTTTTGAATGAAATTATGTAATTTTCGGATGTTATGTTTAGTGAACTAATTAGATTATTGTAAAAACTTCAATTATTTTACAAGGATCAAAAAAGGTATAATGTATATAATTTATATGTACTTTCATGACAAATACTACTTAGTTTTCTATGGATGGTATTGTAGTGCATGCTACTTATGTTTGAAAACATAAGTAGTATGTAACACCAGTCGGAAGTGGAATGTCTGACAGTGGAATGAAGAGAACAGAGAAGGAAATTGAAATCAATCAAGATAACAACAGAAATGAAGAAACAATCAAACTCGTAAGAGAATATTCAGAGATGTGTATGATTTTCGCATTTTACTAAACCACTTTGTGATTGTGCATTAAACAACAAATTGGTTATCCCCATCTGAGTTCTCGTTCACTGCAGTATCAATCTATAGTTTTACATCTCAGTACAGAAATATTTTGTCTATTTTATTAAGTCATAATGTTCACTTTTGTGTAGAATTTGGCTATAGTTTCGTCTCTTAAACAAGACCTAATTCCCACATTTAAATGTGTTAATCAAAGACACATATTGAATAAAACAGTTGATTATCTATGAATAATTAAATAATAGCTTAAAAGAGAAACATACACAACTAAACCGATATGTTAAACGCAGAGCATACGAGCCACAATCGTTGGGAAGCAGTTCATTTGTTCCATGACCTAAATAAAAAATTTTCGAATCATGAGGCCTGAAAAACAAATAAGGAATAAAAAATCTCAAAATTTTTAGTAAAGGCAAAATAAGGAAATTTCAACGATTAAAACCACATTCTTAAGTCTTTTTTGAATAGATGTAGGTAGCCTATGAAGGATACAAGCCAAGTTACACTACGTCTAATGAAATAGTCACTTTTACAGCCTTTGCCACTTGAACACCGTGTATCTACCTGTAAAACGACTAGTATCTTTGCTTATATAGATACATGTGGATACATTTAGGAAAGAATCCAATTTCAAGTCAAAATATAGAGCAAGAGCAGCATAAAGGAAGTTGGGAACTTGATATTCAACAATCGAAAAAGATCCAACCTATTAGCCAATGCGAAAAAGAGATAAACAATCATAAAGCTACTGGTCAGATCAAAGGAAGAAGCCAATCAAAATAAATGTGAAAACAGTGACAGTACGTTTATAGACAAAAACCGATCAAATTCTAAACCGTTAATCATTCGAACAAAAATCCTAATTCCCTACTCTTGTTGAATTTAGAAAGACAGTGAGCGCTTACTAGTTACAACATTCAAATTTGAGAACACAGCATTATTAAAAGCATTCACGTGAGCGGTAAGTGTTAAACGTCATCTCTGAAGACCATGGAAAAATGTTTAAATGTTTAATTTACATTAAGGGAATTTACTGATGAAGAAAGACAAAACAAATCACAAGTAGACAGACAACGATCTAGGAATTTGAATACAAAATTCATGAATATGTTAATGGAGGAATATAGTTGTTTAATCATTTATTTATTTATTTATTCGAACACATAAATATTGATACAAAGGGCACCGAATACATATGCGCCACACAAGTCACTTGATTTTTGTGTGAGCTGTGATATTCCTCGGGTGTCCAGACCGAAGTAGGTGGCTTTGTTAAGGAGCCGCACCCGGAGCCTTCGACCTAAAGGTCTAATCCACAAGGCAGTGGAGAAACGTCAGGAGATGCAGTCTCATGGTAGCCGGTGACCAATAATTGGTTCATATGCCATTTGTCCCTTCAGGATCTTGAAGCCCATGTGCACTGTTTGTTAAGAATCGTGGTTTTCGAACTCCCCATCATATCTCCGACCCAGTTAAAGTGCCGGAAATTCCTCGCAATTTTGTCAACACCCCCACCACGAAAAAGTAGTGAGTAGTACTTCCCTGGTAGTGGCTGTATACGCTTGGCCATGTGAGAGTATTTCGAAAAGGATAGCTAACTCGCCCAACTCTCGGCCGTACAAGGGCATTTGGTAGCTGTACAAATCATAGTTTCACAAGTATGACCGACAATAAAAATTTAGCTTAAATCATATATGTAGCAGATCACACAACGGTGTACAGAGAATGTACCAATTGAGAGGAGTTCTTCAAGTCATTCATATATAAGAGGTTAGTAAGCAGTGGCGATACAAATCAATGCGTGATAATTACACAACTTAAAAACACGGAATAAAACCGGGAATTAGATGTAAGTAGTTTTTTACACAATGAATGATGTGGTTAAAATTACAGTGAATTGTAAAACCTCAATGATTATAAAAGCATTTTTCAAAGGGATCAAGAGTTTCAGTAAGAATCATGTAGGTTGTAAACATGGTGCAAAGCTATGACGACGGCTGATATTCTGTGTTGATGGTAATATAGAATGTTTGCAGTCGGTTGTTATGCTGCATAGATTGGTGATTCACTATTTAGATAACTGTTAATAAACTAAATTTTTGGAAATCTTCCCGTGAACATAGTTCTGACAAAACATTTGAGGTTAAGAACATTGTATGACAACAACGTGAGGTAATGAGGTATGAGAAGTACTCCAGCTCAGGACACTCAGTGATGTTTAGAAAAATGAAAAAATAAACAATAGAATTATCACACATACGTATTGTTTTGAAAGAGGATACGATCAATATGCTTTAGATTTTATAAAACAGTGTTTTTATGACCATATTAGAGTAATTAATTGGATAGATGGTTTATACAATAAGACATAATCAAAAACTCTCTGAAATTATTATTTTAAATGTTCATTATTTCTTACTTGACAGGCAAACACCAATGAGTTAACCATATATCCGGCTGTATTGATTCATTAATAAAATTAGAACGTAAACCGATACGACAATAACGATCACTTGTATTCTGAAAAATAAAATAGATTAAATACATAGAATGATAATAAACTTGACAGTTCGAAACTTTATAATTGTCAAACCAACAGAATAGTCAGTTATAATCTGGATATGTTAACTATTGGATTTCGGCTTAGTGACCTAGAGTTTAAGAACTTACTACGAAAATCTAGCGTTCTGGTTCCGATCTGAAGTGGGGATATGGATATCGACTACTAGAGAATGAAATACTGAAACAATACAACTATCCAGTGATTCCCGGATTTCGATGGTTATCTAACTTAGTCTGGATGATGAACTCAATAACAAACATCCTATACTTGAATATCTGCTAATGAGTTCCCTGATTTGATTTATCATTATTATTATTATTGTGTTAAGTACAAATCAGTAACCAGGTGTATTTTGTCCTACTGCGTATAAAAGCGCTTGCAAAGAGTAACATTTAAATCTTTTTCAACACAATTAACTAGTCATTTCACCACAGGCGATAGGGTGAGTTATTGTTGATGTCATTCACTATTCTATTAAGATTCAAAAAACGACCAAATATTGCATAAATGTCATATTTCTACTATTTATTTGATAAAATCCTCCACCAAGAGTTTAATTTTAAGAATCGCAATTAGCATAATAAAGCCGATACGCTGTATAATTGAGGGTCATTTTATTCGTAATCAATGCAATTATTTACGTGCAGTTGTGACTCTGTAGTTAAATGATTTAAACTTTGGATAGGATGCTGAAAGGGCAAGACTTAACAGTCAGGTTTTAATTTATTAGGAAATGAGCAACCTACAAACTAATTCCATCTTAACGCCTAAAACCTTTTACCATGTTGATTGTGTGTTTATATACTGTAAATAAGTATATTATTTTATTACATATAAAAACCTATTCATCTGGCTAATGATCTTATCCTTAATTTCTAGTCAATCAAGGGCTTACATAAACGATTCGTTCTTGTAGTTAGCCATCACGTGGTTACATCATTTCATCATATTCATTGATCAATTAGCAATCTATTCATTGATGTTGACAATCGAAAACTCGCTTTGTCAATCATTCAAAAACCTCCTACATAATGAAGTAACACGCTTCTACTTAGCATGGACTATATTGATTAATATGAAAAGTAAAAGATTTACCCAAGCACAGTAACCAGTGATTAGTCAATGATTGATGGTAGACATCTCAGCTGCACTAAAAATAATTGATGATCATAATTTGTGAAGTTTATTTCACCCTAAATCCAACTTACTAACTGCTTCATATTATTATAAACTCTTGTTTTAGTCTGATCTGGTTAACAAGTGAACAGTTGGATAATTGAGTTGAATGTATCACACATGATCAAGTACCGTGAATTAGTGCTAGTAGCCTGTTATAAAAGCAACTTACCAATACAATGTTTTTAAGACTTGGTTCAAGACCACGAAAATACAATTCACCAATTACAATAGCTGGCATTTCTAATCCCCAATGTTGTGCTATAGTTAATTCTAAACAATCTGTCTCCCATTTAATAGGAAATCCAAATTGTGATGCACAGTCGAAATCATCTGAACTCAATGATGGTCCATATTTATCACTGCCTATAGAAAGAAAAAAAGGAAAATGAGAGAGGGAGACAGAGGAAGTAAGTGGATTTCGTAAATTCTAAATTGAATCGAGAAATATGAGTAAATAATAATAATTCCATTTATTTTCTTCTCAGACTTGATAATGAAGTTCCTTTTTTACGAATGATGTTCATCTAACTTGATACTAATTTTTCATAGAAAATAATGCCGACAAGATGGTTGACAGGCAGAACGGAAAAGAATTAGTTAAGATGAAAACATCAAAAAACAATTTGAGTTCATTGAGTGAAATGATAGATCTTTTTCAAGAACTATATATCATGAAGTGAATTGGAACCAAAACGTAATGAATCTTCATAATGAGATATAACCTTTTCATATTTTATACGTGGGGGTAACTAGAGTAATGTTTAGCAATTACATTGTATCTTCAATGATTGATACATTTGATGTATTAACAAGCGACTAGGTAGATGAGCAAGCGACCATCTTTCTTTCATGGTTTGTAGAAATTTAAACTACGTCAATACATGCCGGTCATGTGTTGGATAGAAAAAAGAACGGCTATGGTTACTTATTATGTTTCATAATAATTTTTGAAGGAGTTTAATTTCACTTTTTAAAAATTGTGGAGGGTATATCGATTCGAAACACTAATCCTCGGGTTTCTACTTAAAAGAAATTTGTATGTTTTATCACTCCATGACGAAGAAGACTTGGTGAACGATACTTTCAGTTTTCAACCTTTTTTCTACATTTTTCAAGTACTTTACTAATAATTGCGCAATCTAAAATGCACATTTAATCGCTTAGAGCTGGTAAACGTTGAATGAACAATTCATCTGAATTTGGGACTTATGAGAAGTGAGTACCTTCAAATCACAAAAGTAAGACGATTTTTGATCAATAAATCGAGGTTCTATAGTTCGCATTTAAAAATTCAGTCCATTCATAAAAAAAAACCTCTCGTTCCACAACATGAAATTTTCAGTGTTGCCTAGTTTTTAATGGTACTCCCGATGTAAGTTTGAAATAATGACTGTTCTCAAATTTAGATGAATCTCAACAGACCGACAAAAAATGAAATGACACTTGTATTGAACATCGACGATGCCTCGAATAAACATATTTACTCAGTTATTTTAAACACATACGTTTTAAAGTCGATTTAGTTTGACCAAATTTATTTAATTCAACAAATGTCCATCGAATTTCTTGACTATCCGAATCCATACCAATACATGGTGAATTAACAGTAATCGTAAATTCACACGATTTATCTCCATCATCATCTAACCGTGCTAAACGTAAAACTGGAATTAGAAACATAAGAGTAGGCAAAGAAAATCTGTAAGATTAGATGACATATAGATCAAAATACAAATTAGTTGATGAGATATTTCGTCTCAATCAGTTTTATATCATAGCTCTACACTAATATGCATAGATTTTGGAATTGTCATACCAGTACAAAATAACATGATGCTATCCTTGAGGAAGAAGAAGAACAAGAAGAACAAGAAGGAAGACAATTCTCAGCGAAGAAAATATTCTTTTCGACAAATTCATTTTTACACAAGTCCTACAATCCTGTTTACAAATAATTTATTCTCAGAATGTAGATTTGTGGAGATTGTAGTGATTTTAACAGTTGAATTCATGGGTCTATCCAAGCTAAACCACCATTGAAAACCTGGAAGCACTGAACGGCTGTTTCGTCCTAGTATGGGACTTCTCAGCAGTGAGCATCTACGATCCCGCACGCGGGGCTCGTTAAAATTAGTCTACAGTAAAAAGTAGGACAAGGTTAAATAATTTTTTTAAATATACTCAGAGTAGTATCGTGTTAGAAATCATTTCATAAAAATCTGATATTGAAAGGAAGTTGTATGATAATACAACTGTTAATGAAGAAAGCTGAGGTGAAAATATTCGTTCAACTGATATGTATGAAGAACAGAGTCAATAAAAGTTGTAATAATGGGTAATTAATAGTTGTGAAGAGTAATTGGAGGGGAGTAGAAAACACAAAAATGATAGATTATGGAAGGCAGAAAGATTAGTTAAGACTATGGTGGAATGAGATATTACACATATTATTTTTGTAGCAGTAGTATACTATACACACTACCCATGAAAATCTATTCTTCACTGAACTAATATAAATGCAAACAGTCAAGTGACTGATATACCATTTTAATCCAGTTAATAATTTGTTGCTTATTTCTTTTAGTCATTTATGCCTTACAATAAATGAGTATTTTCGATGAGGATAAATAGTCTTTGTAATGTTCAACAAAAGTGTAATATTTAGCATTTTCGATTAGATCGATTAACAGTCCGCTTAAAGATTTTGGCTGAGCCAAGTGGAATTCATATTTTTGTACGCTTGATTTGTATTTGTTTACTTCACTGACGATTAGAATGCTTGAAAATTATACGCTCTTAGAACATCACACATAAGACATTTGTATTGCATTATTATTCACATAATCTAGTTTAAGTGTTCTATACACAAAAATAAAATAGACAAAATTATAAAGTGAGATGGATTTTGACAACTTACTTCCCGCAGTAGCTCCATAGGGAACTTCAATGAACCATCTCCTTACTTTATTTTTAGCATCAAATCTATCTGAGAATAAGAAACGTGGGTGGTCCGAACAACAATCTCTATGCAATCTTTAAATAAATATTACGCATGAAAAAAAACAACAATGAGTAAATATGATGGAGGAAGTGGAAAATGGAAACACTGATCAACAACACTCAAACTAGTACATTTCAAAATTGCCAATTAGTAAGTTGTTTATGATAACTCCGCCTGTAGCTCTCATAGGGTTACTGCCGGTCCCAAGCCCGGGTAAAGGAGGAGGGTTGGGCATGGGGTTAGCGTCCCCATCCCGTAGAAAACTAACTCGCTAAAAAAACGCTTACCAGAAAAAATAATTCAAACCATTTAAACTCTGCCCTGGGAGTTAGAAGGTCTTCAGTTAGAAGAATTATGACGCTTCATGGTGAAAGCCGAGTTCCTTCGGAAGCCACGAGGCCGATGCCCCTTCTAACAACCAGAGCAAAAATTTTTATAGGTACATGGAACGTTCGAACAATGTGGGAAACCGGGAAGACCAGTCAAATAGCAATGGAAATGAGGAGATACAACTTAGCAGTACTGGGAATCAGCGAAACCCACTGGACCCAAGCTGGACAGAAAAGGCTAGCTACGGGAGAGATGCTGCTATACTCCGGTCACGAGGAGGACAATGCTCCACACACTCAGGGAGTCGCTCTTATGCTGTCCAAAGTAGCACGAAATGCACTTGTAGGATGGGAGTCTCACGGATCCAGAATCATCAAAGCATCATTCAAAACAAAGAAGGAGGGGATCTTAATGAATATTATCCAATGTTATGCACCCACCAATGATAGCAACGACGACATTAAAGATCAGTTCTACGAGCGGCTGCAGTCAATCATTGAGAAATGCCGAAGAAAGGACCTAACTATTCTGATGGGAGATCTAAATGCCAAAGTCGGAATAGACAACACTGGATATGAAGATATTATGGGACGACATGGACTGGGAGAAAGAAACGAAAATGGAGAAAGATTTGCAAATTTGTGTGCATTCAACAAATTGGTCATAGGAGGCACAATATTTCCACACAAGCGTATACACAAGGCTACATGGATCTCACCGGACCACACTACAGAGAACCAAATAGATCATATTTGCATCAACAAAAAATTCCGAAGGACAATGGAAGATGTAAGAACCAGGAGAGGTGCTGACGTAGCTTCAGATCACCACCTAGTTGTAGCCAATTTAAAACTGAAGCTAAAAAGAACTGGACAAGTGGACAAACAGCACTACAAAGGTTCAATACAGCCTTCCTTCGAGATACTGACAAACTCAATGAATTCAAGATAGCTCTCAACAACAGGTTCCAAGCCTTACAAGATCTACTGAAGAAGAAGAAACTAGTATGGAGGACAACTGGAAAGGCATCAAGGAAGCATTAACTTCAACGTGTCAAGAGGTTCTGGGCCTAAAGAAACACCATCATAAGGAATGGATCTCTATAGAAACACTGGACAAGATCAAAGAAAGGAAGAACAAGAAGGCAGCAATTAACAACAGCCGAACACGAGCAGAGAAAGTTCAAGCACAAGCTGAATACATAGAAGCAAACAAACAAGTGAAGAGGTGCATTAGAGCCGACAAGAAGAAATACGTGGAAGAACTAGCAACGACGGCAGAAAAAGCTGCTAGAGAAGGAAATATGAAACAGCTTCACGATACAACGAAGAAACTAGCAGGGAAATACAGTAAACCAGAGAGGCCGGTCAAAGACAAAGAAGGCAAGCCAATCACCGAAATTCAACAACAGCGTAACAGATGGGTGGAATACTTCGAGGAACTCCTGAATAGGCCGGCTCCAATGAATCCACCGGACATCGAAGCAGCACACATAGATCTTCCTATAGATGTCAACCCACCAACGACGGAAGAAATTAGAATGGCCGTCAGACAAATCAAGAACGGGAAAGCAGCAGGACCCGACAACATACCAGCTGAAGCACTGAAATCAGACATCGAAGCAACCACAAGCATGCTATACCTTCTATTCAAAAAGATTTGGGAGGAGGAACAAGTGCCGATGGACTGGAAAGAAGGACACCTCGTCAAGATTCCAAAGAAAGGAGATCTGAGCAAATGTGAAAACTACAGAGGCATTACACTACTGTCAATACCAGGGAAAGTCTTCAACAGAGTGTTGCTGAACCGGATGAAGGATGCAGTAGACGCCCAACTTCGAGATCAACAAGCTGGATTCCGTAAGGATCGGTCGTGCACAGACCAAATTGCAACACTACGGATCATCGTCGAACAATCAGTGGAGTGGAACTCATCACTATACATCAACTTCATTGATTATGAAAAGGCATTCGACAGTGTAGATAGGAGGACATTATGGAAACTTCTTCGACACTACGGAGTTCCTGAGAAGATTGTCAACATTATCCGGAACTCATACGACGGACTACAGTGCAAAGTAGTGCATGGAGGACAGCTGACAGATGCATTCCAAGTAAGGACTGGAGTCAGACAAGGCTGTTTACTCTCTCCCTTCCTCTTTCTTCTGGTGGTCGACTGGATTATGAAGACCTCGACATCTGAAGGAAAACACGGAATACAATGGACAACTCAGAATCAATTAGACGATTTGGACTTCGCAGACGACCTAGCCCTCCTATCACGTACACACGAACAGATGCAGATGAAGACAGCCAGTGTAGCAGCAGTCTCTGCATCAGTAGGCCTCAGCATACACAAAGGGAAAACCAAGGTCCTCAAATTCAAGGGGAGAACAGCAATCCAATCACTCTTGATGGCGAAACTCTGGAAGATGTAGAGTCCTTCACATACCTAGGAAGCATCATCGATGAACAAGGAGGTTCAGATGCAGACGTAAAGGCGAGGATCGGCAAAGCAAGGGTCGCATTCCTACAATTGAAGAACATATGGAACTCAAAACAACTTTCAACCAATATCAAAGTGAGAATCTTCAATACGAACGTCAAGGCAGTTCTACTGTATGGAGCTGAAACTTGGAGAACTACAACAACCACATCAAGAAAGTACAAGTATTTATAAATAGCTGCCTACGCAAGATACTCAACATCCACTGGCCGGATACCATCAGCAATAGCCTTCTGTGGGAGAGAACAAAGCAACTTCCAGCTGAAGAAGAAATTAGGAAAAGACGATGGAAATGGATAGGACATACATTACGCAAATCGTCAAACTGCATCACGAGGCAAGCCCTAACTTGGAACCCTGAAGGGAGGCGAAAAAGAGGAAGGCCAAAGAACACATTGCGTCGGATTATAGAAGCAGATATGAAAAGGATGAATTACAACTGGACGGAGCTAGAAAGGATTGCCCAGGACAGGGTTGGATGGAGAATGCTGGTGAGTGGCCTATGCTCCTTCACGAGGAGTAACAGGCGTAAGTAAGTAAGTAAGTAAGTTGTTTATGATATATATGAATCACGAGAGGATTTACACGACAGATGAATGTATAGAACGACAGTTTTGCTTACAAACGTTTTTGAAGCCCATTTATTTATTTGAACACATAAACACTGGTACAAGGGGGCACCAAATACATATGCGCCACACAATAACAATGAGGCCAGTAGGAATTGTCATTTATCTGTGTGAGGGATGGTTTAATGCCCGGGTGCCCAAACAGAAGCATATGGTTTTCTTAAAGGGCCACTCCTCAAGCCTTTGACCTAGAGGTCTAATCCACAACGCAGTACAGCAATGTTAGGGGATCCAGTCTCAAGGTATCCGGTGGCCGACAATAGGTTCATCCTTCACTTGTTCCCTCAGGATCCTAGAGCACATGTGACTCATTGCTTTGGAACTAGGATTTTCCAACTCCTTTAAGTGTAACCCCCGTGTCTACCAACCCGGTTAAAGCGTTGAACATTCGCTTTTCGTAAAAAACACCCTCGCCATAAGAAAGCAGTGAGTAGGACTTCTCTAACAATGACTGTATACACATGGTCATGCGAGAGCACTTTAAGAGGGAGAGCTGACTCTCCCTACATTTGGTCGTACCAGGGCATTCGAGGGCCTTTGAAGCCTAAATGAAAACTACTGCTAAGAACTCAAGACAGTAGTATTATGTTGCAAAACAAAACAACAAATTAATTAAGTCGGTACAGTAAGAAAAATGTTAATACATTTAAAATTTTTGCACAAGAAACTTGTGGAGTCTTTCCCATTTATCGTCGGGACTATAATTTATGGACGAACTAATCAGATTTAAGATAGGAATTCTTGGATTTTGGTGCGGAGCTCATCTACCCGTATGGCTAAATAACATTTTGGCATTAATACCTGGTGTCAGTTTGTGATGAAAACCCTAGCCCTAACTTCTAACTCTAAATCCCAATTCTAATTCCTCACACTGATTTATAACCCTTTTCAAAACCTAGTACATATGTGGATTTTCTAAAGGTGCACCAGCGTAACTCTGATTGGGACATGCTTTAACCCAGGCTACATTCTGCTAACAGCTATCCATGAGAAAATCATACCCAATAATTGAAAGAAGATAGTGAACAGCATGAATTAAAATAAATCTTAGTGGTTCAGTTCCAATCATTGTTTAGATGCTTTTAAACGATGAGTATTAATACTATCCTATATTTCTTATTCCCGATTTTGTTCGTTTAAAGTATGACAAGGTGAACAGATGCAAATTTGTACCAATTTCTGCGATGTTTATATCTAGGGGATGGCATCTTAACATAATATTGATACTTTTACTTTAATTATCTTGTCTAATAATCATAACTTTATAGAGTAACCTTAATAAACAGGTCAGTATACAAATACGGCACACAATGTTATGATGATTCAATAAATTAGAAAAATATACTGACTGAAGCCTGTTTATAACTATCAGTAAGAAGGTATTAATGTATTGAATTGACCTATCAATATTAGGACAAATTATCAAGGTGAATTTAACGTAATCCACTAAGCATATACATAGGAAGCAGGCTTTAAGACAAATATTTCTAAAGTGAGAGAGAGGATAAAAAGCACTACAACGCTGAATGGGATGAAGAAGCTAGGTAAAGTTTAAACTCATGTAAGACGTTGAGCAGTTTTTTAGAATGACCAGTTTTTACAAAAATGGACAGCAGTTGTAAATCGCAACCCATACATTTGGATTTGGGTCGATGGATAGTATTATTCAGTAATTACACAGAAAATGTATGGTTACTTGAGTTCCATTAATGGTTAAAAGCAATAATCGGATCGTCAAAATCCAAATGTTTGAATCACTGAGTTGTAGCTCTAACATATATAGATGAGCAGTAAGAAAAAATCATCTGACTTCCAAAGCAATGATATCCAGCGCTGATTTAATAGATTACTATGTCCTGTGATCGTTAAGGTCTGCTATTTATCTATAAGTATATATTTATATCCCTCAGAAAATTAAGTCAGATTTTCAACCGACAGAGGTATGTCTGTTTCTCTTAAGCTTTATCATCAGCATTTCTCACTTATCATTTAGTATGGAACTATTATATCTGAATAGGCCGATTTAGCACAGACATGAATATTTTGTTACACGATCGGCTATTCAATATTTATACAAAACTTAAAGATTGATTGATAAGTAAGATATACATATATCAGAATCAGAAAATAATTACTGAATATCTTACCTATGTGGCATATGTATAATTATTGGTAAATCTGCTAACCGGCTCATTTCTGGATCATTAATAGCTTTAAAACTAAGCATTATAACATATGGTTTTTGTGATTTAACAGGCGATGAATGAAAAGGATGTTTAACTGAAGAAATTAGATTTGATGGCCAACCGAAACCTGATAGTTCATTGTGTTGTTCTGCGCATAGTTGTGACTTCAATTGATCCTCTGATAGTGAAGATATCTCCTGACGATTCAGGAGTCCCTTAGTAAGGTTTTTGTTATTCCCTGCACATTTATTACAGAAATATTGTGTTTTCTTTATTGTTGCATCACATTCATCATTTAAGGGAGAAATTTCCTCATCTATTTCACATAACAATTGATTAAATCTATTTGGATCGATAACTAAGTTAATATCTCTTGGTGTACTTGTAACAGTTATCATTGATGCAATTTGTAACCAAGCATTAAAATTTGTTAGTTTATCTAGGTCGGAAGTTACCTCAGTAGTTAAATGCAATTCCATGTTTCGTCGAATACCAATAGGAACATACTAATAATAGTGATTTGAAAGAATTAATGAGTGAAAAACAAATATCACAAAATAAATTCATTAAGTCAATAATAGAAATCGAGAAAAATCGGAATGCCTATGTTGAGATCATGAATAGATAAATGCTAGACCACCACTGAAAACCTGAAAGCACTGGACAATCGTCTCATCCTAGTATGGAACTCCTCAACAATACGCACCTGCGCGAGGGATAAGGATCCGAGATCTTCGGTCTGTAGGCACGCTTAACCTGCAGACCATTGAGTTGACATCCAGCAGTGTTAATGTTTGATTTCAACCAATCCACGATATGGTGCGACCATCTTTCATTGTCGTCGGTGGGTAACTGACTCACACCCGTAACGGTTGAAATCCACTGGGTTTTTCGTCGAATGTGACAATTATCTACTTTGTGCTATTCAGCGTTGATCTAGTGTATATTTTCCAATAATCCTGTGTAAAATCAGTATATAAATGTGAGTGCATTTGGTTCAGTGAGAATGTGTTTTTGGATGACCTGTTTTCAAATAGTCAATAAATCTTCATTGCACCATTCTTTAGTGTTCCTACTATGCACCGTGGGAATTACAGTAGCTCCCAGTTGTTAAGTATGATCAGAAAGACTGTGAACATAACAGAAGTGATACTTACATAAGGAACAAGAGAGGTAGAAATAATTCATATCGACAATGAAGCAATCATTTATCATCAATAATAAGGCCGAATAATTGTTATACTTCATTGTCATCAGTTGACCAAAGTCAGATTTACAAATTACTAGAAGTTGACTCAGTAATCTAAAAGCGAAGCACATGCCAAAAGATATGGATTCAATCACCCAAGTGAAATTATGAGTGCATACCATCGATGAGCCTCTAGTTAGAAGAAACGCTGGTCGCAAATATTAGGGCTACTGGAGGAATAATATAATGGTTATTTACAGGGTACTAGACAAATATGATAAGTCGTCTGATGATGTGGTGGAATTTAATTGACTGAGGTGGTTAAAATATTTTTATGCATGGAGTAACCACCGTCAGCATCTAAATTCGTTGTTAATCAGGAGAGAAGAAAGTTAGGGAGCAGTCAAACTTAAATGTGATATTAGTATATAGGATTATTGGCTATTAGTTTCAGCCATGCTAGTAGATGTTAAATTAATAGTTAAAAGTCCCAAACAAATGATAACACTAACCTCGTCAAATTCAATGTTCATACTCACGGTGTACCGTAACAACGGTAATTGGGCTACACTAGTCACGGCTCGTGGACTCAATAGCCAACCACGTCTTAACCAAATTCCACGATTTTGTAGTGTACAACCAGGTCCAGAAACAGTCAATCGAATGTGCCAACCATACATTATACATGGATCAGGTACAGGTAATAACTTTATTGACGAGCTAACAAGAAGAATTTAGAGTAAATATTTAAAAACCATAAACGTTGATTCCATTGAACACTGGTCAACCAACCAACTTACGTTATCCCATGACTAAATAAGTACCCAAATTTCGGTACACATTAGATCCTATATACTACGCAAAATACTTCGGATCTGTTGGTCAGAAACTATCAGCAACAATCTACTATGGAAGAGAACAAACCAGATCCCACTGGAGGAAGAAATCAGGAAGTGCTGGAAGTGGATAGGACACACATTGAGGAAGGCACCCAAATGTGTCACAAGGCAAGCCCTCACATGGAATCTTCAAGGTCAAAGGAAAATAGGAAGACCAATGAACATATTACGCCGAGAAATGGATACGGACATGAGAAGATTACCATCGAAAACCTGGAAGCACTGAAAGACTGTTTGGTTCTCGTATGGAACTTCTTATCAGTGAGCATCGCTGACCTCAAACCTGAAAGTTAAACCCAGAACCTTCGGTCTCGCACGCAAACGCTTAACCTATAGACCATTGAGCCGGTATCCAACGGTGTTAATGTCTAACTTCAATCGATTCACAATATTGTTCAATCTTCAATTATAGTCTGAAGTGGATAATTGTCTCGAACGCGAGATGGTTACAGGATTTTACTAGAACCTCACAACCTGTATCTTGAAGCTAATCATTAGTGAGTACATGATTATAAGAGGATTTGTGGAAATTTTAGAATTTTCATAATTTCTATTTTGAATGTCGATCAGCAGAGATTCTGCAGTAGTACAATGTATTATTATTATTACAGTCATGAAGCCTTCTTATAAATATAAATTAATTTAATTATTGTTACCCTATTGCAGGTTGCAGTCAGAGATAAACAACATAAATTAACTGTTCAATAGAATTCAATTTATCCGCTAAATCCGGACATACGATTTTTTTCTGTTCATATGAAATTAATGAAGTGATGTATGAAGTATATGTTTAAGATGATGATGATGATGATGATGAGTGAATGAATATGACACTGAGAAAATACTACTACTACTACTACTACTACTACTACTACTAATAATAATAATAATAATAATAATAATAATAATAATAATAATAAGGATTTGTGATAAACACAATCTCAAGTTTACCACCAATATTTATTGTATTCCGTCATTAATCATTGGATTATGTTGTAAGCCCTAACCACAAAGTTACGAGTACCTATTTATAATCTATCAAACTTGATTGTTCAAAACGACAATGAAAGCCTAAGAATTCAGTCGTCATCCAGTTCATAGAATGAAACACTACTTTAAGAGTATTCTACACCATGAACAATAAGACTTCAAATACATATATACATATTCATTGAATTAAATAGTGTTAACTTACTTTTTAACATTTAATGATGGTGAGGATATATGATCAGCATCATTGACATGATCAATACCATTTATATTCTTGAAATCTGTACACAGATTAGTTAATTCTTTATTTCGTTCATATAATTTATGTATGAGACGATCTACATAACAGAAGGCTCTATCTACTTGCATCAAACCATAACCTTGATCCAAATAAGATAAATGTTTAAATGACTTAGAAGTAGTCATTAAGCATCTATATATAAGCGATGGTGGAATTTTCAATCGTTCACTATCAATACAAGTATATCGATGACGCAATCCAGAGAGTATAAGGCCTATAAACAAGGAAATGCAAAAGAAGTGGTGTATGAACTTTCGATATATATATATATATATATATACCCTGGCATAACAAGGAGAAGTAGATGGTTATTTAAGGCAGAGATCAACAGTGCCTAGAAGTGGAATCCTAGGCAAACGCTTCACTCGATTTAAGACACGTCAGATGGATGTGCCTAAACATCAATGGGAAGATTCAAACAACGAATAAAAATGAATTGAAATTCACCCAATCGCACAAGTTAGTGGCTATTTGGACTGGGTAACTAAGTGGGTAACATGTTGGCATTTGATCCCAAAAGTACTGGGTTCGAATCCAGGAGTTCACGTCAACCCTGGAACGCAGGTGAATCGAGTTGACGAATCCCAAATAGGACAAAACGGGCATTGTGGATTCCTCTGCTAGCTACCATCTACGTTTGCTCAAAATGTTTAAGACATGTTGGCAATATTGAAACAATCAGTACAGGATGCACACATAGCAAAGAAGAATGATCGATTTTAGTCTTAAATATCAACTGGTAAGATTTAAACAGCCAATAAAATTGAAGTACATGATTATTAATTGAACTTTGACGTTCATTCTAGAATGGGACATTTCTACAGTACACATCTACAGCTCCATCAGAAAGCGGATCCAGGAAGAATTGGGTGATTTAATCATTAATTCACTTCACCATAAATTTATTAGTTTCCTAGCGATTAACCTTTTGATGAGGTGGTATAGGGTTGAGCTGTATGTATTAAGAATGGAATCATAAGAATATTTATTTCTGGCACTGTAAAGTTACCAAGTTGATATGCAACCTTTATGTACACATAATTTTAATCCATACAAAAGCGATACCACAAAATATGATGAGGATATTTGAAACAACTTTATCTCGTAATAAAATAATATAGATACTTTTATGATTAACACAATTACTATATTTCTGCAGTTTTTAATTCCTGCTTCGGTCTAGGCATCCGGTCCCACACAAAAATTAAGTGACTTGTGTGGCGCATATGTATTTGGTGCCCATTTGTACCAATATTTATGTGTTCAAATAAATAAATAATAATAATAGTTGTGAATTTACAAAAAGCACTCACTAATTCCACCAGTAACCATAGGCGCACTCATTGAACTTCCACTCAGAACACTGGCTGGCTTTAATTGCCAACTAGCTATAGACGTATTAGCACCACCGGGAGCAGCAACACATATACCTAAAGCCCCGTCAAATGCTGGACCACGACTACCCCAATTATAAGCAGTTGGTTTAGCATTTTCACTAAGACAGGAATGATTCACAGAATTTCGAGAAGTTGAATACACATCATCTGATTGGTAGTTTGATTGAGAATCATTATCACAAAACTTATTATATAGGCAGTTGTAATGAGACGATGAATCACTTGGTTGGCAATATAGATAATGCATCATGTCAGGAAATACTAAGGGTGCAACACCTGTAATAAATAGATTAAAGAGGTGAGCTACTTTCGTTTTCTAGGGATAACAGAAGTTTCTAAGTTTGTGCTTTTTAGGGAATTACTTCAAGTTGATAATATGTTAAATTAAAAATTAAGACTTAAAGATCTAAAAGTAATTTGGTCACTGTGATGGTCTAAAAGTGTCCTGGGTTTAATTTCCTTTAAGAGCTGTAGACCAGAGCTGCTGGGAAATAGTCCTTTAGTGCCTCTAGGTTTATAGTAGTTCGTTTTATAATTAGATATTGGGTTGTGACGCAAACTAATCTTAAACTGAATAATTATCGTAAATCCCATACACATTAGCAGTTATCAATAGATTTCCAAGTTTATCAATCTATAAAATCTTCGTCTCTCTGAGGGCAACTAACATTCAAATCTGTTTGACTATCACACCCAAGTAGCTGATACTACGGTCGGGCAAAATGTACGATAATAATTTAAACTAATGTTACCCAAATTGCACATCGTGTTTTCAGAGGCTATCACAGTCAGTCAGACATTGACAATATAGGGCTTGATACGAATGTTCATTTGTTCGAGTTACTACATCTAGCGTAATGACTAAGGAAACTAACACGATGAAAAGGCTAAGATAGGAACTAATAATGTACATTACAGTAAAGAACTAAGGATGAGAAATATACATCGAAAGGGACGAATGGAAAGTATGGAATCCCACTAAACTTGAGATTTAGATATAAAAAAACAAGTTATGCTAACCACAATGCCTCTGAGATCGGATTGTGATGACCTCAACCACGAAGTCGGTTTCATCTGTATAAAGCTTGTTTACAACCCAATCATATACCAACCAGGGTCAGGGATAACCAGTGGTTTGGGGTGTGTGACATATGTCCCAACCACCCAAATGTACGAGAGTTTACAGCCCCATTAACTGAATTATAGTTTTTATCTTAAACCAAACATTTAAACTCGGCATTACGATTTTACTGTATGTGGATAATTTATCAAAGAAACTCATGATGACACAATCGCAACCTACGTCATGACACTTCACAAATTAAAGTAAAATACAAAACGCCAGTAAGATTAAAAAAATGAAATCTAGTCGAACAAGAAATCAGTAGCTCATTATTATAGTGACAACCTTTTAGTACTTCTCAAGCTTAGATGTTTGATTGTGGAGGTTTCATTAAAGGGACTAGCTGATTTTCAAGGTATTGGTTTTGAAGTGTACTAAAAAGAGCTGTCAAAATCACCAGCCAAATATATCTATTTTACTTTATGCAAATAGGTTTATTTAACAATATGAGTGTTTTGAGAATAAACTCTTCACTATTTAACTTACATGTCTAATAGGTGAACAATTCGATTGTGATAACTGACACCTTAACCAACTAGTATAGATGGACAGCTCCAGAAAGCACTAGGAGTTCCTCATAAAAATTTCACTTGAATATTTAAGCTTTTACTTAGGTACATTTAGTCACGGAACATCTTTGGAATAGATATAATATGACGATCAATGATTCAATGAATTATAGTGCGAATGATGTAAGAAATTATTTTTTCCCAATCGCCCATGACATGCAATTACATCTTGAGAAGCAGTAATTATATGACTTAGTCAATCAGTTAAATTTGTTGGCTAAAAATGCTTAACTGTATGATACTGCAAATATGTATCTACATAGTCAGGTGTTGTTTAACTGATTTTAAATATTATTCAATTCGATTTGTACAAACTTTACAGTTAATATGACTAATTGAATCACATAAAAAGTCGTGTGTGTATATATCATTTCTGGGAACAAATAAATCCACCATCAGGCAAATCAAAAGTGGGGAAGCAGCAGGACCAGGAAACACACCAGCTGAAGCAACTGCAAACATGCTTCACACTCTATTCAGGAAGATTTGGGAAGAAGGACAAGTGTCACTGACAGACTTGAAATAAATATATCTCATTAAGATACCAAAGAAAGGACATCTGAGCAAGAATCAGAACTACACAGACATCACACTTATGTCGGTACAAGGAATCATTTTCAACAAAGTGTTGCTGAACAGGTTGAAAGATTCACCAGATACTCAGCTTCGAGATCGAGAAACTGAATTCCGTAACAATCGGTCGTGCACAGACCAAATCGCCACATTACGAATCATTGTTGGACAATCAATTGAATGGAACTCGTCACTATACATGAACTTCCTTGACCATGAGAAAGCGTTGGACAGCGTGGATAGGAGAACCTTATGGAACCTTCTTAGACACTACGGTGTATTTGAGAAGACACTAAACGTCATACGGAATTCACACGACGGACTACACTGCAAAGTCGTGAATGGAGGACAGCTGTATTCCAAGTGAGGACCAGAGTCACACAAGGCTGCCTACCCTCCCCACTTTATCTTTCTTCTGGTGGTCGACTGGATTATGAAGACCTCAACATCTGACAGAAAGCACGGAATAAAATGGACAGGTTAGATGCAACTAGACGATGTGGACTTCGCAGATGACCTAGGTCTTCTATCACATACACATCAATAAATGCAGGTCAAAACAAACAGTGAAACAGCAGCCTCTGTCTGCATCAGTACGCCTGAACATACACATGATAAAAACAAAGATCCTCAAATTCAACAGGGAGAGCACCAACTCAATCACTCTTGATGGATAAAATCTGTAACATATGGAAAGTTTCACTTATTCGGGTAGCATCATCGATGAACAAGGAGGATCAGACGCAGACGTAAAGACAAGGATTGGTAAAGCAACAACAGCATTCCTACACTTGAACAACATATGGAACTCAAAACAATTATAAACCAATATCAAAATCAGAATCTTCAATACGAACGACGAGACAGTTCAACTGTACGGAGTCGAAACGTCGAAAACTACCACAACCATTATCAAACAAGTACAAGTGTTTCTAAACAATTGCCTAAGTATGATACTGAATGTTTGTTGGCCGGATATCATCAGCAACAGTCTACTGTGGGGAGAATAAACCATGTTCCATCTATAGAGGAAATGAGGAAGTGGGTAGGACATACATTACGGTTTGGGCACCCGGGCAGTATCACAGCCCTCACATATATCAAACGAGACTTGTGTGGCACGTATGTATTTGGTGCCTCCTTGTACCAATATCTATGTGTTCAGTCAGTCAGTCAGTAACAACGTAGAACTCCGTACGTACGTACATCAGTTCGAGTTGCCACACCACATTAGCACAGAGATGCAGTTGTCGATTCAAATCCCGTAGTGGCAGAGGTAATAAGAGTATAAGCAGTAATCGGGAAGATTAGGGTTTGGAGATGTTATTTAAAGAGTATAATCCAGTGAAATAAATTTGGAAAGAGGAAAAAAGGGACATGAAGGATTCAGAAGATTAGAATTTGGGAGAACACAGAGAGTGGATGCACCTGCGCCATTGCAAACGATTTTGAGCCATGTCATTCAGGGTCTCTAACCATCGGTTGCTATCATCTCGCGGTCCCCAACCAGGTAGTCTACACCTACCAACATGACTCAGTTCACTTGTCAGTGACTTCATGGACTTGTGCCATGTTTTGGTTTGGCCGCCCCTATCTTTCTTCCAACCTACTCCTATACCACTGAACATAGCACGTCGAGGCAGTCGGTGTTAAAATAAATAAATAAAATAAACATTAGGGAAATCATCAAACTGCATCAAGAATCTTGAAGGGAAAAGGAAAAGAGGAAGACCAAGGAACGCATTACGTCGAGAATTGGAAGCAGGCATCAAAAGAATGTATAGTGGCTGGTGGGCGGTCTGTGTTGCTACGAGGTGTAACAAGCGTAAGTCGTCGGATTTAGAAACCCCAATACCCGGGACAAGACAATTATGCATTTCACAGGAAAAAGAGTGAAAGACATTACAGGATATCGCATATGTAACTCACTTTTTCTTTTCGACTGTATAAATTCAATCCAAATGTATTACCTTAAAATCATGAACCGACCTAAGTTAGTCCAACAGCGAAAACCTGGAAGCAATGGACGACCGTTTCGTCCTAGTTTGAGAGTCCTCAACAGTGCACATCCACGACCCCACACACACAAAAATCGAACCCAGGACCCAGATATTCGGATGAAACAGTCGTCCACTGATTCCAAGTTTCCAGTGGATGTCTAACTGAGATCGATTCATGATTTCAATGAGATTCAACAATTTTCACAACTATTTACTGTCAAATTTTTTAGCCGAAGAGTAATAGACATAGTATAACAAGAGTAGAAAGGTAAGAAAGAGAGATATACTACAGAAACTTACCAATTACACCTTGAACTGTACCACCTGGACAACTTAATGAACCCAAACTAGGTCCGTTATTCCCACCACTTGCAACCATAATGATACCATATTTATGAATCATTCGATTCAAATACTTTGAGATACGCCTGTTGAGGAGAAATGTGTGTTTTTAACAAGAAGAACAGTGGGAATAATAGAAAACTCTTTTATTACAATTTATTGCTTTGATTATGACGAAATTCAAACATAATTGACAAACTGCATCGATTTTAATATCTTTGGCCAATGTGAGTTATACAAGTGGTACTAAATGGCTGACCAGACTTCAAGAATCAGAACGGTAGAGCTTCCTGCATAAAAGTTGTTTACTTAAACCAATAAACCAATAGTGTTATTTAAATTGTTAACTAATTCTTAACTACAAAATGCACATATTTCACTCATACTTAAATGCAACGATTGGTTTTACAGTACATCTGTCTTGTTGAAGCAAAACATACATAATAACAACGGTTAATCAATGTTATATGGTAATCATATGACAGGTATAAAAAACTGGACGTAATAACATAGATGCCCTACAAAAAAACTTTCTTTTCCCTGACTAACTGTTTAATCCCACCTCTACAGGTTAAAAAGGCCGACAGAACCTAGAAAGTTTCTTGTATTTCTAATCAACAATCATAAACTCAGAAACAACTAGGTATTTATACGAAATTTCGAGGTGTATGTAAGAATCAACTATTAAGAATAAGTCTCAATGTGATCCTGATTGAAAAATACTTATTTTTTTACAGATTATGGTCAGAATTTTGAAAAACTTTACAGTTATCAACGACCAGATGAGGATTTCCAAGGGTTTATATTTTCTCGTAGTTAATATTCAAGAACGCGTTTGATCAATTTCTGTTTGTATATGTTCATCTTGATCAGAGATGCCTTAATATTACCCATCATTAAAAGTTTTATTATCTTTCTAGATTATGGTTAACGGTGAAATCTAGGATATGTGACACATTCTATTATTGATTTATCATTGAAATGTGATTGTATTTCTCAATGCAGATACAGTAGTGTAGTGGATAATCAATCAATCGAAGTTTGAAGCATACAACACTATTCAAGTTTTAATGTGATCAACGTTAATACAACGCAAGCAGATCTATTTGACCACTACTGGTTAATTTAGAGCTTTTGGCGAATTGTCAATCTCAAGTGGTGTTCGTCAGGGATTTCCACTTTCATTGCTTTTATTAACTCCGTCACAGATATCGTCATCTTATCTATCAGAAATTGGTCTTCTACGAAGAGACTCACTTGCTAAATTTGAATATGTACATGATATAATCCTGTTTGGTGAAGAAACTAACAAAATACAGTCTTCCAATCATCTCAAGCAACAATGCAAGGATGTTTGGGATGTGATTCTCCCACCACCCATCCACCCAAACGCAAAATTTCGCTTCAGGACTGGTCTACATCAGCCCATGGATTAATGATACGAAGTGAAGTAGTTAAGTGTGTTGAATGCTCCACTTATCTTTGGAGTCTCGTCAGCTCTGACGAGCTAGCATCTGGCGGAATATCGGCATGCATTCAGAAAGCTCAACGAGAATTTGGCTAGATATCCATATGTCAAGCAAAGGACGAGTTTACATCAAATCTGTTTGATCTGCTCTACTTTATGGGTGTGAAACACAGTCATTAATAAGAGAGGAATAGGGAGAAATACCTTACAACTTTTTTTCTCTTTTCCTATCCTTAATCCTTTTTACTATACCTAATGCTGTTAGTACTTCTACTATCTCGGGATTTGTCTTGATAATTTTATGTCGCTGTGTTAATGTAGTATAGAGATTTGGACCAATGTACATGTATCAGGTTCTACGTTGGATTCCGTATCAACAACAAATCAATAAATTAAGTCTCTAAATGACATATACAATCTTATCTGTTCGTTAATTATCAGCGAAACGTGTGTTCATCTTTCAATGATTTTTAAGATTGAGAAATAAACCATTTACTCAGTGCAACTCAACGATATAGGGAAGTAAGACCATAACATTACAAAACATGACAAAAAGAGTGTTGGATTTCAAAATATACTGATCATAATGTAGGAAACCGATAAGCTTTTTCACCATGGAAATATGAAAAATGCACCTACAAATCAGTGATGATATAACATACCCAATATTTGGCCATATTGCTTGTTCACCAAAACTGTAATTCACAATATCACATTTTAGTTCAATTGTCCATCGGATCTAGATGAAGTATAAAGTATGTATAAGCATACGCAAAAGTATCAATCAATATTCATGGACGACTTTGAACATAGAATTAAGTTATTATTTCGGTCCAAAGTGTTATGAAGACGAATTTAATGTAGTCATATACTCATCAGTAAATTGATTAGAGCTCTAGAAGTTCTAGGAAGAAGTCGCAAATGATGGGCTGCATTGGCTTAGAAGTGCGTTAATTATCATTGGTGACCTCAGATAAAGATCATGCCAATATAATGAAAAGATTAGGGATTGGAATGTAAACCAAAAGTTGAGCGTTCATCGCGAGGACTAACGGTTTGGTTTCGTGAGCGAGAAGTGCCATAATGGAACAAAACGCGCGGTCAGTGTTTTTGATTTATAGTTATCTAATAATTAATTGCCACCTAAGTGAAAACAAAGAGTTTGTTTACTCCATAAGTTTACGCTTTCAGAAATAAACCATTTATTTGTTTATTCACTGACGATCTTTAGGACACTTTCAGCCACATGTGAAGCTTCAAACTGTGTGTTGTACACTTACCTTTGGAATACATTGTTCATATGAAGGTTATAATTGCTACGACACAACTGACCAAGTGAATACAGATGAGGTAGAGTTCGAAATCACGTCCGAATAAACAAAAGTCAAATGTTTTAACTACTAAGCCAATACACTGAGACTTTCGTTTTTGTGAAATGATGGAATGCTAAAACACGTTCTCAAGTCTCTGCTCCCTTATTACTCGACTAACGTTTAAGATGTTAATTAGCTAAATCTCATCCAAAATCATGGATAAAATATACATACAAAGTAGTTTCATCATTTCGGCACTTTTTCATGAGATATTAGATGGTCTGTTACAAAATATCAGTCTTCCCTCTCCCTTTACAGCGTTTCATTGCATAAATACCGTTAAGAAAAACTAGCTTGAACTATGGGTGTTTAATATGGAAAGCAGTGGCCAAGTTTTCACCTATTAAGACAGCACACTGAATCAAGTTTTCAAATAGCAGGTTAAAAATATACGCAAACAAAAGAACCTGTGTGTGATGTGTATGAGAACTGTTAGTTATTAACTAGTGCAATAATCAATGGACTACTTAGGATTAAATGAAACTTCCTCAGTGGTAGAGCATTAATTTAGTATACCAGATTATCAAAACGATAGTATTTAAAATCCTACTAAACGAATGCGATTAACTGAAGGCTTTAATCAAAATCCATACAATATAGTTCTGCTTTCATAATAGAGTCTACTGATAAGCAAAACAACCTCCGTTTAAACTTCCCTCTCACACCAGGACATATGCACAAAAAACTCACATCATCAATAACTTACGGCACGTAATAAACTAATTCCAGTTTCCATTAGACCTAAACGACTGTCTGAAATTTTAATGCTTACAATTTGTGCACCAGGTGCAACTCCATCACGATCACACAACACGGTAGAACCAGTAACAGTCCCACTACTATTAGATGAATCTTTTGAATGATTGGGAAAATACGCTGAGGCAATCGCCGCAACATGAGTGCCATGACTACTGTTATTTGTAACAATCTGTAGTAACTTTCCATTGTCAAAAATTTTCACTGTATAATAAAGTTGGGCTTTAAAACAAAATTCAAAAAGGACTTGAGGAATTTCGTATATTTTTGCAGAGAAATAACTCATTTGTTACCACAAAAACTAATATGTTTCATTGCAACAGACATCACAAATTATGATAAATCCGTGAACTGAGCTGATTATTTTCTGGTAGTCATGGTGTTGTCCACCATGAATTTCTTCCTGAAGTACATGGAAATTTTGAGTGCTATAGAGATCGTGTGAGGCCATATATATGTGATATTGTTAAATGGATATTGTGATATAAGATGCTGGTTGGAGGTACTCAACGGGAAATCCTGGACTTAGGTTCTGCGCTATTAAGCACTCTTTAGCAAGATGCACCTGTAATCTAGAGGGAACTGATCCTCCCAGGTGAATTCGATCTAGTATCACCCAGCTTCACAGCCAGAGATGTTATCATTGAGCCATCCGGGTCGCGAAACCTAGGTACATGGTTTCCTGTTGATTACCTCTAGTCACCACCTTGCATCGCAACACAGTACGCGCGATGTCAAGTCATTAAACTAGTGGCCACATTGAAGCTTGATCGATAGAATTCGATCTGCACTAAGAAGGATCTGACACACATTGCAGTGGTCACTACCCAGTAACTAGTCAATTGTAAAGATGGTTATCATATCAGGATAATGCGATTGTGAATTTAACAGTAATTGTCTTCAAAACTGGCTCGTAATTCCATACTCACTAGATGGCATAATTGGACGAACTAACTTTTAAAGATTTCTGAATATATTTTAAAAGATAGGAGAGGAGATAGAACAAGCACTGTTATTGATCTAGAGTATGAGCAGAGTTAGTGTTAATTTCCCATAAATTTCGTAAAATAAGGTTTTTATGACCTCCTTTCGCAAATTCAACAGACAGGCTACGTAAGTACTCGGATGATTTACGAATTCAATACACTGGACACAGCTGTTGTAGTGATGTATCATATAGGTTTATATACTGAGCTTTGATGCAGACAGTTTTTGTAATAGATAATAATACTATATGACAGTAAGAGGAGCAGATCGCAAATCTGTAAATGCTTGGTCGAAAATTAAGTATTCCATTCTAGTTTGACAGCGCAAATGACTTTACACCCTAAACTCGATATATATTGAAATCTATTGAACACTTAAGTTCTACAACAGAAACCTTAATATTTAACGATTGAAATGAAATCATGTCATCGAAATTTACTAATTCTTTGTTAATTAGAGGAATAAAATAATTTCAGATGTATCTACAATATTTTGTAGTATTTATAATATTATAAGGAAGGGTTTAAGGTAACACGTTTTTTTATGCTAGGGGCTGAAATTTGATTAATCATACTTGGTATATGTGTATTCTATGTGGATTGACTCGATATAGATATCATCATATGTTAATATAGAATAGAAAGATTTTGACTAGCAGTACAGTTATATTTAGCTTACAAGTCCCAAATGGAACGAAATGTGAGACTTAGATTCCACAGTTAGGTACAATCCAATACTGATAATAAGTATATTAAAACGTATACCTGAAATTAAACCGTTCATAGCTTACTTTGTTCACCGAATGATGCATATTCATAGTTAACTGCATAATCTCGTAATAATGGTAAATCGGACAATGTTGTATTTGGATTGTATGGACTTGTATCTATACAAGCACTGAAAGATTAAAACACAAAATTAATAACGTGTAATACTTATAGACAATGAGTAGTTTAAGGTTTCTTTTTGCTATGTGTGATCAATCCATACTAAAGGATAATCAAATGAGTGAAATAAGTGTCATTTAGTTAATCATTGGTAAAATAGTTGAGACTATAATTTATGGATGACCCTTGAACGACGCCGAAGCGACCTTGAGAAAATTCATCTACTTACTAGGGTCTAAAGACGGTTGTAAATCAGTGTAAGATTTAGAGTAGCAGGGCATTTGAAGGCTCACAGTTATATAATATACCCTTGTGGGCCAGGGTAATTTTACATTGGTTTTCAGAAGAACCAGACACCATCCGGACTTTCACGTGAAAACTCAAACAGTACAGCTCAACCCCGTTTAGCAAGGGAACCAGATACCGTATAGGCTTTAACGCTACAATCTGAATAGTACAGCCCAATCCTGTGGCGCAACCACACAGGTACCAAGCACCCTGGTGCCCCCAAATGCACTGGTACTGCCGAGAGTGGGGAGAGTCCGCTCCCCCTCTTGAAATGCTCTCCCATGAGCACGCGTACATAGCCTCTGCCAGGGAAGTCCAACTCACTGCCTCCTCGTGGCATTACTGTTGTTTACGAAAATGAGAGGACGAAAAGCGAATGTTCGGCGCTTTAACCGGATTCCAAACCAATGGTGCACATGAGCTCCAGTATCCTAAAGGAACAAATGGCGTATGAACCAATTATTGGTCACCGGCTTCCATCGGACTGCATCTCCTTACAATGCTCCACTGTCTTGTGGATCAGATCTTCAGGTTGAAGGCTCGGAGTTTGGCCCCCTAAGAAAACCACCTGCTCCGGTTTGGGCACTCGGGCAGTATCCCAACCCTCACACATATCGAATGAGATTTGTGTAGTGCATATGTATTTGGTGCATTCTTGTATCAATATCTATGTGTTAAAATAAATAAGATTTAGAGTTAGAAGTTTGGGTTTTCATCACGGATTGACACCAGGTATAATACCAAAATGCTATTTAACCATATGAATGAATGAATTTCGTGCCAAAATCCAAAACTTCCAATCTTGAATCTGATTATTTCGTCTATAAACTATAGTCTCGCAAAAAGATAATGCAGTTTATCATAATGAACCCCTATAAGAAAGTGTAACCTAAACCTTTCCTGTGACAGTCAATGATAACCACTAACCATTGTAAATCAAAGAAAATGGAATGAAGCGATTAGTCGTTCGTTATTAATTAATTGAGTCATACATCAAAATGAATAATACTTCATATTTTTACAATGTGAATCTTCTTTGCCAAATGAACTATTTGTCAATGATATGATGAAAAGAAAAGTCAATTTTCGATTGATTTACTCATTACGAGTTTAGTTCAAAATTGCTTCCGTTTTAATTCAATGTAATGATTACTCAAATGTAGTATTTGTTTTCTTATATGTGATTTCATCCTAATTATTAATCAAAATGGGTGTACAATCAATATATAAATGAGTGTTTTGGGGTTAATAAATCATCACTTATACCAGTCTTTGTGTTCTTACTTTCGCGTCATGGGAATTGCAGAGGTCTTTCGTTCCGAGTATAAGTGATAAGCGTTTCCGACATAACATTCAGCGACGATCAGATACAAAAAGTAGCATTAAAAGAGCATTCAAACGACGAGTTATAACAGTCAGTAATGACTGTTACATTTTTTATACAAGAATCTTTATTGTTCTCGAACAATAGGATACGTCAAGAACATCTATCAACATGATTTTGTATAAATATCATTTTTTTTTTAGTTGTTGAAGAAAAATGCCCAGAGCATACATGAACTCCATGAAGCTCTTTGAATAAGAGTATTATTTTTTATAACCATTTATTTCAACTTCAATAATTCACCTTCGTAAAAATATTTAACTTCTCCTACAATTATTACTAACTCCGCCTGTAGCTCTCATAGGGTTACTGCCGGTCCCAAGCCCGGGTAAAGGAGGAGGGTTGGGCATGGGGTTAGCGTCCCCATCCCGTAGAAAACTAACTCGCTAAAAAAACGCTTACCAGAAAAAATAATTCAAACCATTTAAACTCTGCCCTGGGAGTTAGAAGGTCTTCAGTTAGAAGAATTATGACGCTTCATGGTGAAAGCCGAGTTCCTTCGGAAGCCACGAGGCCGATGCCCCTTCTAACAACCAGAGCAAAAATTTTTATAGGTACATGGAACGTTCGAACAATGTGGGAAACCGGGAAGACCAGTCAAATAGCAATGGAAATGAGGAGATACAACTTAGCAGTACTGGGAATCAGCGAAACCCACTGGACCCAAGCTGGACAGAAAAGGCTAGCTACGGGAGAGATGCTGCTATACTCCGGTCACGAGGAGGACAATGCTCCACACACTCAGGGAGTCGCTCTTATGCTGTCCAAAGTAGCACGAAATGCACTTGTAGGATGGGAGTCTCACGGATCCAGAATCATCAAAGCATCATTCAAAACAAAGAAGGAGGGGATCTTAATGAATATTATCCAATGTTATGCACCCACCAATGATAGCAACGACGACATTAAAGATCAGTTCTACGAGCGGCTGCAGTCAATCATTGAGAAATGCCAAGAAAGGACCTAACTATTCTGATGGGAGATCTAAATGCCAAAGTCGGAATAGACAACACTGGATATGAAGATATTATGGGACGACATGGACTGGGAGAAAGAAACGAAAATGGAGAAAGATTTGCAAATTTGTGTGCATTCAACAAATTGGTCATAGGAGGCACAATATTTCCACACAAGCGTATACACAAGGCTACATGGATCTCACCGGACCACACTACAGAGAACCAAATAGATCATATTTGCATCAACAAAAAATTCCGAAGGACAATGGAAGATGTGAGAACCAGGAGAGGTGCTGACGTAGCTTCAGATCACCACCTAGTTGTAGCCAATTTAAAACTGAAGCTAAAAAAGAACTGGACAAGTGGACAAACAGCACTACAAAGGTTCAATACAGCCTTCCTTCGAGATACTGACAAACTCAATGAATTCAAGATAGCTCTCAACAACAGGTTCCAAGCCTTACAAGATCTACTGAAGAAGAAGAAACTACTATGGAGGACAACTGGAAAGGCATCAAGGAAGCATTAACTTCAACGTGTCAAGAGGTTCTGGGCCTAAAGAAACACCATCATAAGGAATGGATCTCTATAGAAACACTGGACAAGATCAAAGAAAGGAAGAACAAGAAGGCAGCAATTAACAACAGCCGAACACGAGCAGAGAAAGTCCAAGCACAAGCTGAATACATAGAAGCAAACAAACAAGTGAAGAGGTGCATTAGAGCCGACAAGAAGAAATACGTGGAAGAACTAGCAACGACGGCAGAAAAAGCTGCTAGAGAAGGAAATATGAAACAGCTTCACGATACAACGAAGAAACTAGCAGGGAAATACAGTAAACCAGAGAGGCCGGTCAAAGACAAAGAAGGCAAGCCAATCACCGAAATTCAACAACAGCGTAACAGATGGGTAGAATACTTCGAGGAACTCCTGAATAGGCCGGCTCCAATGAATCCACCGGACATCGAAGCAGCACACATAGATCTTCCTATAGATGTCAACCCACCAACGACGGAAGAAATTAGAATGGCCGTCAGACAAATCAAGAACGGGAAAGCAGCAGGACCCGACAACATACCAGCTGAAGCACTGAAATCAGACATCGAAGCAACCACAAGCATGCTTACCTTCTATTCAAAAAGATTTGGGAGGAGGAACAAGTGCCGATGGACTGGAAAGAAGGACACCTCGTCAAGATTCCAAAGAAAGGAGATCTGAGCAAATGTGAAAACTACAGAGGCATTACACTACTGTCAATACCAGGGAAAGTCTTCAACAGAGTGTTGCTGAACCGGATGAAGGATGCAGTAGACGCCCAACTTCGAGATCAACAAGCTGGATTCCGTAAGGATCGGTCGTGCACAGACCAAATTGCAACACTACGGATCATCGTCGAACAATCAGTTGAGTGGAACTCATCACTATACATCAACTTCATTGATTATGAAAAGGCATTCGACAGTGTAGATAGGAGGACATTATGGAAACTTCTTCGACACTACGGAGTTCCTGAGAAGATTGTCAACATTATCCGGAACTCATACGACGGACTACAGTGCAAAGTAGTGCATGGAGGACAGCTGACAGATGCATTCCAAGTAAGGACTGGAGTCAGACAAGGCTGTTTACTCTCTCCCTTCCTCTTTCTTCTGGTGGTCGACTGGATTATGAAGACCTCGACATCTGAAGGAAAACACGGAATACAATGGACAACTCAGAATCAATTAGACGATTTGGACTTCGCAGACGACCTAGCCCTCCTATCACGTACACACGAACAGATGCAGATGAAGACAGCCAGTGTAGCAGCAGTCTCTGCATCAGTAGGCCTCAGCATACACAAAGGGAAAACCAAGGTCCTCAAATTCAAGGGGAGAACAGCAATCCAATCACTCTTGATGGCGAAACTCTGGAAGATGTAGAGTCCTTCACATACCTAGGAAGCATCATCGATGAACAAGGAGGTTCAGATGCAGACGTAAAGGCGAGGATCGGCAAAGCAAGGGTCGCATTCCTACAATTGAAGAACATATGGAACTCAAAACAACTTTCAACCAATATCAAAGTGAGAATCTTCAATACGAACGTCAAGGCAGTTCTACTGTATGGAGCTGAAACTTGGAGAACTACAACAACCACAATCAAGAAAGTACAAGTATTTATAAATAGCTGCCTACGCAAGATACTCAACATCCACTGGCCGGATACCATCAGCAATAGCCTTCTGTGGGAGAGAACAAACCAACTTCCAGCTGAAGAAGAAATTAGGAAAAGACGATGGAAATGGATAGGACATACATTACGCAAATCGTCAAACTGCATCACGAGGCAAGCCCTAACTTGGAACCCTGAAGGGAAGCGAAAAAGAGGAAGGCCAAAGAACACATTGCGTCGGATTATAGAAGCAGATATGAAAAGGATGAATTACAACTGGACGGAGCTAGAAAGGATTGCCCAGGACAGGGTTGGATGGAGAATGCTGGTGAGTGGCCTATGCTCCTTCACGAGGAGTAACAGGCGTAAGTAAGTAAGTACAATTATTACTGTCTAATTGCCTTGTAGTATCTATGATTCATAGAGAAGATATATGTATGGATACTATTGAAAACATTTCAGTGACAATTAAAAAAAAATGTGCCATATAATTATGTGAAACTTAAAAAACTTTATTAAATAGGAAATCTTATGTGTTTTTTTTCTTTAGTTCACAGTTAGTAAAAGAAAAATGTTTGATCATTTGTATTAGTTGTTTGAATCATTCCGTTGATATTTAGGACTGAAATTGATCCGTCTCATTTGGCATATTTGCATCCTATGTGGATTATCTCGATAGTACCATTAAGTCACAAGCATTTTAAGCAGAGATAAATGGTAACTTGTAGTGGGAACCACAATGCCCGTTTTATACTGTTTGGGACTCGTCACCTGAATGCAACTGCATCGCAGGGTGGAGAATCACTCTGGGACTCGAACCCAGTACCTTCGGCTTCAAACGTCATCGCGTTATTGATCCATCTCTTTTGGCATCCTGTGAAGACTGCCTCGATATTGTGATTATATCACAAGCGTTAAAAGCAAAGATAGTTTGCGACTGGCAGTAGAGTTTGAAACGGACGGTAGTGGGTTCGGTTTCCGGGGTGAACGTCGGCTCTGGGATACACGTACATCCATCTGATGAGTCATAAATGAGATTTCGATACTGGCTAGCATCCACCTCTGCCTAAAAATGCTTACCACTCTCGAAAAAATTGATAACTTGACTTACACCCATTCACTGCCATCATGAAAAACAAAACAATCGTATACAATTTCCATAGGTGAATAATGTTGATCTAAAAGAATTAGACTTTCTTCCAAACACCGAGCAGCATTTTTCAATTGAACCTATAATTGTTTAAATAAATAATTTCTTTACAATAGTCGCGTTTGAACACAGAACGTTTTTAAAGTTCAGTATTGACCTACTTCTTACGATTTACTTGAAAGTATCGTAAAAGGTTCCAAAAAATGAAAGACCCATTTAAGCACACAATCACAACCATCTATTGAAAAATAACACTCCATAAATTTTCAATATCAAATGTTACACAATAGATCATTTGAAATATCAGGACACTGTTTGATTACACAGAGATTATACGGAATACAGTCCCTATGGAGTGGTAAAAAAATGTATACGAGCTTATAAAAGGCCCAGCTTATTCGTTTGACTCCTAGCTATGAAAATATCCAAATATTATGACTGAGTAATTCGGTTACAATTAAATTATAATTTGTCCTCATTGCGTAAACCAGTGGATATGTGGATTCAGTAAGTAAGTGGGTAACTGATTAGCGTTTGAAGCGAAAGATAATGAGCCCGAGTTCCGTGGTGAGAATCAAGACGGATACACATGAACCTAGCTGGACAATTCTAAATAAGACGAAACGCGCGTCATAGATTCCACTGTTAGACAACATCAAACCCTTCCTAAACTAGATATAAACGATTACATATTACTGTAATAAACCATTTAAAAAGCGAAAAATTATGGGCAAAGTAAAATCCCTTCCTGCATTGACCGTCACTCTTAGAAAATTTCTGCTCTAAGGTAGGAAGTAATATTATTTTCACGAATGAATTACAGGTATCAAAGAGAAGAATTAAAATGGAAATAGTCTTAGCCACAAAAGTAACTCTTGTTAAGGCACTCGAGTTTCAACATGCAGGTTACAGGTTCGATCCTCAGTTTACCTACTTCGGTGTAGACACAAACATATACTTGGTAAATAAGCTATGTTGCGACATAAGTTCCTTGGAACTTTATTGTACAGAAATGTTTGTGCTACAGATAAAAAAAAGAAAACTATATTGATTATGTTACCCAATCTGTATATTTTAATGCTGAGGGGAAGTTTTTGAAATATAAGAACAAATACATTGGATACATGTGGATAAATTGGTAATCGTTTAAGTATTATGTACTATCCAACCTTATCAAGTTAAATGAACATAATATCTGATGTAATTCATGTTAATAATTGCATAGTCAAATAGATTTATTGGTGCTTTAACGTGTTTTCCTACACTTTAAACTATCATACGATTTTCGTACAGTAAATGTTTATTTTATCAAGTGTTCAAGTGTGTGAAAATGTTTGTCAGCTTAAGACAGGCAGCTTATTTAAATTACATCTACAGTTATCTATAAAAACTAAGTATGTTATCCATATGAGATTGGTGACTTAAATAATAACATTGCTCATGTCTGACAATGAGATGATTAGTCGTTGAAAATAAACTGAAATACGCTCAATAATAATTTAAAAGATAGAAAACCGAACTAGTAGTTCACAAAGATTAAGGTTATTTCCTTTAGATTTAATCTTCATGAGCCAATAAACACCTATAATTTAGGAAGCAGAAAATCTTGAAAAACCATTTCTTACTTTTGCAGTGGACGGCGACAAGCTAGACTTGTCTTGCTTCAATTCCGATGAACTTTTCTGTTGAGAATGTTTGTTTACAGTAGAATTTGTTTGAGGCAAAACAGTATCTAAATTCTGATTGGTCAGTTTCGGCTTGGTAGACAATTCAGTCGAACCCCATTCAACTGATTTTCTAAAATTACCTAAAGTAATGAGAATAAATAATTTCAATTAATTTTTTATCTATACGTGAAATTCGAATTGAACTGCGTAGTAGGTGTGATAGTGTTATTAGTAGGAAGAGGGATGAAAGGGGCCTGTAGTGAAGTACATCACTTATAACGTGTTTTCACTATATTTACAGTGAACAATTAAAGGTTGGAAGGTTTTTAGATTGTAAGTCAAGGTGGATTTAACAGCATTGATAGTCTTAGTGATCTTACTTGACACTACGTAACTATTACAAGCTGTTATCACATGTAACTCCGCCTGTAGCTCTTCTAAATTTACCGCCGGTCCCAAGTCCGGGTAAAGAAAGAGGGTTGGGCATGAGGTTGGCAACTCCATCCCGTAGAAAAACATCTTGCTAAAAAAACGCCAACCAGATCTACCAAATTAAACTATTTAAACTCTGCCCTTCGAGTTAAAGGAAGAATTATAACACCTCGGGATGTAAGCCCAGATTCTCTGGAAGTCACGAGGCCGATGCCCCTTCTAACAACTATAGTAACAATATTTGTAGGTACATGGAACGTCTGGACAATGTGAGAGACCGAGAACACCAGTCATATAGCAACAGAAATGAGGAGATACAACTTGGCAGTACTCGGAGTCAGAGAAACCCATTGGACCCAAGCTGGACAGCAAAGGCTAGATACGGGAGAGATGCTGCTATACTCTGTTCACGAAGATGAGTAGAGTATTTTGAGGAACTCTTGAATAGACCAGCTCCAATGAATTCCACCGGACATCGAAGCATCACACACAGACCATCCCACAGATTTCACTCCGCCAACGACAGGAATCAGGATGGCCATCAGACAAATCAAGAGCAGGGAAGCAGCAGGACCAGAAAATATACCAGCTGAAGAATTGAAGTTAGACAATGAAGTAACTGAAAACATGCCTGACCTTCTATTCAAGAAGATTTGGGAGCAGGAACAAGTGCCGACGGACTAGAAAGAAGGATACCTCATCAAGATTACAAAGAAAGGAGATCTGAGCAAATGTGAGAATTACAAAGGCACGAAACCACTGCCGGTACCAGGAAACGTTTTCAACAGAGTGTTGCCGAACCGGATGAAAGATGCAGTAGACGCCCAATTTCGAGATCAACAGGCTGGATTCCGTAAGGACTGGTCGTGCACAAACCAAATTTTACGACACTACGGATCATCGTAGAACAATCAGTTGAGTGGAGCTCTTCACTATACATCAACTTCACTGACTACGAGAAGGAGTTTGACAGTGTGGACAGGAGAATATAATGGAACCCTCTTCGACAATATGGAGTTCCTGAGAAGATTGTCAACAATATCCGGGATTTATTGCGATGGACTACAGTGCAAAGTTGTGAATGGAGGACAGCTGACAGATGCATTCCAAGTGAGGATTGGAGTCAGACAAGACTGTCTACTCTCCCTCTTCCTCTTTATTCTGGTGGTCGACTGGATTATGAAAACCTCTACATCTGAGGGAAAGCATGGAATATAATGGATAGCTCAGAATCGATCAGAAGATTCGGACTTCTCAGATAACCTGGACCTGTCCCATGCACACGAAAAAATACAGATGAAGACAACTAGTGTAGCAGCAGCCTCTGCAAAAGCAGGCCTCTACATACACAAGGGTAAAACCAAGGAGCTGAAACGTGAAGAACTGCTACAATCATCATCAAGAAGGTACTTACTTACTTACCTACTTACGCCTGTTACTCCTAATGGAGCATAGGCCGCCGACCAGATCAAGAAGGTACAAGTATTCATAAATAGTTGTCTAGGCAAGATACTCAACAGCCATTGGCCGGATACCATCAGCAAAAGCCTTCTGTGGGAGAGGACGAAGCAACTTCCAGCTGAGAAGGATATTAGGAAACGGTGTTGGAAGTGGACAGGACACAGATTGAGGAAATCACCAAGCTGCATCATAAGGCAAGCCCTAATATGGAAGCCTGAAGGGAAGCGGAAGAGAGGGAAAGGCCAAAGAACACACTGTACCGAGAATTGAAAGCAGGCATGAAAAGAATGAATAGGGACTGGAAAGGATTGCCCAGGACAGAGTTGTATGGAGAACGATAATGAGCGGCCTATGCTCTTCCATAAGGTATAACAGGTGTAAGTAAATGATGAAATATTTCACTTACCAAATTTAACGATTTGAAACAAATCTATATTGTTATCTGGGATGATTTGACTTATATCGCTTCTCAAACTGAATGTGATAAGAGCTTTTACACTAAAGGGAATATTTCTAACTAGTAAAACGAAATGTTTCTGAATAATTCGAAACAATTAGTCCCTTTGATAAATTTCGATAATGCAATGAGAAAACGAAGTTTATCAGAACTATGTAGTATATCTGTGAAATACATTTCGAAGTTTCTAGATAAATTACTAACACTTTTAGTGTAATAGTCAATTTAATCCAGAAAGTTCAATGATGCCAGTGCAATAAACAAAATTATAGGATGATGAGATGAAAAAACTATCAATGGTTATTTTATTATGATTAATGTAAGTTGTTTGTATATGATCAAACAAGAAATAAAGTCACTTAGATCTAAGGGGAAAGACATGCTACTTCAGCGTTTGGAATTTAAATTCAGTGGTCAAATACTATTTTCTCACAGAATACAGACAAATATTCCTAAATGATTACTTACAGGGAAATATGTATGGGTTTTTGTATCAGGTCTCCATATACAACATAATTGTAGTTGTTCTTTTTTGGACATAAAGTTCTGGCAAATCGGCATACGTGTCTTTTAGATTTCATATTTAAATCCAACTCGACTTATAAAGATTTTATTATCTGGTTAATAATCATTAATATCTATATAATAGGTATAACTAATAACATCAAATCGCTCAAATCTCAGTGTCTACTTTACTACATCACATATTTTTCGTGCTTTTACCAGAAATCTTTTAGTGCAAACACTTAAAAAGCATAGGTTGGTGATACATTTGTCAGTGATGTAAATTTAAAAAATGAAAATATCAGGATTAAGGTGAGATTATCCCCAAATTTTTCAGTTACAACTATCGATGCACTAAACATTTACATAAAAGTTTCAATTACTCAGATCAAAGTGGTAGAAGCAAAAAGAAATACCCAGAAAACAACAATTTCATTTGAATGTATTCCAACGAAAGGGTGACGTAAAAACGTTTAGCCATTTGACCCAGTAACTAGTAATACTCAACGATGCATAAACTCCGACAAGCACGCAGGGTAATACAGTTATTTTAACTGCCATATTACAGAAAATTCAAATATGTGATAATTTGAAGTAAAAGATAAATGCATAAATGTGTGAAAAAAACACCAACTTTTATTGCCGTTATGATTTGACACAAGGTTATGGTTTAAATATTCTTCAGCTTCATTCAAATCACAAGCTAAATTTGCAGCTAAACGTTTGATATATGGTCGCCAAAAATTATCTCGATTTTCGCTGCGTAATCGTTGCATCAAAAGTTTGGGGAATAGTTCAGATGCTGGCTTCACTCCAATTCGTATTATGCCATCTGGAGGATTCCAATGACTCGGTACCTATAGTAAGGGATATATATATGCACATATATACAAGTATAAGAAACGCCGTTATGTTTCACACTTAAATGACATCTGAATAATGGGATGTATTATTAGGTACACGTTGTGTAGAGATTAAACCATCTGCTGATTCCGAATTTCTAGCCCATTGGTTCGAGGTTGAGTAACACCAAAAACAAAAAGTTGGAGGAAGGTAGATAAAAGTGAAGTCGCATTCAGCTTGATAACATTTATGTAGTAAAAGCGAATAAAGTTGTCAAAGACCATTGAGTGTGATGATGAAACTATTTGTTTTTTCACATTTTAAAGAGATAGCACAAATCTGTCTGGCAAACTATGTCAAAAAAGCATACGAAAAGTTTCACAATGGACCACAATTTACGTAGAGCATGAATGGTAATAAAAATGAAGTTTAATGAGAGAACTAAGCAAATTACATTCTATGAGACACTATTAAAAGTCCATTGAGTAGTTTACCAATTGAAGATCTGTCGAAAAAATCATGGGGAATGGAAAAGTTGTGCTTCAGTTCAGTACTCTGATAATATACAGTGATCACCTCCGTGGAGCGATGGTTTAGTGGCTAAGGCACTCGACTTCTAGTCGGTTAGCTCAAAGTTCCAACCCCGCCCCACCCACTCCGGTATCGTCTCATTAGATATCACGCTTATGGTGTGTATCATACCCAAGTACCTGGAGAATGAGTTGATTTGAACTAACCCCTGAAATTAAGGCCTTTGAGCCTAGTTAATGAGCCAATCATTAAACCAGTGGGTCGGAATTGAATGAATTTAACTTTCCAAATGTGTGGCGCATGTATATTGGCGCTCTCTTGTTCCAATATTTATGTGTTCAAATAAATAAATAAATAAACTTTCCAAATGGACGTTTCCTACACCACTGATTAGTATCTACTCTTATTTTAAGATTTGATTAAAAAATCAAATAGTTTTTTTCACTAGACAACCTGATATCCACTACAGAATTACTGATGAACTCTGTTAAATCAAAGTATACAAATATCTAGCCTATTTTTGCTTTATTGATTAATTAAATGACATCAATCTGTTAGAGCTACTGTATTTAAGCTAATCGGATCTGTTAAGACATTAACCCACACAATTGGTGGCATTATTTCACAATTAATTCCATATTTAGCAAGTTTTGTTGTCAATGAGGTTGGTTGTAATAAAAATTGGTATAAGGTCAAAGAAAAAACTACATGAATCCATACCTCTACTTTACGACCGGTCAGTGTTTCAATGACACGATGCTTCTTGTTAATAGATCGTTTATATTTCATTTTTACATCTCCAGAACCTGAAGCATCAATCATGTCCACAATTTTTCGTTTTCCATCAGGTGTAGTCTAGGAAGTTAACCAAAAGGAATCAAGGTCTGTTCATATAAGGGTGACAAAATAGGTCATATGTAGAACTCAACAGTAAAAAAAGAAATGAACACCTTACAGCATATGTACACACAGTACATATATACACAGTTTGAGTTTAGTGATAACGTCCTTAGCTGCAACATATAAAGTGTGATTGTTATGAAACTGTCTTTGTAAACGCTCTACCACACCCTTAGACATATTATAAGATGACATTCGATGCATTCGACTCCAAGAAACTGGGTCGTTGGAAAAGGCGACTTTAGAATTGTGCTTCTTTTTCAGTTATAATATTTGTTAATTATCCATAACAAAATCCCCCATTCCGAGCTAGGATTTTTAGTCTCAACTGAAATAATCTCTAGCAGGGCTACTACAGATCATCACATTTTATGAGTCTATCAACGCAAATCGAAATATGGGTGAAACTATTTGAAGAGTAATGGTCTAACATTATCGATGTTTATATCTCTAAATCTAGCGTTGCGATGATGTAAAGAACCTAAGGCACAGCTAGTGTGACAAAGGACTTTTGGACATTTAAAGCATATTTGTATTCACTTATAAACATCCCGGTTAAGGTGAAGACAAACACAACGTTGGTTAACTGGCCTGAAGGTAGCTTTAATTCCAGAGTGCAACACTTTGTATATGGTTTAGAAAATAGTGCGTTTCGTCGCCTATAGTAGGTGAGGTTGGTATTTTCCTGTAGAGATAACCCACATCACTTTAATACTAAAGATGTCGTCAAGTATGATCTAAGTTAAGGTAATTCACTTTCATCCACATGTAACTTTGATAATTTGTTGTATTTGATCTTATCTGACATGAGAACACTTAGTAATTATCTAGATGATGCATTTACGTCATTTTTACTGGCTTTTATGTACTGGATGTCAGGAGTGAAGTGCGATATGAATACAAGATGTATTCCATGAGAACTGTATCTATCACCGCTAGGTACCAGAGCTTTCACAAGAGATTTGTGATCTGCATATTCCGTGAAGATGATGCCCTCGACCATATATTTGAAATGTTTGATAGCTAGTCTTCTCAGTCAACAAACATAATGAAGAGGAACTATTAGCATCGACAGAGTTAAGCCTGCTTTCATCAATGATACTGAGGTCGGTAACACAAACATTCCTTTATAATAAGCGTTTCGACAGCTTTCACAACAAATTGAATCCTCCGAGAAACTTATCTCAACATCTATCAACGAGTCAGAAAGAATAACCAACTCGAAACGACATGTTCATCGATCAAACTGCTCACGCTTACTTTGTTTGTATGTATGCGAACAGCTTAAAATATCTATATACTTCCATTTTTGAATACGATACATTCTGCCTTTCTTTCCTCATGGCTCCACAAAAGCACAACATATTCATTATTTTCGTATGCTTTTACATTGTTTTGCAGTCTTTTCCTCCAGGTCTTTTATGTCTTATTAACCAGTTTTATACATACGTCACTGATATTGCACTACATTAACTGGTCTCTTACTGGTAACGTTAAATCTGCCGTTTCTTTTTTTCTGCATACGTTTTCATTTATATTATCATTACCGAGTGAACACATCACTAATAGTTCATTTCGTATCGTAAAGAATAGAGTAACTTGCACAACAGTCCCCTCCAAATAAACAAATGAATTTAACTAACTTTCATAAAGGCCACATTAAAGCTTAAACTTCTTGAACAGTAAATATACAAATAAGAATACTAAAAGTTTATAAAACAATTTTTAAACTTGAAACAGTACGAGTGAATTATTAGGTCAGACAATTGAAACATAGAACCTGGTGAGTATGTACATCGGTTTAAATTGTCACACAGTATTAAAAAACGAGATGAAATTGTTTGGGTTTATCTCAGGGTAGTAGGAGTGAATAACTGATATCAAATTGGTGAAGTCCTGCGTCATTTTGTTAAGTCTATGAAAGACTATTTGATATATTGAGTATGCCAATAGTTTATGCAGATACATATAGTGCTGTCACACGTTCCAGTTATTCTATATATTTGTGTTGTTTTTATTTACGTCCACAAACGCCGAACTGGTATGAGAAAAACAAACTGGGCATTTTCCAACCACACAACCTCCCATCCCTCACGTTATGTGTGAAGCTTCATACTTCCACCGAAAATACTTCAAGAGAGAATTCGACAGAAAAGGGTAAAATAACATAAGACATGAATGCAGTTTTTTATTAATAATTCTAAAAGGAGTATTTTCTTGTTGAATACAATAGGAATGTGATTGGAGTACATCAGTGATAGAAATAATACTGGGAATTTTAAGCTCCTGCTACCTTGCATAAATAGTTAATTTTTTCTCGAGTCGATAGTTGACTATGTTGTTTAAAAAAAATACATACTTATCTAGTAAAATTAACTAACTTGTAAGCCTGCAGCTGTCGGGTCAATACCCGTGTCCCACACTGCAATTCTAGTAACGCAACCATCACATTCAGCATGTTCGTTTAGAAAAACATCGGAATTAATTTGTTTCTTAGGTAATAGGCTCGAAAAAGCATTAGTCATCATCGGCGTAGCGTATTACTTGAAAAAGCGCAAAAGATGCGTGGTACTCAATAGCAATGCTACATATAAGCCTTAATTTATAGTAATAACAAACAGAATTCGTCTGTCTTTTGCATCATCCCCACTGAAGTTTTGTCACTTTAGTGATATTCCTGTTTCTTTCGTTCATGTTAGCAACTTACGAAGAGGGTTTACACAAGCCAAAGGGACTACTATCCATGTTATTTAAAGGTTAAGTTGCGAGATATATAGTTCGAGATGTAACATATTACCTTCGTGACAAGCTAGTTAATAACAACTGGTTTTTCGCGCTCGAGTCTTTTGGGCCAGTGAAATTCCGCCGAGCCCTAGCCAAATCATCCTGCAGTTGGGTCATCGATTATCGAACATATCATCGATACTCGTCAAGGTCAAGGACAACCAACGCTCATCAGTTAATCGTACGCCATGGACTGGATCATGCGGCCGTGGTCTCGCTTTCACTTTCAGACTGAGTGACGATTGGTAATGAGTGGATTAAAAACTGTATGAACTGAGGAGATTCAGAAGGACTGATACATTTATGATTATGCAGATTGGCGAATTATGGTGTCGGAGAAACATAGTTCCGATACTACCAATGGCACTTGGTTTTTTATCATAATTAATAACAAACGCTTTTGATTATTATTATTCTTTTCATGAAGTCATAAATTGACTTTTCATTCCTATTTTTCTAGCGCAATTGTGTGTCGGAAGTGAGACTAATTCAAGTTTACAAGCGTGAATCAAACAGGTAGTTCATATAGGAAATTGACGTTAGTACCATTGGCATAGCATCTCACAATACAGTAGGCACCTGTAAACAAACCAAATGCTCCACACTTCAGACATGGTTGATCGAGGATATTGACGTTAATTATCAGTCTTTACAGATGATATTATAGACTTATCTCACAGAAAATTGAACAGATTCAGTTATATATTGTCGCCTCTGACTCTAGACAGTAATTTTATAAATCATAGATACATGTAATATGTGGTTAATGGAAACATCACTCTTACTAGGAAGTGAATAACAGGGTCTAGTTTCAGTAGTAGTGAAGTTAAAAGTAGTTCTACACACTAACTTGATGTGTCCGATTTTCCAACACTTAAATTTTATACTGAACCCTACTCTGTTCCTAACATTCATTAGTGATCATCCATTCATCCTCCGTTCCCAGATAATATTTATGCAAACGATATTGAGCTGTGGAGAGCAATGAGGTTCGAGGTTAATTCATACAACCATTACTGGGAGAATGGATATACAATAAGAGCTTGATATTCAGTCGCCGAGTATACCAAATGGTTATATTTTGAGCCCAAGCACTTCTCTCGCAGTCACTCTCTTTTCATAACTTAAATGAAACGCGAGCCCAATCTTTTGCTAGCAGAAAGCCTGAGTCGAATGACAATTACTATAGAGATGCAGCCTAAGTCTTCATTTTGTCCAGAGGTGAGTAGCAATACTGACTACACAGTTTTTTCCGAGACATTTCAAGTCTTATACCCTCTAACATTAATAAACATCAATTTTTGATGTCTAACCTCTCAACGAAAGGGACGTTAATTTGTATAAGTGTGTTCAAATGTTAACTTCAATGTGAGATATAGGATATGACGGTGAACCCCATGAAGCCTGACATTGCCTACCAATTTTAAGCTCGTTAGGTTAGAGGAGAATTAGATATCACCTGATGGATGTATAAAACATACTAAGCACTCCTGGCCACCCCAGCCAGAATATCCTGCCCAAAACCCAATATTGCACTTCACGATGTGAATCGCGAGGAGTTGTGAGTCAACGATTCGACAGACAGGTAAAATCAGACTTTTTCCCAAAATGTATCAGTCTTAACTAGCAAAACAGTTATATCAACACAGACAACCTCATTTATGTTTATGCGAGTTATTTAAGAGAACAGTGATATTTTCGTCGCTGAGTGAATCTTATTGTTTTGTTTGTAAATTCTGCATCACAACTATTATTTCCACTTTAATCGAATTTATTTAAGTTCAAGCATTCGCCAAGAGCATCGGTATTTTCGAAGGTAATTTATCATCTTTACTTTCAAGTACACCAGTTCTTCTGTATTTGTATACATTATGAGTTCCGTCAATTTAAAGTTCTCCCCTTTTTCTGGCCATCACTTTCTCTTCACTCTAGGTGTAACGACCGAACTGCCAGTACTCGGTTTGAACGCAGGACTGATGAACCGAAATGTATTTGAATAGGCCAGACTACGTTCTTCTGTATAGCTTACGAAGCGTTTTTGAGACACTCGTATTATTTTATATCAAAACACAAACTTCGTGAATAATTTAAACGGTTCTAATTTAGGAAATAGAACAAATTAGATCAGAAATACAAAATACCTCAAACGGTTCAGCCTGTGCTATACAGTCAGAAGTAGCGCGCTAAACAATAAAAGAAACGGTTGATACCAAAGAGTTCGATACCTAAGAATCAACAAAAATATTCCCAACAAGATGGGATCAAATATCTATCTGCAGGGATTCCAGCAATCCTCCCAAGCAAACACTCAAAAGGTTAACATTCACACACTGAATCACGCCGTGACTTTGAGCTTAGTCAAACACGACTTTACTGTCAATAGTCCGGCAACATGCAATAGAAAATCAGATAACAAAAGATAATTCTTTAGTCAAAGCCACGTAATAATGGCTCAGACGAGGAAAACTGAAGAACTAAAGGTGCGGTTAAATGAGATCTGAACAAAGATTAAGATACACGACAGGGAGAAAAATCGAACAAATGACAGCACTGTCCAACAAAAAGGCTGCGGAAGGATTTTCATTGTTCTCTTACCGTTACACTGGGTATTTTTTGTATCTAGTTCCTTTTCAAAACCCCAGGTTAACGACAGGACGGTGCAAAACAAGCAATCTTCAACGCTCATGCAGCGGAAAGTGGCATGTAGTGCGATGAGTTCAAGGGATGGTATCATGAAATTTGAACGAACCTAACTCCTGAGGCTTTTAAACGGCTTAGCAAAATTATTTGCGTGTGGTTGTGTCAGATGTGCTGCTCGGACGCAAACAGCTTTCCGAAGCCGTCGCAACGATGAATGCTGCTGAATGGAATACTAGCAAGCGTAATTGAGGCACATCGTTCCCTAAGTCGACACGCAAATTGATTCGATGTTTTCGTCCCTCTAGGTAACCATCGTGCTATTGATAAAAGAAACCAGACAAGCAGTGAATAGGTCTTTATTTAAATCTTCGCGCAGCCACAGTGGAGTGTGAGAATATTCATTCAGAAAAACAAAGCCTCTCAACATTCAATATAAGATAACAGGAAATATAACGCTTATGCAAAATAAGGAAGTGAGTGAATACTTGAACTACACTGTTTTGACATATGCTTAGTTGTTTGAGGTGAACTCTTAACCAACCAACCTAAGCTGTTATAAATTTACCTCAAATAATCTCGAACTTGATCAACTTACATGAGCCGAAAGAGAAAGGGCTGACTTCAAAGTGATTCATCAGAAACAAAAGCTCAAGAAAAACATTTTCTTCTGATCTCTGTCTTCTGACTAGTAGCCAGCAGGAAAATCTAATCACAAGGCTAGGTCTGTTTCTAGTAGGACCCCCTCCCCGAGTCATCCTCAGTCATCCAGGATCTCGTGGTTTGTGACGCAATCATGACTGATACTCCTACGGAAGTTGATGAATGCTTACAGATTGAGGCTGTAGTGGCATTGGACAATAGTCACACAATCTACAAAGCTGTGAACACGAGACTACTCAGAAAATAGATATTCAATATTTAACGCGGAGAAATACCTAACAATGGAGAAGGCGCGAACAATGAATTGAATGGACTGAAGTTGATCGAGTGGCATGGCTCGGCCATGCAGGCGTGGTCTCTGCTGAATGTTACCTTATATCTTCTATTCATATTAAATATATTGTTTTTTCTCTAGCCTAACCTTGTTCTACATCATGTATTGGTAATTGATACGATACAGTGAGTTGGTGTAGTCGATGGTGTGACTTCCACGTAAGATCTTATAGATTAGGCAGTTATATCATGACAAATCTACAAATTTAGGATTAGGTCTATTATTAGAGCAGTACTAATATCATAGTAGACCATAATTCTGCAAGGCTAAGAAACGACATGATGTTACTAAAGAAAGGTCAGTCTTCGAGAATGTAGCTGTGAAGTCTAAGACTGATCGTAGTGACCGGCCAGTTATCTTTCAAAGAGTCAAGGAGGGTGAAAGCATAGAACCTAAAACCCGTTTCCAGCATGACATCGAGTTGATAAAACAACTATTAGACCAGAATATCTATGGTGTCACCTTGCTGAAGATTTACAGTCTAGGCAGTCAAATGAACTTGATTAAGCACCAAACCAGGCTGGTAAAATTAGTATTTAAATCTCTCAACGAAAGGGAACTAATACCACAGAGTGGACACGAACTAAAGTGGTCAGATAGTTTTGTCCGTAAAGACTTGCCGTCCGCGGATCGTATAAAAAGAACTAAAATGTGGGCTAGATACTGGCGAAAAGAACCATAGAGTTGTAAATTTTCAGGTGATGAGGCTTCGATAGGGAATCATGACGTAACCAATTTGGATGCAGCACGAAGCCTTTTAAATGGCCTTTGGATCTGTTACACGAATACCCGAAGCTTGCTTAGCAGTGGACAACTTGATCTTGAAGGCTTCACATCACTAATAACCGACACAATCCAGATGCGTAAAGTAAGAGAAATAGCTTTATTCATCTGAATTAATATCCCATTTATCGTTATTGACAACATATCCCATGAGATTGGAACGTGTGAATTAGTAAGTTGCCACTTAAAATGTAAAGGACAAGGTCTGTCGAGTAGTTTGTTTTACCGTAGTTCAGGCTGTGAGGTAAACGAGGTTTGGCTAGATGGTTTCAACACTTGGTTACAAAGTGGTCAGTGTTTAATCCCTGTAGACTTTAATGCACCCATGGCAGAGTGGACAGATCTGAGAACTGGGATAATAAAAAATTTTTCGAGCAAGAACTAGCTGATGCGGTTATCACATGTGCCCTAGTGCAGCATGTTGAAGAAGCAACTAGATACGACCCAGACTGCGAATCATGCTACTAGATCTCATATTAATCCCTTATGAGGACGACTTCACAAACCTCGACTATATGCTACACATAGGTAGAAGTGATCGTACAGTTCTAATCTTTGATTCCCGTTCAGCTGACATAAACAAAAATGTATCAGACCTAGCGTCTGGAAAACAAATATATAAGATATTATACACTCAGCATCAGCAGTAGATTGACCAATTGAGCCAGAGTCACCAGTTGGAACGACTTGGGATGTATTTAGAAATTTGTACTTAAAAGCCACTGGATCGCACATCCCTTGAACTACAGCAAGGGGTCCGAGAAACTCCCCACCGCGGTTCAATGAAGAGGTTCGTACCAATATCCGTAATAGGAGAAGAATGTAGGAGAGATTTGAGTTGTAGTGGTGTTGGTTCCCAACCACACGATTCTCGAAGCTGAACATGTAGTTACTGAGAAGATTAAAATTCAACATGTAACATTTGGAGGCAGTCGATAATAGTGAACGCAGAATGATCCATTCAAGATGGAACTTCTCGGCCATACAGACGTAGTCACTCTACTTGAAACATATTGAACGTTGTATTAAATATATTACTTTCTATCCTGTTCAAATTTGTTCTCCAGAAATACTAAACGTTATACAGCCGATTTTTACGAGAGAGAATGTAAGGTGCGTATAAGAAGATGGGGAACAATACCGAACGGAAATTAGCGTGTGATGGTGGAACAAAAATTAATTGGAGAAACAGTTCACTTAGCAAAGGTACAGCCAAAAACAGTTTTTCTGGTTAACGAAATTAAGTCCATATTTTCTGAAGAAAGTAAAAGAAGGTTACAGCAGGATCGCCACTGGCTTCTATTCTGAGCCATATCTGATGATGTTTCTAGCCACTGTGTTGCACCATCTCTCGGACACCAACTAGGGACTCGTGAAGGACCAACACAGGCCAGCCCCTTGCAGCTTTCTTTCATACCACGAGACCATGTCATATACTGCCCAGTCCCAGAGTCGGCAAATAATGCACGACGTGGAATTCTCTGGGACGACATTAGTAGACCATATCTAAGCCACCGAACTCGGTGTTTCAAGATGGTGACGCCAATTGCATTATCGTCTCTGTGCCCGAACACACGATGCCGAACTTATGCATCACTAACATGGTGTTGCCACTGAATGTCAGCAATCCTTCGGCCAAAACGATGATCGAACACAGAGGGTGGTCTAACGTCCTCAACCCGGAGAGGCCAGGTTTCACAAGCATAGAGCAGAACTGCTCTCACCGACGCGTTGTAGATCCGATCTTTTACAGCCAGACTAACATCATGAAGGCGCCAAAGATGGCCCAGGTTGTCATAAGCCGCTCTGGCTTTCACTACACGTGCATTGATCTCATCACTCATGCCACCACCAGCACTTATGCAGCTACCCAGATACACGAACTTCTCGACTACTTCTATCTGCTCACCATCCAGGGTGAGTACATGATTAGAATCCTGCCAGTCTTATAGAAGTACTTTGCACTTCAAAGGTGCAAAGCACATACCATACTTGCGGACACTAATTGCCAACTGACTAAGTGCGGATTGCATGCCTTGGGCATTATCGCACAGTGATACAATATCATCCGCATACTCAAGGTCGAGAAGTCTTTCTCCAGGCAACAGATCCACACCGCCATTACTTACATCCATCAGTTCTGTTTCCAGAATGTCATCGATATCAAAGTTGAGGAGAAACGGTGAGATTGGGCAACCCTGTCTTACCTTACTGTTTGAATGGAGCAATGGAAAGAGGTGGTGGTATGCCCTCACATCATCTGAGGTGTTTGTATACGGGGCTTTTAGAATGTTAATATAATTCTCAGGGACACCTTTCGTAAATAGACGATTAGAGATAATAGTCCTGTTCAACGAATCGAAGGCAGCTCTGAGGTTAAGATACACTAAGATTGTTGGTCCGTGTTAAGCATGACAGTGTTCTAAAGTTTTGCGGAGGGTGAAGGTGCGATCAATACATCCTCGACCAGGACGAAAACCAGCCTGCTCGTCAGGAGTTAACCTTGATCGGGTTCTGAACAACCTACGAAGTATGACAGAAGTCAGTAGTTTGGACGCAGTCGGAAGTAGTCTTATCCATTGATAGTTGTTAAAGGAACGACATAAACCCTATTTAAAGATAGGGACGATTATTGACTCATTCCACGATGTTTGAACAATCTCTAACTCCCAAACCTTTGTACACAACACAGTCAGAAAGTCATCACACTCTTTAAAAAGGGTCGGTGGAAAGTCATCTGGGCTCGATTACTTGTAGCGTTCCAAGAGTTGGAGTTCCTTGCTGACCCCCGCTTTATTTGGTGGATCAGTCGTCACAGGCCATGTAGGGCAGGGCAGTCTGATGAATGTTGGCGGGGCAGTGAACCAGTTGAACTGAACCTCGTACTTTGGCAAATTCCAAGTGCTCCACATGGAGACTAGTACTCAGTGAAGTACCACAATGTTCTGTCCTTGGTCCTTTACATTTTAGACTGTATATTGTGCACGGCATATATTAACTCTCGCGTGTGGTTAGTCCTCAATGTTACTACATGTTGACGATGTAAAAACCTGGCAAGAAATAACAAGGGACACGGATGCATGCGCACTTCAGGCAGACATAGATATTCTGATAAGCTGGTCTAAAAAGTGGCTGATGCTCACCATCGTGGTCAAGTGTGTATACATTCACTTTGGGGATATAAAGGTAAATAATATAGCATACGGGAAGTGTCTATATCCGTGGTCTGGTCTCACAAGGATCTTAAGATGATGATCTTAAGACCAAAACCTACTGCCGAATGGTTGCAGCTATGGTGTTTAGAACCCCATGGGTTTTCAGACGAACATTCACCAAGTTAGAATCTATCATGTTCACCACAGTATGCACAACCTTAGTGAGAACTAAGCTCGAAAAATTGCGTTCAGGCTGTAAGCTCCCGTGCAAAAGGCGACTGGGATATCCTGGACAAAGTAAACCCGTGAGATCCCAGAACTCCGGAATTTATCATACAAAGAGCGGTTCGAAAAGCAGGACCTCTTCGCTCTGTCCTACAGTAGATTAAGAGGTGACCTGATTTTGATGTGTAGAATACTAAGAAATGATTTTGGACATAATATATCCTCTCTTTTTCTTCACACTAAATCAGAACATCGCAGAGGACAAAGCGGGAGAGTATAAAACCAAGAACGAATAAAACACCCATGTCATGCAAGTTTTCATACTGAGTCATCAATTGTTGGAACCTGTTACCCGAAGCACTGGTGTCCTCACCATCAATCGACTGATTCAAGAGAAGACCAGACACTCGCAGAAGCATAATAGAAGAGAGAACAACATAGGCCGTAGACATTCTGTCCTTACTATACAAATCTGAGTAGTTTGATATTAGATTTGACATTGATACCGAAAAAAACAAAGGCGGGTAGTGTTAGTTGTGCGATAACATATGTCACTAAAATGTGAGTTGACATCATCCAACCGTTTGTTATATGATATATTCACATCGACCGATAGCGATTAGTTGCTTTCCGAAATTTAAGAAACATGGTAATTATCCAACAAAGTTCGTTCTTCTTCGCAGAATACAAAGCTGTAATCGAAATAAAAATAATGTAAATAGATACTTGCATAGTAGTAAATTATTTAACGCAAGACAAGCGTTTCAGTGTACGCTAGGGTTATTGACACTGCTGATACGTTTTAGATTTATATATATATTCAACTGAGATGTATGTTTTGGTCGAAACATTATTGTCCGGACAATAATCATTGGAATTATATTACTTTCAATTGTCACTATCTACAAAAATTACGGGGACCATTTTTGCAACATTAAACAAAAAGGGAGAGCCAGATTTTATCTCATACATATACCGGCCAATTATAATTAGTCTATAGGTTATAATTATCCCAACAGATATTACAATGCTTCTTTATTACTTAAATTGTTGTGAGAGCTTCCCACTGGGCTTATTTTGTACGAAAGTCTAGTCAAGCTTTGTTTGTTCATCGAGTATTTACATATGTAGGGGCTTTGAGTGTGAATGAGTAAAAAGGTCCGAGATCAAACAGTCCTTCGAAGCTTGAAATCTCGAACAACCCGATTTTTGTGGAATTTAAAAGCATATCTTTCAGGTCCCACACCACTCACTAAGGCTAGCATTTTGAAACCCGTGAGATGATCATAAAGCTTGTTTGTCTTTGGGCTGTTCATACATTTGACGTAGTACAACTTTAATGTATTGCCTTACTCCAGTTTTATAAGTTCCTCACAAAATTTTTTATATCTAGTCAAGCAATACGATAGAACCTGGTTGCACACACGTTCGCTGAAGAAAACATTGGTGGTAGCTGATTTCATACTATGTAGTCGTATTGTTGTTTAGTGCTGATAGATTTGGTTCTTAACGTAGTGAATATGTTATTTTTGATTTTGCCAGAAAAACTTTTTGACAGGTTTCAGGAATGACGCCGTCGTTATTTCACACTATTCAGGCTGTTGCATAATAAAAGGAGCGTATTATTTTTCTATGGTAAACGTATTTTTTAGGTCCCCATTTGTAATGTGGGAATTACATTTGCATGGTTTTTGATGACGTAGTCGGTTGTCTTACAATCGGCGTTTGTAAAGATACATTTGAATGTAATTTCAAAAGGAAAATGCTTCGTCAAACCATTGAGTCTGCGCACACTAACTTCTCAACTTCCTATTTTATCATATTAGGATTCAAAAACCAATGTTGGTTTATAAAATTTTGATACATATTTAGTAATTTTTAGTAAATTTTAATATTTATATTTCGGATTCGTACACTGAGTACAAAGAGATGATGGGCTATAACAGACATTTTCTAGTAAGCCTTTGCAAGTGTCTAATCTGTTTATGAACGGGTCGATAGAGAATGCGTAAACCATGCCTTCTGTTAGTAGGTCTCAATAGTTGGTCACGTTATGGGAAGGCCTGCATACTACGTGTATCTCGTTTGTTCTTGGATTTTGCACTCGTTTGTCGCATCCTCTGAGTTGTAATAGCCTAGTTGAGGGAAAAACGGAGGACATCCAGAGGTACATATACACTTAGATCATGAAATTAATCTAATTTGCAATGATATGCTGAATTAAATATGGTGAACTGATGAAAACTGCTATGCGATCTTAGTTGACCTTTGCAAGTTTAATTGTAATGTAATTGATGATATTGCATGTATCCGTATCTGTCTTCACTTTCCTACATTACTCTTTGTCTGTTTATACATATGAACTTATATTCATGTGAGGTTCCATGTGTCTTACATTATGTTCGTCGGTAATCTATGCTTTAATTGGTTGGCCATAATTGATGCATTGATTTGCCCGCTGAGTAAGCGGTCACTGAAACTACAATTCACATCTATTTATCTTCGTCCACCTTTCAAACTAAATGTATGAAATATAAATTTTTGAAATACTTCCTTTATCTGCTCCCACACGAAAGCGGGCCATGGTCTCAGTGTCACTACTTTAGATCACTGGGAGACGGCTAAAAACACTGTAGCTTTGTTCTCAAAATATATACGACCTTCATACCATCTCACAATTAATCTGGAAAATGATCTCAATCGACATTTCAACTTCGTAAACGCAAACCTTTAGAGTAGGTCTAGGAAGTCAAGAATGTGTGGGATTTTAGTTTTCACCAGAATAGGTATATCATTTGCTTGCCAGAAAAACACCTTTATGAGCAGTCAAATATCTTACGTAACCCGAACGATTGTTTGTAAACCGGTTCGATTAGGTGATTTTTAATATCAACGCATTTATGTAGATCGAAACGAAGAGATGTTTCATTAGCTTGACAAAGTCTATGAATTTTGTTATAGTGGGATTGTCAGTGTTTGTTTCCTACACAGTGACATTTCTTGATACAAGATGAAAAGAACAGACCATATTTTGTGGATGCCACTATTGATATGTCAAATGCCATAAACCTGATTCGTCGGACGAATGAACTTTTATTTTCGGTAGCCTATGCGATGATGCACGGAAGTAACTCATTATTGTGGGAGCTGACTATTTTTACTGCATGATGTGATTGTTGACTAGCCCAGGTGACGACATAGACTAATATACATTTGTTTCAGGCTCCGCTTTATTTAGGGCTGAGTGATATTTACTGAATCTTGTGTTGCGGATCCTCCATTTATAAGTACTGAATGAAATTTAAAATCTAGTGAGCCCCATCGACTTGGAGTGTTTTTGCCTAGACTTAAAATTACAAATCATCTTCTTATTAATCTCTTTGATGCCTTTTATTTGTCAATGAAGGCTACATGAAAATAATCAGTTAAGGAAATGACTGAAGGTCTAGCGAAAGAAATTGTCAGTAAGATAAGATGTATGTGAAGACAATTAAGTCTGAACGCACTTTTTCAATAGCTTGGGTAATTAAAAAACGAAATGATTTACCACATTTATGAGGCTTACAATGATCGTTATACTTAAAATCATCATTGGATTTCTTTAGTTTAAGTAAAACACAGCATACTGTAGAACATATCTTATGTGTTCCTAGCTAGATGGCTTTAACAGTTTGTTATTTTTAACAACTGAGGGTCAGGTTCTCAATATATCTTTCTGTACAATAGAAAAAGCTTTAGACATTTTAAATGGTGGGCTACGTGGTCTCGTTTGAATTGTTCGTTTGAGATATCATATAATGTGATGCAGAGTATATGCTAAATGGCAAGAGCCAAAATAAAGCTCACCTTATTGTATCATCATCGTATTCCAGTTTGGGCTGATAGAAATCAATTTCGGGCTCTACGTTAATTATTGTGTGACTATCGGCACTAAAAAAATGAAACTCCATATGAATATCCTTTTTGGAACTTTTAATCTTTTATTGTCTGCCAATATATCTATAACTGTTTTAGCTTGATTACGATGAATATCTACTGCACTGTAGTTTTGGATTTATAAACACAACCCTATAAATCGATAATGCAGATAACATGAAAAGGTGGTCGTAACTCAGTTGTGATAGGTAGATAGATTGGAAAACAGAACTTCATATAATGACCTTTATATTTTATTTACGCCGGATATCTAACCTCGAAAATATCAAACTTAATAGCAAAATATAATTTAAAGGACATGAGAAATGTGTACATCCTTAATTTGTGTTAAAGCTAAATTTAAAACACTGAATCCCCCTACCACAATGAGAAATCATATTTTAGATGCTTAGAGGTACAAAGATTACTGCTTATGTAGACTTCCAAAGATGCTTTAATTTTCAAAGGATGTTTATCAGTTTAGATTCTTTATCTGAATTCATAGGCACTTTATAATAGTGTTGGTTTCAAAATGTTACTTACAATGTAACAAAGATCTTTATTGTAAACAAATAAATGCGGCTAATAGTACCTTTAATATTTTCATTTACTTATTTTGAGTCTCTCGCTTACCCACAAGTGCCATATACACAAAAAATTTAAAGGCTGTTCAGAAATTCTCTTTGACACAAATACTTATACGTTTGGACCGAAACAACTATTTAATGGAAGCTACAAATGTTAACTGCTGTCTTCAAGAAAGAAGCTCTTGTTAGACTTCATTTGTAGCTGAAGAACGCTGACTAATAAAATTCCACACGCACTTTGAATGCTGATATTACAGCTAAGAGTAGTCATTTTTTGCCTACAGAAAATATAGTTATTAAATTCTGGAATCGTTATTCCTACCTTTGATTGCGAATGTATGTTAGTCAGTTATATTGACGTCTTTATGAGATAGAAGACTCGGTGTACGAAAATTAGTTGAGATTTATAGAAATCAATCGTAATGTGATACAATGGAATCCAGAAAAATATGAGACTTTAAATACAAGTTTATTAAATTATGTCAGAGCGCTGGTTGTAAAACATTAGGAATGCAAATTTATCGTAAGACTCATTTGAGAATTCTACTATACTTCACTATAAATATGCCGTAAATTGACTGCTGGTAGAATTTTTATAAGATTGTAAATCACATTGGGTTTCGTGTCATTAGGCATATACGTTGAGTTATTGTTAATGACTGCTCATCAGAGTTTTAATTTAGCCAATTTTCGTTTCATAACTTTAGCCGTTTGTATCTCATTGCTAGTTAAGTTATTTTTAGCTGTTCTTTGTCATGACAGTAAACGGTATTCCTAAGGAATATAAATGAATAAAACCTAGCTTTGTAAGGCATCTACCTTCAAAGTGATCGAATATCCCTCAAAAATACTTAGGTCATATAGGATTGGGGATTTAAAACCAACTTAAGGCTAGGGTTTTCAAAAGCAGATTATATGGTAAAAAAACTGGTTTGCATGTTTGTGGATTTGTTAGATACATTTCACTGCAAACCAACACATTTAAGTTCACTGCGATTTTAAGCTATACAGGTCAATGTCCCGTAGAAACTAATGTAATTTGGTAGCCGGTGTTTTCTTGAACGACCCCATAACCTACGTATTTGATATTTTAAAGATATATTATCAAACGGCAGGGTGCTTTGCTAGCTTTTTTATACCATAAAATTAAGTTTCCAATACTGAATAAACAAAGTGAATGACCTCATAATGCTTCGTATTCACTAGAAAATATATCCACTGCTTAATGCTGGGTGAATGCCTATAGTTGCAGCTTTGTATCATTTATTGATCAGAAAGATTATATTCTGCAGGCAAGTAGGGGTCAGCAGGTGAATCTTAATTACATCTAGTTCGTCTAACAAACAAATAAATTAGTTCATTTTTATATTGGTTTTTTGAAACTTACCCTTGACGCTTAGGGCTGCAATTGATCAGTCTTTTATTGACATATGTGTACCCTGAGAGGATTGCCTCGATATTACCTTAAGTCACAAGCACTGTATGTAGAGATGGATGGTGTCTAAAAGTGGGATACTTGTGACCTGATGCAATTCTCTCAGGATACACATAGGTCAATAAAATGCTGACCAATCGCAGTCCTAAACATCAATGAAATGATTAAAACAACTAATACAAGGTGAATTAAATTTCGATCTATTAAACAAGCTTGTGGCTATCTGGGTTCAGTAGTTAAGTGGATAACTCGATGGCGGATGAAGTGATCGGTACTGGGTTGGAGTCTCGAGGTGAACATCGGCTCTGGAATGCGTGGACATTTAGAGTACCAGACAGGACGGGATAAGTTAGTCCTTCAACTATTATTCACTCTGTTTTATCATTAGATTCTTCATCTTATAATTGTTAAAACCATAAGGATATATATATATATATATATATATATATATATATATATATATATATATGAAGGGGTACCTAAGATAGAGGAAATCACTGTCTCTGTCACAACTTATAACTACAGTCACTGGAGTTCTGAATGCAGCTGATCATTGTCATCCAGAGTTATTTTCCCTTGCTAACATCCTTGTATGTAATGTTATTCCATCAATACCTTTAAATGGATGTCATTGCTTTGTCTGTTAGCTTCAAATGGGATACTTATTACTGGAAAATGTGAGTTGTTAAGACTCAACATAGTAATTAATATCCGTTCGAATTTCAACTAGTGAGTTATAGCTTCAAATGCCACTTCATCTACCCCTGTCTAAACAACCAGGTAACATCACCAACATTTGCACACAAACATTTGACCGAAAGCCAAGTACATATACTTGTGTTTGGTAAAATAGTGACATACAATCATATCATCTAGTTCATTTGTTTTGGGTTTTAACGGATTTATTAAACTATTACAGAAGTTTTTTGAAACACCTTGAAATCTCATATTATTTTGGTGTTACTCCTAGAATAGCCTAAAGATACGAAATATCTAGGAATATATAAATCGTTTCTATGGAGTAATATTTTATCATATACAGGATCGTGACTTTGAAATCTAAATACAAATTTCGCTCAATGGCAGCGATCATTAGCCTAATTATTTTTTTTTATATTTTGGAACATCATTTTGACGGCATTTAGTGATATTAACATAATAGAAGATGACCTCCACTAAACTTAATATTTTGTCCTTAAACATAATTTAAATTTTTTCTCACAAGGTCCATTAATTTACTGTTTAAATATAGGCCAGTTGTATCTTGATAGGCTTCATGTAAATTTTATTCATTTTAATTCTCTGTAGGAAATTTGTAAACTTTTTCTAGTCAAGCTAAATTCTAGTCATTATTTCACCTCATATGACGTTCTTCATCTTTGATAGTGGGATATTTACTTTGTCACACAATTAATATAAGAAAGTTGTACATATAGTTGGAGAGTCCGAAATAAGACGAAACGCGCGCCCATGTATATGGACAAAAAGGGGACTAATTTTTCTCATACTAACATTTTAACTCTTACATGTATTGGTAAGCTTCTGGAACATAATCATTGGAGTTAAGTAAGTATTCTTTAGTTTTTTAATCGTGAGTCTGGATAATGTTTGGCAAACTAATAAGTTTCAGATAAGTGACAAAACAGATGTACGTTGTCGAGTCTCGAATGGCATCCATAATTAGAAATATGATTGGGTTATGGAGGGGTGTGAGCGATTTTGTTTGATGGAAACCGACTCGATGATCAACGTATGAATACCATGTGTCAGCTTGGGTGGTTGAAGGTAGTTGGTAAGAAAGTATTTCGTGCCGTTTGACACTCATCACAAAAGAATACTTGTTATCTTCAGAAAACTGGTTCTCTGAAGAATATAGGGTCCATTTCAATCACTTTCTCAGTCTGATCACTACTTAGTTATCAATCACTTGTAAACATCTCAGTTATACAGAGGATTAGTTGCAACCCGTACAGCTCAGTGGTAAAGTTTCAGGTTGTAAAGCTGATTGCCAAGGCTCACCAACTCCCTCAAGATTACTAGTACTTCTTGATGACTAACACTAAAAAGCACAAAACCTGGGTGAAAGGCTTCCTGTTGACTATCTTCAACCATCAATTTACATCTGAATATAGTGTGCGCAATATTGAGTCACCTAGATGAGTGGCTATATTGCAACTTGATCGATCGAATTTGATTAGTACTAAAAGAACTGAACAAACATAACACTGATCTTTACTCATTGATCAATATTCCCACCAAACTATTGAGCTATTGTGTGAATCTTTATGATGAGGAAAGTTTATAAACAAATGCTATACCTTATAGCATATCAGACAGCGTGATCAAACTTTTTCCTTCATTCAGGAAAACTTTCTATCACATGAAAATTCAATTGTCATAATAATTAACTTAATTGATTATATTTCTAAAGTACAGTGAATTTTAAATGAAAAAACTGAGATTCAAGTTATAAAAGTATGATACGGATTTGATCGATCCAATCAAAAAGTAAATTACCAAGATATTCAATGAAACTTTATTCTAATTACTTCTAACTTGATTTCTGTCAAACTGTTCATGAACGGAAAAAAAGAGATTTGAAAAAAATGTTCTCATAAAATGGATATTGCTGTTATTCATAAAAGATCAGATTTATTAGGTCAAATTAAAATAAATTCATTGATAGATCTTATAACAATCGGTATACAATGATAGTGCTTCTTTTTTTCCCCTAACAAACAGTAAACTATGTAAATATAGTGTCGACTAATTATAAACTCATTAAATGTCTATCACATAACTGGATTCATACAATTTTTAGAATGGATTAGTTCCGGTTCATAGTTAATTTTATTTTGTATAACAAAATCTTTAAAGTTCGTCTGTTAAACATGAAATCAGAATACAGTTTTTATCCAAGATTAGCTTTATAATCAAGATAATTGTGTTTCATTTAAAAGATATATACATATTTTTTCCAACTTGGTGAGATTACTGTTGAAAGGGGAACTATATCTATTCCTGCAGTCTCTTCTTTCTATTGTCCAGCATTTTCTGTATTAGTTGGAGAAATTTTTTTGTATGCTTGAATCATTTCTTTGAGTTGTTTGTGACGAATAAAAGTTTGATACTTCATATTAATATTTATAATCATTTGTTTTATATATTTCTCAGTCAAATCGTCTTATTAGATGATCACCTTACTATATTAGCTAATTCATTGAAATTGAATATGTGAACCACAAGATTCAAATTTACTAGTATAAAGAAATATTTTTGGAACACTTCAGATCCTTATATTTGTTGTACACAAACTTTTTTCTCACTTTATTACAAAAACATTTCGGTTTATCTCACAACGTCCTAGGGGTTAATAAACCTCAACCATACATTCACATTACATCTCCAAACGAAGTTTCACTGAAGACCAATCTTGAATGATTTAGTTTGAATCCTAATATTAGAAAACTAGTTTAAACAAACTGTTCACTTGAACTCTAATAGGTAGTAAAACATTGTTTTGGTAATATTTTATTGAAAATAATACTTTTATCGGAAGGGGTTTTGAAACGGCCATTCAGTGCTTCCAAGTTTTCTATGGTGGTCTAGCTTCAATTGACTCATGATTTCAATCAGTGGAATTTCTAAAATCTCCACAAAACCCCTTCTGATAATAATCATCTGCTCACTAGTGACTGACTTCAAGAGATACTCCTGGAGTTCTAGTGAGAAGCCGTTACCATTGGAGTTCAACCAGATCTGTTGTGAGATATCAACTCAAAGATGACAATGTTGTACGGTGGCGCAACTTCGTGAATTGGTTGAAGTTAGACATTAACACAGTTGGATGACGGCCAGCTCAGTGGTCTAGTTGGTTAAGCTCATGGCGCGAGACTGGTAGGTCCTGGGTTCGGATCTCGTGGGGTGCGGGATCGTGGGTGCGCACTGCCAAGGAGTCCCATACTAGAACGAAACGGCTGTCCATTGCTTCGAGGTTTTCCATGATGGTCTAGCTTCAATTGACTCATGAAATCAATCAGTGAAATAATACTTTTGTCATGTACTAACTGATAAAAATTAAAAACAACGGATAAAATTGTTTACAAATATTTACATATTTGGAGTTTCCATAACTATATGCAATGTATTATTAACAAAGATGGATAGTGGCTAGCAGTGGAATCCATGGGCGCGCGTCTCGTTTTATTTTGGACTCGTCAACTATATGTACCTGCATCTCAGGGTTGATGTTCACTCTAGAACTCGAACCCAGTACTGTTTGCTTCAAACACCATCGCATTATCCACTTATCTTTAAAATCAACTCTGAAATGCAGGTACATCCAGCTGACGAGTCCCAAATAGGACGGAACACGCGTCCTGGATTCCATTACTAGCCACTATCCATCTTTGCTCATAATGCATGTGACTTAAGGTAATATTGAGATTATTCATACAGGATGCACATATGTCAATAATAGACTGGTCAAATGTAGTTCTAAACATCAATAGGAATATTCAAGTAAAACAATACCAATGTATCCTACACATTTGAGCATAAATGAATTGATATCAATAAAAAGAAGGATGAGTAGATACAGATTTAACTGCTTAATCTAGACAACTAGTATGAAAAAAAGTTCATTGTTTTCATAGATTTTTTTTACATTCATAACTGGTCATGTTAGACTAAACTTTGATTGAATAGAACTCATTTATGGTAAATCAATTGGTTTATCGTATAAAATCAATTATTATGTCACGATTATGCAAATTGATTCAATAGTTTCTAACTATAGATTTTAAACAACACAATTGTTAGAGAGTAATGCGAATTTATAATATTACATATCTCATGTACACTGCTGAGGAGCCCCAGAGTACGACGAAACGGCCATTCAGTGCTTCCAGGTTTTCCATGGTGGTCTGGCTTTAATTGACTCATGATCTAAACTATTAGGATTACTACAATATCCACAGAACCCCTTTTGATACGTCTTATATCGTCCGGTTGAGCGCTAAAATAACTGAAGTTATAAATAAATGCATGGAATTTTGATATGTAATAGTTGAATAGTGACTTCATTAACATTTGATGATTTTCTCTGTAGGCTGACATTGATATAAGAATCGAGGAACGTTAAACATTTATTTTTCTATTCTAATCACGCCATATAGCCAATGGGATGATGATTCTCAATTTAATGATTCATTGTTTTCATAACAGTCGTGAGATCTGAACTAATTAAGTTCATAGTGATATAAGACCATGGGTATAGCAATGTTCACGAGTTGAAAAACAGAACTAGACCTCTGTCCAAGGCTTCCTATTTATAAGTGCTCCTGTAAATGAGATTATTTTATGATGAAAATAATCCCTTAGCTCCTAACGAGTTCAATGTTCTATGGTCAATCAAATCAATTAAAGAATTTTATTGAGATCGTGCAATGATTTAATTTAGACGACTATTGAGAACTTGGAGTCGCCGCATGACCTCTTCGTCCTAATATGGGACTTCTCAGTAGTTCACATCCATGATATTATGACGGTGGATCGAACTCAGGACCTCCGATCTCGAGTACAAACGCCTAATTTCTGAATAACTGGGCCGAAATTCGATGATATACAAACATAAAATCAAGCTTCTATTACCTTAGGTGAGTGCTTCCTGAAATCCAACACAGATGAACCGTACTGCTTACTGGTCTACATCATCCTAAGCTGAAAACAGTATTATTTGACGAACCTTAGATTTTAACACCTCAGAAAGTTTTTTTTATTTAAGTTAACAAAAATAATTTTAGAAGAAAATTACTGTGGTACATATACGACATTAATCATTATGAAGTTATTTATATATTATTATGCATTTACAGTGTGAGAACAATGTTCATACTACTTACATACACTACACCACAACATCCTGGTACTTTTAACACTATTAACACTTGCGTTAATTTAATTCTATATATTCTATGCACAAACAAAAGCACATACATATAAGTATATACTTACATACATCCCGCATATATATATATATATATATATTAGCACAGTACATTGTGAGACAAGTTGAGGCAGATCGTGCCATTTTACTAATATTAAATATTAATAATGGTAGTACTAGTAGTATATACACATCTTATGTTCATTGATCCGGATGCATACACAGCTAATAAACGTGTCAGATGACATTAGTTATTTAAAGTTGATGTCAATGTATATGTATATGAAGGGGTGGTAACACTTGAATTAGTCAGTATACTCCTCATGTATATTAAACAAGATCACTCTTAAAATCAACTAGTATGTGATCGATATTAATTTTTAAGAATTGCGATCGCATATTGATCGGTTGCGGGTGATAGTTATGGTTGATAGGACTAAACAAATATTTATGTGTTGTATTCATTTCAGTTGGGGTGCAAGTGAAAATTAGGGAGCATTAGACAGTTGTTTCGTCTTAATGAGGGACACTTCAGCTACAGACGTCATGCAGTGTTTTTAATGATCAGTCGTAAACCGCAAGACATGAAGGATTTGGATGCGATCTCTGGCAGGGTTTTGAAAGAGCACTATTAAGGAGTTCCTTATTAGGACTAAACAGGTGTCCAATTCGTCCTGGTTTTCAGTGATACTTTAAATGAAGTTAACTTGGGTGGAATACAACTTACGGTTTAAACAGTTCTCCATAAGACTATTTCCTGATATCTACAAATAAATATTCCGAGTAAATATGGGCTGATTTATTAGAAATGTTCTCATTGATCAATATATATGGCATTTTCGGTCATTTCCTAGTTCATTTAACATATAAGTGCTGTTTATTGAAGCGTTGTTTTCAATAACGATTTCATTTCAAAAGTCTGGAGTTACTGTCAACCGTATCTAATGAACGTGTTGATGTAATGCAGCTCAATATGCCGGATGAAAAACACAATACAATCAATAAATTCATACGAAATACATAAAGTGACTAGCTCGTATTTTGTTTGTTTTATCGGCCAAGCTATAAGTCGGAATCATAAAACAAACCAGAGTCAGAATACAAGTAATTAAGTGATTACTTCAAAGTTTTTGACTCAGTCCGACATATTTCAAGAAACATGAAAGTAGTATACTGCGTGAAATGTCCAATAACACAAACTAAGTAAATGATGTAAATTGTAAGTTAAAAACCATGAACCAATTTGTCTACCAGTTTTTCTAGTAAGTAACATTTTTGAAATCTTGTGTTACTGCTTCAATGTTCAAAATTTGCTGCAAGTTGATTGTCTAAACTGGAACACACTATAAATCTCTGTTTTTGAAAACTTTAGGTTATACGATTTAAACTAATTTTGGATTAGTGTAGTTACATTCGTTCATCATCATGGGGTGGATATATATTACGTCTATTTTCTCCGTAGCTATGTAAACATAAAGTGTCGTATCTTTTTCTTTTGATTTAGTCAGTATTTTAAGCCTTTTAATTTAAAAAAAATGTTGAATATTTTTTCATTTCACGGCCAAGCGCATATATTTATACTTTACATTCTAAATGTCCGATTGAACTATATGACGCATGCAAAGGTATCTTGTAAGCTGAAAAATATGAATAGGGTGGTTTGTAGATATGTAATATGTATTTTAATTTGGTTTGCTATAGTGTTTACATTTTTAATCATTTTGCACTGACTCCTTACGCAGTACTTAAGAGTTAACTATTATTAATAAAGATGGATAGAAAACAAGCTTTTTTAGAAGACTCATTGCTTCTTCAGTTTCATTCCAAATTACTGGGTTTCGATGATTAGGTTTGTTACCCAAGGTAAGTCCTTTGTCGTCTGATATATCTGTTAACGAGCTACACTGAAAATGTATGTCGCGGCGTACATACATACAGCGTATATATATATATATATATATATATATATATAGTTGCTAACAAGTTGTGAATTTTAAAAAAATAGGTGTAATATATATCCGACCATCATCACGAAAGACTAAACAAGTTTGCGATGTTTTCCGTATTTTAATTTTTTTATATTTTCTACATTTAAATTCTGAGAAAACAAACTGAGATGAAACCAGTCAATCAATAATCGGTTTGTGATCTCAACAAAATTCAAAAATCTTCGGAACACGAAACTGACGGTTGTCATGTGCTCACTCGTGTTTAGCTACGATCGAAGATTTCTTCAGTTTTAGTGAAAAGCCATGATCAGTGCAGTTTAATCGTGTTGATCATGAGGAAGTTACCAATCGGGGACAGTAAAAAATTATCAAGCGAAACAACACAATGGTCTTACTTAGACATGTACCCCATTGGGTGTCGACTCGATAGTCCAGAAGTTAAGCGCTCGCTCGCAAGACCGAAAATCCTGCGTTCGGTCCGTGGTTGTAGGATCATAAATGAGCACTGTTGAGGAGTCTCAAATTAGGACGAAATAGATGTCCATTTCTTCCAATTTTCCAGTGGTTGTCTAACCTAGATCGGTTAATGGTGTTGAAATAATTCTAAAATCTTCACAAACACATAATAATAATAACCAATACATGATTTCACATGTTATAACTTGATGAAGTATACTAGACGTTGTCATTTCCTGTTTCCCAATTTTATTTTTTTTTCATGTGAAGAAACGGTTTTGTTTTTCCGCTTTCTTCAAGTATACTCATACGAAAATGAAATCAGAATACCTTAGTCTGAATATCTTATGATAGAGCTTTGTAATCTTTCTTATTTCTTCAGTTATATTTACATCTAATTTGTTTTCTTCCAATTTTATTACATAGACTTGTTTTGTTCTTGATGTAATCGACTAGATTATGATGAGCTGAACAATAAGATAATGTAATTGATGTGATTGATTTAAATTAGCATTTTAGAATAGATTGCAAATAAAGTTTTAGTGTAGTATAATCTCTGTTCTAGTTAGTCTGTTTTATTTTTCGTTCGTATACTGCAATGCCTAGATGTGGATAAGTTTCTATTCAATTGATAGGTTTCTAATCGTTGAGACAGTGTTTGTATTAGGTTTAGTAAAATAAGAAAATGTGCATAAACGCATTGGATACTTACTTGGTAGAAGAATACACTTACATTTAGTAAAAAAAAGTGAATCGGGGACAGTTAACAGGACACAAACATGAATTTAAAAGACAATTTGATATTGAGAAGTGTAAAGAAAAAAATTAGAAATCGCAAATATTGCACAGGTTCTCTTGATGAAAGTACTTTGAGGTAGTAGTTTTATGTTTGTGAAAATTTGTTTGAGATAAATCTGGGTGAAGGTAGTGGGTCAGCTATATGAATAGAGGTGAGTACTGTATATATTACATTTTAATCTCTGATTATTACACTAATAATTTTCATAATTAGTATTTAGTTTCAGAAGGGGTTTTGTGGAGATTTTAGTAATTCCAATATTTAACATCATGAGTCAATTGAAGTTAGATAACCATTGAAAATCTGGAGACAGTGGATGGCCGTTTCGTTCTATTGTGGGACTCCTAAGTAGTGCTCACCCACGATCCCGCTCCCTGCGAGATTCAAACCTAGGATCTATCAGTCTCGCACGCGAGAGCTTAAACACTAGATTAGTTGAAGTTAAACATTAACACAATCGGATGCCGGCTCAGTGGTTAAGCGCTCGCGAACAGAACTGATAGGTCCTGGGCTCGAATCTCCCGTAGGGAGATAGTGGATGCACACTGGTGAGAAGTCCCACAATAGGACGAAACGGCCTTACACTGTATCCAGGTTTTCAATGGTGATCTAGCTTCAATTGAGTCATGATCTCAACTATTGAAATAATATTTAGTTGTTATCGTCATTTTTATTTTTCTTCGTTATATCTGTCAAATGGACAATTATATTTATATTTTTGTTTAGAAAATTATTTTCTCTAACTCACTTTAAATTATTACGTTACATTTTTGTGTTACTATAAATTTCCGAACACTTATAAAATGATCTCTTTCTATTCTCCTATAAACTCTCTTACTACAAAATACAATTACACAGCTTTAATAAATGATAATTTCAAATAGGAAGTTTTCTTTATTAAACTATGTTGACGCCCAAATCATTTCAATTCTTTTTATAATTTAATTAATCCCTTGGAAACACACATTCGAAGGTTTATTTAATTGAAATAATCCAGTCAGAAACTATATTTATTAACCTTAAAACATCTCATATTATCTCAGAGTATTTCACTTGTGATTTGTGTTTATATATATGTACAAACGAGATAACAATGGAAGTTTTAGTTACTATTATTATTATTATTCATATCTAATTACATAATACTAATATAATACCATAAGCATGAGATAATCCCATTGTTTTTGGTGTATACAAAATCTTCAGTAAGGAATGATTAGTTTAATCTTAACCTAGGTGCATACATTGTTTTGTTTAAGTATAATCTATCTATGAACATGTATTGTTTTACATATATATTTATTTGATGAGTCTTATTTCTTGTATAACTCAAACAAGTTTTTTGTTTTGTTTTTTCTTTCATTTATTTAGATATATAAATAACTAATTACTGATTCAATAAATGAGTATAAATACCATGTATATTCTTTCTTGGTTTGGAATTGAAAAGAATAACAATATAATTAATTGTTTAATAGTATTCATCAGTAAACAATATTTGTATTCTCAGTAGTAAAATCATTTTTTGAAAAGAAATCTACTCACATCTATATATATTCATACAATAATCATGGAACTGGAAATAAGAAAACCAGTTAAAAAGTGAGTACTTTTGTTGAATTGATAAAACAATATATGTGTATATTATAAGTGATCATATAATAATTGTTCATTTCTATGATTTTGTTTAGTATAGGTTATTCACTGATGATGATTTAGTGAAACTTCATCAGTTGAGATGGGTGGGATATGTGTTACGTATGCCTAACCATCGACTGCTCCGATGTGTGGTGTTTTATGGTGTAGGAGTAAGTAGGACGAAAGCTAGGGATGGCCAGAACGAAACATGGCACAATTTCATGCAGTCACTGACAAGTATACTGAGCCATGTTGGCTGGTGTAGATTATCTGGTTAGGATCCGTGAGACAATAGCAACCGATGATTAGAGACCTTGAATGACATGGCTCATAATTGTTTGCAATGGTGCAGGTGCATCCACTATTTGTGTTCTCCATAATTCTAATCTTCTGAATTCTTCATGTCCATTTTTTTCTCTTTGGAAATTTATTTCACTGGGTTATACTCTTCAAATAACATCTCCGAACCCTAATCTCCCCGATTACTGCTTATACTTTTACTACCTCTACCACTACGGGATGTAAATCAACAATTGTATCTCTGTGCTAATGTGGTATGACGACTCGAACTGATGTACATACATACGATGTTCTAAGTTGTTACCGACTGACTGAATTTCTTACGCTTCTTCATGTTTCTGTTTAATACTTTTTTGTACCTGGGTAAAGAAATTGTCAATTTGTATGCTGATGATATTCAGTGCTCGTTCAATTATTTTGACTAATAATCGATCATGGTTAGAAGTATTTACATGTGTTCTATAAAAAGCGATTTTATTCATAAAGTTCTTGTTTTTATAGTTTTACAGTATTTGATAGGAATAGTAATGAGTGCTTTATGAGGACTATTTTTGACTAACATGTTTATAGTGTAGATAGAATACGAGTGATTGCATAACAAAATTATGAGATAATTTTTATATTACAAATATATGGATGATATGTTCGTTTTGTGTAACAAGTACACTTAGACTTATATTTTGAATTGTTTATTCATACTGACTTAGACATTTAATTTGTTTGTGAAATTTCATTCAAGAATCTCCTTTCATTTCTATATTATATGTTTTTTATAGAGAATAATTGTTTATAAGAAGAGATGGATGGTAGCTAGTCGTGGAATCCGAGATGCGCATTTCATCCTATTTGTGACTCGTCAGCTGGATATGCCTGCATCCCGACGTTAATGTCCACTTCAAGACTCTAAGTGCCTACTGGGTTCCACTCCTAGTTACCATCCATTTGTACTTATAATACTTGTGACTTAACTTAATATCGAGGCAGTCCCTTCAAGATACACATATGTCAATAAGAGACTGACCAATCTCAGTCTTAAACATTAATGAAAAGATCCAAACAACCAATACAAAGAATCAATAATTGTTTGTTTAATGGCAATGATTGTAGAATAAATATTCATGGATTTCATAATAGATCTTAAAATTCTATAATAAATATTAAAACATTTATTAACCTAAAACTTCATAGTGTATAACAATAACTATAAGTGAACATCATCCGATTTAGATTTTCATTTTAATTAGTTCATTATTAACTTATATATAAGCTACTACTCATTAATTTACTATTAATAAAACTACAATGACATTTATCAAGTATTTAATGTGCATGCTGTGAATTCATAATTATTCATTATTCTGGAATCTAAATGGGAATATCTAGATAACCAACTACTACACACTATTTTAATATGAAACATATTTATGATAAGAATTCAAAGTGAACTATGAGACATTCTGAAGTGTGAATTCGTAAATATTTAAATTATCTATATATTATTATTATTATCATTATTATCATCAAGGAATAGGCTGGTTGATTCAGTGTGTAAAACTTATCGTTTACTAAATAGAATGAAGTAGTACCTTCATTCTTGAAATATGAAATTCTTAACATTTGAATTTCCCAAAATTACCATATCTATTTCAAGTCTAACCAACTACTCAGTAGTAGTAGTAGTAGTAGTAGTAGTAGTAGTAGTAGTAGCAGTAGTAGTAATGATAGCACCAAGTACCAGACAGAAAATAAATAGGTCACTGGTGAACACATAAAAATGTGTGCAATCATTTGATTATATTATTTATTTTTTACTTTTTAACAATGAACAGGTTAACCTTTTTCGTGAAACATTTTTGACAAATATCTATTTATCAATATATGCTCAATAGTGACTGGCTTCAAAAGGTATATTCTGGAGTTCCAGTGAGAAGCATTGGTTGGTGGAGTTCAGTCAGCTTGTTGTGAGATAATAACTCACTGATAACAATGGTGGATGTGTCGCTCAACTTCATGGATTAGTTGAAGTTAGACATTAACACCATTAGATGCCGGCTTAGCGATCTAGTTGGTTAAGCGCCTGGCGCAAGACTGATAGGTCCTGGGTCCGAATCTCGCGGGGTGCGGGATCGTGGATGCGTACTACTGAGGAATCCCAAAATAGGACGAAACAGCCGTCAAATGCTTCCAGGTTTTCCATGGCGGTCTAGCTTCAAATGACTCATGATCTCAACCATTGAAATTATTATATGATCCACAAAAAACCCATTCTGAAATATTTCTTTATTTATCTATTTAGTTCTACTGGTTATGATAATTGTTTTCTCTTTGTTGTTGTCTTATATCAATTCCTAATTCATAGGTTTACACGATTTTCACTATTACAATATGTGTTAAACTAAAAACACTTAGTATTGAGAATTTTTAAATGACTATATATGTAGTTCTATGAAATAAAACTTCACTAGATCAATAATTTATTTTACATCATTGAACACAATATTTAATATAGTTATTGTGATTATGTGAAATTAGTATGTGGAGTAAACCAATAACAGTTTATAGTAATAACAATACCCGTGGTTCACTAAATAATTCACGGTGAGACTATAATTTATGAACGACCTTTGAGCGATGTTAAAGTCATCTTGAGAATATCCACCTATTAACTAGGACTAAACGGGAGTTATAAACCACTGTTGACGGTTAGGATTAGGAATCAGAATTAGGGTTTTCATTACGAATCGACATCATCTAAAATGCCAAAACGCTATTTAGGCAAATGGATTAATGAGTTTCAAGATTTTAACTAATACTGTATACTAAATACAAATAAAGAATGTGAAGTAGATATATTTTAAGAGATAATAATCAATAATATCAAAATATGTTAACAAATATTTGTTTATTAGTATGGGGTTGTGGAGATTGTTGAGTTTCTTTAAAATCATGAACTGATTAGTGTCAAACAAACATTGTGAATGTGGAAGCATTGGAGGGCCCTTTCGTTTTGCTTTTTGAATCACTGAACAGTACTCTGTCACAACTACGCATGCAAAAATCGAACCCAGGAGCCTCGGCGTCGCACAAATGCTTAATCTGTAAGCCACTGAGTCGGGATACAATGGTGTTAATGTCTAACTTGTGAGGCAGCTACCCACCGGAGATAATCGAAAATGGTCGCCCAATATTGTGGATTGATTATTGTTAGACACCAATACTGTTGGATGCTGGATCAGTGGTCTAGTGGTTAGGCGCTCGCGCGAGAGACTGATAGGTTTTGGTTTCGTATTTCGCGAGGCGTGATCGTGGATGTGCACTGGTGAGGAGTCCCACAATAAGACGAGACGGCCGTGCAGTGCTTTCAGGTTTTCCATGGTTGTCTAGCTTCAATTGACTCATGACTTCAACCATTGAAATGACTAAAATCTCCACAAAAACCCCTTCTAATATTTATTAGACATTAGTTGTTTACTTAATCAGTCAATAATATGAACTATTTTAAAAGATTCACTTAGTTTCTAACATTATTCGATTGAATAATGAGAATTTGTTGTTTACAAAAAAATACCGAATAGCTCATTTATCAATGCTCACATTATCTATTTTGTTGTAGGTTGTTTTTATTTGATTGATATTAAATCTGTCAAAATGAACTAACAAAGAAAAAAGAAACATATTTTATATGTAATTATACTCAAAAATAGTAAATCTCAGTATGTATGTATGTATGTATGTATTTAGGTATTTATGTGTGATCCATTTTGTTTAAACGAATACATATAAGGTAGTTCATTTTTATTTTATTCAATTGGCTACGAGTACTACTACTACTACTACTACTACCACTATTATTACTACTACTACTACTACTACACAAAAACTGAATATTTGAGTTGATTCATCAATTATATTTTAAATTAAAGGCAACCAGAACTACCTTTCAGTTGCTATGTGTTCTTTTCAACAACAACAACAACAACAAAAACAACGGAAAAAATTCAATGATATTTATCATTGAAAAATAAATGTGCATTCAACTCATTTGCATACATTGATTTGTAATTCAAAGTTAACATTAGAAATATGTAGATTGTATTATTTGTAAAAAATTTAAATATATTCAATTAATAATGGCATCATTTATATCTAAGTTGAGTTTATTGTAAAGTCAGTCAGTAACAACGTAGAACTTCGTACGTACATACATCAGTTCGAGTTGCCACACCACACTACCACAGAGATGCAGTTGTCGATTCAAATCCCATAGTGGTAGAGGTAGTAAAAGTATAAGCAGTAATCAGAAAGATTAGGGTTTGAAGATGTTATTCAAGGAGTATAATCCAGTGAAATAAATTTCCAAAGAGAAAAAAATGGACATGAAGAATTCAGAAGATTAGAATTATGGAGAACACAAATAGTGGATGCACCTGCACCATTGCAAACAATTATGAGCCATGTCATTCAAGGTCTCTAATCATCGGTTGCTATTGTCTCACGGATCCTAACCAGATAATCTACACCAGCCAACATGGCTCAGTCCACTTGTCAGTGACTGCATTAAATTGTGCCATGTTTCGGTCTGGCCATCCCTAGCTTTCTTCCAATCTACTCCTATACCACTGAGTACAATTGATTTTGGTCAGTTATGTAATTCTACAGTTTATTATTATACAATAATTTATATGAAATGTTACTTGGTATATTTTTAGCTTTTATTTCTAGTATGGTTGAATTCACATATGGTTAGTGATTTTGATTACAAGTTAAAAACAAGGAACATTATAAATAGATAGTTCAATTTCATTTAGATCATTTTAATAGTGTTCAGTTATTATTCTAACACAGATATATTGGATCATAAAATGATCAAGCAGTCACTAGATAGTAATTTACATCTTCAACGGAAATTTATTTACAATATAACATGACAACTAATTCATATACACAATGGATACATAATAGTTTAAATTCCAAATTGATTTTAATACCACTTCAAGAAATACATTTCGAATTTAACAATTAATGAACTATCGAGTATTATTATGATGAACATCTATTTACATTTGGTTTTAAAAATTTTGTGGGGAATTTGAGTGAGTAGTTGATGCTATGTGATGAACAGATATAAATCAAGAAGGTAAGATTATCTTTGCTTTATAAAACATCCACTTACTGGTTAATGTATTCGATGTTTACTCACTAAGTCACAAGATAAAACCCTGTTTCCACTAACCTTTTTGTTTGATCAACCTGATAGTGTCGATAGCCTTCATGATAGAGTGTGGCTAGATGTCATGTCTACCAAAAAAACTGTTCTTTCTGTTTGAAATAATCACCATAAAGAGTAAATACTTTGTATTCTACTTAATCTTTGAAAAGTTACATAGTTATCAAGCAGTTTTTGGTAGCTTATATATATCATTAATCATAGAAATAATAATTTTATAGTTGAGTTCATGAGTCAATTGAAGCTAGACCATTATGGAAAACCTGAAAACACTAGACGACCGTTTCGTTCTAGTATGGAACTCCTTTAGCTTCAATTGACTCATGAAATTACTAAAATTTTCACAAAATCCCTTTTGATAATAGAAATAATAGTTAATTTCTATTGAATAGTCGGTAAGATAACGTTTTCAGTCAACTACATTTCGAATATGATTGAAATATTTCTATAGTAACAATAATTGTGATAATTTAAAATCGATCATTTAACATTTATATTGATAAAATAAGTGAAAATTTTCTCTAATTATCTTTAACTATAGAATAATATCAGATGGGCTTTGTGGATATTATAGTAATTTCAATGGTTAAGATCATGAATCAATTGAAGCTAGACCGCCATGGAAAACCTGTAAGCACTGGACGGTCGTTTCGTCCCATTGTGGGACTCCTCGGCAGTCGTGGATGTGCACTATAGAATGAAAATTAATATTTCACTGATGTTTAACATAAATACATTCTATGTGTTTGAAATAACCACAATTAGAGATTAATAAGGATAATTATATAATACATATACACAAACATAACATAAATAAAGGGGGATTATGCATGTTTATAAAAAAAGAAGAACAAATAACTGTTGATGGAGAAGATTTATAACTCAGGTGGATGATTTTGATAGAGTTTTGTTCTCTGAAATGGATGGTTTGATCGTGGAGGTTTCATTGTTCTTCTAAACTACATCATCAACACAAGTAACTGTTTATATTTAGTGATGTATTGAATATTGTATCCGATTGTGTTGACACACTTCTTAATAGATGAAAACATCAATATTTTGAGTAAGACATAAATAACTAAAGAGAGTGAGGAGGTGAGAAAGTGATAAAATAAATATCAGAAGAAAGTTACTAAAATTAACTGATTAATTAGACTAAAAATATATTTCTATTATTAGAAGATATTTATTATTTATAAGAAGATCATAAGTATGAATAGTTATAAATAAAAAAGACCTACTTAAAACAAGATCACTTGACTGGAATGTTATTAATACTTAGCCTGTTACACCCCAATGGAGCATAGGCCGCCGACTAACATTTTCCAATCCACTCTGTCACAGGCATTCCTTTCTAGTTTTATCCAATTGTTGTTCATTCTTCTCATATATGTCTCCATTTCTCAGTGTAATATGTTCTTTGGTCTTTCTTTTCTCCTTCGGCCTTGAGGATTCCATGTGAGGGCTTGCCTTATGACGCAGTTCGGTGCTTTACTCAATGTTTGTCCTGTCTATTTCCGGCGTTTCTTCGTGATGTTCATCCCAATCATCTCAGCAGATAATTGGTTATAAATTCATTGATCTACTTACTATTTTTAACAAAAACCATACACCAAATTTCAGCCTTCATGGTTTTTCCAAAAGAATATAATTCTTCAACAACTCTTATGATAAAATAGTTGCAACCTAAAGATTCCCTATAATTTTATGAAACGATTCTGATAGCCATGAGGTAGTATAGAGTAAAATAAACTCAAATTTTTGTAGGTTAGCGTAAAATGTTTTTATCTATAAACTATCCAGTTACATAGTCGAACAATAGGTAACTTTTATATGGAGGTTGATGGTTTTAGAACCGTCGAATCAGTAGCAACAGATTGTCTCAAGATTCAGTAAATAACATTAACCAGACATAAAACATAAAAAAGTTGAGTTCTTTTTAATGTACTGTGATTATAATGAAAGAAAATTTAATGTTTCACTCCATCTTCAAATAACTATAGCCCCGATAAACCATGGTGATCTTGAATTTTACCTTTGTAAAAGTTTGCATATTTCTCTCTGTTAAGTAAGAGACGCTTTAAGTCAGATCCGTTTAAGCATTGAATTTTGTGTTTTGATTAGCCTTGACTTCTCTCACTCAATCTTTTTGCTATAATAGGGTTAACTTTAATATTATAGGATCTAGTATGAATATGTATCACCTTAATTGGGAATATATATATATATATATATATATATATATATATATACATATCGGAAATGAATTTACTAATGCATTAAAGCGTATAAGATAACACGGAAACTATGGATTTAAGGGAAGATAGGAAGTGAAGAGATCGACTCCACTGTTACATATTTTAACTCTTGTTAGAACTTGTATTTTCTTAACATTTTTTTGTCACAGAAATAATACACCTATTTTCTAGTTCTTCTTCCGAATAGAGTTCCCTTTATCTCGTTGTTTTCTTTAAATTTCATACACATTTAGCAGTTCTAGAGTAGTTTTTCAACATTCAATAGATTTTATACTAGACTATTAGCTTGAGAACCATTGAACGCCTGTTCTGAAGGTAATATAGTAATTATGAGATCCGAATCTCTTAGGTTTGAACTTGTGCAAATAATATAGTTTAAGTAATTTCCAATTAAGAAGACATAAATCTATTCCTCGATTATCCATGGCTCAACAAGAAAAGCCAGCTGATGACTAAAGCAATTTTAATAGCATTTCTTTGTTTATTCTTTACCCATACACAGACCTCTGTTCAATATGAATACATTCGTCTCTTTTGAGAAGTAATAACAAAGGGAATCGATATATTATGTTGTTGGAGTTCTGTCGACCATATGGATAAAATTCTTGATCACATGAAACTACTTGTAAGAACACTTGTTAGTAGATATCTAATTTCCTAATTACCGATAAACGGATTATTAAACTCATGATTCCAACTAAATATTTTTCATCTCATGTGATAAAATTATTATTAAAATTCTTTCTTATCACTATTTCAATTTAATAATGTGGTTTGTAATAAGCATTCAGTATACGTTGGATGATTATTCTAAATTAATGTAAATTCATTAAATTTCATTGTAAGACTTTATTTTATTGGACCGAATGAGTCCACTCTAAGAACTTCCTCATTGTTTTTATCATACGGTGAAAACTGCAAAGTTAATTTCTGAAAGTAATACACCACTTCTGTATGGTAAGGTTAACGACTAGGTGAAATATTTGTCAAAATAGTGAAAAAATGGATAAATATAAGGACAATGTTTTCCTTTACTGAATGTCAGCGACCGAGAGTGTAAGTGAAAACCAAGATAAGGTTGACAACAGGTTCATCCCAGCATGTTACTCCTCCAGCTGTTTACACTTGTAAATTCTTAAGAAGTTAAGCCCAATACCGATCTGCTAGCATTTAACCTTTGGACTGGTGGGTTAAAATCGAATTAGTACTCATTTCTAACTGCCGGGTCCCGAAAAAGTGAAAGGCTCATCTTGGATCCCACCACTAACTGTTATCAAACTCTGCTGAAAGTTTTCGTGACTGATGCCAACACTAAAATGCACATATTCTAAAATAGACTAGTCAGTTACAGATTTTAACATCAACAACGAGAGGCTTCAAATACGTTCAACTGAATCATTTCTTTTGCTCAGTTATCTTGACCTTGTAGAGAATCTGGAAAGATGATTCCCGTGGTGGTACATGACCTATGTTTTCCGTATCTTTAAAGATTCGGATAATGACTGCCTTGGATGTATTTGACAAGAACATACTTTGAGTGGCTAATATAATCTGCTTCATTCAGCAAGTAAACTGATAAATATGAGTGTAGGCAGTAGAAAACCGTGAACGTAGGTTTCGTGGTGTCTGGCACTAGTGAGTATAGTGTACCTTTTATCACGGAGAAGGTGGTGCATCGAGGAGGATTTGATCCTAAAAAACCGGGTTTCGTAATGTGAAACGTTACCTTTGAGCCATTTTATGAGAGAAACACCCAACTGCGTCACAAGGCAAGCTCTCACATGGAGAAGGGGAAGACCAAAGAACACATTACTTCAAGAAATGGAGATAGACATGAGAAGAATAAACAGCAACTGGGTAGAACTAGAAAAGAAGGTCTAAAATAGACTGTGTTGGAGTATGCTGGTCGTCGGCCTATGCTCCATTGAGAGTAATAGGTGTAATTATCTTTATTATTATTATTAACCTATTACAGGACTGAGATATTTACGGTTGATCGATCACTGAGTTTTGGACAATGTCATATTTAACTAGTCTCTTTAGTGTTGATCGGATTTCATCAATTAAGTTGGAGTGAAGTCACTAGTATAAATGACTTAAAATGCCGTGCATTATGCTGTGGTGTTGGGTAATCTGAAGTAGTAGACAGAATACTCTAGACCAAGGTTTTATGCATTTTTTTCACTCATTAGCGCTATAGGACTAGATAGATATGAAATAATTTACTACTCAGAGATCAGTCAATCATAGACATGAGTATATATAGTACGTGGCCAAAAAGCACCACCATTATTTGGTTAAAATCAGTCTAAAACTGGAAAGTCCATTTCTTTTATTAATACACTTGAAATATAAGTAGATGGACTAGCAAACCAGACTGATGATATTTAATAATGAGAACACTAATATCGAACTTTATTGTATGCTACTTATATCGACAGTTACAAGTAGTGTGTAACCCCAAGCAAAAGTGTAATGCCTCTCAAATGAAGTTTCAGAAGATTGAACTGTTTACAAATGATTGATGATTGAATAGTGATCAATGTCATACGTGTCACATACTTCTTAGTGCAGATCAAATCCTATCAACCAAGTTACAATGTGGCCACCAGTCTAAATAACTCAAACTTGAACTATAAAAAATAGAAAAGAATTAAGGATTGAAATAACAACCATGAATGATGTAAAGAATTTACCAATAAACTAATTCATATATAATTGTTACATTATACCAAACAATTTTATAATTTTATATTAAACAATAAATTAATTATCTTCATTTGTGTTCTCACTGAAACTTTCTGTTAATTATACTAAACTAAATCTATAGTTCCTTAAATTTGACTCCATCATCATGATCATCATCATCATCATGATCATCATGATCATGATCATCATCATCATCATCATCATCATCATCATCATCATCATCATCATCATCATCATCATCATCATCATCATCATCATCATCATCATCATCATCATCATCATCATCATCATCATCATCATCATCATCATCATCATCATCATCATCATCATCATCATCATCATCATCATCATCATCATCATCATCATCATCATCATCATCATCATCATCATCATCATCATCATCATCATCATCATCATCATCATCATCATCATCATCATCATCATCATCATCATCATCATCATCATCATCATCATCATCATCATCATCATCATCATCATCATCATCATCATCATCATCATCATCATCATCATCATCATCATCATCATCATCATCATCATCATCATCATCATCATCATCATCATCATCATCATCATCATCATCATCATCATCATCATCATCATCATCATCATCATCATCATCATCATCATCATCATCATCATCATCATCATCATCATCATCATCATCATCATCATCATCATCATCATCATCATCATCATCATCATCATCATCATCATCATCATCATCATCATCATCATCATCATCATCATCATCATCATCATCATCATCATCATCATCATCATCATCATCATCATCATCATCATCATCATCATCATCATCATCATCATCATCATCATCATCATCATCATCATCATCATCATCATCATCATCATCATCATCATCATCATCATCATCATCATCATCATCATCATCATCATCATCATCATCATCATCATCATCATCATCATCATCATCATCATCATCATCATCATCATCATCATCATCATCATCATCATCATCATCATCATCATCATCATCATCATCATCATCATCATCATCATCATCATCATCATCATCATCATCATCATCATCATCATCATCATCATCATCATCATCATCATCATCATCATCATCATCATCATCATCATCATCATCATCATCATCATCATCATCATCATCATCATCATGATCATCATCATCATCATCATCATCATCATCATCATCATCATCATCATCATCATCATCATCATCATCATCATCATCATCATCATCATCATCATCATCATCATCATCATCATCATCATCATCATCATCATCATCATCATCATCATCATCATCATCATCATCATCATCATCATCATCATCATCATCATCATCATCATCATCATCATCATCATCATCATCATCATCATCATCATCATCATCATCATCATCATCATCATCATCATCATCGTTTTCAAGTTTTCTATCAGAAAACTGAAAGTCTGAATAATTAGGTCAATAAATAAATAAATAATTAATTGATTAATTGGTTAATTGATTATTCATATGATATTTTTCAACTAAAATAATAATCAACTAAACTATTTAAGAAATTTTATTTTACATCATTGAATAGTAAAATTTCACAAAATAAAAATAAAAATATTTCAATTCTGATATGACTTAGTGACCTTTTAATGAGAATCACTAAAGATTATTTATTTATTGTTAATTACAAATGATTAATTAATCATTGTGATGTGCTATTTTTTTTCTTCATTAAATTTCATCTACATTTCAATTTCAGATTTCTTTACTTGAATGAAATCAATCTCTTTTATATAGTTCATATGATTAATTGGTCAAAGTTGATTGACTGATTTTCTCTTTTCTTTTTTTTTTTTTTAAAACTTTTTTTTCATATATAATATCGAGTTAATAAAGTTGAATAGTTCACTTGAGTAAGAATAATTGAATAAGTCAATACTTTCATATAGTTCGATTTATAATCCTTAATAAGAATGCAGTCAGTTACAATGTAGGACCAGGAACATATATATGCATCGATCCAAATTGCCATTACCTCATTAACACAACGAGATGAACACCGAAATCAAAGAAAGAGTTAATTCAGTGGTAGTTATATATAAAAAAAAGATTGCATATAAGGATATTATAGTACAAGAAGAAAGATTTAGTACATAGAAAGAAAGATATAAAGTGATTTTAATCCCATAGCTTAAGGGAAGTTAGAGAGTGTATACACCTACGCCATTGTGATCAATTCTGAGCCATGTCACCGAGAGTCTCTAACCATTGGTTACGATAGTCGCGCGGACCCCAACCAACTAGTCTACATCTATCGACATGGCTCAGACTAGTAGTTAGTGACTCTGTGGACTGATACTACGTTTTGGTTTGACTGCCCCTAACTTTCTTCCAACGTCTCCAAAAATAGTCTTCATCGCACGTTATGTTAACCAGTGTTCAAGCACACGTAAGACGTGGCTCATCCATTTCAGTCGATGAAGATTCACAACCTAATCAACTGATTTACCGTCATACCCTAATATTCTGCGTCTAACTTCACTATTACCTACCCAGTGATCCTAGCAGATGTGAGCGATATTTCTCAGACATCTTTGATCGAATATTAGTAACTTACGAGTATTTTCTACTCTTAATGGCCACGTTTCGCGGCTGTAAAATAGAGCAGAATGAACTGCCGCACAGTATACTCGTCCCTTAATTGATAGACGGATATCTCGTCTTCGCCATAGGTAACGTAAGTTAGCAAAAGCCAAACGAGCTTTTTGAATCCGCGTAGTGATTTCATCAGACACTAACCCATCAAGGCTGATCATACTTCCAAGACAAGTGAAGTTGTCAACGCGTTCAACTACTTCACTCCCTATCCTTAGTTCAGGTGTTGATGCAGACCAGTCCTGGCCCAACAACTTGCATTTAGAGGGGGAGAAGCGCATTCCGAACATTCTGGCATTGTTGCCTAGTGCTACCAGAAGACTCCGCATTTTATCAGCGTCTTCATCAAACACGACTTTGTCATTTGCATATTCTAAGTCGATAAGTGAACCTCCTGTTAAGAGATCAATGCCCGAGAATTCAGTTGACGAGAACGTTATTCCCATCAGTATATCTATGATGAAGTTAAACAGAAATGGAGATAATTAATAAGAATGAATATTACTGGTCAGTTGATTTTGAGAAAAAAATCGCTAGATATACCTACTTCTTATTGTTGATTTTCGCACCAAGACTCGAACTCATTCAAGCTTACAATGACTTATCCATTTGGCTTGACCTAATACTAATATCGAGGTAATCCATAGAGGACACATACATGGAAAAGTGATTAATTAAGTAAAATCCTGGACAACAGTCCAGTAGATTAGGCATAGAGCGTTAAAAGTGAAAGGTGCTGAGTTGGTGTTCTGGTGTTCATACAACCACCTAAAGAGTTCAAGACAGGATAATAAGCGCTTTTTGTATTCCACTACTAGCGACTATTGCCACTACCATTGTGTATATTGTGTTAATTATTGTATAGATGGTAATAAATGAACAGTATATACATTAATAAATAATAAGAGAGTTGTCGGAGATAAACTTTTAGCCACTAAGCTCCAGATTCTATCTGTTTCAAACTAAACAGCTGGATAATACCGATAGGCGTCAAACAAGCAGATGTGACTGAAAACCGGGCATATAAATTAGTACATGGTTAATAGTACACACATAGCTTATGTTACAGAGCGATTTTTTTTATCCTAGCGATTGATGTTATATGAATAACCATTATAAACATGAAAGTATTCACCAATATAAAATATTGTTTCACAAGTGTTTAACAGTTGATTAAAGATGAAAATATCAGCTACCAAAATGTGTGTGAATGTGTGTAGTTCAGTTGAGATATACCTTTCAAAATGTTCAAAGCTTTTCTCATTACTATTATGTGTTGATCTACGTATGATGTTAGACAGTTACTCACAAGCAGTATTCAAAGGTGGCTAAGTAATTTCATGGATTGGTTAGAGTTGGACATGTAAACCATTCGATGCCAGTTTAGTGGTCTATAGGCTGTGGACTCTTTGTGTGACCTGAAGGTTCTGGTTGTGTTGCTAGTGGAATTATGGACCACCATTAAATAAAGGTTTTCAGTGGTTGACTAAACAAGATCAGTTAGTGGTGTAAACTGTGAGATGTATCATTATTATTACTCATTTTCAATAACAGTTAAGTTTTCAATCGAGCTATTATTTTCTTTCAAATAACCTCTCAGTATATAACTTAATACTTTGATTGTATACGGTTCTACAGAATCTTTTTATTTTCTCTCGTTCATTCCACAAACCAATACTTTACTTTTATGCTGAAGTTATAATTAGTTTTATTTTTCGAGATAAGAAGAGAGAACTTTACTTTTTACAAAACTCATCTTGATTTTACTGCATTAAAGTAGTGGATTTTAAGTTTATCATGTGAAATATCTTGACTTATAGTATCCCTAGCTTTGATCATATCGAAAAGTGGGTTGATTTGTTGTAACTCGAAACAACATGATACAAACTAACATATATCTACAAGTAGACATTAACACTGTGTTTTACTTAATAGGATCATGAAGATTGTTTTAAAGGTATATTAACGTCACGTACAGCTAGTTGAATCAAAATATCCATCTAATAATTACTTATATTCCTAATGATCATTTAGTTAATACCATACAGTTATGAAAAAATTAGTTTTTATATAACCAATGGACTTAAGAAAATTGAAGTGTTACTGTAGCATTACACATACTAACTAGTTTCTTGAAGTACAATTTACTATCACATTATCTGTCGGTTAAGGTTATCCAAAAGACTCAAGTAAATAGTCCGTGTGGTTTTTCAAGCTTTTTAGGGTATTTTGTAGTTGATTCGTTAACTGAATATTGCATGTTTATGTGTAATTTTCACTAAAAATATCATTCTAAGCTACTGAAATTAGCCGAATTTGTTTAATATGACCGGATTAGTGCAGGATAAACTAAAATACTTGATGTAAACCATAAATATAGTGTAAGGTGAGATTTGAAATAAAATCATGAAATTTGTGCACTAATATGGATCATTTACCAGATGAAAAGAAAAAGAGTCGAAATTGCTGGATATACCATGTTTATGGAAAATAGAATAGCCTTAGCCTACCTGTCAAGCTATAAAAACTAAATTTATGCTCACATTTTGTTCTGCTAGCTTATATTGTCGATGGGATCGAACAAATTGATACGATAATTACTAACGGTTGGAAATAATTGGGACTAATGGATGCCGCATAATGATTGCTCTACTCAATATTTTATGTTTCAGTCAGCCACACGTATACGAGGCTAAACAATTATCATTATGTTTATTTTTAATGAGAGCAACATTTACAATAGCGGTTTGGTAAAAGAAAGAATTGTTTAGTCGAATCATTCAGATCACAAAATGACGTGAATTAAAATATAACAAACAAAAACTCTAGTCTTAAAATTTAACAAACTAAATTGTTTTTTTCCTTGGTTTATCAATTTCTATTGATCATGAAAATAGTTTTCAAAGCTTAGAGAATTAAAATAATGATCTTGCGATTGGGTTGATAAAACTTTGTGACTTAGTGTCACTTACTTAGTTAGTTAGTTAGTTAGTTAGTTACTTAATTACTTAATTACTTACGCCCCTTACACCCAATGGAGCATAGGCCACCGAACAGCATTCTCCAACCCACTCTGTCACAGGCCTTCCTTTCTAGTTCTGTACAATTGTTTTTCATTTTTCTCATGTCTGTCTCTATTTCTCAGTGTAATGTGTTCTTTGGTCTTCCTCTTCTCCTTTGGCCTTAAGGATTCCATGTGATGGTTTGCCTTATGACGCAGTTGGGTGCTTTCCTCAATGTGTGTTCTATCCACTTCCAGCACTTCTTCCTGATTTCTTCTTCTACTGGGATCTGGTTTGTTCTCTGCCACGGTAGGTTGTTGCTGATAGTGTCTGGCCAACAGATCCGAAACATTTTGCGTAGACAACTGTTAATAAACACTTATATCTTGTGGATGATGGATTTCGTAGTTCTCAAGGTTTCCGGACCATACAGTAGAACTGTCTTCACATTTGTATTGAAAATTCTGACCTTGGTGTTGGTTGATAATTGTTTCAAGTTCCAGATGTTCTTCATTTGGAAATATGCTGCTCTTGCTTTGGAATTAATGTCATGTTTCATCATAATTATTGTTCGGTGACTAAATTCACGGCATTCAATCTGAACGGTGCCATAAAAGTAATCTTATTAATTGTATTTTCGAGTTCACTTGGCCCAGTTCTGTAATGTTATCAATCAGTGTATGAATAGTTCAATGATGAAACAATCAATTTTAAAGCTTTATGATTCAATAATTATATTTCGGAGTAAATTATGCTCCCTTGATCTTATTGAAATAAAAAGCCATTTTGTAAAGTATCAACAAGTTCTTACCATATGTTTAGAATTTCCTACTAGATTACTTTCAATTATTTATCAATAATATACACAAAGTCGTTTAATATTTCAGAGTATTGTATATACAGTATCAATATGATCAGATAACAATTATTCATTTACCCATGCTACTAACTTCTTAGATTATGTAACAGTTTCCAACGTAACAATATCCAGCGGAACTGATCAACTAATCATAAGATCATGATAACATCTAAAGTACTTCCCTATGACAATTTCATTTTTAACAATAGTGTACCATTTTTTTATAAATTTTTTTCTGTATATTTACAATGAGCATAGTGATGAATATAACAAATTGAAAGAATGATCATAGTGATAAAAATTTACAAAAAAAAATATGGATGAATAAAGGTCAGAGATAGAGAATAACATCAAATAATAAAACAAAAATGATGGTTTGATATTGTCGAAAATTAAATGATGAAGGTCATTGTAAATGAGAATGAAATTGAATTTAACATAATTAGATAATAATAATAATAATAATAATAAAGTGAATGGAATTCGTGAATTATAGTTGAGAAAATGTAATCAATCGACACGAATAAGAACTAATAAACATGAAAAAAAAAAACAGTAGTATAGAGCGGAAAATAGGTAAATGATAATGAAAGTAGTTTCTAATATACATACAGGTCAGCTGACAATTTTGTATGACAAATCGGTTAAAAATGTATACTTATTGATTACTACATTTTGACTAAACAAATAACTAGTATAAGGATTGTGGAGATTATTAAGTGTTTTTTTATTGAGATCATGAAAAAAAACAATAATTTCCACAACCTCTATTGTAGTAATTAATATGTACTCACTAGTGACTAACTTCGAGTGGGAATTCTCGGAGTTCTAGTGAGAAGTCGTGACCAGTGGAGCTAATCCATGTCGGATAGAGACAGGTATCTACCGCAGTACAATGGGACATGATCGTGCAACTTCGTGGATTGGTTGATGTGAGACATTAACACCATTCGTTGCTGGCCGGCTCAGTGGTCCAGTGGGTTAGGCGTTCGCGCACGAGACTGAAAGCCCTGGGTTCAAATCCCGCGAGCGGTATCGTGGATGCGCACTGCTCAGGAGTCCCACAATAGGACGAAAAGGCCGTATAGTGCTCCTAGGTTTCCAAAGGTGGTCTAACATCAATCGGTTCATGATCTCTATCAAAAAAAATAAAATAAAAATTGAGCAAATAACACTTAACTAACAATCGGATGCTACTTACTATCAATTATATATACTGTTCAGTGTAATAGGAAACAAAAATTGTTATGTATTTAGCTTTATAAGAATACGTCAGTTGAATTATGACATATTTTCTTATTTGTAAAATTGAAGAACAAAGTAATTTGACGTGTACAACCATTTATGATAGTCATTTGAAATTCAATGGATAATAGACACTAAATATTGTTTGACTATAATGTTAATTGATCGAGGTTAGAAAGGATGACAAATGAATTCTAACACATTGGATCGATGACTTCAAAATTATCACGATATCTGAAGGCCTTTGATCACATCCGAATATAGAGTGAAACATACTTACTACTTGGTATTTTAAACTGTATCGAAATAGGTACTTGTTATTCTGTGGTTACTCATATTACTCGATACAGAGTCTTCTGCCATGCTGCTTGTCCTGACCTGCACTTCTTCGCGTGTAAGGAGTAGAAGGGCCTGGTCCACTGTGAAGTTCAAATCATCTAGTTGCATCCAACCTGTCCATTTTATTTCGTGCTTCGCGTCAGATGTTGAGGTCTTCATAATCCAGTCGACCACTAGAAGAAAGATAAGGTGGGGAGAGTAGGCAGCCTTGTGTGACTCTGGTCGTCACTTGAAATGCATTTGTCAGCTGTTCTCCATGCACAACTTTGCACTGTAATCTGTCGTATGAGTTCTGGATATTGTTGATAATCTTCTCCATAGTGTCGAAGAAGGTTCCATAAGGTTCTCCTATTCATTCTGTCAAACTCATTCTCATAATCAAGAAAGTTTATGTATAGTGACGATTTCCATTCAACTGATCGTTCAATGATCATCTGTAGTGTGGCGATTTGGTCTGTACACGACCGATCCTTACGAAATCAAGTTTCTCGATCTCGACGTTGGGCGTTTACCGCGTCTTTTATCCCGTTCAGCAATACTCTGTCGAGAACTTTTCCTGTTACTGACAGTAGTGTGGTGTCTCTGTAGTTATCACATTTACTCAGATCTCCTCTCTTTGGAATCTTGATGAGGTATCTTTCTTTCTAGTCCGTCGGCGCTTGTTGCTCCCCCCAAATCTTCCTGAATAGAGTGTGAAACATGTTAGCAGTTTCTCCTATGTCTGACTTCAGTGCTTCAGCCGGTATATTGTCAGGTCCTGCTGCTTTCCAATTCCTGATTTGTCTGACGGCAACGCTGACTTTTCCGATTGTTGTTGGAGTGACATTTATAGGAAGGCCTATAGGTACTTCTTCGGTATCCGGGGGATTCAATGGAGCTGGTCTATTCAAGAGACTTCCAATGTGTTCTACTCATCTGTTCCTCCGTTTATGAACCATACTATGAGGGGCCTTAATCGTTCTGAAGAAGATCCTTCAACTCCCAGGACAGGGTTTAAATGGTTTGATTTGTTTATTCTGCTTGACGTTTTTTTCACCAAGGTTGTTTTTTCTACACATTGGAATATTTCAAGCATATAATTTTTATGAATAATCTTTTGAAAATTCACAATCAACTACATTGATAGTTCAACATAATGGAGATTCATTATTTAAAGTAAAAACTTAAGAAACCATAATGTGACATGAGAAATCCCTTGTTTTGCAGTCAATTTGAAATATATTTTAAATTTATCAACCTTATTGGTCACTTCTATTAAGTAAATAAATAACCTACACATTAATATTTCATATGGTAACATTTTAATCATATTGATTAAACATAAAGGTTGAGTAAGTTCTACCGTTTCTGACATTGATTACTTGTTGTGTTTTTTCGTGGTATCTCAACAACTCTTTAACCATATGATGCATATTTCAGCAACAAGGAAAACAAAAACAATTTTATATACCAAATAAAAGTTTACTCATGAGTAACATAAAACTTTAAATTAAAATAGTTTCAATGATATCAGAATACTTTTATTAATAGTTAGACAAATTTATTGTCATCAATATGCTTCTGTTATAAAGTGTAAAATAGATCAGTGGAATCATAAATTAGGCTGAATATTTAAAAAAACAGTACATTAACTGGTTCACTGATGCTGAGCTCTTTTTTAAAACTGGTCTATGTGAAAAGATTGAATCATTTTAAATTATCTTTTTTGAAGTACAAGGCTAATGCGTTGTTTTTCATCCACTATCATTCTAACTCTTATAATTTAACATAAAAATGAAATTCAACAAACATATCGTTGGGATAAACTCAAATATTCATTTTCAGTCGTATATATATATATATATATATATATTTATAAGATCACAATATTGATGTATAGTACCTTCGATTGAATGGTACTTAATGAATTCTAGATGAAATACTATAACACTACGATCTATTTTTTTTCTATTTGTTGAATGTACCGAGTTCAATAACTTAATTAATACGGTGTTCTGATTTTATATTATACAATAAGTTTAGGTTTATCTAATTATATCCCCTCTATATTCCTTTAAATGAAAATGTTTCTAATTCCGTATTATTATTTTTTGTATGATATTACAATCTATAGTCATGTTTATATTTAGTCTGTGTTTAATACTATGTGGTTAATTAATCAATAAAAAGAAAAGAATTCATTATTCAGTTTTAGATAGAAACTTTACACATGATATATGATATGGTTAGTGAAATATTATCTAATTAATTTGTATTATCAGAAGGAGTTTTGTGAAGATTTTAGAAATTTCACTGATTGAAATCATGAGTCAATTAAAGCTAGACCACCATGAAAAACCTGGAAGCACTGGACGGCCGTTTCGTCTTAGTATGGGACTTCTTGTGCCTGGCGCGACACTGATAGGTCCTGGGTTCGAATCTCTCGGGGTGCGCTATCGTGGATGCTCACTTCTGAGGAGTCCCATACTAGGATGAAATGGCCGTCCAGTGCTCCCAGGTTTTCCATGGTGGTCTAGCTTCAATTGACTCATAATTTGTATTGGTTTAGCATCGTTAATCAATCACCTTTGATAACTGTTATGATATAAAACTCCAATAGTATTTAGAATCAGAAGGCAATAATGAAGGGATGATTATAGCTTATTAGTGGATAGCGCAGATCACAAAGCTATAAGCATTATCTAGGAAGTTTGAAGTAAAGAAGTGAATATATGTGTACAAACGAATACAGAAGTGAATTTATAGTCAAATCGTATAAAGACAGCAACAAGGTAAAGGATAATAGTAGAGTTCGAGTACATATATACATGGAAAAGAGAATGATTGATCAAGCGATATTTAAGCGAGAGAGAGAGATGTTCGTAGGTTGTCAGGTAATCAAGCGTACAGACAAGATTGTGATCTTAATAATACAAAGAAATATATGAGTTTTTACTGCTCGAATAACGTTGTCTGTTAAGTGAACAAAATTTAATCGAAATCGATTGTAGGAGAGTTGCTATAATTTCTTACTAATATAAATATCCTTTAGCATACCATTAACTGATATATTGCTTTTAGACAGAAGGAACAAATTTTGAAGGTAGTATATAGGTTCCAGTCGAGAGAATATCTGATAGTAATGAGGTGAACCTTATATTTTATAACTAAAAGCAAACAATAAGAATTTGAACAAAGAAGTTAAAGACTAGTTGTGAATGATTTTCATCTAACAGTCTTATCTTTCTTCGTAAAGGTACGTAAATCTTTCAGCGAAATAGCGGACACTATAAAGTAACTAATATAGGTGAACCAATGGTATCTCAATCACAAGAAGTTCTGATAAGTCTTCATTCAGTTCTTCATTAACAGGACACTAGAAGGTATTCATCAATTTTGTTAACGAAAGTCTTCATTTACTTTGTATACACTGACTAGGGAAGCTATCATAATGTTATGAAATAGAGAACTTCAATTATTTATAACTGGACTGCTATAGTCGATAATTAACGGGCAAAACTCATTTGTAAACTTTTTTTAAAAAAAAAATTACAGATAGACTATGATAAGTAGTCTAAGAACCTCTTCTACTTTACAAAGTCGTCTTATACCATGACTTTAGGATACATTAGTTCCTGTAGTTTATATGTACTTGAACAAGTATTTATTTTTTCTTTTCCAATATAGGAATTCATTGTGTAAATTTAATCTTAGTGATTTATTAACTTACATTGAATAATTGTTCAAATAGGTACATTAAAAATGTTCACTAGAAATGTAGATTAATGATTTCAAATGAAAGTTAGTTTATCATGATTAAAATTAATTTACATATTTAACTACATGCTCATACAAACATGATAATAATAAGTCAAATATATAAATTGTTACTGACCAAATGATACTGTCTGTTAAATAAGTTAATAAAAGGGTTTAACAAAATTAAAGTTATACAGACTCAAGTGTAGGTGAGGTGTTATACTGAAGTTAAATTGTTGAAAGATACCACATTTGTTACTTGGAAATTTATATAGTATTTCAGTATTCAACTAAGTTCATCAAGGGTAGTCAAACAAAAACGTAACATCAGTCCATGAAGTCAGTGGCTGTTGGTCTAAGCCATGTTGGTTGATATTCATGTGATAACTGTTATCAGTGGTTGGAGACTTGAATGAGATGGGTTAAAGTAGTGTTGATGAATTCATTCTTTATATTCTTTTCGATCTGAAATTCCATTTATCAAAATTTGTCAAATTTCTGTTCTATACATTTTGAATGGACATAGTTGAATGGAAACTTTTCAAACATCTTGCTGAGCATGATATCACACAAACAATTTGTTTAAATCTAATAGCTATCAATCCTAGTTCAAATCTTCTCGGTGCACTCTGTACATTCATAAAACATAGTAACTTGATCAGATTCAGATTTGTAACTGATTTATAATGTTGACTATAAGTGGTTGACGTTATCCTCGAATCACTGAATTCTGATTGATTTATGGATTTCAGCATGTGATACTGTTATTTCTAATCAATTTTTTTGATAAAGAAAAAAAAGGCACATCATATGCTTGAAAATAAGTGATGTTTCGATTGTATAATCAAATATTTGACTTTTCTAACTGTCATCTGTAGCGTTTTGGTTTCCCAATCAGAATTACTATGTGAAAAGATACATTTTTAAGTTAAATTTCTAATTTGACATTGTTTTTCTCTTCAATCACTGTACATATACTCTGTGTCGAAAATTGCATTAATGAACAAATGATACAGATTATGAGATATAAATGTAAACTAGAATCTTAAGTTAGATATCATTCTTTACTTTTACTTGATTAAAGATGTACTTCAATGATGAAGAAGATTTGTAGCTCAGATAGATGAGCTCAGAGAATAAAACTCCATCAAAATGTACTTCGATTTTTCTCTTTGATCTTTGAAATAGTTCATTTAATCATACAAATTTTCTCAGAAATAAGACTTTTCCGATTGATTAGACTCTTTCATTTCAGAAAATAAGTGAGTAGTATATAAATATACATATATTTTGAATAACTGTAAAGAAACTGTAACGAATTATACATGCAAGTTAGTTGGAGACAATAAACAGAAATCACTGAATCTAAGTTTTAAAACTTACTTACTTACTTACTCCTGTTACTCCTCGTGAAGGAGCATAGACCGCCCACCTCCGCCTGTAGCTCTTCTAAAGTTACTGTCGGTCCCAAGCCCTGATAAAGGAGGAGGGTTGGGTATGGGGTAAGCGACCCCATCCCATAGAAAACTAACTCGTTGAAAAACGCTAACCAGAAGTTTTGTAACTATTTGATATTTAATAATCTGGCATATTTATAAGTACTAGTGTGTTAATATTCTATATAGAATTTCAACCTATTTCCTCAAGCTTTAAACTTATGAATTTATCACTGAAATATTCTGATCACAATTGACTTGCATTAGAGTGTGATGAATAAACATTTTCTGTAAACGTTTATAGATCATCATTTAAGAGTTTCTAATGTTTAAACTTAATTTATGAGCAAGTCACTGATGAACACATTACAAGCTGCAATGATTTAAAATTTCAAGGTAATATACCAACGAATTGCTTATTTTTAATTATGATCTTCAATAATTTTACTGCAAGTCCTAATAATGTAGTTCATTATCTAATTACTCATAAACATCAAATGGTATATTCAAAAGTCTATGAATGTGGTTTATGAGTATAGATAACTTACACATTTAAAGTAACAAGAAATCGATCAGTTTTCTGCAAAACAAATATGTGATGTAAATAATATGAATCTTTGTGCTAGAATAATCATCCTTTCTTTAATTTCAACTTAGATTATGATATATAAAGTTTCTGAGCATTTTTATGCTCATTTATTTGGTCAGTGCTGCATATTTTGACTAAGGACTTCATTCTAATCATCTAGATTCATTAAAATGTATCCTGTGAACATGTTACCTCTGTACATCTCACCTTGTCGGATAAAATAAGCGAATAAAATGAAAGCTCTAACTTTTGAGATGGTTGAGAAGATTTGTAGCTTAAGTAGATGATTTTGATGGAGTTTTGTTACCTGAGCTGGATGGTTTGGTCGTGGAGCTTTCATTGATCTTCTCAAAGACATTATTAGCACAAACTTCAGGTAGAAGTGAAATGTTCGAATTTCTCTACATGTGTTTCACAGCTTTTCCTGTACACCTCGATAACGATTGGTTCTTGTTGACCTTAAACCTGTCATTGCTTACTTCTTTGTTTTGGTTGTATCTCTCAATCAGCTTTATCAAAAAATACCAGCCGCATGCATCATCAGAAACAAAGTCAAGTACAGAAATCACAAAACGATCACCCTACCTCACATAAAAGGCATATCATCATACATGGATAGTGGCTAGCAGTGGAATTCAGGAAGTGAGTTTCGTCCCTATTCTGAACTCGTCAGCTGGATGGATCCACTGCTAGCCACTATCAATCTTTGCTTATAAAGCTTCCAACTCCAGGTTATATCGAGGCAGTCCGCACAGGATGCCCATATGTTAACAAGAGACTGATCGATTTCAGTCTTAAATAACAACAGGAAGATAAATGTAAAGAACACCAAGTGAATATTATCACCATAATTTTATTGAATGTTATAGAGACAAAAGATACGTTAATTGATGAATAAATAACGATTAGTGTCAACAGCATCGATTTCAATTGATTGTTAAAGTTCAGCATTTTAATTTTCACTTATATTGCTACAATTAGATGAAGATAGACGTTAGGAAGTATGTGACCTTAGATTTTCGTGATAGGTCGCTTATATTGTGAAAGCTTTATTACATATAGGCCAATCGAGATTTACCAGATCACAAGTGCACTTGACTTTCGAAGAAATGGCTTTTTTCCCAAAGATGAAACATAGAGCACTGATGGTTTTATTTCCTATAATACTTATATATATATATATATCATAGACAAACAAACTTCCTTCTTCACTTTCCTTTTTTTCTTTTGACTTGTGTAATCGGGAGTACGAGTGTCACTATCGGCTTTCAGATACCAAGCATCACAACAGGTTTCCTGTCAGTATTTACGGAAATGATGATTTGTTTATTTTACATGATTGTAAATTACCCAGAGTTATAACTTCAGGTATTACCTTTGAATTATTTCAGCTTTGCCCTATCATTCTACGGGAGAAACGTTTAACATAATCAGTCACTAATTGTTAGTTGTTTATAGAATATTTCTGATTACTTCCAATTGCCATAGATATAAATACTATAACATTGTACATAAAGTATTGTTGCGATATCCTGGTACACTTGGTCTAACTCGAAATATTTTTTTGCTCATACTCAGTTTTCCTATGCTTTAGAATGTATAAGCTTCTTGAATAATTTACTGTGGCAAAATAATAAGTTCATAAAATACAGTGTTCCAATAAACACAGAGGGTGAGGCACTTTGTTCGTGGGTGTAACGACAATAATAAATATTGATCAAGTATACAATTCTTTTTTATTTACTCCCATATTTTGGTCTATTTTTATTATTCTAGAGACCATACACTCATACAAAGAAGATTTTTAGTTGTTAACATATGATTTATAATAGTCCAAACTTGAGGATAAGTCAACAAAAAATAAGATTACTTCACAAACGAGTAATAAAATGAAGATCAAAACATTAACATAGAATATAAGTAAATTAATGTTTCTCGCTAAACATCCTACTTGGAAACCGAACATAGAATAAGTCCACTTAATTACTCTACAAGCAATCAGTTATCAGTGATATGTCCGAAGATATTCATTCTTACCGCGTATTAAGTTGAATGTGACTAACGATCTTGATAAATGTAGCTTAGTCTAAAGTATGAAAGACATTGTATTCAATGTATGTAGCCGTTTGTTTTTCCTAAAAGATGATAAAAATTAAATTCTTTGTTACCATAGACAGTTGAATAAGATGTGATCTTATGATGTTCTATCTAAAACTTAAAGGATGCAATTTGTTATGCACACTGTAAGTGGTCATAAAAAAATGTATCACATGTGGAGAAATTCCAACACTTCACTTCTACTTAAAGTTTATTCTAATGATGTCGTTCAGAAGAGCGATGAAAGCTCCACGACCAAACCATCCAGCTCAGAGAACAAAACTTCATCAAAATCATCTACCTAAGCTACAAATCTTCTAAACCATTTCAAGCAGTATTATTCACGTTTAGTAATAAATTTACCATTTAGATATTCAAAGTTTAACTCAGTTCCTAGTGGTTTCACTCAGTTGAAAAGTAATGATTACTATTAACAACACAAAATAAAGCTTAATACTCAATAGTATTATTGTTGTGATAAATGTTGAGTGGTCACCAGTTCGATATTAGCAATTCAGCAATCGACATCTGATAAATTTATATTGTTTTCTATGCATATTGCCATCAACCATGATGTTTCTGATTGGACTCTTTTGTAACTTCTACAACAAAACATTGTAAAGTTTTTGCAAACGAACATGAATAGGTTATCTGATTAATAGACACATTGATGTGTTAAAACAAACAAGAAAATATATAACTTGTTGAAATGTCCACTTGGCAAGAACATGTAGCCCAGTTATTCAAGCAGTCCACCTTTCATATATACATATATACTGAGTAATTTTAAGAATAGATTTGGTGTATGTTTCATTCTCTTCGATCATTTTATTCAAACTATTCAAAAAACATCAAAATCACTACAATCTAATCTTATATATTGACTATTTTTTAAACATTCACAAATTATCCTACTATTTCAATAAGTAGATATTGGGATTGAACTTAGTTTTCCTAGTGATTAAAAGTTATAATTAGGTATAATACTATTTTTATAGTTTATTTAAAGTAAAATAAATGACAATAATTCATTTTTTTTTAAAAAAAGAACTAAAAATAAAAACAACAAACTTCTCTCCTTTTTTTAAACAATGACGAAGAACAATGAAAGCTCAGTGACAAAACCATTCAACTAAGAGAACAAAACTTCACCTCTCTCTCTCTCTCTCTATATATATATATATATATATATATATATATACCGGTAACTTTAAACAGTAATAATAAGAATACTAATTTTTAAAATGACCAATAAAACGGATAATTTAGTATAAACTTTATCAAATCACAATTGGGAAACAAAGAGAAAATAATTGACCAATCAAAATTCAGTGCTCTTTTTAATTCATCATAATTACATTGTACAGAAACAAGAATATGTTATTATGGAATTAGTATTCTATAATTTATATATATTTTTTCGGGGGTTTTTTATTTCCTTGTAACTGATGATATTTGTCATTTGTTTACGATTGTGATCATAACTAGAATGATTCAGTCATACATTATGATTATTATTATATAAATGGATATATTTGATATGAATGGATTAATATTACTTAATCAAATGAAAATCAAGTAGTATAGTCATCATTTTCAAAACGAAAAAAAGAAAGAGCAAGTATTTTGCTAGTTATTCTTTCTTATTATAGTTTATTAAATTAATTATAGATCATTAAATGTTTACAATATGTTACTTCAATATTATTATTAAAAAGAAATTATTATTATTATGTCACTGTATAATGAAACCCGGAAGAAATCACTATTTAAGATTAAATATGGCAAGAAAAAATCACTTCCTCAAGTACCATTAGTTATTGTGGAACAATGTGATCGCGACTTGAATAATAATACTAGTAGTAGTAGTAGTAACAATAATAATAGTAGTAAATGTCAAACAGAGAAAACAAAACATCCTATTACCACTACTACTACTACTAGTACTAGTACTGATTTATACTGTACATATTTGTATGATTCTCTAAAACATTCCAAATTATGTCAATTGACAAGACATTCACTAAATTGTCTTGATGATGTAAACATGACATATTACCAAATGTTTTATATAAATATAAATCTTGTACTTATCTAAAATCTAAAACTATTGAAGATGAACACGATATATATTATCAGGGAATTGTGAATGACGCCAAAATATATAATAACATTACATCAGTATGTTATTCTTTAGAAGAGCAAGAATTTTCTTCAAATACACTAAATGATCCTTTTTTAAATATTAATTTAAATAAAACATTATTACAAAATGTATGTCAACTATCACCAGCAAGTATACAACGTGCTAAACGTATGGAATTTATTAAACTATCTCATTCACCGTTATATAATAATAATAACAATAATGCACAGATCTCTTTTATGGAAACTAATATAAATAAATTAAAATCAACTCATAGTTTACCAGAAGAAAATAAAATACACTATGAACCTGTATATAACAGACCTATTTCATCACCTTATTCATCTTTACTGATACTGATCTAGTTACTAAACTTCATTCATATGATCATTATTATTCAAATAAAAAAGATAATAATAATAATAATGAATTAGATAAATTATATCCAAAATATTTTTTGAATGATAATCTACCTAATTCTAGTTCATGTTCATCATTTATTTCATTAGGAACTATAAGTAGTAGTCCATCATCATCATTAATAAATACAAGTGATATAAATCTTAATGATAAAAATAAATGTATGCAATTATTAAACAATGAATTACATAATAATAGAAAATTAAGTAATATAGAGAGTAAAGTGACTACAAGTAGTCAATCATTACAATTATTATTACCAAGAACAACATTGACATATAATAGTAATAATAATAATGATAAGGAACAATCATTATATCAATCAATCAATATTAATAAATCCACCACAACAAATCAATCAAGAATTAAAAGTCTTGGTGATATATTTAAAATTCCATGTTTATCAATGAATAATGAATTATATCCTAAAAAAAGTTGTACATATTCAAATATAAATAAAATTATTACCGATAATAATAATAATATAAATGATAATGAGCTACAGTCACAAGTTGAACTCCCCCTTATCACTAAGGATAATAATAATAATAGTAAACTGTATGCCAATTATTTAACAGTACCATGTGAAGCAACCATATTAAGAAAAAAATCACAATTATTCAATAAACATATAAGATATTCAACAGGTTATGTTAGTAGTCATGAAACTATTGAACAAGAAGATCAATATCGTACACAAAGAGCGGTTTCAATTGATATTAGTCAAACATTTCAACAAATCAATAAATATTTTTATCAATTGAATAATAGAAATGATGTGAATAGAAAAAAATCAAAGGATTATAAACAATCATTATATGATTTACAATTGAATAAATCAAGGCAAGTAATAATAGAGCGAAATCAGTGTTATGTTGTGTATTTATTATTTATTTTAACACATAGATATTGGTACAAAGAGGCACCAACTTGATATATGCCACACAAATCTCATTCGATATGTGTGAGGGTTGGGATACTGTCCGGGTGCCCAAACCGGAGCAGGTGGTTTTTTTAGGGGGCCACTCCCCGAGCCTTCAACCTGAAGATTTGATCCACAAGACAGTGGAACATTGTAAGGAGATGCAGTCCTATGGAAGCCGATGACCAACAATTGGTTCATACGTCATTTGTTCCTTTAGGATACTGGAGCTCATGTGCACCATTGGTTTGGAATCCGGCTGAAGCGCCGAACATTCGCTTTTCGTCCTCTCATTTTCGTAAACAACAGTAATGCCACGAGAAAGCAGTAAGTAGGATTTCCTTAGCAGAGGCCATATGAGAGCATTTCGAGAGGGGGAGCGGACTCTCCCCACTCTCGGCTTTACTAGGGCATTTGGGGGCTAAATAAGTTATCTAGTTTGCATTTTATTAATTAATTTATTTATTCATTTCGGTGACTTAGGTTACTTTCTATATGATCTACATGTAATTATCTTCATAGAAAAGCTTCTTAATTAGTTTATAACAAGTATTGTATTTTTAACATGGTGGCAATTGACAGTGTTATCTCAGTTCTTGATTGTCTGCCACTTAGCATAAGTTAGAATGTCACATAATGTATTTAGGGTCTGTTTAATTTAATTTGACCTCATCAGTTCATCCTTGAAGTAACATGCTATGAGCCACACTTTTAAAATGAGGTTTAGTGGTACTATTTGGTTGACTAAAGCGAAACAGGTTGAGTTGGTTCGAATCTGTAACTTATTGGTTGAGATATAGAATCTTTAATTACTAAGTTATCATTGCATCAAAGAACTGAGTCATTTAGCTTTATACAGTTGTGTGATACGACCAATCAACTTTGTACAAAAGTATAGCTATGTGTTGATGGAATAAATCATCATTTTCTGAGTAGGTTACATCCACAGAACTTTCTTTTATACATGGAATATCTAGTAAACTGTATATTATTTGAAGATCTAATTAATGAATATTTTGAAATTAAATAACAAGGAACATTAATGAATAGGCTTGTATAAAACACTAGTTATGATTGCAAGTCATAGTAATCAACTGTTTGAATGTTCGATGAATTACAGATAAACCTTATTGTAAATATTAAAAACAAAATAAATTTACTAATAATTTTTTGTTTCATTTTCAAAATCTTGTAACTAGGATAAAATTTCGAGTTGTTTTTTTTTAAATCTTTGGAAATAAATGGTTATAACAATCATACTTACTTATGCTTGTTACTCCTTGCGGAAGAGCATAGGCCCCCCCCATTAACAACACAATCAATCATACTGTGAAATATAAACTAAATGAACTGATAACAAATTCTATGACTCAACGTATTTATAATTAAGAGTTCTGATATTGTAATCATTGTAAAATACAATGAAGCTAACATCGATTTTAATTTTTACACTTGGCTTGATTTCACTTAATAATTCCTTAGATTCAAGTTGTCAAGTCTACTCAACTATGGTTCATTTAAGAAAACTAATGTTGTTGTTTTGTTTCTTTTTACTTTACATAAATCATGAATTGACATTTTATTATAGAAGTGAATGAAAAGGGAAAATATTTATACAAATGTTAAGTAAATAAAAAATAGCTATAATTTTTCCCTTAGTTTCTTATCAAATGTAGTTTGTGATCTCAATAGAATTTACTGATGAAGAATAAGCGACACAGTTGTTCATGAACTGAGTGTAATTTATTGACTTTATAATTTTCATTCTCTGATCATATTTGTTTATTTTTCTAAACTACATTTCTATGTTTCTAATCAGACGTGAACATTGACACTGAGAAATAGCTTGTATATTCAGCTGATAAGTTAGAAATAGAATAATACGTCCGTCTTGGATTTCCTTTCTAGCTATAATCTTTCTAAGATATTTGTATTGAGGTTATCTATACAAGGTGTGCATACTGAAATAAAGATTGAACGATTGTTGTCCTCATGATCAATAATGGGAAGATTGAAACCCCTATAAAAATATTTTTTCATGTTTGACATTTCATTGAGTTCAAGGTTATTTCTTTCAACTTTCCTTTTTTTTCTCTTTATGTTCTCTCTCACTGAGTTCACGTCAAATCTTGCAAATTAAATCGATATATACATTCAAAATCAGATCCCAAGTTATCTATACCTAATTGACTGATTCGGTCTGAGTTATCACATTTTTCATCTAAACGGACATCTAAGCAAATACCAAAAGACACACAAAACAGGAGAATATAAATAAAATTAAACACATAGCAACCAATTATGATAGTAATAATAAACACAGTAAAAATAGGTAAATAACATGATAATAATGATCAGTAAAAGATCCTAGATTAAATGAAAAATACCTCTTAACAGTGGAAATAGGCATTTTCCAGTTGTAGACTGAACTTCAGAGTAGAGGGTGTTTTCTGAAAAATTCCAAGTAATAATGTCATCATTTTTGTGTGCTTTATCTTAGATTGTAAAATTTTAAAGTTACAACAATACTAATAACAACAAAGAGAGGATGACTAATGAGAGTTCTTTCATTTTTCTACTGATCAGCTTGTAATCATACCCTTCATAAAAGCACTCGCTTGTGTTGTTCGTATCTATCAAGAGAAACTAGTGAAAAGTAGTGGTTGAACATCGACACTGGCAAAGACAAAAACCATTGTAAAGAATAATAATCTAGTTTGACCTAATTCTTATATGACTTTTATGGAGTATTGACTCAGAAAGTAAGACATTCAACGTTCACCCGATAAGTTACATGTTTGAATCTCTCTCCGGCTCAACGGAACAGTATCGTGAGTTCTCACGCTTTAATTATGGCTGAAAGTTAAGAATTCACAACTATGCCTAGTTGGTGAGCTACCCAAATTACATTGTTTATAACCATAGTAGCGAATAAATAACTTTATTTATTTAGGTTTTTCTTGCGATATCACTTTTCATAACTCTTCAAATGTTTACCAACTCTGTTAGTCTATAGTTAAGCTATTTATGCTGTATTTAGAATTTGTCATGAAATGAGTTTTTAAGAATGATCATTGTTAGGTTACAGTTCTTTTTGAAATTTTTCAAGTACCTTTTTTATCAGTATAGGGGCTGTGGAGATTATTACGTTTTTGATTGAGATCATGAACTGATTGATGTTAGATCACTATTGAAAACCGGGAAGCATTGGACGACCGTTTCGTCCCATTGTGGGACTACTCAGTAGTGCTCATCCACGATCCCGCCTTGCGGGATTCGAACCCAGGGCCTTCAGTCTTGCACGCGAACGCTTAACCTACTGGACCACTGAGCGGGCCGGCCGGCATTCATTTGTGTTAGTGTTGAACATCAACCATTCCACGAAATTGCGCGACCATCTCCCATTTTACTGAGGTAGATACCTGTCTCTACCCAACATGGATTAGCTCCACTGGTCACGGCTTCTCACTAGAACTCCAAGAACTTCCTCACGAAGTTAGTCACTAGTGAGCACATGTTAATTACCAGTATAGGGGTTTTAGAGATTATTACTTTTTTTCTTTTCTAAATATCTCTATTTAACCGAAATTAATAAGGTATTCATTTATACTTGTTCTGTTCATTTAAATTATACACAAAAGGATTTTCTTAAATATTCAATGTATCCTTATCCTCTTTGTTATGTCAAAATTGCAATTTCTTAGCTGTAATATTGCATTTCTTTTATTATTACGTAGCCTTTATGTCTTCCCCTATATTTAGAAACGTGTATGTGACGTCAAAATATACCCATCACTATTTATTCAATAATGAATATTTCAGTGATGGGTATATTTCGATTAATGTAAATTGTTTGTAAATTATTTACCTTCTTGAAGCATAAAGTAACAAGTAAGGAATTTTCATTTGGAAAAAGAAACCCGTAACATTATAAGAAAAGATGATTGGTGTCTAGCAGTGGATTTGAGGTCGTGTATTACTTCCTTTTCGGGATTCGTTAGCTGGATATAGCTGTTGATCTTCAGCCAGAACTAAAAACCCAGTATCTTTCGCTTCAAACGTCATCTCTTACATATATGAAATTTATTATTTTATGAAGTTAATTTCCATCCTATTTGTTTGTTCGATAGATAAAAGACAGTTATATATTATTAGAAGGGACTTGTGGAGATTTTAGTAATTTCAGTAGTTGAAATCATGAGTCAGTTGAAGCTAGATCACCATGGAAAACATGGAAGCACTGGAAGACCGTTTCGTCCTAGTATGGGACTCCTCAGCGGTGCGTACCCACGATCCCCCCCGCGAGATTCAAATCCAGGACCAGTCAGCTTAGATTTGACTCGATTGCTGAACGTCATATTTACAGTGCTGATTTAGATTTTGATCATTACTCTCAGGAAGTGCAGAAACATTTGTTGGACGAAACATTGAAGTTATTTATATTTGAATCGCTGAGATTATTTCAAATACAATTTTCATATTCAGCATTCAATTTCTGTTAAACATTTCTTTCGAAGTTTGATGAATATTCGTATAATTTATATTGATAACTATGTTAGACATAATGAACAAGAAACTAACTAATTACAATGTAAATAATATACGAAAATGATTTTTACCAATGATCTATGACACTTACACACATCTTCAGAAAGATTAATTATACAACTTGATAAATTAGTAAAATACTTTAGCTATAGAAGTTACATTTCATGATTTTGTAAAGTATGCTTATACATTAGATTATTAATTAATTATTGTCATTTTAATTTATTCAACTTTGACTGTTGATTAGTGCGAATACAACATATAGGGATTATTGTATTCAAATATCATTTTAATTACTTGTTGATGTCAATTACTTACTTATCCTTCAACGGATCTCATAAATAACTTTCCTACAAAGTGTGATTAAGAGACTTTGCCTGAAGCCCCTCTAGAGCTATTACCGGTCTCAAGCCCGGGATAAAGGAGGAGGGTTGAGCACGAGGTTAACGACTCCGTCCCGTGAAAAACGAGAGAGATAATAAATCACTGAAGACAATTGTGGATGTGTCGCTGGACTTCGTGGAGTAGTTAAAGTTAGACATTAACACCGTTGTATGCCGGTCGGCTTAGTGGTCTAGAAAATAGGCGTTCGCGCACGAGTCTGATAATTCGTGTGTTCGAATCTCGCGAGGCGGGATCGTGGATGCTCACTACTGAGGAGTTCCACAATAGAACAAATCGACCATTCATCATTTCCATGGTGGTCTAGATTCTTTTGAATCATGAACTCAACTATTAAATTATTATAATATTTACAAAACCCATTTCTGATAATGGAAATTTGTCTATACAAACATTGTAAAGTATATATTCAGTGAATATGAGTGATATTTAAATGTTCTAACGTAAAATCTACTAAGGCGACAAAGCTATAAAAGCTTATTTGTTTTACATTTGAAGTAACTTCTAAAAGAATAAAATGCTGTGTTTCCACAACCTAGAAGACAAGCACTTACATAGAATTCAGTTGTAAAAGAATATTTCACCATGTTCACTGTCATCTTGTACAGAAATTTGACAGTCTACACATAAGTAGAAAGTAATGTAAGGTTTATCAAACTCCTGCCTAAAATTCTGTATGGTATAAAGAGGGAACTTGATTTAGTGTTATATGGACAAGTATATGTAGTAAACATGCCATGATTTTAAGATTCGATTACTGGTATTAGTTCTTGAGAAATTCATAAAAAAATGTTAGAAAGCAATAAACATTTTTATGACAATGATAGACTCATAGTCAAATTAATGATACTTATAAGTTGGGATATCACTTTTCATGTCAAGTAAGTTCCATAGTTTAGTACGTGCCGTCAGTCCATAAAGTCACTAAAGTCTGATGTGAGGTATGTTGGTAGATGCAGAATACTTGGTTGGGGTTCGCTTGACTATCGTAACTAACGGTTGTAAACTGTTGGTGACACGGCTTAGAATCGATCACCATGGTGTAGGTGTATACACTCTCTAACTTCCCTTATACTATGAGATTAAAATCGCTTCATATCCTTCTGTTTACCAATTAATTCTTTCTTCCAGTACTATGTCCTTTTACACAATCTTTTTTTTATGTATTACCACCATTGAATTAACTACTTCTTTGAATTCGGTGTTCATACTTGCTTACTTACTTACGCCTGTTACTCCTCGTGAAGGAGCATAGGCCACTCACCAGCATTCTCCATCCAACCCTGTCCTGGGCAATCCTTTCTAGCTCCGTCCAGTTGTAATTCATCCTTTTCATATCTGCTTCTATTATCCGACGCAATGTGTTCTTTGGCCTTCCTCTTTTTCGCTTCCCTTCAGGGTTCCAAGTTAGGGCTTGCCTCGTGATGCAGTTTGACGATTTGCGTAATGTATGTCCTATCCATTTCCATCGTCTTTTCCTAATTTCTTCTTCAGCTGGAAGTTGCTTTGTTCTCTCCCACAGAAGGCTATTGCTGATGGTATCCGGCCAGTGGATGTTGAGTATCTTGCGTAGACAGCTATTTATAAATACTTGTACTTTCTTGATTGTGGTTGTTGTAGTTCTCCAAGTTTCAGCTCCATACAGTAGAACTGCCTTGACGTTCGTATTGAAGATTCTCACTTTGATATTGGTTGAAAGTTGTTTTGAGTTCCATATGTTCTTCAATTGTAGGAATGCGACCCTTGCTTTGCCGATCCTCGCCTTTACGTCTGCATCTGAACCTCCTTGTTCATCGATGATGCTTCCTAGGTATGTGAAGGACTCTACATCTTCCAGAGTTTCGCCATCAAGAGTGATTGGATTGCTGTTCTCCGCTTGAATTTGAGGACCTTGGTTTTCCCTTTGTGTATGCTGAGGCCTACTGATGCAGAGACTGCTGCTACACTGGCTGTCTTCATCTGCATCTGTTCGTGTGTACGTGATAGGAGGGCTAGGTCGTCTGCGAAGTCCAAATCGTCTAATTGATTCTGAGTTGTCCATTGTATTCCGTGTTTTCCTTCAGATGTCGAGGTCTTCATAATCCAGTCGACCACCAGAAGAAAGAGGAAGGGAGAGAGTAAACAGCCTTGTCTGACTCCAGTCCTTACTTGGAATGCATCTGTCAGCTGTCCTCCATGCACTACTTTGCACTGTAGTCCGTCGTATGAGTTCCGGATAATGTTGACAATCTTCTCAGGAACTCCGTAGTGTCGAAGAAGTTTCCATAATGTCCTCCTATCTACACTGTCGAATGCCTTTTCATAATCAATGAAGTTGATGTATAGTGATGAGTTCCACTCAACTGATTGTTCGACGATGATCCGTAGTGTTGCAATTTGGTCTGTGCACGACCGATCCTTACGGAATCCAGCTTGTTGATCTCGAAGTTGGGCGTCTACTGCATCCTTCATCCGGTTCAGCAACACTCTGTTGAAGACTTTCCCTGGTATTGACAGTAGTGTAATGCCTCTGTAGTTTTCACATTTGCTCAGATCTCCTTTCTTTGGAATCTTGACGAGGTGTCCTTCTTTCCAGTCCATCGGCACTTGTTCCTCCTCCCAAATCTTTTTGAATAGAAGGTAAGCATGCTTGTGGTTGCTTCGATGTCTGATTTCAGTGCTTCAGCTGGTATGTTGTCGGGTCCTGCTGCTTTCCCGTTCTTGATTTGTCTGACGGCCATTCTAATTTCTTCCGTCGTTGGTGGGTTGACATCTATAGGAAGATCTATGTGTGCTGCTTCGATGTCCGGTGGATTCATTGGAGCCGGCCTATTCAGGAGTTCCTCGAAGTATTCTACCCATCTGTTACGCTGTTGTTGAATTTCGGTGATTGGCTTGCCTTCTTTGTCTTTGACCGGCCTCTCTGGTTTACTGTATTTCCCTGCTAGTTTCTTCGTTGTATCGTGAAGCTGTTTCATATTTCCTTCTCTAGCAGCTTTTTCTGCCGTCGTTGCTAGTTCTTCCACGTATTTCTTCTTGTCGGCTCTAATGCTCCTCTTCACTTGTTTGTTTGCTTCTATGTATTCAGCTTGTGCTTGGACTTTCTCTGCTCGTGTTCGGCTGTTGTTAATTGCTGCCTTCTTGTTCTTCCTTTCTTTGATCTTGTCCAGTGTTTCTATAGAGATCCATTCCTTATGATGGTGTTTCTTTAGGCCCAGAACCTCTTGACACGTTGAAGTTAATGCTTCCTTGATGCCTTTCCAGTTGTCCTCCATAGTAGTTTCTTCTTCTTTCAGTAGATCTTGTAAGGCTTGGAACCTGTTGTTGAGAGCTATCTTGAATTCATTGAGTTTGTCAGTATCTCGAAGGAAGGCTGTATTGAACCTTTGTAGTGCTGTTTGTCCACTTGTCCAGTTCTTTTTAGCTTCAGTTTTAAATTGGCTACAACTAGGTGGTGATCTGAAGCTACGTCAGCACCTCTCCTGGTTCTCACATCTTCCATTGTCCTTCGGAATTTTTTGTTGATGCAAATATGATCTATTTGGTTCTCTGTAGTGTGGTCCGGTGAGATCCATGTAGCCTTGTGTATACGCTTGTGTGGAAATATTGTGCCTCCTATGACCAATTTGTTGAATGCACATAGATTTGCAAATCTTTCTCCATTTTCGTTTCTTTCTCCCAGTCCATGTCGTCCCATAATATCTTCATATCCAGTGTTGTCTATTCCGACTTTGGCATTTAGATCTCCCATCAGAATAGTTAGGTCCTTTCTTGGCATTTCTCAATGATTGACTGCAGCCGCTCGTAGAACTGATCTTTAATGTCGTCGTTGCTATCATTGGTGGGTGCATAACATTGGATAATATTCATTAAGATCCCCTCCTTCTTTGTTTTGAATGATGCTTTGATGATTCTGGATCCGTGAGACTCCCATCCTACAAGTGCATTTCGTGCTACTTTGGACAGCATAAGAGCGACTCCCTGAGTGTGTGGAGCATTGTCCTCTTCGTGACCGGAGTATAGCAGCATCTCTCCCGTAGCTAGCCTTTTCTGTCCAGCTTGGGTCCAGTGGGTTTCGCTGATTCCCAGTACTGCTAAGTTGTATCTCCTCATTTCCATTGCTATTTGACTGGTCTTCCCGGTTTCCCACATTGTTCGAACGTTCCATGTACCTATAAAAATTTTTGCTCTGGTTGTTAGAAGGGGCATCGGCCTCGTGGCTTCCGAAGGAACTCGGCTTTCACCATGAAGCGTCATAATTCTTCTAACTGAAGACCTTCTAACTCCCAGGGCAGAGTTTAAATGGTTTGGATTATTTTTTCTGGTAAGCGTTTTTTTAGCGAGTTAGTTTTCTACGGGATGGGGACGCTAACCCCATGCCCAACCCTCCTCCTTTACCCGGGCTTGGGACCGGCAGTAACCCTATTGTCTTTTTCCATTCCAAATGTAGTTGTGATATATTTATCTGTGGAGTTCGTAATCAGTTGGTGGGTATAGGTAAGAATGGGTGATTAGCCCGATCTTCACCACCCGGGTTACCGCTCACGTTAGTTCATGAGTCATTCGTCTCATTATCCAGGAGGCACAACGCGGACGTGTGAGTCAGATTTTGCGTCCCAATTAAACAAAATATATATATAAAATATTAAAAAGACTAAAATCAAATTATTAAATGAAAATATAATTACATTGACTATTAATTTGTACTGCTTATAAGTAAATTATATATCAACATAAATGAACATGATTAAAGGTAAATAGAACAGATGGTATTACATCTAGACTAGAAAGAAAGTTAACTTTAATTTCTAAAACTAACAATACTGTTAATTCATTTTACTTGTTTAAATACTTTTTTTCCACACACACACACACACGCGCACACCCAGATACATACACCCCCTACCCCCTAAATAACATGTGTTTCTTATTTGTGTTAAAAAAAAATTTAAAAGAATTATTCGAAAAATTAAAATACAAAAAAAAATCGCATTCGTATCCAAGGTGAATAAATTTTGTTTTAACACTGTACTTTGTTGATTTACTAAAACAAACTTATTAAAAAATAACAATAATAATAATAAATGAATCTTTCATAAATAAAAATAAGAATTTTGAACAAAGAACTTCAAACCATCAATGTTTAGATAATATTCATCATGAATTTATTTAGATTATATATGGTGAAGTTAATTAACTATAATTATTTTATGTTTAAATGTTTAAAATTGTCTTCGAATTCTATTTCATCAGATGTGAACGTAGAACATAACGTTCTTGTCTGTGAATGCTTAACCTTTAGACTATCTGAATTGGACAGAATCAAATGGTGGTCATGTTTAACTTCAACTAATCCACAAAATTGACTGACATATTCACCATTGTCTTCAGTGAGTTATTATCTCACAATAAACCAAGTTGAGATCCATTTATCATTGCTTCTCACTAGAACTTCAAGAAATATCTCTTGATGTTAGGTTTTCTATGATGGTTAAGCATCGATTGACTCATGATCTCAACTATTAAATTGGTATAATATCCACAAGAATCCCTTCTCAGACAGAAAAATTTGCTTATATTTTGAAGTTATTACCGAAGAAACTGTAAATATTTATCACTATTTGGATTGTGTTACATAGTTTTATTTAAAATATATTTAGATATGTATAGATGTAGTGAACATCAGAATTAGTCAATGTGTTCTTTGTGAACAATCATACTCAATTGATTAATCCCTTAGTGATTTGTTTTGTAAAAGTTTAGATAGCACTTAATAACATGGGTTCATTTTATTTCGTCCTATACTCATCAGCTGTTTACAACCTGTGATATTTAAAATCATAATAACATAATAGGTTTAAATTACTGGCATGAAAAAGACTAGTTGGTAGTTATATTGAAGACACATTAATGTAGTATTTATTAGGATTGACTACATCATTGGGTTTTTAGTTCAACTCTCTTTCAGACTAGTAATCTTATTTTGTTAACTAAGCTTTACTCATTTTTACTCATTATGTAATCATTTGTTTCTGACCGTTTGTACTGTTGTCACAATCAATGTTATAGAATGTACTTTTACATAAGATATATATTTACAATATTCAGTCCAGTATATTTATTTTCACCCTTCCTATACTATACGATTATGTCTTCAACATAACTTCTGACTAAACTCTTTCGTATAAGTCATTTAAACTCATTATATAATTATGATTTATAAATATCACAAATTGTAAGCAGCTGACGAAAACCAACGAAATCAAATGAATTCATGCTATTTTACTAGAATCTTTGTTCTTACCCTCTTAAAAATGATAAAGGGAACTATGTGTATAAAATATTTAATAAGTTTTATTATTAATAATGAGTTTAAATATCTTTTATTCTTATCTTCATTAGTTGCCGATGTCAGTATTATATATATAACTCCATTTCAGTTTGGGAGTTGCTATGGTGTCCAAATTCATTATTGTTAACCAAAATAACTGGATAATAGCTGTAATATTATATATAGATCAAAATCATAATATAGATATATTTTTTTCAGATCACACTACCTAATATCTTTATACATGCTTATGTAGGCAAGAAACATCTATATTTCGCTATTAATAACAACGAAACATCGAATATATATATACATATATGTACAACTTGTCAGAATAATGATCATATTACTTTGTATACCAGATATATTTTATAATCTCATATAAGTTGTGAAGTGTTATGTTGTACTGTTGATTGTTTCTTTTCTTTTTTCTAATGAAAGGAAAAAAACGAAGCATTGAACTTTCTATCTAACTGTGTATCCATATAAATTAGTATATATATATATATATATACAGTCATTATTAATAAGAATATATAATTTGATTTGTTTGTATATATGTGCATACAATGATTTACTTTTGATGAATCTTGAATGTGGTTAGAATGAGAAACTGTGAAAGGATTGAAGAAGCCAAATTAGATTTGGACATAAGATTGAAATTTATATGCTTAATAATCTCGATGATATTAATAAGAGAATTACGTTAGTGATACATTAATATTAGGAGGGTTTTTGTGGATATTAATAATAATTTTAATAGTTGAGATCATGAATCATTTGAAGTTAGACTGCCATGGAAAACCTGGAAGCACTGGACAGTTGTTTCGTCCTATTGTATAACTCCTCAATAGTGTGCATCCATGATCCCGACTCGCTAGGCACATTAGAGAGTGCTGAAATAATAATCAAGCAAAAAGTTTCAACTATATTAAATAGAAATGAAATGGTTTAGATGGAGTCTTGTTCTCTAAGCTGAATGGTTTGGATGTGGAGCTTTCATCGTTCTTCTGAACGATATCATCAGCATAAACTTCGGATAGAAGTGAAGTGTTCGGATTTTTCCATATATTGCTCACAGGTTGTCCTATTATTTAGACAATATGGAATATAGCATAAATGTTTATAGGTATAGATTTTCATATTACAGCAGAACAAAACAAAATGACTTAACCGGAATAAAGACAACAAAAGAAATCAAAGTAATAATTGACTTTGTAATAGTGATAAAAAAAGAAACAGTTTGAAAGGTGGCACTTTACTTACCAAATTACAACTGAGGTGTGATATTGAAATATCAACCAAAAAGAAAATAATGAAAAATAAACGAATCTATCTCATAATCACTGATTCCAAATCATAGTCTCTGACGTCTTTGATCAGTAATTATATCTACAAGGATATTCTTTGTGTATTGCTATAAATACTAGACGATTATGTACACCAGTAGGTCCTGGGTTCGAATCTCGCAGAGGGCGAGGTCGTGGATGCGCATTACCAAGGAGGAGTCCCATAATAGAACGAAACGGCCGTCCAGTGCCTCCAGGTTTTCCATGGTGGTCTAGCTTCAACTGACTCATGATCTTAACCATTGAGATTATGGAAATGTTGGAATAAAATGATGATGATAATAATAATAATAGTAGTTTTCATGTTAAACAACAATGTTTAACCTAACTTTTATATGATGGTTTATGATAAAACATTGATACTCAATATATACATACATTATGCAATAGAAATTAGAGAAAACTTACAAGTTGGTTAAAATAAGTTATAGTATTATACATTATAAAACAAATGAATTCCAATTTCAAACTATTCACTAGTGTATTAAAACATCAATTAAAAATGTAAAGTTACTTGAGGTAAATAAGCTTAGATTTACCTTCCATTTAATTGTTCATTTTAATTTGTAATAAATTATTAACAGACAGATTTGAATGTACTCTTTCCATTTGATTATGGGAACATGAATGATGTAAACATTATAAGCAATCTGAAAAAGAAAAATAAACACAACACCCTAGTGACTGTGTATGGTTTAAATGACTCATATGAAAGGGTTTGGTTGGAAGTTATATTAAAGACATAATTGTATAGTATTACAAGAGTGAAAATAAACTGAATAGACTGAATATTATTATAAATATATATCTTGTATGAAAGAACATTCTACAACATTGATTGTGATAACACTTCAAACGGCTAGAAACAAATGATTACATAATGAATTAATATTGATAGAAATATAGTGAGTAGAGTTCAGGGCGAGACTCTAATTTATAGACGAGCCAATCAGAAGCGCTTTAGTGATGTCAAGGTTACGGCGCCAACTTCAGTGCTTAATGTTAATGTACGATCGGTTCATATGGAATTTTGTACAAAACGTGATAATTGAGCGGCTATAACAAATAAAACAGCGAGACTATAATTTGTGAACGAATGGATCAGGTATAAGATAATAGATCTCGGATTTTAACACGAGAGCCTTTCATCCATTTGGCTAAATAAATTTCTGGCATTATAGCTGTTGTCAGTTTGTGACGAAAACCCCATATATAATTCCTAACTAAAGCAAATCACGACAATAATTGCTAACTGGATAATAAAAGCATCCGTAACACTGGCTGAAGTCAGGTACTATAATATATACGGATGTTTGGAGAGCGTACAGACTCCTACATAGGCTTGCTTATATGCATCGTGTGATTATCCACAAGTAGCACTTTGTGCACTCAACAATCTGAGTGGACATAAACAATGTTGAAGCTATGTGGTCGAGGCTGAAAGAGTATTTGAGACTTGATCATGACTCCAGGGGCCAACTATTCTGTAGACGTATGGATGATTTCATCTACTGTATGCATTACGATTTTAGAACATCTGAACCTCTTCCTAACCTTGACGAGTTTTTGAACCACATATAAGAAGTGTATCCACTTTATTTCCTTGGTTTTGTATAACATATTTTTACTCTATACTGACTGTTTGCTGATTAGCTAATATTTCGTTCAAAGGTCGTCCATAAATTAGAGTCTCGCCGAAAGAGTTTTTTTTCTTTAAATATCACAGATTGTAAGCAGCTGACGAGAACCAACGAAATAAAAATGAATTCATACTGTTCTGTTAGGATCTTTGTTCTTGCTCTTTTCAAAATGATAAAGGAAACTATGTGTATGATATTACTAAAATCGAGAAAATTTCAAGTTGAATAATAATTGACAGTTCTATCCTAGTTACAATTGATATTGCCTATCATAAGACTATCGAATAATTCACTGTGATGGTATTGATCTTTTCATTACCAACTTCCTTTTTTATATTTTATTATACATTTATATAGTTCTTTGATGTACAAACATTTTAACAGCAAATATCGAAACAGTCTATTTACATCATGAACTGACATTTAATTTGGTTAAAAACATTAAACATATTTAGGTGTTTTTTCTGTGGCAGTGTTGCTATCTAGTGGAATCCGGCACACAAGTTTGAATCCATTTTTGATTCATCATCTGGATTCATCTTTATCCTTGTATTAAATATTGACAAATAATTGGTGATCTGGATTTCATAGCTCAGTGGTAAATGTATCGATGTTTTAAATGGATTGTACTGAGTTAGAGTTTCAACACTAACATCCAGACACACCCAAATGGCAAGTCTTAAACAGCAAGAAATATACGAATTCTAAGACTCATTATTAGCCATAAATTAAATATGTTACGAATTATAGTCAAAGGGTATGTTAAAGTAATCTTTTCACACTAACCATATTTCAACAGAGATTGATCAATTACACTCTTCAATATCAACACTGATCAATTACAAACTCTTACCATATTTAACTGTCATCAATAAGAAAAACATTGTAGTAATCATATTGATTAAATTGTTCACCAAACTATGAAATAATAATATGAATAATATCTGACTTAACCATGTCACACTACAATTTTATCGATTCGAACTGTTATATATATATATATTAGCTTAAAAATGGAACAAACTACATAGTGATTACTTTTTTAAATTCTAAACTATCTCTAACAGATATTATCTAACAATAGAATTTATGAATACCATGATAATGAAATCTATAATAATAGAAGAACATGTAATATTGATAAATTACATGTCTCGTTTCTTTTCTTTTCTCTTTTTATTGTTGTTGCTGTTGTTGTTGTTGTCGTTGTCGTTGTTGTTGTTGTTGTTGTTGTCCATTTCTAATTATTATGAACATGAAAATTTATTTTATAGAAAAGGACATGATTTTACTACAATATAAAGAAATGATTGTTTTTTGTTTTGTTCAAAAAAAACTAAAACAAGGTACACATATGCATACATGCTACAATTAATGGTTAACGATTGAATTGAAAAATAAAAAAGAATATGTATATAGAATAACATACATATTTCATAATATCATATTATAATCATTATTATTTGTTCATTTACTTTCATTTATTCCACCCTGTAAAAATAAATTTTTAAAAAAAGAATTTGTCTATTCATTTGAAAAGAAAGACAAACATTCGACGAATAATTAGAAGAACATTTAATGCGGCTGAACTGCGAATAACCTTCATTAGTGGGAACTTATTGTCTGTATCCATAAAAGATAGGGTTCCACGTCTGGTCACCTCCGTGTGCATCTACCAGTACATCTGCTCTTGTGAAGCAAGGTACATTGGCCGTAGCCAGAGCTCGTTTTCAACTCAGATACGGGAACATATCACAGCTTGGTTTTATAAAGGTGAAAGGAAGGCAGTTATGAGTTCTATAGTTGAACACCAAATCGACTGTAACCATTCCACAGATCCACAATTTGATTTTAAGGTTGTTTATATGATTCGTTCAAATCTATCCAGATTTCTTCGTATCCAACTCTTAAAAATTAATTTATTATCAGAGAAGAATTTTATGGATATTAAAGTAATTGAATAGTTGAATTTATGTGTCAATTGAAACTAAACCAATATGGAAAACCTGGAAGCACTGAATGGCTATTTCGTCCTAGTATGAAACTCTTCAGTAGTGTGTATCCACGATTCCGTCTCGCGAGATTCGAACCCACGATCTATCAATTTCGCTTAACTACTAGTAGATTAGTTAAAGTTAGACATTAACATCATAAGATGCCAGTCGGCTCACTGGTCTAGAGATTAAGCATTCGCGCACGAGACTGATAGGTCCTTGGTTAGAAGCTTGCGAGGCGGGATCGTGGATGTTCACTAGTGAAGAGTCCCACACTAGAACCCAATGGCCATCTAGTGCTTCCAGGTTTTTCATGGTGGTTTAATTTCAATTGACTCATGATCTCTACTATTAAAATAACTATAATATCGACAAAAAGCCCCTTTCAGATACATGTCAATTCCGTTTTAAACAATATGACATCTACAAAATACTGGTAATGATGTTACATGTTAATATCGAATAATGTTTAATGCAAGGTAAATAATATAATATAAACCTAATGATATATTCAATAGTTTGTCTAATGATGCCTTATTGATAATGTTAAGCATATATTTTCTGATTCATGTTACGTTTTAAGAATATAGTATAAGATTAAATACTTGGTCAATCAACTATGACATATTCTGTTTAGCCAAAACGTATAGTTTGATAATAAATGATTCTCATTAATGTACTACTACTATAGAAAATGTAAAATAGTTTGTTTCATGTCATGTATTAAAAACATATCATATTTTTCATTTTAAATATCATTCGGGTGTATCAAATAAGTTCATTGTTTTTTTAAATAAATGTGAATCTCAGAAGGGGTTTTGTGGAGATTGTAGTAATTTCAATGGTTAAGATCATGAGTCAGTTGAAGCTAGATCACCATGGAAAACCTGTAAGCACTGAATGGCCGTTTTGTCCTGTTGTAGGACTCAAGAGTGCACATCCACGATCCCACCTTGCGAGATTCGAACCCAGGACCTATCAGTTTCGTGCGCTAGCGCTTAACCTTTAGACCACTAAGGCGGCCGGCATCCAACAGTGTTAATCTCTAACTTCAACTAATCCACGAAATTGCGCCACAGTCTACGATTGTCTTCGGTGAGTCACTGCCTCATAACAGACCCGGTTGAGCTCCACTGGTCAGGGCTTCGTACTAGAACTCCAGGAAATATCTCTTGTAGACCGCCACTAGTGAATATATTGAAAGGGGGATTTTTTGGATATTATAGTAATGTAACTGACTCATGAATTCAACTATTAACTTTATATAAATATATATTACTTACTTATGCCTGTTACCTCTAATGAAGAATAGGCTGGCGACCAGCATTTTACAAACCATTCTGTGCTGGGCCTTCTTTTCTTGTTTTATCCAATTGTTGTTTATTCTTCTCATGTCTGTTTCCATTAATATGTATGTATATAAGCTATTAAAAAAACGTAAGGATTATCCATAAACCTTTAAATGAAAAATATCATAAAAGCGTTTTCCTTTTATAGTATTAGTTATTTCTAACTAGAAAGTCAATATGTATTTTCATGCAATTTATTAGCTTGAATAGAGAGTACCAATAACAAAATATATAGTAAATTGACCATTGATACACAATGATAATTTATTATTATTATTATCATGTGAATTACTTTATTCATTGAATACTCATTGTTTAATATTTTCTCTTTATAATGCATAAAAATACTCATTCATTTGAACGCCTTTGATGAATACCAGATTTTTGATCTTTTCTTTCGCCCCCCTTCCGCCTCCGCCTCCCTATTCTTTACGTTTACGTTCTTTGTGATCTTAGAATATCAATCATCAATTTATTAAATTATCTTATTGACGATTATGTAATATCATGTTATTATTGATGTTTGTAAGTTTACATTGTGTGTATATGTAGTTGATAGGGAACTGAAATAGAATGAATTTTATCTCTTCTATCACAATTATATTCCATTTATTTTGTTCAACGTTATTATATATATTTATAGTCTAGTTATTAATTGTAAATAGATTGGAAGATTTATTTTTTTGGATTATTTTGTACAAAAGTGTTTTGATCTTTTAAACATTTGAACAATTAAAGGTACTGTTATGTTGTAGATGCTTATCATTTTCATAACGAATATACAATGATAGAATTAGGGCAACACGAAGCGTTAAATTAACATGACATCAGCTACTAATTTGGAATCAATTCATTTAGTTACGTCAATTCTATAAGAAGTCAGTTGTAGCCTGACTAGTTTCATGCTATTATCTCAAACTATGAAGCTGGGTGACTTAAGTATAAAATTTTATGTTGAGTATAAATTTCTTGAAGATTATGGTCATACCTTGTTGACGAGTGCAAACTAGAATAAATCCTCTGATTAAAGTGTTCTGTAGAATATATCCAACTCTCTAACATTAACTGGTGATTATCGCACACTTACCCGGACTAGTGAATAACAATATAATGATTGAAACAATGAGTAATAAAGTTTCACGTCATAATTAGTTCATATTTACACTAGATTTTGAAAGCATTCAGTTGAATAATTCCAAAGACGATAAAATACACATAGTAGGTTATTTCCAAAATACATTAAATGTTTACTGATAATCCTTACGTTGTTTTAACAGCTTATATATATATATATATATAATTATGTCCATTTAAAGATAAAATGAAAAAGATTAATAGTAATTGAATGTTACGGGACAAAAACAAAATGTGTACTATAAATGTTTTTACTTTATAAAATGGAATATTGTTGTTATCTATTTCACTAGTTAATCAACTGTTTTCATTCAATATGATTGTGTTATTTACTAATAACAAAATGAAGAATAACTTAACTGAAAAGATGAAACTAGTATATGCTTTTAATTTATTAGTAGTTTCTTATTTTAAATAAAAATCTTGATGCATTACACCTTTAATGGAATATATATACATATATATATAGGGCTCTGTATTTGCCAAGTAGAAATTAGGAATTTATGCAAAGAAGATTTCGTCGAAGGTACACTTTTAAGTAAGTAATTCAAGGCTATGCACTACATGTTATTTTCTTTAGTATAATTTAACATTATACGAAAAGCGTTAGTAAGATCATTCATTGTAATCAGTGATGTTGTTATGTTTAATTTTGAGTTATCTTTCTTTTAAAGAAAATTTAGTTTCAGGAGTGTAGTTCATTATAAGTTAATTAATTTTATTGTTCAACGTCAGATATATTGTGTGTATGGTTATCAGTATAGGGGTTGTGGAGATTATTACGTTTTTGATTGAGATCATGAACTGATTGATGTTAGATCACCATTGAAAACCGGGAAGTACTGCACGAACGTTTCGTTCTATTGTGGGACTGCTCAGTAGTGCGTATCCTCGATCCCGCTCGCGGGATTCAAACTCAAAGCCTTCAGTCTTGCACGCGAACGCTTAACCTACTGGACCACTGAGCGGACCGGCCGGCATCCTACGGTGTTAATGTCTAACCTTAACCAATCCACGAAATTGCGCTACCATCTTTCACTGTACTGAGGTAGATGCCTGTCTCTACCCAACACGAATTAGCTCCACTGGTCACCCTTGAATTGCATATAAGGTGAATATTCTGTATATTCCTACTGATGTCACTCGTTTTTTTCGAATACTTTTTAAAGATATCCCTTCAAAAAAGTATTTTTGCCTATTAAAGAGGAAAAATGTATTTGTAAAATTCAAGTGAATGAGTTTGAAGTAAATCCAACATTTTGTCTAACAATCCGCTTCAAGCGATTTCACTACTATAAAATCAAAAGTAGTAACAATCAAAGATTTAATACACAATGAGGAACAACTGAACTGTGTTTATGAAATCAAATATAGTGACTGTAATGAAACATATATAGATGAAACATCAAGACAACTGAATGTGACAGTGAAGGTACACAAACTATGCTCAAAGCACATTCCTAAATCTTTAGTTGATGTAAGAAAACTCGAGAATAAATCGGCGGTAGCACTACACTTGATAGAATAGGGTCATACGATTGATTTGACTGACACCAGAATCCTTCAAAGATGCTTTAATTCTTACAAAGAGAGAGACTAACAGCCAAAGCTCTACATAAATGGGATAATCCAAATAGTATTATTAGGAGAGACGGAATACAACTAGCTGTTCCATGGTAACTAATAATTAATAAATAAACCTGATCTCCTTATTCCATTTTATCTATCTTGTATTATCTGAATAACAGATATTACATTTAACGGTTCAAATCAGTTATCTTATCTGAATATGTTAAACAATTAACTGGAACATTGAAATAACACAAACTTTCAGTTACAAATACATTCTTCCTCTTTAATGTCTTACATCAACTCGGCGCCCAAATACTGTGAAACTATTTGGTCAAATTCAGACAAAAGTTCTTATTTATTTTTGCCTAATTTTTACCCCGCTATTACAACCATCCTCGATTTGCTGGAGAACATTTGTAGCTGAAAATGAGGGTACTAAACGTTTTGTGTTCTATAAGTTGTTTTTTAGAAACCTTTCATCCCAGGTAATCGCTACTCAACATTTATGTAGAAATTGTTTGAGTCTATATGTCAATAATAAGGGAAATTAAAACGTTCAGGGTCTTAAATCAGGTCAAGAGACAAACGTAACTAAAATTAATCTGTGAATAACGACCATATATTTACGAACATCAATTTATAAAATTCTAGACCAACGGAACATACTGTTAGTTAATCATAGAAGCACTCTATTTGGTGTATGTACTATATACTCTGAGTAATCCAGTTAAGAAAGCACAACATCTTCAGCATGATTATCTTTTTTTGAATGGTAGTTTTAAAAAGTTATGCAAGATTCAAGTCATTTATTACATGTCCCTGAATGCAAATACATGGATTACGAGTGAATGAATAATTTTCACCACTGATATTTTTGCATTAAAACATTTATGGTTTGATTTGGTTGATTTGATTGCCATAATCACTTGTCTGATCTTTATGTAAAAAATAACATAAGTTATTATAGTGATTAAATTGGTGATATGTCCGGAAAATCTATTATCAAAGATCACCCATATGGTACAGGAAGAAAGAATTAGTTTGTAGAAAGAAAGATATAAAGCGATTTTAATCTCAAAGTTTAGGGGAAGATATAGAGTATATACACCAACGCTATTGTGATTGATTCTGAGCCGTGTCACCAACAGTTTACAACCATTGGTTACGATAGTCACGCGGACCCCAACAAAGTAGTCTGCATCTCCCAACATGGCTCAGACTAGAAGTTAGTGACTTTGTGGACTGATGCCACGTTTTGGTTTGGCTGCCCCTAGCTTTCTTTCAACCATCCCTAACACTAGTCAGCATTGCGCGTCTTGGCAATTGGTGTTCAGGCATACGTAACACATGGCCCAACCATCTCAGTTGATAAAGAGTCACAACCTGATCGACTGATTTACCATCATCCCTTAATACCCTGAGTCTAACCTGACTGTTACTTATCCGATGATCCTAGCGGATGCGAGCAATATTTCTAAGACATCTGTGATCAAATACTGGTAATTCACGAGTATTTTCTACTCTTAATGACCACGTTTCACAGCCGTAAAGTAGAACAGAACGAACTGCCACACAGTATACTCAAGACCATTAAAATGTATTAATTTTAAAATATTTTCAAAACACTGTTATCAATGGCAAAAAAAGACATGGAAATGTTTGTAGAAGCCTTACACCCACACAAATTTGTTCTTATCGAAATTGCTTTATGGTTTGTATTTCATTTGAATATTTAATGGGTTATTTATAATCCTGTAGATATATACTTTTCAATTGATTAATTAATAACTTCTATCCATGTACCGTTTTTGTTTTATATAAACGGTACTCTTGACTGTCTGTTTGTTTATCCGATCATAATATTCCTATGTTATATATGTTTAAACAAAACATTTATACATAAATTTGACTGCCAAGTCAAATGCATATCCTACATAGCTTACATAATTGATTTTTGTTTTGCTTTGCATTATTCTACTCATCTTCACACAGTTATATATCTCATTGTAATTCTTACTTCCACACAAACCGACAAAATCACTACAATCAATCCTATGCAAACCAAAGGATGAAATAACAAAGGAAAACAAATCAATCATTATCTACAAAATAAATTGTGCCAACTGCGAAAAAAAACACTACATCGGACAAAGCGGACGCCCCCTTCACCTTCGCCTACATGAACATCAATTAGCAGTCAAACGGCATGATATCTCCTCGCTTATATCAATACACGTGGACAACTGCGGACACTCATTTTATTGGAAAAATGTGGAAATTTTAGACAGAGGAAACTCCAAAAACACCAGAGAATTTTTAGAAGCCTGGCACTCAGGTCAATCAGCAATCAACAAGCATATTGAACTCAATCCAATTTGCCAACCAACCAGGAAAATAATGCACAAGTATAGGAACAAAAATCAAACCAATGGGAGACACAACCAAAACAAAGAAGTAAACAATGATAAATTTAAGGTCAATAAGAACCAGTCAACATCGAGGTGCACAGAACAGGCTGTGAAACACATATGGAGAAATTCAAACACTTCACTCCCATCTGAAGTTTGTGCTAATGATGTCGTTCAGAAGAAGAACAATGAAAGCTCCACGACGAAACCATCCAGCTCAGAGAACAAAACTCCACCAAAATCTTACTTCCAATAAACGTTATACTCTTTACATGTGTTCTGAAATATGTAAAACATATTTTGGATTCGACTTCTAATATCATATGAAATAAATTTAGTTACATCATAGGATAGGTCAAAGAAAATATCTGAAATGACCATTGGAATGATTATCACATTCAAGTCAAGAATGTTTATATGAAGTTACTAAGCAAAATAGTTGGATAAATTTTATTTTAGCAATTAATTCTATTTTATTATTCTGTCAATTTAATTAAAGCAAAACATTTTCTTATTCGAGAGAAGAAAAAAGAAAAAGAAAACTAAGCCCGTAAATGATCAATAATGAGACTGGAAAAAGAGAAAAAAAACACTTAATACATTTAGATTTGAGAAGAGTTTTGTAAATATTATTGTAATTTAGTAGTTGAATTCATGATTTAATTGAAGTTAGACCATCATGGAAAATCTAGAAGAAATGGATGACTAATTCGTCCTATTGTGAGACTCCTCAGTAGTTGCACATCTGTGATTGCACCTCGTGAGATATGAACTTAGAGCTTGTCGGCCTCGTGCGTGAGTGCACTGCTGTGGAGTTCCATACTAAGATGAAATGGCCATCCATTGCTTCCAGATTTTTTTTGGTGGTCTAACTTCAACTGACTCATGAATTCGAATTTCACACACTGGTTTATAACCCTCATTTGGTACCGGTTATTAGGTGGACACTCTCAAGGTCAGTCTAGTGTCACTCAAATGGTCGTCCATAAATTATAGTCTCACTATTTGTTTTTTCTAACATTTCAGTTCAATAAAAATAACTCATACTTATTATACATAGTTTGGATGTTCATTTGATTGTTTTGGTTGTATTACTGAAAAAAATTTAGATTATTTTATTAGGGAATAAATGTTTATTTTACAATGATAGTATAAAGACGGATACAGTGTGATTAGATCCTGTCTATGGAATGATAGGAAAAATAGTGTAAGGCCATAAATCACCAGTTTATGAACTTATAAATATTTATATTTTTTATATAGTACTCATAATGTATATTCAACGGTGTTAAGGACTAATGACTGTAATTTGAGATTTCAGGAGGCTAACGATCCTTTTTTCTTCTCAGATAACTCAGCGGTAACGTCTCTGACTATGAAGCTGGGTGACATGCGATCGAAACCGTCAGGAAGCATCAGTTCCTTCAAGACTGCAGGTTCATCTTGCTTACGAGTGCTATGTAGCACGAAACCTAGGTCAAACCGCTCCTTTTTCGGAAAAACAATTTACAGCTGACTAAATTCACTACAGAATGAAGATGATCATAATAATAATAATAATTTGTATACAATTAGTTAATAAGAATTTTGATTGTTTTTAATTTATTGAGTTACTGAGTCTAAATAGGCACTGACTTATTCAACGTGTGTGATGTGTGCTTGAGTTATTTGGCTTTAAACATTTGGCAGTGAATTTTAATCAGTCTTGGTCGGTAAACATACATCTTGTGTGGATTTTCATGATAGATAAATTTTGACTAGTATCGTATATTTAGCAGCTTAGTAGACTGAGTTTAAAGACACCGTGCTCTTGTCATCATTTAAATATCAGAATTGAGATACTGGCATATCAATCTGACAAATGAAAACATGAAACATTAGCTGTAAATTTCAATGTGAGCCGAAAATTCATCTATTTCAAAATAAAACATTATAATAAAATGATAACATCAAAGCAAAGTGTATAGGATGAACATATGTCATCACAAATGATGATTATTCAGTAATGAATACAAAAAAAAACGAGATAATTCAAACTCTTACTACCACTACTACTACTACTACTACTACTACTACTACTAATAATAATAATAATAATAATAATAATAATGATAAACTATCGGAAGAAGTTTAGTGTAGATTATAGTAATTTTAAGAGTTGAGATCATGTGTCAATTGAAGTTAGACCATCATGGAAAACCTGGAAGTGCTGGACGGTCGTTTCGTCCTATTGTGGGACTTTTCAGGGGTGCGCATCCACTAATGATCTGAACATTCACTATCTCATTAAGAGGACTGAATAGTTATTTCATTATCATTTTTAAATTTTTATCCATCTTTATATAATAATATGAGTATTCTGTAGTCTCTACTTTTCAATAATTATCCTACTATTCTTAATAAATGATTAACATAAACTTTAAAATAAAACACTTTCAAATATTTCATTTACTTTTCTTACTTACTAACTTCTATTACTCCTAATGGAGCATAGGCCGCAGACCAGCATTCTCCAACACACTCTGTCCTGGGCCCTCTTTTCTAGTACCACCCAATTCTTGTTCTTCGGTCTTCCTCTCCTACTTTGGCCTTCAGGATTCCGCGTGAGGGTTTGCCTTATGACTCAGTTGGGTGCTTTCCTCAATGTGTGTCCTACCCACTTACAGCACTTCTTCCTGATTTCTTTCTCCATTGGAATCTTGTTTGTTCTCTCCCACACTACGTTGTTGCTGATATTGTCTGGCCAACAGATCCGAATTATTTTGCGTAGACAGCAGTTAATAAACACTTGTATCTTGTGGATGATGGATTTCGTAGTTCTCCAAGTTTCCGCCCCACACATTTGTATTGAAAATTCTAATCTTTTTGTTGGTTGACAGACATTTTTTTTAGTTCCAGTTGTTCTTCAGTTGGAAATATACTGCTCTTGCTTTACCGATCTGCGCCTTCACAGATTATTGTCAATTTATTGTCAGTTTCATTACAATTTTATTGGCACAGTTACCTGAGGACCAAAAATAATAAAACAAAACAAAAATAAATATTTTGTTTACAGATTTCATAATAAGTTTAAAAGTCATTTGATTGTATTGTTGTGATTGATTAATTATTAGTTTATTATCATGATTGGAATAGGCATTTAAGACATTGGTACATGTTAGCCTTAAGTTAACCAGCTAATCAATATATGTCAAGGTTGTCAAGTTTATATATATATATATATATATATATATATATCATTATAGTATAAAAGTAATTGAAATGCCCACAACGGTAAGCATAATGATATTAGTTAAGCCTTTCATTATTACAATGGTTAAGACCATGAGTCAGTTGAAGTCAGACCACCATGGAAAACATGGAAGCACTGGACGGCCATTTCGTTCTATTGTGGGACTCCTCAGCAGTGCGCATCCACTTTCATTATTGTTCATTACTTTTAATGCTATTCTATCATAATTCTCTCTCTCTCTCTCTCTCTCTCTCTCTATCTATCTATCTATCTATCTATATATATATATATATATATATATATATATATATATATATATATATATATATATATAAACATTATCACTAAGTAATTATCGTTGTCTTTTCTTTCTACTCTCTAGCCAACAACAACAGCAACAACAACAAAATCAAGGAAATAATGAATTGTTACATACATCTTCTAGTACATTATGCTCATTTATCTCAGCTACACCTAATTGGACAGTAAGTAAAATATTGAATAAATAATGTAAATGAGAAAAACAAACATAATTTATTTTAAAGAATAGTATTTGATATAATCATTTTCAGGCTTTCCTTATCTATCCATGTATTTATCTACCTATATACATATACCATTGGTATTTTATACTGTGATTCGGAATACACGCTAAATGTATATGAATGAATCTTTAAGTGAATAATTTTAATTAAAATTGAATTGTGTCATAACTGGTCATTTTTAAAATGACAGTTAATTACAGTTTGTGTTGTGATTTACATTCAGCAATATACAATCAATATCCTTTAAGTCAAGATCTATAATGATTTTATAATATTTATTAGAAATACTCATAACGTAGTATAAGAAATAAAGTTACTATGTCTACGGAATATTAGTTAATCCCATAAGTTAGACATTAACACCGTTGGATGCCGGCTTAGTGGTCTAGAGGTTAAGCGTTCGCGAACAAGGCCGATTGGTCTTGGGTTCAAATTTCGCCGGAAGGATCGTGGATGCACACTTCTGTGAAGTCCCATACTAGGACGAAATGATAGTCCAATACTTCCAGTTTCTTCATGGTGGTCTAGCTTTAATTGACTCATGAATTTGACTATTACACAAGGTATTGGTTTATCAATTATTTTCAAAATGCTTTTAAAAATATACAAATCTTTATAAAGTACCCTTAGGTTGATGTATTCCTGAAATCTCTTACACATCTAGATACAATATAAACAATGATATACATAAAAATGTAATGACTTTCATCATTGTTTAAACATTGTCCTTAATAATTAGACAATAATTATTTACCCTCTATCTCTTCCTATTTAATGTCAGTACTTTATTGTTAAAAGTAAAAGAAATCAATCATAATATCAGTATGGAGTATCATGGAGTAATGGAAACATAGTACTATTCTATAGTTATCATTTCATGAAATATTCATTAGGAAATATGATGTCATATTATATCATGTTTTAGAATAATAAAATTATCCTTTCTAATAAATAGATATATCTTTAATGTCATCTATAAAACTACTTAAATAGTTTATTTCTATATAAATTAGTAGATTTTTACTATGGTTTTATTGAATGAATATATATATATTGTTTTGCTTTTTCAATATAGTAGTTTAACGTTATGTCAAATATCACAATATCAGTAGATTAGATGATTATTTAAGTTAACCAAATGCTTTTTCTTTTTCATGATAATCTAACAACACTGACCTCATATTCTTCTTTGTTCTTGATATATTCTTTTTTGAATTCTTAAAATAAATGAAATTATTATATATATATATATATATTAGAGAGTTTTGAAACTACTATCAAACTAGTTTGACATATGTTTTAATGTTGTTAAGTAAGTACTAGGTACAAATTAAACATGACCTTTGTTTTCTTTAATGATCAACAATAAATGTAACAGTGTTTAGAAGATGAATTCATGTATGAACCTATGTATTCACCGTATGTCAAAAACTAGGTTTCCTAATAAAAAGTAAAGTTTTCATTCACTTCACATAGTTCTTTTATGTTAGATGGTGTTTGAAGGTAGTCGACAAGAAACCCTAGACCCGAGTTTCGTGCTACTTGGTACTACTTACAACCACCATTTAATCTCAATATATAGTGCCCGCAATGTCGAGTCATCTAGACTGGTGACCATATTGCAACATGGTCGATAGCAATCGATCTGCACTAAATAAGGACTTGACACACATGACATTGATCATCACCCAGTGATCAATCAATTGTGAGTTCTTTTGTATACAACCAGTTATTGTTTCATCAAAACAGACATATATTGCAATATCAGAAACACAGATTGCAAAATCATATATTTTTCATCTTCTTTTTGGAATAGTGATATCATTTTGAATATGTTGAATTATTTTCGAGTAAACAATCATTTTCAAACCATAAATAACACTTAAATATTTAAAAAGAAGCTAAAGTTATTGATTTGGGTTATTATGTTTACAATAGGTCAATGAATTAAGATTTTTTGAGTATCTAAAGTCAGTTAAATAATTTGGTTATAAAAGTGAATCAAATAATTCCATCATTGTTATTAAATCAAGTCACAGTGTATGTGAAAATTCATTTGGTGTTGTTTTACTTGAATTTTCGCATTGATGTTTGGAACTGCAATTGATCAGTCTATTATAGGCATATGTGCATACTGTGGGTATTGCCTCGATATAGCCTTAAGTCAGAAGCATTATAAGCAAAGATGGATGGCGGTGGCTAGCAGTGGAATCCATGACGTGCGTTTCGTCCTGTTTGGGACTCGTCACCTGGATGTAACTGCATCTCAGAGTTGATGTACACTGTGGAACTCAAACCCACTACCATTCTCTCCAAACGCCATCGTGTTATCCACTATCCATCTTTGTTTAGAAGGCTTGTGACTTAAGGCAATATCGAGGCAGTACGCACAGGATGCACATATGCCAATAAGAGATTGATCAATTGCAGTCCTAAATAACAATTGGAAGATATAAGTAAAAGAATACCAAGTAACTTTAAACTTCACCTCATTGCACAAGCAAGTGGCTATCAAGACGCAGTAGCTAAGCGGATAACGGTACTGGGTCCGGGTCCCGGAGTGAATATCAACTCTGAGGTGCAGGTATGTTCAACTGACGAGTCCTAAATATGACGAAACTATCCACTATCCATGTGTGCCTAAAAATAGTGTATGTATGTATGAAATTGTTCAATATGATTCTAATAAATTCTATAACAAAATAATATTCAATTTAATGGTATTTAAACAGTAAACGTGACTTCTGTCATTCACAATCGTTATTTTTAACAAATCAAGTTATACTATTGGGATTAAGTTTTCCCTATTGGAATAGAATCGGGATGTTCCTATGTAAAATCTGAACCAATTAGGTTAACCATATGGAGTGGGAGGCAGTTAACTTTCAAAAGCCGAAATGCGGTACCATGAAGTGACTGAAGTTTGACGTTGAAGTCATTGGATGCCCGATCAGCAGTCTTAATATCAAGCCTTCTTCAAGAGAGCTGAAGTTACTATATCTAATACCTAGTGTTGTGGATGCTCACTACTGAGGGAATGTATACTGGGACAAAAAAATATTCAATGCTTTTCGGTTTTTAATGGTTGTCTAACTCAGGTCAGTTCATAATTTCAATAACATTCAGCTAACTTTATAGAACTTCATAATGATGACAGAAAATATCCGTAAGGTTTCGAAATCAAGGTAATAAAAGAAGAAATGCGTAGGTGATATTCAGTTGTAAAACTCTTGTGGTTGTTCCTTTGGAGTCACAATATCTTTACATCTCATTGTATGTTAGGTACTTAATAATGTATTAGATGGACTGAAGATCGTATATTTGCTTGGCTTATCTATCCCTTTACTTGAAGCAATTAACAGACTATCAAGCTGAATAAAGTATATTTCAAGATTAACCACACATTTTGCAAAGAAAAGTTTGCCACTGACAAGTTTCATGTCGAAGAATCATCAATATTAAATTATACTTTAAGGTTGTTTTTTGATGAATTTTGAAGTTGATTATGCATACAGTTTTACAAATCTTAGAACTTTTACTTCGATGAGATTGTTACTTTTCAGAATGCTGCACTAATTGGTGAACATTTATGGAATGATACAACTTCTACGGAAACGTGTTATGTTGATGAATCAGAATGTACTGTAAGTTCAATGATAGTCTCATCTTTTTTTTAATTTCATATTTATAAGTCATTGTATACATTTAAATGTTGATGAATTAACTGTGAAACGATGTCCAATTTACTCATCAAACTACTGATAGATGATTGATTAAGATCTTGAACCGATTGATGTTACACCACCATTGGAAACCTGGAAGTACTGGAAGACCGTTTTGTCCTATTGTGGGACTGCTCAGCAGTGCGCATTCCCGATCCCGCTCGTGGGATTCGAACCCAGAGCCTTCCGTCTCGCGCGCGAATGCTGAACCTACTGGACCACTGAGCCGGCCAGCAACCAATGGTGTTAATGTCTAACCTTAACCAATCCACAAAATTGCGCGATCATCTTCCATTGTACTGAGGTAGATAACTGTCTCTACTCATCACGGATCAGCTCCACTGGTCACGGCTTCTTACTAGGACTCTAAGAATTCCCTCACGCAGTTATTCAGTAATGAGCACATGGTAATTATCAGTATAGGTTATATAGATGAAATGTAGCAGTTTGAGAATTATAACTGTTTGTCTGATTCAACTGGAATAATACATGTTACGGTATGAGTAATGTTCTCCGAATAATATTACAGTTCTATTTTCAATCAAAATTCTTTACGTTATTTGATTGTATTATTTTAAAAGATTTAAGAGGATTGTTCAATTCACTTTACGGTATGATTTTACCTAGACAATCATTGAGTACTGTGGAGTGATGAATAGATATTTTATATTACTATGAAATTCTTAAGTAATCTAAGGGTAATTGTGATTACATCTCAGTCCTACAGGATGGTAGTCACGGCTCGGATAGCTCAGTGGTAACGTCTCTGACTGTGAAGCTGGGTGACACGAGATCGAATCGGCCAGGGAGCACCAGTTCCCTCAAGATTACAGGTACACCTTGCTGACGAGTGCCAAGGAGCACGAAACCCGGGTCCAGGGTTTCCTGTTGACTACCTCCAACCACCATCTAAGGGTAATACACATTATATGAGGCATAAAGATTTTATGTTTTACCTTCAGATAAAGGGGGGAGGGTTCATAAATATGCACATTTGACTCTTCAGCTGTAGTCAATCTATGGTGTAAATTATATTTTTATTACATTTTGTTTTAGGTTTATAATAAAATAACTTATTATATAAAAGTCATATTGAAAAAGCCGCATTATAATGTTGATTTAGTATTATTAAATGTTAGTTTAATTACCGTAGTTACGAAATATAATTAATGAAACAACTTTTAAATTTCTAAAAAAAAAATGCTAAAAGCTGCTTAATTCAAAGTAATTAGAAACATACGTTTTTACTGTTGCGGACTAACACAGAGTGACTATATAATTGACTACAGAAAGGAAAATATTTATTAAACAAACTTGGAATTTATATTTTACTGTGGTCTTTTAATGTCCTCGTATTTATTTCAGCTCAAGTATTTTGATATGTTAAAAACTCTAGTTAGACGTTAAATCCCGCCTCAATGGTCTAGAGGTTGAGTGGTGACACATAAAACTGAAGGTCCCAGGTTCGACTCTCGCGTGTGAGGTCATAGATGTGCACTGCTGAGGAGTCCCATATTAGGAAGAAAAGGCTGTATAATGTTTCCATGTTTCGAATGGTGACCTGACCTAGATAAGTTCATGATATCAATGGGGGGGGGGTTAGGGTTTCAGATTTTGAGTGTTAATTTGCCTGCTGTATATAATCCACAGGTATTGAATTGAGCATTTGATGCTTTTTTTCGCACTACATTGTAGTGTCGGCTATTATGTTCACCCTACATAACTTATTCTAGCTTCTGGGCAGGCCAATTCATCCATTCTTCTTGAGTTACGTTTTACCTTGTCAATTAGTCACTAATCAACTCTGATTTTTTTATGAGCGTATGTGTGCGTACGCTTCTTATCTTATTCATCACATATGTGTACCTCATTTTTGTGTGACCATAAGTATTGATTAACGCTTGGTTAATTGGAGTTGGCTCACACGCATCTCCTACGCGCCGTCTTGTTTCACTCTTTTCTACGTCTCTCTAATTATCTACTCCGATCAAATATATATATATTAGAAATCCATTATCGTATTTGACTTGTTTTAATTCCGTTATTCACTAACGCAAGTTAAGTCGATAATTATATATGAAGATAGGTGACATATGTATTTCAATAACATTCATACGATTTAATTGAAGTCAGATATCAGGCCACAAAAATACGATAACTTTTTTAAAGACTTTCATTTCGAACGTTTTGAACAGTGTAACATGGTATTTCTACCGCTTGTTATACTTGATATTTGAATTTCACGCAAAACTGAGTTCTCAATTCTAAGTGGTTAACCCTTATCAGTCAGTCAGTAACAACGTAGAACTTCGTTCGTACGTACGTACATCAGTTCGACATGCCACACCACGTTAACACAGAGATTCAATTGCTGATTCAAATCCCATAATGGTAGAGGTAATAAAAGTATAAACAGTAATCGGAAACATTAGGGTTTGAAGATGTTATACAAAGAGTATAATCCAGTGAAATAAATTTGAAAAGATAAAAAGCAAAAGGGACATGAAGAATTCAGAAGATTAGAATTTGGTAGAACACAAAGAGTGGATGCAGCTGCTCCATTGCAAACGATTTTGAGCCATGTCAGATTAACCCCTATACTGTAATTTCATTTGAAAAATCTATTATTGTGTACACTATCAAAAACAATGGTTAGATAATTTTAATAATAATAATAATAATCTTATCTTAATTTTAATAATAGAATAATCAGCCAACAGATGTGAGATAGATATGGAGGTTGTTCCATTGTTGTTTTTTCACGGTCTACATCATTTACTAATCTTAATTAAGCATATGACCTTAATGTAGATTATTAAATTAACACAGTTATTTATTTCATAATAAACAGTTCACATATATATATATATATATATATATATATATAATTTTAGCATTTGCAAATGATGTAATATGTAAACTGAAAGTATGATATATGCTACTTATATTTATCAACATAAGTAGTATGTAACATTAATAGGAAATGGAATGCTTGACAGTAAAAGATTGGGAAGATCAAAGTAAAGAGAATAAGAATGTAAACAAAGAGTAATTGTAATGAGAGATGGAATAAAGATAAGATTAAGTTTGTAAGAGACAATTGATGGTTGATGTACAAATGAAGTATTTAATGTATAATTTTCAATTTTGAATTAAAAAATAAATTGCTTATTCCCACCTAAGTATTAGTTCATTATAGAATATTTTTCAAAGCTTCAGATTCATTATAATTTGATTTAGTTACTAAGCCTAATTTATTCTATGTTACCATGTAAATAGTAGAATTTAAGTGGTATTACATAGATGATATAAATGTATACAGTTGAACAAGTGGGAAATAAATGAAAAACACGACAATCTGACGTGTACACATTAGTAGTTCTTCTTTTCTTTCATACAACAAAGATGATATATTATCATGGATTTATTTAGATCTACCTCCCCGCACCCACCCCCACCCCCCTCCTAATAAAAAACAACAACAACAACAACAACTAGTTTTGTAACCAGCTTTCATTCGCCATAATTGTCTGTTATCTTTTCAATGAATCAAATATAATTTTAATATACGAAATATTCTTATAGACATTTTATAATCAAATCTTATTTATTTATAATCATTCATTTATTGGCACTTGGTTCATTCATTCTTTTGTTAATTTATCTACATCTATATCTATCTATCTATATATATCTCTCTATATATATATATACTTCCAATTCAATTCATCTTACACCATCATCATCATCATCATCATCATCATCATCATCATGTGCTGTAATTTTGTATTAGATTTTGACATTTTAAGTTCATTTCTTTCTTTTTTTTTCTATTTATTTATCTCTCACAGTTACTATATAATCATTATGTAATTTGGAGTTTGTTTTTATAGTTCAGTTATAAAATGATCTTAATTAGTTAAATCAAAAAGTATATAAATAGACAATAAGAATGTTATATCAATTAATATGAATTGTAATTAATCATTGAATAGTAACTAGTTTATTGTATTTGTCTAAACTTTTAATTGATACTTGAATTCTATCTGATAATTTACAATGTATCTTGTAGTGTTTCTGTTTTGAAAATGATAAAGAAGATTCTTGTTTCAGGTGGATACTTTTAGTTATGTTATTGTTCTTTAAAGTTGGTTAATTTGACTTGAAAGATTTCATTGCTGTGTTTGTATGAATGGGTTGATTGGTTAGTTGGATTAACTGAAGTTAAACATTAACACCATTGAATACCAGCTCAATGGTCGAAAAGTTAAGCGTTCGAGTGCGAAACCGATAGGTTCTGGGTTCAAATTTTGCAAGGCGTAATCGTGGATGCGAACCGCTGAGGAGTCCCATACTAGGATGATTTTTCATGGTGTTCTGGCTTTAATTGATTCATAAATTCAACTATTAAATTGCTAAAAATGATTTGTTTAATTTATCCATAATTGTTTGGTATTCTGAATGATTTAATAATGTGTGAACATTAGTTAAATTTTAAGTGATAGAAATTAATCAACAGGAAACTGTAGACCTATACTAATCGGATCTTCAGTCATAAAAAAACATATGTGTATTTTCAATCTTCATCACTTATTAAATGGGAAATAATAAAAACTGATATTGTCGTGGCATTCTCGTGGTATTCCAAAGGAAAAGACTCGAGTATCATTTTTCGATAATACATTATTTAAGATCACGGAGAACACCAATCCAATCACACAAGATGGAGAAAGTCTAGGAGAAGTGGAAAGTTTCAAATATCTGAGTAGCATCATTGATAAACGTGGAGCATCTGATTGAAACGTGAAGCAGAGAACTGTCTAAGCAAGGATAGAATTCTTACAATTGAAGAACATATGAAATTCAAAACAATTGTCAATCAATATCAAAGTCACCATACGAACGTCAATACAGTTTTATTGTTCGGAGCTGAAACTTGGAGAACTACTAAAAACATCATCAAATCTGTACAACTATTTCTAAACAATTGTTTACGTAAGATACCCATTGTCCGTTGGTCGGATACCATCAACAACAATATACTGTGGAAGAGAACAAACCAGATTCCAATTGAATCAGAAATTAGGAAAAGATGTTGAAAGTGGATAGGACATACATTACGGAAATCATCAAACTGCATCGCTAGAAAAGCAATTACTTGAAGTCCTGAAGAGAAGTGGAAAAAAGGAAGAACAAAGAACAAATTGCGACAAGAAACGGAAACAAATATGAAAAGAATAAATAACAAGTGGAAACAAATAAAAAGGATTATCTAAGATAGAGTTCAATCAGGAATAGTGATGAACAGCCTATGTTCCTTCACAATGGGATAACAGACGTAATTAATTATATCATATATGATATACATTAAATTATTCAATCAATCATTCAATTCATAATACTCAATCGAATGTCATTCAATATAATTGTACTTTGTTATATGACAACATTAACTACTTATATTTGATTAGATTCAAGTTACATCTTTTATAAATAATCCAACTACCTAATTTATTGATTTCAGATTTACTTAATTTATCTCAATGGAAAACTTTAATTAGTTTCTTTTTATTATTGTAAAATATAACAAAACAATAAATGAAATCATCTGTAAAATAAAACATGGATTGTAAAAATTAGTGTTTACTGAATTGTAAACTATTCTTATTATAAGTAGTATAGTTTTTTGTAATAAAACAGGAAAAAAAGAAAGTACATCTTTTAACTGTATCATAATAGGATTATTCAATATCTTTTATCATTGGACAGAATTAGTGCAACTCTCTAAGTGTATGGAACATTTTCCTTTTCGTGACCGAAGTATAACAGCAACTTTCTTGTATCTAGTCTTTGCTGTCTAGTTTCGGTTCAATAGGTTTCGCTGATTCTCAGTACTACCTCCTTATTTCCGTTGATATTTCACTGGTGTTTCTGGTCTCACACACTGTCCAGACGTTCCTTACACTTATAAACAGTTTTACTCTGGTTGTTAGAAGAGGCATCAGCCTCTTGACTTACTCAGGAACTCGGCTTTCACCATGAGGCATCATAACTCTTCTAAAGGAAGAGCTTCTAACTCCTAGGACAGAATTTAAATGGTTTGAATTATTTTTTTCCGGTTGGCGTTGTTTTTTCTAACGAGTTTGTTTTCTGCGAGATAAGTATCTAACCCCATACCCAACCTTCCTCTTTTAACCGGACTTGGGACCGGCAGTAACTCTAGAAGAGCTATAGGCAGAGTTTCTTTTATCATACTTAACATAATTTTTTTTCAAAATTTACGGCAATGGTTTTAAGATTGTTTGTTCACTTTTTATCAATGATTTCTTTATAGTAAGTAATATCTTACGTCATATGATACAGAATTATTAAATAAATTGAAGTTCCAACTGAATTTATTGACAATACATATGACATTTTATTACAGTAATTGATTTGCATAGAAATTCATTTGTAGTCATATTTAGTAATAGTTAACTAGCCATTTAATAGAAGCTAAATTTATATTGTTTTTTTCGAGCTTCTTCGATCTGTCTGTAATATGGTCACTAGTCTAAGTAATTTTATATACTTCAATGATCAGTCAATCATGAATATCTCAATCCTGATAGAAGGTGAGTCGCTGCCCAAAGACTTTACTTATAACATCCTGGACTGTAAAGTTAGGTGACATTGAATTGAATCCGCTAGGGAGTATCCTCAAGATTACAGGCACAACTTTTTAATGAGTGTCAAATGGCTCGAAACCTACGTTCAGAGTATCCTATCGACTACCTCCAACCAGCTAAAATGATACTCATTAACTGGCATTATTATTATGTTCGACTTTTGATTAGACAATAGCATCTATCAGGAAACTATCAGTAATCAATAAAACAATTTTGATGTACAGTATAAGTTTCACTGAAATAACATATAGTTAATTGTGAGCTATTAATTACTAATACTTTTTCAAAGGCGGATTCTTAATACAAAACTTAAAATATTATTGGTGTATTTTCATGAGTTCAAGTCAATATTAAAAATTTGTTGACAATGAAGAAGTGGCTAACACGAAGTCACGAAACGTCAGAAATACAATTTTCTACTCAGTGATATATAACAAAAATATATTTATTATTTTTAAAAATGTGTTTATTTAATCAGATCTAATTGCGTCCCATATATATATATATATATGTCCGTATATCTCCATGATATTGTAGTGAACGAGAACACACATGGGGACAATCGAATGGATGTGGATACAAAATTATAGAACATCTTAGTAAAATCTGAGAACTATAAAGTAAATAGTTCATTTGAAAAATGTCAGCCAATCGTCTCAGACTTCATTGTTCTTTGATTTCAACAGAAATCATTCTCTATTCTCATTCCCTTTTGTTCGACCTTCTTAACCTTCTGCCAGCTGGCATTTCACTTTTAATTGATGATACATGCTACTTATATCAATCGACACCAGTAGTACACACCACCATAGCAATTATTCTTTATGTTACATAAATGTATATTAACATTACATATTACCTTACAATCGACTGCATCATAAAGTGAATTAGACTTGAACATACTTAATCGGGTTGGCGATTTTTTAAAAGAGATTTTTTCTATGGGATGGGGTTAACGACCTCATACCCAACCCTCCTCCTTTAACCAAGCTTGGAACCGGTATTAACTCTAGAAGAGCTACAGGCGAAGTTTAGACTAGAACCTATTACCTTAAATGTAATTTATCTAATGTAGAATAATTCTTATTCATAAAGGAAAAAACTCATTCAATGAACTGTATGATTACTAACAAGTAACGTATTACATCATTGACAAAATGATTATCTCACTGGTTAAGATCATTAGTCAGTTGAAGCTAGGCCACCATCGAAAACCTGGAAGCACTGGACTGCCATTTTGTCCTATTGTTAAACTTAAACCATTCACTAATAAGATAACATATTTTCATGATGCTTTGTATAAGAGTTTTATTTTACATAGTAACTGAGGCAATTATTAAAAATTCATGATTGGGTAAAAGGAAATCAATTCTTAGCGTTTTATCAAGTCACTCTTTTTTTTTCTTTAATATCAACAGATCTATGTTTTATTAATGAAGAGTAGGGAAACCTATTTATAATAAATTTTTCTTTTACAATTTACAATCAATAAGATACTCACTTTTAAGTCTTTAGACATTGGAAATGTACTGACATCCACTTATAATCCCTTTACTCAGTCATTTGAGATTATATGGCAACTATGAAATATTGTTGAAGAGTCTCATACTAGGATGAAACAATCATCTAATGCTTCTAGTGTTTCAACACTTATTAAACGTAGGTTGGTTTACGGTTTGGATGAAAGTTTTTTTGAAAATGTATATTCCTGTAGGTGGATCCAGTTGCCTACATTTCTGACATTTTTAAATAGCGCGTTGCGTATTTAATATTATAAATGAGATTTTATCGTACTCGTGACTTGTTTGTATCTTTACTTTAAGGGTTAACCAAAACAGAATATAAAGCAGTTTTCTGATTGTATCAATCTTTAGGTGTGTGTCATGGTTGAACATTAACCAAGAGTGAAGAGACAGAAGGAAACAATTACTTATTGATTCCTTGTGTTATGTAGTTCTTCTGCATAAAATGTGACATTATTCCACAGAAAACAGTTTGAAAAATATGTAGCTTAGTTAGGTCTCACTGTGGTCTTGAATGTGTGCTCCTGAGGCATCCGATACTATGGTAGAACGTCTCTCTAGCGCTTCCTCATTTTTAATAAATGTCTAACTGAAGTCAGTTATATAAATATGTAAACTATTGAATTCAACAGTCTACGTAAACCTCGTCTACTAATATCTTCGAAACTATTCAGTTTAATGCTTTAGACTATATGAAGGTTGAACGTGCTCTAAAAACAGGTAAATAATTGACATTTAACGTTGATAGGTTACACTACACGGTACTTTAAACATCATTTCATCCGATGGCTAGTCCAATCATTTGGTTGCTTTAAAAAGTGGGATTATTTAAAAGAGCCATTAGACAGTGTAGTAAGCTAGGCAAATTTATTATTCTTATCTTCTACTTTTAGTGAATCTTTTGATTATTGTTGAATATTGTCAATATTTTATATCGGGTATTTATTCGATGATCTATTCATCTGCAACATATTGTAACATCATTTCATCACTTATGTTTATTTGTACTCCACAAGAATTCTTTAAATTGATCTTCAGAAGCCAAAAGGTGGCTGAAAGCATTTTGATCAATCAGTATACACAATGTAAACAGATTATATTGCCATGCACCGAATGGATCATTACCTACTCTGTTACTTAGCTTAACATGTTTTCAGTTTCCAAAGTTTAGTGATTATCAATATACCTATGGTTAATGTTGTTGTTTTAAACATCTTAAGATAAAGATCCCATTCTTAATTTGCACGTTTTCTTTACTATTCAAGTTCAAATGTAGGTTTAATCTAGAGATATTATAACAGATAGTTAGTCAGTAACATACGTCCGAGTAGAAGACATTCCATTTGAACAAATATTCATTAAGTTATCAGTTTCTTGTTAGAAATTTTATTTTTAAGACTAAATTTGTATTAGCAAAGATGAATAGTGGCTAGCAGTGGAATGCATGGACGCGCGTTTCTTCCTATTTGGGACTCGTCATCTGGATGTACCTGACATCTCAGAGTTGTTATTCACTCCGGACTCTAACTGAGTACCGTTTGCATCAAACGTCATCGCGTTCTCCACTTATCTACTGAATCCTGATAGCCACTTGCTTGTGCAGTGGGGTGAATGACCTATTATATATGAGAAATAATAAATACCTAATGATTTATTTAGTTACTTTCTGTAATTTATCAGTATAATTAATTCCCTTTTCTTTATATATATTGTTTGTATTTTTCTTGTATAGAAATCTGGAGCGAAAAGGAAATGCTCTGTTTGTCATATTGTTTGTCATGTAAATTGTCTTCCATTGGTAAGCGAATTCATTTTAAACAGTCTGATAAACTTATTTGTAAATTGATTTCACCTATGAGTGGTATCCATTCTGTGTTTTGTTTAGTCCGTGATATTGATTGAATTCTATTGAATAAGTTGTGATGTATTCATAAGTGTAAGAGATCTAATATCTCATGAATTGTTTTTGATGTTATTAGTTAATAGGGTTGCAAAGAGAACTTTTAAACTTATATTATATAAAGAGGAAGAATATATTTGTGAAATGTCAATGAATACATTTGAAGTAAATCCAACGTACCGCCTGACAATCTGGTCCGAGCTTTTTCAAGGAAATATAATTAAACAATAAAATTATCGAATATAAATAGGTACATGGTTCTCCGGTTCATTGTATACTGAATAGGTTATTCAATCAACGTTAACAATCTTTGAAGTAGGTATTTGTATTATTGTGTAAGAGATATGTGATAAAAATATGTCATTGCATGCATAAAACGAAGATGAGTAAACAAGATAAAGGAATGAATTCAAAGAGGAAGAATTTATTTGTAATTGAAAGTTTGTGTTATTTCAATGTTCCAGTTAATTGTTTAACATATTCAGATAAGATAACTGATTTGAAGCGTTGAATGTATTATCTGTTATTCAGATAATACAAGATAGATAAAATGGAATAAGGAGATCAGGTTTATTTATTAATTATTAGTTACCATGGAACAGCTAGTTGTATTCCGTCTCTCCTAATAATACTATTTGGATTAGCCCATATATGTAGAGCTTTGGCTGTTAGTCTCTCTCATTGTAGGAATTAAAGCATCTTTGAAGGATTCTTGTGCCAGTCAAATCAATCGTATGACCCTATTCTATCGAGTGTAATGCTACCGCTGATTTACTCTCGAGTTTTCTTACATCAACTAAAGATTTAGGAATGTGCTTTGAGCATAGTTTGTGTACCTTCACTGTCACATTCAGTTGTCTTGATGTTTCATCTATATATGTTTCATTACAGTCACTATATTTGATTTCATAAACACAGTTCAGTTGTTCCTCATTGTGTATTAAATCTTTGATTCTTACTACTTTTGATTTTATAGTAATGAAAAAGCTTGAAGCAGATTGCTAAGTGAAACGATGAATCTCAATACATAGTGCCCGCAGTGTCGAATCACCTAGACTGGTGGCCACATTGCCACATGATCGATAGCATTTGATCTGCACTAATAAGGACTAGACAAGCAAGACATTGATCACCACCCAGTGATCAATCAATTGTAATTTACTTCAAATTCATTCACTGATATTTTTACAAATACATTCGTCCTCTATAATGTCTTACATCAACTTGGCACCAAAATACTGTGAAACTTTTCAATGAATTTTAAATGAAAGTTCTTACATATATTAAATAAGTTCACATCTTATGAGAAACAACAAATTCTTTATATTCTCAAATACATCTATGCTAATAAATTATAACTGAGATTAGATTTAAAGTTTACTAATGATTACTTCTAACTAGAATTATTTAGATTATGATCACTTTATCGAATCGATCAATAAAACTGTATATCAATATAAGTAATTGATTAAACACTATTATTTATTAACTAAACAGTTATTAAACCGTTTAGGGATGTAAAGAGATACAAAGAGATATACGATGGTAACAGTAGCTATTCGGTTTAAGAAATTAGAGCTATGTATACAAAAGAAATATCTTCAACTACTTTTTTTTTTACCTTAACCAAACTTAAAGCTAATTAATCAATAGTAATCTTAGCTTTCGAATGACATAATTTAACTAATGTACTTATAATCTTTCCTAGTTAAATATGATGGTCAGAATGGGGGGTTTGTGGAGAGTGTAATAATTTTAACAGGTGTACACATTAGTCAATCTAAGCTAAATCATCATTGAAATCCCCTAAACATTGAATGACTGTTTCGCCCTATTGTGGGACCCCTCAGCGGTGTGCATACATGATTCCACACACGGCATTCAAAAATACGACCTTCAGTTTCTTCAAAAAGCTCTTCATCTCTAGACGAGTAAGTAGGCATCCAACCGTGTTAGTGTTTAACTTTAGTCTATCCATGATCTCTCACAACCCTTCATCCATTATGTGAGGTGGATAACTGTCTCCACCCGACAAGAGTTGGACTTTCTGAATCGATTGAAGTTAGACACTAACATCATTAGGTGCTGGCCGGCTCAGTAGTCTAGAGGTTAAGCGTTTGCACTGGAGACTGGGTTCGAATCTCATGAGGCAGGATCGTGGATGTGCACTGCTGAGGAGTTCCACAATGGGAAGAAACGGCCGTCTAGTGCTCCCAGGTTTTCAATAGTGGTCTAGCTTCAATTGGCTGATGATCTCAACTATTAAAAAAAACTTTTTTTATTTGCAGTTTCTAATTATTATATTTTCAAAATCTAAGAAACATGATTATATTTCCCATTTATTCTAATGTTGCTAGCAGTTAGGGGCGGCCAAACCAAAACGTGGCATCAGTGCTTGAAGTCATTAACTTCTAGTCTCAGCCATGTTGGTAGATTCAGACTACTTGTTGGGGTTCGCGTGACTATCGTAACCAATGGTTGGAGACTGTGTGTGACATGGCTCAGAATCGATCACAATGGTGTCAGTGTATACACTCTCTGTCTTCCATTAAACGATGAGACTAAAATCGCTTTATATCTTTCTTTCTACCAACTAACTCTTTCTTCCTATATTATCTCCTTATATACCATCTTTCTCCTATATATTATCACCATTGACTTAACTACTTCTAGGAATCCGGTGTTCATCTTGTTGTACTAATGAGTAAAGTGTGGTAACTTGGACCAATGCATATTTGTGCCTGGTCCTAATGTTATAGTTGACTGACTGATTAATTGTTACTAGCATTTTTCACAATGACTATTAATAAAAAAACCAAATGAAATAAACAATTCACTTTATTGTCTATGAAAAAAAAAATTAATTAAAACCTAATTACATTATGTAATAAATTTGTGGATTATTAAAAAATTTTTTTACATCATTAACAAACATTTAAATGATGTAGATGCAATGAAAATGGTTAAAACTTTAATTGTTCATTCAAAATAAAAATGGAAAAAAAACAAAAAAATGATGCTGTGAAATTAAAAAAAAAATATGTTCCTTGGTAATGACACATTGTCATAGTTACTATTATAAAATAAACTGAGTTAGATAATCAATGAAATATGGTAAATACTAGTCTATTGTATGACTCCTTTAAAGTATACTACAATGAATCTACAGGGGATCTTATTTAGTTGTTATTTATTTGAATATATAAATATTTATACGAAGGGGCATCGAATATATATGCGCCACATAAATCATTTGATTTGTGTCTGGTCTATGATACTGCCGAAGCAGGTGGTTTTCTTAGGGGGTCACACCCGGAGCCTTTGACTTGAAGGTCTGATCCACAAGGCAGTGGGAGCATCGTAAGGAGATGCAGTCCCATGGTAGCCAGTGACTAATGATTGGTTCAAACGCCATTTTTTTCCTTTAGGATCCTGGAGCCCATATGAACCATTAGTTTGGAATAATGGTTTTCCAACTAACTTAAGTGGATCTTCCATATCCATCAACCCGGTTAAAGCGCTCGTCATTCGCTTTTCATCCTCTGAATTTTGTAAATACCACCCACTTTGTAAGAAGCCAGTAAGTAGGACTTCCCTGGTAGTGGCTGTATACGCGTGGTGATGTCAGAGCATTTCGAGAGAGTGAGCTGACTCTCCCCACTCTCGGCCTTACGAGGGCTTATCGGGAATCTGGCCAAAAACCTTTAGTTCTCTCAGTGAGAAGTTAAGTTTCAAACTACTGGGTTTACATTTAGTTATGCACCTGCCTAATCTCAATCGATTTGTGATAGTTGGCAAACACTATTGATTGCTATGGGGGAAATCTAGCTCACATCCTACTGATATATATTTATATACACTTTATTAGTCAATGACCAATGTTATGTTTGTTTAGTTCTTAAAGATTATAAGTACACTTTGTTGACAGTTGCTAAATAACATGAAAAGTAGATATACAATTTCTTACTGATTATCACTAGTTATCTAATATTTCATAATATTCCTATAACGTTTATCGTTAAATATAAAAATTACTTACGCCTGTTACTCCTAATGGAGTACAGGCCGCCAACCAGCATTCTACAATCCACTCTGTCCTAGGCCTTCCTCTCTAGTTCTATACAAATATTGTTCATTCTTCCAATATCTGTCTCCATTTCTCAGTGTAATGTATTCTTTGGTCTTCCTCTTCTCCTTTGTCCTTGAGGATTCCAAGTCAGAGCTTTCATTGTGATGCAGTTGGGTGCTTTCCTCAATGTGTGTTCTATCCACTTACAGCGTTTCTCCCTGATTTCTATCTCCACTGGAATCTTGTTTGTTCTCTCCCACACTACGTTGTTGCTGATAGTGTCTAGCCAACGGATCCAAAGTATTTTGCGTAGACAACTGTTAATAAACACTTGTATCTTGTGGATGATGGATTTCGTAGTTCTCCAAGTTTCCGCTCCATACAGTAGAACTGTCTTGACATTGTGTTGAAAATTCCGACTTTGGTGTTGGTTGACAGACTGCTGTTTTGAGTTCCAGATGTTCTTCAGTTGGAAATATACTGCTCCTGCTTTACCGATCCGCGCCATCACATCTGCATCAGATCCACCGTGTTCATCAATGATGCTGTTCTGATCTGTTAATTTTTCTACATCTTCCAAATCTTCTCCCTCAAGTTTGATTTGATTGGCGCATGTTGTGTTGTATCGGAGAATTTCGCCTTTCCCCTTTATGTATTTTTGAGATCTACTGCTGTCGAGGCTGTTACTACACTGATCGTCTTCTGTTTCATTTGTTGTTGCTTGTGTGGTAGAACGGCCAGATCATCTACGAAATCTAGCGATCGTCCAGCTTCGTCCACTTCATCCCATGCTTCCCCTCAGATGTTGACGTCTTCATAATCCAGTCGGTCAGCAGGAAAAAGAGAATATATATATTGTCTGTTTTTTTTAAAAATTTTTTGTATGAATACATTTTGTTTTAATGTTTCCGTGACACTTTTGATTAAATTTTGAAATATTAAAATAACTCGATAATATCATATCACCATTCATTATATCTATGAATTCAGTTGTTAATGGTTTAATTTATTTAATCTGGTTAGTGGTTTTTTTTTATCAAGTTTATTTTCTACAGGATGAAATTGTCAACCTCATATGCTCAACCCTCTTCATTTACCCGGACTTTGGACCCGGTAGTAACTCTAGAAGAGCTACATACAATTTACATACAATTCTCTATTATATAATATACTCATTAATATATTAGTTGTAATATAAGTGGACCTAAAAAGAATTGTACATTTCAACATAGTCAAAAAGATCCTTTTTTTCCAGTCACGTTAACTTGACCTAAGTTAGGTTTGTCATCTAATATTATAAACTTATTTATTCTTTATATAACTTCATTCTTTACTTGTATTTTCTTTATAGGTTCAGGTATCTTGTAGACCAACATTTCGTGAAGCATTTATTCATGATTATCGTACAGAAAAAACTGTAAGTAATTATATCTTTCTTTTCTCTATATATTTCTCATCTCAAACATAGAGATTAGTTCACTATGGAAATCAGTTTTAATAGTATATCTAATGATGAGGATAGAGAATAAATAGATGTGATCATAATTTTTAACAAATAATCTATGATCACAAGGGATTTTTTGTAGATTTTAGAAATTTCAATAGTTGAAATCATTAATCAATTGAAGCTAGACCACCATGAAAAACCTGGAAGCAATGGACGGCCGTTTTTTCCCAGTATGGAACTCCTCAGCAGCGCGCATTCACAACCCCACCCACCGGCAGATTCGAACCCATGATATATCAGTCTCGCTTAACTATTAGACCACTGAGCCGGCACTAAACGGTGCTAATGTCTAACTTCAACCATCCACCATTGTCTTCAGTGATTTCAACTATTGAAATTCCTACAAAACCCCTCTCTGACTATAATCATTTGCTCACTAGTGACAGACTTCAAAAGGCATTTCCTGGAGTTCTAGTGAGATTCCTTGAGCAGTTGAGTTCGACCGGGTCTGTTGTGAGATAGTGACTCACTTAAGACAATGGTGTACGGTAGTGCAATTTCGTGGATTGGTTGAAGTTAAACAATAACACCGATGGGTGCCAGCCGACTCAGTGGTCTAATGGTTAAGCACTCGATCACGAGACTGATAGGTCATGGGTTCGAATCGGGTGGAGTGGGATCGCGGGTGCGTACTGCTGAGGAGTTCCATACAAAGGCGAACCGACCATCCAGTGCTTCTAGGTTTTCTATGGTGGTCTAGCTTTACTTGACTCATGATTTCAACTACTGATATAATCTATGAACTATTCGAAATGATTATATAAAAGATTTTCAAAAAAATTTGATGAAAGGTTACTTTTGACGTGAGTTAAATAATCAAAGTAGAGAAACAAAGAGAAAGCAAGTATAATTGTTTCCTGGATACATTGATGTATTTTAAAACTTTCTAATACGGTTAAGAGATGTCATGTGGAAATGTTAAACTAGTTACATGGAGTTTACTATGTTTTATCAGTCAACCGAATTTTTTTTACCAGTTTATTATTTTTAATAATGGGTTAGTACATTCACCAGCCCCATACTGGTATTGATTTCATATTCATAGGTAAAACTATATATTACTGCCAGGTTTTAATCAGGAGTCAATGGAAATGAAATACTTTTTTCGTTCAAGCCATATTTTCTTAAAATGTTTTTACTGGTTATTTGTCGGAATCAGCTTGGTAATTGCTGAAGAGCAGAGAACATAGAATAAGTATCTAGTTTTTGGGCTACTAAGCAATTCTCAACCTCTACTACTACTACTACTACTACTACTACTACTACTACTACTACTACTACTACTACTGCACAGAATGAGGAAAGAATGTTTAGGCTCAATTGAGACAACATTAGGTTTAAATGATAACACAAAAACCAATTTGTATCATCAGTGATACGTTTCCCATTTTCTGAATTGATCTTAGTTTTTGAGAAGAACAGTTTTAAACGAATGAACCTCAAAATGCAATTAAATATATAATTTTTATCAATATTCCATATATATAAATATAGTTTTAGAAATAACAAAACGTCCATCGTTTAAATCATGAACTGATCTTAAGTGGTCACCGACGAAACCGAAGGTCGTATTTTGAAATGTTGTGTGAGTGATTGTGTATTCTTACTGATGAATAGTCCCATACTATTACGAAACTTCTGTCCAATACTTCGAGGTTTTCAATGGTGATTTAGCTTAGATTGACTCGTGAATTCAACTGTTAATATACCACAATCTGTACAAATCCCCATTATGATAATTCCACATAAATTAAGATATATGTTGATTTCAACAGTTGACATCATGAGTCAAACGAAGCTAGACCACCATGGAAAACCTGAAAGCACTGGACGGCCGTTTCGTCCTATTGTGCTCACATTTTTGTTATTACCGGTGAAAATTACTAAAATAGTTTGAGGTTAGACATTAACACCGTTGGATGTCGGCCGGCTCAGTGGTCTAGTAGATTGAGTGTTCACGAGCGAGACTGAAGGCCCTAGGTTTGAAACCCACGAGCGGGATCGTGGATGTTCACTGCCAAGGAGGAGTAGAATGATAGGGCGAAACAGCCGTCCAGTGCTTCCAGGTTTTCCATGGTGGTCTAGCTTCAATTTACTCATGATCTCAACTGTTGAAATTACTACAATCTCCGCAAAACCCCTTCTGATATATGTTGATCATGCCTGTAAACTGGCGTGAATTCTGTAATTATTATTTACAGAATATAAATTATTATTATGTTGATTGTTAATAATAAATTGTATTGATATATTTATATTTCAATAATCAGAAATTAGAACTTAACCAAAGTATCCTTATTTTATTATTATCATGAATTATATTAGATATATAAGTTATATTGATACAATATTAAGTTTATAAACTTAATCAAGTGATATTTTAGACAATCTACATCTTAGTTAATAATCAAGATCACTATGTACATTATTCTTTGTATCCCTTCTTTGAACTTCATGTCTACCATTGGACTGAGATTAGTGATTTATCTAACTTAACTGAATGGATTATACTTAGTGATAAATCAACTATTACTTAGACAGTAACAAATTTAAAATCTTATTCATGAATCATCGAAACTATTTTTCAGTTTAGGGGTTGTGGAGATTGTTAAGTTTTTGATTGAAATCATGAGTCAATTGAAGCCAGACTACCATGGAAAACCTAGAAGCACTGGACGGTAGGGTAGAAACAAGTGTCTACCTCAGTACAATGGAAGATGGTCGCGCAATTTCGTGGATTAGTTGAAGTTAGACATTAGCACCAGTGGATGTCGGCTCAGTGGTCTAGTTGGTTAAGCGCTTGGCGCGAGACTGGTAGGTCCTAGGTTCAAATCTCGCGGAGTCGTGGACGCGCACTGCTGAAGAGTTCCACAATAGGACGAAACGGCTGTCCGATGCCTATAGGTTTTCCATGGTGGTCTAGTTTCAATTGACTCATGATTTCAATCAAACTTATTTTTACCTGTTTAAATGTTACTCATTTGCATAGTATTTACAATAACATCAATCATTCTCATATCACTTCATTTGTTGTTGTGTTTTTTTAAATTGACGTGTATTCTTCACAGGATATACTGACACTGTGAAGAACTACATCGAAAAAACTTCTATGCATCATAGAAACTAGGTCCAGGGTTTCCAAGTTGACTACCTTCAACCACTATCTTATCTCAATATAGTGCACTGTATGTCGAATCATCTAGACTAGTGGCTACATTGCAACTTCGTCGATAATATTCGATCTGCACTAAGTAAGGACTTGACACACACGACATTGATCACCACCCAGTGATCATTCAAATATAAAACTAGTTTCTGTTTACATTATGTATTCATATAAATACATACATATTTGCTTAAGCATTTATATCTTTTCGATATCAGCCTTAAATTTTCCAGTTACAGCTTTGCATGAATTTAAAGTTATTAATTTCTTTGATAAATCTCGATAGAAGAATGAGAAGATGAAGTTAATCTGAAGAAAGATTTTGAAAAATCTGATCACATATATACTTTGTCAATAAATTACTGAATTGTACACTAGTGAATTATTGCTAATTATTATGGAAAGTCAATCAAAAGGTCAATTGTTCAAAAGTGATCTAAATGACAAGTACATTTCATAAACTAACAAATCGACCAATTTTCTTAGGATTAGAATGGTACATATTATGAATTTGTTTATTTTATTCGGTAGCCCAATGTACTTTCTTTTTCACTCTTGTTTTCTCACTCAATTAGTCAATTGAGTGGGGATGGTGGTTATCGTGTAACACATCATGGTATCAAAATCAAATTTTTGACACTACCCATCACAACACTATGCATAATGTAAACATAATGTAAACAAGAGATGAAATGAAAACAAACTATTTCAAGTGTTTACTAAATAATAAAACAAACAAACAAACAATCAATATATTATCAATTACCTTTTGTAAGTAGTGTTTCTTTTTTATGAAAAAAAACGTATTTTCATTCATAAACAACACAATGACTTATCAACTATAATAGTATAATTGTCAAATACATTCTAGTTATAAAGTTTATTGACTTGACAAATTATATTGACATTCATTGTTCCTCCTATAAATAATAAACAGATTATGTTTATCAAGATTATTATTCCCATTTTGTTTACATCATCATTACAATTGTATAGTGAACATTGTGATTGAATTTATAGTATATTTCAATGATAAAAGTTGAATGATATTTTTTTTATAAAAATTAGTTGTTTACATATTCTCATTCAAACAGTAACACTTAATCTCTTTATCTACTATTGTTATTGTTGTTGTAAATGTGATTAATTCAAACTGAAAATCCATCATAAATGTCAATATAGTGGTTGTGAAGATTGTTAAGTTTTTGATTGAGATCATGGACCGATTAATGTTAGACCACCATTGAAAACCTGGAAGCCCTGAATAGCCATTTCGTCCTATTATGAGACTCTTCAGTAGTGTGCATCCACGATCTCGCCTTTCCGTGAGATTCGAACCCATGGTCTATCGGTCTCTCGCGCAAGGAAGATATCAAAATATATTGCATACTTAAGTAATATATCTTAAGAACTATCACCTGAGCAATATTTATCTCCATAAAAATGAGTTTTAGGTTACTTACAGATCAAAATAGACACAGATTTATGAGATAGTAGAGTCAGAGTAAATATTATTAATGATTGATATCTTGTTGCTTCATAGAATAGTAATAACTTTTCAATTACTACTAGTTTATTTAGTAGTTGCTAGCTTTGAAATGTAATCTTGATGTTTCATTGACTTACTGTAGTTCATAGAGATCATCATTATTCGAAATAGAATACTTATCAGCCATTCTATTGAATAATCTTCGATCTATCTTGGAAATTGTCCAATATTAAAAATTTGGATCACCAACATTAAACTCGGTGATCTAAAGATAACATGAATACTATGTAGTCAGTAGGTTTTGAGTTCAATTCCGTGTGTAATTTTGCATTCTAACATACCTCTACTTGACCCCTATATACTGATTGCTTACCCACTGTCTATACCCCCACGCCATTCCTATATATGAACCAAATATTAAAGAAAACTTGAGGAATAGGAATGGAAACCTTACTTGAAGCATACTTTATGCACACAAACATTTTTTGGAGGTTTACAAATGGCCTTAACTATGTAGAAGCTTCTGGAAATATGTTAATCTTAGCAACAAATAAGTAATTATCCAGTTATGAGTTGACGTATAATCATTCATTACTCTGAATATTTCTGAGAAATGTTTTTCAATGTTAATAGAATAAAAACTTTTTTAACATATTCTGCATTTCTGGAAACGTTAATGAGATACTTTTGGAGGATTCCAACAAATACATACTATGACGATTATAATCGGAGAGGGGTTTTGTAGAGATTTTAGTAATTTAATAATTGCATTCATGAGTAAATTGAAGCCAGACCACCATAGAAAAGCTGGAAGCACTAGACGACCGTTTGTTCACTAGTGACTGTATCCAAGATCTATTTTATGGAGTTTATTGAGAAGCCGTGACCAATAGGATTCAACCGGGTCTATCGTGAGATAGTAACCCACTTAAGACAATGGTGGATGTCTTGCTCAATTTCGTGGATTAGTTGAAGTTAGACATTAGCACCATTAGATGCCGGCCCAGTGGTCTAGTTGGTTAAGCGCCTGGCGCAAGATTGATAGGTCCTGGGTCCGAATCTCCCGGGGTGCATAATCGTGGATGCATACTACTGAGGAATCCCACAATAGGACGAAACAGCCGTCAAATGCTTCCAGGTTTTCCATGGCGGTCTAACGTTAATTGACTCATGAATTCAATTATTAATATACATGTTACTTTTATATCTTCCCTAAAATGAGGCATTACACTATATTCCACAATACTTATATTCAATCATAATTAAACTAATTATCTTTCAACTTTAAATCATTTGTTTAAGTAAGTATTTCATTGATTTATCAAAGTAAACATTAAACTTTAAATAGATTTTAACATAATTACAGTCCATTTAAATAAATAATAACTAAATAGGTTTAAAGCTAACAATGTCTAGTGTTATTGTTGTTGTCTAATTCTTCATTTACGGTGATAATTTGCTTTGCAATTATTCATTTAACCTTTAAGGACAGCAATGTTTGACCAATTTAGTGTTAATTTGTTTATTGGTCTTGTTTTATGTATAAGCCCAATATTACGTTAATAAGGCGTAAATAACATCTATCTATCTATCTATCTATCTATCTATCTATCTATCTATCTATCTATCTATCTATCTATCCACACATCTATCTATCTATCTATCTATCTGTATAATATATATATATATATATATATATATATATATATATATATATATATATATATATATATATATATAATATACCGTTTAAATTAATTACCGTCAAATTTTCTTTTTATGTTTTATTATCCTCGTGGAGTATACGACACATCATTGGGTTAAACGACGAAAACAAAATAAAAAATGCAACCATTGTGGAAAGGTATGATTTTTGTTGCGTTTTTTTCGGGTTCACTTTCTTCTGTTTATTATTGTTATTAATTTATCATTGTTTATTTTATTCATTACTTATTATTTAAAAAAAAGTTTCAAAGCTGAAATGATTCAAGTGGAGTTTTGTTCTCTGAGCTGAACGGTTTGGTCGTGGAGCTTTCATCGTTCTTCTGAACGACATCATCCGCACAAACTTCAAATAGAAGTGAAGTGAAACACATATGGAGAAATTCACTTCTATTTGAAGTTTGTGCTGATGATGTCGTTCCGAAGAACGATGAAAGCTCCACGACCAAACCATCCAGCTCAGAGAACAAAACTCCACCCAAATCATCCACCTGAGCTACAAATCTCCTCCACCATCTGAAATGATTCAGAATATTCTTGTGAATACAAATAGTCTCTTGATTTAAAGATAGAAATTTGACCATTTTACTACATTGCTGTCGAATGGAATCTTTCTCATTGCTATAAACGAGAACACAAGCAGGAACAACCAATGTATATCTATGCAAAGTCATAGAGTTCTTTGGTAAAACATGAAAACCATACATTCAATGCTTTATTTGAAAATCTTTAATCAATTGTCTGAATGATCATTGTTCATTTATTTCCATAACATTTACTATCTGTTCCTGTTCTCATTGATCCAATCTTCTCAAGCTTCTGTTGCTAACTATTCCATATCTGATTGGTGTTGTATACTACTTATATCTGTGAACATTAGTAGTACACACCACAATATGATTATAGATTTTCAAATTTATATTTATTCTGTGTTCCTTCGAAAAGTGTAATTTGATAAAACAGACTTTAGAACATGGTTAGAAAGTATATTGGGGGTGGAGCTATGCATTTATCAAACTATCGCTTACCTCAATGGGTGATGTTTGTTAATTTAGGTTGAAATAAAACTTGAGACGTTCAACTTAGCACATATCATCAGTCTAGGAAGTCAGTGACTGCTGGCCTTGACTATGTTGATAGATGTAGATTATCTGTTTGGGTAGTTGGAGACTTCAGTTAACAAATTTTTAAGATTTTTCACAATGGTCCACATGTTGTCACTCTTTCTTAAGACCTTGAGTCCCAATAGTCCTTCCTAGATGCCTTATTCATTCTATCGGTTATGAACCACAGTCTTACTGTTTAATCTTTCTCATTATTATTGTTACTACATCATTTTGTTTCCTTTTTTTACCCATTTTATTGGTTTCTAATCATTGTGATAATGTGGTTTATTCATTTAGACGGATAACAGCAATTCTGCAATTTGGAAGACTCTTCCGGTCTTCCACATTGTACGAGCATTCTATATACCTAAATAAATGGTTGCTGTGGTTGTCAGAAGGATAGAGAAATACATAAATGCACAATTTATCATTAGTCATTCAATTTTTATCTATATACATCATTTCACTATACTAAACTGTTTTACATTATAAAACGTCATTGCTTCAAGTAGTTATTGCTTGATTACGTAATAGATAAATCGTGAAATAAATTGAGAGAGAATTGTCTTATTTCTTTATAAAAAACATACCTATCTAGTTTGATGTATGTATACATTTCTATATTTGTGAAGAAGTTGAATTCGTTTGTTTTCGGTTTTTAATCCCTGTTTATCCCTTTTTAGCTTGTTTGTTTGTTTTGTTTTCAATACTGGCTTTGTTGGTTGTTGGTTGTTGTTATTATTAATTATGGTACCATTGTCATTTGAATTGTGTATGTATGTGTGTATGTATGTATGTATTTGTATGTTTCTCAAAACCATATCCAAAATGTTAAGATAGACAAAGGGGAATATATAAACAAAACTCATTTCACAATTTTGTTACAGAGAATTACTTTTTTACTTCAAGAATAGTAATAATAATAATAATAATAATAATAATAATGAATAGATTGTTTTCGATTATTGACTTTGATACCATTCTACTTTATATTGATTTCTTTTTTTAGTCTTTACAATCAATACTGGGATTTTCATCTAAAGTGAGTAATATTATCTTTGATGTTGTTTATCATCTGAAAATATTTTGTAAAAAAAACCAAACAAATATGGTCGATGTGTCGCTCAATTTCGTGGCTCAGTGGCCTAAAGGTTGAGCGCTCGCGCGCGAGACTTGTAGGGCATAGATTCCAATCACGCGGGGGGCAGGATCGTGTTTGCACACTGCTGAGGAGTCCTACAATAGGACGAAATGACCGTTCAGTGCTTTTCAGGTATTCTATCATGGTCTAGCTTTAATTGACTCATGATCTCAACCATTGAAACTTTTTCCTGTTTCGAAATTGATTCAGATTTTCAATCTTTCAATGAATAAGATACTATGAATTTCATTCACAAATACTTTGTCATAAAATGATCAGTATACCTGTTATTTTAGATTAATCAATTGATTGAATTTTTCTTTCGTACGATCAACAATGAAAGATTGTTTAGGAAGATTAGTTTTGTAATATGATATTTGGGATGTTTTAGATTTGTGATTTCTATCCATTTATTATTTATTATTATTATTGGCTTTATTCAATAGTATAGTTTTGGTACAATATAGAATTCTCAGCGCAAAGTATTTCAACAAGTTTCCTTTTCTTACTTCATGGTCGATCTTGACGATAAATATTGAGTGATTTCCAGTTCGACGTTAACAGTACAAGAATCGACATCTGAATAATATACATTCATTTCGATGTATATTCCCAGTAATCAAAATGTCTCTGATTATTCTCTTTCCTAACTTGTACAGTGAAAAGTGAATTTTTCACACACTCTTCTAAATAGGTTGTGCAATTAACTGACATATTCAATTATAACAATAACAACCCAGAAATACACATGAAGAGTTATGCGCCAATGTAATTCAAATAAATACATTGTAAAACCCTAGCTATGCATCAATGTTTAAGAAACTCATCTTGTATCTATCTTTCGTAGATATAATTGCTCCAACGAGTTAATTAAAGTTTTTTTCCGAATCTACCAAAAATCGCAAAACCAACCTCAAAAATAGGAAAACAGATAATCTTACTTAATATTTCAGGACCCAACTCGTTAACGCCAAAACCTTCTGAAGTCAATTTTGTTTATAAATTTTAAACTTGACCAAAAGACACAACAATAAAGGAAGACAAATGTAAAATAGCCTACAAAAAAACTTATGTGAACTATGGTAAACATTACATTATACAAAGTAGATGACCTGTTTATTTACGCGTATACGAATAAAATATGTTGGTGAAACAACACGATATGTTATCACCTATGGCAACTGATGTAAATGACTATAGACATAAATTCAATTGAGACGTCAAAACCCTGCAACTAGACAATACCTGGATCAATTAGCAATCAGTATTTACATCTAATTAGATTCAAACTGTTAAGTTCGTTAAGCTTGAATGATACTACTGATTCGGCTTATTCGGAACGGAACGAAGGATCAATGATTCAGAGACTCGATAGGCTATTCTGGTCCGTTGTCCCCGACTCAGCTAACTCGATCAAGAAGTCTTGGTAAGACGTAGAAGTGTATTCTATAGGCAACCAGCAGATACCAGGTCAGGTCAGGTCAATCAGGCAGACAAATGAAGCATATTTATACAAATATTTATAATCAATATTGTCGTGGTAAAAATTTTTTAAACATTATTCAATAAGTTCATCAATCGACAGCCATTCAAATATTAAATCGATAAGTTCGTCAGCTGACTGCTATTTAAAGATTTAGTCGATAGGTTCATCAATTGACTGCCATTCAAATATTTAAACATTTAATCTATAAGTTAATCAATAAGATAAAATCACAAAATATGAGTTTTGGGGACCTATCGTCCCCAACACAAACCATACGAAAAGATCAATCAAAATGATGGTCACTGACAAATGGAACAGGGTAATCTACTTTGATTAAAAAAAACAATCGAAGGTAAGCTAAACTATGATGATAATCGGCCACGAAATACATCATTACAACAAACTAACTTGATATTTCTGAGACAACTAAGAAATTTACTTTTACATCAGTTAATTAACGATAATATTGTTAAGAATAACAGTGGAGACTCATTAATTAAGTCATTTAAACTAATGAACTGAACAATATCAAAAGTATATAGCTGAATTACAATTCATCATCTATATGTTCTCATTTCAATAGTTGAAATCATAAGTCACTAGAAGCTAGATCACCATGGAAAACCTGAAAGTACTGGACAGCCAATTCATACTAATATGGGACTCATCAGCATTTGAAAGGTTTATGTTACTATATAAATTTAAAAAACCAAAAGTTGTTTTCACTTGGTATTGTTTGGCTTGTATCTTCCCATTGAGGTTTAAGACTGCAATTGATCAGTCTGTTATTGGCATATGTGCATACTGTGCGTAAGCCTCAATATTACCTTAATTCACAAGCTATTTGTAAGCAATGATGGATAGTGGCTAGCAGACTGATCAGTTGCAGTCTCAAACCTCAATGAGAAGATACAAGTCAAACAATATTAAGTGAATTAAACTTCAACCCATTGCACAAGCAAGTGGCTATCAGGACTCAGTAGATGAGTGGATAACGCGATGGTGTTTGAAGCGAATGGTACTGGGTTCAAGTCCCAGGGTGAACATCAACTCTGAGATGCCAGGTACATCCAGCTGACGAGTCCCAAATAGAACGAAACGCGCATCCATGCATTCCACTGCTGGCCACTATCCATCATTGCTTACAAAAGTTTTTTTTAATTTTTCATTTGTAAAATTTACCTTTTTTTCTTTTTTATCCATTTTCAATTTATTTCATTAGGAATATATAACGATTCAATGCACTTGGTGTAAAATAGGTTATCATAATAAATCAACTTGTTTTCGTGAATCATATTTCACTGAACCATGTTCATTAGGACCATATTCATGTTTAATTGTTCCACCTGATTGGATTATTAAATTAACTGAAAGAGTAAGTTTTTATTTTATATATATTCATTAGTTATATGCTAGAAACAATATAATCAATTGGTTACAACAAAACTCCATGTTTTTGATGGAGTTTTTGTTCTCTCTCTAGCTCACAGGACAAAACTCCATTAAAATCATCTACCTGAGCTACAAATCTTCACCATCTCAAAACTCCATGTTGTATAACAAGTGAAAGTATGAAAACTGGAATTGATATGTCAATAGTATTTGTTTAGTAAACGAGAACACAATTGAAGACAATCGAATGTCTTTTTTGAATAGTTGAGATTATAAGTGAATTGTAGCTAGACCACTATGAGAAACTTGGAAGCATTGGACGACCGTTCGTTCTGTTGTGGGACTTCTCAATAGTGAGTATCCATGACCTCACCTCGTGAGATTTTAAACTCAGGATCTATCAGTCTCGAGCGTGATCGCTAAATCATTAGACTACTGAGCCGGTATCTAATGGTTGCTTCCAGGTTTTCCATGGTGGTCTAGATTCAGTTAACTCGTGATCTCAACTATTAAAATCACCATAACATTCCCGAAAACGCCTTCTGGTAGCAATTCGATGTATTCAAATATAAAATTAGAGAATCTCTTAGTAAAATTTAAGAACGATACAGTAAATACTTAATTTGCGAATTGTCTATCAGTCGTCTTAAAATTGGTTGACTTCATTGATCCCGCATTTTTAAAATAATTGCTTTATGTTCTCATTCTTTCCTTTTCGATCGTCTTGAGCTTCTACTGCCAGATATTATATTCATGGCTATCGTTATATACTACTTATATCGAAATAAGTATTACGTTCCACGTTTGTAGATCAGTCATATCATGATTATGATAATTTGAAAACAAAGAAAATTAGAGCAAACAACTGTATTTATTAACTTTGTAAACAGGTTTGATAGTTGTCGTGTGAAGCCAGAATAAATCATGCTAGTGAGTTAGATAGTGTAATTTTAAAAAAGTGAACTTTTGCTTTTGTTACAGGATAAATATCTCAAAAATGTGTCACTTGTAAGCTAAAAAGACCATTCATAAATATTTAGAGTAGGGTGTCAAAGTGAAATAAGTATAATGATAAAATAAACCATGGGAATGAAAAATACATAGTCTTTACAAGTTGAAATCATGAGCCAATTGAAGCTAGACCACCATGGGAAACCTGGAAGCACTGGACGGCCGGTTCGTCCTAGTATGGGACTCCTCAGCAGTGCGCATCCACGAACCCGCCCCCCGCGGGATTCGAACCCAGGACCCACTTGCTTCGCGCGCGAGCACTTAACCATTAGACCACTGAGCCGGCATCCAATGGTGTTAATGTCTAACTTCTTTAGTTTTCAGCCTTCAGTAATAAGGATGGGAGGTCTATCGACCTATATTAATCCTTGCAGTTTGTAATACTTTGGAGGTCCTATCTCGTTTTGAATATATGAACAGAAGGTGCTGATATTACGCGTTCCGATAGAGAATTCCAGTAATTTCCTACTCGGTATGAGAAACGAAACTCCAGACGTAAATGATTTGATTTCGGTTTTTGAACTTTCTTCGAATGTCCTCTCAAATGATCACTCCTAGACGGAAGTAAAAGATAAGACATATTAATATTAAGGTCATCCTTCAGTATACGATAAGCCAATATTAGGTCACCCCTTATTCTAAGGTAAGATAACGGAAGTAAGTTAAGGTGTCTCAGTCTGTCTTCATAAGATAGGTCAGATAGACCTTTTACCATCTTAGTACCTCGTCGTTGGACTCTTCCCAGCATATCTGCTTCATACTTAAAACAAAGTCTTGCTGCTTGAATCCCATATTCTAAATGTGGTCGCACATGAATCGGGTATAATAATTTAAACATTTCATCATCTAAATACTGGAAAGACTTAAGAATAGACCGTAATACCCTATAGCCTTTTGCAGCAGCAGCCTCACAGTGACTAATGGTTTTAAGATCACTGCCTAATATGACTCCTAAATCTTTATAGTTCTTTACTTTAGGTAGCACGAATCCACATATTGTATAGTGATACGATTCATCATGGTTATTTAATTGCATCACCACACTATTATTAGGATTTACTTCAAAAATTTTATGTCATCAGTGATGCGTAGAACGGATGATTTTGCCGCAGTTGGTAATTCATTTACATAAAGTAAGAAGAGGAGAGGACCGAGGATTGTACCTTGGGGAACTCCACTTTTTACAGGTACCCACAAGGAGAGAGATCCATTAACCTTTACCCTTTGTCTCCTATCATGGCGAAAGTTACTTATCCAATCTACTACTGTATAATGGATTCCAAAACGTTTCAGTTTGAATTTGAGACCAGAGTGGGAAACCTTATCAAAGGCTTTACTTAGATCTATGAAGATTACATCTACAGGAATATTCCGATCTTTTGCCGCAGCCCAATCTTCTCTTGCAATGAGAAGATTTGCCAAGCATGATAGGCCTCTCTGAAAACCATGTTGTTCCCTGGAGAAAAGATTATACCCTTCAACATAGTTTATGACAGATATCCGAATGATTTTTTCCATCAGTTTTACAACCGCACTAGTTAAGCTAACGGGTTTATAGTTACTAACTAAATCCCTACTCCCAGCCTTATGCACCGGACTTATTATAGCGTCTTTCCAGTCTCTAGGCAGTCTGAACTGTCTCAGAATTTTTTCTAGTTACTGGAGATAATAACTAACTCTAACAATATCAATGGTAGTTATGATAGCAGTACATTTTTCATAAAACGCACTTCAATTAATGAGATGTGAAGTAACACACTAATAGTTTCTTACCTTATAACTTACCAGTTCAACTGTACGATTCTCATGGTTGACTTGTTTGTTCAATCAATTAGTCTACACCTATTAGCATGGCTCAATCCAATTGTCAATGACTTCATGAACTGATTCCATGTTTTGGTTTTGACCACCATTAGTTTTCTTTCAGCTTACTCCTACTCCTACACTAGATGACATTACCAATCGAAGTAAGCTAGGTTATATAGAAGCAATTAAAATTAAATTAACTTATGAAGAATAAACAGTTAGCTTTTATTTCTATTGATATACGTTCATGGTCATTGCCTTTGGTAATTTACTTTCATATAAAAAATAACCCATAGACTAATTATAACGTTTATTATCAGAATGAGTTTTGTGGAGTTTTTTTAGAAATTTCACTGGTTGAAATCATGAGTAGATTGAAGTTAGATCACCATTGAAAACCTGGAAGCACTGGACGACCGTTTCGTCCTAGTATGGGACTTCTCAGCAGCGTGCATCCACGATCCTGCCCCCCGCGAGATTCGAACCCAGGACCTATCAGTCTCGCGCCAGGCATTTAACCAACTAGAACAGTGAGCCGGCATCCAACGGTGTTAACGTCTAACTTCAGCCAATCCACGAAGTCGCGCCGCTGTGGATGAGCACTGCTGAGGAGTCCCATACTAGGACGAAACGGCTGTCCAGTGCTTCCAAGTTTTCCATGGTGGTCTAACTTCAATTGACTCATGATTTCAACCGGTGAGATAACGTTTATTTTTTCTAAACTAATATGATTTATCAACTCGGCAAATTAGTACTTGACTTCTCACATATTTTGTCTTTGTTTCTATTTTTTGTTGATAAATCATATCTAGAAAAGTAACCTGTTTTACCTTAAAAAGTATTAAGATAAAATACAGTTATTCTCTGTACATGTACATTTTAGTAGTGTACACGTATTGATTACAAAAAAACTGATAGTTCTGGTATTGATATATGTCTTATTGATGAATTATCACTTTAAAACAGAGATAATATTATGGTATGTGCTACTGATCTCTACAGATATAAGTAGTATATATCATCGATCGAAGGTAAAATGCTTGACGGAAGAAAGTTAAGAAAATTGAAAAAAAGAGAAAGAGAACAAAGAATGATTGGTGTAGAAACTAAAGAAAAATGGAGTCTGAAACAATGGAATAACATTTTTGCATATGAAATATTTACTGAATAGTTCTCAGATTTTACTTAGACGTTCTATAATTTTGTATCCAAATCCATCCGATTGTCCCCACGTGTGTTCTCGTTTAGTACAATTTGAACGAAGAATTTATGAGATATCGATGATAAGCCTAGACTTGATAGTTTCAAATAAATTGAACATTGTATAAAAAGTTAATTGTTGGGTCGGCTTCCGGAGAACTTCAACGGAGCCTCCAGAGGCCCAAAAAGGAGCGAAAGGGTCCCAGCAATCAGAGTATGATGGAACGTTCGAGAATTCCAGCGTGGCGTGCTACCATTAGTCGGTAGCATAATATGACGTTAACGGATTGGTTGAAATAAGATGTTGATTTAACAGACGCCAACATCTATAAATACCCTTGATTTTCTGTACTAGAATGAACCTGGGAATAAAGTGTTTTCTCTCCTACTAGTGTCTTCTCTCTGGAGTTCAAGTTGCCGTGTAGTTCTAGTCTGCGGGTTACGGGAATAGCTTAGGATTCGTATATAGCGTTCAATTTACACGACTTATCATTAATTATTCATTTACACTGAATAAGGGATTCATACTAAATCACGAAACATCAGAAATACAATTTTTCTACTCATTGAGATATAACATAAACTATATTTATTATAAACGAATTATAATCATTCCAATTAATGCTCAACAGGTTCTTGTAATTTATAAAAGAATATAATTAGTAATCTGAATGAGAATAATTACATGGAACATGCATAGATCGTTGAAAATCATAGCATGTATATTTGTAATTGTTTGTAAAATACAAACATAAATAGGTCCTGGGCTCGAATCCCACGAAGTGGGGTTGTGGATACGCACTGTTGAGGAGTCCCACAATAGGACGAAACGGCCGTTCAATGTTTCTAGGTTTTCCGTGATGATCCAGCTTCAATTGACTCATGATCTCAACTATTGGAACATATTAACATTGAAATAGTTAAGTTTAATTGTTCAATGAAATTGTGCAATGAATCATCGAAATAAATATCAATAATATGGGGTGAGGGAAATGTAACGATGTCATTACATTTCATATCAAAGATCTCATAAGATTTTGTTACTGAAGATAATTTTACTCATTTTTCTCACTTAAATATCCGCTACATATGTTGCGAGCAAGAAATTAATTCATTGTACCTTAATACAAAATTATATAATCTGTTAGTAAAATATGAGAAGAATACTTTGAATGCTTCATTTACAAATTTCCATCATTTGTCTTTCAGATTTTGTATGATTCTTTTCTAATTTCGTTTCTATTTTTTATTCAAATCAACCTTCATAGCTTTTCACTTCCAATTCGTATTGTGTACTACTTATATCTGTCAATATAAGTAGCATACACAACACTTGTATTAAATCGTTAATTATTACTTTTTCTTGTCATAGAAACAGTATATAATATCTAGTATGTTTTTTATAATGGACTAAAAATATCAGCTTATCAATAAAAATGACTTTTCAGTGATTAGAAAATGAATATAATTAGATACGATTACATAATGAACAAGCTAAAATTACAATATTCGAAATCATGAGTCAATTGAAACTAAACCACCATTGAGAACCTGGAAGCGCTGGATTGTCACTTCGTCCTATTGTGGGACTCCTCAGCAATGCACATCCATGATCTCGCTAAAATTAGCCAATAAGTTTCTAATAAGTTTCATGTTGTTTCGTGTGTTTTTTAAATATCTAAAAACAAAAAAACAATCGACATTATTTCGCATATTTTAACTGTAACTAACATAATTTTCTTGATTATGTAACTAACTGTTAACATGCAAATGATACTAGTAAATGTATTAAAATTGATTTCTACAGTTTAATGTAACTCAAACAGAACTGAAAATTATTGATTTTAATTTTTGTTTTTTACAAAAAATTATCAAGAAACAATAAACTATTCAAGAAATATTGTGATTAATCAATATTTTTTTTAGTAAACACTTAGAAAGGGTGAATTTATTCGCAACGTTTCCATGTAAACCTAATGTATCGCCCAGTGTAATAACGGTCATGTCTGCGTTTATGTAATCATAGATCTTGTTATTTCATAATGTATTTTTTATTAAATAATCAGACAGTTAGAGTCCCATGAGGCATCAACACCTATTTTAGCTAAAAAAAAAAGAAACTAACTTCGGTTCTCCATATCTGAAAAAAAATACACAAAGCAAAACGGATTAACATTTTATAATATAAGACTAGCCAGCTTGCCTGATGAAGTAAATCGACTTGAGTAGCAGCAGCAAAAACCCAGAAAACAATGTTGAATCTAAGAAATTTTGCGACAACATTTAGAATATTACAATAACTGCGGCGTTTTAGTACACTGAAACATTAAATTATGCAGCTACACAAAAGAAATAGCTGAAAAAACACAAAATGAGGAAAGCCGAGCACCATTGCTTACAAAGATGGCGGATGTAATAATTCCTGCCTCATTCTGATTGGTCGCTAAGCAGGCAGCCACGTTTACGAGATCGAGTTGCGTTTAATTGCAGCCCTTAGAAATCGATTTATTATATTCTATAAATATATTTAGATAACTATGAGCTGTGACTTGTGGAGTACAGTCCGTATTGAGTATAAGATAGTTATTTACCTCAGACAATGAATGAAGAGTTGAGCAAGATCATGAATCGAATGAAGTTAAATAATAACAACGTTGGATACTGACTCAGTGGTTTGAAAGTTAAGCATTCGCGCACAAAACAGAAGGACCTGGGATGGGTTGCTGACCGGATACCTAAAACACCTCCTTTACCAAGGCGTGGAAACGGTAGTAACCCTAGTAGAGTTTGTACTGTCTAGTTCTATGTTAAGTCCCATATAGGTTATTCTAGTTTCTGGACACATTTTTCCAAAACTACATTGTGACCTTGTCACGTATTCACTTATTAATTTTGACTGTTTTTATATAAACACTACTTGTCCTATTCATCACGTGTTTAACTTATTTTTGTTTGACTACAAATATTGAGTCACGCTTGATTAAATTGAGTTGGCTCACATGCCTTTTTCAATCCGTTTTGCTTCTTTCTCTCGTTTTCGTTTCTATGATTGCCTATTGAGATCAGTGTTTGTACAAATCATACGTACCTATTTAACTTTTGTTATTCAATAATGTGATTTAAGTTGATGAAAATAGACGAGAATTGGTGTCATGTATATTTTGATAATAATCAGGTTACAATGTAACTGGAACCAGATACTAGGCCGCTAAAAGCTATAAACGGAATTTGTACTATTTAAACTTGTATTAATTTAATTCATTTATTTTTATTTATCCTGTGAAGAAGCGGTTTACACTAAGACAAGAAACATCATAAATTTAATTTTCTACCCATAAGAATGTTGGCAATATATCTAAACTGATTAAGTTGTTCTTTAATTAGCAGATAGAATTTAAGGATTATCTTCTTATTTACTAGATTTCATTATGAAAATGATTATGACATTTATGGGAATCATTGCTCAAACGTTTTTTTTTTCTTAAAAATTAGACCTAATAGCTTCAATTGTAACAGTTGACTAAGGTATCTACATCATTCAATTAATCCTACGAGCGGGATAGTGGAGGTGCACTAATTAGGAGTCCTATAATAGGACGAAATGGCCGTCCAGTGCTTCCAGGTTTTCAATGATGATCTAACATCAATCAATTCATGATCTTAATCAAAAAACTTACTAATCTCCACAATCCTATACTGATAATAAATACATTAAATGACATACACATTCATTGATATATATTTATTTATAAGTATCTTTGAGGTGCAAAACATTTCTGATATTATGATTTTGTTTTGAATATTACATTGAGAAAGTTGTCTATAACATAGATAACTGACTATTATTGTATTTAGACGAGATGATAGATAACGTATCTTGGAATTCTGCAATGAGTGTCAGTTTATTCATGACATTGATGAGTGTATATTGATACAAAGTTTAGATCAATTAATGTTCATCATTTATCAATAACCACCAAATCGAATCAATACACAAATTAGTTTTTTTTTCTGTTAATGAATACAAATAATAAGGTTCATTATTATTTATGTCGTTTAAGCGATGTTCTAAGGTGTATTTTCAATGGTGAAATGAATATCATCTTCCTTAAAATAACTTAGTTATCACTTCTGCATAATGCCTTGTTAAATATCATTTCAGCCATTTAACAAACATACATTCGTATAGAATAGAGAGCTTATAGAATTTTCGGTGAGACTATAATGTATGGACGTCAATCTAATAACTAGGACCAAATGAGGGTTATGAACCTGTGTGAGAACTTTGAATTATGATGGTTAAGGTTAGAAATTAGATTTAGAGTTTTCATCACGAACTAACATCAGCTATAATACCAAAACTCTTTCATCCAAATGGACGAGTGAATTTCGCGCCGAAATTCGAGAGCTGTTATCTTATACCTGACTGGTGTTTGCATACATTATAGTCTTACAGAATTTTCATAGCTAGAAATTTTGGGGACGTTAGATCCCCAGAACTCACCTAGGAAAGAACCTAATTTTGTAATTTTATTTAGAAAATTTGAATTTCTTCGTTTTCGCGCCAAAGGTGCTCTTGTCACCTCCATGTCGTATTTCCCACTGGGAAATATCTTAAATGCTATTGGTCCGTTGCGTCTTTTAGTATGCTATTTGGTAACTCTCCCCAAGGACGGTTTTGTACTGTATATATACGTTTTGAGGTGTGTTTGTTGTGATCGCTCGTTTCTGGCTGTTTTGCAGTATATACTTCCCCATTCTCAGCTTGAATTTCTCCTCCTAGTTGTCGGGGCTAGGACGCATCAGTAGCTAGATTACTGGTCTTTGGTCACCGAGTCTTGTTCTCGTTCGCAGATTAAGTGAACTCGTGATAGCTTCAAACCTAGCAAAAATCATGAACTAATCATAACTAGTCGTATTACAGTATAAATTCTTCAAGAGGCATGTCCTGCAGTTCTAGTGAGAAGGAGTGGAGTTCAACCAGGTGTGTTATGAGATTTCAAATCACTGAAGACAATGGTGTACTGTAGTATAATTTCGTGGATTGGTTGAAGTTAAACATTAAGACCAATGGATGCCAGCCGACTCAGTGGTCTAATGGTTAAGCGCTCGCGTGCGAGACTGATAGGTCATGGGTTCGAATCTCGTGAGGTGGGATCGTGGATGCGCATTGCCAAGAAGGAGTCCTATACTAGGACGAAACAGTCATATAGTGCTTCCAGGTTTTCCATGGTAATCTAACTTCAATTGACTCATGATTTCAACTATTGAAATAATTTTATATTCCTATATTTTCTTTATTATTCCTTATCATCACTATACTCTTAATAATTTATATTTATTTTCAAGAATAATCACAAATTATCCTCCTCCCCATCATCATCAACATCAACACCATTAACATCTATATCAATATATCGATCAAATAGTTTTGTTACACCTTCATGTTTAACAAATTATAAATTAAATTCATCTTCACTACATTCTTCATATTCTCGTCCAGATAATCTGAATGATTCAAATCAATTAATTCAGAATATATCAGAACAATTAACTTCCATGACATCCATAATAACAAATGATGATGATGATAATAATAATAATAAACAATCTATTTCAATGAGTCAATCAAATATGATTGATATTCAATTGAATCTATCATTTGTGATTAAAACAAATCCAATCAATAATGTTTCTTTAAAACCATTATTAGTATTTCTTAATCCAAAATCTGGTGGTAATCAAGGTATAAATTTATTAAAAAAATTTCAATGGTTATTAAATCCACGTCAAGTATTTGATTTATCTAAAGGTGGACCAAAAATGGGGTAAATTCATTTTATAATGAATCAATCAATTTGGGATTACCTTCTCTTTTTTTGTATTGGAAACAAAGAAACAATATCTAACATTAATTTCTTATCAATTCACTTGGTATTATTTTTACTTGAATCTTCCTATTGATGATTAAGACTGTAATTGTGAATTAAGGCAATAAGTATAATATGCACATATATACCAATAAGAGATTGATCAATTGTAGTGTTAATCATTGATAGGAAGATTCAAACAAACAAATAAACAATATCAAGTGAATTTAAACTTTACATGATTGCAAAATCAAATGCCTATCAGGATTCAGTAGCTAAGTGGATAATGTAATGGCGTTTGAAGCGAACAGTACTTGGTTCAAGTCCTAGAATGAATATCAACTCTGAAATGTAGGTATATTTAACTGATGAGTCTCAAATAGGACGAAACGCATGTCTTGGATTCCACTGCTAGCCACCACTATCCATCTTTGTTTACAATGCTTGTGAATTATCTTTCTTATAGTTAGTTCATACTTCTTTAATGAAGTTCATTAAAACAAATAAATTTTCTAATGTATTGGCAAGTAATGCTTACATATGCTAGAAAGGGATATTAATTTGTGCATACATATGTTTATATATATATATATATATATATATATATATATATATATATATATATATATATATATGATCTGCCATCTTCCACAAAAAACACTTTTGTGATATATGCGAATGATCTCATTGTATATATGCCGATTCATACCTCTTTATATCACATAGAAATGAATAAGTTTTTGTTAAGCGCTAGCGCGCGAGGCAGTTAGGTCCTGAATTTGAATCCCACCGGGGACAGGATCGTGGATGCGTAATTATGAGCAGTCCCATAATAGGACGTAACGGCTGTCCAGTGCTTCCAGGTTTTTCATGGTGATCTAGCTTCATTTGAATCATGATTTCAACTATTGATATTATTTCTGTTTAATTCATTAAATCTACTATTATTTCATTTCATTTTTTTATAGTTTAGAATTGTTCAATCGTGTACCAAATCTACGTATCCTAGTATGTGGTGGTGATGGTACAGTTGGTTGGATATTTTCTACTATTGATTCAATGAATTTTAATACAATACCACCAGTTGCTGTATTACCAATAGGTACTGGAAATGATTTAGCTAGAGCATTAAATTGGGGTTCAGTAAGTTATCATTAGAAAATTCGATAGATTAATGTCTATTCACTGTTCTCATATTCATTTTAATTATCTCTCATTATTACTAAGTTACTATAGTAAAATCTAATTAAATCTGATGACATATTTTGAAGTAACTAACAAATTTATCAAATAAGATAAAATGATTTTGTTTTCAATAATGATGAACGAAATGAAAAAAAACTTTGTTTTCATTTTGATTATGTTGTGTTTCTATACCTTGTTAATTCTCACATGGCAAGATAGAAAATCAGAACACTAACTTGTATGACGTTACTGTTAACTTGTACAAGTAGCCTAGAGTCAACTCTGAGTACTCAATGATTTTTCTTGTTTAACCCTGTTCGTTTGAGTACAGATTACACAGTTGAGGTTGTGAATCTTCATCGACTGAGATGGTTGAGCCACGTTTTACGTATACCTGAACACCGATTGCCACGACAAGCAATGCTGTCTAATGTTAGGGAAGGAATGGCCAAATTAGCCAAAACGTGGAATCAGTCCTTGAAGTCACTGAATTCTAGTCTGAGCCATGTTGGTAGATGCAGAATACTTGGTTGGGGTCCGCGTGACTATCGTAATCAATAGTTGGAAACTCTGAGTGACATGGCTCAGAATCGATCACAATGGTGTAGGTGTATACGCTCTCTGTCTTCCCTTAAACAATGGGATTAAAATCGATTCATATCTTTCTTTCTACGTACTAATTCTTTTTTCCTATACTATATCCCTATGTGCAGTCTTTCTTCTATATATTACCACCATTGAATTAACTACTTCTATGAATTTGGTGTTGATCTTGTTGTGGTAATGAGGTATGGCAACTTGAACCGATGCATATAAGTGCTTAGTCCTACGTTGTAGCTGACTAACTGACATAAAACACACCTCAGCTTTCATCGAATGAATCTTATATTTCAGACATATTTAGTTTATATACAAACAAACCGGACTACATCATACGATAAATAGAAAATAACAATTATACAAGATCAAGTTAAAAGTGGCTGTGAATTTGAAAGATTGTAACTAATAGTTTAGGACAACTTCTGAATATTTCATTTTATAATAGTAGTCAATAGATCAAATAGAAGCCAATAATAAAAAGAAAATGAATATGCATATAATATAGTTACTTCATAGTTATACAATAAGCCTATATATCCAATAACGGTCCATAAATAGATTCTAGTACTAACCATTCCTTTATTCTTCATCCGGATATAACAGATTAGTACATAAATTTCATTTTTTTTTGTTATTCACGTGATGCTTTGTATGATTAAAAACAAAGGAAATGTAATTTATCAAAAAATCATCTAACTGAACTACACATAATCAACATACAAAAAATATCTAGTTTTTTTTCCTTTAAGGCATTTTTTCCCACTTCAGTTGTCACTGTATCAATTTTATTAGTTTTTTCTTTCTTTCGGAAAATGGATTTATAGTTAGAATAAAGAGTAGTGCGTAACAAAAATGAATACCAAAAATTTTATTTGTTGATTGAGATCATGAACCGATTGATATTAGACCATTATTGAAAACCTGAAAGTACTGGACAACCGTTTCGTCGTATTGTGGGACTGCTCAGTAGTGCGCATCCACGATCCCGCCTTGCGGGATTCAAACTTGAGGCTTTCGGTTTTGCGTGCTAACGCTTAACCTTTAGATCATTGAGCCAACTAGGATCCGGTGGTGTTAATGTCTAACCTCAACCAATCCACGAAATTGCATGACCATCTCCCATTGTACTGAAGTAGATATCTGTCTCTACTCGACACGGATTAGCTCCACTGGTCACGACTTCTTACTAGAACTCCGAAAATTCCCTCACGAAGTTAGTCACTTGTGAGCACATGGTAATTATTAGTATGGGGTTGTGGAGATTATTAAGCTTTTGAATGAGATCATGAACCAATTGATGTTAGACCACCGAAAATTTTACTCTGAAATAAAACATCACATAAGATATTATATTAATCTCCGGGTACCCTAAAGAAGTTCAGATAGGTTTGCTGGACGAAACATTGGAATAATTTTAAATTTCAATCACTGAGATTATCTGAAATATAATTTCACATTTAATGACTCCTCAATACTCAGAATCCATTTTCTATCAAACTATTCGTTCTAATTATATAAGACAATGAGTTTAATTCCTACGAAAAATCTCTTGCTTTTTCTGTGTTCAGTTAGCTACTTCTTTGACATGAGCTAGTTGAATGATGTTTAATAATTTGGTTAATAATTTGATTATGTAGGCATATATGTATATATATGTATATACATATATACATTGCTGTCACGCTGTCACAAGTAAGTCTCAGTTACCTTTAAAAGAAATTTTAAAAAATGGGTTCGAATCTCGCGAGGTGGGATCGTGGGTGCGCACTTCTGAGGAGTCCCACAATAGGACGAAACGGTCGTCCAACGCTTCCAGGTTTTCCATGGTGATCTAGCTTCAATTGACTCATGATCTTAACCATTGGAAAATATAAGTCTTTGGTTTGACAGCAACAATTATTTTACATAATCAAGATAACAAATTAAAAAAATAGTTTACAAATGGTTTATGGCATTTTTAACAACGTTTAAGTTACTATATTGATAGATATATAAAGATATTGATATATTTAAATAGATTGAAGTTATGAATTACTAAATGGTTGTTATATCTTTGAAAGATAAATTATAATGTCTGTCAATTGTTTGTTAGTTATACGTTACCGTTCACTAATCTGATGGATTTATAGTCTCGATAATAATGATAAGGGAAGAATTAAACCGTTTCAATGAAATTACTCATTACAAATAGATATGTCAATAATAGTATAAAGCTCAGGTCTACAAATATATGAATAATCACAATACTAATGTAATTGGTTTACATGAACATTGATTTCAAATGTGAATGGCCTGTGGTTATTATAATATTGATGAGAAGGATTTCAAACACGTTCAAAATAACACTCTTAAACTAAGTGTTTATGTTGACATATGTTTATGTTGACAAGCATTTAGCTGTCTCGTCTCGTCAGTTCATCTACCGCTGTCAAGCTACGTATACGGATCATTTGGTATATTCTCTATCCTAGGAAATTAAAGAGCATAAAATAGCATTAATAATAGTCAGCGAAAATGGATGCATAAGTAATTGCATAATTGAACAATCTGTAAACTAAAATCATTCGATCAAGAGAGAATCATCATTTCAAGTTGTACTCATGGAAAACAGAAACCTACCGAATAGTGGTGGGCTTCCTTCTTTTCTACATTGTTGAAGATAATTTTTATATATATATTTCCTTAAAACTAAAACTAATCACTATTTCTTACAGGGTTATATGATGAATCTGTATCGAAAATATTAAACTCCGTTTATGAAGGTCGTGTTATTGCGTTAGACAGGTAAGTATCATCTTTTCAGAAATTTAAAACAATTAGTCCTTTGATAAATTTCGATAATGCAATGAGAAGACGTAGTTTATCAGAATTATGTGATATATTTGCGCAATACATTTCGAACAATCTGATCACACATATACTTGTTAAGAACATTTATATATGAAAAATTAAAAGGTCAACTAGACAGGTTAAGGGTAAGTCATAACAAAGGAAAAAATATTAAAGTACACCAAAAACAAATGTGATTACCACTCTGGACAGTAAATCAGTACTACCAGGGTAGTTAAGTGTAAGTACAAATTATTTTTGAACACATAAAGGGGGTTTCAATTTTCGTATAGCCAAGGCTTCAATAAACCTTAGTATACGTCCTTGAAGGCTTTTGTACAACACAACAAATGATGATTGATATCAACCTTATGACCCGTCTCAATCAAATGTTTCGCAATGGATGATGATGTCTGTCTATCCTGTGGTCTTATTTCACCATTGGAATTCATCTGATTTTGCAACCATTTTGGTATATGTTCACCCACCCTTAATTGCAAATCACGATTGCTTCTTTTCCTTATTTATATATGATCATTACTTATTAATAGTTTTACAGTTCTAGTTAATGCATGTATTTTTTGTTGGGGGAAATGAATTTACTACTAATATACTCCATTAGTACTTTTTAATTAAGAAATTCAGGTGTATATACTGTTTAGTTACTCTGGTTGTCAGAAGAGGCATTAGTTTCGTGACTTCTGAGGGAACTCGGTTTTCACTATGAGGCATCATAACTCTTTTAAATGAAGACCTTCTAACTCATAGGACAGAGTTTAAATGGTTTAAATTATTTTTCTGGTTAGTATTGTTTTTTCTAGCGACTTAGTTTTCTATGGGATGGGGTCGCTAACCCCATGCCCAACACTCCTCCTTTATTTGGGCTTGGGACTGGCAGTAGCCCCAGAGGTTGCTCCGGGCCCTCAATGGCCTATGCTCCATCGGGAGTAACAGGCGTAAGTAAGTAAGTAATATGTTTAATCTAATAGTATTTTACAATTGATTATATTAATTTATATTTTATATAAGTCTTATGCATCATTTAACTAGTTCCGTTCTCTTTTCATTTCTCATCATATCATTGACAATAATATAATTATTGTAATTTAATAATAATGATTACTGGATAGACTTGTAACCATCTCTATTATTATTATTATTACTAATCATAGTACAGTGAACGAGGACTTAGGGGGTAAAACCAATTTTTTCGGAAATTTATATTATGTCTTCATTAAATATGAAAATTATACATCAAATACGTTATCTACACATCTCCCCTTCAGTTGCTCATTGCATTTATTATGATTCTATCAATTCTATTATTATTCTAATTACTCTTTATTTCCATTTTTGTTCTCTTCAATTTAATCTTCTATTGATAGACATACCAATTTCAATTGGTGCTACATACTATTTATATTGTATCAGCGTAAGTAGTATACACTAAAATAGAAATGATAACCAGAAAATTATACAAGCTAGTAAATAATAATACTACTATAATTAGTTATAATGACAATTTGTTTCACCCTAATAGATCCGTTGACATCGGTAATTTTTTCAGCCTGTAATTAAATGAAATTAATTTACTACCTCATTGTTAAATCTATAGGTTATTGACCAGTGCCAACTAACATCATACTAACACATCTGAATTCACTTTGTGTTGTTTACTTGTACCTTCCAATTGTTATTTAAAATTGCAGGGATGCAGAGTGAACATCAACTCTTTGAGATGCAAGTATATCCAGTTGACGAGTCCTAAATAGGACGAAACGCGCGTCCTGCGTTCCACTGCTAGCCACTACTCATCTTTGCTTCATAGATCTGAGTTTCTTATTAATTAATTTCAGCTACCTAACTTCAATATTATATTACTTGTGTTATAACTTGAATTTTATTACAATTTGTATATTAGATAATTTTCTCATATTCTATTAGGCCTCATAAATATTGTATAGGGATTATGAATGATGTTTATTATAACTGCGGAGAACTAGATTTTTTTCTTTCTATACCAGAAACGGTGAATAACGTGATGAATGTAAGAATATAAAGTCAGTAGATAAAAATAGTTTAATATACACTAGGGATAAAATTAAATGTTCTTTGAATAAATTCTTTTTATTATGATCAATTTACATTAATTGACAATCAGGTTTGTATCAATGAAACTGTATTTAAGATTAGTTAATCAATTACTTATTGTGTATAAACATTTCTTAGCGATCTAAAAGTTAAACGTTCACGCGCAAGACTGATAGATCTTGGGCTCGAATTTTGCGTGATAGGATCGTCGGTGTGCACTGATGAGGAGTGGCATACTAGGATAAAACAACCATCCAGTAATTCCAGGTTTTCCATGGTGGTCTAGCTTCAATTAATTCAAAAATTCTTATAATGTGATTACACTGTAATAGATCACTCGTACTATCTTGTTACTGTATTGAAATCAAATATAAAAGAATTTAAACTTGTAATAATATGGTTGATATATCAATGTTCAACTTACTGAATGATAAGCAGAAATTGAGATCAAAATTTCAAAACTGATATCACTAGGCATAGTTACAAAAGTAATGTCTTATTCAAAAACTTAAAGAAACATAATAAATTAGTCATCGTTACAAGTTACATACAATTTTGTAAATATCAGTCATTTTGGAAACAACTCCATGAATATATGTGTATACGTTAGTACTACAACACAACTAAGTTGAGGTTTTCATTAAAATCGATGATAAATTAATAAGTTTTTAAAGTTACACCTTATGACAAATTCGACTTTTTACAGTTAATCAATGAATTGTATAAATATCAGTTAAGGGGTTGTGGAGATTGTTAAGTTTTTGATTGAGATCATGAACCGATTGATGTTTGACCACTATTGAAAACGTGGAAGTACTGGACGGCCGTTCAGCCCTATTTCGATCCGCTCGCGGGACTTGAACCCATGACCTTCAGTCTCGCGCGTGAACGCTTAACCTACTGGATCTCAATCAAAAACTAAACAATCTCCACAACTTCTGGACTGATAATTACCATGTGCTCACTAGTGACTAACTTCGTGAGGAAATTAACGGAGTTCTAGTGAGAAGCCGTGACCAGTGGAGCTAGTCCGTGTCGGGTAGAGACAGGTATCTACCTCAGTACAATGAAAGAAGGTCGCGCAACTTTGTGGGTTGGTTGAGTTCAGGCATTAACACGATTGAATGCCAACTCAGTTGTCCAGTAGGTTAAGCGTTCGCGTGCAAGACGGAAGGCCCGGGTTTGAATCCCATGAGGCGGAATCATGGATGCGCACTACTGAGCAGTCCCACAATAAAACGAAACGGTCGTCCAGTACTTCCAGGTTTTTAATTGTGGTCTAATATCAATCGGTTCATGATCTCCATCAAAAAGTTGTATAAATAGTTTATCTAAATATTTGTTGAAAAACATGCACATCTGATTAAGAAATAAGAAATAGTAATCAGTAGAATCTTGAATTTATATTTCATCCTATTCGGACATTCGACATAGATTTATTTGGATCTCAATGCTGATGTACAGATGGGGACTCAAAATCAGTATTTTGTTTGCTTACATTAGCCTTTTGAGACGTAGGGTTAATGCCAAATAGTACAATTTAAACTTCAATAAATCTGTGTTATAGAAAAATGATAATCTATTGATATTATTGAGAACTCGTGCTTGTTTGAACTGGAACTGAACCCTAAAATTATACCACTGAATGTCTTCAGAGTGATTCTAATGATTTTGCATTTGAGAGAGCTTAACCTTTAGACCTCTGAACCGGTATCCGACAGTGTTAATGTCTAACTTCAACCAATCAGCGATATTGCGCAATCGATCTACATTGTTTTCGGTGAACAAGTACTCACAACAGACATGGTTGGACTCAACTGGTCACGGTTTATCACTAGAACTCCAGGAAATCCATCTTGAAGCTAGTCACTAGTGGGCACATGATAGTTATCAGTATAGGGGTTTGGAGATTATTGAGTTTTGATTAAGATCATGAATGGATCAATGTTAGACCAATATTGAAGACCTGAAAGCACTGGACGGTTTACATCACTGATTGATCTTACCCAAATCACTAATAAAAATTGGGCAGAAGTGGAGTCCTATTAAAAAGGTTAATTCATAGTGTAACGTTTACTGTAGAGTATGTTTATTCATATGAATGGATAAATGAATACCGAGCAAAATTCCAAGGCTTACTATCTTTTATTTCATTATTTCATTCACAACTTATAGTATCGCTAGAAGATTTTATATTGCTACTGATTATTTGAATTACTATCTACTGTGCATATCCGATACATATGATTATAAATAGTACTCATTTGTTAGTTTACATTAATCGTTTTATAGATATTATTTAAACATAAAATAACTTACAAACTGTTTACAACAATGGGAATAATCTATAACACATTTCATACAAATTTGATTTCCTTACGCCTGTTACCCCCAATCGAGCATAGGCTGCCGATCAGCATTCTCCAACACACTCTGTTCTGGACCTTCCTTTCTAATTCTATACTATCCTTGTTCATTCTTCCCATGTCTGTCTCCATTTATCGACGTAATGTATTCTTTGGTCTTCCACTTCTCCTTTTTCCTTGAGAATTCCAAGTCAGGGCTTGTCTTGTGATGCAGTTGGGTGCTTTCCTCAATCTGTGTCCTATCCACTTACAGCGTTTCTCCTTGATTTCTTCCTCCACTGGAATCTCGTTTGTTCTCTCCCACACTAGGTTGTTGCTGATAATGTCTAGCCAACGGATCCAAAGTATTTTGCATAGCTAACTGTTACTAAACACTTGTATCTTGTGGATCATGGCTTTCGTAGTTGTCCAAGTTTCCTCCCCATACAGTAGAACTGTCTTGACATTGTGTTGAAAATTCCGACTTTGATGTTGGTTGACAGATTGCTGTTTGAGTTCCAGATGTTATTCAATTGTAGATATGCTGCTCTTACTTTGCCGATCCATGCCTTCACAACTGTATCAGATCTACCGTGTTCATCAATGATGTTGCCCAGATATGTAGCGGTTTATACATCCACAAATCTTCTCCATCAAGTGTGATTCGATTGGTGAATGTTTTGTTGTATCGGATAATCTTGCTTTTCCTTTTGTATTTTTTGAGACCTACACAAATTCGATGTGTATACATTTTTTGCCACATTTTTAAGTATCATATCACTTCATTTATACTTCAGCTAGATATATTTATTTAATCATTCCGATTTCGCATTTTTTTATACTACAGATGGCAAGTAAATAGTGAAGTACAAACAGATTTTCAAACAATTCAACAACTAACCGACTATGAAGATGATGATTCCACAAGAAATAGACCAATTTCTGATACATTACCCTTGAAAGTTTTCAATAATTATTTTTCTCTTGGTGCAGATGCTGCAACAGCATTACAATTTCATGAATCAAGAGGTATGTTTTCTATAGAAATCAATAAATTCGTGATATTAGATAAAATACATTAATTTATTTTACTATCTTGAAATACTTGCATCTTGATGTTGTTATCCACAATGAGATTTGAGTTTAGTACCTATAACCTTAAACTTCAAAACCTTATTAGTTTGTTTAACTTGTATGGTGTATATTACATTAATCGAAAATGTTTACAGTCTTTACTAGTCAAGATCTTTTCTATTTGAAAAAATTAGTCTTAATTATGTTGTTATTAGATTAAAGATCCTCTATAATTTGATTTATCTTCATTGAAATCAAATTTAATCCACTTTTTTTCATACTTAACCATAATAAATGCTTATTTTTGAATTGCATTAATGTCAAGCAATAGGAATTAGGAGGTAGGAAACCCTTGATATTATCAGTGATTAGCTGTAATTTCTTGGCAGTTGATCTATCAATTTTGACAAATTAAATTGGTAATGTGATCAAAAGTAATAACAATATTGATGTCAGTATATAAACATCTGTCTAATTTTCATATGTAAATGTTCTTATCATTTATTAGTTTCAGAGATTTTTTTTACTTTCTTCAACAAAATTCACAGTGATTCAGTCGCCTGAATGTTGCTAGTAGGTCTTGCGCACGACTGTCAGCTAGCGGGAATACTAGATCTGGGTTTTTCTGTCAACTAAATCTAGTTACCTAAATTTCCAACACAGTACACGAGATAATAAACGACCGTTCAGTGCTTCCAAATTTTCCATTGTGGTCTAGCTTCAATTGACTCATGATTTCAACTATTGTTTATCAGTTAATTATTGGTGGTTTACATTGTTTTGGAAAATATTTAACATGATGATATAACCTCCTTATTATTGATGTATCTTTTTTGTCTTTACATTTATGTTAAATGTTGAATAGCAACTGAAATAAATCCATTGGTTTAAGTTTTCAGCATACGGGTTGGGTGGATTACAAAGTTATTAGTTAAGATCATGAACCGATTGATGTTAGATCACCATGGAAAACCTGGAAATACTGGACGGCCGTTTCGTCTTAGTACGGGACTCCTCAGCAGTGCTCATCCATGATCCCGCCATCCGCGAGATTCGAACCCAGGACCTATCATTCTCGTGCGGGAGCGCTTAACGATTAGACCACTGAGCCGGCTGGCCTCCAATGGTGTTATTGTCTAACTTTTGATAATAATCATCTTCTCACTAGTGATGGACTTCAAGAGATACTCCTGTAGTTCTGGTGAGAAGCCATGACCAGTGGAGTTCAACCAAGTCTGTTGTGAGATATCAGTAGACTGAAGACAATGGTGTATGACAGTGCAATTTCGTGGATTGGTAAAAGTTAGACATTAACATCGTTGCCAGCCGACTCAGTGGTCTAATGGTTTAGCGCTCGCGCGTGAGACTGATAGATCCTGGATTCCAGTCTTGCGGGGACGGGATCGTGGATGCTCATTGCCAAGGAAGAGTCCCATACTAGAACAAAACGACCGTTCAGTGCTTCCAGGTTTTCCATGGTGGTCTAGCTTCAATTGACTCATGATTTCAACTATTGAAATTTCTAAAAATCTCCACAAAACCCCTTCTGATGATAAACAATATTTAAATCATTCAATATGTATAGTTTATGTTGTCTCTAAGTAATAAATGGTAAACAAATTATAGTCTTAATAAAAACTAATGACTGGTATACACGAAATAATACAGTACATAATATAAATTTTAAAAAAAAAACAGAATTATTTCCTAAATTGATTTTTATTTCAGTTTTTATTCTTTTTCGATACAGTTCATTAAGCAAGCATAATTTTACACCAAAAATAAATCAAAAGACAGGAAGATCCTTTTTAAGAGGATCATATTTCAGCTTATCGATTTATGTATTGATTACTATTTGAACAGATAAATATTGGCACCAAATACATATGCACGATACAAGTCACTTGATTTGTGTGTGGGCTAATGATACTGCTTGAGTGTCCAAACCGAAGCAGGTGATTTTTTGTAGAGGGCCACACCTCGAGCCTTTACCTTGGAGGTTTAATTCACAAGACAGTAAAGCAACGTCAGGAGATGCAGTCCCATGGTAATCCATTGACCAACAATAGGTTCATACGCCATTTGTTCCCTCAGGATCCTGTGCACCATTGGTTTGAAATCAGGGTTTTCCAACTCTCCCAGGCGGATCCTCCATATCCACAATCTCGGTTATGAAGCCGGACATTCGCTTTTCGTCCTCAATTTTGTAAAGAACACCGCCTCCATGAGAAGGCAGTCAGCAGTATTACCCTGGCAGTGGATGTATATGCATGGCCAATCTGAGTGCATTTCAAGAGGGAGAGTTAACTCTCTTCACTTATGACCATACGAGAGCATTTGGGGGCATCAGTATATTTGGACATTTTACAAAAACTGATTTCTGAATTAACTGAGAATTGTTTCAGGAAAAAGATAATAATAATAATAATAAAGGAAAGATGCAATCAGTGTTGTATGCTGTTTGTACTGAAAATGAAAACATAAATTTTATTTAATTAGTAAAAGAATCAATGATTCTCTAACGATAGTTGAAAACAATCAACTACCTTTGAAAATATTTAATATTATCAAGTTGAAATGATGAATCTCTTTTAGAAAATAAAGTGGTGACCGGACCCATGACGCATAAAACTCATGCGAACAGTCTGGAGTACTTATCGGTCCTGCTTCCCACCTAGCTTAGACTAGCCAGTTAAGTCCACAACACCAATCTCAGCCTCAGCGATATGAATCATTTATTCCAAACATACTAGATTTACATACCAACCAGACAGACCACATCGTACCATAAAATAGGAAATAATATTTGTACGAGATTTAGCCAAATGAAACTGTGAATGGAGGAGGTAGTAATTAATAGACAGGGCATAATTCAAGAATGATAAATCGTATAATAATAGTCTATGGGTCAAATTAAAGCTTATAATAAGAGCGACATGCATATGAACAGTTTAGTTACTTAACAATTATACAATAAAAATATACGTATAGTATTGGTCTCTAAATGGATCCCAAAAGTTACCATTCATTATTGTCGTCAAGATATAACATTCAGAAATATATTACTCTGATGAATTTGAACTTTCATTATCTTATTTAAATTTATCAAGTTGACTAACTGTTTGTAATAGATGGTGGAGAAGATTTGTAGCTCAGGTGGATGATTTTGGTGGAGTTTTGTTCTCTGAACTGGATGGTTTGGTCGTGGAGCTTTCATCGTTCTTCTGAACGACATCAGCACAAACTCCAGATAGATCTATGTGTGTATAGATTGTCAGAGATCTTTTAATACGTAAAATAACCTGTAAACTGGTATTTGTCATTTGACTCGATTTCATCAATATTTCAAATAAAATAACTAAAATTGAAGTACTTCTAAAATAGATCTAATTAACTAGCTGAATAAAACTGCTTTTATAAATATACATATATACACATATATATTTGAACAGATAAACTTTAATACCTTCATATCTTTGGTTAGTAAACATTCGTACTGAAATCAAGAGTATTATTGATGACAATTCAGCAATTAATGAGAAGGTACTGTTGTACTTGTTTGAAGCTAAAAGACTTTGATAAGTCGCTTAGCTACAACTTAGGGACCAGGCACATATATGCTTCGGTTTAAGTTGCTACATCTCATTAGCACAGCAAGACGAACACCGGATTCATAGAAGCAGTTAACTCATTGGTTTAATATATAAAAGAAAGATTGTGTATAAGGAGGTAGTACAGGAAGAGAGAATTAGTTCGTAGAAAGAAAGATATGAATCGATTTTAATCTCATCGTCTAATGGAAGACAGAGAATGTAAACGCCTACACCATTGTGATCGATTCTGAGCCATGTCACCCACAGTCTCCAATCATTGTTTACGATAGCCATGCGGATCACAACCAAGTAATCTACATCTACCAACATGGCTCAGATTAGAATTAAGTGACTTCAAGAACTGATTCCACGTTTTGGCTGATTTGGCCGCCCTTTCCCTAACACTAGATAGCATTGCTTGTCATGGTAATCGGTGTTCACGCATACGTAACACATGACCCAACCATATCAGTCGATGGACATTCACAACCTCATCAACTGATTTACCATCATTCTGTAATACCCTACGTCTAACCTTGATAAAATTACACGACATTGAGTTTAAAAGGAATAAGACTTCACAATTTCTGTTTTAAATAATAATCTATCCCATAGTTAGAAGTGTTGATCATCAATATATGAATCTAATGAAATTCAATAAAGTTAAAAGAATTATCTTTTCTAAAAAAAAAGGATTATAGTTATTACAATATTGTAATGCATCAAGTTAATATGAAGCAGTTCCCAATCTATGGTAAGATTAATTGGAAAAAATATACTAATTTCAAAATATCATTTTTACACTGCAGTATTGTGTTTAATCTGTTTCGTCGTTTCTTCTTATTATGGGACTCCTTAGCTATACACATCCACGATCCCACCTTGCGAGACTCAAACCCAGGACTTATCACTCTCGCCTACGTAAGCTTAACCTCTGTGTTTGAATTCCGCTAGTAGGACCTTGAATACTCATTGCTGAAAAGTTGCATACTAGGATGGAACGGTCATTCAGTGCTTTCAGGTTTTCCATGGTGGTCTGGTGTTTTTACCATCAAATTTTAAACTGGTAACATAAAAATATGCTCAAATATTTTTAAAATATTTTATAAAACTCTATTCATAAAAAAAATGGCGCCAAAGTGTAACTAACAACATACATAATTCTTTGATTAACTTCAATAATGTATGGGGGAAAATGTTTAAAAAGAAATATGCTTGTTATCATTGTCTGAATTAAGAAGTTTACAATGAAAAGAAGGAACAGTTTTTTTCTCTCTCTCAATACAATCATCTGTGAATAATTTCAATGTATTATAATCCTTCAAGAAAAAAAATGAACTGGGAGTTGAATATTCAATAGAACAAATGTCAAAGTACTTGTTATCCACTTTAATCGTTTGATTAAGATCTCCCTACGAGATATTGAATACCGAATAGATATTATTTATGTGTAATTTGTGTATAAATAGGTTGGATTACTTAGAAATAGCCAACATCTTGTTATCTGTATTGTTTACTTACTTACTTACTTACTTACTTACTTACTTACTTACTTACTTACTTACTTACTTACCCCTGTTACTCCTCGTAAAGAAGCATAGGCCGCTCACCAGCATTCTCCATCCAACCCTGTCCTGGGCAATCCTTTCCAGCTCCTTCCAGTTGTTATTCATCGTTTTCATATCTGCTTCTATAATCCGACGCAATGTGTTCTTTGGCCTTCCTCTTTTTCGCCTCCCTTCAGGGTTCCAAGTTAGGGCTTGCCTCGTGATGCAGTTTGATGATTTGCATAATGTATGTCCTATCCATTTCCATCGTCTTTTCCTAATTTCTTCTTTAGCTGGAAGCTGGTTTGTTCTCTTCCACAGAAGGCTGTTGCTGATGGTATCAGGCCAATGGATGTTGAGTATCTTGCGTAGACAACCATTTATAAATACTTGTACCTTCTTGACGGTGGTTGTTGTAGTTCTCCAAGTTTCAGCTCCATACAGTAGAACTGCCCTGACGCTGGTATTGAAATCTGTATTGTTTGCTATTGATTAATCACTTGCCAGATAATATGAAACCTGTGTGATAAAATTTTAAACTATGTAATATCTACTCAATTTCTTAGATATTACTGAAATGTAATGATGATTGATTTTAACCAACAAAAAATCTATGTTCTGTATATCATATTAATCATTTTCAACTATTCCGTACCAAAATAGTGTACACTTTTGTATTGAGTCATGTAAATTACTGGTTAGATTTGAATATATTCGATAAGATTTGAGCATTACTTAGTACTAGGTAAAAATGAAGTGGCTAATCACTGTGGCTATCGCCTATTTACCAGAAATAGCTAACCAATGTTTAAGTATATACTTTTGTTATGTAATATATATGATCGATTACCAATGGTTATCTAAACTCACCCCATATATCTATATGAATAAAACGCTATAATAGAATTATTTTGAAAACGTTCTGGACTTTTACACTGGTTAAGTCGTACTTATAATAAATTACTTACTTACTTACTTACTTACGCCTGTTACTCCCAATGGAGCATAGGCCGCTGACCAGCATTCTCCAACCCACTCTGTCCTGGGCCTTCTTTTCTAGTTCCATCCAATTCTTGTTCATTTTTCTCATGTCTATTTCCATTTCTCGGCGTAATGTGTTCTTTGGTCTTCCTCTTCTCATTTGGCCTTCAGGATTCCATGTGAGGGCTTGTATTGTGATGCAGTTCGGTGCTTTCCTCAATGTGTGTCCTATCCACTTCCAGCGCTTCTTCCTGATTTCTTCCTCCGCTGGGATCTGGTTTGTTCTCTCCCACAGTACGTTGTTGCTAATAGTGTCCGGCGAACGGATCTGAAGTATTTTGCGTAGACAATTGTTAATAAACGCCTGTATTTTCTGGATGATGGCTTTCGTAGTTCTCCAGGTTTCCGCTCCATACAGTAGAACTGTCTTGACGTTTGTATTGAAAATTCTGATCTTGGTGTTGGTTGACATAAAGTTGTTTTGAGTTCCAGATGTTCCTCAGTTGTAAATATGCTGCTTTTGTTTTGCCGATCCATGCCTTCACATCTGCATCAGATCCACTCTGTTCATCAATGATGCTGCCCAAATACGTGAAGGCTGTTACATCTTCCAATTCTTCACCATCAATTGTGACTGGATTGGTGCATGCTGTGTTGTATTGGAAAATCTTGCCTTTCCCTCTGTTTATGTTGAGACCTACTGCTGCTGAGGCTACTGCTACACTAGTTGTCTTCTCCCGAATTTGTTGTTACGTGTGCGATAGGAGGACCAGATTATCTGTGAAGTCTAGATCGTCCAGCTTCATCCTGGTTGTCCACTGTATCCTATGCGTCCCTGAATGTGTTGACCTCTTGATGATCCAGTCAATCTCCAGCAGAAAGAAAAATGGTGAGAGTAAGCAACCTTGCCTGACACCGGTCTTTACTTCGAACGACTTTGTCAACTGTCCTCCATACACGATTTTGCAGTGTAATCCATCATATGAACTCTGTATGATATTGACTATCTTCTGAGGCACGCCGTAGTGTCGAAGAAGTTTCCATAGTGTTGTTGATTAAATCATTTGTTGATTCATCAGCAATCATAGGATCAAAGCTTTATTTATTCTAATTACCATAATTCTTGATATAAATCAAATACACTATGAAGTTGTTATTTGAATGTAAACTATTTACATACACGGTAGTTATGTGGTGCATCCTACTTATATTGATATAAGTAGTATATGACGCGAGTCAGGAATGTAATGTCTGGCAGCAGAAGATGGGGAAGATCAAGAAAGGAAGAGCGGGAATAGAAAGCAATTAGAACAACGAAGTTCGAGACAATTATTGAACATTTTGCAAATTAAGTATTATAGTATGGTTTTTCTATTTTACCAAGTAACTCTGTAATTGTGTGCTAAATATAGTTCGGTTGTCCTCACCTGTGTTCTGCTTCACTACAGTAATACTTAAGATTGATGCCTTCAAAATATTTTAAATTACATAAAACTACATATTGGCTAAATAACTGTTTTTCCAGTCTTCTTATTGGAAACAAATCCGTTTTATAAAATATATTAAACAATTAAGTCGCTTATAGTTTACATCATGGATTGATTTTAATTTAATTACTGGTGAGGCGCTAAAAGCATTAAATAGCCGTTTTCTCCTCGAATGGAATTCGTTAGAAGTATTCATTCATTAGCCCTCCTAGGATCAAACCGAATACATCTAGGTTTCACTGTAATACATATATAAACAACTCACTTTGAAGAATGGTCATCGTTAACTGCCATTAATGATTATTAACTTTTAAGCTTGACATATTTGAACTCTATCGATCATGGTGATTTCACGAATTAAAAATTTAGTCGCTCGCTATAAGGTTCATTATTCAATCCTGGGGGTGAAATAACTCATCAGTGTTTCTCTATTTTTTTTATTGAAATCACGAGTCAATTGAAGCTAGACCACCATGAAAAACCCGGAAGCACTGGACGGCCGATTCGTCCTAGTATGGGACTCCTCAACAGTGCGCATCCATGATCATTCACTCCGCGAGATCCGAACCCAGGATCTATCAGACTCGCGCCAGGCGCTTAACCAACTAGACCACTGAGCCGGCATCCAATGGTTTTAATGTCTGATCTCAACCAATCCACGAAATCGCGCAATCATCTTCCATTGTACTAAGATAGACACTTGTTTCTACCCGACACGGATTAGCTCCACTGGTCACGGCTTCTCACCAGAACCCCGAGAATTTTCTCATGAAGCTAGTCACTAGTCAGCACATGATAATAATCAGTTTAGGGGTTGTGGAGATTGTTAAGTTTTTGATTGAAATCATCAGTCAATTGAAGCTAGACCACCATGGAAAACCTGGTTCATGGAGTAATATTAAGTTATAATGTAAATTGTCCAAGTTAGTAAACTTAAAAAACTCCTAAATTTTCTTACTATGTTTCTGAATGACATAAACTTCAGTATGTACTTTTACCTATTATATACGGTGACGTAATCTATTTCATTATGATTATTGACTCAAATTACCTTGATTAGTTTATCATTTTTGTATACATATTCATGTACATTAGATTAATAAATGATAACAATCTAATTATCAGAAGAAGTTTTGTGGAGATTTTAGAAATTTCGCTAATTGAAATCATAAGTCAATAGATGCTAGACTTTCATGGAATACCTGGAAGCACTGGACGGCCGATCCCGCATCCCGCGAGATTCGCGGATGCGCACTGCTGAGGAGTCCCATACTGGGACGAAACAGCCGTCCAGTGCTTCCTGTTTTCCATGGTGGTCTAGCTTCAGTTGACTCATGATTTCAATCAGTGAAACAATCTAATTGTTTGTTTAAATATATTCTTAACATATATTGAAAGTTTTATATGGTTAAATGTATGCACATGATCAATAAAACCTAGGACAATTTTATGGTTTAAATCTATCGACATTTAATTAAATACAATATAATTTATTTATGATTTTCTTTTTATTATTTTTTCCCCTCCATTTTCTCTACGTATTTTTTTAGTTCAGTGTTAACTATAAAATTCGTTTAATTGAAATTGAGCTCGTTTTATTGATTGTTAATGTTGTAATATAAAACCAGCTCATATCTATTATGGAACTTAAATAAATTGATATTTTAATTAATAAGCACAATTGGATGGTGGTGGATAGTAGTGAAATCCAGGATGTGCGCCACTTCGTCCTGATTGTGACTCGTTCGCTGGATGTACCTGGCATCTCAGCATTGATCTTCACTCTGGGACTTAAACCTAGTACCGTTCACTTCAGACGCCACCGCGTTATCTACTTAGCTACGGAGTCCTGATAACCACTTGTTTATGCAGTCGGATGAAGTATAAATTCACTCGATATTGTTTTACTTGTATCTTCCAATTGTTATTTAGTACTGTAATTGATCAATCTCCTATTGGCATACGTGCATACTATGCTTATTGCCTCAATATTGCTTTAATTCACAAGTATTATATGTAAATATGGATAATGGCTAGCAGTGGAATCGAGGACGCGTGTTTCATCCTAATTGAGACTCGTTAGCATCTCACTGTTGATGCTTACTCTGTGACCGTTCACTTCAAACGTCATCACGTTATCCACTTAGCTACTGAGTCCTGATAGCCACTTGCTGATCAATTGCAGTCCTAAATAAGAATGGGAAGATACAAGTAAACAGCATCAAGTGGAGATATTTAATTTCGTTTATATTATTCTATACTACTAATTTGAATGAATTTGTATTATTTTATTATAAAAAGTTTTTTAAAATAAAATATTAATATTCACATGTGTATAGTTTAAATGAAAAAACTTTTTTCAATACTCTTCAAACTACTATAAGTAATAACAGAGTAAGCAATTTATCTCTAGTTCTGTCTTTTTTCTACTGACATATTTCATTACGTTAGTTCATTAATTAGTAAGTAAGTAAGTAGGTAACTGTTTATTAATATAATTACAAATCATTTATTACATAATTGATTTGGATTTTAACTTCAAACTTCAGATTAAATTCAGCGAATATAATTTACTTACACCTATTACCCCAATCCAGCATAGGCCACTGAACAGCAGTCTCCATTTCTTGGCGTCATTGTTCTTCGGTCTTCCTTTTCTCCTTTGTCCCTAAGGATTCCAAGTGAGAGCTTGCCTTGTGACGCAGTTGAATGCCTTAATCAATATGTGTCCTATCCAGGTGATAAAAAAATGCATGCTAGTGAATAAAGAAAGATGATTAGTTCGAATTATTGTATATACATGATAAGACCACTTAGTCAATTAAAGAAAGGATAAAACATACAATACTACATAAAATACTGAATCATCAATCATTTATTATTTATTCAACACTGATCATGATATACAAATATTGGCTAACATAAGTAATGTAAAGAAAGTAATTAGTTAACCAGAAAAAAATATATACCTTTAAACCATAAGATACGTAAGTCATAATGTATTTAATTATAAGATAAAAATGTTTGGGAATATAACTTTTTAGAAAATAATCGTCCAATATTGGTAATCAAAGCAATAATATAACGTACACTTTTCAAATAAACATTCTACTACTTCAGTTTATTTATTCATTGAACATCAGTCTATAAATAAATATTAATTTCAATGGTTAAGATCATGAATCAGCTGAAGCTAGACCACTATGGAAAACCCGGAAGCACTGGACGGCTGTTTCGTCCTATTGCGGGACTCCTCAGGTCTATTGTGAGATAGTAACTCACTGAAGACAATGGTGAATGTGTCGCTCAATTTCGTGGATTAGTTGAAGTTAGACATTAACAAAGTTGGATGTCGGCTCAGTGGTCTAGTGGTTAAGTGCTCGCGTGCGAAACCAGTAGGTCCCGGGTTCGAATCTCACAGGGGGCGAGGTCGTGGATGCGGACTGCTGAGGAGTCCCACGACACGACGGAACGGCCATCCAGTGTTCCCACGTTTTCCATGATGGTCTAGCTTCAACTGACTCATGATCTTAACCATTGAAATTACTATAATATCGACAAAACCCATCTGATATTAAATATTACTTAAGTAGTAATGAAGGGATAAATGGAAAAAAAAAGTAATTTGATTGATTCATTAATTATTTCTTAACCAAATATCATGGAATTCAATAAAACAATGTCAATTTCTTGGTTTAATTAAGATTTAATATAAGATAGTTAAAAAGAATTCTAAAAGAAATCAGGAAAATAAAAAAAAATTTACTGTCATATATATATATATATATATATATATATATATATATATATATATATATATAATTGTTAAATAAGATAAAATGGAATAAATAAGTTCTTCTATTGCACAAGCAACAACAAATGCAGGAGAAGACGACCAGTGTAGTAACAGCCTCAACAGCAGTAGGTTTCAACATACACAAAGGGAAAAGCAAGATTCCCCGATACAACAATGCATGCATCAATCAAATCGAACTTGATGGAGAAGATTTGGAGGATGTATAAACCGTTACATATCTGGGCAGCATCATTGATGAACACGGTAGATCTGATGCAGTTGTGAAGGCGTGGATCGGCAAAGCAAGAGCGACATATCGAGAATTGAAGAACATCTAGAACTCAAAACAACTGTCTGTCAACCAACACCAAGATCAGGATTTTCAATACAAATGTCAAGACAGTACTACTACGAAAGCCATCATCCACAAGATACAAGTGTTTATTAACAGTTAGCTATACAAACTACTTTGGATCCGTTGGCTAGACACCATCAACAACAACCTAGTGTGGGAGAGAACAAATGAGATTCCAGTGGAGGAAGAGATCAGGAAGCGCTGGAAGTGGTTAGGACACACATTGAGGAAAGCACCCAACTGCGTCACAAGACAAGCCCTGACTTGTAATCCTCAAGGCCAAAGGTGAAGAGGAAGACCAAAGAATACATTACATGAGAAGAATGAACAACAATTGTATATAACTAGAAAGGAAGGTCCAGAACAGAGTGGGTTGGAGAATGCTGATTGTCAGCCTACGCTCGATTGGGGAGATGAACCAAAAGAATGATCATAATGTTCGCAGCATGTTTTAGAGTAAACTGTTAGTTAATCACCATAAAAGTTTGAATTTCATTGAAACAGGTGATGCTGGCTAGCAATGGAATCCAAGAAGTGAGTCCCGTCCCATGTAGGACTCGTCATCTGGATGTACCCGCATCACGGACTTGGTGTTTATTTCAGGACTCGAACCCACTACCGTTCACTTCGAAAACCATCATATTATCCACTTTGCTACTTAGTCCAAATAGTCCGTTAGCTTTTGCATTGGGGTGAATTTAATTTATTACTGACCCAAGGAGGATGGAATGTGCGTCCTGGATTCCACTGCTAGCCACCATCCATCTCTGCTTGTGAATTAAAGCAATATCGAAGAAATTCACACAGGATACCAAAAAAAGACTTATCAGTTTCAGTCCTAACCATCAATGAGAAGATTCAAATAGCAATACAAAAAAATAAATTATAAATTTCGACATTGTATTTCAACCAAATAACTGTTATGACTTTATACCCAGCTTATTATCATGTGATTTATTCGTCAATCGAAATGTGACGTATTCAATCTTAGTACTATTCCAAATCAATGACGTTCGACCGACATGGACAGTCTAGTTTCCTTATTGGTCCTTTGTTCGTCTAGCTCGTCCAGTTGAGTCCAGAATACCAATAACAGATCCCACTATGCGAATCATTTATTTCAAAAATACTTGGTTTATATACCAACCAAACAGACCTCATCACACCATAAATTAGGAAATAACATTTATACATGATCAAGCCAAAATGTAGCTGTGAATGTGTGAGACTGTAATCAATAAACCTGATATAACTTAAGAATAGTAAATCGTATAATAATGATTGGTTGATCGATTGACTGATGAGTTGTTGTTATTGTTGGGGCTTTTTCATTAAATCACATTAATATTACTTATTGATGAGTAAATATACACTGAGAAAACAGTAGTTAGTTGTGTTAATTGTTAATCATTTGATAATTGTTTATTATGTAATCCATTGTATCAATAACCGCTTCATTGTTCTAAATCTGCTAGATATATATATATATTTCAAGTGATCTTCAACTGATTTATCTTTCATTTTCTTCATTTGTTTGTTTTTAAATCTTTGCGTTGTCAGTATTAAGGTCTGAATTTCGACCAATCTCTTCTTAAACATATTCATCCTCAGAGGATTGCGTTGATATACATATTAAGTTACAAGTGTTTCAAGTGAAAATGAACAGTGAATAACAGTGTAATCCAGGCTCTCGTATAGCCCTATATACGACGCATCTGGTGGATACCGCTGTATCCTAGTATTAATGTTCACTTAACAACTAGAAGATTCCAAAACTTACCAATAAAAATAATATAACGTATTCCCGTGCAAAATCTGGTGTCTAGTTGAACTTAACAGTTTAATCGATAATTCATTGAACATTTGAAATGTAAGGTGCTGAGTTCACATCTTGATGTGAAAATAAACAAAGGGATGTGTTAGATTCATCCAGATAATGTGTTGTATATAAGATAAAACTTGCTTCTTGGATTTTATTGCTAGCTGTTATCACCATCGAAAACCTAGAATTACTGGACAACCGTTTCGTCCTAATATGGTACTCCTCAACAGTGTCCATATACACGGTCGTCCAGTATTTCTAGGTTTTCAATAGTGGTCTAGATTAAATTAACTAATGAATTCAATTGTTAAGATTATTACAATCCTTTTGATTCCTACGTAATCTCATATGTTATTTAGTCTTAAATTCATTTATGAAGTAATCTTTTTTATCCTCCTATAGACCTATATTTTCCAGAAAAACAATCATTGATATATTCCAGTCAGTCATTTACAACCTAGGACCAGGCATATACATGCATCGGTTCAAGTTGCCACATCTCATTAGCACAGCAAGATGAACACCGAATTCATAGAAGCAGTTAACTCAATGGTGTAATATATGAAGGAAAGATTGCATATAAGGATATAGAACAGGAAGAAAGAATTAGTTCGTAGAAAGAAAGATTTGAAATAATTTTAGTTTCATAGTTTAAGAGAAAACAGAGAGTGTATACAGATACACCATTTTGATCGATTCTGAGCCATGTCACCCACAGTCTCCAACTATTGGTTACGATAGTCACTCGAACGTCAACCAAGTAATCTGCATCTATCAACATGGCTCAGAATATATATATATATATATATATATATATATATATATATATATATATATAATTAATAACTAATATACTCCTATTTACTTTCTTTTATTTACTTAATAGAAGCAAATCCTGAAAAATTCAATAGTCGTTTAAAAAATAAATTATTTTACGCTGGAGTAAGTTCAATAAATGATGTTACTGCATAATTCTATTTTGAAATGTTATAGATTATTTTGATTACATTTATACTAGACAATTCAATGAGATTAAAAGGGATAAACATTTGTTCTAAACTGACATTCGTATAATAATGTTCATGTTGTATTTACAGCTTAGATTTTTGATATACTATGTACTGCCCCCCGGGTGGGCTCGAACCACCAACCTTTCGGTTAACAGCCGAACGCGCTAACCGGTTGCGACCATGGAGGCCCATCTTGTACCAATATTTATGTGTTCAAATAAATATAAATAAAAAAAAATACCATTTACAACTTGAACAGTCGAATATTAGAACCATCCAAGAGTCAAATATGGTACAAAACTATCAGGTATTTATAGTTTTTAGTAAAATCGAAATTATCATTATAATCATCCAATCCACATACAAGTGGGGATTTTAGCATTTGCCCAATAGGGAAAGTTATGTGTAGAGATTCTGGAACTTTCTTCTGAAAGATGATTGGATAGAATATTTTCAATTCTTTCTGAGCTTCTTACAGCTTCCTCGATTTCACCATTGGGCCATCCCCACAGTTCAGCTAATTAAAGTATCTTAATCAAAAATGTTGTAACATAGTACAATTGAATAAATGTGATCATAGATGACGTATCACACTAGTTCATTAACATAGTGAAAGTTTATTCCAATATAGCGTTATGTTAAAAACAACTATTTTGTTATTTGACAAAGAATTGGTGAAACAGTCGTTCAGTACTTCCAGGTTTTCCATGGTGATCTAGCTTCAATTAATTCATGATCTCAACTATTAAAAAGAAATATTTGTTTGTTTTCATTTTCGTAAACTTAAGTGTATTCTTTATGTACCAGTCGGTCTTGATAACATTCCAGATATATTAATCAGCTCAACAACAAGACTAGGTTTATCTTAACTTAGGAATTCTCAAAGTACTTCAGGATAATCATGTTCATAATTAATTTAGCAAAATATTATTATGTAATGTTTCAATCCACAGTTTTATTCTTAATTCTTAATCTCTTCACATGATCATCTTCGCATACTTCAAAAAGAAATCAACCTGAGATTAATTAACTAATTTTAACTTTGTTTCACTGTCAAAAGTTAAACACGGATATATGTATGCCAGATGGTTGATTTAGGTAGAGTTTTGTTCTCCGAGTTGGATAGTATGATCATGGAACTTTCATTATTCTTCTGAACAACGTCATCAACACAAACTCCAGGTAGAAATGAAGTGTTCTAGTCTCTTTACATATGACTCATACATTGTCTTGTCGAGCTCGATCATAATTGGTTATTGTTGACCTTTAACCTTTCATTGTCTACCTCTTCATTTTGATTGTGTCTTCACCCAAAAGTTAAACGCATTTCAACTGTTTCACATAATCGAATCACTTAGTTTCTAGTTATGTATCAGCGCACTAAAAAAATGTCCTGACCAAAGCCAAAGGTTGAACCTAGCAATTTCAAATAAATTGAACATTGGGTGGAAAGCTAATAATAGATATATTTTTTTGTCATATCTAAATGAGTAGGAAGTTGTGTCTCTGATGTTTCGTGACTTAATGTAAGTCACTTCTTCAGAGTTAATAAATAACAGAATTAAATTAACACAAGTTTAAATAGTACAGTTCTTTTGTTATGATAAAAAATGTATTTATTATCATTCCTAACCAAAATGTCATGTTTATCACTTCTTCTTCTTCTTCTTCTTCTTCTTCTTCTTCTTCTTCTCATTATTATTAAGTTTAGGCGTTGTCACTGTTAAGGATTTCAATGAATCCTTAATTCTAACTTGATATGTTCTGTAGATGCTTTGGAAGAAATAACATAGCTGTTTTTCTAAATAAATAACTCAGTTTCTAACAGTGCTGGTCACAGATAACAGGAACTTTGTACTGCCCAAACAGCTGGTTGATATTTTAAATTGTGAAAAGGTGCTACCCTAGTTCATATACCGTAGATTTTATCAGTTATCATAAAGATCAGTGGCAGACATTATTGATGAGTACTAACTGATAAAGATTACCTGTCGGCTAATTTTGATCACTTAATAAAGAGCCTTAAATTTTTCGCGATTTCAATATAGTCAGCAAAGGATAGTTAGGTTAAGATGATTTGTCTCAGTGTTGAGTGCTTTTAGAGGTATGAGGGCGGTTACCACTTCCCGGTTACCTGAAAAGGAAATTGGGTTAGAGGTAGTCTCGGTGACCTGAAAGCGTGACCACAGTGCCAAAGGGACAACTACTTGAGGCCTTTTGTGGGTGATTTTTGTGTTGGCTCGTACTTGTCGGGACCTTGTCGCGGGAGACGGAAATCCGTGGGATAAGGTGAGGTGTGTGTTTCGAGGGTCAACCTTTCCTAACCCCACCCTTCTTTTGTTGGAAGGCAGTATTGCTGTGATGCTGGTTGTGTGAAGAAAACACCTTAGTGCCACCAAGCCTTTGCATAGTCAGCAGCGCGACTTCTCCCTTGGACCTTGGGTTTGCTTCCTATCAGTCTTACCGTTCTTCAACCAATCTACCTGGCCGTGTATTACCTTGAGAAACAATTATCCCAGGTAGTATTTGTTATATCCTAGTGAAGATTAAATTACGAGTAAATTTCGAGACCTATTCATGGACTAATATTATCTATATATTCTTATGGTATAACTATTCAGTAATTAGATTGTGTATATTTATATTCCCCTTATTATAAGCTTCGTTTTGGCCTATAGACTATTATTGTACGAGTTACTGTTCTTATGTTATACTTAGTTTATTAATTACTGTCTCCCACGTTCACAGCCACTTTTGGCTTTATTGTGTATGAATGTTATTTCTTATTTTATGGTGCGTTGCGGTCTGTTTGGTTGACTTATAAACCTTGTATGTCTGAAATAAAAGAATACTCATCGTGGAGGCTGTATTGACATTCTGGACTCAAGTGGACGGGCTAGGCGAGCAACGGACCAATAGGACATCATTAGTTTAGTACAGTACACAGGCGAATAAGTCATATTTTGATTGGCGAATAGATTATGTGATAACTAGCGGGTTATAAAGTCACAAACAGTATGATTGGATTAGTTCATCACGATAAGCAAGTCAGACTAACACTTTAACATTAACAGTAACAGTCGAAGCTATCTACAACTGGTTTTATTTTGTAAGCTCATTAATATTCAAGAAAACTTTTAAAACACATCAATGTGTAACTTCAAATTGAAATACTTTACTCATTCCATAATAACTTAGTAATTGTCTGAAATTTACTCGAAAATAAGAATTATACACATCTGTTGTACACCTACATTATTGCGAATATTAATTCGTTAATTGAATAAATCATATCTAATATGAACATATTGTAGATTAAACCTACCAAAGTCTTCACTAATGTTTTTTTTTCTTTTTATCTAAAATGAAGAGGAAAAGAGATTATTTAAATAGTTATTAGTATAGAGGTTGTGTAGATTATTAAGTTTTGATTGAAACCATGAAACGACTGATGTTAGATCACCATTGAAAACCTGGAAACACTGGACGGCCGTTCCGTTCTATTATGAGACTTTTCCTTGGCAGTGTGCATCCACAATTCCTCTCGCGGGATTCAAACCCAAGTCTTTCAGTCTCACGCGCGAACGCTTAATCTACTGGACCACTGAGCCACAATGGGATGAAACGGGCATCCAGTGCTTCCAGGTTTTCAATGGTGGTCTAAAATCAATCGATTCATGGTTTCAATCAAAAAAATATTAAAATATTAATTTTTTTGTTTACATTATTTTTTTAGCTTGGTGGTAAAGATCTACTTCGACGAAGTTGGCGTGATCTATCAGAACATATTACACTTATTGTAAGTTTATAGTTAATATTAGTTTAATTGACATTATTATTACTTTGAAAGAAGAATTTTGGTAAGACTATTAATTATGGATGACCATTTGAGCGACACTTAAGTGACGTTGAGAGTGTTCACCTAGTAACTAGGACTATATGAGGGTTATAAACAAATGTGAGGAATTAGAATTATGATTAACAGTTGATAATTAAGGTAAGGAATTAGATTTAGGGTTTTCATCATGAACTGATATCAGCTATAATGCTGAAACTTTATTTAATCAAATGGATGAGTGAATTTTGCGCCAAAAATTCGAGACGTATTATGTTGTATCTGATTGATTCGTCCATAAATTGTAGTTTCTCCATAATCTTCATTGGAATACTAGTAAATGAGTATAATTACTGGTGTATTAATAAGAAGAGACTTATTAAATGAAGTTCAACGGATTAAGAAGTACACATAAGAACGTGTGTATATTTAATTTTGATATTCTAAACGGAACGGAATCAGTCTCTTTGAGAATATAGGCTTCTTCAGTGTATGCCTTCATATATTACAGGTAGTTGCTTGTTTAACCATAGAATATACGTAAAACTGTTTGACAAATGAGATGTACCCTATGGATTCCATTGGTAACAGTTATATAAAGTTTATTTTAAAGGTGTCGGTGTTTACATATGAAATATAATAATGATATCATGAACTAACTTCAGTTAGATATCTAGTAGTAACAAGAAAGTACTGGGCAACTGTTTAATCTTAGCATAGGACTTGTTAACAATGTGCATCCACGACCACACCAAGCGATTGGACACAGGAACTTTGGTCTCGTGAGCAAATGCCTAACCTTTAGATCGCCGAACCATCATGCAATAGTTTAAATATCAAACTTTAATTAATTGGTGATAATAGACAACCATTTTCTACTGCCTTCGGTGGGTGATAGCCTCACACTAAACGTGGTTGGCCTCTTTTAGTCACGGTCTGTCACTTTGTCATCTCAAAATTCATCACTGGTAGTAAAATAATCATCATCGGCACAGGAGATTTAAAGAGATTTTAATAACAAAAAAAAACATCCTGACAAACTTTCAAAGTGATGAAATATCATACCCTACTACTTTTTTTGCTCACAATGTCTCTGTCGTATATTTGTACATGAATTTCACATTACAACTTGTAGATTTCAATTTAGTTCTTGTTATCTTATTTTTGAGGGTCCCTTTGACATTTTACACATTTTAACTCATATACATAAGAAGAGTTTTTATGGATATATTATAGTAATGTCAACAGTTGAAATCATGAGTCAATTGAAGCTAGATCACCACTATGGAAAATCTGGAAGCACTGGACGACCGTTGCGTCCTATTGTGGGACTCCTCAGCATCACTTCAAAACTTTTAGTTAATATCATTAAAAAATAAAGTTAATTCATTAAAACATTAATTGGTCAATAACTCATTTTTATTTATTCATATTTTCCTTTAAATACTTAGAAGTAATTATTATAGGAATTACTACATAGTCAAACTGTGGAAATCTAACAATTTATTTCGCCATTTAAATAAATGATCATAAAAATTTGATAGATCTTTTCAAAAGCATTCATCAAATATTATTGTCTAATCAAGAACTAGTGAATCCTATTTATCTGTATTCTTATAAAGCTATCCACTGATAAAAATGAATGTAATCCATTAACTTCACTTGATATTGTTTGTTTGAATCTTCCCATTGATGTTTAAGACTGTAATTGATCAATCTCTTATTGGCATATAGTCATCCTGTGCGTATTGCCTCGATATTGCCTTAATTCACAAGCATTATATGTAAAGATGGATAGTTAACGGTACTGAGTTCGAATCCCAGAGGGAACATCAACTCTGAGGTGCAGGTACATCCAGATGACGAGTCCCAAATAGGACGAAGTGCCAGGCGTCATGGATTCCACTGCTAGCCACTATCCACTAACGTTTGCTAATGCAAATGAATAACATGATTCGTTCCAAACATTAATAAATGTGTACAGTTATAAATGTACTCTGTCAAAGACTATTGTAATAAAACTAATCTACTGTATCTTAGGTATTTTTCTCTGAGATTATCAGTAACTACCATACTAAATAATTTTTATCATAAATAACGTTTTAATGACCGAATATAAATGACGTTGATTGGTATTCAGTACACTACATCAATTCATCAATCTTATTGATTAATTTGTAAACAAAAAATGTAATACATAAAATTACACAATAAAATACTGACCAATATACTATTGTGGTGTATGCTACTTATATCGAACTAAGTAGTATATATCACTAATCAGAAGTGGAATATCTGGTAGCAGAAGTTTGAGATCAAATATGATAGCAATAAATGAACTATAAAGTTTGTGACAATCGATGAAGGATTTGTAAATAAAGTATTGGATATATATGGTTTTTACATTTTAAGAAAGAACTCTGTAATTTTAATATACATTGATTGTCCCCACTTGTATTATCGTTCACAACAACATCAATCCGTCCAGTGCTTCCAACTTTTCACTGGTGGTCTAACATCAATCGGTTCATGATTTCAATTAAAAATTTAGTAGTCTCCACAACCCCTATACTGATGATTACCATGTTCTCACTGGTGACTAACTTCGTGAGGGAATTCTCTGAGTTCTAGTAAGAAGCCGTGATCAGTGGAGTTAATTCATGTCAGGTAGAGACAGTTACCTACCTCAGTACAGTGGGAGACTGTCACGCAATTTCGTGCATTGGTTGAAATTAGACATTAATACCATTGGTTTCTGGCTCAGTGGTTCAGTAGTTTAAGCGTTCGCGTGCGAGACTGAAGGCCCTGGGCTCGAATCTCGCGACCGGGCTCGTGTGTGTGCACTTTTGAGCAGTCCCACATTAGAACAAAACGGCCATCTAGTGCTTCATGGTTTTCAATAGTGGTCTAACATCAATTGGTTCAAGATCTCAATCAATAATTTCTATCTCATTCCTGTCTGGTTTATAATTCGAGAAAAAAATGCATGTGATTTTCAGTGCACTTAACATGTTTGTATAAAATCTATAGTTTATTATTTAAAAAGATAAAGATAAAAACAAACTAAAGAAAAGAAATTGTCAAGAGATCATTAAACAGAAACAACAAACTGTTATTTAAAAAAAAGAAAAGAAAAGAAAGACAAATATGCAAATGTTAATTTTGCTCAATAGAACTATTTCATTTCATCATTTTTCTCTCCTCTTTCTTCTTTTTTCTTTGGCCTATTTATATTTACTAGAATTTAAATAATTTTTTTATTTCTTTTACTTTTTTTGTTTTTCTTTTTTTCCCCATTAATCATTGAGCATTGTACAATTCAATTTTAGTTAATAATTACTTTATTCCATGATCAAAAATCATGAGATTCTTTTTTCTCTGTTTTTTCTGTGTTCTTTTTTTTAATTTTTACTCATTAATTATCAATTGAGTGAATGAGAGAAAAAAATTACAAAAAGAAAAAGCAAAAGAAAAACTGACGATTTTATTTTTTATTGTTTTTTTTCTTCAAAAAAAGAAAAGAAAAAAAGAATAATAATTACTCTGTTTTGTGATGTCTTTTTTCTGTTTTCTTTTTTAATTGCGAGTTAAGTGTTGATCATTATGGTTTAAGTTTAATTGTTCATATTTATTCATTCATTGTGTTTAGATTATTATTATTATTATTCTTTTAACTGAAATAAAGAAACAAAAACAGTTTGAGTAGAATATATAGATAAAGAAAATAGGGAATAGAATAGTTGAGAAGAGTTAATAATTTTAATAGTTAAGATCAGGAGTCAGCTGAAGCTAGATCACCAGAGAAAATCTGGAAACACTGAACGCCCGTTTCATCCTATTGTAAAACCCTTCAGTAGGGAACATACGCGATCCCACCACCCGACATTCGAACCCAGGATCTATCAGTTTCGCGCGCAAGCGAGAAATTATTATAATACTCACAAAAACACTTCTGATATTAGTCAAAATATGCTCGTTGTTGACTGGCTTCATGATATGTTTCCTGGAGTTCTAGTGAGAAGCAGAGACCACAGGGGTTCACCCAGGTCTGTTGTGAGATAGTAAGTACCTCACTGAAGACAATTCAGGATGTGTCGCTCAATTTCGTGGACTGGTTGAAGCTAGACATTAACACCATTGGATGCCAGTCGGCTTAGTGGTCTATAGGTCAAGTGTTTGCGCGCAAGACCGGTAGATCCTGAGTTCGAATCTCGCGGGGCGGGATAGTTGATGCAGACCTCTGAGGAGTCTCAAAATGGGACGAAACGGCATTTCGAATAGAACTGAGCTGTTCAAATTCATTCATTTGAATTATGCTTCGTTTTGATCATCTTCAAGTTGTTAGTATTTACATTATCATATTTGTCTATATTGAAAACTTACCTATAGATGTTAGACTTGTGTTAAAATGAAAATATTTTTAGTAAACTTTATTTGTTCTTTTTTATTATCATAGTGTGATGATGAAGATTTAACTCCACTTATCCGTAGTTTGAAACCACATTGTATATTGTTTCTAAATATTCCAAGGTCAGTGAATCATTACCATGATGAAAAGTTACTGATTATTATTGTTATTTGTTATATCTCGATGCTTATATTCTTGATATACCGCATATAGCTTAAGCACTAGAACGCTAGTACCCTTCCAAGTCGCAATGAGAAGACCGAAGACTAGTGAAAGGACTGTTATTCTAGACAGTGTCAATTATAGTACAAAATTGTCAAGTATTTATAGTTTTTAGTAAGAAACGAAATCATCATTACAGTCCTCCAATCCGTATACAGGGGGCTATTAGCATTGTCCAATCGGGAAGCTACACGTAGGGATTCTAGAATATTCTTCCAAAAGGTGATTGGATGCAATATCTTCGTCTCTTTCTGAGCTTCTTACAGCTTCCTCGAGTTCACCCGTGGACCGTCCTCACATTATTATTATTATTATTATTATTATTATTATTATTATTATTATTATTATTATTATTATTAGTTATCAATAATACAAAAGAAACTGACAAGGAATGTTTTTAACCTACCCGTCTTTTTGAAAATAACAGTAAAAACTGGCCTTTATTATAAATCAGTAATATGGTACTTTTTGTGGAAATTGAAGATCACGCGAATATTTATATATTATCAGTTAAAGTCTTAAGTGATCAATCAACTTTACTGATCCTTTGAATTATGTAATAAGACTTTGTTTCAATATAATCTAATTTGTGATCATTTAATTTCACTATGATGTTAGAAGATGATACTGAATGACTTCAGAAAAAACACTTACTGTTATTCATGTTGTTTGGTATTAGGCCTTAAAGTGTGTAAGTTTGCATAAAAAGAATAGCATGAACACTTCATTTTGGAATCTATGGTTTCAATACCCCTCAGTGATTCAATTACAAAAAGTCCAATTTATAACATATATATGATAATGTAACGTATTAAGACTCCTTATTAGAAAGTTTATGAATAATTGATAACAAGTTTATTTCTTATTTGATGAATAGTAATCATTATCAGTTCCATCTTATGAAGTAATAAGACTTATCTATTGAGTTATGTCTGTCCAAGAAGTTTCGTTTGAATACATAAACAAGTGATAAAAAAGTAGAAGACGGGATGAAAACCTCATTGAGAAATGATTCTGGCATACAATAGATAACTTGAAAAGATTTGGTTTCTTCTATGATATGATCGTCGTTTTTCTAGAGAGTTAGCTTTCTACCATAAAGGGTGGCTAACCCCATGCCCAGGAAGAAGCGCTGGAAGTGGATAGGACACACATTGAGGAAAGCACCCAACCGCGTTACAAGGTAAGCCCTCACTTGAAATCCTTAAGACCAAAGGAGAAGTGGAAGACCAAAGAACACATCGAGTAATGGAGACAGACATGAGAAAAATGAACGAAATTGGATAGAACTAGAAAAGAAGGCCCGTGACAAAGTGTGTTGAAGAATGATGGTCAGCGGTCTATGCTCCATTGTGAGTAACAGGCGTAAGTAAGTAAGTAATGATATAATCGTCTCGAGTGATCTGTTGTATGCCTGAGTTTTCTCTAATGGGTTTCGATCACGTCTCCTACATATAGCAGACAGTATGTAGACCCGAGTCTTTGACACCGGTTCACGTGTTCTGAACAAATTTTTAACACCGATATCTCTTTATTTACGGGGTATGACCTAATAAACTAACTTTTTCAAATTTGGTGTTTATTTGAGGTTCTTCATCTCATTCAGTTTGCATTCTTCACTGTCTGGCCACTGACACATTTTTATAATCATAAAAACGCAGATTTCTACTTGCATGTTTTATCTTATTTTCGATAGATATGGATCTGGCACCTTACCATGGGGTCAGCCAACAGCAGAATTCCAACCTCAAAGAATTGATGATGGATATATTGAAGTCATAGGTCTTACATCGACGTCATTAGTAAGTCGAAGCACTTTTATATCCTGCCTGCTGTTGTAGCGTTGAAAAATATCAGAATATTAGAAATACATCTATTTTTCTGTTGTTGCGCTAACGTCAGCCGGTTCATGATCTCAACCAAAAACTTTGTATTCTCTACAACACCATACTGATAACTACTATGTGCTCAATAGTGACTAACTTCGTGAGGGAATTCTCTGAGTTCTAGTAAGAAGCCGTGATCAGTGGAGCTAATTCATGTCAGGTAGAGACAGTTATCTACCTCAATACAATGGAAGATGGTCGCGCAATTTCGTGGATTGGTTGAACTTAGACATTAACACCATTGTTTGTCAGCTCAGTGGTTCAGTAGTTTAAGCGTTCGCGTGCGAGACTGAAGGCCCTGAGTTTTAATCTTGCAACCGGGGTCGAGGATGTGCACTTCTGAGCAGTCCCACAATAGGACGAAACGGCCGTCCAGTGCTTCCCGGTTTTCAATAGTGGTCTAACATCAATCGGTTCATGATCTCAATTTAAAACTTAAATTATAATATTGAAGTGGAAATGCTTTGAAACCTCTTTGACATTAAATTAATTATGGACTGTCTAATAAAATGTATCAACACAGGTTGCTAAGAGCGGAATCAAACAAAATAATAAAAATTCGACATAGTTTATATCCTTGGAAACAATGATAAAACAAGTGATGTCATGATACATCTTTCATAATTCTTAACAATATGAGAAATAAACTTATTTAAGATCATCCTAAAGAACATTGACAATCTACTGTGATTCGTTGAATTGAGTAATCAATAATTAGTCCAAAATCTGGTATTTGTTTAGCCTTTAGTCTTATTTAGTTTCTGTTAGTCATTTCAAACGTGACCACCAGTTTAAATGAACAGATAATAAATACTATTATGATTGCAACACAATGTAAATACGTGAATTTTGGTCATTTGTGGGTTCAATAGATCAGTGGTCATGTTAATAACTGAGACATTGAGTGAGTTTCTATAAGCCTACATACGTTATTGACAAGTCTCCATAAGCACAATTCTTAGTTTCAGATATTTCGCTTGAACAGTATCAACCATGTAGTATAGTAACTTATTTACTTGGATAACCATGATAATAGGTAGTTAGCTTGTTACAATCACCACAAAATCCCCATACTAATAATCATGATATGCTCACTGGTAACTAATTTTGAGATTGTTCTAGAGTTTTGGTAAGAAACTATGACCAATGCAGTTTAAAAGCATCCAGTGTGAAGTAACTACCCAAGTACATTTGAAGACGGTTGAGCTGTATTATCGATTTGTTCAAATTGGACATGTAAACCATTTATCCTTAGCTCAGTGATCTAGATATTAAACGTTCGCCGCAAGATCTAAAGATTCCATGTTCGATCCGTGGTTATGGTCATGTATACTCAATGCTTAGAAGTCTGTTGGTTATCAACTACATATGATGAAATTGTGATTTCTAGGTACCAAAATGTAATATTTAGTTTTATGTGGTTATTTAGTTAAAATTGCTTTATGATAAAGACTAGATTATCTAGATAAAAGAAACACATTACTCAATATACATAAAGTTGAGAAACTCTTTAGAATTCATTTTCAAACATCCAATCATTTATAATATTTTTGCTTAAATTACACATTGAAAATTACATTTCTTTTTTCAATGCATATATTGTTACCAGGCAACTTTACAAATAGGTGGACATGGTGATCGAATTTGTCAATGTCGTCGTGTACATCTTACAACAGATATAGTTATCCCTATGCAAATGGATGGTGAACCATGTCGTTTAATGCCATCAAAAATTGATGTATTCTGTTCACATCAAGCATTAGTCATACAAAAATTAACACGTTCACCTATCTCAGCTGTAACACTTAACGAGTAAGTTTATTTGTAATATATTTTTTAATTTAAATAATTTTGATATTGTTGAGGACGTTAGATCTCCAGAACTCACTTGTAAAAAGACCTAATTTTGTAATTTTATTTTGAAAATTAGGTCCTTTTCCAAGTGAGTTCTGGGAGTCTAACGTCTCCAACAGATATTCATTAAAGATTATTCAGGTAATCAGTGGAAATGATCAACAATATTAATTAGGATGATAACTTACGATTTGTTTTAGTAATTAGTATCCATCACTGAAGAGATTCGACTTTATTTAATCTTAAAGACTTATAGAATTCTATAGAGAATATTTGCATTATGATATCATAAAGTAAATGTTTACTCCTGGTTCAGATAGATCTTATCAGAGGTTAAGCGTTCGCACGCGAGACTGAAGGCCTTGGAATCGAATCCCACGAGCAGGAACGTGGATGTACACTACTGAGGAGTCCCACAATGGGACGAAATGTCCATCCAACGCTTTCAAGTTTTCAATAGTGGTCTAGCATCATTTGGTCCAGGATCTTAATCAGAAAGATCTTGTTACAATCATTATTTAATGAAAATATATTTCTTTTTTTAAAGTGAACTCGTATTTAACTCATGATACTAACGATACATGGACTGAAATGTAAACTTGTATTGTATGAGTGGTGTGAAATAGTCAATATTTCATTTACATCACTATCATATCGTGATCTGACAACCTTATTTTGACGATAATCAATAATTCAAATATAAATACTATGAAACGTAGGGTTCAGTGAATAATTACTTACTTACGTACTGACTTACTGCTGTTCCTCCCAATGGAGCATAGGCCGCCGATCAGCAGTCTCTAACCCACTCTGTCACGGGCTTTCCTTTCTAATTCTATACTATCCTTGTTCATTCTTCTCATGTATGTTTCCATTTCTCGGCGTAATGTGTTCTTAGGTCTTTCTCTTCTTTAGCATTGAGGATTCCATGTAAGGGCTTGCATTGTGATGCAGTTTGGTGCTTTTCTCAATGTGTGTCCTATCCACTTCCATAGCTTCTTCCTAATTTCTTCCTCCACTGGAATCTGGTTTGTTCTCTCCTATAGTAGGTTGTTCTTGATAGTGTCTGGCCAATGAATGTTGAGTAGTCAACTGTTAATAAACACATGTATCTTGTAACTCGCTGAAAAAAAAAAACGCTAACCAAAAAAAGATAATTCAATGAATAATAGAGTAGTTATTATACAGGGAAATACTTAAATATAAACTAACTTTTCCTCTGATTAGTGAATGTTTACAGAAAAACAAACAAACAAGAGTTTGCTTCAAGGTTTAAATAGAAACTATTTAGAAAACTTAGAAAAACTTATGACACGTGAAGTCACCGTCTACATTAAAGTTTCATCATATCTGTACTGATAACTTCTCTTGATTTCGATCAGTATTTTTCTACTTATTATCTAAAATGGGCTACAAATGAGTAGTGTTATTCTTGAGATCACTCAATGTGGTCAATACAGTCGAGTTTTATGATTATGATTATTATTATTATTTATATTTTTATAGTGGGTTAGCAGGATATCGAGGGTTAGAAAAATTAGTTCGAAATAATCTATTGTGAACAATCAAGGTTTGTTAACACTAATGTTTATTATCGGTGTCAAAATATACTGAGAAATGAATTATTTCAATAAATAATTTCATAATCAGAAGGGGTTTTGTGGAGATTATAGTAATTTTAATAATTGAGGTCATGAGTTAATTGAAACTAGATCACCATGGAAAGACTGGAAGCACTGGACGACCGTTTGTTTCTATTGTGGGACTTCTAGGCAGTGCACATACACGATCCCATCTCGCCAGATTTGAACCCAGGACCTATCGGTCTCGCATGCGAACGCTTAATTTCTAGACCACTGAGCGAACCGGCATCGAATGGGGTAAGTGTCTAAGTGGGTTAAAATCTTGTGAGGTGGGATTGTGTATGAGCACTTTTGAGGAGTCCCACAATAGGAAGAAACGGCCGTCCAGTGCTTCCACTTTTTCCATGGTGGTCTAGCTTCAATTGACTCACGATCTCAACTGTTGAAATTTCATAATCCAAGTAGAATAATGTGTGTGCGTGTAAGCTTTCATAGATAACTTGTTATGTTAGTGAAACTCTTATTTATCCCATTTTCTTGTATGCTTTGTTCGATCTATTCAATTTACTCAGCTACTGGTAAATAGAAAAATCACGCTTAACTACATGTAACTTATTTTTGTGATCGGATCAGATGTATTGACAACATATGTATTTATTTTATAAATAAGTACTCATTGCGTGTAATATACAGACATTTGTGATTAATATAAAGGCACTTAACCACTCTATGATCATCAGTGTAGGCTTGTGGAGATTGTGGATGTTCACTGCTGACGAGTCTCATGCTAGGACGAAACACTGATCGGTTCACAATCTCAATATCACACTCTGATCGTTAATACACTAAATCACATAAGCTTTAAATTATATTAGATAGAAGAATTCATATCATTTGGACAATTATTTACTTACCACAAGTAATCATTAACTAGGTAATTAATTCCAGTTTGAAATTTATCAGGAATTTCCACATATATTCGTGGAAGACAAAACTTTCAAAATTTCTGGACAAACATAACACTATTGAACCATCGAGTAGGAATTCAACAGTTATAATTTTAAATTTTTTAACTATTTTGTGACAAAACAGTCACCTTTATTTTAAGATCATACAAACACTCGGACAAAGATCACAGTGTTCACTAATCAGTAATCAATAAGTTGTAAATATATCGGTCTGACAGGAGGTTACACGACCCCTGAATAGCTCAAAGTTAATGTCTGTGATTGTGAAGCTGGGTGATATAGAGTTGAATCTTCCATGAAGTATTCGTTCACTCAAGATTAAAGGTACATCTTGCTGAAGAATGACAACTAGCTCAAGACTTAAAACTCCGCCTGTAGCTCTAATAGGGTTACTGCCGGTCCCAAGCCCGGGTAAAGGAGGAGGGTTGGGCATGGGGTTAGCGTCCCCATCCCGTAGAAAACTAACTCGCTAAAAAAACGCTTACCAGAAAAAATAATCCAAACCATTTAAACTCTGCCCTGGGAGTTAGAAGGTCTTCAGTTAGAAGAATTATGACGCTTCATGGTGAAAGCCGAGTTCCTTCGGAAGCCACGAGGCCGATGCCCCTTCTAACAACCAGAGCAAAAATTTTTATAGGTACATGGAACGTTCGAACAATGTGGGAAACCGGGAAGACCAGTCAAATAGCAATGGAAATGAGGAGATACAACTTAGCAGTACTGGGAATCAGCGAAACCCACTGGACCCAAGCTGGACAGAAAAGGCTAGCTACGGGAGAGATGCTGCTATACTCCGGTCACGAGGAGGACAATGCTCCACACACTCAGGGAGTCGCTCTTATGCTGTCCAAAGTAGCACGAAATGCACTTGTAGGATGGGAGTCTCACGGATCCAGAATCATCAAAGCATCATTCAAAACAAAGAAGGAGGGGATCTTAATGAATATTATCCAATGTTATGCACCCACCAATGATAGCAACGACGACATTAAAGATCAGTTCTACGAGCGGCTGCAGTCAATCATTGAGAAATGCCAAGAAAGGACCTAACTATTCTGATGGGAGATCTAAATGCCAAAGTCGGAATAGACAACACTGGATATGAAGATATTATGGGACGACATGGACTGGGAGAAAGAAACGAAAATGGAGAAAGATTTGCAAATCTGTGTGCATTCAACAAATTGGTCATAGGAGGCACAATATTTCCACACAAGCGTATACACAAGGCTACATGGATCTCACCGGACCACACTACAGAGAACCAAATAGATCATATTTGCATCAACAAAAAATTCCGAAGGACAATGGAAGATGTGAGAACCAGGAGAGGTGCTGACGTAGCTTCAGATCACCACCTAGTTGTAGCCAATTTAAAACTGAAGCTAAAAAAGAACTGGACAAGTGGACAAACAGCACTACAAAGGTTCAATACAGCCTTCCTTCGAGATACTGACAAACTCAATGAATTCAAGATAGCTCTCAACAACAGGTTCCAAGCCTTACAAGATCTACTGAAAGAAGAAGAAACTAGTATGGAGGACAACTGGAAAGGCATCAAGGAAGCATTAACTTCAACGTGTCAAGAGGTTCTGGGCCTAAAGAAACACCATCATAAGGAATGGATCTCTATAGAAACACTGGACAAGATCAAAGAAAGGAAGAACAAGAAGGCAGCAATTAACAACAGCCGAACACGAGCAGAGAAAGTTCAAGCACAAGCTGAATACATAGAAGCAAACAAACAAGTGAAGAGGTGCATTAGAGCCGACAAGAAGAAATACGTGGAAGAACTAGCAACGACGGCAGAAAAAGCTGCTAGAGAAGGAAATATGAAACAGCTTTACGATACAACGAAGAAACTAGCAGGGAAATACAGTAAACCAGAGAGGCCGGTCAAAGACAAAGAAGGCAAGCCAATCACCGAAATTCAACATCAGCGTAACAGATGGGTGGAATACTTCGAGGAACTCCTGAATAGGCCGGCTCCAATGAATCCACCGGACATCGAAGCAGCACACATAGATCTTCCTATAGATGTCAACCCACCAACGACGGAAGAAATTAGAATGGCCGTCAGACAAATCAAGAACGGGAAAGCAGCAGGACCCGACAACATACCAGCTGAAGCACTGAAATCAGACATCGAAGCAACCACAAGCATGCTGTACCTTCTATTCAAAAAGATTTGGGAGGAGGAACAAGTGCCAATGGACTGGAAAGAAGGACACCTCGTCAAGATTCCAAAGAAAGGAGATCTGAGCAAATGTGAAAACTACAGAGGCATTACACTACTGTCAATACCAGGGAAAGTCTTCAACAGAGTGTTGCTGAACCGGATGAAGGATGCAGTAGACGCCCAACTTCGAGATCAACAAGCTGGATTCCGTAAGGATCGGTCGTGCACAGACCAAATTGCAACACTACGGATCATCGTCGAACAATCAGTGGAGTGGAACTCATCACTATACATCAACTTCATTGATTATGAAAAGGCATTCGACAGTGTAGATAGGAGGACATTATGGAAACTTCTTCGACACTACGGAGTTCCTGAGAAGATTGTCAACATTATCCGGAACTCATACGACGGACTACAGTGCAAAGTAGTGCATGGAGGACAGCTGACAGATGCATTCCAAGTAAGGACTGGAGTCAGACAAGGCTGTTTACTCTCTCCCTTCCTCTTTCTTCTGGTGGTCGACTGGATTATGAAGACCTCGACATCTGAAGGAAAACACGGAATACAATGGACAACTCAGAATCAATTAGACGATTTGGACTTCGCAGACGACCTAGCCCTCCTATCACGTACACACGAACAGATGCAGATGAAGACAGCCAGTGTAGCAGCAGTCTCTGCATCAGTAGGCCTCAGCATACACAAAGGGAAAACCAAGGTCCTCAAATTCAACACGCAGAACAGCAATCCAATCACTCTTGATGGCGAAACTCTGGAAGATGTAGAGTCCTTCACATACCTAGGAAGCATCATCGATGAACAAGGAGGTTCAGATGCAGACGTAAAGGCGAGGATCGGCAAAGCAAGGGTCGCATTCCTACAATTGAAGAACATATGGAACTCAAAACAACTTTCAACCAATATCAAAGTGAGAATCTTCAATACGAACGTCAAGGCAGTTCTACTGTATGGAGCTGAAACTTGGAGAACTACAACAACCACCATCAAGAAAGTACAAGTATTTATAAATAGCTGCCTACGCAAGATACTCAACATCCACTGGCCGGATACCATCAGCAATAGCCTTCTGTGGGAGAGAACAAAGCAACTTCCAGCTGAAGAAGAAATTAGGAAAAGACGATGGAAATGGATAGGACATACATTACGCAAACCGTCAAACTGCATCACGAGGCAAGCCCTAACTTGGAACCCTGAAGGGAGGCGAAAAAGAGGAAGGCCAAAGAACACATTGCGTCGGATTATAGAAGCAGATATGAAAAGGATGAATTACAACTGGACGGAGCTAGAAAGGATTGCCCAGGACAGGGTTGGATGGAGAATGCTGGTGAGTGGCCTATGCTCCTTCACGAGGAGTAACAGGCGTAAGTAAGTAAGTAAGTAAGTCAAGACTTAAGTTAGTAAGACTACCATCTGACTATACCCTAATTGTTTAATAACTACTGCTTAGTGATAGAATTCATAATTATTCGTAAGATTTCAAATTAATTCACAATAAAATATGGTTTTATTTTATTATGGACAAATCCAAAAATTGCAGTAGTCTATATTATCAACTAAGCTTACAGTATTGTTCTGCTCAATTTATCATTCATTACATTGATATGAAAACTAGTCAAGCAAACGGTGAAACGCCTATTATTACGTCTACAAATCACAAATGACGGAAATGCATTGACCATAACATATTATCTTAACTAAACGAATATGGTTTTTGTAGTTCGTCAGTTGTCTCATTAAAATCGAACAGTTCATTATTTCCTCTTTTTTTTCTTGTAAAGAAAGAAATTATGAAATAACTTATTGAGATCATGAACCAGTTGATGTTAGACCACCATTGAAAACATGGAAGCACTGTACGGCCGTTTCGTTTCATTGTGGGACTCCTCAGCAGTGCTCGTCCACGATCCCGCTTGTGGGATTCGAACTTCATACTGATAATTACCACGTGCTCACTAATCATTAACTTCGTGAGGAAATTAACAGAGTTCTAGTGAGAAGCCGCGATCAGTGGAGCTAATCCGTGTCGGATAGAGACAGGTATCTACTTCAGTACAATAGAAGATGATCGCGCAATTTCGTGGATTGGTTGAAGTTAGACATTGACACAGTTAGATGCCGGCCGGATAAATGGTCTAGAGGATAGGCGTTCGCGCGCGGGACTGGTAGGTCCTGGGTTCGAATCTCACGAGGCGGGATTTTTTTCATAAGTGAGCTTTGTAAGCTAACAAAACATCTGTAGATTTTGATAGAATAATCCAGTTAATTAGCGAGTAGTTACACTTTACAGTTACCTAACATTTAACAATAAACAAAAACAAAACATTGTCAGATCATTTAACTTTTTATAGGTTGTTTGAATCTTCTCATTGATGTTGAGGATGAAAATTGATCAGTCTCTTATCAGTACACGTGTGTACTATGCGGACTGTCTCGATATTGTTTTAAGTCAAAAGCGTTATAAGCAGAGATTGGTGTTGGCTAACATTGAAATCCAGGACACACGTTTCGTCCAATTTGGGACTTGTCAGCTGGATGTACCTGCATCTTGTTCACTTCGGGATTCGAACCAAGTACCATTCTGTTTATGACGTTTATGACTCAAAGAATTGCCGAGGCAATATGCCAATAAGAGGCTGATTAATTGAAGTTCTACACAACAATGGGAAGATTCAAACAACCAATACAGAAATGAATTAAAACTTCACCCCACTGCACAAAATAGTGGCTATCTGGACTCAGTAGTTCGTTTGAGTACCGAATTGAACATCAACTCTTAGTTGGATGTACATCCAGCTGACGAGTCCCAAATAGGATGAAACGTGTGTCTTTGATTCCATTGCTAGCCACCATACTTCTTTTCTTATAATGCATTTTCACAATGGTTATTATTTTTAACTGACCGACTTTAAATTTTTCTTCTATGAAAAACAAATACAATTCATGTAGTTGATTTATCGATCGTTTAGAGTTATAATTACTTAAGAATTGTGAAAGCTTCATGAACCAGGATAGTTTTTTTAAAAAACTTATCGGTACCAAGGTCATTTTGTTAAAATAAAACAAGGTAATTTATAGATATCAATGAAAGTAGATAACTCATTCTTTTCTAATGAAATTTTCGAATCCCACGAGCTGGATCGTGCATTCGTCCTGCTGAAGAGTACGATAGTAGGATGAAACGGCCGTCCAGCGCTTCCAGGTTTTCCATGGTTGTCTAGCTTCAATTGACACATGATATCAACCATTAAAATAATTTCTTTGAATTAATAATCTCTGAGCTCAGTGACCAACAGTATCTATAGAGGACAGAGTTAACAAATGATATACCAATAGATGTTGTTCATTTGATAGTCATTAAAGAGAAACATAACTGTAAGATATAATTTTATATCCCTATTATTAAAGGTTTGAATGATTTTGATGTCAGTAGTGACAGTTGAATATTGATCTTTTTTTTATTACTACCTGAGCGTTTTGTAGAGATTGATTGAGTGTGATCATTTTGTCACTAGTTATTATAGTATAGATAGATGGATTATACTTACTTACTTATTTACTTACGCCTGTCACTACCAATGGAGCATAGGCCGCCGACCAGCATTATCCAACACACGCTGCCTTAGGCCTTCCTTTCTAGTTCTATCCTATCGTTGCTCATTCTTCTCATGTTTGTCTCCATTTATCAACCTATTGGATTATAATTGATAATGAAATCCAGCATGTGTCACTGTGCCTTATTCGAAACTAGTCATCTGGAGCCCCCAAATGCCCTGGTACGGCCGAGAGTGGGGAGAGTCACAGCTCTCCCTCTTGAAATGCTCTCGCATGCCAGGGAAGTCCTACTCATTGCCTTCTCGTGGCGGGGGTGTTGTCTACGAAATTGAGAAGAGAAAAAGCGAATATCTGGTGCTTTAATCGGGTTGGTGGATAGGGATGATCCATCTAAGGGAGTTCGAAAACCCTCATTCCAAACCAATCGCGCACATGGGTTCCAGGATCCTGAAGGAACAAATGACATATGAACCAGTTGTTGGTCACCGGTTACCATGGGATTGAATCTCTTTACGATGCTCCACTGTATTGTGGATCAGACCTTTATATCAAAGGCTCCGGGTGTGGCCCCCTAAGAAAACCACCTGCTTCAGTTTGGGTACCCGGACAGTATGACAGTGCTCATACAAATCAAATGTGATTTGTGTGGTACATAGGTATCTGGTGCCCTCTTGTACCAATATCTATGTGTTCAAATAAATAAATAAATCAGCTCCAAATATTTGGATCCTAACATTCATATTCACAATGATCTTATCACTGAAAACTGTTTATTCTGTAAAATATTCTCTAAAATTGTTTCAAATAAAGAAAAAGTGAATATTACATAATCCCTACTTTAATACATTTCTCATATTATTTAAAATAGAATAAAGGTTGTATACTTTGATCTAAGTTTATCCTACATGGCAATATATATAATTGATTCAACATGAATAATTATTTCTGATCATAATAACTTTAAAATCGATAAAATTGTTTTCTATTTCTTTGGTAATACTAATAATAATAATAATAATAATAATGACAACAACAATAAACTCATATTGTTCTCTTTTCTTTTATGTTTTCAATTTTGTTCATATTTAATTGCCCCCAAAAATTGGTATTAATAATAATAATAATAACTTGATTAAACGTTAATTGGCTTCATTGTTTTTAACCGCTTGTGTTTATTTTTTCCCAATATTGATCAACTCTTCTGCCATGATATAAATTACTCAACGATTTCCGTTTATTTATTTATTTGTTTGTTTGTTTGTTTTTTCCTACCTGTAAAACGTTTCTGCGTGGGCGTGTTTATGTATTAATATGTTTATTTGTTCACGATAATTACATTGTTTGCTTTACGCTGTGTGTGCGTGTGTACGTGCGTGCGGTTTTCTAATAATCACTTTAATTAATATGGAATATGATTATATGATATGGGGGAATATAATTTGATTTACTCTGGTGCATTTTTTTGCGGGGGGGTGTTTTTAAACATAATTGAACCGGTGCTTATATATATAACATGTAATAATAATTATTAATAATTAAAGATTTTGCAATCATTGTAATTGTTTTGCTTAACATCACCATATTATTAGATTATGGATCATATCATCATTGATTTGTCACAGCTGATTCATCATTATTATTTCTTCTTTTTTTTCGGCATTATCTTTCAATCATTGGATATTTACTTCACTATTATTGTTTTGTTTTGTTTTATGATTATGATTACCTAATTAAAATAATTATTCATTTAATTAAGATTTATTGTTACCATCTATATCTATCATAAAAGATGACATTCTACTGTGAGATGTTTCAATCTGTTTTCGGTTGTTTCTTTCTTGTATAAAGAAAAACTATCATGAGAGTTAACAGGTAATTATGTTCTCCCTCTCTCTCTCTCTCTCTCACTCTCACTTTGTCCCTCAATCTGCATTAAGTATCTTTAAGTTTCAAGTCTTTGTATGTTACTGTTGAGTTGATCAAATTATTATGAAACCGGAAGACGAGAAATCTTTAGTTATATATATATATATATATATATATATATATATATATATATATATATATATATATATATATATATATATATATATATATGGGTAGATAGATAATAGAACGTTCTGGTTCCTATGTCCCTCTTGTTATACAAATGACTATGTATTTTGATTTTCTCAAACAATTTCCTTACAATGATTAACATCTTTAATCATTATAATTTTCTGTAATTAAATTTTTTAATATTTAATTATTATATAAATTAGAAAACAATCAATATGAAAGATCAATTTGGTATATTTGTATGTTTGTTTGTTTTTTGTCATTGTCATTGTTATTACATCGTTTGTTATTTTCTCTAAATAGCTGAATTAATTAATTGAATTGGTTTACATTATTTCAAATCTGTACATTTGTGTATTACTGATACTAATTATAAAATGGTTTAGATGAACACTAATTGATAGTTGATTATGGTTTCTTTTCTTTTCTTTTCTTTTTTTTGTATTTTACATTTTAATCTTGTAAATTTGTACTTCAATTTGTTGTACACTTTTCTTCTTTTTTCTTGTTTTGTTTTTTTCCTTTTTCATTGTTTGTTTATAAGGCTTATAATCTTATTTTGTATTTATCTATTTTTGTTTCTAAATAGATGATATCAATTTTGTATATTGAATAGTCAGTTACTTTATATGGGTAGAATATATTGTATAAACGAAACAAATATCACCGTAATCAGAGAGGGGTTATGTGAAGATAGTAGTGATTTAATCATTGAATTTATGAGTCAATTGAAGCTAGATCACCGCGAAAAACTTGGAAGCGTTGAACGGCCGTCTCATCCTAAGCAGTGCTCATCCACCATCCCACCCCTCGAGATTCCAACCCAGGACCTATAAGTATTGCGCGCAAACGCTTGACTTTTAGACCACCGAGCCGACTGGCATCCAACGATGTTAATATCTAACTTTAACTAATCCAAAAAATTGAGCGACACATTCATCATTGTCTTCAATGAGTTACTATCTCACAACAGGCCTGGTTGAATTTCACTGGTCACTGATTCTCACTAGAACTTCAAGAAATAAATCTTGTAGACAGTCACTAGTGAGCATATGATGATTATAATCAGAGAGGGGTTTTTGTGAATTTGCAAATAGTCATTTACACTTAAAAACAATACCATAGTTTGTAACTGAATGAATAATAACTAAGTATAATAAACATTCAACCCAATTGATCAATGCTTTGTAATCATTTGTAAACAAAAACAACAAAAAACACTTGTGGATTACCATATGAATTTGTTTGTTAAACTAATAAATGAATCATTAACCAATAAACAATAATGTTTATTTTGGAATATTTACATTTAACCAAGTTCAATGACATTTTTATTCTTAATTACTAAATTTTATCAGTTTAGGAATTGTGGAGATTGTTAAATTTTTGATTGAGATCATGAACCGATTGATATTAGACCATTATTGAAAAGCTGGAAGCATTGAACGGCCGTTTCGTCCTATTTTTATATAGATAAAAAAGAAACCAATCAAATTCATTCTATTTAAAATGTAGTTTAAACATTTCACAATTGTAGAAATATTAACGTAGTTGTTTAACACTTGCATTTCTTATACTACTGTTATAAATATTAACTATAGTTTGCTTATTATTGAGTAATTTATAAATCAAGTAAATGATTATACATTTCCGTTTGTTTGTTTGTTTTTATTTTTGTAGAGATGGAAACCATCTACAATGGAAAACAATTGGTGGTTATGAAACAAGAATAAATGTATTTGTGATTGCTTTAAAAGATTATAATGAAATGTCCGATGATGTAATCAGTTTACGTCAAACTGGTAAGTATAATAGTTCACTAATTAATAATGATTAATATCAGAATAGGTTTTGCGGAGACTTTAGAAATTTCACTGGTTGAAATCACCTGCTCATTAGTGACTGACTTAGAGAGATACTACTGGAGTTCTAGTGAGAAGCCGTTACCAGTGGAGTTCAACCAGGTCTGTTGTGAGATAGGAACTCACTGAAGACAATGGTGTACAGTGGCCCAAATTCGTGGGTTGGTTGAAGTTAGACATTAACACCGTTGGATGCTGGCTCAGTGGTCTAGTTGATTAAGCGCCTGGCGCGAGACCAATAGGTTGTGGATTCGAATCTCGCGGGGTGGGGGGATCGTGGATGCGCACTGCTGAGGAATCCCATACTAGGAAGAGACGGCCGTCCAATGCTTCCAGGTTTTCCATGGTGGTCTAGCTTCAATTGACTCATGATTTCAACCAGTGATATTAAAGATTAGTTATCATTGAATAACGTGATTTAAGTCATTATCAATATACTAAGTGCATCTTAAACAGTTAATATCAGTTCAAGAAATCAGCTATATGTGTGTTTAGCCGCTGATATAAACTGCACTTGTTTGTAAAGATCTCGATAAAACACATTCTAGACGATTGATTGTGTATACTCGACAATTTATTTTGCGAAACTATATTAAATATCTAACTTGGAGAATACAATTAGACCTGACGCTTAAAAATCATATTAACATACACTTTTTGTCAGATTTACCAATACCATTACTTTTTATTGAAATTATGAACTGTTCAAAATTAGAACACCATTTAAAACCTGGACGGAGTGAACAGACGTCTCGACTTGATATGGGACTCCTCATAAGTGTCTAATCGCAATCCTGTAGACGGCAATCAAACCTAAGACCTACAGTTTTGCGCGAGCGCCTAACCTTTAGACCACTGAGCCGGCACCAAACAGTGGTAATGTTTAATCTTAATCAATTCAAGACTCTATGCTACCATCTTCCGTTGTCTTCGGTGGATAACTGACTCAAAGTTTATGCAGTTGAACTCCACTGGTCACAACTTCTCACTGGAATTACGATAATCATCCGTGGAAGCTATTCACTAGTGAACACATAATAACTAACAGTATCGGATTGCAGATATAGCTGAGTTTTATTAAGATCATGAGCCAACCAATATTAGATTACTGATGAAAATCTGGAGGCATTGTACGACCATTTCGTCCTAGTATGTGACTTCGCAGCAATGCGTACCAACCACCATGGTTCCAATGAAACTCAACAATCTCCACAACTCTATACTTACTGTTACTTTTGATAAAGTCTGAGTATTGATTTCCTACAATATTTGACTTTGAAACAGACTGTAAGGTACTTTCTTATTTATAAAAATACACGTGTTACGTATGCCTGAACACTGATTACTACGACGCACAAAGCTGACTAGTGTTGGAGACGGCTGGAAGAAACTTAGAGACGATCAAACCAACCAAAACGTGGAATCAGTTCTTGAAGTCACCAACTTCTAGTCGGAGACATGTCGGTAGATGCAGATTAATTTGTTGGGGTCCGTGTGACTGTCGTAACTAATGGTTAGAGACTTCGGGTGACATGGCTCAGAATCGGTCACAATGGTGTAGGTGCATACACTTTCTGTCTTCCCTTAAACTATGAGATTAAAATCGATTCATATCTTTCTTTCTATGAACTAATTCTTTCTTCCTATACTATATCCTTATATGCAATCATTCTTTTATATACTACTACCACCACCAAATTAACTACTTCTATGAATTCAGTGTTGATCTTGTTGCGTTAATAAAGTATGGAAACTTTGACCGATGTATATATCTGTGTCTGGTCCTACGTTGTAACTAACAAACAGAATAAAGATACATATTGACGATTGTACTTCTAAAGACATACAAAACTTGTAATTGATGTTTCCAACCTTAAAATTAATGAATAGTTTTATCGTTACAAAAAATAATTATTCGTATTCTTTTCGTATTATACAAAATCTCTTTCAAATCTGTTATCTCTTTTTTTCTTTTCTTTTTTTAAAGCTGTATGGATCGGTATTATTACTGCAAAATATGATACAGACTTATCAACTGTAAGAAAAATTATTACTCAATTAAATAAAGACAATGCTCAAGATAATTTATACAATGAAAACTCTGAATCCATAGAAACTAATCTAAAAATTCGAGTTCATTTATCGGATTCTTGGGTTTTTATTGATTGTAAGTAATTGATTGTATTATACACTTTATTGTTGTTAATATTAGAAAGAATTTTGTGGATATTATTGTAATGTCAATAGTTGAGATCATGAGTCAATTGAAGCTAGACTACCACTATGAAAACCTGAAAGTGCTGGATGGCCGTTTCGTCTTATTGTGGCACTCCTCAGTAGTACGCATCTACGATCCGTCCTCGCGAGATTCGAATCCATGACCTATCGATCTTGCGCGCGAACACTTAACCATTGTTAATATTGTTACATTCCATGATGTTGTTTACTTTCCATACAGTTTATAGGAGCTCATGTACAATTGAGTTTGTTCACATTTCATTTGGCTAAGCCTTTTTTGTTAACTTATTTAACGAATAGAGTAGTCATTCGTACAATAACAACTTATATCATTGTACCTTTATTATTGTTACATTTGTATGAATTTGTACACTTGAGTATTGCTTACTGCCTACGCATATATTCATTCGGCTAGCATTATTATTAGTAGTTTAATTGATTCGATTATTCATTCATTTCCCTGGGTATATATATGTACATTTTAATCCTGTTCATTGACTCAACGACTCGCTCATTCGACTCACTGGTGAAACTTTAATTTATGGACGACCATTGAGCGACGCTAGACCGACTTTGGGAGTGTTCACTTAATAACCAGGACCTAATGAATGTTATGAACCTGTGTGAGGAATTATAATTCTTATTTACAGTTGATGATTAAGCTTAGGAATTATATTTCTGGGTTTGATCATGAACTGACATCAGCTATAATGCCAAAACTCTATTTATCCAAATGGATGAGTGAATTTCGCGCCAAAATCTGAAACCTGTTGTCTTATACCTGATTGTTTCGTCCATAAATTATAGTCTCGCCTACTCTCACGCTCATTCGCTTGCCTGATAGCTTTTCAGCACTACTCTTTCATGTTTGTTTAACGTACCTGTAATTTTGGTTATCTGTGCGTGGTGCAATAATGAACGTAATCAACACTTCGTATTCGCCTTCTAATTAATACACCGCTGAGGCATTATCTAGTGACGGTTATCAGGATGAACTATATACGAAGTTTAAGAATACCGACCACCACAAGTTACTATCAATATGTTTTATTTACAATGTTAATTTGTAAAATATGTATCTCTCATTTTTATTCCAATATAACCTAGTGTTTTCCCGTATTGATGTATGAGTAGTTTCGTTAAATAATTTGTTCTTCATGATTCCGAAGACAATTAATATGCTTATGTACAATAATTGTACCCTTGTTTTATACTTCTTGTCGACTTTATAAATCTATCGGTCAAGAATTCTGTTTCATAAATAGTTTACATGGTATTTGATTGAGTATAGAATATCATCATGTCTATACATCGTTCACAGGTAGTCCGGTTATAAACGCCAATGCTTGGGATGTATGATCATCTGAAAATCTTGTGCTTCAATTATATATACACATTTCAAGGTTATAAAACATAGTATAGAATAATATCACTGACAGTTGGGATTGTTATCTTTGAAGCATTTATACCATATGATGGAACACTTTAGTTAACATAATCGGGAATGGAAGTAGGATACTAAGTAAAGGTAACCATTAACCATAAGTTTAGGCTGGTAGAGAATGTAATATAAACGGCTATTCCTAACGTTGTCCAACATAAAAGATTGAAAGATGGGTAGATCCTTCCAAAAAAGACCATCCTTCTATTAAATCAATGGTTATTGGTTTTAAGAATGTCGGCAGGCATAAACTATAATCGTTGTCATTTTTCAGGCACAATACCTTTTCTTACTACTAGAAAATTGAGAATAATGTTAAGTAGCACTCGGTGACCGGTTTACATCATATGTATATATGTTCGAAATAAAGAAAACAAGTGTTCATATATCTATGCATATCTTTGCAGTCTTACAACAACTGAAAAAACAGGCTCTGGTCAGAGTTGCCTGAAAATTCCTTATTGGCAGCCTATGCCCTAAGTAAAGTAAAAAGGTGTGAGTAAATAGGTGATGTTGTTTAATTGTGTGACTGTAATTTACATTTACAAAAGAATATGATCGCAATCAGTTTAATCAGGCATCACCTAATCAGCAACAACAGTTTCATAAATAATACACGTATACCATAATCAATAATAATATCATCATAAGAGAATCCCACTTTCCATTATCATCTATCTATATTTACTGGATACTCAAGAATTACTTTCAACAAGGTTGACGACAACAGTTTCAGCATAATCAGGATTGTTCTAGATCCCCGAATCAGAAGTCCTTGAGGTTGCAATTTATAAAATGTTCGACTAATAATGATTTGAATTATGCTAACAATTGTTTTAATTTTCAAAATAGATAAAATATGGTCAACTTTATAGAGAAATATTACGAGCATACTCTGCTTCATTCTTGTATACAAAATATCCGACACAAAAATAAGCACAGTTAGACAAAATCAAACATAATAATGATTGTAATATATATTGTTTCTTGTTATAACTTGTGACCTGAATGTCCTGTTAATGTATAACGTAATGATACCGCCAATTAGCTAGCAGTGAATTATCGATTGGACCAATGACGCATAAAACTCGTGCGAACAGTCTGGAGTACTTATCGGTCCTGCTTCCCGCCTAGCCTAGACCAGCCAGTTAAGTTCAGGTCACCAATCTCAGCCTCTGTAGTATAAATCGTTTAGTTCAAACATACTGGGTTTATATACCAACCAGACAGACCACATCGTATCATAAAATAGGAAACAACGTTCGTACAAGATTTAGCCAAATGTGGCTGTGAATCAGGGAGATAGTATTTGATAAACAAGTTGTGGTGTGTGCTACTTATATCGACATAAGTAGTATAGGATGTTAGTCATGAACAAAATGTCTGGTAGCAGAGAGACAAAAGGATTGAACAGTAAAGAATGGAAACAGGATGAAATTTGTATGAAAATGCAAGAACAATAAAGTCTGAGACAATTGATGGACATTTTGCAAATTAAGCATTTACTATTTGATTGTTGGATTTTATTAGCAAATCCTGTAAGTTTGAGTCTAATACATTCGGTTGTCCCCACTCGTGTTCTGTTCAATATAAGGTCATAATTCAAGAATGGTAAATCGTATAATAATAGCTCATAGGTCAAAATAAAGTTTATGATAAGAGGAACACGAATATGAATAGTTCAGTTATTTAGCAATTATACGATAAAAATATACGTATAGTACTGGTCCACAAATAGATCCCAACACTTATCATTCACTATGCTTATGTAGTTTAATCACTAGCAAATGATAAGAAATATAACTGTGCAGAAATAGACTATAGTCAAGTGCATTAAACGCGGCGTACTTCCCACCGACATACTGAATATCAAATCAAATCAGGTATAGTTCATATTATAATATTCTTTTCTGTTTCTAATCTTCAATTTACCAATTATATGAATTCCTTCTATTCATTCAATCTACTATGAAAAAAAGACAAACCATTTAACGTTAGGCAAAACATGGATCAATTAATTGAACACTATACCTTCTAAGATATTGTTATATCTTATGACCGCCGATTAGGAGGTAGTGACTTATCGATCGGATCAATGACGCGTAAACACGTGCGAGCAGCCTAGAGTCCTGATTGGTCATGCTTTCCGCCTAGCCCAGCCAGTTAAATCCAGAACACCAGTCTCAACGTCTGCGATATGAATCATTATATTTCAAACATACTCTGTTTATATACGAATCAAACAGACCACATCGTACCATAAAATAGAAAATAACATTTGTACAATATTTGGCCAACAGGAAAATGACACATGAAATAAATATTGATCAGTAGGAAAATGATACCATTCCAATTCCAAAGAGAGCATTATACTTAACAGGATAATTTTTGGGATATTTTTCTGAATATCCCAACAGATATTCTAGGAATACTTTGAATAGTTGAAATATAATTAAGTATATTATATTGTCATATGTTTGAAATGTTTTAAAGTAAAGAAAAAGATTGGCATATAAAAAGTAACATACTACTTTCAATATAATTTCTTTTCTTTTTTTCTTTTCTTTTTTTTATTCTTCTTCTTCTTCCATAAATCAATATAGCAACCACTGCAGCTAGTCGATTTTTTCGTATTGATATAGAACAAGAAAATGTACATTTTTTAACGGATGTTTGTAATATGGAAGATTTATTTCTTATTGATTCTATATTAGAATCGTCTTTAACAAATATTAATAATAATCCAATAGCTAATTCTTTAATTGATCATCATGTCTTACTTCCATTACCATCTAATTCATCATTACTGCAAGATGATAATGATAATAATCAATTAAATCGATCAGGAGTCAAGGAAAGTTTAACATATGAAACAAGTTATGAAATCAAAGTTGTTGAACCGGATGATGAGGATCAATTAAATAATAGATTACATCCAATTGACGTAAATTTATGTTTGATTATTTAAGTTATCACTTCTTTTTTGTTGTTGTTGTTTATTTATATTCGATCATGATTTTCTCTTCAATGAAACAAATGACATTGTGCAGAGTATTTTGTTTCGCTCACCTAATTTCTATCCACCACATAGCAGAAAATGAAAGATTTATGTTAAACAGATGACTCAAAAGTTCAATTCGTTCTTCCGGAATAACTTTACTGCTTTACTAATTCTGCTAGTATAAAATAAATAAAAAACATGATCGATAGCATTTTTCTCTTTATCTTAATGGTGTTGATTGAATATTATCGATAGAGTTTCAGTGTAACAGATTGTATAATGGATTCGATATGACTGTTCATTATTTTGATGAAAGATCAATGATGATCGACAAGAAGCATTGAGCTCATGTTTTGAACCAGATTAGTAGATATTTGTTTAATAACATGAAATCAACTGTATAATAATGATTTACATTGTTTATAGACTTATGATAAAAACTTCATATAGCAAATATTCCTAAAGTTGCCTATAGTATAAAATCTAATATACTTACTTTACTTATGCCTGTTACTCCTAATAGAGCATAGGCCGCCGACCAGCATTCTCCAACCCACTCTGTCTTGGGCCTTCTTTTCTAGTTCCATCCAATTCTTGTTCATTTGTCTCATGTCTATCTCCATTTCCCGACGTAATGTGTCCTTTGGTCTTCCTCTTTTCTTTTGGCCTTGAGGATTCCATGTGAGGGCTTGTCTTGTGACGCAGTTGGGTGCTTTCCTCAATGTGTGTCCTATCCACTTCCAGCACTTCTTCCGCTGGGATCTGGTTTGTTCTCTCCAACAGTAGGTTGTTGCTAATAGTGTCCGGCCAAAAATCTTATATACATACAATTTAAATAAACTGATGTTTGATATCATAAATTTAACTTTCAATATACTTATCCGATATAAGTGAAAGGAATTAAATTCACTTGGTGTTGTTTTACTTGTATCTTCCGATTGTTATTTAGTACTGTAATTGATCAATCTCATATTATCATGTGTGCGTCCTGTGCGGACTGCCTCGGTATAGCTTGAAGTCACAAGCATTGTAAGCAATGATGGATAGTGGGTAACTGTGGAATTAAGGGCGCGTGTCACTTTGTCCTATTTGGGACTCATTAGTTGCATGTAACTAGCATCTCAGAGTTGATGTCCTCACTGGAACTCGAACACAGTACCATTCGCTTCAAACGCCATCGCATTTTCTACTTAGCTACTGAGTCATGATAGCCAGCTGCTTGTGCAATGGGGGTGAAGTTTAAATTCACTTGGTGTTGTATTGCTTGTGTCATCCCATTGTTATTTAGGAATGCAGGCGCATCTAGCCAACGAGTCACAAATAGGACGAAGTGATACGCGTCATGAATTCCACTTTTAGCCACTATCCATCTTTGCTTGAAAGGAATTAGTTGAAAAAAGAATACCATTTATGAAAACGTGAGAATATCAAACAGTCAGTTTTAACTAATTCGAAGAAACATACAGTGAGGCATAAAATCTGTAAGACATCAATTAAAAAAAACATCATATTAGTATAAGTGATTCGTTATGATTATTGAATTTTACATTTTACATCAAGAAATTACGTTAGACAACCAGTAAAAACCAGGAGATTCTAAACAGTTGAGATGGTGGAGATTTGTAGCTCAGGTGGATGATTTTGATGGAATTTTTTTCTCTGAGCTGGATGACTTGGTCGTGTTTTTTGTTACTGCTTGTTTCGACAGGTCGACCATGCAGCTGTTTGTGTTTTCTCCTATGAGTGGTTTTGAGATCCCAATTAGTTTCTTTTTTGTTCTCTGTGTCGTTTGTATGATATTTCGATGTCTGTTGTCAAGTTTTTCAAATCTTCTGACGTGAGTGCCCTTTGTAGTTTTATCTTTCGGTCCTCGATAACGGATCCTGTAATATGCATCCGTTATCATTAAGTGTACCATTTTGCCTCCACTTTGCTCAGCTCTTCTCCATTGCACGACCAAACTATCCAGCTCAGAGAACAAAACTCCATCAAAATTCTAGACAGTTGTTTCATCGTAGTATAAAACTCCAAAGTAGCGTAAATAAGGCTAAATCCTTCAAGTCTTATGGAGAGCGCTCAATTAGTTGCTAATCAATGGTTCATATTCAATCCATTGGTGATATTCTATAAATAGAAATGATTTTCTCTTGGAGATTACATTTTTCGAAGTCGTGAAATTGGATAATATATCATAATAATAGACTACCACAATGTTTATTACTAACAAATTATTACATTTTCAACAAACAATTTATTAAATATTCTTTTTGATCATTTTAGGCAAGTAATCTTATAGCGTCCAATAATGAGAATGAGGATCATGATGATGATAACTCCATCGACCACGATGATAATGCTGCTGATGATGCTGATAATGATGAATGTCTTATTAAAACTCAATCACAAAATAACTTCATTTCCACAAATAATACATCTTTTGAAGAGGAAATTTTTAGTCCGTAAGTTACATTATATAAATTCACATAAACTGTGTTCTTTCTTTCTCTCATTTGAATTAGGTCGATTAGTGATTAAGAACAATTTATGTTTTATTATTCATAATTGTACCCAATTCAAACCATATAACAGTTATAAATAAATAAAAAAACTACCGAATCTGTTATTAATATGCTCAATCAACAACAGGTAGGCTGAATAACCTTCTAATTTTAATCAAAGAAAATTGCTTATCTTTCTTTCTTATATAAACTGGTAACTATATTTAAAGAATGATTTTCATTATGATCTGATTTCAGTTGAAACATTTATAGAATATTGACACAGCTGCTTCAGTCAGTCAGTTAGTCATTAGTTTGTAGAAAGAATGATATAAAGCGATCGCAATCGATTGATCACTGGGTGGTAAATAATGTCATGTGTGTCAAGTCCTTATTGGTGCAGATCGAATGCTGTTGACCATGCTGCAATGTGGCTACCAGTCTAGGTGACTCGATATTGCGTGTACTATGTTCCGATTAAATGGTGGTTAGAGGCAGTCAACAGCAAATCCTGGACCCGGGTTTCGTGCTACTTGGCACTCGTCAGTAAGGTGTACCTGTAATCTTGAGGGAACTGGTGCTCCCTAAAGGATTCGATCCCGTGTCGCCCAGCTTCACAACCAGAAACGTTACCACTGGGCTATCCGGGTCGCGACCGATCTCCTGTAGAACTGAGATGTAATCACAATTGATTAATCACAAGAGGGCTGACCAACGTCATGTGTGTTTCAATCTAATCTAATCTCAATGGTATAAAGCAATTTTATTCTCATAGTTTAAGGGAAGAGAGAAAGTGTATACACCTACACCATTGTGATCGATTCTGAGCCATGTCACTCAAAGTTTCCAACTATTGGTTACGATAGTCACACGGACCCCAACAAAGTAATCTGCATCTACCAACATGGTTCAAACTAGAAGTTGGTGACTTCAAGAACTGATTCCACGTTTTAGTTGGTTTGATCGTCTCTAACTTTGTTCCAGCCGTCTCCAACACTAATCAGCATTGCTTGTCGTAGTAATCAGTGTTCAGGCATACGTAACACATGACCCAACCATCTTAGTCGATGAATATTCACAACCTCATCAACTGATTTGCCATCAACCCCTAATACCTTACATCTAAACTCACTATTACATACCCGGTGATCCTTAGAACAATACTAAACATTTAAAAATTGAATTGTTAATTTTCAAAACGTTTTTTTTAAATTGAATTACTTAAACTGTAACATTGAGTTTAATATCTATAGTTACTATTTATAAAAGTATAAAGTTGCAAAAGATGAAAGTTGACAATATAACCTGTAACTTCTATCTCTTTTTGATGGAGTTTTGTTCTCTAAACTGAATGGCTGGGTCGTGGATCATTCATCTTTCTTCTTCATCGTTCAAAAGAACGATAAAAGCTCCACGATCAAACCATCCAGCTTGGGGAAAAAACTACATCAAAATCATCTAATTGAGCTACAAATCTCCACCAACTTCTATCTCTTTAAATTCATCAAAATCCATATGATATAGTTATATTGATTATAGTAAGTTCTCACGTTATCATTTACAGAATTCAATGAAAAAGATCAATCAATAATCAAATTAGTTACTGAACATAATAGATCAACTGTTTGAAAGTGACCATTTTTATAAAGAACTGCTTTATATCAACATAATTTTTCATTGGTTACTCAATATCTCCTCTTCAAATTTCTATTTTCGTCTATCACCATTTTGTATAATAAGAAAGGATTTCTATCCAAAGTTCCATAGAGCTTTTCCAACAGCTTAGCGATCCTGAGTGGAGGGATTGTGGATGCACGTTGCTAAAGTGTTCTACACTAAAAGAAAAAAAGAAGAAACAAATATCCAATGGTTCGTGATAGTCACGCCAATAAGGTCAACTCTTTATGTAGAATGAAACTTAAAAACGATAAACAAACGAATGAAAATTTATTTACAGAATACCTTTGAAAGTAGACAAAAGTTCAGCTTAGAAATCGATTAAATAAGACAAATAAATGAAATGGAATGTATCACTGTATTTGAACATTTCAAGCTCATTGTAATGAATGATATCTGTTCAAAAAAATTTGTAATAGAAATTGAATAGACTAATAAATAGCAGCATTTCGTTTCAAGCTTCAAGTTATTGATTAGAATCCGATTAATATTGTAGTGGACGAGAACACAATTTAGGACAATGGAATGTATTTGAGCACAAACTTACAAAATCTCTTAGTAAAATCTGAGAACCATACAGTAAATAGTTCATTTGTAAAATGTCAATCAGTTATCTTAAACTTGACTGTTCCTTTAATAAACATCACTCAATCATCTCAGATTTCATTGTTCCTAAATTCTCATACCAATTACTGTCTGTTCCCGTTCTTTCTTTCTCAACCTTCTGCCGCCTGACATTCTAATCCTGACTATCGTTATATGCTACTCATATCGATATAAGTAGCACACACATCATAGTATGAAAAAAAGTTATTTATCTACATCATTTTAATTACTTACTTACACCTGTTACTCATCGTGGTGGAGCATAGGCCGCTCACCAGTACTCTCCATTCAACCCTGCAATGGGCAATCCTTTCCAGCTATTTCCTGTTGTTATTCATCTTTTTCATATCTGCATTTATTTCCCGACTGTGCTCTTTGTCCTTCCACTTTTCCGCTTCCTTTCAGGATTCCAAGTCAGTACTTGCCTCGTGATGCAGTTTGATGATTTCTTCAATGTATGTCCTATCCACTTCCATCATCGTTTCTCAATTCGCTCTCCAGCTGGTTGCTGGTTTGTTCTCTCCCACAGAAGGCTCTTGCTGATGGAATCCGGTCAATGGATGTCGAATATCTTGCGAAGACAACTATTTATAAATAATTGTACCTTCGTGACGGTGGTTGTTGTAGTTCTCCAAGTTTCAGATCCATACAGTAGAACTGTCTTGACGTTCGTATTGAAGATTCTCACTTTGATATTGGTTGGAAGTTGTTTTGAGTTCCGTATGTTCTTCAATTGTAGGAATGTGGCCCTTTCTTTGCCAATCCTCGCTTTTGCTTTTAATTAAGTCTAAATAGAATAAGGAATTTGTATTCTGTTCAAACACACTTTTGACTATTATTCTACAATTGCCAATCATTTTTGGACTAGTTCATTAACTCTGATCATAAGAACTGATTTTAAACACTAATTATCAAATGGATAATATCTGACTTAAACCAGAAACGTATACACATCAGAAATGCTAGTCAATCATTATTTCAAACCAGATCTATGAGTCTAGAAAAGATCTAGTCAAGTTCAATCAAGTCAATTTTATTTGTTTAGTTGTTACCTTTGATCCAAGTGAATTATCCTCGTTCATTTATACTTATTTTCAAATGACTATACCATATTACCTATTGCACTGTTATGTAACATTTATTAGTTTATACATTCATTTCTTTATACTTGAAAACACTTTCATTGAATAGTTAAGAGTGATCCAAAGCCTTTCTGTATTATGATAGACATAGACGTACATTAAATGTGCTATAAATACAATAGGACAAAATGAGTAAATGATACCATTGATTAGAAAATTCTCTTCTTTTCTTAATTGAAAACTAATTTCAGAAGGAGATTTTTGTGGATAATATAGTAATTTTAATAGATGAGTTCATGAGTCAATCGGAGTTAGACCAACATGGAGGACCTAGAAGCACTAGATAGCTGTTTTGTTCTATTGTGGGACTCCTCCTCAGCAGTGCGCACCCATGATCCCAGCACGTGAGATTCGGATTCAGGACCTATCAGTCTCGCACGCGAACGCTCAACCTCTAGAACACTGAGCTGACTGGCATCCAATGGTGTTAATGTCTAACTTCAACCAGTCCACGAAATTGAGAGGCACATCCGCCATTGTTTTCAGTGAGTTACTATCTCACAACAGACCTGGTTGAACTCAACTGGTCTCTGCTTCTCACTAGAACTCCAGGAAATACCTCTTGATGTCAGTCACTAGTGAGCGTACGTTGATTAATACGAGAAGGGGTTTTGTGGATATTATAGTCATCTGAATAGTTCAGATCATGAGTCAATTGATGTGGATACATACTGCCAAGGAGGAGTCCCACAATAAAACGAAAAGGCCATCCAGTGCTTTCAGGTTTTTCATGGTGGTCTGGCTTCGATGGACTCATTATCTCAACTATTAAAATTAATTAATGTAAAACATTGTAATTATCCACTTCTTATGAGAAAAAGAAATTATAAATTAAACTATTACAAGTATTACAATTTCTATGCATATGATCTGTGATATCTGCTACTTATGTTAACAGATAGAAGTAGTATGTAACATTAATTCGAAGTGAAATGCCTAGTAATAGATGATTGTTTAAAGAAAGAATTAAAGACCAAAGGAATGTTAACCAATAGCCATTTGAAATAACAATAAGAATGAAGTTTGTAAAAGATAACTAATGTAAGAGATATGAAAATTATGCATTTAATGTATAATTTCTAGATTTTATCAAGATATTCTGTAATGTTGTATTAAACAATAAATTGATCTTTCAAATTTGACTTCTTCATTCACTTCAGATCTACAATATTACATCATTTAGAAAACACCGACGATATTTCATTGAGATCAGATAAAAAATATTGAAGACTTTTTTGAAGTGCTGTAAAAAATGTCAGCAGGAACTCCTGACCGAATAGTCTTTTTGTTTTGTTCCTTGAAACTAATTTTTGCGGTTCAATCATATAGATTGGGTTGATAAACTCAAGAATAGAGTAAGTAGATAATATGATGACTAATTGCATGTTTGAAGATTTCATTTACAAAATAAATTTACTATTGTCTATTATATTCTGTCATAGTATTTAGTATATACTAACCAGCAATCATATACAAGTTAAAACTTTCATATTAATCCCATTTAAACATTGTTCGGTGATATATAAATATATTTGGTTTCCCTTTATATTCATATTCACAACAGTGTAAACATATTTTAATAGTTGAATTCATCAATCAATCTAAACTAGACCAACATTGAAAACTTGTAATCACTAGACAGCCATTTCGTCCTAGTATAGAACTTCTTAACAGTGCTTATCCATAATCCCACATGTGGGATTCAAACATAAGATTTCTTACCGTGTACACAAACGCTTAACCTCTAAACCACTGTTACAATCTCCAAAAAGATGAAAATTATTAATATCACTAATTCACAATCACAATAGTTTAGACTATACTTCACTTTCATACATACCACTTGAATTATGAACATAACAACACAATCTATACGGTATTAGAAAGGATTGTTGTACATCCAATTGATAAGTACCAAATAGAATGAAAAAAACATGCTACATTTAACTGAAAGCGCACAATCATTCTAGTCTATAAAAAAGCAATTTTTAGTGAGACCATAATTTGTGGATGATCATTTGAGAGACACTGAAGTGACCTTGCAAGTGGATACTTTCTGAGGGTTATAAAGCAGTTAGAATTTTCATTTAGAGTTGATAATTAAGATTAGGAATAAGATTTAGGGTTTTCATCACGAACTGATATCAGCTATAATGCCAAAACTCTATTTAGCCAAATGTATGCATGAATTTCGCGCCAAAATTCATGACTCATTATCTTATACATGATTGGTTCGTCCATAAATTATAGTCTTGCTCAATTGATTACAAATGAAATAATTACCTATCTCATTATCATTGAACGACACCAAGTGAATATAACTTCACCCCCATTGCACAAGCAGCTGGCTATCAGGACTCAGTATCTAGGTGGAGAACGCGACGGCGTTTGAACCGAACGGTACTGGGTTCAAGTTCCAGTGTGAACATCAACTCTGAGATGCCAGGTACATCCAGCTAATGAGTCCCAAACAGGACGAAGTGACACGCGTCCTGAATTCCACTGCTAGCCACTATCCATCATTGCTTACAGTTCTTGTGACTTCAAGCTATACCGAGGCAGTCCGCACAGGACGCACACATGATAATATGAGATTGATCAATTACAGTACTAAATAACAATCGGAAGATACAAGTAAAACAGCATCAAATGAATATTACTTTAAAACTATATTTACTTGTTATTAAATTCATTTGAAATTCTTAAAACAATCCCTAATCTATGATCAATTCTAATCATTATACAAGTAGTTGATATGTTTGTCAAAACTTTTTTTCTTTTCTTTTCTTTATTTTTTATTTTTTAAAGGAATGATGATATAATCAGTTCAACATTATATCTAACTCAAGTTTTTGATAAAAAATCCCCTAGTGACAAACAAGTACAACAAATAGATAATAAAATAAATAATAATCCAATTGATTTATGCCAAGATAATCCTTTTATGTATACAATATATGAAATGAATCCGTTTAATTATAAAAACAATCATACCATTACTAATACTAATGATGATAGTGATAACAGTAATAACAGTACTACCACTACTACTAATAGTAGTATTCAAGATACATCAAGTACTTTAACAAAACACTACTCGACTAATATTCTCCTTAATAATAATAATAATATTCCAATCGATTTATCATTGTTACAACAGCATGATGTATGGTCTTCCCCAAATGATTCAATTAAATCAATCAATTCAAATAGTGATGTAATAATGAGACAAAAAATTGAAACTGAATTTCAACAATATAAAGAACATAAAGAAATATCATTAAGAAACTATGAAAATAATAATTATACTAGTGAATCTAGTAATGATACAATGGAAATACAAATTATATCGAGCGATGAAGATAACGTTCATAATAATACCACTACTACTAATGATGATGATGATATTGATATGAAGGTGACAGCATCTATTCAAGGTAATGTTCACTTTTTTTGTAATTACCGGTGAAAATTACTAAAATAGTTTGAGGCTAGACATTAACACTGTTGGATGTCGACTGGCTCAGTGATCTATAGTAGATTGAGCGTTCACGAGCGAAACTGAAGGCCTTAGGTTTAAATTTCGTGAGTGGGATCGTAGATGTGCACTGCCAAGGAGGAGTACTATGATAGGACGAAATGGCCGTCCAGTACATTCAGGTTTTCCATGGTGGTCTAGCTTCAATTTACTCATGATCTCAACTATTGAAATTATTACAATCTCCACAAAACCCCTTCTGATACTTATATATAATAATTATTTTTTTTTACATACAATGATTCATAACAGAAATGGATAATTTTATTCTCTGAGCTGGATGGTATGGTGGTGGAGCTTTCATCGATCTTTTCTCAACGACATTATCAGCACAAACTCCAGGCAGAAGCAATGGAGAATTAATTTGTCATCGACAACTATTAAAATAGTAATCAGAGTTTAATAACACATAGATAATTGACTTTGATGATTATAAGGTTGATAAAAAATACAAAAGAATATATCAAAATAAGATAAAGTGTAGTGATATGGAAGATAATTCTTCACCTAAGAAATACAGACAGGAAGATGAAGAGTGAAGAGGAAGTCCACCTAGGAAAGTTGGAAAACCCTGATTCCCAACCAATAGTGCACACGAACTCCATGATCCTGAAGGAACAAATGACATATGAACCAATCGTTGGTCACCAGCTACCATGCGACTGCATCTCTTTACGTTGCTCCACTGCCTCGTGGATCAGACCTTTAGGTTATAGGTCCGGGGTGTGGCCCCCTAAGAAAACCACCTGCTTCAGTTTAAGCACCCGGACAGTATCCCAGCCTCCACACAAATCGAATGATTTATGAGGCGCATATCCATTTGGTGCCTCCTTGTACCCATGTTTATGTTTTATATAAATAAGTAGTAAATAAGTGAAGAGCGAAAACCAATAGCGTGTTAAAAGTTAATTTAGAAAAATATAAAGAGATGTTAAGATCATCATAAACTAAGAGACTGAACTAAATGCTCCTAAGCACATATAGATCAGGTTTGAACTGATAAAATGTTTGGAAAGAGTATGATTCATAGATACAATATAACAAAGCCTACAAGAACACATTCTTCTTGTTAAAATATCTTCATCTTCTTATGGTGATTCAGTGGGGGGATTTTGTTTACTTTAAAATCAGCACACATAATTATAAGAATATTTACTGATTTTATAGATCATTCATCTGTCAGTGGTATTGATTTTTCAGTCAGTCAGTCAGTCAGTAACAACGTAGAACTTCGTACGTACGTGCATCAGTTCGAGTTGCCATACCACATTAGCACAGAGATGCAGATGTCGATTCAAAACGCGTAGTGGTAGAGATAGTAAGAGTATAATCAGTAATCGGGAAGATTAGGGTTTGGAGATGTTATTTAAAGAGTATAATCCAGTGAAATAAATTTGGGAAGAGAAAAAAGAGACGAGGAGGATTCAGGAGACTAGAATTTGGGAGAACACAAAGAGTGTATACACCTGCGCCACTGCAAACGATTTTGAGCCATGTCACTCAAGGTCTCTAACTATCGGTTGCTATCATCTCGCGGTCCCTAACCAGGTAGTCTACACCTACCAACATGGTTCAGTCCACTCTTCAGTGACTTATTCCTCACCATATACCTATTATTATTATTAATTTATTTCCGATTCTTTTTTCTTTATAGAAATTAATGATTTATCGTTGAAATCTAAAAATTATCATCATCATCATCATCATCGTCAGAAGCCTGAAAAATTGATAAGTCCAATTACATCACAACAATTACAACATTGTCTCAATAAAGGTAAATAATAAATATTATGATAAAATATATATATATGATTTATACGAATATTCGTCAAGATTAGAATGAATAGTTTGACAGTAATTGAGCACCGAGTATAGAGAAGTCATTATATGTGAAAATTATATTTGAAATATTCTCAGCGATTGAAATTTAACTAATTCCAACGTTTTGTCCAGCTAACTTGTCTGGACTTCATATCAGGGTAATAATGAAAATCAAAATTATCAAAGAAATATATAGCTTTTTAACAATCAGGATTATACTGTGTTAAATCAATCATATTTGGATGTTGATTTTTTTTGTGTAAAATAGGATCAAATGTGTCAGTTAACTACAAATCATGTGATGAATTCAACTACATGGAAATACTTAACTGAGTAACAAATCGTATGTGTGTGAGTGTGTAGGTATGTATGTATGTGTGAGAGATTGATATGAGTTCATATAACACAATTCATTGATTGTAAACAATATAATCTATTTTTGTGTTACATCTATAAAGAAAAATAAGAGAATATGTCAAGGTCAAGTGATACTACTTAAATTAGCTACAAGCCAATATAATCGGATGTTTTGGTGACCTGCGGAAAAAAATTCGGAAATAAATTTGATTGTAAATTCATGCGGACACTTATCATTATGGTGTGATATGATTTTAAACAAAACAATGGATAGCTCAGAATCAATTAGACGATTTGGACTTCTCAGATGACCTAGCTCTCCTATCGCATACACACGAACAAATGCAGATAAAGACAACTCATGTAGCAGCAGTCTCTGCATCAGTAGGCCTCAACATACACAAACGTAAAAGCAAGATCCTCAAATACAACGCGGAGAACATCAATCTAATCACACTTGATGGTGAAACTTTAGAAGATGCAGAATCTTTCATGTACCTGGAAAGTATCATTGATGAACGAGGATGATCGGATCCAGATGAAAAGGCGAGGATTGGCAAAGCAAGGGCCACATTCCTACAATTGAAGAACATACGGAACTCAAAACAACTTTCAACCAATATCAAAGTGAGAATCTTCAATACGAACGTCAAGACAGTTCTACTGTATGGATCTGAAACTCGGAGAACTACAACAACCACCGTCAAGAAGGTACAATTATTTATAAATAGTTGTCTTTGCAAGATATTCGACATCCATTGACCGGATTCCATCAGCAAGAGCCTTCTGTGAGAGAGAACAAACCAGCAACCAGCTGGAGAGCGAATTGAGAAACGATGATGGAAGTGGATAGGACATACATTGAAGAAATCATCAAACTGCATCACGAGGCAAGTACTGACTTGGAATCCTGAAGGGAAGCGGAAAAGTGGAAGGCCAAAGAGCACAGTACGTCGGGAAATGGAAGTTGATATGAAAAGGATGAATAACAACTGGAAAGGATTGCTTTGGACAGGGTTGAATGGAGAGTACTGGTGGGCAGCCTATGCTCCACCACGGTGAGTAACAGGCGTAAGTCAGTAAGATTTTAAACAAAGTCTAGGACTAGAAAAGAAAATCCTGGAAAGGATGTGATAGTAGCATTACACCATATTGTTGGAAATAAGTGTCTACTTAACCTAGAAAAACTACAATAAATAACAGCAAAATTAACAAAGCTCAGTTAGATCTATAAATGTTTCAAAAAGACCTATCAAACTATTTAAATTATAGAGTTAGGAAACTATGAGTTACGGTTTAGTGGACGAGAACACAAGTGGAAACAATCGAATGCATTAGAACATAAAATTACAGAATCTCTTAGTAAAATCTGAGAATCATATAGTAAATACTTTATTTGCAAAATTTCAATCAATTGTCTCTGACTTGACTGTTCCTTCGTTTCCATACCAATTGCTTTCTGTTCCTGTTCTTTCCTCCTCGATCTTCTGGGCCTTCTGTTGTCAGACATTCTATTCCTAACTACCGTTATATACTACTTATGTCGATAGAAGTAACACATGATAAGGGTACCAGGTCAAACAAAGATTAACAATTATTTCTTTTTATACATAAGTCAAGTTTCTGAAGCTTTCGAAAATAATCAAAAACTAGGTCTTAGTTTTTATTTTATTTATTTTATTTATTTGAACACATAAATATTGGTACAAGAGAGCGCCAATATATATGCGCCACACAAAACAATGAAAATTCGAAGAGAAATAGAAAGAAAAAAAAAACTAGGGAACGCAAAAGAAAAAGAGAACAATGACGAAGAGATTGGAGTAAGGTAGTGTGGTAGTAACGACGGAACGAAAAGGTACAATCAGAAGAAATCTTTCAGGTAAAGGAGACACAACCACTTTTTAGAAAGAAAGTAAAAGAAGGTTACAGCAGGATCGCCACTGGCTTCTATTCTGAGCCATATCTGATAACGTCTCTAGCCACTGTGTAGCACCATCTCTCGGACCCCAACCAGGGAGTCGTGAAGGACCAACACAAGCCAGTCCTTTGCAGCTTTCTTTCATGCCACGACACCATGTCATGCACTGACCACCTCTCCGCCTCTTCCAACCAGTCCCAGAGTCGGCAAATAATGCACGACGTGGAATTCTCTGGGACGACATTCGGAGAACATGTCCAAGCCACCGAAGTCGGTGTTTCAAGATGGTGACACCAATTGAGTTATCATCTCTGTGCCCGAACACACGATGCCGAACCTCTGCATTACTGACATGGTGTTGCCACTGAATGTCAGCAATCCTTCGGAGACAGCGATGATCGAACACAGAGAGTCGTCTAACGTCCTCAACTCGGAGAGGCCAGGTTTCACAAGCATAGAGCAAAACTGCTCTCACCGACGCGTTGTAGATCCGACCTTTTACAGCCAGACTAACATCACGAAGGCGCCAAAGGTGGCCCAGATTGGCATAAGCCGCTCTGGCTTTCACTATTCGTGCATTGATCTCATCACTCACACCCCCACCAGCACTTATGCAGCTACCCAGATACACGAACTTCTCAACTACGTCTATCTGCTCACCGTCCAGGGTGAGTACAGGATTAGAATCCTGCCAGTCTTGTAGAAGTACTTTGCACTTCGAAGGTGCAAAGCACATACCATACCTACGGACACTGATTGCCAACTGATTAAGTGCGGATTGCATGCCTTGGGCATTATCGCACAGTAAGACAATATCGTCCGCATACTCAAGGTCGAGAAGTCTTTCTCCAGGCAACAGATCCACACCACCATTACTTACATTCATCAGAGCTGTTTCCAGAATGTCATCGATGGCAAAGTTGAAGAGGAATGGTGAGATTGGGCAACCCTGCCTAACCCCACTGCTCGAATGGAACAATGGAGAGAGGTGGTTGTATGCCCTCACTCTGCCTGAGGTGTTTTTATACAGGGCTTTCAGGATGTTAATAAACTTCTCAGGCACACCCTTCTTCAATAGACAATCCCAGAGAACAGTCCTGTCCAACGAATCGAAGGCAGCCCTGATGTCAAGAAACACTACGATTGTTGGCCTTTGAAAAGTATGGCGGTGTTCTAACATTTGGCGGAGGGTGAAGATATGATCAATACATCCTCGACCAGAACGAAACCCAGCCTGCTCCTCGCGAGTCAATCTTTCTCGGGTTTTGAACAACCTACGAAGAATGACGGAAGCCAATAGCTTGGACGCAATCGGAAGTAAACTTATCCCCCGATAGTTGTTACAAGAACGACGTGAACCCTTTTTAAAGATAGGGACAACTATCGACTCATTCCATGACGTTGGTACACACTCTAGTTCCCAAACCTTTGTAAACAACGTCGTCAATTCCTTAGTCAAAAAGTCACCACCATCTTTAAAAAGAGCCGGAGGTAAGTCATCTGGGCCAGGTGATTTGTAACGCTTCAAGAGTTGGAGTTCCTTGCGGACTTCCTCCTCATTTGGTGGATCAGTCGTCACCGGCCATGGAGGGCAGGACAGTCTGACCGATGTTGCCGGAGCAGCAGGCCAGTTGAACTGCCCTTCGAAAAATTCTGCCCATCGTCCAAGACGTCGATGGATGTTAGTGATTGGCATCCCATCATCCTCGCAGATTGTTTCACTCACACCAGACTTCTTGCTGCCAGTGGCTCGGATGAGCTGGAAGAGCTTCCGGTAGTTACCAGATGCAGCTGCTGCTTCCAGCTCATTAGCACGCATCGACCACCAGGCTTCTCGGTCCTTACGCAAGCTTTGCCCAATCTCCTTACGTAACATCCTTCGTTTATGGTCAAACTCACGGTCACCCGGAGTAGACCGACGGGCTTCAATGAGTTGTAAGGAACCAGAAGAAACCCAGTGCTTAAAGCGGGACGTTTCGCAAACCCACAACTGACTGTTCCCGCCATTTTCATGGCGTCATGCAATTGCAACCAATGCTCATCTATACTTTTCGGTGGAGTGGTAGCTAGCCTAGAGGCTAGCTCGGTTCGATACTTACTTGCAACAGAAGTTGCAACCAGCTTGCTAACATCAATCCGTTGATGGCGTTCACTTCGTTGTCCACTGAAAAGTAAGGTAAGATTGGCGCAGACCAAGGCATGGTCAGAGTCCAGATAGGTACTCCAAAAGGAGCGGCAGTCTTTTACACAACCACGCCAGCGGTAGCTGATCGCGATGTGATCAATCTGAGTCCAGGCTTGAGATGCAGAGGGAGGACGCCAGGTGGCACATCGGCGATGACTGTGCCGAAAGTTAGTGCTAGCCAGAAACAGGTTGTGGTCTGTGCAAAGTTGCAGTAGACGGTCCCCGTTATCTGACCTGCGACCAACGAGTCCCCATCGGCCACCTAAACGACTCTCTTCTGTGCCTAGACGCCCGACCTGAGCATTCAAGTCTCCGGCTAGTACTACAATATCTGTCGAACGCACTTTCTGGAGAAGAACTGATAACTGGTGGTAAAACTCATCCTTGATTGCATCCGGGCTGCAATCTGTCGGGGCATAGGCGGAGATGACGAAAAGACATCGTTTCTCACGCCGATTTCTTCTCACTTTGATGGAACTTTCTAATCTAACAGCACATAACCGACTGTTAATGGGGATCCAATCGACTAGTGCTGCCTCAGCTCTAGCGCTTAGTGCGACACCAACGCCAGCAAGACCAGACGAAGATGCCACAGGGTCCCCGGATAAGCGCACGTAAAACAAGCTTTTCGAAGCGACAGATGGAGATCGAATTTGTAGTACTTCGCCAGAGTCTTGAATACGGGTCTCGGATAGACAACACACGTCGATATTAAGACTTTCCAAAGACATAGCCAGCCCTATCTGTTGTCCGACCTGCATAAATGTGCGAACGTTGAAGGCAGCCAGTTTGAATGGTGCACGTGGTTTCAGAAAATCTGCTTCAGTCCTCGTATTCGGTGGTAACATACAATTTTCAACCGGACAGTGACTCGAGAACGTATAGATACAGTCGGATTTCCGCCAAAGACGAGCCGCTGTATAAGTATAAAAGAGGGTGAGTAATGTGGAAAATAATAATAATAATGATAATAATAACAATAATGACAATAATACTAGTAATAATAATAACAGTATTAATAATGACAATAATTGTAATGATAATAATCTGAATCAATTGTTTGTTTTTCAAAGCAAGAAAGGTAATTTCCGTAGGCATAAAGAGTTCATCAATTTGTGTGTGGGCTGTGATACTGCCCGGGTGCCCAAACCGAAGCAGGTGGTTATCTTAGGGGGCCACTCCCCGAGCCTTTGACCTAAAGGTCTAACCCACAAGGCAGTGGAGCATCGTAAGGAGATGCAGTCCCATGGTAGCCGGTGACCAACGATTGGTTCATACGCCATTCGTTCCCGCAGGATACTGGAGCCCATGTGCACCATTGATTTGGAATCCGGTTAAAGCGCCGGACATTCGCTTTTCGTCCTCTCATTTTCGTAGACAACACCCCCGCCACGAGAAGGCAATGAGTAGGACTTCCCTGGCAGAGGCTGTATACGCGTGGCCGTGTGAGAGTATTTCGAGAGGGAGAGCGGACTCTCCCCACTCTCGGCCGTACCAGGGCATTCAGGGGGGCCTTAGTTGTTCATCAATCATTTGAAAGGATTTTATGTTACTCACCAAGTGTATGCAAGATACGTTCAGAAATTATATTATTCAACTTCTTTACTCCTTTTTTGAAACAACTTCTTGTTTCTTCTCATTCTACAAATATAATTGCTTTAGAAAGTACAGATCAAATCTTAGCTACGATTTACAATATCATGTAAAGGGTACAATGGGCCTTTAATTTGTTTACTGAATATTACCTGTCTCATGACATGTTAAGCTCTAATTACTGAAATATCAAGTTGTCTGCCCAATGCTCACCTAACATTACCACCTCCTACAAATTGAAGCGGATAAACGTCGCTTCATAATGACCCTCTCACACAAATTTAAACATAGATCAATTAGTATTTCAGGCAACATTTATAACATTGAACTAGTTGGACAGAATACGAATTCATTAAGCATTCCATATAGATGACCTTGTTAATGAGTTTTAACCAGCACTAAATGTATGTTATTGCTTTCTCATCGATTAGTTGAAATCATTCAACAGCAAACAAATTTCAATGTGACGCCACGTAACTGAACCTATTGAAGACCTTGACTAGACTACAGTTTGTATTAAGGCTCAGGCAATGTGAAACTGATCACCAGTCAACTATCAATAAGTGTCAAGATTATTACATAATTATAAATCATGACAGTTCAACAAACTGCATTAAATGCTTCATTTACAAATCTTCCATTAATTTCCTTTTACATTCTGTATGATTTTTCTAATTCATAATTTCTTTCTGTTTCCTTTTCCATTTTTTTCAATTCGATCTTCATAGACTTCTGCTGCTATACGTTTCGCTTCTGATTAGTGTCATATACTACTTATGCTGAAAGACATAAGTAGTATATGCCACAATAGTTGCGATACTTTCTAATTACACAGTACATAATTTTATCGATATACTAAGTTGATGAGAATTTGACATCTGTATTTATTAGAACTTTCTTTAAAAATTAGTTTAAAACTTCAAGTGTAAACAATACTTAGTATTTATCCAACCTATAGGGTTTGATATGACTGGCTAGATAAGTAAAACAGTAAATTGAGAAACTTATTCTAGTCAAATTGTATATTCATTTTAGTATTGAATCAAACTGATTCAATCTGACATTATTAAATTTAGAACTAACTGATTCATAGTAGACAAAATGATATTTTGATATGTGATGAATATGTGGACGTATTTAAAAACAAGTTTAGCTTTATATATTCATTTACTTATCTGTTCAAGAAAGTCTCTTAAATATTCCTTATTTACCCGACCGTTATTGCTACTTTGACGTGGTAGTCGGGCTCGCCCATCGTGATGAACCAATCGATGTATACTAGCTGGAACAATCGTTTGTTAAGGTCCTACCATGCCAGACAGGTAGGTTGAAGAACAGTAAGACCAAAAGCATCAAGCCCAAGGTCCTAAGGCGAAGTCGTACTGCTGACTGTACAGAGGTATGACAGCAATAAGGTTTTTCTTTCAGAAAATCAGCATAACAGTGATGCTGCCTTCCCATAAGAAGTGGCGGAGTTAGAAAAGGTCGACCCTAAAAATACACACCTCGCCTAATCCCATAGATTTCCTTCTCGGGCGATAAGGTCTCACAAGTACGGAGCTAAGACGAAAAAGAGCGTGTGTGACCGGCCTCAAGCAGTTGTTCCTTGGGCACTGCGTTCACGCTTTCAGGTCACCAAGACCATCTCTAACCCAATTTTTTTCAGGTACCTCTACAAGAACCCTTACACGGTGTGGGCAACCGGGAAGTGATAACCACCCTCATACCTCTAACAGCACTCAAGATCATTGATTCCTTATTTAAATACATTATGCATCATAATTCAGAAAGAGGAAACTTTTTAGGAATGTTTCTTTTTCGTTGATTAGCCTTTTCTAGTGAAATTATATTTTACACTAAGCTAGAAAGTTTAATCATGTCGTTTTTTATTGTTTTGTTTGCTAAATTTCATCATTAACATAAATGTAAACAAAGAAGTGAGCAATTACAATTTCTCAATAAGTGACCGATAGTTCCTTGTGTTGACATTGAATTTCCATGATTGTTGTCGATAATTGTGCCACCAATGTTTAAATGTTTGATCCAGTTACTTTCTTTTCCTCCACTCTGACTTTTTACTTTGTCGTTATTTCTAAAATCAGAGAAGGCAACTTCATGATACTAAAATTTATGGACAACCATTTGAGCGACGCTACAGTGACCTTAAGAGCGTCCACCTAATAACTAGAACCAAATGAGGGTTATAAACCCATGTGAGGAATTCGAATTATGATTTACAGTTGATGGTTAAGGTTAGGAATTAGATTAAGGGTTTTCATCACGAACTGAAATCAGCTATAATGACAAAATTCTATTTATCCAAATGGATGGGTGAATTTTGAGCCGAAATCCGTGATCTTTTATCTTCGTGCATAAATTATAGTTTCGCTGGCAACTTCATAAAAATCATACTCTGGAGTTACATTTTGATGGTTTTGTTTCTTCTCCAGCACAAAAATAAAATACAACATACCCAACTTCTCTATGATAAACTACAATTATTCTGTCATTTTGGGATTTCATATATTTCTAACACTGCGAGTAACCATTTCTAATGTCTCATCATTAGTATTGTGTAATCATTCGTAAACATTTATTCGTTTATCCCATTATACATCATTATTTTCCTAGAAATTTGATTCATGAAAACTCCACAATCAAACTAAATCGTGTTTGTATTATTCAATGAAATTGATTTTTTATCTTTATTAGTATTTTAGTAGTAAATAAATTTTTTTTAATATAAATTATTTTCTGATTGAAATCATGAGTCAATTGAAGCTAGACCATCATGGAAAACCTGGAAGCACTGTACGACCGTTTCGTCCTAGTATGGGACTCCTCCTCGTGAGAAAATCCTCGGAGTTCTGGTGAGAAGCTGTGACCAGTGGAGCTAGTCCGTGTCGGGTAGAAACAGGTGTCTACCTCAGTACAATGGAAGATGGTCGCGCAATTTCGTGGATTCGTTGAGGTTAGACATTAACACCATTGGATGCCAGCCGGCTCAGTGGTCTAGTTGGTTAAGCGCCTGGCGCGAGACTGATAGGTCCTTGGTTCGAATCTCGCGGGGTGCGGGATCGTGGATGCGCACTGCTGAGGAATCCCACTATAGGGCGAAACGGCCGTCAAACAACGCTTTCAGGTTTTCCATGATGGTCTAGCTTCAATTGACTCATGATTTCAATCAAAAACTTAACAATCTCCACAACCCCTAAACTGATAAATTATTTTCATTCCATTTTTTAGCTCTTCTTAGAGCATCACATAATGGTTTAATTAATTATATTGAATTATTGTTAAATACTGGTGCAAGTATACATGCATTAGATAAATATGGAAGGTCATGTTTACATTTAGCAGCAAAATTTGGACATGTAAAAGTTATTGAATATCTCTTAAAGTACAGTGAGTTTCATACAAATAATTAATCTCTCTCTCTCTCCATATATTCTTTTTGTTTCGTTACAAATTCAGATAAGAATAACAGTATTAGTAAGAGTTTAATTTATACTTGGAGGACAAGTTAACTGATACTTGTACTTGGTGGTCGATCAATTGATAACGTGCTATATTTAAAGTAAAAAATATTAGGTTCAAAATATCATGTGAACATAAATATTGAAATGATGGTACATCTGAATGATAAATGCTAAATTAGACAAAACTTACATCTTAGACATTTGATACAAACTAAATTCCATTTATTATAAAGTTAATAATATTTGAAAAGTATTGATCACTGTAAGTGCTGGAATTGGCATCGATTGTGTTGTCATGTAACTTTCATCGTTAACTCAAGCTAATTAGGAAAGTCAATGAAATCGTATAACATAGAATGATTGTCTCGACCTAACACTAAGACTCTTTAGCGATGCATTCGTCCAAGATATATTTGCTTATAATACTTGTGAATGAAGGCAATATGCACAGTATGCACACATACCAATAAGAGACTGATCAATTGCAGTCCTAATCATCAATGGGAAGGCCCAAGTGAATTGAACTCAGAATGTTTACTTTTTTGTGCAAGCACAACAATTTTGCGACATCCTAGTAAGAATACAATAGCTTGGTTTCTAAACTTTTGTGCGTCATAAAGATCGAGTGTACACATAGATCTTCTAATTTCTGGTTTCATTGGTTATCTAGCTGACTTCAGTGGATCGTGTAAACCCAATTTTCAAAACTAAAATAATTATCAAAATTCCTTTCACTCAAACAATTATATCCAATTACGTATCTTACCGACTGACCTGAGTTCTAAACTTCTAAAAACTCCGTGATTTCCTTATCGTTCTCTCTATCCAATATTTCGACATTTCTTCAGTCGAACGTGTTCATAATCATACACTTGCATTGATATGAACGATGACAAATTGTGGCTTTTGACAGCTAGTTGTTCATGCAAACGAAGATGGAGGCGACAACTATTTTATCCTATATTGTTAATTTACTTTTATATTCTGCAATAACGTGAAGGCCATTATTTGTCACCATTTATTAAGATACATCTATATTTGGGACTGATGACTAAACCAAACACTTCTACCTGAAGAGGGGGAGTTCGCTCTCCCTCTAGCAATGCTCTCACATGACCACGCGTATACAGCCACTGTCAGGAAAGTCCTACTCACTGCCTTCTCGTTGGAGTGTTTACGAGATTGAGAGGACTAAAAGCGAATATCCGGTGCCTTAACCAGGTTGGTGGATAGGGACGATCCATCTGAGTTCGAAAACCCTTATTCCAAACCAATCATGCACACGGGCTCCAGGATCCTGAAGGAACAAATGACATATGAACCAGTCGTTGGTCACCAGCTACCATGGGACTGCATCTCCTTATGATGCTCCACTGTCTTGTGGGTCAGACCTTTAGGTCGAAGGCTCCGAGTGAGGCCCCCTAAGAAAACCACCTGCTTCAGTTTGGGCACCCGAGTAGTATCACAGCCCTCACACAAATCAAATTAGATTTGTGTGGAACATATGTATCTGGTAGCCCCTTGTAACAATGTGTCCAAATAACAATAATAATGTTGTTCAGAAGTAAAATGAAAGCTCCACGACTAAGCTATCCAGCTCGAAAAACGAGACTCCATCATGTAAAGCTCTAATCAATAAATAAATCTCTGGTTCCCATTTATAATTCACTGATCCAAGTAATATTTCATTAAAAAGTTTACAATGCACTTAGATTTACACTTATGGATGATTAGATATTAACAGACTAATTGCAAATTTCATTCCAGTTCCAGAAAAACTAATCGACTTACAAGAATATGAAAAGTAAGTATCGACCTTCTTACTTGTTTAATATTTATATATTCTAACTTAAATAAACTCATTAACCAGGTATTTGAGTATACCGAGAAAGGAAACGTGCGGAGCAGGCTTCAAAGCAAGGACATAGTGGCCGAATATAGAATGCCTTAACGAAGTCTAGCAACAATAATCATAGACAAGGGAGTATACATACTCCCAGAATAACATATTAACCATTCATCTAGCATGAAGACACGAATGTCCGGAGAAATATCTAATCACTTCTTGTACATGAACTGTATTCGAACTATCCAAGCTTTGTTATATGATTATGAAGTTCATAAATAGAAAACATTCATATCTTATTCAAAATCAGATAATACCGAAGATAAGTCTCAATAGCATGGTGCTCAGTCTAAAATACTTGGGGTAATTAACAGTTGAAATAATGGGGTAAGAAAATCACGCTAACCGGGAGAACAAAAATAGACACAAATGTTACAGGAGAGCCTCTTGAAAATATATAGTTAGTTAATAAATATCTAGCACTGATCAAAGTAAAACTAGCATAGAAATAGCATCGACTAAGTAATTTGTTTAACATATCAGCCAGAAAGTCTGTACGTTTGACAAAGTATTTGAAAAATACAATTTAAAACGACAGTTTAGGGAAACTGGTTCACTTTCAAAATTGTGAGGTACATCATACTCTGAGGCAGATTACTGTAAAAATAAGACGTAACCTTTAATCAAGCATGTATGCTAATTCCATATAAAATATTTAAAATGTTCGCTTTGTCTTTCTCTCAGGAACCAAACAGCACTACATAAAGCCGCGGCAAGTCGAAGGAGGGTCATCTGTAAAATTCTAATCACAGCTGGAGCCTGCCCAATAATTACTGATATTTATGGGAAACAACCAAGTAATTTGGCATTAAAAGCAAATGACCCACAACTTGCTACTTACCTAAAAAGTAAGTCGATTACAACTATAAAAAAATTGATAGCAAAATATGAATCTCCTGTCAATAATACAGCACTTGTTATTTCTTTTCTAGGAGAAGAAATATTGTTCATTATTAAAAATGGAGTTGAGAAAGTAGATGTGTAAAGTGGACGAATGAAGTAACCTTGCAACGCATTCCAAACAAGCAACTAACATTTCCCATCTTTAGAATAGAACTCTTGCACAATTTAGTATAAACTATTATTTATTTCTGTCTAATAGTATCTCCATAGAATCTCTTAACCGAGAAACTTTTGTATTCCATTATAATTACGAATATATTACCAATAGAAATATTGTGCTTTTAATCTGAATAAAATTTACAATATTCGCATCCGATTTAGCAAGGAACCATTACAACTATGATTTAAACAATTGAATAAATGACAATAATAGATGCCTAAATACAATGAAAAACATAACTGAGCTTTTACAGAAAAAAATATATAAATAAGGGCTGCCATTTCATTCTTCTCTTAGAGAACAGTCCCATATCTTTTTTGTCCACTAAGCTTAATTGTAAAACCCTAATATTGAGCTGGATAACCTATAGTCCTATTAAATAAATAATCCACGAATTTTGATTGGTGTCAGTCACGAAATCCAATTAGTAAAAGGAGGGAAGCGACCCACAGCAAAGGATTTTATAGAAAATATGAACGTCAAAGTGCTTAAAAAAGTATATTGAAACAAGTAAATGCTTTTACAAAACTTCTCCGCGATAATAAGTGGTTATCTGGGATAGATACCATGAGTCAGATTGCGTCTCAATGATATCCAGGAGGAGGTGGAGGTGGAGGAGGAGGATATCCTCGCACAGCGGTGACAGTTGGCATTCCACGACCGAACGCCGCAGTTGGTGCGCCTGCAGGGGGAGGAGGTGGAGGTGGCATGCCAGGAAGCGCTCGTGGCTGCATTAGACCCGGTGCTGGTGCTCCGACTCCCCAAACTGGCCCACCTAAACCAGCAGGTGGAGCTGGGGCAATAGCTGCTGCTGGGGTCGCAAGGGGCATGCCGCGCCCGACAGCAATACCAGTCAATGGCTTAACTCCAGTTGACCAAGCACCTGCTGTAGGGAGCGGAACTCGGGCGGCATCTTCAGGAGGTGGGGGACCATCTACATTCATAGTAACCTAAACAAACAATTTAAAGATAAATTTAGGGGAGCTCAATAAGTACAAAAGCACTATGAATAATATAAAACAACCCTATTTTGGGAGATTCGAGCTTATGAATGGTACATTAGTAGCAATTAAATAGATTAAGTGACAACTAAACATCAGTACTAGAAAAGCAATAATTTACAAATAGATCATTACCAGAAAAACCAATACTTAACCGTCAACACATGGTTTGTTAATTTATTACTCAGTTGAATCAGATAAGAATGAATATCGGAGAAAACGGATTAGATAATTATAAGAAACGTGTTATAAACATGATTATTTTACATATCCAAATAAAAGTTCCAAAATGAAACTATCCAAACTAGCAAAGCTTTTAGCTTAGAAAAGATTAGAAAATTGAAGATAATAATTTGTGACGCTAGCAAACGTAATGATAGACTTCTAAAGATAGCCCATCTGATTTAGATTACAGTCAGATCTGCCGTCCATCGTTCTACCAGGTAGGATTGAAATATTCGGGTTTAAGTCCTCTAAGCCTCTTTTCAGTTTAATTACAGTCACCTAAGGCGGTACACTGCACACTCAAAGAAACCTGTAGAGTTCAAAATCACAAAACATGTAGTGATAAGTATTGACACCCATTTGTTTCCAGCAGCTACTAACTTAGAACGTTAAAGTCTGATCAGAACACTTGGTAGTTATCACAAGATAAATCACTAGTATCCAGTTGAAAAGGACAAATAACCCAACCCTTTTTAAGTACATATTTAGATTTCATACTTAAAAAGAGTTTAATAATACTCCTGATCAGTCAGCTGCAACGTAGGACCAGGCACATATATGTATCGGTCTAGGTTGCCATACCGCATTAGCATAGCAAGATTAACACCGGATTCATAAGAGTGGTTAGGTCAATGGTATTCATATATAGAGGAAAGACTGCATATAAGGATGTAGTATAGGAAGAAAGAATTAGTTAGTAGAAAGGAAGATATGAAGCAATTTTAATTTCTTAGTTTAAGGGAAGACAGGGAGTGTATGCACCGACGCCACTGTGATCGATTCTGAGCCATGTCACCAAGAGTCTCCAACCATCGGTTACGAAAGTCACGCAGACCCCAACCAAGTAGTCTGCATCTACCAACATGGCTCTGACCTGAAGTTAGTGACTTTGTGAACTGATACCACGTTTTGGCTAGTTTGTCCGCCCCTAACTTTCTTCTTATCAACTCCAACACTAGTCAGTATTGCTTGTCGTGGTAATCAGTGTTCAGGCATACGTACCACGTGGCCCAACCATCTCAGTCGATGAAGATTCACAACCTCATCAACTGATTTACCATCATTCCCTAATACCCTACGTTTAACCTCAGTATTACTAACCCGGTGGTCCCACCAGACGCCAGCAATATTTCTAAGGCATCTGTGGTCAAATACTAGTAGCTTACGAGTGTCTTCTACTCCTAATGGCCATGTTTCGCTGCCGTAAATTAAGACAGAACGGACTGCCGCGCAGCATACTCGTCCTTTTATTGATAGACGGATATATCGCCTTCGCCAAAGGTGACGTAAGTTGGCAAAAGCCAGGCGAGGTTTTCGAATCCGTGCTGAGATTTCGTCCGATACCAGCCCATTAGGGCTGATCATACTTCCAAGATAAGTGAAGTTGTTGATGCGTTCGACTACTTCACTCCCTATCCTTAGTTCAGGTGTTGACACAGACCAGTCCTGAAGCAACAACTTGCACTTAGAGGGAGAGAAGCGCATCCCAAACATTCTGGCATTGTTGCTTAGTGCTACCAAAAAACTGCATTTTGTCAGCGTCTTCACCAAACAGGACTATGTCATCTGCGTATTCTAAGTCGATAAGTGGACCTCCTGGAAGGAGGTCAATACCCGAGAATTCAGTCGACGAGAATGTTATTTCCATCAGTAGGTCTATGATGAATTTGAATAAAAATGGAGAAAGTGGACAGCCTTGACTGACACCACTTGAGGTTGCAATAGCAGATGACAGTTCGCTATAAGCTCTGGCTCGACTAGTAGTGTTCGAGTCAAGAGCCTTTACAAGGTTTATGTACTTCTGAGGTACGCCTTTCAATGACAGACACTGCCACAGAATACCGCAATGTACAGAGTCAAATGCTGCTTTCAAGTCAAGAAAGACCACCATTGTCGGACGCCGATAAGTATGCCTGTGTTCTAGAACCTGACGAATGGTGAATATGTGGCCGATGAAGCCACGACCAGGTCTGAAGTCAGCTTGGTTCTCTCGTGTTTGCAGTTCACGAGTCTTAGTTAGGCGTCTGATAATTATCGAGGCTAGTATTTTAGATACTATATTAGTTAAACTAATCCCTCTATGGTTGTCACAGGTTGATTTTAACCCTCTCTTATATATTGGGACGATAAGTGATTGTGACCAGTCAGATGGAATAACGTCTAACTCCCAGATCTTAGCTAAAATATTAGTCAACCTAATCGCTAAAATTGGGCCACCATCCTTAAAGACTTCTGGAGCCAATCTATTTGGACCAGCTGCCCTTCCTTGTTTCAGATTAACTATGGCCTTTTGAACTTCAGCTAGAGTTGGGGGACCTACTTCAATGTTCCATTCACACTGTCTGGGAATGGAGGGTAGTTGTAGAGTAGCTGAAAGCCAGTTGAACTGTTCTCTAAAATGTTCCGCCCATCGTTCTAAACGTCTGGACTGGGAGCAGATGTGTCGTCTTTTTCCGAAATAGTCTCACTTACACTCGACTTATTAATTCCAGTTCCTTTTATTAGTCTGTAGAGTTTAATAATACTCCTAATGAACGAAAAACTGTGGACTTTATTTTCACTACTCCCTCTACAAAATTGACATGACTCCATTAGGATGAACAGAAACTACTTTTTACATAGGCGATATCCACCTCTATTTGCTCGACTACTCAAACTGAATTCGAATAGGGTATAGAGCTAAGCTGTTTGGAAGTGGAGTACCAAACGTTAAGATGTTCACGGTATCTTTTAGCAGCTTCAATTGATGTGCATTCACAGGCATCATCCAGTAATAAATGCATCAAGTTATTACCAACTAGGTAGTTTTATTAGTGGTGAGAAAGCTTCGAGGATACTAGTAATCAGGTCTCTCAGTCAGTCGGTCAGCTACAAAGTAGGACCAGGCACATATATTCATCGGTCCAATTTGCCACACCTCATTACCACAACAAGATCAACACCGAATTCACAAATTAGTTAATTCAATGGTGGTAATATATAAAGGAAAGATTGCATATAAGGATATAGAACAAGAAGAAAGAATTAGCGCTTAGAAAGAAAGATATAAAACCTTTTTAATCTCATAGTTTAAGGGAACACAGAGAGTGTATACACCTACGAAATTGTGACCGGTTCTGGGCCATGTCACCCAGTCCCCAACAATTGGTTACGAAAGTCACGCGGACTCTAACGAATTAGTCTGCATTGGTGAGACTGTAATTTATGGACGACCGATGAGCGACGTTTAAGTGACCTTGAGTGTCCACGTAATAACTACGACCAAATGAGGTTTATAAACCTGTGTGAGGAATTCGAATTATGATTTACAGTTGATGGTTAAGGTTAGAAACTAAATTTAAGGTATTCATCACTAACTGACATCAGCTATAATGCTGGCTGACTGACTGACGATAATGCCAAAACTCTATATATCCAAATGAATGGATGAATTTGTTATCTTATACATGATTGGTTCGTCCATAAATTATATTCTCGCCGTCCGCATCTACCAACATAGCTAGGACTAGAAGTTGGTGAATTTAAGGACTGATGCTACGTTAAATCTGGTGAAATATAGTATTGTTGCGAAACACACACCTCTACATAAACTTATGCTTCCCAGGCGTCGTAAGAAATTGACAGTTTATATACACTTGAGAACGAGTAATCCAACGTAAAATGAGTGAAAATAGATTTACGACAAATTGGACTGGAGATGAGAAACAAGACATCATTGTTAACAACGGAGAGTTGGTAGCTTTGCAATTTAACAGGGATTCCCCGGAACATACATGAATATTATGGTGTATTAAAACGTAGCCAGGTTAGCAAGGAAACTAAACTAAGTTCTAAATTAACTCAGGGTCTTTGCAACTAAATGGTTAATCCAAGAAGACAATGAAGCACAGCTGCTTATCCAGTGAATTTTAGTTCGAGTAGTATTGGAAATTATCAACTCTGAAAGTTTCTTAATAAACTTGCAACACTTGTAAGACGTGTCAAATATATGACTACAGATCCATACTTGGAAAACAGAGTAGTGTCCATAGAAAATATGTAGTTCTCACATTATAGCATTAACATAAGACCAATTACTAAGTTCGTACCGTCTTGTTGACCAGAGTAGTGAATTTCAAGCATACAACGAACAAGCAGAGTTCGAGTTTCGAATTAAGTCTGGAATTTGAGTTTGCATTCATGACCGATCTATACAGAGGGAGATTTCTACACTTGTAATGTTTTTGAATCCTCAATGACGCAGATTGGCTGAAATATGACTAACGTCGAAAGGGACGTTGATTCAACAATCTTTAATGGCTTTTTGGAAGTTGAACATTATTTTAATATTAATGTCGCACCTGTTTAGTGCGCATTACACTTTAAATAACATTCGTACGGTACATGACAACAGAATTATATAGCAAAAAAGTTACTTACAACATGTTCACCTCGCAAAAGAACAAGGCCTAGAGCCCGTTTTTCCTGGCGATCCTTGTCTTGCTTTGCTGTCTTGTTTTTGACTTGGCGAAACTCGTCGCAATCGCACAATATTATATTCATGTGACGATCGAAAGCTTTGAACGTCCCTACTAGTTGCCGGCCATCTTGCATGGTACATCTAATCCTATAATTAACATGCTGGCTGATCTTTGCATTCTTACTAACAGGCTAAAAGGCAGTGATTAGAATAGGCGATAGTTTACCATAGTTGAAACCAAACGTCAGGTCGCCGACACGTTTGTATCGAACTAAACAAGCGCCATACAAAGTCTTCAAACTTGAACGGTGTTATACAGTTAAATTGACTCACACTTTCCATGAACTTGAGATTTCATTTTACGATTTAATGGAACGATGGAAGGTGCATTTCTCTTGTTTATACCTTAGGAACAGCGAGACAATAATCTATGGGCGAACCAATCATATTTAGGATAACCAGTCTCGGGTTTTGGCGCGAAATTCATTCATCCATTCGTCCAAATAGCGTTTTGGCATTTTAGTTGATGTCAGTTCGTAATGAAAACCATAAATCTAAATCCTTATCCTTATCATTAATTGTAAATCATTGTTTTTCTTCTTTAAACTGCTTTATAACCCTCCTTTAGCCCTAGTAAGTAGGTAGACACCCTCAAGATCACTTTAGCGTGGCTCAAATGTCATCCATGAATTATAGTCACACCAGTGTGTGATACTCTGATGTTCACCAAATGTGCGTGCAAGCAAAAAAACTTGAAACCTGCATATACGTAATTTCTCAAATTTGGGTGACAGTAGCACATCTTCCAATACCCTCAGAGGTTACAAAATTCGTGATGAAAAATGCTTTACTCAACTACTTATTATCTTTAAACTCCTCTTCACCGAAGCAAAGCGGTTTCAAGAGGTGCCACATTCTGCATTAACAATCTGCAGATCAGCCACCATTCTCGGCAGCGAATGGAAGACCGATGAAGCACACCTCGATTTCTCAAAAACCTTTGGTAAGGTGAGTAACACATGCCTTTTCACTAAGCTCAGGGTGTTAGGTATCAGCTCACCGTTAATAAAATAGTTTGAGTCATGTTCAAATACTAGGTATTTGAAAGTCACTGTATACTTTACATTTTCTCAGGCTACAGAATATCCTGTTAGGTTCAATCCATAACCAAGTACTAGGAACTCTTCTCCCTTTGTTTGAGTTACTACTTTTCGCTAAAGGCAGTAGATCTTGGAGAGAAGTTTCAAACTTAGACTTTAAGTCAGGACTTTAGGAGGATCCAACTCCATACCTAAGTTTGGAGAATAACGATGAAATAACTTTCAAGATATATTAGTGTAAATTGCTCCACGCATATTAAAAATACATGTTCAACTCAGACAATTTCCTTCCAAACATGTCCGGAGTTGATATAATTCTTGGAGTCATCGTATTCCGATGTCCAAGATCTTAAGTCAACCGCGAGAGAACGCCTCTAGAAGGAACCTCGCGATGGTTACGTTGAGGAACATTTTTGGCAGTTTTGGCAGCAGGAATGTTCGCTGCATTTTTAGCAGATTAATTCAACCCCTATTTGGAGTACGAAAGTGTAGTGCGTCTCCCTTTACTCCCAAAATTTATAACGTATCCAAAGTTGAACTACGAAATCAGTCAGGGGTTTTAAACTTAAACTTTATTATGGATGTTTACTCAATAAAGTGTAAGTCACAGGATGGCGATCTTTAAATAATGTTTGGCATCCTAAACACTTCTGTGCATCAGTTAACCACCTACGTGAGCTCAATTCATAAGCAAACCACAGATATTGTACCAAGAAATCAGACGCATGACATAGCAAGGTGGACTGTGTATGTAAATTTTGCCCCTTACTGTTGGTCAAATTCCAGGATTTACTGTCAGCTAACGTCGTTCAGGCAACCTTTCCAGAGTCCTTGAAGAGAAAACTTGATGTATCTACAACACCATTTTGTTATAGTTTACTAATATCTCTATTTTGTTCACCGGATAAATGTAGGTCTCTATCTAGAGTCATTTTTGATATATTAATATTGAAAATGAAACCAGTGAAGCAAAAGCTTCTAGATCACCAGCGTAGATAGTCTGTGTCGAATGGTAGAGGGCTTGCTCGGTTTAAATGAAAATGATGTGAGCAACTATTTGACTTTGAAGTTACACCTCACATTCGGCACCTAACGTGGATTACCCTTTCGCCGTACCAAGTTACTATGGCTGCTTTGAAGACCGTATGACACAAAAGACGTTATTGCAGAAATATATAAGTAAGAGTACGTACAAGAAAGAAAATACGACCACCACCGCATGGGCCAAATCATAGCGTATGATTAATTGATGTGCGTTAGCTGTTCTTGATCTTAAGAAGAATCAGTCAACCACTGGACATTTAGTGACCCGACTATCAAATGGTTTAGATGGTGATCAATGAGATTTTTTTGTGCCTACAAGCTTTTTTTATTTATTCACTTAACTGACAACAGAGAATCTGTAAAATCCATTTGAACACTTAAATCTTAATTGTGCTTCGCGTTTTCTATCGAAAAATTATTAGAAAGTTCTAATAATGTTTCATGAAAAAGTTAATCCTAAGTCTTACACACTTTTCTGCAATTTAGTGGAGTACGTATGATACGTAGAAAAATCCCTTCTAAACTGAAACAAACGGACCAAATTACCTCACTGTGTAGAATACCCAAGCAATCTAAGTTACACTCAATTTGTTGACGACTGGTGTTGGTCATTTGCTCCTCCGTCACGACATTTCTCCGGCCGCAGAGGTTGCGTCCACATTGCGTCAGGAAACAATTCTGTTCTGGGCTTTCTGAGCGCAGCCTACCTAAGCTACGAATGTTCTGCTATCCTGCGTTCGACCACTAATGCTTGTAGAGGACTGTTTTTATCTGGTCACGACGCTGTATTACTGACATTGATGTCTGGAAATATCATAGATTCCATTAGTGTCACCATTTTTAGACATATATTTACGTGACTTGACAAGAATATCATCCCAGAGACTTAAATATTGTAAGATCCGTTTTGAATGTTTTGTGTATGAAAATTCCTCCATATATACACTTGCAGTTCGTCCCTGTTGATTCCTTTGGTTGTACATTTTGTTAGTCTTTTTGATTCCATTTGATCTGGTAATATTTGTATTTTATTACAGTTCTTATTTTTCCTACGCCTTCGGTAAGTTTTCATGTTTCTTCCTGAACTGCATTTATGTTGTTTTATTTGATGCTTAATCCATCGGCAACCATGTTGGTTTGTTCCTCCTTTTGATTGTGTTGCTTGTACTAACTGGAATTGTGCATTTTTGATTGTGAATTGATGCACTCTTCCAGAATTGGGATTGTTATAAAGCAACCAAATATTATTTCCTGTAAGAATATGTGCGTGATCTATCCCGACAGGATAAAATAACATTTATTTGTTGTGATTGGTAATTTTCTCTCATCCTTTATTAACTTCCTCATTTATTGTAATTTAGAATTGATTAATTGAACAATTATTGGTTGGATATCTGGGTGGTCATATTTGTTTAGGTAACAATGTACATTTATGACGAATATTAGAACCGTCATTTTGCCCAGTCACATTGTTTTGGGTTCGACCGGATAAGGGCGCGTATCTAACCTGTCGGGCTCACCAATTATGGTCTACTATGGAATTAGTACTGCTCTAATAATGGAGGGACCACGCCTGCAAGGCCAAGCCATGCCATCCGATCAACTTTAATCAGTTCAACTCCTTGTTCCAGCATTTTCCATCGTTCGGTATTTCTCTGCGTTAAATTTTGAATATCTATTTTCTTAGTCGTTTCGTGTTCAGCTTTGAGGATTGTGTGGTTATGGTCCAATGCCACTACAAACCCACCTAGACAGCTATTCTTCAGTCCAAACTTTAGTTTGGATCTTACACATATCACGCATCATCCATTGATGTTGGGGTAGCGTGATGGATTTAAAATATAGTGCCATGAAATGGAATAATAATGTATATGGTAAGCAACTCTCAGTCCAGCTAATTACGCTGGAAGTGATGCATAAGCTTCATCAGCATTTTTAGCAGAACTCATTGGTATAATGAAGGTAACTTAAATATAACTTTTGGAAGAACTCTATCAATGCACACGATCAGTGAGCAATTAACGGAACTCTATTCATTGGTACCAAAGCCTGTGAACCCTCGTCTCAGGCATGCTTACACGCTAAGTGAACAGTCTAAAGGGAGAAAAGAAATTTCAAGCTCTTGCAACTGAATACTACAGAAACTAAAGTCGAACAGAGGGAGCACAGCATGTATAATGTGTCAGTTTTACTGGATACACTCCTGGCGAAAGAGGCTCAGTCGTGCATCCCCTCGAGATCACAACCGAGTAAGCTTTGCTGTGCAACTACCACAACCACCAGTCAGACCAAAATTCATACACTCTGATAATTTCGCCGTTATTTAAATGCATCTTCACACCTGTTCATTCCCAATTCCTGGTACGATTGGGATTTTGATCCTTGCATAAAAGAGAATTCAGGCTGTAGCATTGCTGAATACTGCATAATCGTCACATCTTGATCCCAACTCACTTAAATTTCTACGGTTCCTGTACTCAAGTTAAATGAAATATCGATTGCGACCCCAGAAAGCAGAATCGATACGACGAATAAATAAATCAGTAACATCAATCCGGAGACCAAAGACCGGATATTGTGATAAGCCACTGATCAAGTGAGGCAAAAAGACAAGACTAGAGGGACTCCAAAGTATAAACACATTAAAACATCGGTGAAGAATACGCGGAAGAAAGCAAGTGTTACTATCATGGATGTTTGCTGGTGGTTGAAGTGTGTGGTGATACTGTAGTGACATTGGGCCCTAACACAAGACAATTCGGGAAGTAAACATTCAACATTTAGGCCGGAGAAAAACCCAAAGATGGAAAAAGCGGGAACAACGAATCGAATTCGAGTTGATCGGATGGCATGACTCGGCCTTGCAGGCGTGGTCCCTGTGGAATGTTGCCTTATATCGTTTATTCATAATAAATATATTGTTCTTTCTCTAGCCTAAGCTTTTTCTCCATCATGTATTGGTAATTGTTGAGATGCAGTGAGTTGGCGCAGACGATGAAGTAAACTTCACGTAATACCTTATAGATTAGGTAGTTGCATCATGACAAATCTACAATTTTAGGATTAGGTCTATTATTAGAGCAATACTATTAACGAAGTAGACCATGATTCTACAATACTTCTAAGGAGGATAGAAACCCTGGAATTTATTTCTATGGATCTTTTCATTCAGCGTCTGTTTTTATCGTATTTGGTTCGTTCTGAATTAACTGGATAATAAGACTTATGCATCCAGTCTCGAAACTATTAGATAGTGATGGTGCTTTTAAAAACTGACATTTTCGTTCAATCTTATCAGGTGCATAAAAGAATACTGAACAGATTTAGTAACGGCATTGCTTCAGTTGTATAAGGTCCCATGCGATCGTGCCGTAATGACGAGGAAGCAGGTGCATGTTCTATACCAGCTAACGAAAAACAGCATTTATGCTTACCGTTTTTTAAATCACTTCCAACTCAGCATCCAATCAGAGGATGGTTACAGAAAGCTGATATGTTATCAACTGTACTCAATTCATTCCTGACTTTTAACTTATACAATGATATACCTAAAATGATTAGGACATCCTTGCTCTATGCAGGTCATACAAAATCGAAATTCAAGTTCTTAGGTTTACGCGGAAGCATTTCTGTGGTTAAAGTGAAATTTAGATTTAAGACCTAAGCAAGTGAACCGCAAATTTTTCAAGTCAGTATAGAGAAAAATCATCCCAAAATACCGAGACAAATGCATATATTTACGGGTTTGTCATGTGTCTGAATTCACGTAGTAGTTGCCGTGCCTATCCACTTGTAATGGCCAAATATGTTATTACAATTATTGTATTCTATGGATTTGCGCGCTACTCATAATGTTATGCGACACATCCGAAACGTTACGCCATCAACTTCCGATTTCGACTATCGTATTGTCTCAACCTAATGCTAGTGTTAATTCTGATTGTTTTTGGCTGATTTCATCAGTGCACCCTATGTGTCTGCTGAATCACTGGCTCACCTTTTTCCTCCATATTCGCTCACTTAATACTTCTTGCACTCCCACACCACAAAAAGGAACCGTCGGGATGGGCGCATACCTACCAAATACTGAACGGTACCGTGTATTTTGTTACGAGTGAGTTCGGATGGGACTGATAGGACTAAATAACCTGGTATGAAAACTATGTTTTACCATTCAGAACTTTCCTACTTGATACCCAATCAAAAACCAGAGATAATAAATCGATGTTAACCTCCGTATCTCTTGCACAAAATTTAACTTGATTAAATCAGTGGATAACTGAACCACAACACATCGTAAATAAGGAATTAGACTGTGTTTAAAAAGAGTATCAGAATACAAAAGTGGAATGGTTATATAAATTTTAATTGGCGATAATTTAAAACAGAAAGCAGGACGATTGTCAACAAATCAATTGAAAACTTAGGAGTAGAATATAAAGGCTAGATCATCTAAGTTCTGGTATTTACACGTTAATAATTAACAGCACTGAAATCCTAAAATCAGCTTTTACAGCTTTCATTCCCGCTTATTTATCCCATAACAGCATACGCAAAATAGGACTCCCAAGAAAATCCGAGTGGCTTCAGGAAATTCTCTTGACAAACTCGAATTTCACTCAAACCAGGTTTCAGTAATCCACACTTACAATCTGGATGTTCTTAAAAGTATCTTCACATAATCATGATATTTCCAAACATGTTCATCAGGTTTCTATCTTTTAAATAACTTATCACCTTGGTTTTCTATTCGATTTAACAAAAGGAACGAAACTGTCTGCAATAATCTCGTTGGTGTTTTATAAACACATTCAAATATTGTAGTTTCTCTCATATTTGTCTGTTTCTCGGTCGATCCAAATATACTTTAAAAGATAAACATACAGAGTTAGTAAAAATACTGCACTCAAGCTAAGGGTAAATCATAAATCATCGACCAAGAAAAACGGCACCACTCTTTTAATCATCGGAAAAGAGAACACCAATGGCTTACATATTATTGTACTGGTAAAATCGAAAAGTAATATTCCCATGTTGAGGCTGCAACCCACTGGATTTCAAATAACCTAAGGTCAATAGTTAGATCAACATACCAGACTCATTTACTAGGTACAGATTTTGGTTCATGGCTTTGGACTGCAGTTCAAGTGTCAAGATTGGCGATACTATCTGGTTTCTCAAAGTGATTCGGGTGTGACAGGGTTCACATCAAGATCTTAGTGGCCGAAAGTATAAACGGTCACCACTTCAGGTTACCATAGTCAGTATGAAATTCCTCCTGTAACTCTTCTTGGGCTACTACCGGTTCCAAGCCCGAGTAACGGAGGATGTGTAGAATTATGGTCTACTATGATATTAGTACTGCTCTAATGATAGACCTAATCCTAAAATTGTAGATTTGTCATGATATAACTGCCTAATCTATAAGATCTTACGTGGGAGTCACATCATCGACTACACCAACTCACTGTATCGTATCAATTACCAATACATGATGTAGAACAAGGTTAGGCTAGAGAAAGAACAATATATTTAATATGAATAGAAGATATAAGGTAACATTCAGCAGAGACCACGCCTACATGGCCGAGCCATGCCACTCGATCAACCCCAGTCCATTCAATTCATTGTTAGGTATTTCTCCGCGTTAAATATTGAATACCTATTTTCTGAGTAATCTCGTGTTCACAGCTTTGTGGACTATGTGGCTATTGTCCAATGCCACTACAGATGGTTGAAAATGGGGTCGACAACGCAACCCGTAGAAGAAAATTTCGCTAAAAAACGTCGACTAGAATAAACAAACTAAACAATTTAAACTATGCCCTGAAAGCTGAAGGAATAATTATGATGCCTCATGGCGAAGCCGATGCCTTTTCTAGCAACCAGTGTAGGATTTAATTCAATCTACCGATATTCTACTAGAACTGTAAACGTGATACTGGCGACACCGGAGTCTATGTACAACAAGAACAACTTGGATTCAAACTTTATCTGTTTCTTAACGTAAAAATAACAATTTGGCTAGCACAATATTTAAAGAAATCATAGTCATTAGGTGCACCGCAAAAACATACTAACCAGTACTGCATGTCATCGAAATAAATGAAAATTATGAGTCACACTAATATAACAGGATAATAATAACCTTCAACTGGCGGGTCACATGCAACAGGGATAGTCTACCGACAGATTAGACCAGACTGACCTGGTGGAATCTTAAGCAACATTTTTATTGGTTAGTTATGAACATAATTAACAGCCAGTCAACAATTTTTATGGGTACATTGAGTGTTCGGACAATGTGGGAGACCATGGAGACCAGTCAGCTGATTACGGAGATAAAGAAATTCAACTTGATGGTTCTCGGATTCAGTGAAACACATTGGACCCAAACTGAACAGAGATAGATTCGGGAGATGCTGTTGTACTCTGGTCACGAAGAAGAAAATGCCCCACACGCACTCAGGAAGTTGATAAGATTCTGTCCAAAGAAGCACGTAATCCACTTATAGAATGGGAATCTCACGGATCTAGAATCATCAGACCATCATTTAAAACAAAGGAGGTGGAGATCACAATGAAGGTTATCCAATGTCAGCAACGACGACAATAAAGATCATTTCTATGAGAGGCTGCGATCGGTCATAGCGAAGTGCCTAAGAAAGGACCTCACCATCCTGATGGGAGATCTAAACCCCAAGGTCGGAATGGAAAACACCGGATATGAAGATATCATGAGACTACACGGACTGGGAGAGAGAAATGAAAATGAGGAGCGATTTGCAAATCTATGTGCATTCAACAATTTGGTTATAGATGACACAATATTCCCACACAAGCGAGTACACAAAGCTACATCGATCTCATCGGACCGCACCACTGAGAACCAGATAGATAATATTTGCATCAATAAAACATGGAAGATGTGAGAACCTGGAGAGGAGCTGATATAGCTTTAGATCATCACCTAGTTGTGGCCAACCTAAAACTAAAGCTAACAAAACACTGGCAAATTGTGAAAATAGGATTACAAAGGTTCAACACAGCCTTCCTTCGAGATACTAACACACTCGACAAATTCAAGATAAATTTCAACACTCCCCACCGTAGATGGTACCCTGACGCGGTGGTCGGGCTTGCCTATCGTGATGACCCAACCGAGCTATGTTGGCCGGAACATATGCTCCTGCGGGTTTTACCATGCCACGCAGGTCGACTGGAGGACTGTACGACTATATTCAGCGACTCAAGATCTGAGGGCGAAGTCGTACTGCTGACTGTAGAGGGGTGTGACAGCAGTAAGGTGTTTCCCTTGGACAAGCAGCATCTGCAGCGATGCTGCCTTCCCACAAGGAGGGAAGAGGTTAGAAAAGGTCGACATTAAAAATGTCACACCTCGCCTGACCTCACGGATTTCCGTCTCCGGGGATAAAGCCCTTTGAAGAACGAAGCTAACACATTAAAAACCTTCCATAAAAGGCCGTGCGCGACCGGCCCCAAGCAGTTGTCCCTTGGGCTCTGCGGTCACGCTCCCAGGTCGTCAAGACCAACACTAATCCAATTTCCTTTTCAGGTTCCTCAAGAAATACCCTTCCACGGTGTGGGCAGCCGGGAAGTGACATCAGCCCTCATACCCGTAACAGCACAAGAGACCAAGTTGGTCACATTCAAATCCTTCCTACACCTCCTAATACTCTCTTATCTCCACGACTAACCCTCCTCACTTCTCCTCATCACCTCGCACCGCTAGGGCAAACGATTCGAGTACGTGGAACGCCATTCCTGGTCTCCTGAAACCACGCTCTAAACTACACGTAGGAGCTTTTAACGTACGAACACTTTGCCAAATAGGACAGCAGGCTTCCTTAGCTAAAACTTTAGAATCTCGCGCCATCGATGTGTGCTGCGTCTCCGAAACGCGCATACAGGATCCGAGTAGCGTCATTCATTTGACCTCACCATGCCAAAATAAAGAACCGACTCGATTTACGCTTCGTGTATCTGGAAGCCCTGATTCTGCTTCCCGTGGCCTCGCCGGCGTAGGTATAGCATTGAGTCCTAGGGCAGAACTAGCTCTCTTAGAGTGGATCCCAGTAGACAGTCGTTTGTGCGCTGTCCGACTGAACGGAACAGTAAGAATCCGGAAAGATAGGGACACTCGTCGTTGCCTCTTCGTCGTCTCTGCCTATTCTCCCACTGACTGCAGCTCAGATGATGTAAAAGATGAGTTTTACAGAAAGCTTTCGGACCTTCTCCGAAAAGCTAGGCGCTCGGATGTAGTAATAGTGGCCGGTGACTTTAATGCTCAAGTAGGTAAACTAAGCGATAAGGAAAGACACCTAGGTGGATCTTATGGTGTCGTGGCTCAAAGAACAGATAATGGCGACCGTCTGTTGCAGCTATGCTCAGATAACCGCCTGTTCCTTGCAAATACTAACTTTAAGCATAAGGAAAAACATCTTTTAACATGGCGACCCCCTAATTCGTCCCAACGTTGGACCCAAATAGATCACATCGCTATCAGCCACCGATGGAGGGGCTCGATAGAAGACTGTCGCTCATTCTGGAGCACATGCCTAGATTCAGATCATGCTCTAGTGCGAGCGCGTATTTGCTTGCGTCTTACTGGACGTAGGAAAGACCTGCAAGGAAACCTCTTAGGGCCCTACTTAATGATAGTCAAGCTAAGAGTATATTTCAGGAACAACTAGGAAAACAGTTAGGCAGCCATGTATGTGATGCCCACCCCGATGCAGCATGGAATGATATCCGAAAAGCTGTGGAAACAGCAGTGATATCTGCTAGTAAGGTAAACCAGAAGGTTAGGGAGCAACACTGGATCTCAGCAGCATCTATCGCACTGATAGATGCTCGGAAACTCATTCCACCTGGCTCTGAACATAATGAAGAGCGGAGTCAGCTTAAGCGCAAGCTGACAAGAAGTCTACGCAATGATCGCGAACAGTGGTGGGTAGCGAAAGCAAGAGAGATGGAAAAGGCAGCGGCAATAGGTAATAGCAGACAATTGTTCAGACTCGTTAAGGAAACCGGAATTAGGAACCCGACCGTTAGCGAAACAATCTCAGAGAAAGATGGACATATTATTCATTCTCAATCCAGGAGATTGGATCGATGGGCAGAACACTTTAGGGATCAGTTCAACTGGCCTTCAGCCACACTTCGGTTTCCCACGATCTCCAGTCAACCTGAATGGCAAGTTAATGTAGGTCCTCCGTCCCTTTACGAAGTTGAAAAAGCCATAGGAAATCTGAAACGAGGGAGAGCAGCAGGCCCTGACAGGTTTACTCCTGAGATTTTTAAGGATGGTGGTCCAGTATTAGCAATGAGATTAACTGAGGTCTTAGGTAGAATTTGGGAACTGGACGTAATCCCATCTGACTGGTCTCAATCACTGATTGTGCCAGTCTATAAGAAAGGACAAAAGTCCTCTTGTGACAATCACAGAGGAATCAGTTTGACTAATATAGTGTCTAAAATATTAGCTTCAATAATACTTCGACGCCTAACCAAAGCTCGTGAAGAGCAGACTAGAGAAAACCAGGCTGGTTTTCGACCTGGACGTGGTTGTATAGATCAGATATTCACACTACGTCAGGTTCTAGAACACGAACACACATTCAGACGCCTCATAATGGTAGTATTTCTCGACCATAAGGCAGCGTTCGACTCGATTGTTTAAGAAAGAGGACAAATTATATCAAAAATACAAAATACGTCGAACGATACAGCCTGTGCTATACGGCCAAAGGTTTCTCTTACAAAAATTAGCGTACCAAACAACAAAATAAATGGTTAATATACAAGACTTCAATACCTGAGAATCAATAAAATATGTTCCCAACAAGATGGGATCGGATATCGATCTGGAGGGAATCCAGCAATCTTTCCAAGTAGACGGTCAAAGGTTAACAGTTAGACAATGAACCAAGCCGTGACCTTGGGTTCAGTCAAACACAACCTTATTGGCAATAGTCCGGCAATATGCAACAAAAAAAGTAATAAAGGGTGAGTATTTAACCAAAGGCGCATGATAGAGGCTCGGGCGAAGTAGACTGAAGAACACAAAGTGTGGTTAAAAGAGATCTGAATAAAGGTTAAACACATGACAAGGCGAAGAAATAAATAAATAAAAATACTGCCGAACAAAATACCTTGGAGGGATTTTCGGAGTTTTATTTCCGTTACACCTCCATATCTTAGGGAAAGCACGGAATACAATACAATAGATGTATTTAGAAGATTTGGACTTTGCAGATGACCTAGGTCTTCTATCCCATACACATGAGCCAATGCGGGCGAAGGTAGCTAATGTAGGAGCAGCCTCTACATCAGTAGGCCTCAACATACAGAGGGGGAAAACCAAGATCCTCAACCAAAACACGGAGAACACCGACACAGTCACACTAGATGGAGACATCCTGGAACAGGTGGAGTTATTCACATACTTGGGTGGCAACATCGATGAACAAGGAGAATACGATGCGGACTTAAATGCAAGGATTGGCAAAGCAAAGACGACATTCCCACGGTTGAAGAACATATGGAACTCAAAAAATTGTCGATCAGAATCAAAGTCAGAATCTTCAATACGAACATCAAGACAGTTCCACTGTACGGAGGTGAAACTCGAAGAACTACAACAACCATCATCATGAAGGTACAAGTATTTATAAACAGTTGTATACACAAGATACCCAATATCCGTTGGTTGGATTCAATCAGCAACAATATACTGTGGGAGAGAACAAATCAGATTCCAATTGAATAAGAAATTAGAAGACACTGGAAGTGGATAGGACATACATTACAGAAATCATCAAACTGCATCACTGGGCAAGCGCTAACTTAAAATCGTCAAGGTAAAAGGAATAGAGGAAGATCGTGGAACAAATTGTGTAGAGAATTGGAAGCAGATATCAAAAGAATCAACAGAAACTGGACAGGATTGCCCAGGACAGAGTTGGATGGAAAATGCTGGCGAGAGGCCTACGCTCCTCCATGAAGGGTAACAGGTAATAATCAGCATAAATAAATTTATTTCCTAAAAAATATTTGGAACAAATTTATTTAAAAAGTAGGATAAAAATCAAATGACTTTCCGAAATTACCTATGAACTGTTTAGTTCAACTTGTTAAGTCCTTATGCCGTGCGAATATTTCACGTGATAAAATCTCCAATTAGGACACGAATTAATGACCTTGACACTGAAACAAACAATTGATGTATTAATATGCACGAGGAGCCTATAGTCAACTTTGAGTTCTTATTAGTCCACTGACATAGTAGCTTTTCGCCTATCTCAACTGGTTCAGTTCAGAACATAAATATCAGCCTCCACCATATTATTCATGCATTTCATACACACACTGTCCATCTACAAGCAAATCAGACCGCATTCCATCATAAAATAGAAAATATCATTTATACAAAATCAAGCCAAAAATAGCTGTGAATGTGAGAGACTGTAACTAATAAATTGAGAACTTAAAAATAGTAAATTGTATACTAGTAGTCAATAGGTCAACTGAAAGCTTGTAATAAAAGGAATAAGAATATACATATAATATAGTTACATAATAGCTATACAATAAGAATATATGTAATAATAAATCAGAAATAATTCCTAGCAGTTACCACTTATTTATTCTTCATTAGAATATAGCACAACCACTTGCTCTTCAGTCTTCTGCAGTAATAAGGACAGGAGGTCTTTTTTTAAATCAGAGAAACGGTGTGTAACGGTTAATATGAGAATACAAACCCAAGAGTCGGATCTACCACATACATAAGGAAGTAAATTCCATTAGCTAGTAAGTAGATAGTAAGTTTTCCAATACGTATCACTCATTAGAAATATTCGGAAAAAATTAGTAAGATAATACCATTTCAACGGTCAATGGATTTCATCATTAGAATTTGTATTACGGTTACTAAACTATACGATTTTATCAAAGATGGATAGTGGCTAGCAGTGGAATACAGGACGCGCGTTTCGTCCTATTTGGGACTCGTCAGCTGGGTGTACCTGCATCCCAGAGCTGAGGTTCACTCCGGGACTCTAACTGAGTACCATTCGCTTTAAACATCATCGTGTTATCTACTTATCTACTAAGTCCTGATAGCCACCTGCTTGTGTGATGGGGTGAAGCTTGTGACTTAAGGGTATATCAAGGCAATCCGCAAAGGATCCCAACATGAGGCTGATCAATTGCAATCCTAAATAACAATTAGAAGATAAAAGTAAAACAACAACAAGTGAATTTATACGATTTTATATTTCTGTGCAAACTTTAATAAAGATCGAATATAGAAACCGTTACGTACTTTATAATTCACTTTAGTTTATAGTTATAAACAGAAAAAAATCTTTGTCTTTAAAGAGAATATTGTTGCCCTGAAATTATATGGTGATTAGAAGTATTTGAATTATATTACAAATTAAGAATCCCAGGAATAACGCAATTGGATCAAGAAGTACTAGATAAGCACTAACGAATGTACTGTATTTGGAATTCGAAATCAAACATTCAACAAGTACAAAGGAATCATTAGTTCATTCAGACACCACATCCGCCACGACTTAAATTGGAGTCTAGGTGTCTGTAATCGATTATACGTCTTCTCAAGTTCATCTTGTGTCTGTCGGATAGTGTATTGGATAAAGACTCTATATTATCTAGAATGTACTCATTAGCATTAGAATTAACAACCGAAATTGGAATAGACTCACCTGGTTCCTGGAATTGTATTTGATAAACATGTCGATTGTGTGTACTCAAGTCATTGATGTCTAGAATTCGCACACTAGATTTTCAAACACTATCCTCCCCCACGAAATAATGTTAGATCTTCATATCTCCAAGTTATGAATAATGTGGCTTCATTTATAACATATTTCTCACATTGATCAGAGTAAACTTCGTGATAAGGAAAAACAACAATTGATATGAAATCATCCGAATTGTAATCAAACTCAAGCTCATTTAGTACTTGTGCTTCGGATTGAACAAGTTTCCCACAAGAAACAAATGCATTGTGAGGACAAATAATATTTGATAGAACATCAAGATTTAACTCTTCTGAAATAGTTTCCTCGAATTTATTTAGAATGTCATTGCAGAGCAAATGATCACTAGAAAAATCAGCATCTATCAAAACTACATCAGGTTTTCGATCATAATTATGTTCATATATTTTCCTCAGATTTGTGAGGAATTTCGTCACAAATATGTGAATCATTAGGAAAAACCATATCTGGTACAATAACATGAGAAATCCGACAAATTGACTGATTAAAAACTGTTGTCTCACAAGGATTCTGAGTTTCATTTAACTCTGAACTGCTATATGACTCTACATTGTCTTTTGAAATCGTTGATAAAGACAAATGATCATTATGAATACTCGACTCAATAGAATCAGAATTACAAGACTTAATATTAGTTGCAATAAGATGAACATTAGTATTACAGACTGACTGAATATGTCCAATATCACCACATTTAAAGCACTTAGTATTACGAAGTGCACATGAGATACATGGGTGAAACTTGCCACAAGACAAACATTGACCAAACTTGTGCCCATCTTCGTGAACTGTACCGCAACTCCTCAATGAATTGTTATCTGCATAACCTTGAGTATGCACTCGCTTGGGATGACGTAATGTAGTGGAATTTTTGGTGTCCTGATGAGTCATTTACGAAATTTTCCTCCTCAACTACATTCGAAATTTGTATACTTAACATAGTCTAGCAGTAGTTCCTTGAGAATTGTATAAGAAAGCGAAATGGGCTTTTCCGGTAAAGCCAGAGTTTTTAATAAGCTGTATGCTTCTTTTCCGATGAATGTGAGGAAATGGGCCACAATACTAACATCCTCAATATCTTCCTTGGTTACAGCCCAAATTTCGAACCTTTCCAAGTAATCCTGCTTCGGTCTGGGCACCCAGACAGTATCACAGCCCACAAATAAACAGAGTGAAATGATAATACTTACGGTAAACACTATAATCGCTTCGATTAACAGTCAAACAATTCACATTATTATTATTTTATTTTATGTCATTTATTCACTCTCTTTTATTCCCAATTTGTGTATTCTTATTTTTCGAATTAGTCAGCAGCTTGCCTATGGTGAAAACTCGGTTCTATCTAAATGTTCTCGAGTAACTGCCTGGTTGAAAGAAAGCTGCATAGGGCTGGCTTGTGTTAGTCCTTCACGACTTCCTGGCTGGGGTCCTAGAGATGGTGTGACACAGTGGCTAGAGACGTTATCAGATATAGCTCAGAATAGAAGCCAGTGGTGATCCTGCTGTAACTTTCTTTTAATTTCTTCATAAAAAGTGACCGTAACTTCTTTAACTGAAAGAATTCTTTCTGGTTATATCTTTCCGTTTCCCCCATTATTATTATTATTACACTACCTTACACTAATCTGTGGTCGTTAATGTTCTATTTTTTTCTTCTCCCTTATACACACCTTACATTCTTTTTCTCTTCCCATTCTCATTGTTATTATGTGGCGCATATATATCTGGTGCCTCCTTGTACTAATATTTATGTGTTCAACTAAATAAATCACCGAATGAAACTTATCAAAACCAGTTTTATTCATAGGCTTGATGGCAAACAGACGTTTGGATCGACTCCTTTCTCCTGACTGCTGAATAGGTTGAGATAGGTTAATTTAGAATTGATCATATATATCCAGCTCAGAGAACAAAACTCCGTCAAAGTCATCAACCTGAGCTACAAATCTTCTCCACCATCTCAATATATATATAAGAAGGTATTTTAGGCCTTAATTTCTAATGGTTTGTTCATAACTAGTATTGATTTATAAAGAAACTATCTTTAGTAGAACAACAAAATTCTATTAACTAAATAAATGATAGAAAAATCGATGACCACTCAAGGTCATTCCAATCATTCTAAGTAAACAGAGATAAATAATAATTGTCATTCCATTATTCTTTCTGTAACCCTATCTGACCTATAATGATTTTGATTATTAATATAACACATTCATTTAACTTATATGCTTATTCAAGTTAATATAACATGTTAGTTTGTACGAATAATCGTCAAGATTAGAATGAATAGTTTGACAGTAATTGAGCACCGAGTATAGTGAAGTCATTATATGTGAAAATTATATTTGAAATATTCTCAGCGATTGAAATTTAACTAATTCCAACGTTTTGTCCAGCTAACTTGTCTGGACTTCATATCAGGGTAATAATCAAAATCAATATTATCAAAGAAATATATAGCTTTTTAACAATCAGGATTATACTGTGTTAAATCAATCATATTTGGATGTTGATTTTTTGTAAAATAGGATAAAATGATTCAGTTGACTACAAATCATGTGATGAATTCAACTACATGGAAATACTTAACTGAGTAACAAATCGTATGTGTGTGAGTGTGTAGGTATGTATGTATGTGTGAGAGATTGATATGAAGGAATAAATAAAGTTCAAGTTCAAGGATGAAAAACTTGATAATGAAAGATCGATGTGCATGTCAAAACATAAATTGTATTGTTTAAAATACTCATTGAGTTCTTTCAATAATAATAACGATGCATGTGATATTAAAAAAACAGGTTTAAACAAGAGATAGGTTCCAAATTTACTTGTCAAACGAAATTTGCCAGTTGAATACCATCTTTTCGGTTCAGGCTGTTCTTGTTCGCCCATATATGCAGCGGTTCTGCTGTCAATCTTTCTTTATGGGTGTTAAAACCTTTCTGAAGTATTTTGGTCCCTTCAAAATTAATCTTGTGTCCTGTTTCTAACGCATGTAACGCAAAGGAAGAACAACAGAACATTGTGTATGAGATTCACTGTCACGACTGTAATGCTACCTATGTTGGAGAAACATCCAGGCAATTGAATGTACGATTGAAGGAACACAAACAATGCTTAAAAAATGTTCCGAAATCCCCGGTTGATTTAAAGAAACTTGAAAATAAGTCAGCGATAGCGTTACATGCGTTAGAAACAGGACACAAGATTGATTTTGAAGGGACCAAAATACTTCAGAAAGGTTTTAACACCCATAAAGAAAGACAGCAGAACTGCTGCATATAAGGGAACATAGGTGAGGATAACCAAATGTATTTGAATAAGAAATTAGAGAATCTTTTAGTAAAATCTGATAATCATACAGTAAATACATCATTTGTAAAATGTCAATCAATTGTCTCAAACTTGATTATTTCTTCGTTCAATCATTCTCTCTCCTTAGACCTTCTGCCACCAGTCAATTCACTTTTGGTTAGTTATACATACTACTTATAAATGTCAACATCAGTAGTACACACCACAGTACAAATACATACTGAATGAATGAATTGTTTGTCTTTCAACCGGAGAAATATTACATTTAGTGATGAGATTCAACTAAAAATCTCTTACATTGACTATGGTAGTTAACATCGCCAATCGCTTACTCCAGTAATTATTAGTAGGATAAGGGTTAATCGGATAACTGAATGATTATAAGACAAATGCTTGAACTAATAACACAAATTCAATCTTCATTCGAATATGTCGTGTTCATTAATCTTCTTCGTGGATTAGTTGAAGTTAGACATAAACACATCTGGATAACGGCCACCTCGGTGGTCTAGTGGTTAAGCGCTAGCGCGCGAGACTGATAGGTCCTGGGTTCGAATCCCGCGAGGTGGGGTCGTGGGTGCGCACTATCAAGGAGGGGTCCCACACAGAACGAAGCGGCCGTCCAGTACCTTCAGGTTTTCCATGGTGGGCTAGCTTCAATTGACTCCTGAAATTACTACAATCTCCACAAAACCCCTTCTGATAGTAACCTTTTCCTTATTGAAAAACCGAAGCTACATTTTTATGTAGTAATGAAAAACTTCCGGTCTACACTTCAAGTGCTTTAAAAGAACGTTAATTACTTTGAGTCTTAAACGTTTTTCAATTGATATCCATTAAATGAAGTAATACATTCACCGAACACCTCATACAACTAAACTTCTGATGTATGGTAATGAAATTACAGTATGATTGGTCAATAAGCCTGGTCAAACAGTCACAGCGGTGGGACTATAATTGAGGGAGGACGAACCAATCATGAATAAGATAACAGGTTTCGGCACGAAATTCACTGATCCATTTGGCTAAGTCGAGTTTTGTCATTATAGACGATGTCAGTACGTGATTAAAACATTAAATCTAATTTCTGACCTTAACCATCAACTTTAAATCATAATTCGAATTCCTCACACAGGTTTATAACCCTTATTTGGTCCTAATTATTAGGTGGACACCCTCAAGGTCACTTTAGCGTTGCTCAAGAGTCGTCCATAAATCATAGTCTCACTGTCACAGCCTACGGAATATTAAATATTTGGTTTAACGTCTTATTGGTGATTTCTATTCTGGACTCTTTGTATGTGACTGCTTGTAATTATATTGAATAAAGGATACACTAGTGTTAACCTGGTTCTCTATTCTGGGTTGTGAATCCTGGTTCTGATATACAATGATTAGTCTTATTAACGTAAAGGCGAGGATTGGCAAAGAAAGGGCCGCATTCCTACAATTGAAGAACATATGCATCTCAAAACAACTGTCACCCAATGTTGAAGTCACAAGCTTCAATACGAACGTCAAGACAGTTCTACTGTACGGAGCTGAAACTTGGAGGATTACTACAACCATCATCAGGAAGGTATAAGTATTTATAAATAGTTGTCTAAGCAAGATACTCAACATACATTAGCCGGATACCATCAGCAACAGCCTTCTGTGGGGGAGAACAAACCAGCTTCCAGTTGAAGAGGAAATTAGGAAAAAACGATGAAAATAAATAGGACATACATTACGGAAATCATCAAACTGCATCACTGGGAAAGCCCTAACTTGGAATCCTGAAGGGAAGCGGAAAAGTGGAAGCCCAATGAACACATTATGCCGGGAAATGGAGTCAGATATGAAAAGGATGAATAACAAATGGGAAGGATTGCATAGGCAGGGTTGGATGGAGAATGCTGATCGGCAGCCTATGTTCCATTGGGAGTAACATGCGTAAGTAAGTAATATACGTCTAACAGAGGAAAATATTGTAAACCATCAGTTATATCAATGTCGATATATATTAATGAAATGGTTAATTTAAATGAATTCTCAATTACTAGCTTGAAAATAAAGCGTATTTGATCGTTGTTATGGCTACTTGTTCAGTATAACAACAAGCAAGGTTGTTGTTGTTATCAGATAATTATTTATTTATGCACAACTAATCAATAAGAACAAAGTTGTATATCAACTAAAATTTCACCAAATCAATAAATAAATTTGAATGTTGACAGATAGCACTATTTAATCAATAATTTGGTGTAAGTATACGATTTACAAAATCAATACATCAACTAGTCCTAACTAATCACTGACTTATATATTTTAGTTTTGTTATGTCACGATAAGTATGATGAGTAGTAATTTTTTGGATCCATTTAGAGACCAATGCTATACGTATATTTTTATCGTATAATTGTTATGTAACTAAACTATTCATATTCATGCCGCTCTTATTATGAGCTTTATTTTGACCCAATGAACTGTTATTATACGGTTTACCATTCTTGAGTTATGCCTAGTCTTTCAATTACAATCTCCCACATTCATAGCCATATTTGGCTAAATCTTGTACAAATGTTACTTCCCATTTTATGGTACGATGTAGTCTGTCTGGATACTATATAAACCCAGTATGTTTGAAATGAACGATTCATACTTCAGAGGCTGAAATTGGTGTCCTGGACTTAACTGGCTGGTCTAGGCTAGGCGGGAAGCAGGACCGATAAGTACTCCAGACTGCTCGTACGGGTTTTTATGCGCCATTGGTTCGATCGATAATTCACTGTTCTTTAATTGGCGGTATCATTACGTTATACATTAGCAGGGCGCTCAGGCCACAAGTTATAACATGTTTTACCTAACAGTGGACACTAAAAAAGCGGAACATAAAGCACTGAGCTACTAACAAGTACATTATAACTAACTGGTCATTTGTCATTTACACTCAATCTAAATAAATAAATCTTTCAATTTCTGACTTATTTAATAAAGAGTATTCCCTAACCCTTGAACAAATGAATTGAATGAGGTTCGTAAATAAACTGTGACGAGAACCAACGAAATAAAAATGAATTCATGCTATTCTACTAGAATGTTTGTTCTCGCTCTTTTCAAAATGATAAAGGGAACTATGTGTATGAAATTTTTTAATTATCGAACGATGGTACTGATGGAATTAAGTACTAGTGTGTGTGTATGTGTATGTATTAGTTAGTGAATAACTGATTTCTTAAAATGACACTTGAGTCCACATACCAACACTTGACTAACAATATACTCTTGATATATTGCTTGAATTTGAGAAGCTCTCTCTCTCTCTCTGACACCAATCACGACTATCAGCTTGTAATTTAAAAATAGTTACAAATAAATCCCTGAAAATTACTTACTAACATTCTATTGGTAAGTCAATCAGAAATGACCTGTCGAGAAATCATCGGTGGCAATCAGGAGTGACCCAAAGGTTAATGGCATTTCACTGGCTAAGAAATAGACAAATTTCCTAAGGGTTACAGTGATATATATATATATATATATATATATATATATATATATATATATATATGTACGGATGGGTATTTGCGTATTTTATTCGCCCAAGTATTCAGTTGAGGGGTTAGCATGTAGCACACTGTGTATCAGTAACAGATCCCATACACTATTTATCATAAAATGCTATTTAGGAATTCGCAATTTCTGTTTTATTCGTCCTGAAACTCCTCTGTTCAGAGTTGTGAACAAAGAAGTTTCCATTCCTATTGATTAATTTCTGTTTTAACATGTTGACTTGTTCTTTCTGTACTTGCAAAAGGCTGTATACTTGATTTATTTTCACTTGATCTTATTTAATAAATCTTTTTACTACTCAACTATTAATTATAAATGATAGACTTGAACCCCTATTCAATTAATTTGATTTTATGCACAATAGAGTCGCATACCACTAACACTGACCTCTATTTAGTGTGTTCAATAAATTCATTATTATTACCTGCTGAAAACAAAAACTATTCGCATAGAACAGAACAAAGTAATTGCAATTTTAGTTGTTGTTTTTTTTAATGAAAAAAGTGAGTATATTGGTTATAGTAGTAACCTCACTGTAGACAATTACATGAGACAGACAGATATGGTCTCCAATTATACTGTATATTCACAATAAGTTATTTAGATAATTACATAATATTCCATACTTATGTTTGTTTGTTTCTAGACAAGAATATGGGTCAAGTATAATAACTTGATCGATATAAATAAGTAAGCACTATTATCTTTACAATCTTAAAGAAAAGGATATTGATAATATTTGACCATTAATAATAATGTTGAATTAACTAACTACACTGAATGCAGCAGTTAAAAATTGTTCATAACTAAGTTGTGCCATTCCATTTCGTTGATAATCATAAGGTCTGAATACATCAGTTAAATTCTGTAACAATAATAATAATAGTAGTAATGATAAAATGAATAGTTTAATAGAAGGTAAATGGTATACTGGCTTAAGAAAAACAAACAATATCATTAATACAATGAACTTTTTAATTTAAATTAAGTAATTCTCTAGGTACTTAGATATAAGCAACAATCTAAGTGTAAGGTTCAATGACATTACCCGGTGTTGGGATATTCAGGAAAATATCCCAAAAATTATTCTATTAAGTCTAATGCTATTCTTGGACTTGGAGATGGTATTATTTACTTATTGGTCAGTGCTTATTTTACGTGTCATTTTCCTACTGGTCAATATTGTACAATGTTATTTTCTATTTTATGGTACGATGTGGTCTGCTTGATTAGTATATAAACAGAGTGTGTTTGAAATATAAGGGTTCATATATCCGAGGCTGAGACTTGCGTTATGGACTTAACTGGCTGGGCTAGACAGGGAAGCGGGGCCAATCAGAACCCTAGGTCGTTCTACGTGTTTGCGCGTCTTTGGTCCGATCAATAATTCGCTACCCTCTAATCTGCTGCCGTCACAGTTATAACACCCGGTTACTTAAATCGAAACAATTAGAGCGGGATTAGAACATGAATTAAAAGTCGAATGTTTTACCCACCAAGCCACTGCTCCATAGTCGTGTGATTAATATCCTTAGCTATTATTATACTGAATTAATTGACAATAGTAGAAAGGAGTTAACAATGATAAATGAATAATGTTATGATTAAATATCATAGAATGTAAAATTTTACAGGTTAGGTTCTTTAGTAAAACGGAGGTTTAGCGATGATTGAACACAGTTTTCAACTAACAGATTTGAATTTCTAGCACCGATGTGATGGAGAAGAATTAAGCCTAATAATTAGATCCTAATTTATTAAAGATCGAGTAACCTACAAGGCTGATATCTAGTAAACGAGTCACAAAGAAAGTGAAATTGATTACACAGTAAGTAAGCAGCTTGACTCAAGGAATTCAACTCATTCCAACGAGAATTCTGAATGGTAACCTTTTAGAACTGTTTATGGACCAATACGTTACATATATTTTTATTGTATGATTGGTAAGTAGCTAAACTATGCATATTCGTGTTCCTCTTATTAAAAGCTTTGTTTTGACCCATAGACTATTATTATACGATTTACCGTTCTTGAGTTGTGTCCAGTCTATTAATTACGAGCTCCCACATTCACAGCCATTTTTGGCTAGGTCATGCATAAATGTTATTTTCTATTTTATGGTACGATGTGGTCTGTTTGAAATGCATGGTCGTATCACAGAGGCTGAGATTAGTGTTCTGGAATCAACAGACAGGGAGAAGGACTGATAAGGACTGTAAACTGCTCGTACGGGTTTATGCGTCATCGGTCCGGTCGATAAATCACTGTTCTCTAATTGGCGGTATCATTACGTTATATATTAATAAGACTTAAGTTATGACAATCCAATAGGTCTGACTATGTAATAGTGGGTTAGAAATATATTCAAACAGCAAATAAAACACGATAATGACTGTTTTAGTTCTATAAAAAATCATAGTATGATTAGACAAGAAGCTTATTTTCCTTAGACTGCTAGCCTGTTTAAGAATTTACATTATTACACGCAGACACACGCATAATAATCCAAAAACTGACCATTATATTAAACCATTAAATATAAATGAAAAATCACTATGTGGGGACAAGAATGTACGGACGTCTCTTTATGAATTAAATAAAATAGTGACCACCAATGCTAACTGGAGAACGAATGGTTTTTAATAATGTAGCAAGCATATACAGGTATAATTCGCTACTGTGTACGATGACCAGCTCATATACAACTTGTAGACATTTTTTATCAAATAATGAACACTTAGAATAAGACTGAAAACCAGAGAATAATAAACATTTGTTTTAGTCTCCTAATAAGCCTCAAACTAGGAAATCAATAAGTGATTATATAGCTATCAGTATTCAGTAATAAGGATAGTGGGTCGGCGGACCTGTGTTAATCCTTGCAGCTCGTTTTCCAGTTGAAACACAGCTTCTCTGAAATATTCACTGATGGGACTGATACCATTTGTTCGGAGAGGGTGTTCCAATCATTGGCTACTCGATGAGAAAAACGAAACCCCACTTTGAGTTTACGAGATCGCGGGTTTTGAACCTTCTTGCTATGGCCTCGGATAGGATTAGTTCTGGAGGGAGCGAAAAGATGAGACGTATTGACCCTCAAATTGTTATTAAACATACGGAATGTCAACATCAGGTCACTGCACGTTCTACGATACGATAGGGGAAAAGGTTCAGGAGTTTTAAGCACCCATTGTAAGGGAGATTGGAAATAACCTTCAATAACTTTGTTCCTACACGTTAGACATACTCGAATGTGTTGACAGCAGGCTGCTGTCAAAACATCTATCTGACGTTGCAAGCTCTATTTATTTGATATACGGCACGTTGAAATCTCCATCGATGAAACAACAACCGGCCTTACTCCAAGAACAGATATGACTTAAGACAAAGTCTTCAGCAAGACAAAGTGGACTACAGTATATTTCTCTTAAAGTCACTAACCTAGGAAGGAGAAATAAGAAGAAGAAAGAGTTACCTCTAAGGAAAATGTAGGACAACAGGACAATCTTGAGGAATGCTGTTTGATGGAGTCAGTCTACATGACAGTTACTAGTAAGCTCTGACTTAATCAATCATACCGCAACAGACAAGTTTCAGTAAACTGATAGTCTTTGATATATCTTTCAGTGGAAGATGCAACGGAAAAATCTCTCAAACGGTGAGAAGGAAGAAACAGTAAATACTACAAGAAATACATCAACATTTGAGCGTTCTTATTCATTCTCATCTTCAATACCTTAATTAATACATCCGCTAATTTGACGAATGATATTGGGTTATAATCCATAAAATTTGTTAAATTAACGACTCATAACTTGCTTCTATGCATCGTCTAGAGTTAATTACAAGCTTCTCAACTTCAGTAACATTTGCAAACCTAATAACGATATAGTATATAAGATGTTGGCGAATAGTGGGTTAGTGAAAAGTACTTGAAGCATGTTCGACTTAATTGAAAACAGAATAAACTACTCTAGGTTGAAAATTGATAGTCCATTCTGTGAAACGTAATGGTAAATCTACACATGCAGCACGATGAGGTGTTGCGGTTGAGCCTCCGGTTACAAAGAATAAGATAAACAAGTTCCTCATATTGGCTAGGTCAATAAGTACACATGGGTTTCTGTAACACAGTATCCAACAAACGGAAGATATTCTAGGATCTTGGGCTAGTGGAACTATTTTTTCGATTAGAAATAAGGTTAAAACACTGAAAGCATTTGTAGCGATTCCTACTTGTGGACAAATATATTAATCTAACCTTTTTGAGTTACTACGTACACATATGTTTGACCTTGTCAGCTGTTCACTTATTACCTCCAGAGAACTTGTATGTACATATATTTGTCTATCACATATTCTGTTGATTAACTATCTTTAGCTTGCTTTTATCCATACGAAGCAATGCAGAATCACACTCATGGAAATTGAGTAGGCTCGTTTTGCTTGCTCTTACCTGCATATTCTTATTGTCTGTCCAAAAAACGGATTAATTTGTCTATCAGAAAGTCAGCACAAATCACATAGGCGTGTAATAATATGAATTGTTACAGAGTGGCTTGCAGTAAGGAGCACAATTTTAGCAGAGCGGCAATAACACATCGTAAAATTAAATCTTTAGAATCGGTTGCGCATTAGAAGGAAAATAAAGTCAAAGTGAAAGATTAACAAGGGGAATGGAAGGAAATTTAGAAAACATTGGAGACAGTTATTGATAATCCCGAGTGATGTTAAAGTACTGACAATCAATAGTTCTCAAATGCTTTAATCATGAAAGAAGACTACTCGATGAAAGAGAAGAAAAACCTACTTGAGTATCAATGACCTTTTAGGTCACGCAGCTTGACCGAGAAGCTCAATAGATAACGAGTTGATCGTCTTGCTAATAGTATTTTTCGCTACATACGCTTTGTACTTTCCAAAACTTTCAGAAGGGATCAGAAATCATTAATCAAGGGAGTGTATGCTCTGTTTATGATTGAATGTTTGTAATTTCTTTTTCTAGCTGTACACCATTACTGGGGGTGTTAATAATCCATCCGAAACATGTGAAACCTATTACACTACAAGACAATCAAGAGCATAACTTTGATATCTGACTTTAGGTTTTCTGCTACCCCACGGAATTTTTGGCATGATAAGATCTCGAGCAACAAATTCCTCGGGTTATATATAGTCTCAGTCATCATGACAAGCAAACATAAAGTAAAAACTGAAAGCAGAAGTTATGTCGCATTTCAGGACAAATACATACCTAGCTTTCAAATTTGGTTAATCATAAAGAAAATAAGGACGTCGGCCAAGTCAAGTTGCCACACTATACATCATCAGGGTACGTTGGACGAGATGAAAAGTAAAGTAATGAAAACATTACCGATAGCCGAAGGGATTACGATATTCCAGAATGTCCGAACAACTCACATTCCTAACACGATGAATAAGTTACACAGGTATTTTTAGGCCTTTTATCTTTATTTATTCTCGTATATCCATCATTAAAACGTTTTGACGCACAAAAATAGGAAACAATATGGAAGATAAAACTTTGAAACTTACCTTTAAACAAACACATGCCAAGATAAAATTATCAAATCCTACTGATCCGCGGCGATTTTTATCGAATTTTCTAATTAAGAATTGTGAAAATTCTGGAGACAATCGATAACCAAAGCTTGTTAAAGCAGTATGAAACTCTCGACAGTCGATTGTACCGGATCCATCTCTGTCATATGATCGAAAACATTGTTGCCACTGTTGTACGTACTCAAATAGTTGAGAGAATTCATAGACATTTATAGTGCCATTCATATCTTTATCAAACATACATATCATCAGTTCAATCGTTTTGATATTGAATGATGTCCCCAATCCTGTTTTGTGTGGGAGTTGTTAAGGTTAATATTTCGGAAAAAATAAAAAAATCACAAGGACGCTACAAAATTAAACTATAAACAGAGAATCGTATAATACAGTTGCCAAATAATTACATTTACGTGAGAAATCGATCAGCGTAGAAACAGATTTTTATCGAACAGCGAACCTTACAATCAGCAACAGTCAATAAGAATAAAAACCTTGTTAAACGAGTTAATTATGGATTTAATCCAATCAAATTGTTCCAGTCAGTCGGTCAGAAAAATTAGGGTTTGAAGATGTTATTCAAGGAGTATAATCCAGTGAAATAAATTTAGAAAGAGAAAAAAGAAAGGGACATGAAGAATTCAGATTAGAATTTGGGAGAACACGAAGAGTGAATGCACCTGAACCATTGCAAACGATTTTGAGCCATGTCATTCAGGGTCTCTAACCATCGGTTGCTATCATCTCGCGGTCCCCAACCAGGTAGTCTTCACCTACCAACATGGCTCAGTCCACTTGTCAGTGGCTCCATGAAATTGTGTAGCGTTTTGGTCTGGCCGCCCCTAGCTTTCTTCCAACCTACTCCTATACCACTGAACATCGCACGTCGAGGCAGTCGGTGGTTGGGCACGCGTAACACATGTTCCAGCTACCTCAACTGATGACGTTTCACTAATTCATCAATTGATTTGCCATTCTTACCTCACAACCGTTTTCTAACAAATATATTACTTACTCGGTAGCCCCAGGATATAAGAACAACCCTTCGAAGACAACTATGATCGAATACTAGTAACCTAAGAATATCCTCTACTCTTACCGGCCATGTTTCACTGCCATAAAGTAGGACGGAACGAACTGTTGCGCAGTAAACACGTCCTTTGGTTGATAGACGGATATCTCGCCTACGCCATAAATGACGCAAGTTGGTGAAAGCTAGTCAAGCCTTCTGTATCCGTGCTGAGATTTCATCACACGCCAGACCACAAGGGATGATGAGACTTCCAAGATAAGTGAAGCGGTCAACACTCTCAACTACTTCACTCCGTATCATTAGTTCGGGTGTCGATGTAACCCAATCCTGAAGCAACATTTTGCATTTCGAGGAGGAGAATCACATCCCGAACATGCTTGCATTGTTGCTTAGAGTGGTCAGAAGACTCTGCATTTTGTCAGTGTCTTCACCAAATAAAACTATGTCATATCAAATTGTTTCACTTTCGTGTTTATGTAAACCAAACAGTTAACTACCTGTTAATAACGAGCACATTTTATTGGGTTTGCGTAGTCAGATGAAACTATATATATATATATAACGTGTAGGAACAAAGTTATTGAAGGTTATTTCCAATCTCCCTTACAATGGGTGCTTAAAACTCCTGAACCTTTTCCCCTATCGTATCGTAGAACGTGCAGTGACCTGATGTTGACATTCCGTATGTTTAATAACAATTTGAGGGTCAATACGTCTCATCTTTTCGCTCCCTCCAGAACTAATCCTATCCGAGGCCATAGCAAGAAGGTTCAAAACCCGCGATCTCGTAAACTCAAAGTGGGGTTTCGTTTTTCTCATCGAGTAGCCAATGATTGGAACACCCTCTCCGAACAAATGGTATCAGTCCCATCAGTGAATATTTCAGAGAAGCTGTGTTTCAACTGGAAAACGAGCTGCAAGGATTAACACAGGTCCGCCGACCCACTATCTTCATTACTGAAGACTAACATGAAGAAACACGAATGAACCATTTGAAACACGAATGCATTCAACAATTTGTAAACTAACCGTTGGATAATGCCTGCTGCAATTCACTCGCAGTTATGGCTCCCTTTCTGTTCCTGTCAATTCTATCATGGGGATTTATTGTTAGAAAACCCAAGTTATACTTACTGGTTGAATACGTTCGCAGCCACACTACTTACGCCGGGTTGTTGCATATTCAAAAGTAAGTAATTGTCAGGGTCAAATAGCTGAAACAACGATAGCGTACAAAAACTCAGTCATTAGATAAAAACATTGTTACGAATAAATGAGAGTATAAGTAACTCCTTATATTCGCATCTGCCTTATCGTGTTTGGTTCTTGAGTGTATGGAAATTGTATGGCGGCCTGCTTGAATATCTAGGTCACCTATTCCCCTGATCTAGATATGTCTTCAAGTTATCGATTTGTTGTTTGTTTTAGCACATCATTATGTCTTTTGTGCTCACAATCTATTCAGACACGTTTATGAAAAGTTTCCAACCTTTCGCCATACGGGATACAAAAAGGTACAATCAGCGACATTATGGTGGCTGGCAATATGCATTGAAACGAATGAACATTAATCAAATTTGGATTACCGAACTCCTAACATCTAACTGGTCATCATTCAAAATTTATCGTCACAATCGATCAAGATATAAGAATAGGAAACTTGTTGAAATACTTTATGCTGAGGATTCTATGTTGTACCAAAAATATAATGTTGAATAAAGCTTCTAATAATAAAATAAATAAATAAAAAATACAGATCCTTCATATCGATTATCCGAGAAACTTAGATTGCAGAAGTTTTGTTGAGAGAAGTGTGTAGTGGTAAAAAAATCCCCAAATCAGTAGTTCTATAAGTCCTCGACATTTTATGCCGACCACATTGGTTCTGATAGGCTAACCTAGCTGAAGGCGCTCGGTCATGCGTCCGCACCAGGTCGCGAGTGGGAACGCTGTGCTCAACCTCTCTTGCAACCGCTAGCCAGTTTAGATCATTCGCTTCTTGATATATTGATAACCTGACAAATATATATTCGAACCTCCTCACTTCTGACTTTTGACTTTACTGAGTGATCACTATTCAACTACAGGTTTCACTGGTTAAAGTGTCGTCAAACTAAAAATACTTGTAACACCTTTAAGTGAATAAGTCAAGGCATCTAGAACTATTGAATTTCGTAAAATTTGTAATCACGTACAAGCTTGAAGGTCTGAATGGGATAAACTGAGGTTAGAACTACAGTTAGATCTGGAGGTGGATTTCATAGCTTCCGAATGTGGTGTATTTCGTAAGGTATGTTACATGGTGAAATATCTGTAGCGCTCTCCTATGATTTACCTGAGTGTACTAGCTATCAGCCATTAGAATCAGCCGAACAATTTATGCTATAAAAGCTGGTCAAAAGGAGACTGTTAATCAATTTTTTAAGACAGCTTAATAATTGGCATTATAGTAAGCCCATTGTATTATTTTACTACCCACTTGTTGCGATTTAGACATTTGGTTCACTATGTATTAGTGTATAATAGTCTGTTTGAAACCATATATGTATCTCAATCATTATCTCTCCCTTAACTGATTACAAGATTGAACAATCAGTAAAATTACCCACGTATCTATCAACATATATATGCTTCGAATTTTTACTCACTTTTTCACTTTCCAGCACTCTGGTCTGCCTGCAAATGTCATTTATGACTATGAGCGCATTCTACCAACGGCTGCTGTTCGAGCTATTGCATATTCTCTAGTAAATTTACAATGCTATCAAGAGAATTCACTTGATAAAATACACATTGAATGGGACAATAAATAATGAAGTCAATTTGAAAGGGATTAACCTCCACAAAATTGGTGGCTTCTTCAACATTACGGAGTGCCTGAAAAGATAGTCAATATCATATGGAATTCTTATGATGTATTAAACTGCAAAATTGTGCATGGAGAACAGCTGGCAAACTCGTTTGAAGTAAAGAACGATGTCAGGCAAGGTTGCTTACTTTTGCCCTTTCTCTTTCTCCTCGTGATCGACTGGATCATGAAGACGTCAACATCTGAGGAAAGCTCGAGATACAACGGCCAATTAGGATGCAGCTGAACGACCCAGATTTCGTAGATGATCTGGCTGTTCTATCGCACATGCAACAACGAATGCACGAGAAGACGACCAGTGTAGCAGCAGCTTTAGCGGTAGTAGGTCTCAGAATACACAAAGGGAAAAGCAAGATTCTCCGATACAACACAACATGCACCGATCAGGTCACACTTGATAGAGAAGCTTTGGAAGATGTATAAACCTTTGCATATGTGGGCAGCATAAATGATGAACACAGTGGACCTGTGGGGCCAGCGAAATGTCACTAGGCCCTGGCCAAATTATCCGGCAGTTGGATAGTTGAATATCGAACAAATCATCGATCCTCTCAAGGTCAAGGCCAACCAACGCACATCAGTTAATCGTATGCCATGGACTGGCCCATGCGGCAGTGGCCTTACTTTCGATTGTACCTACTTTAACTAATATATTTCTGTAATAGCGTCCCCTGTGTTGTACGGTCTTCAAAGCATCTATGGTACCTTGATACGTCGATGGGGCAGCCCACGTAAGGTGTTGACCATGAGGTGTGACTTCGACAATAGCTAGTTTGTCACACCATTCACGTCTAACTCGAGTGGGCCTCCAATCATTTCGATATAGATCATCTACGTTGGCGATCTACAGACCTGGTGAAGATGTGAATGTGTGGATCAGCAAAGCAAGGGCAGCATATCTACAACTGAAGAACATCCGGGACTCAAAACAACTGTCTATCAACCGACATGAAAGTCCAAATTTTCAATAGAAATGTCAAGCCAGTTCTACTGTATGGGGTAGAAACCTGGAGAACTACGAAATCTACCATTCAGAAGATGCAGGTGTTTATTATCAGTTGTCTACGCAAAATACTTCGGATTCGTTGGCCGGACACAATTAGCAACAACCTACTGTGGGGGAGAACAAACCAGATCCCAGGGGAGGAAGAAATTAGGAAGAAGCGCTGGAAGTGGATAGGACACACATTGAGGAAAGCACCCAACTGCGTCACAAGACAAGCCCTCACATGGAATCCTCAAGGCCAAATGAGAAGAGGAAGACCAAAAAACACATTACGCCGAGAAATGGAGATAGATATGAGAAAAATGAACAAGAATTGGATGGAACTAGACAATAAGGCCTGTGACAGAGTGGGTTGGAGAATGATGATCGGTGGCCTATTCTCCACCGGGAGTAACAGGCACGAGTAGTTAAGTAATGAAATTTGTGAGCTGCAGTTACAACACGCACCATTCTCGGAAGTTTTTTTACACATTGTGAACAGTTTTATATTGGAATTATTATCATAACTGATAACAATTTGTTGACACTGCTAATAAACTCAGTTATGACATTATTTCTTTGCAATTATTAGGTTATATTCGCATATACAAACTAACAGTGGAAGTTATTTTCTATGAGTCCTCTGTTGCTTGCTGTTGCCTCATTTTCATATCGCAATCCTTGGCTTATAATTGTCTCTGTCGTTACTATTGTTATTTGTCCGTATAATGTTGCTTAGTAAAGCTGTAACCCCCCGATCTAAATCCGCTTACGTGGGTGCCGTATCTGTATCTGTTCTTCCATTTAACTCTATAAAAGCTGGATTCTGATTTACAAGGCTAGAAATCTTTTTGTTGCACATGGAAACACAAGTCTAGACGCAAAATGTATTTACCAAAACCTGTTGTTGCCAAACGACATTGTGGAACAAAGTGTTAGCCCAATTTTCGAACCATATTCGGACACCATATGATAATTTAAAAGGAGAGGTCATTCGCGTCAAATCTCTGACCAACCAGTAGACAGTCTAACAACTTTTGGCTAGCGTACAGCATACACCTTCACAGTTGAAACGGGACACAACGAGTATGCTGAGGAATTTTCTTATAGACAAACGCCTAATTTATCAGTTGTAGGCCAAACATATTCCTCAAGACATTCGATTAACATTGGGAATCGGACCAAAAGAAGTAGATGATGGTGAACTAGCAGACATAGCCGATGAAATATATTGACGAACCCAAACCCACTCTATATCATACATACACATAAACTCAGCTCACGAAATCACCGATAGTACTTGGGCATCACCACTCCAGAAAGATCTCTTCCTATGTTAGACCCTCTGACGACTATAGAGCTCTTGACAGTCGGACGACACCAGATAGATAACCTCTTTCACACTTACATGGCTTCGCTCACAATCTGTTTGGCATAACAATGTTTCCGAGGGTTAATCTCTTCAGCACATTTCAGTTCACCGAGACAACATCCCTAAAACTGCTACTACCGCTCCATTCGAACTATATGACTTTGACCACAAGCCTTTTGAACTTAGAAATGATGCAGAGAGTGTCCGGCGCTTTATCAGACAGGCAACACGCAACTTAGGCACTATCAGCAAAGATGAAAGTAAACATCTGAGTTACCTCTTGATAGTGCAATTAGAAGACGAATATTGTCAGAATAATGTGGCATATTCGCGTAATACATTTCGAACAATCTGATCACACATATACTTGTAAAGACACTTTTACATGAAAACCAAAAGGTCAACTAGGTAGATTAAAAATAAGCCGTAACAAAGAAAAATAAAGTACACAAAAGCAATGTGATGATCACTCTGGACAATATATCAGTATTACAGGGCAGATTAAGAGTAAGAACAAATTGTTTTTGAACACAAATGAGGTTTCAGTCTCCCTATAACCAACGCTTTAATAAAGCTTGGTATACGTCCCTGAAGGCTTTTGTACAACACTACCATTGCTGACTTGGTGTCAACCTTATGGCCAGTTTCAACCAAATGTTTAACAATAAAGGGAAATGTCTGTTTATCCTGTGATCTTATTTAACCTTTAAGTTTCATTTTTTCTTCAGCCACTTGGATATGAGTTCCGAATTTCATTCTCAATATTCTCGAGTAAATTCATGGTGCTACCAGATATATCAGCCTGCCAAAATACACAGTTAACGAGACAACATATATTGGAGAGTGAATTAACCTAAACAGCATCGTGAATGAGTTGCAGTGGACTTCACTGTTGTCGTTCATATTATTTGTGATAGCTTCATCAGGGAGATTCAGCCTAAAAGGATTTTTCAAGCGATGTGTTACCGACAAAATCTGTACGTAAAATATCATTTAGTGGTAGTAGTTATTCAACATTTTGTGAAATCCAATAATCGGACTGCTTAGATGTGTTTGTTATTGATAGATTTTCACCCACACTCTTTCGAGTTCGATAATTCAAAAGGCAATAATGGCCGATAACTTCTGTATAATAGTATGACGCAATTTCAAAATGGAGCACGATATTCACAGAAGAAGCTCTACAGGAAATAATGTAAGTACGAATAATGGTACCTGGATGGTATTCTTTCTGACAAAATGCAGACACTTGATGAAATGTACTCATACCGATTGAAAATGCATTCATGCCAGTCCAGGGACAATATCCCACTCCCAGAAGAAGGGTGGAGCCATTCAATTTACTCCGAATGAATAATAGCAAACGTCCTTAAAAAAAGGTGAATCATATTTCAAAATCAACAATTGTGATACGTCTGGAGCTGAAATGAAACTTCCAACCGTCACTGAAATCGTTCCACCAAATTGTTTACTCGTGTGTGGTGGTAGGCAGTTCAGAATCTTTCGATTCCGACGTGTGTAATAGGATAACTGGTAAATCCAGATTTGAACTGGCGTCCAGTTTGTAGTAGTAGTCGAATGGCAGCCGAAGTTTGCCACACATAGTTCGACGGAGGTAAAGACAACTGTTTCATTAGCGATTTCCCTGATGGATACTGCCTCTAACCATCGTGTGGAACGGTTTGCACAGGTTCAGAGTCAATGGTGTTCATTGGAATCTGGTAAATAATAATAATAATAATTTATTCTCAAATAACAGTTTGTTGCATGAGGCATGGCAGTTTACAGGCAAGACCAAATTGATACAAATGGGTCCTACCATTTAAGATGAACGTGGTCGAAAGAGCCTAAGGGACATTGTTTGTGTCCAGTCGCCTTAGATTTCTGGCGGCTTACACAGAAGTGTACCCGATTCATCACCTTTTTATCCCTAACGATCCAGGAAAACCGTTCTGCTATGAGTTTGACGGTTGCTCAGACATCTGGATGAGAAAGTTGTCGCCAATATTCCGGGACTATTGGACGATCTCTTCCTGTAGATGTATCGCATAATAAGGTTTCCTTACTTGTCCCTATCTATTTAATACTCAATTTTAGAGTTGCTGAAGATAACCCGTGCTGAAGTTCAGTGTCTTCTTTTTGAAGCTATCGAGTTTCAGAAGGTTGATTCCTTGGAAACCGTTCAAGGAATTCATACGAGACAAAGCATCTGTAACTACATTGTTGGCTACAGAAATGTGTTGCATTTGTAAACTGTGGAATGTAATCCAGTTGTTGAGACTCTCGAGAGGAGTACTTGTTCGAAGATGAGCCCAAAGAGAATGTAAGAGGCTTGTGATCGGTGAAAAGAATGAATTCTCGGTTTTCAATAGCGTTTAAAGTGCTGTACTGCACAATAAACGGCCAGGAGTTCCCCACTGAAAGTGCTATACCTCGAGTTGTTTTCTAGCAGCCATTCTGAGAAGGATGCCAAAGGTTACCATGTGTGGTTCACCTACTGTTGTACAACTCCCTCGATTACCCAGGTGAATGTGTCTACTGCGATATTAATGGGTGCTCCGGTGGCTTGGTGTGCGATCATAGTTGTCTTTTCAATAATTTCCTTAAATATAGAGATTGGTTTTTTCGCGTTTTCATCCAAGCTGATGATTTTTGCCTCTTCACGAAGTTCGTCCGTTTTATCGTTGTATAATTTCAAAGTCTGTTATGATTTTGAAGTCGTTTTCGGCCAATCTTAGCCTTCCAGGTATTAGTCAGGGAGATTTCCGAAATACAAGTGGTCCTTAATTCGTGATGTTTTGGGTAGTGTTACTAGTTACACATGGTAGTTTTGGCCATATTTTGTAAGGCTTGAGGTACCTGTTGAATGTCTGCTGGAGGAATGAATCGATTATATACTTAACCTTGCTGGCTTTAACCTACAAACAGAGAAAGAATTTACACAAACGGATAATTTAGTATTGCCATCTACTAACCCCCGTTCGCACATGACAATGAGTAGATTATGGTATTGTGGCAGGTTCATACCAATGACTGGCATAGAAATTTCCTCGATAATCAAAATACAGTGAGTGGGTTCGCGTAAACCCACGTTAAGGTAGACATACATTTTGTCATATGTGGTGATCGATTTTCCACTTGTATGTTGAAGGGTGAATCTTGTCGACGGTCATGATTATCCGCCGTCAAAACCCTTACCTTAGCGCCAGAGAGAAATAGAGGGACAGCGGATGATCAGCATCACACCAGTAGTGTATAACAGACGGCTATTTCCACTGGCTACGGTCGTCGTCAGTGCGTGCCGGTGGGTAAATTCCTCGAAAAGTCTTCCTCAACGGATGGTTCAGGATTGGAAAAACCAGATTTTTGTGAAATTCCTATAAGATTTATTATACTAAATATGATTGTGTGTATATTATTTATGTCTATGAACATAAGTAGCATGTAACACCTGGAGGTAAAAGGTTGAGAATCATGAATACTGCGTAAAACATGATCATTTATAAATTTCATGTAAACCGACCGTCAATCAGTACGCTACAACGTAGGACCAGGCACATATATGCATCGGTCAAAGTTGGCACACCTTATTAGCACAACAAGATGAACACCAAATTCATAGCAGTAGTTAATTCAATGGTGGTAATGCATGGAGAATGATTGTGTATAAGGATATAGTACAGGAAGAGAGAATCAGAAAGAAAAGTATTCAGTAATTTTAATCCCACGATTTAAGGGAAGACGAAGAATGTATACACCTACATCACTGTGATCGATTCTGAGCCATATCATCTACAGTCTCCAACCATTGATTACGATAGTCACGCGGACCCCAAACAAGTAGTCTGCATCTACCAACATGGTTCACATCAGAAGTTAGTGACTTCAAGCACTAATGCCACGTTTTGGCTGGCTTGGCCACCTCTAACTTTCTTCCGACAAACCCCAACACTAGTCAGCATTGCGCGTCGTGGTAATCAGTGTTCAGGCATGCATATCCCATGAACCATCCATCTCAATCGATGAAGATTCACAACCTCATCAACTGAGTTACCATCATTCACTAATATCCTGCATATAACCTCACTATTACTTAACTTGTAGCGTGGCGTCGAGTTGAGATTAACTGTGAACACCGCTACCAAGAAACACGTGCCAGATAAATCAGAAGGCGAGGGTTGGACGTAACCAAATAGATCCATAAAATCTCCGAGAAGCCAAATATCAGAAGGCAGTTAATGGACCAAGTCGAGGTGTATATTTGCTGGCGATCTCGTGGCATCGAAATGATACCGAGATCGTGCCAGGATACAACCTTGGTTACAGAAGGTAACCGAATTCGCGCGAAGTTACAATCGAAGTGTAAGTAAAAGAATGGAAGCACAAAATAGCTGTCATTAGCACAGTCAAACAAAAGCACATTAAAACAAGCACTGGTACAGTTGGTTATAAGAATAATTGTTTCTATTAAACCAGTTGTGTTCTCGTGATAAATGTGAGTCACTACAAACTGGTGATCCCAGCAGATATTGGCAATACTTCTAAGACATCTGTGATCGAATACTAGTAATTTACGAGTATCTTCTACTCTTAATGACCACGTTTCTCAGCCGTAAAGTAGAACAGAACGAACTGACGCGCAGTATACTCGTCTCTTAATTGATAGACGGATATCTCACGTTCGCCATAGGTGACGTAAGTTGGCAAAAACCAAACGACATTTTTGAATCCGTGCAGAGATTTCTCCAGACGTCAAACCCATTAGGGTTGGTCACATTTCCAAGATAAGTGAAGTTGTCGTTTGACTACTTCACTCCTTGTTTTTAGTTCAGACAAGTCGTGAAGCAACGGTTCGTATTAAGAGGGAGATAAACGCATCCCAAACATCGTGACATTGTTTCTCAATGCTACCAAAAGACTATGCGTTTATCAGTGTGTTCACTAAACAGGGCTATGTCATCTGCTTATTCTAGGTCAATAATTGGATCTCCTGGTTGGAGATCGATGCCCGAAAATTCAGTCAACCCACCATAGTATAACACGAATGCTTGAATGTTATAAAGTTTTGATCTTTGTCGTCTTAATGCTGACTTACGAAAGTTTTAGACACATGTTTTTTGATACATGTTAGGAATCAGAATATAATCTTTGATTACAGTGATTGTTTGTCTAATACTTGCTGTATAATTTCCTTTCACCAGCGGGTTCCTATCAGCCTGTGCCAAATGTAACCTGATACAACAATATCAACTTCAAAATGAATATCAATGTTTTGAAGATGTGAAGTATCATTCATATAAGTCCTCAACCTTATAGAAGTACTTGATAAATATATTTCAGTCATCCAAAATAAACACTTCTTCAATTGTTATTGTATCACCCTTCATCACAGTACCATATTCTTGTTCTTCTCATTTAGGCATATTAGAAGATGACTAGCTGAATTTCGTGTTTATTTTTTGGAAATATGACTCACATTCAAAAGTCAACAGAAACAAGGGAACAGACTATTAACAGCTTTTGATGGTTAGGCATCGGATAGTTAAAAATATTACTGTTAATCAGTCTATCATACTAGTTTAAAAATATGATGAAAATTCTATTAAAAAACCTTTCACACAAGAAAAGACAGGAAATCGTAGTGTACAGTGTATATCTTTTAAAAATACAAATGATGCACAGTTTTTCTCAATTTTAATCGAAACTAAGAACAACGAAAGAAAATCATGGAAAAGATGGGAACACTAGAAGACCGTTTCGTGTAAGTATGGAACTCCTCACTAGTGCTCATCCACGACCCTGCACGCGGAACTTGAATTCAGGACCTTCGGTCTCGTGCGCGAACTCTTAACCTATGGACCACTGAGTCGTTATCCAACGGTGTTAATGTCTAAATTCAATCAAGCCAGGATATTGCGCCACCGTTCACTATTGTCTTCAGTGAGTTACTATCTCACAACAGACCCTGTTGAACTCCACTGATCGCTGCTTCTCACTAGAACTTTAGGAAATAACTCTTGGAGACAGTCACTAGTAAGCATATGATAATTATTGTCAGAATGACGGTTTGTGGAAATTTTAGTCATTAATTGGTTGGATTTATGAGTTATTTAAGCTAGACCACCCTGGAAAACTTGGAAGCACTGGGCGGTCGTCCCACAAACCCTCATTCTGTAAGAAAATATATTTGCCACAAAACTAAGTACAAACGAAACATCACACTAAGTTAGAAATCCAAAATCCAAAAAATTATTTATTATATAACAGTGTAAAAAACATTCGTGAAACAAGTGGCTATCAGGACTAAATAGCTAAGTGGATAACGTGATAGCGTTTGAAGTGAACAGTAGTGCGTTCAAGTCCCAGAGTGAATATCAACTCTGAGATTCAGGTGCATCCAGCTGACGAGTCCCAAATAGGACTAAACCCACGTTCTAGATTCCACTGTTAGCCATTATCTATCTTCGCTTATAATTTTTGATAATATATTTGGTGAACTGATTACCCGACATAGTTTCACACTATCCCTATTCACAAACTGAAATATATATCACCTAATATATATATATATATATATATATATATATATATATATATATATATTCAGTTGTGATTGATTTTCTATGCATAAATCTACATTGATCTTTCAGTTGTCATGTCTTAGCTAAGATTTTCTGTTTCACTTCAAATGTTCTCTACAAATTCTTATCGATCATTTGTGTTTCATTATATTACTTATTATGGATTCAAGTTATTTACATTTTGATGAGAGACCTTGAAATGAGGAGGGGGGTGGTGCGATTATGTTGTTATCTTGTTGTTATCTTAATTTGTAAAAAATAAAATAACTTTAAGAAATAAGAAAGTATGCTTTTAATTATTTATGATATAATCTTTGTTAAGGTATATTGTTTTTACCATTAAAAGAGATGTACAGTTTATGTGGTATAACGAGATATATTTGTGGTAAATCATATCAAATAATTAATCAGTAGGTATTCAGCATTTAGTATTCATCTAGTTTATTTCAATAAACGTAATTGTTGGAAGACAAGGGCTCAGTCAGTTATGTCTCTATATGCCCTGGTACGGTCGAGAGTGGGAAGAGTCCTCTCTCCCTCTCAAAACGCTCTCACATGGCCATGTGCACGCAATCACTGACAAGGACGTCTTACTCACTGCCTTCTTGTGGTGGGGGTGTTGTTTACGGAACTGAGAGAATGAAAAGCGAATGTCCGGCGCTTTAACCGGGTCGGTGGACACGAAGAGTCCACCTAGAAAAGTTGGAAAACCCTGATTCAAAACCAATCATGTACATGGGCTCCAGTATCCCGAAGAAACAAATGGTGTATGAACTTATTGCTGATCGTCTGCTACCATGGGACTGCATCTCCTTACGTCGCTCCACTGTCTTGTGGATTAGACCTTTAGTTCAAAGGCTCGGGTTGTGGCCCCCTAAGAAAACCACCCGCTTCGGTTTGGGTGTGCGGACAGTATCCCAGCCTTCACAAAAACTGAATGATTTATGTAGAGCCTATCGAATTAGTGACTCCTTGTACTCATGTTTATATGTTAAAGTAAATAAATGAATAAAATAATTTTTGATTCAATACTTTTCTTTTCCTAATTTCCTCCACAACTAGAGACTAGTTTATTCTCTCTCATAGTAAGTTGTCGCTGAGGGTATCCGGTTAACGGATATTCAGTATCTCGCGTAGACAACCATTGATACATACTTGTACATTCTTGATGATAGTTGTACTAGTTCTCGATGTTTCAGCTCCATACAGTAGGACTATCTTGATGTTCATATCGAAGATTGTGACTTTAATATTGATTGACAGACAGTTGTTTTGAGTTCCATATGTTATTTAATTGCAGGAATGCCGCCCACTATATTTAATAAGATTATTTTAATCTATCTACCATCCAAATGGAATATGATCATGTCAAGTAGTACTGTGTTATATTCACTTCAAAAGTAAAAACAAGAAATATTAACATGTTATTGACTAGTTGTGAACATTATATGAACTTCCTAATTAAGTAATAATATAAGTATGACATATTGAATAACATGCCATATTAAGTAAGTAGACATATTTATTCCTTCAAAAGGTACTCTTCCGTCACATGATATCATCGATACTACTTAAATATAGTAATATTTTAAAAGAGTTATTACATGTAATTGCACATATGCACACACACAAACACACACACAGTCATTATATCTGAACATAGATGGATACATTGTAATAGCTTACGGAAAACAACTGTATTTGGTATGTGTGTGTGTGCATGAGGGGGGAGTACTGAAAATGAAAGTCTATTTTTAGTAGTTACCATTTTTATCAGAAATAATCAACAATTACCGGATATTTGGTTTTTAATTAATAGAAATAATTATTAGTCCTAATGTACATAATGTTTTCCATATTCCATTTAAAGTGAACAATAACTCAGTATTATGGTTATGGTGCAACTATGAAAATCCTTTGTGAAATTCCTAGAAGTTTATGAAGGAAATTGAAGAAAGCAGCTATTTTCAATTAGATAATAAGCTATAATGAGAGTGTTGTTTGTACTGCTTAGATAATGTATTATGACAAAGTGACCAAACATTCAATAGTGATTCTCAACAAGTATCTCGTTGATCCACTGCTTACTAAATTTAACATTTTATAAATTTGTTTCACTCTTGAAAGGTGAACTGGTTAGTTCGGGGTGGGGGGATTCTGAGACGATAGGTAGTCGATGAAATGTGAAACAGCTAGGAACCGGAGAAACTTAAATTCTGCCAAGAACTTGGGATGTTTAGAGTGACAGGAACAAATATATAGTGTTTTAACTAGAGTAAAATTAATATACCCTAAAGCTTGTAAAATATGGTTTTTAAGACCGCCGTTTATGTATTTATTGGAAAGACCATTAATTCAAAACTATGCAATAAAGAAATATCTGATAAAGTGCAATAACTTGTTTTCTATAAGATACACCATATGAAACTGGAAACTGAAGAAAATTTGATAAACCAACAGAGAAGTTAATAACTATTTAGTTATTTGACAGAACATTAGAATGACTGATGTTATAAAATTACAATGTCTCTAGCGAAACAAATCTTTTGAGATGGTGGAGAAGATTCGTAGCTCAAGTGGATGATTTTTATCGAGTTTTATTCTCTGAGCTGAATGGTTTGAAACTAAATGTAGACTTTCTGCCTGAAGTTTTTGCTGATGATGTCGTTCAGAATAACGATGAAAACTCCACGATCAAACTATCCATCTCAGAGAACAAAACTCCATCAAAACCAATCTTTTGACTGAATTGAATTTAAATATATTTCCAGAGGAATAACCATCACTGATTAACTGATCGAATATAGATATTTCAAAGTGTTAGTGATTATTTATTGGCAAATTATATATCACAACAACTCCGCCTGGAGTCCCTCCGAAGGCTACTGCCGGTCCCAAGCCCGGATAAAGGAGGAGGTTTGGGGATGGGGTTAGCGGCCCCATCCCGTAGAAAACTAACTCGCCAAAAAAAACGCTAACCAGAAAAAATTATATATCACAATAGATGATTAACTGATGATAACGAAGGCCACTTTACAACCAGCGATCGATCGATCGATCGATCACTTTTGTTTGTCATGGCTAATTTGAATGTTGTAATAATACCCAATGAATGTTGAAGGACTCTAGCAAACAAATACATACACTAGATGAAATATAGTGTATTGAATCATGATTGTGATCGCGATACTTTTGAATTATTTAGTTCAGATTCATCAGTTTACATTTCTAAACTTACTTGAAGTTCATAATAATTAGTGGTTTATTCCATTTTGAATCAAAATATGATAATTACGATGTTGATACACTTAGAATATTGCTCACACTGAAACTGGATTGATCGATTTCGATCAGCACTAAGAACTAGACAATATGATATTGATCACTACTTAGTGGTTAATCAATGGAAATATTTTCAGTCCTACAGTGAGTCAGTTGCGCTCTGGACAATTCACTAATAACGTCTCAGAATATAAAACTGTAGTTTGAACTATAACATATGGAAGAATAAATTGGATTTAACATAAAGACTTTAGCATGAATTCGAGGCTAAATTCATTCAGTCATTTGGATAAATAGATTTTTGGAATAATAGCTAATATCATTTCGTGAGGAGAAGCTTAACTCTGATTTTTATCAGTAATGTAGAACTTAAGGATGACTCTTGTAAGTAGTCAAGCTTTTCAAGACCACTTTTGTATCTCCCAGAGATCATCCGTTATTTATAGTCTCTTCTTAGTTCCTCAAACATTACGGGTATTTTTTGATAGGTTGTACCAACTAGCACATGACCTAGGTCAGAAATTCTTGTCTATCTTTAGTTCTCTAACATCATTGTTATAGTATTATCTAGATATTCCTGTTAAAGAATTAAACAATTAACCAGCCATTTTGAAAATACTCACTTAAAAATTGTCATCACAGTTTCTAAGGGGTTTCTTCAAGTAAAACTCCAGGAACATTTGAAAACAATTGTACATCAGAATTTTCATCTAAACAGTATACTTTTGCAGTTTTCATATATCAGATATGGTTTTGTGGAGGTTTTAGTAATTTTAATAGTTGAAATCATGAGTCAGTTGGAGCTAGACCACCGTGGAAAACCTGAAAGCACTGGACGGACGTTTCGTCCTAGTATGGGACTCCTCAGTAATTTCGTGGATTGGTTATAGTTAGACATTAGCGCCATTGGATGCCGGCCAGCTCAATGGCATTATGATTAAGCTCTCGAGCGCGAGACTGACAGGCTCTGGGTTCGAATCTCGCGTGGGGCGGGATCATGAATGTGCGCTGCTGAGGAGTCACACAATAGGATGAAACGGCCATTCAGTGCTTCCAGATTCTCCATGGTAGTCTAGCTTCAAATAACTCATGATTTAAACTATTGAAATTTTCATATAGACGCAAAGTGATAACTTAAATTAGAATATCTCACTGAATATTTCGAGAGGTCACAAGTTATTCAATATTTCGAAATGTACAAACATAATTAAAAATTCAGTCACAAACATTCACCTTCAAAATCTATGGTTTAAGCTTTGCATATATAATTAACAAGTGTTGAAGTGTTATTCAAACTAGTAGGAACTAAACATAGAGAAATCGATATAGGCTTATTGTACTCTGATACTCATGATTAATGAAGGTAAAACATGATCTCAATGATCTTTACTCTTTTATTATTTATAATTTTGTCTTATCTTATGCTATTTGTGATCAACTAGAGACTTTACATTTCAATCATTTGTAAAAGAATATCATACTTTGTTGAAACAGTAAATGATTTACTGTCAAAGGTTAGTCTTTGTCTTCTTGATGCCCAAATGTAACAAGAAAGCTTCATGAGTTTTTTTCTGGTGTTGTTGGACTGGACTGGTTTATTATAGAATAAAGAAGCAATGTTTAGTCTCTATCTTAATTATTGAGAAATACATACTTAATGTCACCCTTTGTGGAGGATAGTTGGCAGTCTAGGATTCTCCAACCTTAGCTGTCCTCTCTATTTGTTTTTAAGTGCTACTCATTCTTTCAATGTATACTTCAAATTCCCAAATCAATATGTTCTTTGGTATTCCTTTTTTGCCATCAAGATTCCAAGTTAAGGCTTGCCTCGTTAGGCAGTTTGGTGATTTCCTCAATATGTTTCCTAACCACTTACGACATCTTTTTCTAATTGACTTTTCACCTAGAGTCTGATTTGTTCTCTGTCACAGTAGGTTGTTGTTGATGCTTTTCAACCAATGGACACTGAGTATTTAACATAGACAGCTGTTTGAAAATACCTGTATTTTTTTTGATAATAGTCGTGGTAGTTTTCTACATTTCAGCTCCGCACAATAGAACTCTCCTGATGTCCTAACTGTCAAACTAGTTTCTTGATATTATATAAAATATTTTTATCAACAAAGTCATAAGAGGACAGTCTTACACTTCATGTTCTCTACTATTCAACCTACCAGTTCATATTTACGTATGAGAGAATCCATATTGAAAGAAATAGAAGAAAGTTTATTGTTCAAATGCGTTGTATGTGCACAGAATGATGATTTTTTTGTACTTGATTGAGAACTTGTTACGAATTCCAAATACATATTACGTCCAGTTGTGTTTATCTAGTTCTAACTGCCTGAAATTGCATCATTTCAGGAATTCTTAATCAGTACCTTAATTCGAATACTGCTAATTATCTTTACATATAACATATTTTCAATAACTTAATCGTATGTCATGATGCTGATATTTTAAAATAACTATAACCTAGGTAACTACGAAAGCTATCATCCACAAGATACAAGTGTTTATTAACAGTTGTCTATGCAAAATACTTCGGATCCATTGGTCAGAAACAACCTACTGTGGGAGAGAACAAATCAGATTCCAGTGGAGGAAGAAATCAGGAAAAAGTACTGAAAGTGGATAGGACATATAGTGAGGAAATCACCCAACTGCATCGTAAGGCAAGCCCTTACATGAAATCCCGAAGGCCAAAGGAGGAGAGGAAGACCAAAGAACACATTACGTCGAGAAATGGAGACATGAATGAGAAGAATGAATAACAATTGAATAGAACTAGAAAGGAGGACCCGTGACAGAGTGGGATGGAGAGTGCTGGTGAGCGGCCTATACTCCTCTATGAAGGGTAACAGGCTTAAGTAAGTATGATTATTATATAGAGTTATTGTAAAAACACGTACCGAATAGAGTTCACGTGAAATGTTACAGTGAATAGCATTTACTCAATGCGCAAATGTTTTAAACCATAAAATATAAACTTGCTTTGGACATCTGAATATTAGATTTTGATTATATTTTCATTGGAAAGGAACAATCAATAGTTACATTCATTTTAGTTGTGTAAACTAGATGGTTTAACAGTAAAGCTTTCTTTAGCGTCTTGGATATCTTCATCAGCGTTTATTACATGTGGAATTGTGTGTTAATTTACCCTTTTTCTGACAACCATATTAGTGAATGATTATCTCAAGAGTCTATGCCGGCTTTTCTTATCATTGTATTCCATTTGATAGTCTTGACATAATATCCAGCTTAAAGAATACAACACAAACGAATAATCCATCTGAACTAGAATGCTTATCGAGACTGTAATTTATGAACGAACCAATCAGTCTTGAATTTTGGTGAGAATTTCATTCATTCATTTAGCTAAATAGAATCTTGGCATTTTAGCTGATGTCAGTTCGTGATGAAAACTACAAGTCTAATCCCCAACCCTAACCACCAGCCATGAATCATAATTCTAATTTCTCACACTGGTTTATAACCCCTACTAGCCCTAATAAGTAGGCAGACATTCTCAGTCCTTTAAGGTTGCTCTAAGGTCGTTTATAAACTATAGTCTCACCGTTTTGTATTACATTTACGATCTAATTTTTTGATAATTCAGTCTATAACATCTTACTTCATGTTCTGAAGTAAAAATCAATTTTGCTCTTTCTTGAATGAGTTTTACTTATTTTTTTCTTTGTCAATCAACTTGTGTAATATTGTAGTGTATACTACTTATGTTTGTCGACACAAGTAGTGTGTAACGTCAATCGGGAATGCAAAGCCTGGCAGCAGAAGACTATGAAGGTCAACTCAAAGAAAGAGAAACGCAGTTAGAAAAGAATTGGGAATCGGAATAGACATACAGAATGTGAAGGACAAATAGTGGAAATTTACAGATGAATTATTTAATGGATAATTCTCATATTTTATCAAAATACTCTGGAATTTTGTATTAAAAGATATTGGTTATCTCCCCCGTGTTCTCATTCATTTCAATGTGACCTCATTCATTTCCTAATACTTTCTTCTAGAACATCTGCCTGCTTAATTTGGAAATAGTCAACCTAAATTGATAACGCGATGGCGTTTGAAGCGAACAGTACTAGGTTCAAGTACCAGAGTGTACATCAACTCTGAAATGCAGGTACATCCAACTGACGAGTCCTAGAAAAAAAAGAATAACTTCATTTTCAGTGAATTAAGTTATTCAAACAGATCAATATTTAAATAGTTGAGACCATGAGTCAATTGAAGCTAGACTATATACTCACTAGTGACTGATATCAAGAGGTATTTCCTGAAGTTCTAATGAGAAGCAATGACTAGTGGAGTTCAACCGGATCAGTTGTGAGATAGTAAATCACTGAAGACAATGGTGGATGTGTCGCTCAGTCATGTGGATTAGTTGAAATTAGAGATTAACACTATTGGATAGTGGCCGGCTTAGTGGTTTATAGGTTAAGCGTTCGCGCGCGAGACCTATAGGTCCTGGGTTCGGATCTTGCGAGGTGGTTACTTGTACTAAGAAAATAGTCCTTCAAACGATATGAATTCTTCTTTCTAATATAATTTAAAGCTTATGTGATTTAGTGTATTACCAATCAGAATGGGATAGCGAGATTATGAACCGATCAATGTTATACCACCACTGAAACCTGGAAGCACTGGACTAACGTTTCGTTCTAGTATGAGACTCTTCAGAAGTGCGCATCCACGATCTCACCTCACGAACCCAGTTACACATTTACACTATTTGATGCCGGCCGGCTCAGTGGTCCAGAGGTTAAGCGTTCGCGCGCGAGACTGACAGGTCATGGGTTCGAGTCTCTCAAGGCGAAATCGTAGATGCGTACTGTTGAAGAGTCCCACAATAGGACGAATCAGCCATCCAATGTTTACATCTTTTTCATAGAGGTCTAGCTTCAATTAACTCATAATCTCAACTATTAAAAAAATTACTATCATATCCACAAAAACCCCTTCTGATACATCAATATTTAATATAATAAATAAAAAAAACATGAAAGATACTATTAACTCTTATGACAATAAGATTAACAACCAAAGTACCATAGAATATAATTATCCAATCATAATCATTTATATCGGTTCTTTTTTTTGCTCTCTTTTCTTCTGATCACGTTCATCATACTATACATACATATGTATTCAAGTACCCCTCAAATACATATGAGTATGTACAATGATATGATTATATGAATATTACAAAGAACGTAACCAATATAATGAATAATAATAACAATATAACTGTTCAATTTACATATTCATTACACTATATTATTCACTGATTATCCAAAGTTCTCATTATTATGTAATCATCATCATCATCATTATTATTTCAATCGTATTACATATAGTATCCATGTATATGATATTCTTCATATTCTATAGTTTGATTATCATTCCTATAAATCAATGTATTGATTATGGAAAAATACAAAAAAACATCAGAAATTTCAATCATTATTATTATTCTCATCATGATGATTATGTGATCCATTCAAAAGATTCATGTCATCAAATTCTATTTAATAATAATAAGATTGAAGAATTAATTAAACAATCCGATGTAATTATAGCGGGACGTTTAACATATCATGATACATATGAGAAATATAAACAAATTCATTCATCATATTCTAATCATATAATGACTAGTACTACTATCAATACTACTACTACTAATAATAGTAATATCTACTTCAATATAACTGTATTAGTTAAAACTATCTATAAAGCTAATTATCCGATTGGGAATGAAGTTATTATTGGTCCAGTATATATATTAGATAATCATCATCATGGAAATGGTATAGGATGTTTACCAGTATTTTATTCTAATGCCAAATATATATTTTTTTTAAAGAATAATAGTAAACTATTGAATTATTATGAACCTATTAGTGAAATAGCAGAATATACTGAATATATGGAAAAGAAAATTTATGCATATCATTGTCAAAATTGTGGTAAGTTGTATATAATATTGTATGTAATATTGAATATATATACATAAATGCATACTCCATATTTTGCTATATCAGTCAATAAGGGTTGAGGATTTTGGGTAGCTATGTGGTGTTTGAAGCGAATAGTACTGAGTTTGAGTCACAGAGTGAACATTTAATTGATGAGTTGTTATAACTCAAAAGGGCTGCCGATTAGAGGGAAGTGACTTATCGATCGAATCAAGGGATTCGGAATCTCGCTAGGCTATTCTGGTCCGTTGTCCCCGACTCAGCTAACTCCATCAAGAATTCTGAGTAGGGCGTAGAAAGTGTATTCTACAGGCAAACAGCAGATACTAAGTCAGGTCAAGTCAGGTCAATCAGGCACATAAGTCAAGCGTATTTATACAAATATTTATAATCGATATTGTCATGGTAAAATGTTTTTAAACATTAATCAATAAGTTCATCAGTCGATAGCCATTCAAATATTCAATCAATAATTTCATCAATTGACTTCTATTTAATCATTTTTAATCGATAAGTTCATCAATTGACTGTCATTCAAATATTTAAACATTTAATCGATAAGATAAAATTACAAAATATGAGTTTTGGGGATCTATCGTCTCCAACATGAGTCCTAAATAGGACGAAACGAACATTCTATATTCCATTGTTAACCTGTTATCTATTTTTGCTTATAATGCTTGTGAATTAAAGTCATATCAAGTTAATACGCACAGTATGCACATATGTCAATAAGAGATAAAGATTGATCGATTGAAGTTGTAAACATCACAGTGAGAAGATTCATGTAAACAATATCTAGTGGATTTTGTAAACTTTTTTTTATTTTTGTGTTATTCAGAATTGAAGTTGATTATTCTTTCCTGGATTATGGGAATCTGATTAGATGACTTAATATTGGAGTTCAGTGACAAGTTGTTTTTTTGTGTGTGGTGTATTTTGGTTGGAATCAAGTATGCATATCCTGACTTATCAACTAGATGTACATGTGTTTATAGTGTTTATAGGCATAATGAAATTGAAACTCAATGAAGTTTATCCAGATGCCAACGCTTTGCTCATTAAGCTTTTGAGTTTATATGTGCACTAAATTCTTCAATGGGTATAAAATATTAATAAAGATTGGTAATATCCCATCGTTTATATTCACCACAGTATTTGATCAGTCTTTGTTGACAATTAGGTTATATAATCATATACTAGGAAATATTATGGTCACTAAACGTTGCTTATATTACGTCAGCACTAAGATACAAGTATATCCTGTCAAATATTCTTAAACAAAACGCACCGCATGTCTCAAATTCCATTACTTCCGATTATTCCAAGTGGTAAGGTATATTGTAGCATTATTATAACATTTCACGACTTTTCTTTTTTAAAAAAACACTGCTGCAATAAACCAATTTCTGTGTAGTATCAGTTTACAATTGTAGAGAAACATGCAGATGAGAGAAAATCTTTTTCCTTTCTAATGGAAATTAAACTGTACAAAACATAAACTAACGATTTTCTAACAATATCCTATAGTGATCCTAATGTGACAAAACAAAATGTTTTTGATTGAGATCATGAACCGATTGATATTAGACAACCATAGTAAACCTGGAAATACTGGACAGGCTATTTCGTCTTATTATGAGATTCCTCAACAGTACGCATTTACGATCCCACTTGCGGGATTCGAACCCAGAGCTTTCAGTCGCGCACGTGAACTCTTAACTTCAATATCACGCGAGCGGGATCGTGCATACACACTGCTGAGGAGTTCCGCAATAGAATGAAATGGCCATTCAGTGCTTCCAAGTTTTCAGTGGTGGTCTAACATCAATCGGTTCATGATCTCAATCAATAACTTAACAATCTCCACAACCCTATACTGATAAAACAAAAAGTCACAAGCATAGAACATAAGGATGAAAAATAGAACTTTACCATAGAAACTTTATAATTATCTTAAGACGTACATGTTAAAGATCCATTTATTGATAATCTTTTTGTTACATTAACCCGAATGAATAAAGAAATTGTATTTTTGATGTTTCGTGACTAAATATAAATTACTTCTTCAGAGTAAATATATAACCGAATTCAATTAACACAAGTTTAAATAATACAATAATACTCTGAAAAAGTGGATTATATTAAGTCACGAAACATCGTTAGAAATACAATATTTTTATCCATTAGGATACAGTAAACGGAATACACTCATTAAGAAATTAAATAAGAAAGATTAGTTTACCGAAGAGTTCTCTTTTCGGTGAATTCACTTTCAAAGCTGTAAAATCACAAACATACATACTTCTGTTTTTAGAATGATAATAATTACAATAATAATGATAATAAACTTATGTTAAACATGGTGACAGTGAGGTAAAATAAACAAAGTCATTAAAAAATTTTAAACAAGGAAAACCCAGGGGAATATCAACTCCGAAATGCAGGTACATCCAGCTAACGAGTCTCAAACAGGACGAAATGCGTGTCCTAGATTCCACTGCTAACCACTATCTATCTTAGCATATAATGCTTATGAATTAAGGCTATATCTAGGCAGTACTCACAGTATACACATATGCCAAAAAAAGAGACTGACCAATTGCAGTCGTAAACATTAACGGGAAGATTCAAACAAACAATACCAAGTGAATTCGAACCTAATGAACATTTCATTATTAGTCGCTTAAATATTCATCAAAAGATAGATAGGGAAATAATCATGGAAACAGGATAGCTTAGAATGATAAGATAAAACGTTGAAATTGAGAATAGATGTAATCAGGAGGATCGTCGAAACAGAAATAAACCAGTTGAGGGTAGAAGATTTAAAGGAAACATGGAGGGGGAAACAAACGGCTTTGATAGAAGAAGAGTATGAAGAAAAAAATTTCGAAAAAATTATACGACATTAAGACCATGGTAGAAGAAGAGGTTGTACCAATCTTTTTTGCACACACAATTTTGGCTTTCTCAGATGTATGGCTATTGCTTCGGCAATGCTAAAGAGATGCAATCTAATTGTCATTGGAAGACTTCTACTTACCTTGTAGATGAATTTGAACTCAGAGTTCATCGTGATTGAGTGACCTGTGTTCATAAAGTGTTCGATTATTAAAATTGTTATTGATCCGTTTCCTCCTCTTCGTTGGATAATGTTCTTAAATTATTTTAGATAAAGTACGCATCGAACGACCTATATACCTAGCTCTACATGAGCAGATAAATTGGGATATAACGTTGAAAAGACAATATTTATTATCGTGGACACGGAAAGTGCACCTAGAAGAGTTGGAAAACCTTGATTCAAAACCACTGATGCACATAAGACTCCAGTATCCTGAAGGAACACATGGCGTATGAACCTACTGTTGGTCACTGACTACCATGAGACTACATCGCCTTACGTTTCTCCACTGTCTTGTGGGTTAGATCTTTAGGTCAAAGGCTCGGGGTGTGGTCCCCTAAAAATACCACCTGCTTCGGTTTGGGCACATGGGCAGTATTCCAGCCTTCACACAAATCGAATGATTTATGTGGCGAATATCTATTTGGTGACTCCTTGTACCAATGTTTATGTGTTTAAATAAATAAAATACTCAATTTATTTGAAACTATCAAATCCAAACTTGATATGGATACCCATCATTTGTTGATTGTTATATAAGACTGAATCATAGTTAAATTAATATCCAATCCATGATCTTATCATTAAGGTCTATAATAATTTACTTCTTGTTGTATCCCGATGAGAATAATGAATGGTAACTGTTAGAATCTATTTCTGGACTAATACTATACATATATTTTGTATTGTGTAATTGTCAAGTAACTAAACTATTCATATTCATGTTCCTCTTATTATAAGCTTTATTTTGACTTATAAACTATTATTACACGATTTACCATTCTTGAATTATGCCCAGTTTATTAATTACAGTCTCCCACATTCACAACCACTTTCGGTTAAATCTTTTACAAATGTGTATTTCTATTTTATGGTATGATGTCGTCTGTTTGGTTTGTATATAAACCCGGTATGTTTGAAATACATAATTCATATCACAGAGGTTGAGATTGATATTCTGGACAGGAATTTGGATCGCTAAGGACTGTAGACTGCTCGTAGAGGTTTTATGCGTCATTGGTCCAGTCGATAATTCACTGTTCTCTAATTGGTGGTATCATTACGTTATACATTGATAGGGGAACAAACCCACAAGTTATAACACATCTAACAATTGAATGTATAATTCACTATTGCATATCATTACATCTTTACCTAATAACAATAGTTACTAAGCTTAATTCTAATGATTAAGTTTCAATATACTTTTGAAGAATAGAACTATGACACTTAACTCTCTAGAACCTGAACTTTATCATCATTTCTGATGTTTGTTGTTTTTAAATCTAAGATTACTCAACAATGAACATCCAATCTTACAAGGCATATATCTATTACAGATTGTATTCTATGAAAAATATTGTACTTTAAACTAACATTACTATTGATCATACGTTTTACATGTATCTTTTGGCTTAGACAACTAATAACTCTAACATAATAGTTTAGTAACAAAATAACTCATAATACAAGCCTATCCAAATAACATACCTTGGTTTATCAATAAGGCAATCACCTTATATACGGATATATAAATGACTTTTATGTTCTTTAATATATATATGTTGGTGTTATTAGAAAGAAACTAGAGAGCTTAAAACCCATCTGTTAGATATCTAGTGGTTTAGAAAATATTTTTCTTCTATGAACTTATTATCTCTATTGAAATCATGAACCAATTTAAGTTAGATAACTCTTAAAAATACAAACACACTGAACGGCTATTTCACCCTAGATTGGGACTTTATAACAGGGTTAATCGTTAGTCAGTCAATCAGCTACAACGTAGGATCAGGCACATATATATGCATCGGTCTAAGTTGCCACACCTCATTGGAATAAAAAGATCAAAACCAAATTCATAGAAGTAGTTAATTCAGTGGAAGTATTATGTAAAATAAAGATTACTAAAGAATACAATACAAAATGAAAGAATCAATTCACACGAAGGAAGGTATAAAGTAACTTGGATCTAACGGTTTAAGGGAAGAGACAGAGAGTGTATACACCGACGACATTGTGGTCGATTCTGCGCCATGTCACCCACAGTCTCCAACTACTGATTACGACAGTTGCGCGGACCCCAAACAAGTAGTCTGCATCTAACAGCATGGCTCAAATCAGAAGTTATTGACTGATGCCACGTATTGGCTGGTTTGGCCGCCCCTAACTTTTTTCCAACAAACCCCAACATTAGTCAGCATTGCGCATCGTGATAACCAGTGTTCAGGCATACGTATCCCATGGCCCATCCATCTGTAGCAAGCCCATTCAACTATTGTATCATTCGTCTACTCACTGTAATTCAGACACTTAATTCACTATGTTAATTTCTGTGTGTATGATTGAGCGCGTGTCTGCACATCAATTCTTAATCTATTCTCCTATTGGTTATAACATACAGATAATCAATAATTTACCCACACTTGATTGACACTCAAAAATATAAATGGATTTTTAACTCACACTGTCGTGGTTTCACAATGTGCTTGCTCGTTGTACGCTTGTGGATTTTATTTATCTTTAACAATAAAAATATCTCTACAACTGGTGTTCAGGCTTCTGAATAATCTCGAGTAAATCCATAATTCTACTAGGAGATTTAGCCTACCTTAAATACTCAGTTAACGGGATATCATTTATTGGAGTCAGATATACAGGAAATTAGCCTCAACACATCTCACTCGATCAAGATTTACAACCTCATCAACTGAGTTACCATCATTCACTAATATCCTGCATCTAACCTCACTATTACTTAACTGGTGATCCCAGCAGATATTGGCAGTATTTCTAAGACATCTGTGATCGAATACTAGTAACTTACGAGTATCTTCTACTCTTAATGGCCACGTTTCACAACCGTAAAGTAGAACAAAACGAACTGCCGAGCCGTATACTCGTCCTTTTATTGATAGACCGATATCTCGCCTTCGACATAGGTGAAGTAAGTTGGCAAAAGCTAAACGAGCTTTTCGAATCCGTGCTGAGATTTCGTCAAACACCAACTCATTAGGGCTGATCAGACTTCCAAGAGAAGTGAAGTTGTCAACGCATTCGACTAGTTCACTCCCTATCCTTGGTTCAGGTGTTGAAACAGACCAGTCGTGAAGCAACGGCTTGCATTTAGAAAGAGAGAAACGCATCCCAAACATCGTGGCATTGTTTATCAATGCTACCAAAAGACTCTGCATTTATCAGCGTGTTCACCAAACAGGACTATGTCATCTGCGTATTCTAAGTCGATAATTGGATCTCCTGTGTAAGGAGATCAATTTATGAAAAGTCATACGACGAGAACGTTTTTTCCATCAGGGTAAAAAGGACAATCTCTCAACCACGAATCAAATTTAGTCATGTACACCACTAGATATCGATCCAGTAGTCTAGAGGTTACATGTTCGTACACGAGACTGAAGGTTACGGACTCAATTGCCAATACTGCTGAATAGTCCCATACTAAGATGGAACTGCTATCTATTGCTTTTAAAGTTTCCAGTGGTTTTCTAACTTAGATTGGTTCATGATCTTAGTAAAATTTAATAATCCTTACAACCTTATACTAAAGCTCTTATGATCATTACATTGCATATTTCTACAAAAACGGATAACTCTAAACTCAACTAACTCCATGTTAAATTTAACGACATAACACTTTATGCTTTCTAATATCAAATATTACCATAGTTTTTCAAGTTATTACATTTGAATAAATATGATATATAAAACCGTAATCAATCATTTTTCACTCATCATCTAGCAAACGTAACATAGATGATCATTAGGTCAATGATATGAACTCATTACATAACAATTCATTTCTAATCAGAGTTCATGCATTCATATGTCCTTTCTTCTTCTTCTTCTTCTTTTTCTTCTTCTTCTTCTTCTTCAACTGTTCATGATTTGCATAAAGATTCTCAAGTATCATTATGAGTTTTGTAACAAAAAAAAGAATACAATGATAATTTTCTATAATAGTTCAATTCATAAATCGATTAAAGTTAGACCATCATGGAAAACGTGGAAGCATTCGAAGGCTATTTCGTCCTAGTATGCGGCTCATCAGCAATGCGAATCCATGATTTCGTCCACGGGAATTCGAACCTAAGACCTTCGGTCTTGTATGTGAGCATTTAATTCCTAGACCATTGAGCCGAGTCCCAATAGTGTTATTGTTTAACTTCAATCGATCTATGAAAATGTGCCACCGTTTCTTACACTATTTGGCACTGCGATAGGATACTAGTCTATCAATTTATAGAGTATTTGCTTTATAACGTTTAATTTATGTACAGTATCTGGCTTTCTTTTCATTCATGAACGTTGAATATTTTATTTCAATTTCTAACTTTCATATAATTTGTGTTTTTTCCCCCATTAGACTAGTAAGAAGGAACTACAATGTCATGTTCACAATAGACATATGAATATGACTTTAGATGATTGAAATGTAGTCTTCAGTACATAATTACACTCTTATGTAGAGCATTGACCCAATAAATGAATGAGAACTGCATAAAAATGCTAGATATTAAAATTTTGTTGAACATCGGGAACGGAAAGTTATCCTCGCTTTTCACAGACAACTTTATTAGCGGATGTATTTTGTTTACTATACACTAGTATAAGTGTATAGTTAATCTAAAGTCTATGGTGTATCACAGCTCAAATAGATGTACATATGTACCATATTCTACCTTGCGTATGACTGACTGATGTTATATCCAGATAAGAATAAATGAATGGTAACCGTTAGGAATTACTCGTGGACTAATATTATACGGTTATTCATGTTATATGACTGTTAAGTAACTACATTATATGTATGTTCACATGCCTTTCATTATAAGCTTTTATTTGACCTACGACTTAATATTGTGAAGTTATTCTCAATCTATTAGTTACAGTTTCTCACACTCACAACCACTTTTGGCTTGATCTTGTATAACTGTTATTTTCTATTTTATAGTGTGATGTGGTCTGATTTGTTTTTATATGAACTCAGTATGTTTGAAATAAAGGATTCATATTGTGGAGGCCGAGATTGGCGTTCTGGACTTAACAGGCAGGGTTAGGAATGAAAAGGAATAATTGGAACTCTTGGCTGCTTGCACAGGTGTATGCGTCATTTGTTTGGTTGTATAAGTCAGTGTATCTAAATTGGCAAACGTATTTTGTTATAATCGCATAAGTTAAGGTCATAACAACTGATCAACCTAAACTTCCATATGTTAACGTGTAATTTTCTTGATCTTAATATATATTATATAATTAGCAGTGGGGCATAGTATGAGCGTTCTTTCCTATTCGAGGCCCATAAAAAGGACGTGTTTACATCCCTGTATAACTGGAAACCAGTACCATTTGTTTCATACTCCCTATGAGATATCCACTGAGTTATTGAGTCTAAGCATGAACTAATTTACTCAACGATTACAAATATCAATTCCAGTTCTGAATATCAACAATAGGAAATTACAAACCATTATAATCATGCGATAATGAAGTACTTTGTTATTTGTCATTAATATAACTTTAGTAAGACAACTAAAAACTTACTTGTTCTGCGAAATAGTTAAAAACAAGATATGAATGATACAAATAGTACTGATATTACCTATAAATGTAGAGCAAACGTTTTACATAAGGGTCCAAAAGGGTGAAGATTTCTTGCCATCACAATGGCGTTATTCACTTAGCTACTGAGTTCAGATAGTCATTAGCTAATGATATGGGGTGAAGTTTTAATTCATTTTTTTGTTTTAGTTGCCAATTAGAGACTTGATTAATTTCAGTCCTAAACATCAATGGGATAATTCAAATAACCAATACAATAAATGAATGATATTAATAAGATGTTGTTATTGTCATCAATACAATCAATTGGTCTCATAAAGAAATATGTATTTGATTGCTTTATAATTAAATTGTTTCAATTGGATTTGTTATGGTTTGGATTATACCGTTATTAACAGTTTGATTGTGTTTTGATCGATCTTATCTGCGAAATTTCCATCCTGTACAGATTGCCTCGATATAGTTATTATGATGCAAGTCTATATTGAACAGATAGAATGTGTTTAGTAGTAGAATCTGGGATGAGCATTTCGTCCTTTTTGGAATCAGTCATCTGGATGTATCTGTGTTCCTGAGTTGATATTCAAGCATCAACGTTAAAAAAATTAGAATACACATCTGTTACATAAGTGAGTAGTTATCTGAATGGATTGTCTGAGTGGATAATGCGTTGTAGATTGAAGAGAAAGTTATTGGATTCGGACCTCAAAGTGAATATTAACTCAAAGATAGAGATACATTTGACCTATGAGTCTCAAACAAGATAAACGCTCATTCTGAACTCATTTTTCAACTATGTTTCATCTCTTTAAAGTAAATAAGTAGTAAATTTTCTAATTAAAAGAGTTTTGTGGGGATTAGTTGCTTTCAATAGCTTAAATGTTCTAGATTCAATTCTTAGTAAAGATCTAGTTACACACTACTAAAAATTCACATATTATGACTAAATAAGTGTTTGGCACTTTAACTAAGATCAATAGTAGAACAAATACAACTTACGTTCGAAAGTATGTTCATTAAAACAAACATTGTCATAAGTTTATTATGTTTTTTTTTGTTAACAAAATATTTCTTCTCCTTTTTTTTCCTTTTTATTGTTGCTAAGCGAAATTCCGTAAACAGATATCTAAAAAAAAAACACATTTTGAATGTTTTTAAAAAAAAACTTTAATAACCAAATAAAACACTTCAGGGATTCACTCGATGTTGTTGTTTACTTGAATCTTATCATTCATGTTTGGCACTGTCATTGACCAGTATCTTATTGATATATGTGCATATTGTGTGTATTGACTCGATATTGCTTTAATTCACAAGGATTATAGGTAAAGATGGATAGTGGCTGGGAGTGAAATGGAACACGTCAGCTGGATGTATTTACATCTCAGAATTTATGTTCACCCTGGGATTCGAACGCAGTACCGTTCGCTTAAGCCACTATCACGTTATCTACTTAGCTACTGAGTCCTGACAGCTATTTGCTTGTGTGATGAATGAAGTTGAAATTCACTTGGTATTGTTTACTTGAATCTTCCCATTGATATTCAGGACTGCAATTGTCTATCAGAACTTAGTCGCTAAGTGGATAACGCGATGGTGTTTAAAGTGAATGGTATTGGGTTCAAGTTTGGGAGTGAATATCTACTCTGAGATACAGGTACATCCAGCTGATGAGTTTCAAATAGTAAGAAACTCACATCTTCCATTCCACTGCTAACCACTATCCATCTTTGCTTATAGTATTTCAATGATTGTTATCTACCTATGCGTTTATGATTGTTCTTTTTTTGCTTTGTTTTGTTTACTAAAACAACTCCCACATAGTTTACAGTTCATCATTTTCATTAACACTATACACATATATGTACATTATTAATTTTCAAGAATTTAAGCATAACAACTACATGATCGATTGGTTCATTATTATTGATGAAATGATTAGCTTAGTTGAAACAATCATATAAAGGTACATAAAAAGGTACAAGTTTGAACTTGTCACATTTCTATAAAAATTGTCAGTTGAATTATTCAATAAAGAATAAAAAAAAGAAAACTTTCTAGACATTCTATTTTATGGTTCATTAAACAAATTCTTGTACAATGTTTTAATCAACTCATCAATGAAAATAAAAGTTGTAATAAGGTTTGAGTTTTCTTTTTCACGGGTTAGTTTCTACGGGATGAGGTCGCTAACCCCATGCTCGACCCTTCTACTTTATCTGAGCTTGGAACCGGCAGTAGCCCTAGAGGGGCTCCAAGCATAGTTTGTAATAAGGTAATAAATGTAATTGAATTCTAAATAGATAAGATATTCTAAGTAAAGATGGATAACAGGCCAGCAATGGAATCTAGGATTCACGTTTTATCCTAATTAGAACTCGTCAGTTTAATGTATCTGCATTTCGGAGTTGATGTTTCCCTTTGGACTCGAACCTAGTACATTAATAAAAGAAATTGTTTAGTAAATTTATTAGAATTATAAAAGTGAACAAATTAATTATCTGCTTACTGAATCAATCTTTAAGTTCCACTGTAATGACTTTCAACAAAGTAAGATCAATGATTAATTGATTCAAAAGAATCCGATGTTCATTTATGGGTGTTGGTTATTTACGAAATAGTACGAGTCAATTATAACGTTCTTCATACTTAGAAGAACAAGATATTGCTTACTTAATTACGCCTGTTACTCCTCGTGAAGGAGCATAGGCCGCTCACCAGCATTCTCCATCCAACCCTGCCATGGGAAATCCTTTCTAGCTCCTTCCAGTTGTTATTCCTCCTTTTCATATCTGTTTCTCTTTCCCGACATAATGTGTTCTTAGGACTTCCACTTTTCCGCTTCCCTTCAGCATTCCAAGTTAGGGCTTGCCTCGTGATGCAGTTTAATGATTTGCGTAATGTATGTCCTATCCATTTCCATCGTCTTTCCTATTTTCTTCTTCAGCTGGAAGCTGGTTTGTTCTCTCCCACAGAAGGCTATTGCTGATGGTATGCGGCCAATGGATGTTGAGTATCTTGCGTAGACAGCTATTTATAAATACTTGTACTTTCTTGATTGTGGTTGTTGTAGTTCTCCAAGTTTCAGCTCCATACAGTAGAACTGCCTTGACGTTCGTATTGAAGATTCTCACTTTGATGTTGGTTGACAGACAGTTGTTTTGAGTTCCATATATTAGAAGAACAAGACATAGAAGCAAATAATAGCTTGATTCTATTATATATATTAACCGGTTTGGGGCCTTCGAAACTATTTGCCACTCAATACAATTTAAATTGCAGGCCATTCATTGAATATTTATTATTTTTAATTTTATTTTAAAACAAAATTCTTCCTTTTTTTATCCCAGTAAAACCTACAATTGAATCTATTCCTAATCAAGTGTTAGAATATGGTCAATCATTAACAACTAACTGTATAGCGACTGGTATACCAACACCAACTATTATGTGGATAAGAGATGGGAAATCAATTAATCTAGCTGATAAAGGTTTAACAGTTGAAACATTTGAGTAAGTTGTATATTACATTTTAAGTTCGATTGATAAAACTGTTTCATAATATCCATAATTAGAATAAAGTTAATGGCCAACACTGAAAACATTATTGAAGTGATTAGTAAAACTATTTAAGTTTTGTATAAAGCACATTATGTATCTTACGTTTGTTACCCTTCATGAAGAAGCACTCAAAATAACTAAGGTAAGGTATTTAACTCATCTAAAAAGAAGAAACGAACCTACTTACTTTAGTTTACTTACGACTGTTACCCCTCATGGAAGGAGCATAGGTCGCTTACCAGTATTCACCATTCAACCATGTACTGGGTAATCCTTGCCAGTTCTTTTCAGTTGCTATTCATTCTTTTTATATATGCTTCCAATTCTCGATGCACTGTGTTTTATGACCTTCCACTTTTTCGTTTCCCTTTAAGATTCCAAGTTAGAGTTTACCTTTTGATGAAGTTTGATCATTTCCGTAACGTACGTCCTGTCCACTTCTAGTGTATTTTTCCAATTCCCTATTCAATTGGAAGTTAGTTTGTTCTTTCCCACATTAGGTTGCCCCTGATGGTATTCGATCAATGGACATTGAGCATCTTGTGTGGACAATTGTTTAGAAATACTTGTACACTTTTGATGATGGTTGTAGTAGTTCTACAAGTTTCATCTCCGTACAGTGAAACCACTGCCTTGACGTTGGAATTGAATATTCTAACTTTGATTTTGACTGAGAGTTATTTTAAGTTCCATATTTTCTTCAACTGTATGAATGTTGGCCTTACTTTTCCAATCCTTTCCTTTACATTAGCATCAGATTCTCTTTGTTCATTGATGATTCTCCCCAAGTACATGAAAGTTTATTTGATTTATCAGTATAAGCCGATTAGGTAGCACATGCATAAGTGAAATGTTTCTGAAATGTGTACAATGTCAAAAGTGAGACTGATATCCAGATTCTTCCAGAAAGCTGTCTCTTCATACATGACTAACAGCTTGTTTTGTCGAATTTGATCTTGTTTTTATGATTACTGACCTTTGTCCTATCATTGTCTAAATGTTTATTTTGATTATCTTCCATTAAGACCTTATAATTGTTTATAGTTTCTTTAATTTGTTCACAAATGTTAGATTGATTGAACTCAGTGTTAAAATTAAAAAAAATCTCTAGTCTACTTTATATTTCCTTCTATCTAGTATTACAATAGTTTCCCAGTCAACATTTATCTACATGGTTCTATATAGGTACGTCTTAGTGTGTTGATAACTTGTTGGTGTTCATGAAGACATACATAAATAGGGTGGCCATCTGTGTTACTATATGGCCTTTCATTATTGTATGTAGGAACATAGAAACATTTCGATAATGTCCAGGGTTTCGTGTCGACTACCTCCAACCACCGTCTAATCTCAATATATAGTACACGCAGTGTCCAGTCACCCAGACTGGTGGCCACATTACAACATGGTCGATAGCATTCGATCTGCACTAAATAAGGACTTGACACACATGATATTGATCTCCACCCAGTGACCAATCAATTGTGATTACATCTCAGTCCTGCAGGAGGTCGGTCGAGGCTCGGATAGCTCAGTGGTAACGTCTCAGAACTACATAATTCTGATAATCTTCGTCTTCTTATTACATTACCGAAACTTATCAAAAAGAATAATTGCTTTAAATTTCTTAAAAGAAGACTCCCTGCACATAGAAACATTTATTTAGAGGATGTTCAATATCTAAGACAAACGTGATACAATCTTTTTTAAGCAAAGATGGATAATCGCTAGCAGTGGAGTCCAGGACATGCGTTTCGTCCTTTTTGGGACTCGTCAGCTGAATGTATCTGCGTTCCAGATTTGATGTATGCTAATATAAGAGACTGATCAATTACAGTCCTAATTAACAATAAGAAGATACAAGTAAAACAAAATCAAATGAATTTAAACATGACGCAAATTTAATTCATATGTAAATGACTACTAGATTCAGATTTCTTGGATCATAAAATGAAAGACTAATTAAAAGGCAAATTTGCATAGATTGCCAAATTTATATCGACAAACATTTCATTGATTTTAATAATTGAGATCATGAGTCAATTGAAGTTAAACCACCATGAAAAACCTGAAATCACTGGACGGCCATTTCGTCCTATTTTGAAACTTCTCAGCAGTTCTCATCCACGATTCCGCCTCTCAAGATTTGAACCCAGGACCTATCAATCTTCCCCAGTATTTCCAAGAATTTTAACATACAAATCAATAGAATGAATAACTATGCTCATAAAATTCAACTTTTAATTTAATCACCATTATATACAACTTCATCAATGCTGATCATAATCTAGGCGGATAAACGATTGTTTATACTCTTTCCTTTTCCAAAGTTATCTTTTACTCTACGTTAAGTGAATCATATCGATAGTATGTTTTTTTCTTTGAGAAAGCTACTTATGACTTGTAAGTAAGTAGTATATATATATATATATATATATATATATATATATATATATATATATATATATATATATATATCAATCGTATATTTCATACACGTAATTGGAACATTTGTCTCCACTGTCAACTGATTACTTATTGTATTATCATCTATATCAACAATCAACTATGTATGTTTGAAGTTGAACTATAGAGTAACTTTGTTACCAATTAAAAAACTGTAATCTTTCACCCTTCCCTTTATCTATTTGTATTTAATAAGATAATATTTCTTATAGAATATACTACTGTTACTCAATTCTAACCTCTTCCTTATGTCCTCTATATATCTCTATAGTATACATACATAAGAGATTAGTTTGTTTTAATTGTTGTTTTCTTTTTAATTGTTCAACACTATTCCAATATAAACCAATTAGAGTTGAATAGAGAAGAATTTTTCCCTTCTCAAAATACACACAACATTCTATTTTATGCACTGTATATATGTGTGTATGTGTGCGGGTATGTATGTCTAAGTGTATTAGCTTGAATATCAATCTATTAAGTAGTATATATATATAGCTTTCCTATATGAAACATTTAGTTTACATAAATTGATAAATTGTACCCTAGTAACTAACTTCAATTGTTGTTTAAATCACGTTTTATTTTGATCGCTATTCAAAAACAAAACAAAAAATCACAATAGACGTTCACCAGGATATGTGGAATCTATATTGGAAATAAACAATTTAATTTTAATTGATACCGGTGAATATTGGTGTTATGCTGAAAATGCATTAGGATTAGCCAAAGAGAAGTTTATTTTAAAAGGTAAGATTTAAAAAATATAAAAAAAAAACTTATTTCATGGAACGATTATTGATTCATTATTATGTTCATTTCAACCATTGAGATTATGAGTTAATTGATGCTAGACCAGTATGAAAAACTTGGAAGCATTGGACGGCTGTTTCATTCTACTGTTAAAACTCATTAGCAGTGCACATCCACTATCCTGCATTGCGGACCATAAAAAACTCCTTCTGATATTAATTATATGGTGAGACTATAATTTATCGACGACCATTTAAGTGACACTGGAATAACCTTGACAGTGTCCACCTAATAACTAAAACTAAATGAGGGTTATAAACGTGTGTGTGAAATTAGAATTATAATTTACAGTTGATAGTTAAGGTAAGGAATCAGATTTAGGGTTTTCATCATGAACTGACAACAGCTATAATACCAAAACTCCATTTATCCAAATGGATGAACGAATTTCGCGACAAAATCCGAGACCTGTTATCTTATACCTGATTGGTTATAGTCTCACCAAATTTCTGGTTAGCGTTTTTTAGCGGGTTAGTTTTCTACGTGATAGGCTCGCTAACCCCATTCGTAACCTTCCTCTTTTACCCGGGCTTGAGACCGGCAATAACTCTAGAAGAGTTACAGGCGGAGTTAGTCTCGCCTAATTATGCTATTGTAAATGATTGATAAAGTTCAGTGAATTTTATGGTTTACATCATGGATCAACTTTAGGCAACTATTAAAAACAGGAAGCGCTGAACATCTGTTTTATACTGATATGAGACTCTAGTGATGCATATTCATAACTTAGTGAGATTCTGTGTTCTGTTCTGATGAGATATATCATGCTTGGATGAAACCCTTTTTCAATGTTACTGGGTTTTAGTGATTTAACTTACAAATTATTTACATCGATTTTCGAAAATTCACACTATATTAACATAGAAAGTTAGTCGAGTACATAGAACATTCATTTCAACAAATTCTCAATAGGATTTGCAAAGTTACCACACTAAATAAATGATTAATAAATTAGAATAAATTTCGACTGTGAAAATTCTTTAATGTTTAAAAATCTTCCTTACTGATGACAATCATGTGCTCACTGATGACTAGCTTCAAGATGTAACTCCTGGAGTTCTAGTGAAAAGTCACGATCAATTAAGTCTAATCTATGTGGAGTTTGAGATAATTATTGACCTTAGGCATGTTCATGGATTAACTGGATGCCAGCCCAATGGTCTAGGGGTTAAGAGTTTGGGCACGAGAATGAAGGTTCTGGATTCCGTTCTAGTGTGTGGAATTATGAATATGCGTTACTAGGAAGTCCCATACTAGGACGAAACGATCATTTAGTGCTATCAGCTTGACAATGGTGCTCTAGATTTGATGAACTCGTGATTTCAACTGTGAAAATACTACAACCTCCACAAATCCCCATACTAATAATCTGGAATAACCAAGTAAAAGACATATATATTTGTCAGCATTATGATAAGAAGATAGAATAGATACAAAAACTTGATTTATTTGAGCTGAACATTTATCAAAAGATTTCTAATCTTGAATCTATTTTAAAGCTTCTGGTGATAAAAACAAAACCTTTTATAAGCAAAGGTGGATAGTGGCTGGCAGTGGAATCCAGGCCGCTCGTTTTGTCTGTTATGATTTTGTGAGCTGCTTGTTATCATGTAATCTATTCGCCAATCAAAATACGACTTATACAATCTTACCACTGTGCCAAACCAATGACGTTCGACCGGTATGGGCAGCTTAGCGTCCTTATTGGTCCTATATCTGCCTAGCCGGTCCACTTCAGTCCAGAACACCAATACCAGCTTTCACTATGCGAATCGAATCATTTATTTCAGACATACTGGGTTTATATATCAACCAAACAGACCGCAACGCACCATAAAATAGGAAAATAACATTCATACACAATAAAGCCAAAAAGTGGTTGTGAACGCGGGAGGCAGTAGTCAATAAATAAACTGAACGTAGCTTATGAACAGTAAATCGTACAATAATAAATTATAGGTCAAAATAAGGCTTATAATAAAAGGAATATAAATATGTATAATCTAATTATTGAATAGTTATACCATAAGAATGTATAGATAGTATTAGACAATTAATATGTCTCAGAAGTTACTCGTGATTTAATCTACGCTTGGACATAAGATCATCCTATTTGGAACTGGTCAGCTGTATGTACCTGCATCTCAGAGTTGATATTCATTCTGGGACTCGAACTCAGTACTGTTCGCTTCAAACGCTTGTAATTTAAGGCAATATCAAGACAATGTGCACATATGCTAATAAGAAACTGATCAATTGCAGTCCTGAATATTAATGTGAAGATGAAAGTAAAAACAATATCAAGTGAATTTGAAACTTCTTATATTTTCAAATTAGATCATTTTACCTCTCTTTTCTTTCCAAAAATAAAACACCATTTCTACTTAACATACCAACCCATTCATATATGTGAACTTGTAAAGGTCAATTCAATATTTTATTCATATATAAATGCTTAGATAAGTAATATGTATGACTGGATTTCTTAAAATGCCTTGGACACATACACCATAATCCTAAAATTAATCTTTTCATCTCACTATACTACCCATGAAAGGTAATAATTATTATCCTTAGAAATAGCAAATATGAATTTACGATTATAAATCAAATGTATTGGTCAGTTTTCGTCACAATGACTAGTATATTATGTCTGCTTGTAAGTTAATTAAAGTTGTGAAACTACTAATCATCACTGAAACCATTTGTGTATGTGAAGCATTCTCTTCTTCATAGCCGTAGTATAACAGCAGCTCCTATGAATCTAGTCTTTGTCATCCGACCCGCATTTATTGTATTTCACTGATTCCAAGCACATCCAGGTTATATCTTTTCATTTCTGCAGCAATTTGGGTGACTCTCTCGGTCTCGCACATTGTACGAATATTCTATGTACCTAAATTAATGGTTACTCTGGTTATCAGAATGAGCATCAGCCTTGTGACTTCCGAAGGAACTCGACTTTCACTATGGGGCTTCATAACTATTCTAAATGAAAACCTTCTAACTCCTGGGGCAGAGTTCAAATGGTTTGAATTATTTTTTCTGGTTAACGCTGTTTTTTAATGAGTTAGTTTTCTACGGGATATGGTCACAAACCTCATGCCCAACCCTCCTCCTTTACCCGAGCTTGGGACCGGCAGTAGCTGCAGAGGGGCTACAGGTGGATTTGAAACTACTAATTAGATTGAATATAAGGGGTATAGATTGGGAGTAGTAGTGTCGTTATGATTATCTTATCTAAATCTGTAATCACATATTATATGTTCTGTCAAAGAATATTTCAAGTGGACTGAAGCAAGAGATGTGAACTTGCTCAATCTTAACCTAGTGTCTTGATAATGTAGCCGTGAAGATTTAACACATGATCTGAAAGTACTGAAATCATTCCCTAGCTGGTTCATGGATAGCTAGGGAAACTAAAATATAACACTAAATAATGAAACAGAGATCGACTCATCAGAATAACATCCATCTTTCAAGAAAAAAAATGGAATAAACATAAAACAACAGATAAGTGGATAACACGATGGCATTTGAAGCGAACAGCGCTGAGTTCGAGTCTTAAAATGAACAACAACTCTGAGATTTAGGTAAATCCATTTGACAAGTCCCAAATAGGATGAAACTCGCCTCCTAAATTCCACTACTAACCATTATCCATCTTTGTATAAAACATTTTCAAGGTTAATTTATGTTTAGTTGAATGAAACTACAAAGAAAAATCAATGAAACATCATTCTCAAAACCAACTCTACTCCCCTTTTTTTAATTCTTTATTTAAACTTAGTAACAAAAACAAGTAATAATGTATAGTACAAATATAAATCTTTTTAACATTTATCAGTACCCCTTTCATTACCCCTTCTGACATGAGGATTTCTCATCACTATTAATACAACTTAATGTAAATCGTATGTCTTTCTATGTTATAACAAAATCTTTATAATTTATACACAATATTATAGATTAGTATTGGTATTGTTTCTTTTAACTTAATCCTACAAAAGTAGATGGGATTAAAACAAAAAAAGATTTATGTATCATGGACTTAGTCTTAGTGACTAGATGGTACATCGTTTATTCATATATATATATATGTAATATCCATTTGTACATTTGAATCGGCCAGCGTTCTAAAGGACCGCATATACATTTATCTTTTGGTAAACATTCTTAACTGATAAAGAATTAGTTTTGTGTGAATAAATTCATTATAAAAAAGGAGCGAATGGAAGAAAGAAAGAAAGAAAGAAAGAACAAAGCAAAGAACAATATCCCTTATTGATGCGTATTTTTCCATACACACACACAAAAAAAGAAAAAAAGAAAGAAAAGAAAAAAAACCATTTTCCAAGATCAAACCAAAATGAACAGAGATAAATATGAGAATAATTTTTTCTCTTTCTCTCTCTCTGATTAGTTTAAGAAAAAGAAAATTATAAAAGAAAAAAAGCAGAACAAGATATAGAAATAGAGAAATGATTAAAAAAAAAAAGAAAAAAAGTGTTTAAAATGTAAAGTTATTCGATAATAGAAAATCGAAAAAAAAAGAAAAAAAGAATGAATGAATGAATGAATCTATGTTGTACGATAGAATGATGATATTTAAAGGTAACTCATTTATATTTCTGAAAAGCTTAACTATTCTAAATTTAATCCTTGATAAATCTATTGGTGAATACTAATGAGATGTTTGCATAGATTAGAAAGAGACATTTATTCAAAGTACTATGGTTTATAATAGTTCTGTTGTTGTATGAACACATAAACATTGATACAAGGAGGTACCAAATAGATATGTGCAACATAAATCATTTGATTTGTGTGAAGGATGGGATACTGCCCGCACATGCAAATCGAAGCAGGTGGTTTTCTTAGGGTGCCACACCCGGAGCCTTCGACCATAAAGGTTCGATCCACAAGGCAGTAGAGCAACGGCAGGAGATGTAGTCACATGCTAGCCGATGACATATAATTGGTTCATACGCCATGTGTTCCTTCAGGATCATGGAGTCCATGTGCACCATTGGTTTCAAATTGGGGTTTTCCAACTCTCCTAGATGGTCTCTCTGTGTCCGCCGACCCGATTAGAGCGCTGGATATTCTCTTTTCGTCCTCTCAAATTGTTGAACAACGCCCTGGCTAAGAGAAGATAGTGAGTAGGACTTCCCTGGTAGAAGTTGTATGCACATGGTTATGTGAGAGCATTTGGAGTGGAGGACCATAGGTCGCTCACCAACATTCTCCATCCAACCCTATCCTTGACAAACCATTCTAGTTCTTTTCAGTTGCTATTCATCCTTTTCATGCCGGTTTTTTTGATGTAGTATGTACTTCCGCTCTCCTCTTTTCCATTTCTCTTTACGATTCTAAGTTAGCACTTGCCTCGTGATGCAGTTCACTGATTTTCGTAATGTATGTCCTGTCCACTTCCAATGTCTTCTCCTAATTTTCTCTTCAGCTAGAAGGGACAATTCAAGTGTATCTAATTTGTAGAAAGATGTGTAGTACACTGAATAAACTGCAAAAAATCTATTATTATTATCATTCCTAGTTAGTTTATTCAGCATTTATTTTACTAGATGGTTATGTAATTTTACATAGGACCTAATGAAATGCATGAAAATATCATTAATAGTTCTGGTTATTGTATCATATGAATGACATAGATACATACTTAGAAGCAAATATATCACATGAAGTGATCAGAATAGAAGGTTTTCTTTTCTACCTAGTAACTAAACATAATTGTTAAGTAACTGTAAAATTATTCCTTTCATTGTGTTGCATATAAGAAAAAAGATTATCAATAACGTTGATTACTAGTTGAATTATCTCACTAATTACTTGAAGTTAAAATTGTATGTCACTGAATTTACATTGAAGTTTCAAAGGAAATCAAACATACTGCCTTTAGTTTTATTATTAATAAGATTATCAGAGTGTATTGCTGAATTTCGTACTTGGTCAGTAGAATTGGATTACCATTTAGTGTTCAGTCCGAACATAAATATCTTGTGGTGGTTGATATTCAATATAATCCCTAAACGTCGTATCCAGTTCGTCCTGACAACCGTGACTAGATAACGCCCCAACGATGTGTTAATCAGAACGCGAATACGAAGCGTTGATTACGTTTTTTTTATTGCATCACGCACAGATCATCAAAATTACAGGTACACTAAGGAATCATGGACAAGTAGTGCCGAAAGGCAAGCGAGTCGAATGAGCGAGTTCAAAATGAATAGGATTAAAATGTACATAAATATACATAGGGAAATGAGTGAATCATTGAATCAATTAAGCGACTAACATTATAGCCAGCTGAATGAATATATGTGTAGGCAGTAAGCAATACTCAAGCATACATATTCGTACAAGTGTAACGATAATAAATGTACAATGGTATAGATAAGTTTTTATTGTACGAATGACTCTATCCGTTAACTAAGTTAACAAAAGGGTTTAACCAAATTCAATGTGAAGAAACTCAATTGCACATAAGTTGCTATAATCTCTGTCATACAGCCAGTCACGGAGTGAACAACACAGTAGTATAGACTCTTATCAAGGAACTGGGTAATGTTGTTCAAATTCTATCTCGAGTATAAGTTTCTTCTTCAAGATTTCAAACACAATGTGATGATAAGAGCTAACTGATACAAAACCTAGAATCGGGGTCTCTTACCTAATGCCTTCGATGAATTAACATCCGAAAGTAGTGTACGCTTCGTCGGTTCACTTAGACGAGGGGTCACATTGGAACATGATCGATAGCATTTAACCAAAACTACCAAGAATGAACACAAACACAACATTCATTACTTTCATTTACTATACCATTATTGAATTGTTTCTAATTACAACTAAAAAGGTTAACCAGTTCACCCTAGTTTATAATTATACCTCGACAGAGATCAATGTATGACAATTATCGCTTACAAATTCAAATTATCTCCACAGAACCAGTTCATCTAAAATGTAAAAACCAGCTACTTTTCACATGGACTTTAATTGTAACGAAAGCTAGAAGAACTTCTAAAACTTCATATGAAACACTTTGGAATAAGCAGCTCAACAAAATATAAAATAAGTTCATGTTAAAGCAATTAGTTCCTTTTATATATTTCGATAGAACAATGAGAAGACGGAGTCGATCTGAAAAATGCGATGTATTTGCATGTTTGTGTGGACACATACATTGGGAGGAGTAGTCGAATAATGCGATGAAGGGTCATTGGACATGTGCCTAGATGGCTTCAAAACCAATTAGTGTCAAATGGCCCGATCAACGTGGGAGGTAGAAAACCAGGTTCATCGATAACGAAACATCTAATTGAAACAGAGCACAAAATTAACATTAATACAGCTTTTAAAACATTGTATAGAAATTGTCAAGGACAAATTCTTAAGTTTATTGAAGCCTTGGCTATTCGTAAATTTAAACCCCCCTTATGTGTGCAAAAACAATTTGTCGTAACCTTGAATTTACCTTGGTAATCTTTAAGTCATTCTATGGCCTTGGATAACGCGACAATTTCTTATTCTTTCTCTCCCCCTTTGTTATTTTACTTGAACTTTCATTTAAATGACCTTTATTAATTTTCATATAAAAATGCCTGAGAAGTATATGTGTGACCAGATTATTCGAAATGTATAGCGAGTTCATGTTACTTTGCCAAAATTACTTTACCTGTTTTCGTCAAGTCAATAAAAAGGAAATAGGTGTATAAGATATTAAGTATGTATTTGTATGTACAATTTTATATGAGTAGTGATTTAATAAATGTTCTGAGTTATAGTGTCGATGGCTGAGAAGAGTCCTATGATAGTTAATACTTATTTACTTACGGCTCCTCATAGAGGAGTAAAGGTCGCTTATCAACATTCTCCATCCAACCTTATCGTGGGCAATTATTTCAAGATGTTACCACTTACTATTAATTCTTTTGATCTTTGTTTCCAACTCTCGAGATAGTGTTTCCCACAGTTTTTCTCTTTTCCATCCTCCTTCACGATTCCAAGTTAGTGCCTGTCTTGTGATGCGATTTGATGATTTCCGTAATGTATGTCCTATCCATTTCCAACGAATTTTACTAATTTCCTATTCAACTGGAAGTTGATTTGTTTTCTCTCACTGTAGGCTGTTGCTGATGGTATCCGTCCAACGGACATTCAATATATTATTTAGACAATTGTTTAGAAATACTTGTACACTTTTGATAATAATTGTGGTAGTTCTTTAAGTTTCAGCTCCTTACAGTGGAACTAACTGTCTTGACATTCGTATTGAAGATCGCGACTTTAATATTGGTTGACAGTTGTCTTGAGTTTGATATATTCTTCAACTGTTGGAATGCTGTTCTTACTTTACCAATTTTCGCCTTTACGTCCGCATCAAATCCTCCTTGTTCATTGATAAAGCTATTCAGTTACGTGAATATTTTCACCTCTTCCAGAGTTTCTCTACCAAGGGTGATTGCATTGGTGTTCTAGTGTTGCATTTGAGGATCTTGCTTTTTCCCTTGTTTATGTTGAGGCCTACTGATGCAAAGATTGCTGCTACACTAATTGTCTTCATCTGTATTTGTTGATATGTATAGTTCATCTGTATAGTCCAAATCTTCTAATTTATTTCCAGCCGTCTATTGTATTCCGTATTTCCTCTCAGTTGTCAAGTTCTTTATAATCCAGTCGACCACGAGAAGAAAAAGGAAAGGAGAGAGAGTAAACAGCTTTATCTGACTCCGTTCCTCACTTGAGATGTGTTTGTCAGCTGTATGTTTTTCGTTTTATTTTGTTCACAATCCTTTCGATTTCACACTCCAGCTACCTTAATAACTCATGAATAAATCAATATTTAAACATTTATTGTTTTGTCCAATCTCTTATGAAATAAACCTTGTTAATGTACTGTTCTCGATGGTGACTAGACTATATTGCAATGATTCTTTTATTAACGAGTTGGAAAGTGTTCAAAGGTAAGTTACTCAGTAATAGCTATCCCATAAAGTTAATGAACAAGAACTTTATGGCGATAGATGAGATTTCTTAACAACCTTTTGCCTTCAAAAATTAAGTATCTGTTAAACTTCTACTTAAAAGGGTATGATTCAAGAGCTTAAAATAAGCGTTTACTTAGAGCTAGGATTGAGTTTTATTTTCTTTCTATCGCTTTGATAGTTGTGTATGGAATAAAAGGCTGACTTGAGTAACAAATCTCTTCTAGCTACTTTCAATCAATTATATTTTGTTACCTATATGTTTCGTAACACGTACATTGGAAGAACAGAGAGGATATTATCTAACTCAATCTCACAATGAAGGGAATTCAATAAAAAAAATTTCATTTTGACTATCCCATTTACTTAATCTATACAATCACATTTATAGCTTATAAAGTTTGAGGAAGATATTGAAACAGAAAATCTGTAAAACAGACTTTCTAGATCTTTGAGCGAAAAATTCCATTCAGCTGAAATCTTTTCTAGTCCGCATATGATTTGTAGTTTTGTGAAGGATAAGCTCCCACTTTGGGTCAAATGAATATGTTTCTATCAGTTCACTTGCTCATGTGAAACGCGTAATACTTGCCTACAAAGCTAGCTCTTTTGTAACCCAACTCCGAATATTACCCTGGCTGGTTCCTAAAGGATTATAGATGTCAGTCAAGAATTAAATCTTGGAGCATTTAGTTAGTTCTGGTCATTTCGCTTCACTGAATGTCCTCTTAAAATCACACATACAATCAGAAGACACGGTTCAAAAGGAAGTCAAGTGAAAAACTTAGTTACAGCAGAGGATATTTTTACCCACAAGTTTAAGCCTAACTTTTGTATACAAAAACAGTATGTTCAGTCCCTTATTCTAATCTATGATCTCAACGTTCCTTCCTATATTCCATAATCTATGGTCTTTGTGAAAAAATATTATACTTATACTATTTCTTATTTGTTTTCGCAACTATTATTTAGCTATTTTTCTTACTGAGATCATGAACCGATTGATGGTATACCATCCTTGAAAACCTGGAAACACTGGGCGGACGTCTCGTCCTATCTTGGGGTTCCTCCTTGACAGTGCGCACCCACGATCCCGCTCGCGGGATTCGAACCCAGGGCATTCAGTCTCGCGCGCGAACGCTCAACCTCTACACTAATAAGCCGTATCCAGCGGTGTTAATGTCTTCCCTCAACCAAACTACGAAGCTGTGCGACCATTTTCCACTGTACTGAGGTAGATACCTGTCTTTACCCGACACGGATTAGCTTCACTGGTCACGTCTTCTCACTAGAACTCCGAGAATTCCCTCACGAATCTAGTCACTAGTGAGCACATGGTAATTATCAATATAGGGTTGTGGGGATTATTAGTCATTTTTATAACTTTTGATTATTCTCTTCTTAATAGCTAACAAATAGACAATTGTTTTCAGCTCAACACTTTTCAGACGATAATTACATAACTTCGTTTCAATATCTGGTTTTGGTAAACACTTCATTACAAGATACTATTTCAATCATTTTCTCATTCATCATAAGTATCGTTCTCTCTACAATAATAAATATTCCACTGTTATCATTCTGGCAACTAATATCCCCTTCGTTAATTCGTCTAGTGTAATCATGTCAATTAGTGCACCTTAGTTATACTCGGTTACATCATGATCAATCTTGCGTTTAATCTGTCGATCTATTCATTAAAGTTGTATTGTGGTGTGTACTACTGATGTTGACAGATATAAATAGTATGTATCATCAATTGAAAGTGGCGGCAGAATGTTAAGAAGACTGAAGAAAGAGAACGAGAACAAAAAATGATTAGTATGGAACCAAGAGAACAATGAAGTTTGAGACGATTGATTGACATTTGCGAACGAAACAGTCAAGTTTGAGACAACCGATTGACATTTTGCAAATGAAGTATTTATTGTATGGTTCTCAGATTTTATTAAGAAATTTTGTATATTTGGTTGCTCCCACTTATGTCCTCGTTCACTACAGTATGACTATGAAAAGCATTTAGAATTATTATCAGAAGGGGTTTTTGTGGATATTATAGTAATTTTAGTAGTTAAGATGATGAGTTAATTGAAACTAGACCACCATGTAAAACCTGGAAACACTGAACAGCTGTTTCGTCCTCTTATGAGGCTCCTTAGCAGTGCGCATCCATAATTCCGCCTCGTGGTATTTGAACCCAGGACTTTCTACTCATGAACTAAATGACTTGATACAAGTCACACATAAAAATTACAGTTTTATAGAGCAATATGATGTTTGTGTAAGATTTAGAGAAAACACAAAAAGATTGAATAACTTCATTTCATCTTACAATGCCATCTGTTCTTGCCTGACAAACATCTTGAATATAATTACAACTGATTAGTGACCAATATCACGTATCGCAAATCATTTTTTTCTAGTTTCGATCAAATTCACATTGAATTCTCATCACAAGTTATGACACTTGATTTCGACCTAATCAAACTAGTGACCAACTTGATCTCTAGAATTCCATCAAACATGACAATGGATAACACTCAATAGTCAATGGATTATAAATTTATCTCAGTCCTATAGGATATCAATCGTAACCTGAATAGTTCAGTGGTAACGTCTTAAACTATCAAGCTGAGCATTAAGCGAATGAATCCTCTAAGGACCACTATAGTTCCTCAACATAACAAATATACCTTGATGATGGGTACCAAATAGTAGAGATCTCTATCGACTATTTCCAACTATCACCTTGAATATTTATATTTCGCAACAACAATTGACAAAGTTGTTGTTATCTTGTAAACGATAACATTTAAACTGTCAGTTCTTCTTTTTTCCTGTTTTATTTCCCAGTTCAACAAAATAATAGAACAGACGAAAAATTAATGGGTAAGTGAATATCATTTCATAACTACAAATGTATGTAAATAGGTTGTATTCATAATGCTTTGATACATTTTATTAACATCTATATGCCCAATCTATTGTCAATTAGGTAAAGTGATTACACTGATAGATAGAATTTAATCACCATTAAGAGTAATAGCGAGATAAACAACTGTTACTAGCCCTAGGGTTTGTTGAGATAAATATAAAATTTATAATGGACATTAAATCACATAACAATTAATATAAAACATTGTTCTCTATTTGAGAACATCAACTCAATCATATTTGATAAAGAAACTCTGGATTAGGTGGAAACATTCACGTAACTGAATAGCTTCATCGATGAACAAGGAGGATTTCATGCGGACGTAAAGGCGAAAATTGGCAAAGTAAGGACAGCATTCCAACAGTTGAAGAATATATCGAACTCAAAACAGCTGTTTTTCAACTAATATCAAAGTCAGAATTTTCAATAAGAATGTCAAGACAGTTATCTTCACTGTACGGAGCTGAAACATGAAGAACCACCACAATCATCCACAAGAAGGTACAAATATTTCTAAACAATTGTCTACACAATATATTGAATGTCCATTGGACGGATACCATCAGTAATAGCCCAGAGTGAGATAGAACAAACCAACTTCCATATGAAGAAGAAATTAGTAAAAGTCGTTGGAAGTGGATAGTACATACATTACGGAAATCATCGAACTGCGTTACGAGGCAGGCACTAACTTGAAATCTTGAAGGGGAACGGAAAAGAGGACAGTCGAAGAACACACTATGTCGCGAACTCGAATCAGATATGAAAAGGATGAATAGCAACTGGAAAATATTGTCTAGGACAGAGTTGAATGGAGAATGACTGGTGGGCGACCTATTCTCCTTCATGAGGTGTAACAGACATGAGTGAGTAAGTAGCTAAGTATTGTTGTCTGCTCACAAGCCTTTTAAATCCGGTACTCGGTCATTAACTTTAGAAAATCTGTTAAAGACTCATTAACGTAGCTTGTGTTACATTCGTGATTATCCATTTTGTTAATAAATAATACGATCGTCATAACAACTGAGAATATGATTATAATTTGCACTTGACATCCTATAAATAATGAATCCACAATGTGAATGATAGATTTATTCGAAGAATGAAATGGAATCGAATTGGATAGACATAGGTTTAGTCAATTTCTGTACTTCAAACATGAATGTTAATTCAATAGTCTGACTAACTTCATTAGGAATACAACCATTTGAGTGAATGAAAATACTGTGGTGTGTACTACTGATGTTAATAGATAAAAGTAGTATTTATCATCAATTAAAAGTGCAATACCTGGCAGCACAATGTCAAAACGATCGAAGAGAATAGAATGAGAACAGAGTGTGATTGGTATGGAAAAGAAGAATCAGTCAAATCTGAGACAATTATTTGACATTTTGCAAACAAAGTATTTATTGTATGATTCTCAGATTTTACAAAGTGATTCTTTAAATTTGTATTGTAATACATTTGGTTGTCCACACTTATGCTCTTGTTCGCTATAATACCATTAAAAAAACTAAATCCTAAAATTTTAAGGTAGTTACTGCCAGACAAGAAAGCGATTAGTTCTGCCTTTGGTTGAGTTTTGTGCTCTCATTGCTGAAGAGCTACAAGTAATACTTGACCTTCAACGACTCTCTACAGTTTATCAGCATGGCCGTCAGACAAATCAAGAGTGCCAAGACAGCGGGATCAGACAACATTCCAGCAGAGGCACTGAAAGCAGACGTAGCGCCAACTGAAAGGATACTCCACATTCTCTTCAATAAGATTCGGAATGGGGAACAAGTACCAACAGACTGTAAAGAAGGACTTCTGATCAAAACACCGGAGAAGGCAGTCTGAGCAACTGTGATAACTACGGAGGCATCACTCTTCTCTCAATACCGGGAAAAGTCTTCAACAGGGTATTGTTAAACAAAATAATAAACTGCGTAGACGCCCAATTTCGAGACCAACAGGCAGGATTCCGGAAGGATCGATCGTGTACAGACCAAATCGCAACTCTACGGATCATTGTGGAACAGTCAATTGAATGGAATTCATCACTCTACATCAACTTCATTGACTACGAAAAGGCATTTGATAGCGTGGACAGAACAACACTATGGAATCTTCCTCGACACTACGGCGTGCCTCAGAAGATAGTCAATATCATACAGAGTTCATATGATGGATTACACTGAAAAATCGTGCATGCAGGACAGTTGACAAACTCGTTCGAAATGAAGACCGGTGTTAGGCAAGGTTGCTTACTCTCACCCTTTCTCTTTCTCCTGGTGATTGACTGGATCATGAAAACGCCAACGTCTGAAGGGAAGCACGGGATACAATGGACATCTAGGATGCAGTTGGACGATCTAGACTTCGCAGATGATCTGGCCCTTCTATCGCAAACGCAACAACAAATGCAGGAGAAGACAACTAGTGTAGCAGCAGCCTCAGCAGCAGTAGGTCTCAATATACACAAATGGAAAAGCAAGATTCTCCTATACAACACAGCATGCACCAATCCAATCACAATTGACGGGGAGGCTTTGGAAGATGCAAAAACCTTTACATATCTGGGCAGCATCATTGATGAACAGGGTGGATCTGATGCAGATGTGAAGGCGCGGATCGGCAAAGCAAGTGCAGCATATTTACAACTGAGGATCATCTGGAACTCAAAGCAACTGTCAACCAACACCAAGGTCAGGATTTTCAATACAAATGTCAAGACAGTTCTACTGTATGGGGCAGAAACCTGGAGAACTACGAAATCCATCATCCAGAAGATGCAGGTGTTTATTAACAGTTGTCTGCGCAAAATACTTCAGATCCGTTGGCCGGACACTATTAGCAACAACCTACTGTGGGAGAGAACAAGCCAGATCCCAGCTGAGGAAGAAATCAGGAAGAAGTGCTGGAAGTGGATAGGACACACATTGAGGAAAGCACCCAACTTTGTCACAAGGCAAGCCCAAAGAACACATTACGTCGGGAAATGGAGATGGACACGAGAAAAATGAACAAGAATTGGATGGGACTGGAAAAGAAGGCCCAGGATAGAATGGTTTGGAGAATGCTGGTCGGCGGCCTATGCTCCATTAGGAGTAACAGGCGTAAGTAGTAGGTAGTAGTATAGTTTATCAGTATTTAAAGAATAACACATACAAGTGAGATGAAGCACCACAAGTTCCTTTACTAACTAAACTATTATATCCTTTGTTCAGAAGTATTCATGTAGATGCTTAAATGATAAGAAAAACTAAATAAAATCTAAGAATAAAAGTTTAGGGATAAAAGGTTGTTGTAATTTCATTTACAGAAAACTGATTGGATAATCTTGCAGAAACTTAGATAAGTTATATGATAGAAATGGGACAGTTTAAAACAGTTGACAAGGAAGTCCTGGATCTAGAATACATTCTATTTGGTACTTGTTAGCTATGAATATCTAATACTATACGATAATTCAAATGATTGTTATCGAGATTCTGACTTATTTAAACCAGTTAACACAATACAAGTTGATCAGTAAAGTTCAATCATTAATACTAAGTTTACTTACTTACGCCTGTTACTCCTCGTGAATGAGCATAGGCCACTCACCAGCATTCTCCATCCAACCCTGCCATGGGCAATCCTTTCCAGCTCTTTCCAGTTGTTATTCATCCTTTTCATATCTGCTTCTATTTCCCTATATAATGTGTTCTTTGGCCTTCCACTTTTCCGCTTCCCTTCAGGATTCCGAGTTTAAACAAACAGAATACATTGATATTGATTAAGTAATGATTTCATGCATATATCATACAATTGTTTCCTTTACTTTATTCAGTTGATGAATTAATACCTTGTTCAGATGAAGATAAAGATTACTGTCTCAATGGTGGTCAATGTTATACGTATAAAAATGAAAGAGTATCATTTCAATGCAGGTAAGCGTCGTTTCCTTCATTTTTTTATTGATGTATATTAACTGTAGCGTCATTATGATTCTAAAATTGTAACTCTTTTAGCCACAATAGTGTATTCATAGTTTTAATAGTCATATTCAAAGTTTAAAGTTGATATGAGTTTGAGAAAGTAAACTTACTAATAAGATTAGATAGTCTGTGAAGTAATAGTTGGAGCTATAAGAAACGATGAAAATATCTACCTATATATACGTTTCTTGTTAATGTAAAAAGTTAGGGTAATCTCTAACTGAACTAAGTTTTTATTCATGTTGTAGTATACGCTACTCATGTCGACAGATATAAGTAGTATGTATCATCAACTAAAAGTGAAATACCTAGCGGCAGAAGGTTAAGAAGATCAAAGAGCAGAGAATGATTGGTGTATAAAAGGAAATAACAATGAAGTCTGAAACGATTGGTAGATATTTTGCAACTGAAGTATTTATTGTAGGGTTCTTACATTTTACTAAGAGATTCTGTCATGTTATATTCGAATATATTCGATTGTCCCCACTTATGTGTTCTCATTCACTACAATGTCACTAATAACAATTGACAGTTGTGTATAATCTTTATACGATCATGAAAGATTTTAATCACAGACTTTAACCATTCATCGTTCACTAGACACATACTTCATACAGATCAGTAGGTTTAAGGTTGAAATAATTTTCAATATGGGGTTGTGAACTGCTGAGGAGTCCCACAATATGACGAAACGGCTGTCCAATGCTTCCGGGTTTTCAATGGTGGTCAAACATCAATCGATTCATGATCTCATTCAAATCATTTTATTGTCTTAAAATTCCACGGTTAATGTATCATTTTTATGTCACATCATTGACCCTACCGATATCTGCCTATACACATGAAACCGTTCATAACGCTTTCCTGAGAACACAACACAACAGAACATAACACAATGCTTTCCACACTGTTCATTTTTTCCTTCATTCCATTAATGTGGAATATAACAGCTTAGATTGATATACATTCGCACCAGATTGGACAATTAACTAAATAAACTAATTAAATGTGCTCGCTATTGATTAGTTTCGTGAGGAAATTCTCGGAGTCCTAGTAAGAGGGCGCGACCAGTGGAGCTAATTCGTGTAAGTTAGAAACAGGTATCTGCGCAATTTCATAGATTAGTCGAGGTGAGACATTAACACCGCTGCATACAGCTTATTGGTGTAGAGGTTGAGCGTTCGCGCTCGAGGCTGAGTACCCTGGGTGCGAATCCCGCTTACGGGATCGTGAGTGCGCATTGCTGAGGGGTCTCACAATAGGACGAAACGTCCGTCCAGTGTTCCGAGGTTTTCAATGATGATCTCACGTAAATCAGTTCATGATATCAATCAATAGCTTAATAATCTCCACAATCCTATACTGATAAATAAATGAAAGGTAGCACACTCTGAACAATAAAACAGTCAAAACAAAATCAACTCAGTCGTTTTTTATTCTAACTATTTATTGTTATTTTGAAAACAAAAAAAATCTTCGAAAAAAATGAAGGTGTCTCGATTATTATTTCGGTGATCGATGTCATTTTCATACCGATGGACTGTATGGTAAGTAATAGTGTTTATCTTAACAAATTGTTGTTACTGCTTCTTCTTCTGCTTCTAGCTTTATCTAACAACATTCCTAAACACCTATTATAGTCGTAATAATACTAATTCATATTAAATCACAGTTCCTAACTGTCTAACTGATTACTATTAACAGAAAGATTATTTGGTGAGACTATAATTTATGGATAACCACCTTTGAGCAACACTAAAAGGATCTTGGGAATGTTCAGCTATTTATTTAAAGTGATTGCATTAGTGTAATGAACTAGGATTATAATTTACAGTTGGATGTTAAGTTTGAGAATTAGATTTATGATTTCACAATTGATTGATCACTGGGTGGCGACCAATGTCATGCGTGTCTAGTCCTTATTAGTACAGATCGAATGCAATGTGGCCACCAGTCTAGGTGACTCGACACTGCGGGCACCATATATTGAGATTAGATGGTGGTTGCAGGTAGTCGACAGGAAACCCTGAACCCGGGTTTCGTGCTACTTGGCACTCGTCAGCAAGGTCTACCTGTAATCTTGAAGGGACTGGTGCTCCCTGGCGGATTCGATCTCGTGTCACCCAGCTTCACAGTCAGAGACGTTACCACTGAGCTATCCGAGCCGCGACCGACCTCCTGTAGGACTGAGATGTAATCACAATTGATTGATCACTGGGTGGCGATGAATGTGATGTGTGTCCAGTCCTTATTAGTGCAGATCGAATGCTATCGATCATGTTGCAATGAGTCAGAGACTTTACCACTGAGCTATCTGACTGTGAAGCTGGGTGACACGAGATCGAATTCGCCAGGGAGCACTAGTTCCCTCAAGATTACAAGTACACCTTGCTGACGAGTGCCAAGTAGCACGAAACCCGTGTCCAGGGTTTCCTGTCGACTACCTCCAACCACCATCTATTCTCAAGATTTATGATTTCCCATCGCGAACTGACATGCTAAAATGGTATTTCATCAAATGAATAAAATGGATTTGGCGCTAAAATCCAAAATCAATTATCTCAAATCTGATTGGTTCATCCATAAATTCTAATTTCACCAATCATATTTTTTATTTATCATCTAACATTATCTTTTTCTTTTATACTTAGTGATTAATTGATTTTCTTTTGTTTCCATTTCTCTTATACACTAAAATATGTAAATCTCAATCCATATTTAAAATTCCCTTCCAACCCTCATCCCCTCATATACATATTTATATTGATTAAATTATCATTGTGTTACACTATTTAATTAACCATTGAAACAAACACACACTCACATACACATACACAAAAATTGAAATTATCCCTAAACAATGATCATAAAATTTTAGTTGCTATACACCATATTTTGGTTCAAAATGTGAACGTGTGGCAGTTGATTTAAATGAATATAAATGTATGTTTTCAATGTATTTCATTGTTTGAATGGATCAATTTATAAGTTTTTTTCTTTCCCCAATCATGATTGACATTTTATATAAATGTTAATGACATCAATGTTATGTTCATGTTTAACTTTAACTAATCCACGACATTGTATTACTGTTCAACATTGTCTTCAGTGAATTACTGTATCATGACAGACACAGTTTGACTTCACTAGTCATGGCTTTCCAATAGAACTTCAAGAAATACCTCTTGAAGCTAGTCTGAAACCGAAATTTCTAGGTTCAAATCCAGTGAACTGGATCGTGGATGCACACTGTTGAAGAGTTCCATACTAGGATGAAACAGCCATATAGTGATTCAAGGTTTTCCATTGTGGTCTAGCTTTAATTCAACTATTAACAATTACTACAATCTCTACAAAACTCCCTTCCTGATGTGAAGGAAATATTCAAAGTTATAAAAATTTGTAGCTGAGAACATTTAAGGTGACTTTGTAATGCCTATTGTTATATTATTGAACATGAGTCTTTCTTTTGTTTATCAATATGTGTATGATCTCTAAAGCTCTGATCGATAGACATGAATACCCTGGGTTCAGTATTTCATAGAGAAGAGGAGTTCCATATTATGACAAAGTAGACTTCCAGTGATTCTTCGTCTTAAACATCGCTTCACAGTGCAGTTCATATGGATAAATGAAAAGTTGTCACTTTATTAGATGGTTTCGTGTTACCTTATGCTCGTCAGTATGCTATCTAGAGTGGCTTCGTCTTAATGTCTTAAACTATGAAACTATATGATATTGGTTCGAATTCATCAGGGAACACCAATTTCCTTCAAGATCAAAGGTATGGCCTGCTGACGAGTATTAAGTAGTATGAAGCATAAGTCCAAAGTTTTCTGTCAATTACCTCTAATCAACGAATATCTCAAAATAGTTTACTCAATCTTAAGTCCCTTAGACCAGTGATCAGACTGTAATTTGATCGGTAGAATCCGAACAACACTAAAGGATGTGGCAAATATGATGCCAGTAATTACTCAGTCAATCGTAGTCATTAGTCTTGTTGAATTTTATATGAAATACAAAGTCATAGGTTATTATCACACTAAAAATGGACTAATAGTGTGACCCTAAACCACATGTATGATTCTTATTCAATGGCTTTAAAGTTGATAAAGTGGGGAAGTCCAAGCATATTATATGTCTGTTCTCACATTCCCATCTAAAAGTCTAATAGTAGATGAAAGATTATAAACGAGAAATGTTATCGGAGAAACCTAATTGTAATTCTACTCAAGGTCTGAGTCTATATGTCCTTGTCTAGGTCAGAAGGAGAAGATCATAGATACCAATGATTTGTATACCTATCCGTTCAATTTATTAATTACAACAAACTAATTCTTATCCCATCAGCGTGCGCCAACGCAAGCGTGCATTGAGCATGATTTAATCTAATCTATGTCCCGCTAACAATATCAATACTTATTTTCAAGAAATGAAGTCTGGTTCTAAATCGGTTCAATGTCCATTAAGTAGAAGTGATTGAATAATTGAAATTTTATTCGTAACAATTTATCCAGTACATAAATTAATCAGAGAAGGGTTTTTGTGGATGCTATAGTAATTTAATAGTTGAATTTATTAGTCAATTGAAGCTAGACCTGGATGCACTGGTTAAGCGCTCGAGTGTGAGACTGATAGTTCCTGGGTTAGAATCTCGTGAGGTGGAGTCATGGACATGCACTGCTGAGAAGTCCTATACTAGGATGAAACGGCCGTTCAATGCTTCCAAGTTTTTCATGGTGGTCTAGCTTTAATTGACTCATGAATTCAACTATTAAATTACGTAAATTAATGTTTAGATATTAGTATGTAAACTAAATTAATTTTGTGAACACGATCCAGAAACCAGGGATCACGTTTTTATAATTCCGCCTACTGTTGTATATTTTATTGGTCTGAATATGATTTGTAATGATTTGAATTATTCTGTTGTTGATATTTCGACTGAATTTCAGCTCTATTTCAGTTTTAGAAGTTACTTTATCTCAACGAACAAAATTGTTAGTGTTATTTGGCGCCTTATTTGTGCTTTCAGTAATATTATTAGGGACTATATTAATAATTATTTGGTAGGTGGGATTATATAATCTACTCATATTTGCATGGATTGATCTTTTTCTTTAAACTTATGGCCCTTGAAATGAATCGCTTAGTTGATGTTGTTCGCAATATATTTTGATGTTGTATTTGTGTTACTTTGAGTTATTAAGTAGTATATCTTTTTAACATAAATTTCTTAATCTGAATACTATCATTTAACTAAAACATTTATTTGTAGCTTCACCCAAATTTCACGCATTATTTGGGATGTTAAGTATCTTATATTAAAGTATTTCTCGATCAGATGCCAATAATCTTGTCTTTTACAAACTGGCGCCTTCTTTAGGATTTCATTTTAAAGATAGTATCTTCGTTACAAAAGTTGGTATCACAATCATATTAACTTACCTATTATCTATTTGTGAAAAGGTCTGTCCTAATCAAGCAGGTTTAGCGATGATACGGAATTGTGTGAAGGTTTTGGATTGACTTCAGCCATGTGATGAGTTAGATATCTGGGATTTTATATGTATTGCTGAAGACTAGATCGTTCGAACAACATACATACAGCCTAAACTAGCTTAGTTTGCCTTCATTTAGGTTTATAGCTTGTTCACTCCAAATCAAAAAGAGACTATATGTCATTGAGAAGTCTTAACTCATCAATTATTCTTATATATCAACTTGCGTCATGTATGGCGTACGGGAAGTGTCCATCTGCTAATCAAAGAAAGTTTATACTGCACAACAGTTATCTCTATATTAATCCACAACTTTGAAATATGACTTGCAGGTTTTTAATCATAAATAGCTTAGGAGCACTCCTCATGCATATGGGGACAAATAAGTGGAAAGCACTAACATCAAAGAACGTTACTAAGGGAATGTGGAACGTTTGTCGATGAGATTCTGGCTCTTCTTCAATCTAGGTAGTTGGAATATGTTTTACAAGGACCAATCCACCACCTACCTGGTCTCTTAATGGTGGTCCAAGGTTGTAACAGGCCATGAAATCATTAATTGCTTGAGTGAGTTATGTTAGTAAGTGCGGAATCGTTCACGATGAAGCAGACGTAATTATTCTTTATCTTCCTATATATATTGAGTTTTAGTATTCTTTCATACACACCTTTCCATCCCTTCTCGTAACATATCCCCAATGTTTAATATTTATGATTATTATTCCAACCCCTTTTATTTATTCGTCTCGATAGTTTTAACCTGATATTTTGGTTTATCTTGATGATTCATTACCTCATGTCAGTCCTAGTTTGTACATTGTTTATTACATATTAATGCAGTATCAATTCACAAAACGTTTTCATCAAATGAAAACGATTGTTTAAGAAGCATTACTCAATTTAAATTATAGTTGAATAAATAATAATGAAATGTATCTTCTACCTATGGTGACTGTAAAATCTCAATGGACATAACCATGAGTTCGTCAGTTAATATCAATATCGCGTTCTGATATGATTACAGTAAACTAATGTTGTTTCTTATCAGAATAGGGTTTAATGGTTGTCCAACTTTAACCGACTCATGATTTCAACTAGTAAAAATTACTACAATCTCCACAAAACCCCATTTTGATCAATATCATCATCTGTTCACTAGGGACTAGCTTCATGAAGTATTTCCTGGAGTTCTAGTGAGAATCGGTGACCAGTGGAGTTCAACCGTGTCTGTTGTATAGAGGCAGTTACTCACTGAAGACAATGGTGGACGACCGCTCGATATAGTGAATTGGTTGAAGCTAGACATTAACACTGTTAGATACCGGTTTAGTGGTCTAGAGGCTAAGGTTCAGTGTTCTAGTCCCTCTTGCGAAATCATGGATGCCCTCTACTGAGGAGTCCCATACTATGACGAAACGGTCATCCACTGCTTCCGGGTTTTCCATGGTGGTGTACCTTAAATCGACTCATGAATTCAACTAATAAAAAAATACTACTTGTCAGTGTGTTAATCTGAAATGGTGGAGAAGATTTGAAGCACAAGTGAATGATTTCAATCGAGTTTCGTTCTCTGAGCTGGATGGTTTGGTCGTGGAGCTTTCATCATTTTTCTGAAAGATATCATCAACACAACCTTCAGCTAGAAGTGAAGTGTTTGAACTTCTCCTCATATGGCTCACAGTTCGTTTTTTAGACCTCGATCTTGATTGGTTATTGTTGACAGTTCATTTCTACCTGAAGTTTGTACTGATGATGTTGTTCAGAAAAACAATGAAAGCTCCACGACCGAACCATGCAGCTCAGTGAACAAAACCCCATCAAAATGTGTTGGCTTTTTAAATTATTGTTTCTATGATCGAACTATCATGTAACTTACGTTAATTTGTACAAAAAAACACAGTAGTTTATATCACTTTATAATACAATACAATATTATTTGCTAAGCAAATTCATGTAGCAATCCCTGTATAGCATAAGATGTGTTCAACAAATCATTTCATACATCCATTCTTAACAATCTATTATAATTATTACATCATTTAGTCTAGTATGCTATAGGAATATCATTTATAATCTGAAATAGTTTACTTTGTTGTTACATAACACTTTCACTATCATTTTATCATCTTCATAAAAATCATTCATTTTCAATGTGTACTTAGTTGATATGTGAATGAGTATGTGTTTTGATGTGTTATGGTAGTTGGTTTGGTAACATTGATTGTACAAAGTGGAGAAGATTTGTAGCTTAGGTGGATTATTTTGATGGAGTTTGGTCTTTGAGATGTATGGTTTGGTCATGGAGCTTTCATTGTTCTTCTGAAGGACATCATCAGTACATCGTTTAGAAGAACGATGAAAGCTTCATGACTAAACCATTCAACTCAAAGAACAAAACTTCATCGAAATTATACAAAGTATACATATGATCTGTTGAATAAGTATACGAAGTGAGTCATTCATGTTTTTCTGTTGAGATTACAGAACTATATTCATGTAATATTAGAAGAAAGTTTATAGCTCTTTCCAAGTAGTTTAACCATTTCATTAAGTGGCATAAACACTGCAAAATTAAGTTACTATTCTATTCAATTCGTATATTTAATTAACTTGGTATTGTTTTACTTGAATCTTCCCATTGATGTTTTAGGACTGAAATTGATCAGTCTCTTATTGGCATATGTGCATACTGTGCGTATGCCTCAATATTGCCTTAATTTACAAGCATTATAAGCAAAGATGGATAGTGGCTAGCAGCGGAATCCAGGACGAAACGCGCGTCCTGGATTCCGCTGCTAGCCACTATCCATCTTTGCTTATAATTCATATATTCATTTGAATAGATTAGTGTATATCAATGTTGTCTGTTTATAAATACATGTGAAACTTATATTGTTGTTTCTATCAATTCCCCCCTCCCCCTCTCCCTCCCCCTTCTTTATATTTGGAATTAGCTTTTTCTGAATCTCGTGGAAATGATCTACAATCTATGTTGCATGCATTAACTACAACACTTACATTACGTGGTGTATTTTTCACATTATTTGGTGCATTAATGAGTGTTTTAACATTTTATGGAATATGGAAATGTCAACAAAAAAGCATGCAGTATGTTGTTTATATTTTATTGTTATAATGTAAACTATTTGTGTAACTTCAAATGATATACATTTTCTGATCTTTTTAATTGTAATGGTTAATTTAGAACTAATGATGTTATTGAAGGATGGATAGTGGTTAGCAGTGGAATCCAGGATACGGGTTTCGTCCTATTTGGGACTCGTCAACTGGATTTAGCTGTATCTCATAGTTGATATCTTGGATTCTACTTTTAGCCACTATCCATCTCTATTTTAGAGGTTTGTGACTTAAGACTATATCGAGGCAATCCTCACAGGATGCACATATGCCAACATGTGACTGATATATTACAGTCCTAATTAACAATGGGAAGATACAAGTAAAACAACACCAAGTAATGATGTTAATCTTTATTTTGTGAAATGATTCTTCCTTGAGTATAACTCCATAATTTGAAAGTGGTGTTATGTAAGAGCTGAAGTCAATGTGGAGAAAGAATAGTTCTGAATCAAGATGTATGATCTTATAGAGTCAAGCGGAAAGCTTTGGTGTAAATACATTATATATATATATGATATAATGAGAATTAGTATTCTTAATCTAATTTTTAAAAGTGCAAATCATTGATCAAGTATCTCTATGTTAAATATGATTGCCACTGATGTAATAAAAGATTCTTGTATAAATGGTTTAAGTGATATCAGCCTTTCTAAATTCTCAATTACACCTTATAGGTGTACATTAGTAGGCCCGAAATACTTATCATTATACTTCCTTGTTTGTGTCATTAACCATTCAACACTTATGTCCCGCGTAAGGAATCATGGATGCTCTGCACTGCTAAAGAGTCCCACAGTAGGACGAAACGGCCGTCCAGCGCTTCCAGGTTTTCTATGGTGGTCTAACTTCAATTGACTCATGATCTCAACTACTGAAATCATACTATTTTGTTCATTTACTGTAGAGTAATTGAGTTGCTTTGACGATAATAATGATGATTGTTTTTAAATAGTGTATTCAATGTAAAATATTACAATTGATTGATGATTCAATAGTGACCAATATTATGTTTGTCTAGCCCTTTACATGCTAATGAAATTTTATCAATAAGGTTTCATTGTAGTAATTGGTCTAATTGACTTGATATCATTTCCATTGCATTGATATATTAGATGACTAGAGGTAGCCAACAGAAAGCCCTGGGAATATGATTCGTACAAGTTAACAATTATCCGTTCTAAAAGATTGGATAGATATGATTTTAATGATTATTCAATGATCACTTAGTTGTAACTATCTCACTTCTACAAGGAGTCAGCTACAGCCTGATTAACTCAGTGATAACATTTCAGATTATGTCGCTGGATGATATGTGTTTGATTCTTGCAGAGAGCATTCAGTTCTCTAACGATTACTGATACTCCACTCTGAGAAATGTCAACTAGCATAAAACTTAGATCCACAGTTTTCTTTTGTCTATATTCAACTATCTAGCATTTCAGTATGAAATATACTTACTTACTTACATACGCCTGTTACTCCTCGTGAAGGAGCATAGGCCTCTCACAAGCATTCTCCATCCAACACTGTCCTGGGCAATCCTTTCCAGCTCCTTCCAGTTCTTATTCATCCATTTCATATATGCTTCTATTTCTCGACGTAACGTGTCCTTTGGCCTTCCTCTTTTCCGTTTCCCTTCAGGATTCCAAGTTAAGTATAAAATTTATGTTAACTTTATTTCAATATTTATTATACAATGCGTATATATATTTATATGCCTCATATTATCCTTTTATTTCTAGTCGAAGACACTTAAGAAGACGAAACAAATCTTTATTTAAACATGATTCACAAACGGTAAGAACTAGTATTCTATAAAAAAGTTAACCGGTTTCCATCGATTAATGAATATCCAATAAAATACTTCTTCTTCTTAAGTAGTAAACATTAATGAATGCTTACATGATTGAACCTAGAAGCTTCACATGTTTAAATGAGGTAGATAGACATTGAGTATTTAACTGAAGTTGTAAACTACCAACCGCGGACCATTGAATCGTATGATTCTTACTTACTTGCTTACGCATGTTAACCCTCATGGAGAAGCATGGATCACCCACCAGCACTCTCCATTCAACACTGTCGTAGACAATCCTTCCCAGTTCTTTCCAGTTGCTAAACATCCTTTTCATATCTGCTTCTATTTCCATCTTTTCTGCTTCCCTTCATGATTCTAAGTTAGGACTTGCCTCGTCAAGTAGTTTGATGATTTTCGTAATATATGTCCTATCCACTTCCAACGTCTTTTCTTAATTTCCTATTCATCTGGAACTTGGTTTGCTCCCTCTCTCTCTCACTGTAAGCCGTTGCTGATGGTATCCATCCAACGGACATTGAGTATCTTGTGTGGACAATTGTTTAGAAATACTTGTACCTTCTTGATGATGGTTGTCGTAGTTCTTTAAGTTTCAGCTCCGTACAGTGGAACTAGTTGTGTTGACATTCGTACTGAGAATTGTGACTTTGATATTGGTTGATAGCTGTTTTGAATTCCATTGTAGGAATGCCACCCTTGCTTTATCGATTCTTACTTTCACATTTGCATCAGGTCCTCCTTGTTCATCAATGGTGCTTGCCAGTTACGTGAAAGTTTACACATCTTCCAGAGTTTCTCCATCAAATGTGATTGGGTTGGTGTTCTCTGTGTTGTATTTAAGGATTTTACTTTTTCATTTATGATCATATGATTCACTTTCATGAAAAAATTTAGATCTTTATTTATTTCTTATATAGAATCTTTGATTCATAGTCTTGAAATGAGTTGAAAATGAACGAATGATCTTTTTACCTCTGTCAATCGTTTCATTTAAACAAAGAATAAAAGGTTTTTATCTCAGATATCTTTAATCTATGTGTTATATCTAGAGCTTAGATTCTTAATATGCCGCATAGAACTTGAGCACTCAAACGCTAGAACCCTTCTAATTCACAAATGAGAAAACAAAAGACAAATGAAAGGAATGTTATTCCAAACAGTGTCAATTATGGTACAGACTGTCAGGTATTTATAGTTTTTTTAGTAAAAACGTAATCATCATTATAGTTATCCAATCCGAACATAGGGGGGGGTCATTAGCATTATCCAATAGGAAAGCTACTCAGGCACCGTTTCCATACTATAAACTCTAATATGTTATATTCACTACTTTAATCAATAATCAATGTTCATAACTTAACATACTTCTTATATTTCTAAATGAATTCTATAGAAAACTTCTCATTCAGTCAATCATTCAAATCATGAAAATAGAATACATAATACAGTAAAAGAGAATACAGCGCCAATTTCAATTAATGATTATTATAAAAGAGATCAAAACATTGAACATATTCCTATTCCAGAAAATTATTATGGACAAACTGGTAATAGTTATATATTGCCAACTTCACATTTAGCTAATAATGGTTGTTATGAGAATCGTTCACAAAATTTTACTCATGATGTAATGATTGATTTAAAATCTCCATTAACAACAAGTCATGGTAAGTTGATCATATTGACATCTATGATGTGTATGTATTACATCATTTATATCAATGAGCACTAATTACAAATGCACACATAGAACGAAACAGTCATCCAGTGCTTTTAGGTTTTCCATAGTGATCTAGCTTCCATGGACTCATGATCTTAACTATTGAAAAAATAAGTTGTCTGTTTTTGCTAAACAGTTTTTTATGGCATACTCAATAGTTATCTGTAAACTTTAAATAGAAATACTTAGGAAGTGTTGATGTTATTTAAATGGTGTAAATCAAGAAACTTTGTACAACTGTTTCATCTTAGTACGTGTCTCATCAACTGTATACATCCCTTGTCCAATGGAGGATCAAACTGAGAATTTATAGATCTCTTGTAGACTCTTAACCTTTATACTATTGGAATATCTTACAATGATTTACAGTTTTAAATTCAATACAATGGACAGCTGGGAATAAATTAGAAGATTTGGTCTTCACGGATGAACTGGCCCTTCTATCGCATACACACGAACAAATGTAGATGAAGACAACTAGTGTAGCAGTAGCCTCTACATCAGTAGGCATCGGTATACACAAGGAAAAAAACCAAGATCTTCAAATACAACACAGAGAACACTAACGCAATCACACATGATGGCGAAACTCTGGAAGATGTGGAACCCTTTACGTACCTGCGAAGCATCATCAATGAACAAGAAGGATCGGATGCAGACGTAAAGGTAAGGATTAGCAAAGCAAAGGCCACATTCCTACAACTGAAGAACATTTGGAACTCAAAACAACTTTCAACCAATATCTAAGTCAAGATCTTCAATACCAACATCAAGACAGTTCTACTGTAAGGAGCTAAAACATGAAGAACTACCACAACCATCATCAAGAAGGTACAAGTATTTATAAATAGCTGTCTACGCAAGATACTCAACATCGATTGGTTGGGTAACATCAGCAACACCATTCTGTGGGAGAGGACAAACCAGCTTCCAGCTGGAGAGCGAATTAAGAAAAAACGTTGGAAGTGGACAGGACATGCATTGAAGAAATCACTAAGCTGCACCACGAGGCAAGCCCTAACTTGGAATTGTGAAGGGAAGTGGGGAAATGGAAGTCCAAAGAACACATTATGTCGCGAAATGGAATCAGATATGAAAAGGATGAATAGCAACTGGACGGAGCTAGAAAGGATTGCCCAGGACAGGGTTGGATGGAGACTGCTGGTGTGTGACCTATGCTCCTCGGTGAGGGGTAACCGTCGTTAGTAAGTAAGCAAGTAAGAGGTTGAAAATAAATTCAATCAATATTGTGGACATATTATCATATGAAGAAAAGGTTTGAGCCCAAGTTCAAGATTTTGATTTCTTAAAACAGTTCGACACTATGATAAATCATTCAAATAAGAAACACCAAAGATTACGTCATAATAAGGTTAACCACTTAATGAATATTTAAGTGGATCATTTGTAATTTAAGTGGTTCAGGAAGTGAGGAAATAACGCAGCAGAATTTTTCATAAATACCCTGATAATCTACAATAACAACAATGAACTGCTGGTTTCATTCTTTCCTTAGGTTACTTTTCTAGTACATCAATGAACGTAACTGGTTATTAAACTGGTAACTACATCTTGGATTAGTAAAAAAAGAACGTAACCACACATTTCAACGAATACTGACTTATCAGAATGGGGTTTTGTGGAGATTTTAGTAATAGCTGGCACTAATGCCGGCTCAGCGGTTTAGAGGTTAAGCATTCGCGCGCGAGACTGATAGGTCCTGGGTTCGAATATCGCGGAGCGGGATCGTGGATGCACACTGATGTGGAGTCCCATACTAGGACGAAACGGCCATCCAATGCTTCCAGGTTTTCCATGGTGATCTAGCTTCAATTGACTCATAAATTCAACTATAAGAATACTGACTTATTTAAACATAATATGATGTATTCGTTTTATGATTTGTCAGCTTACCAATGAATTCACTAACAAAGACTATCTTCCATATTCTCCGTTTCATTTTCAATTTTAAAGCTACATAGATATTTAAATTATTATCTACCTACCTATCTTGCTTTGAGTAAACCAACCATACACAAATACAAACTCATAAAACATATGATTCAACATCCTCTTATGTTTGATTACTGAATTACCTTAAATTGATAAGTTCATTTCAGTATTTCAACAGTAATATTTCTGAATATCTTGAATATTTCCACTTAAGTCTTACAAGTATTTCTTTTTATTCCAGTGAATCCACAACAGTTACATAATCATTCAAGAAACGCAATTCAGTTCGGTTATCGACCATCATCCTCTTTAGATCAATGTAATGAATCAGCCCATAAACCTGAGAATGGATTAACTTTACACAATAGACCTTTCGGGACAGATTGGTCAACACGAAGGATTATATCACAAAAACCTGGATCTATACGAGATCGACTACCAATACTAGCAGAAGGATCAAATTTAGATTTGAATATTGATAGATATCCGAATTACACAGATCCTATCGACAGAATGAATAGATTTGATCAAGACAGAGATATATCATTAAACATGATTTCATCTTCTTCTTCATTTATACAAACTAATACTTGAATATACGATTAAGAATAATGTTAAAAAGCATTCATTCATTTCATGTTAGAAGAAGTAAGAAAGTAAAGTATATGGTACTATCTATTATCATATAACAGATCTTATAACTACTATTACTACCATTCCATATTCTACCTTTAGAGTTACTAATTAATTATTCTGATGTAATATACCATAAAGTATTTCAATTCTGCATTGTTTCTTTCGTAGTTTTGTAATAATAATGATAATACTCTTGTCCTCAGTTGTCTATTTTCATGAATGAAAACTGACTCAAACGCATTTGTTTTACAGTTTTATCTATTATTTACAAGAAATTTCTTGTGTCACCTTTATTCTCACTTAAAAGTAATTGAACATTGAAGTGACTTATGTTTTATGCCTTGATTCACAATTGTCTGATCATTGTTTATCAATCGTTTATACCTCATCATTATGTGTATATGTCAAAAGAAATGTATCATCTGTTTGTATATTCTACTATAGACGTGTGTGTGAGTGAGTGGGGAACAGTGGCCTACTTTCTGTTTGATTATTCAATACATAATTTAATACTTGAAATAAAGTGAAACGTTTGCCGGTAAACAATTTTCTCTATTGTAATTGTTGTTGTTGTTGTTGTTAATGATCATGGATATCAGTAGAAAACAAATAAAGTCATTTCAAAAGTTTATTTTAATTTCTAATTATCAACGTTGTAATCATAGTTACAAAATATTTAGTAAACAGAAGTGAACAGGGAATAATTTGCGACATAGTACACGCAATGTTCAGTCCCCTAGACTAGTGGCCACATTACAACTTGGTCGTTAGGATCACTAATAATGATCTGACACACATGACATTGGTTACCACCCAGTGATCAATCAATTGTAATTACATCTCAGTCTTACAAGAGTCCAGTCACAACCCGGATAGCTCAGTGGTAACGTCTCTGATTGTGAATCTAGGTGACACGGGATCGAATGCATCAGAGAGAATCAGTTCCGTCAAGATTACAGGTACGCCTTGCTGATAAGTGTCAAATAGCACGAAACCCGGGTTCAGGGTCTCCTGTCAACTACCTCCAACAACCATCTCACAGTGAATAATATCAACTATCGCTTAATAATGCAGTCATATCGGTGTGAAAAATTATTTAAATTTATTAGTGAAACAAAAGAATTTCATTTTGTACTTTAAGCAACTACTTTTACTGAAATGAATGCAGCCCAATTTATGATTTTGTGTTTCTCTCTACTACTTTTTTCCAAGTCTTTTGATGTCATTTCAATGCTTCACTGTTTGCTGTCTTGTGTTGTCGTTTCAATGTTCTATTGTATGCTGGAATGGTTGTCATTTTTTGACAGTTCGTAGAAATAATCACAATTTCCTAATGACTATTTTGAATAAGTAATCTGAATGATTTTCACAAAGGAACAGTCATTCTTTACCAGACTACCCAATACATTAATAAAGTGTATATGGTGTTCATCATGACCGGATATCAGTTGGGCTACTATTGAAACTTAATGTTTAGGCACTAACCACTAGACCTGAGGGTTTTTTCTTTGGTCCCACGGTGGAATCGTGCGTGAAGTTCCATACCGGTACTGACTGGGTAACTGGCGCTTTATAGTTTGTGATGATACTCCAACTGAAACCAGTTTTTGACGAGTACCACCAACAGATTAAAATAATTTTCATAAAATAACTTCATCTTGACAAAGGTAATTTATCAATCAGTCATGAAAAACACAGAATTTTATTAAATTTAAATCAACACATGTCGTGACAATTCAAAACAGCACAGTGCCAAGAAAATAATGAAAGCCAGAATATCGTTGTTGAAAACCTGGAGGCAACGGATGACCGTTCCAACCTAGTATGAATTTCCTCGGTAGTGCGCACCTACGGTCCCATGAGACGGACTAGTTCATATACGCTTAACCTCTGGACTACTGAACCGGCATCCAACCTTGTTAATATCTCACCTCAACCAACCCACGATATTGCGCGACCGTCTTCTATTGTCTTCGGTGGGCAACTGACTCACATTCAACACGGTTGAAGTCTACTAATCACGGCTTCTCATTAGAACTCCAAGAATTACCTCTCGAAGCTAGTCACAGGTGAGCACATGATGACTATTAGTGTGGAGCTGTGGAGAATGTTAAGTTTCATTGAAATAAATAAACTTACTATGATGGAACTAAATATAATAACACCATTTCGACTGATTTACAATCATATTGCTCAAAGTCTAGTGACAGATTAAGGTTCGTACTGGTCGTTTGAATCCTCCATTGATTTTTAGGACTGCAATTGATCAGTCTATTTTTTAACATATGTAATCCTCTGTGGATTGCCCTGATATTGCCATTAAGCAGAGATGGATGATGATTAGCAGTGAATGCAGGATAAAACTCACATCTTGAATTCCACTGCTAATCTCCATCGTTCTCTTATTATACATATTAAAATCACTATTTGGGTTTAATCATTCAAGTCCAAACCTTTCTACACTATTCAGACCAGAAGTCAGTGATGGATTTATGTTATGTTTAACTTTGAAACTCTGTTTATTTCTTCCAACATATACTTATCAGCATATTATACCGGAGTGTGAGGTAGAAAGTCATGGGTAACGTATATCCCTACTTTATTAGTCAATAAGGGTTCACAACCTCATCAACTTGACTCTTATACCCATTTATTTATAAATAATCATAAATTTACTCACTTGGTAATTACGTCGAAAACGTCTACAATCGAAATACCTGTGGAGATAGACCTGGCAAGCTTATTTTGTAAATAGTTTTTAATATTATTTGTATTTATTTTGTCAATTTCCCACTGCATGTACATTTATCATTAAATGATTGTACCCGTTGTTTAAGTCATTGACCTTGAAGACACTTTCCGTTGAGCTACTACATAGCGTGGTATATTCTTGCCGACTAACAAATACATTACTACTCTCGCATTCCTCGTTCTATTACCATTTGTGATTGAGTTAACGGAAGTCTAAATCAAATACTATCTACATTTATAGACTGTAATCGGAATATATCACATCCTACGTTGGACTATATCGCTAGAGAGTTCGCCAACCTGCTCAGAGTCATCAAGCATTTATAATTGTGGATTTACATTACTGGACCTAATCAGAACACGCAACGTTTGGGCAATTTAAGTAACGTCCTTAATTTTTATTGTATTTGTAACAGTTAACTGTATATATATTAATATTATTATTTATCTTTAGTAACTTTGTTTATACTTTTTGCGTTCATATTTGTCTGGTCCACCACAATTATTTGGTGAGCCTCGTGTTTATCCTAACGGTTATTTTGTTTTTCATTTCATACAATTTACTGGTTTATTTTTTTCTCGTAATGTCCTCTCCCACTAAACTCATTGATATGGATTCGCCTCCAGTAACAACTTTTGTCTCATTGTCGAACTCTCCCGAAAATAATTTTAGTTCAGTTAATTCTATCTCAGAATTCAGACTCCCAACTTATGGAGCTAATAATCCCAGAGTCTGGTTTGCTCAAATTGAAGCTTTATTCATGGCTAGAGGCATAAGATCCCAGGCATCAAAGTATGCATACGTAGTCGGCGCACTTCCTATCGAGATTGCCGCTGAAGTTGGTGATTTAATCGATCACGTGCCAGAATCTGAACCATATGATAAGATAAAAGCAGCAGTTATTCAACGCACCACGGTCTCAGATGAGAAAAGGCTACAACAGTTGTTAACATCTTGTGACTTGGGTGATAAAAGACCCTCGCAACTTCTCCGCCACATGAAACAACTCGCCGGTCCATACAAGCTAGACGAAGCCCTCCTAAAGCAAATGTGGTTTCAAAGATTACCACACAGCGTTCGACAAATTCTCAGTGTTTCAGGGAAATCCGTCGCACTTGATGACTTAGCCGACATGGCAGATAAAATGATGGAAGTATACCACGACAATCACTGTGTGAACTCATTGCAACCACCTGGATCAACAGATATTAGCTGTTTAGCCTCCTTTCAAAAGCAGTTAACACAATTAACGAGCCAGCTGGCGTCACTTCAATCGACCATAGCAACCATCCAAACTAGACAATCGAGATCCCCCTCCAGACGAAGATCTTTTTCTAGACAACGGTCTCGGTCACCGAAGCGAACATCTGATGTTTGTTGGTACCACCAAAAATACGGCACCAAAGCACGGCGTTGTACACGACCGTGCACATTTTCTGCGTCTGACACAGAAAATCAGGGAAACGACCCGGCCAGACAGTGATGGCGGCGCCTGTTTCTGGCCACTACCCGAGCCGTCTATTTCATGTCAGGGATCGAATTTCGGGCTCAGATTTTTTGGTCGATACAGGAGCCGAAATCAGCATTATCCCATTACACCTCTCTCAACGACGGCACCCTCAGAGTACTAAATTGTCTCTAGTCGCAGCCAATAACACAGTCATTAAAACTTATGGCGAACAATCACTTATTTTAGATCTCGGTCTCCGGAGACGTTTCACATGGGTTTTCATCGTAGCTGAAATCAAACAACCCATTATCGGGGCCGATTTTCTCGGTGCTTACAACCTACTTGTAGATATGGCAAAAAAGAAACTAATCGACAAAAACACAAGCTTACAGGTCAGTGGCACAACTCTCTCCAGTTACGAAATTCATGGAGTCCGAATGTTAAGACCTGAAAACAAAATTTTCACCGATATCCTGTCGAAGTATGAAAGTATAACCAGAGCTGATTACCAAAACGAATGCTCCACACATCATGTCCAACACAGTATTACTACTACAGGACCACCTATTCGCGCCAGGGCGAGAAGACTCCATCCAAACAAGTTGCAGTTCGCTAAGAGAGAATTCGAACATATGATGCAACTTGGGATAATCAGACAATCTAACAGTCCTTGGGCCTCGCCGCTGCATATGGTTCCCAAGAAAGATCAAGACTGGCGCCCATGTGGAGATTATCGCCGATTGAATAACCAGACTATCCCAGACCGGTATCCGATCCCTCACCTGCATGATTTTTCTTTAAATCTACATGGAAAGCAGATTTTTTCAAAGTTAGATCTAGTCCGAGCATACCACCAAATACCGATGGCACCTGAGGATATCGAGAAAACAGCTGTAATCACACCTTTTGGCTTGTTTGAATTCTTGAGGATGCCTTTCGGACTAAAAAACGCCGCTCAAACCTTCCAGAGATTTATGGACGAAGTAACTAGAGGTCTGGATTTCGTATTTGTCTATATCGACGATGTTTTAATCGCTAGTTCTTCCATTGACGAACATGTTCAACACCTACACACGCTTTTTGAACGTTTCAAAAGTTATGGTGTTGTAATCAACCCTTCGAAGTGTATATTTGGCGCCTCATCTCTGGAATTCCTGGGACACCACATTGATTCCCAAGGAATTAAACCGCTTGAAGAGAAAGTCAAAGCCATCTCCAGCTATCCAGAACCAACCTCAGTAAAATCACTACGCCGTTTTCTTGGAACATGTAATTTTTATCGACGATTTCTACCAAATTGTGCCGACGTACTACAGCCATTGACAGATTTACTGAAAAACGATAAATCAAGTACCAAGAAAGAAAAGAACCAAATATTCAAGTTACCTTCCGATGCCAAAGTAGCATTTGAAAAAGCTAAATCCATGATTGCTAATGCTACCATGCTCCAACACCTAAATACTGACCCCACAACACTGTTGATCCTGTGCACGGATGCTTCACAAAAAGCCGTCGGGGCAGTATTACAACAGCGGGTAAACAACAAGATTACCCCCATTGCCTTTTTCTCCAAGAGATTATCGCCAGCACAAGAACGTTATAGCACCTTCGGACGTGAACTTCTAGCTATGTACTTAGCTGTAAAACACTTCAACTTCCTCCTTCAGGGACGCGATTTCACCATTATGACTGATCATAAACCACTTTGCTATTCTTTCAATACGACCTACGACAAACATTCTCCACGGGAAGCACGACAACTGGATTACATCTCCCAGTTTACGACAGATATCCAATTTGTCAAAGGAAATACCAACGTCGTAGCTGACGCATTGTCACGTAAGGACGTAAATACCTTGTTACGTAAACAAGACATCGATCTAGAAACCATCGCAAAACTACAAGTAGACGATGCAGATTTGAAGGTCTGCCAGGAGAAGTCTAACTTGAACCTTAAACCAGTACCCATCCCTTTCTCAAATACATCTATCATTTGCGATGTTTCAACGGGTAACAATCGCCCTTTCGTACCACTAGCATGTCGTCGACAGGTATTTCGTCAACTGCATGACCTTTCTCACCCAGGAATCAGAGCCACAATCAAATTGGTTACTGAGCGTTTTGTGTGGCCAAAAATCAATTCAGATATAAAACGATGGACGCGAAGCTGCCTACAATGTCAACGCAGCAAGATTCAGAACCACACGATCAGTCCAGTTGGCAAGTATCCCCTGCCGGAAAAACGTTTTCAGCATATCCACTTAGACATAGTTGGTCCATTGCCACCATCTAATTCATTCACGCACATTCTCACTGCGGTGGACAGGTTCACAAGATGGGCCATAGCATGCCCTATTGCTGATACTTCTGCAGAAACAGTAGCCGGCGTATTCCTTGACCGTTGGATAGCGAATTACGGAGTACCTTCTATCGTCACTACCGACCGTGGTCCCCAGTTTCAGTCTATCTTATTTCAGGAATTCACAAGACTTCTGGGCGTGAACCACATCAAAACAACAGCCTACCACCCAGCAGCTAACGGCTTGGTCGAAAGATTTCACCGCCAATTGAAAAGCTCGCTGATGGCACAAGATGATACGACAAAATGGAGTGACGCATTACCACTTGTACTCCTGGGTATCCGTTCAACTATAAAGGAAGATATAGGTTGTACAGCCGCTGAGCTAGTTTACGGTACAACCCTTACATTACCAGGTCAACTAGTGGACCCAAACACTTTAACACCAACGGACCCAAGTCGTTTTGCTAGCCAACTGCTGCAAACCATGCAACGAATCAAAGCCATACCGCCTCGCGAACATAACAATCGAATACAACTCAACAGAAATCTAGAAACATGCAAATTTGTCTTTGTTCGAGTTGATGCTGTTAAAAAGCCATTGAAACAACCATATGAAGGACCATATCAAGTAATTAAAAGAACGACCAAACACTTCATAATCAACAAGTGTGGAAAGAAAGAGACTATTGCTATCGATAGAATAAAGCCTGCTTTCTATGAAGCACAGCACGACAAAGAACATACTACTTCACCGAACCAACCCCGTCCAGCAACCACCACTACAGCAGACATGGAAGAAAAACTGAGTATCAAACCTACTTGCTTAACGCGCTCAGGCAGAGCTGTAAAAAAACCCAAACGCTATGTACATTTCGCCGAATAAGAAAAAATCTAAACAAACAATTACTGATGTACTATACCATTATACTCACCCGATTTTTCCCAACAAAATCTATGATTTTTTTTACAGTGTACATAGTTAACCATATTTTTTTCCCACAATTATTCGTTTTGTCACATTTTTTTTATAAAAAAAAATTTTGTTACAATAATAAACGAGTAAACTCTATTTAATTATTCATTTGTTGTACACACACACACAAAAGCAGTTCATTTTTTTTGGGTTCAGTAACAGTTCTGTACATTATTATCATTGTTAGCAAACCAAGATTTTAAATGACGGTATTCTCATTACTTTTGTTTGTCATGCTATGCCACATCACCGCTATTTTCACGCAATAACACACTGTATATTATTAACGTACATGCCATACGCATCTCCACATTGTTAATCGGTTATTATTGTAAATATTATTATTTTTTTTTTGTATAAAATTTTTCTTATTGTTATTGTAACCAGTGTTACCTCCGGACACTCTGGGGGGAGCTATGTGGAGATAGACCTGACAAGCTTATTTTGTAAATAGTTTTTAATATTATTTGTATTTATTTTGTCAATTTCCCACTGCATGTACATTTATCATTAAATGATTGTACCCGTTGTTTAAGTCATTGACCTTGAAGACACTTTCCGTTGAGCTACTACATAGCGTGGTATATTCTTGCCGACTAACAAATACATTACTACTCTCGCATTCCTCGTTCTATTTCCATTTGTGATTGAGTTAACGGAAGTCTAAATCAAATACTATCTACATTTATAGACTGTAATCGGAATATATCACATCCTACGTTGGACTATATCGCTAGAGAGTTCGCCAACCTGCTCAGAGTCATCAAGCATTTATAATTGTGGATTTACATTACTGGACCTAATCAGAACACGCAACGTTTGGGCAATTTAAGTAACGTCCCTAATTTTTATTGTATTTGTAACAGTTAACTGTATATATATTAATATTACTATTTATCTTTAGTAACTTTGTTTATACTTTTTGCGTTCATATTTGTCTGGTCCACCACATACCAACAAATCGTCCTTATCTTCAACCTTCATAAGCGAAATTGAGTAAATATACAAATAAACGGAATCTGTATCAACCAAAAGCACGTTAGAATTGGAGAATGAAATAATCCATGGGAATAAAGTTATATATTTCGATTTATAAAGTCCACAAAAATAACCCAGTTTTTTGTACATTCAACTAGTAGGTCAAGAATTAAGATCATCTGATGTCTGGTCGGTTTTATTTACATTTTCAGCATTAAAATTGGAAAGTTTGTTTCTATTTGGCACAAATCACAATATGAATTGTTACATCTGAGCGAAGGATTAATGAATGGTAACTGCTAGGAATTATTTATGGACTACTACTACTACTACATACATTCTTATTGGATAATTACAGAGTAACTAGAATATACATATATTTGTATTGCTTTTATCATAAGCTTTCATTTGACTTACTGGTTACTGTTATACGATTTATCGTAAATCTATTTATTAGTTAAAGTATCCCATACATACAGACACTTTTGACTTGGGCTTGTATAATTTTTACTTTTTACCTTATGGAATAGTGTGGTTTGGTCTGCTGATACATAAACCATGTATGTTTGAAATATACGATTCATGTAGTGGAGGCTGACATTTGTGTTCTTGATTGAACGGTCCGCACTACGTAAGAAGTTGCTATACAGATGACCAATAAGAATCTACGGTTGACACAAGACTGCGAGTGCTGGTCAACACATCGTTGATTTAGCACAGGGACAAGGTTATAGAAATCGGTATTCTGACTGTCCATTTTTTCACGTGATATTCTAAAAGTAATAGGATATAATATTTATGATAGCAAATACTTTATGACTGATAACTCAACAACCTTAAGCGAAATTATATATATATATATATATATATATATATATATATATATATATATATATATATATATATATATATATATAGTATTATTACAAATTGGTACATTCAGTAATTCAATAACATCAATTCACCAAGCTTCGGACTCCACTAGTCGACAACACAATTTAACTGTAACCTCTGATAAAATATCTGCACAATGATAATATGTAGTGGTGTGTAATAAAATGGCCGAGATTAAGAAGACAGAGGTGATATGTAACACTGGATATCTGTTGGTTATATAGGAAAAAACATAACAAATTTATTTTCTTGGGTTGAAATAGGATCTGTCTGATTAAGCTTTAATGACAGTAAAGACGTTATATGATCTCTTTCCCTATCCGATCATCGGTTAATTGCAGTATGATGAGTAATCATCTATTTACTGACTGACGCAACCACCAATATCTAACAATCCAAGTTATTCAGTGCGAAACACGAGTCCTAAATAAGCTTCATTTTGATTACAATTCGTGTGATTTCATATCAAATGTTCTTTATATTTATCATGAAGTCATTCCTAATCAATCCTCTAATTACTGTGAGAGATGTTTTAAATGAGGCCACATCATTTAGAACTTGGCGATGTAAAGATCCAAAATTATTTCGTGGGGAGGATGGCATTGTAAATTCTATGGTTCAAATTCTAGATATCAGTGATTTTGTTACACAACAAACATGGTGACTGCACACAATTCCAGGACCCAGATGAGTCCCGATTTCATTTGTTAATTCTAATACTAATGAGTACATTCTGGATCGTACAGAGTCTACATCAAATACACAGTCAGACAGACACAGAATGAATTTAAGGAGATGTACAATCGATTACAGAAACTTAGATTCCATTTTAAGCTGTGGCGGATGTAGTGTTTGTGTGAACTAATGATTCCTTTGTACTTGATGACTGCGTGATTTCGAATTCTAAATGCAATGCGTTTGTTCGTGCTCACTTAGTTCTCCTTGGTTAAACTGCGTTATTTCTGGGATTCTTGATTCTCACTATAATTTGAATATCCCTGATTATCACACTGTAGCGATAAATAAATCCCCAAAATAAATAGCTCTGTAAGTTTTCGTTATTGGATCCTGACCACATTAGTTTTAACGGACTCACCTAGCTAAAGGCGCTCGGTCATGCATCCTCACCAGATCACGAGTAGGAACGCCGTGCTCAACAACCCCTGCAATCGCTAGCCAGATTAGTTCAGACGATCCTCGATATATTGGTAGCCTATCAAGTATATCTTCGAACCTTCTAGCTCCTGTCTTTTGATTTCACTTGGTGGGTATGACTCATATTAGGTGTTACCGGTTAAAGCGTTGTCAAACTCCGAATACCTGTGGCATCCTCCACACGTTTTCTGTAGAAAATTTTAAGCAGACTACACCCAAGACGTAAGCAACAATTTGAAGCCATTACTCGCGAGCACATATAATGACATTCCGTATTGTGGAGTACATAACCAAATCACCTTCACGTGGTTACAAGGTGTTTTCCACGTCAATTTTGCTAACACTAGTATGTTATAGTATAATTGCGACAAGGAATAAGCTCTGTTGGACACATTGAAATAGAGATAAGGCCCTGTTAATTGAGTTGAAAATGAGAAAAACAAAGTTTAACTAACTGATCATACTAATCACTTAACGAATGTGAAGTCTGAACGCCTAAGAATATCTGTAAACTTGTAACAACTTAGGTTGGGTTGTTAGCAGTTGGGTGAAAACATATCGGCGATATCAAAACATTGTAGCTCAAGTATTTATTTAATTCCTCATTTTGCGCACCATATATATTCCATTGTTCTTTATTGATTATTAAAACTTTGCGTGTTTAAAAAAGAGAATATCGCTCCCAACTGTTCTGTTCCATGATCTGAATAAAGACCTACTGCAGCCAGGAGTCTGGCTTCTTCTACAGATAAAACATGAGGTAAACAATAGTACTGCATTGGCGAACCAGAGATGATCCAGATTGATGACCTATATCCATTATTCTCTCCACATTACGTGCTAAGTGAGGTATTGAGGTGTCCGGGTATTAGTTATCCAAACAGCGTTGGACGTAGCATGTGTTCATCTTTATTTTAGGACGGCTTCACGTATGGCTTCGTCCCCCCCCCCCAATAAAATTTGAAGGGGAAATAATAATTATGGTAGTGATCTATCATCTAATTTTTCTCTTTGGGGAAGCCTTTGAGTTCTTTAACCGTCTGACGAAGATAGACGGTTCACTGTTTCATATCTTAAAATGTAGTACGTTTGTGATGCTGAAGGATTCAAAATTAAGTCGCGGACTTCGTTGACAACTGAAGGAAAGAGGAAAGAGCATAAATCTCTGCATCGAATTTCCTCGTAAAATAATATTCTAATTGAGAAAACGACAACTATGGGCCATTACGACTAAATGCTGGGATTCGGGCTATCATAGTCAAAACAGTGTCCATCTCTGCCGACGACAAATTATGCTTTTTTTCTAGGCTTTCACCATGCATTAAATCCGACTTTTGGTACGCGACAAAAATATTAATATTATATGAACGGTGTGAAAAAATGATTCTAACACGAAAGCTGTATGATAGATATATGTGAAGTTTGTGCTAAAGCTAATCATACTACTCTATCAGGTTTACTTTTACGGCAAAACAAAGAACAAGTATGACGATTTTTGTGTTTCATTCTGGCCTTTTCAACAGGTACATTTCGCAGTAAGTGCACTGAAAACATTCAGCTGTCTTTAGTTTCTCAGTCAACTGTCCGAACTCATATTAAAGTGCTATCTTGGCTTCCAGAATCTGGTCAGAGTAGATTCTGAGAACTATTTGTAGTGTGACGAAATCTACGATTGGAAGTCCCTTGATAGCGTTTGATAATGAACGTGTCAGGAGTGTTGGCTGGGGAGTTGACAAATTGTCCTTTTGGTCAAGATTAGGTCGCTTCGGAATTTTACTCACTTGGGACTCATACCATCTTTGTGACTGAACAATCACAGGTCGAGTTTCCATAGTGCGATGATAAAGATTAGAAGTGTACCTATAGATAATTACTTTATTGTAATAGACAGTGACATTTTAGGCTTTTGAAAACGCTCATTTTTCTGGTACTAGAATTTAGTCGTTAGTTATTTTTTGTTGCTAGATAACAAATATACGTAGCCGGTTTGATCATTTGTCCCGATTCCAAGACGTATACGGTATTACTTAGTGTTACGACTGCACGTTGTGGTGAGGTCGAATCAATTATTAAAGCTATTTTTACAGTTGTTGTGACTGCAAAAGATCCGTAAAATACTTCTACAGCATAAGAATCCCAGATTCCCTTAGTAGTGAACTTGATTAGGCAACTGAAGCTTAGCTAATTGGATAAACCAACATGCTCAATATTTAGTGAAAATCCAGCGTTTTGGGACAGCGTAAAATCATTCAGATATATATTACTGGTGGCTCGAGTACTGATTCCATATAGTGACAATGAAATATAGTACCCAAATAACTTCGTACGTTTTTATGGTACTTAATGCGAGCATGTCAAGCGCGTACAATTGTATACTCATTTTAGGGTAAAATATCTGATACACTATGTGACTATCAAATAAATTAGTTTAATTCTATTGATTAACTTGTGCTCAGTTGTGTGACTGATTCGAATGCCTTCCGATTCCTTCCAATATTCCTCCGTTTAATTGTCTGTTTATCTGTCTATCTACTAGCTGTATCCATCATTGAATTAGGTAGCTTTTTAATGTAAATCCTGTGGCATTTGTAGCAATTTGATCTTGCTTGTAAACTAGTATGCCTCATGTGACATGTCGTTATCTGAAAATATACCTTTAATATTTTAATATATTCTGTAAAGTGAAGAAGGATATTAACTTGGCGTTAAACTATAGGTGAAAAGTTTTCATAACTATGATTTACAAATAGAATAAACAGTGCGGTATGTATAAAACATAGAATTCAATGTTTAGTATCACTGCGAGCTAACATAAGTGGTAACAAAGTAGTATCAAAGAGAACGAACTCATATTTATCAAACTATACAGTTTCTGAATGCGAGAACGGGTATTAACTAGTAAGTAGATTGCAGCAGGAGGAAAACGAAACCACTACAGCATCTCGATGAAGCAATCTATCTAGGTATTTGGAAGAAAATTCATAATTTTATGACAGTAATAATCTTGATAGTCTGTTTCTAATGTAAGAGCTGCATGTCGTGTTTAGAAGTATGATCTGTAATGCAAAACAAAAGATCATGCGTAAGATACTTTTCCAGGTGAGTTCTCAAAAAGCATACATCTGTATATCAGGGGACTTCTACAGTGAACCATTCGCGAGATGTGTGAGCTAACTGTTTATCAGATACGAGTTATAGAACTAAGTAATAAGTCTATAGCTGTCATGAAGTAACGAGGATATAAAATAAAACTTGGCAGTAGAATAACGGACCAGCTAGAAACAGTTAAACGGATTGTCTACATGCTCGATAAACTAGCGAAATTGAAGGTGTTCTTGTTGAGGTTTAGGAAATTCAGTGCCGTCCAAAGATCTATTCCTATCGGTACCTAACTCACCAATCTTTCACAAACTCAAAGAAACCGGAAAAGCTAAGTGTGGTTTCTTGACTGTTCAGATAAATGTCCTGGAGCTTACGTAAATAATTGATTTGCGTGGAGCCAGGCAGTACAGCTTATCTGCTGAGTATGTTTTTACATCTTCATGAAGAGCTTGTATCCATTTCTGATGACTCGGAAGAAATATTCAGGAAAGTGAGGAGACCTGAGCCTAATCGAGGGAACTTAAAATGCCCATAGTAGTTTATCAGTGTTTAACTAGGAGAGTGTGTTGAATTCCAGATGAGATTTCATTTATTTAGTGTCTTATTATCTTTACGTTGTGCAAATTTCGTTATGAGTTAGGAGAATCGATAGTTTCCTGGTTCCTTAGACAGTCTCGCTACAGAAGTTATTGGGAGTAATACACATATCAATAGCTTTTTAATCACATTTTCTGCCACTGAGCAGGTGAGTAAATTAGTTGTTCAGATAAGCGGGTCATCAAACAAATATTTTTCATTGAAGAGACAGACAAGTAATTTAAAGATGTCAAGATTACATTCCCCGATGTGTTAAGGGGATTGCCTAAGCCTGAAATGCCGGTGACCTGTAGCACCGCTCAACGGCCATTTGGCTTATAATGAGGTGACTTTAGGTTTCTCTCAAACTCATTGGAGAAGCCGTTAACTTCTTTGTTGTTTCGTCGTTGTCCAACTCAGTGGATCTTACAGCTTAAGCGTGCCCTTAAGCTGCACTCCTCCTACAAAACTTTGCAAGGGTCAGTTAGGTTGGGGTCTAGTGTTCTGCAGGCAAGATCTATCTACACGACTGTGCGTGGTCAAATGTGTGTATCTGCCACCGTGTTCCGCTCCCTTCATTAGAGTTAAGAGCAAGAGTGACAACCACGACTCCGAGTTAAGACAACATCCATTCAGTGATGCAATGGAGATGGGTTACGTAGCTACCGCCGACGCCCATAATAAGCACTAGAGTACACACATAAGTGCGTCTCATGTAGTAGCCATGGCCCGCAAAAAATATTCGCCCTAAAAAGAACCAGTACAATTAAAGCAGCGATAGGAATACGTTTTACTTGTGGGTAGACTACGATGAAGTTAAGATAATAACTGATTCACAACTTCCCTTCTGAAGAGTTCATCAGAACCATTATAATTCCCCACCTTTGGTAACAGACTATACTGGATTCTTTATAGCTTACCAGAGATCATTGAAAAAGGGATAAAGCTGAGTCCACGTGCTCGTAAAGCTAGGCCTTAAACATTAAAATGGCCCATCATCATTCCACGAATTCGTTCACAATTCAAGTACCCTATGTGTGTTTTCAAAAGATGCCTGTGGGAATGTGGACCATACCCACAGTTCAGTCAGCAGTAGTTGATGAAGAGGTGTAACATCTAGGAAAGGAAAGTGATTATTGTACCATCAAAAAGCACGACCCGCGGTTGGTAGACTCTAGGGAAAGTTGAAGCTTCTAATAGAAATGATGATATGTTATGAAATTTATTGCATTACTGGAGAATCATGTTGCCAGGAGAAATATTCTTAGTGTTTGTCCTCTTCAAGATTCCGACTGACCACTAGCACTGCAGCGTAAGTAGCTCGGTTTAATGTATCACTTTCTTAATATCGAAGGATATGTATTTTGATAAAAAATATTTTGTTTAATGTTACGGAAATGACTTCCTTTCTGAAGATGTTAACGAAAGTGCTAATCCCTTTACTTCCGATAAATTTAAGTGAGCTCAAATATCTGCATTATATTGTATGCAGATCTTGAGAGTGGTTGAATAGTTGGAGCGCCTCTTGAGTTTGTGTGAAATCCGAGATGGGGCTAAAAGTATCTTCAATCTACTTTTCCAGAACATTATTCCGCATTCACTTCTATGCAGGAGACTTTTGTTTACCACGTTAGTTAGAGCTCACCACTCTAGTCTTATAATCGACTGGCAGCACTCCTAATGTTCCGGAAGAAAACATTATATTCCATCGACGAACGTGTCCTACTCATTGTCAGTCTGCTACATACTAACCGCTCACTTCACTTTCATCTCCACCTTCATCAGTTACACAAGAGAACAAAACAGACAAGGAAATCAAAAAACAGAATCCCAAAACTGCCGTAACTAGTACTTGTAATGTAGGTTGAGAACGTTATAAGTGCTAACAGAACAGGAACCCTGCCCTTTAATTTATTATTTCAAAGGTTGTTCTCAACCAATTTTCATTTGACTTTATATGACTACTTTCACGTTTTATGAAAGCATCCACTTCCTGCGACATATACAACGAGGTCTGGCTTGTCGAAACATTCTGTCCTCTGAATCCCCTATTGCGACAAAATGAATCGTAATAAATAAACCCATTGTTGTCATTATTAGATAGAATATTGAAACATTCGTCAGGGCCAAAATTCAACTACTCCGTTTCAATTCAGGAAACCCCTCAGTAGCATCAATATCTGTCTTGCTAAGTCAGACAATTATGTTCTTCTGCATAGAGTACGAAGCTTTCCTACGTCGCTCACATCTAACGATTGTATCAAGACGCACACAATCATTTGCAGTACAGTACAGCTAAAGGTGGTTGCTTAATACAAATTTGAAGTACCTGAGAATGAACACGCGTATCCCCAACAAAATTGTATCAAACTTTGATCTGTAATTATCAATTCAGGCAACAGACAATCTCACTAGATAACCAAAGGGCAAAAATGATTAGTCACTATACTTCCGAACCTTAGTTTCGGTTCATTGAGACCTTATTGTTAACCGTTAGTTGTTACACAATAAAAATGTCATATTTAGAGCAAATCTCACACGAAACCAAACAGCAGATGCTTTGTTAAGAGAGATCGGGTCAACCTGGATTTATTAATTGGTTTGGTGGATGCAGAATCATGATCTAGGCCAGGCACTCAGCTTTGATACTACAATGATAGATCTAATCCCATAATTGTAGATTTACCACGGCGTGACTACCTAATCTATCATATCCTACGTGAAAGTCACACATCTCCTACACCAACTAGTCTTATGGCGAGCGACACAATCGTGATAGGGATAGGATATTATATTTAACATAGTGTCCTCAACTGTATAACCGAGCCATGCTATACATAGCAAGTGTCCCGTCATCTTCCTTTCTGGCCTTCTCTGTGGTGTTGAATGTGGAATTCAAATGTTCTGAGTTGTCATATGTTCGCCATCGAGGATCATGTGGTTGAGAGCTAATCTTATTATATGGACTAACAGGTGTTGTACCTTAACCAACTGAGTGATAAGAACCTGTTCGTGAGTAATATGTAAAGTTCCTATTTCACAATTGATTGATCACTGGGTGGCGATCAATGTCATGCGTGTCTAGTCCTTATTTGTGTGGATCGAATGCTATCGACCATGTTGCAGTGTGGCCACCAGTCTAGGTGACTCGACACTGCGAGCACTTTATATTGAGATTAGATGGTGGTTGGAGGTAGTCGACAGGAAACCCGGCGATTGTCTCACAATTTACCAAACTACCAAGTATCATCTAGCTACTCCTTTCTCACTTTTTATTGTCACCTCTCCTCTTTTCATTCTTAAACTTCTATCTAACACTAATTATTCAAATAATTTATTTTCCTCATCAAGCAATCATCTCTTATCATTCGTCGGTGCCAGGTTGCCAAAAAGTGACTGCAAAGAAATCAGACTGTTGATACAAGTTCGTACCAAGTATGTTGGATATTGAAGCTAGCAGACAGTTTCTTGGAATCTTTGTCTATCATTTTGGAGATACTTTATCGATGTGGAGTAGGTTATTCTTTGTTCCACACCTCAAATGTGAGCTTATAACGGGGAAATGAAATTTATTATCAGGTTACCACACTTCTTACTCGTTTTCACAGATAATGTCATAGAGGTCGTAGAAAAATTCTGTCCAAACTAGTCTTTAAGCGTATATCAGACGCGGTTTGGGCAGTCCACAGAGCAAGATAGAGAGAAACCTAGTGACAACATATAGTACGTTAATTAGAGATACATATGCTATGAGATAAAAAAGTCCATCGCATCGCTAAACTCTTTGCTGTGATAGTAACTGTAGTGACAGAACAAACCCAAAAATATGTAGTAGGTGCAATACTACAATCAGTTGGTGGTGATTTATTATGCCTAAAAAAATCCATTACTCTCCATTTTCATAGTCTCTGAAATAGCGTGTAACGCTGTGCTCAACATCTACCGCAATCGCTAGCCAGATTAGATCGGAGAATTCCGATATATTGGTTATCGCCAAATACACTCTTCCGATCTCCTCGACTCTGTCTTTTGATTTCTCTTGGTGGGTACGAATTATATAAGAAGGTGTTGCCGGTAAAAGCGTTGTCAAACACTGAATGCCTGTGCCATCTTCAAACGGTAAGCATGAATTTATAGTTATTTTACTGGTTTACAGTTTCCGTTTCAGTTTGGGAAGGACAGGAGGCTTAATGACTTGTGTTAGTCCTGGCAGTGGTGGTCTCTCAATTGATCCAGCTTTCTTTTGAAACAGTCGACGGATGGAACCTCAACCACGTGCTGAGGTAATGAATTCCACTCGTTGATGATTCGATGGGAAAGTCGATAGTCAGCTGACAAGTAATTTGTTCTTGGCTTGTGAACTTTTTTGGAGTGTCCTCGTAAATTCTCTGTTTTTGAAGACAAGAAAAATGAGGGCATGTCAGGTGCAAATTTGGCACTAAGCAATTTGAAAATTGTAATCAAGTCGCCTCTAGTTCTGCGATATGACAACGAGAAAAGGTTCAGCTTGGCCAGTTGAGCTTCATACGGAAGCACTGTGAAGTGTTTTTTAAAAATGTTTGCCTATTCAAAAACAGATGACAAGTAAACAATTCAAGAAAAGGTGAAAGTTTTTGAAATCCATTCGCGTGATTTTCTTGTTTTAATGCATGAATGTGTTAATCAAGTCGGTTATTTGACCCGGGTTTTTCCTTAACCGGTCATGAACTGAAATTTGGTTTTTTGTGTAAGTCTAACTGTTTAATTAATTTGTAAGGCTTCATGATGCCTCAGAACTTAGGTTCCATGGTTTTGGGACGCATCTCCAGATCTGTCATTTCTTCATTCCACGGTGCTTACGAGACTCATCTTACTTCTTTAATACAAATAATATGAATAAATATAAACGTTCCTCCAGTTGTCCAACCTTGACTTCACAAACCAACAGGACGCTTAGACGGGAAGTTTCAAATAATAGACGTCTGCTTAAGCGAATCCAAAGGTAATTCCTTTTACCATAGTTTTATTGCTAGGCAATACCATCGTCGGTTACCAAGACTTTTAGGAAAGCCAATCAAGCTCAGTGATTTGTTTGTGGCTGTAGTATCTCGCGGGGGTTATAAAAGAGTGTGCGATCATAGATGTTGGTTAGAAGTAGCTCGGGAATTAAAGCTACCTAGTGAATGTGCCAATGCAAGTGTTGGACTGAGAAGAATCTATTACCAATTCCTAAGTCATTTTGAATTCAAAGAATACCCTTCTCTCTCTGAACAGTTTTTGGTTCAAACACTTGTCGAACCAGATGTCACTCCTGAAGACGTCACTTTACCGCTTTCTTCCGTAGAGCGGAATCTCGGGATTGGGACATCGTGTAATCATGCTCATATGACTTCCGTCCAGTCAGCGGTCGATCTATTTGATCACTCCCACCGGTCTCGTTTGTTTCCCTTGTTTCAGGCAAGTTCACTTTGTTTAATATGTCAGTTTTCAACATTTGGTTCTATCTGTTAATCTCTTACATCTTACCTGCTTCGGTTTGGGCACCAGGGCAGCATCACAGCCCTCACACAAACCAGTGTTGACTGCTACTGTGTGGCGCATATGTATTCGATGCCCCCTTTTATCAGTGTTTTTGTTCAAATAAATAAAATTATACCTTAAGACTTTTATATACATTTAGAATGATGACATTGGCTTTATTCCATCACCCTTACATAATAACTGTGTAACATCCTACTACCGTTGGTAGTAGCAACCAGACTACGTCTGGGTTTTAAAAGTAAACTAATAAGTGCTTCTAGTTTATCACTTAGTAAGTTACATGCGGTTAGCTACTAAGATCTCACCACCTAAGTGCATTCACTGGAGTTTTATTTGATTTAGCAAACGATTTGTAACAAAAATAACCAATAGCAACTTGCTATATGTATGTTTACCAGAATGTATATTTCAGGGATAATATTTGTATTGTACGACTTCCTTGAAATGGTCTTGAATCTATTATATTGGTTATTACTAAATAGTTCGGACCAGTAGTGTTTCTATATCAAGGGAAGTACCTTGCCAATGGAAACATTGACAACTTTGTTGACAGTTGGATATTTTAAAAATACTTGCTAGTTGATTTATGTAATGATTCCTGATGTGATTCCAAGAATAACTTGAAAGCTGAGTTGTCTGGTCATTTATACCCCTTGGTCACCCTATAAACGATTCTGAACCAAGTTTCCCAGCCGCTAATCGCGATTTCCTCGCGGACCCCGACCGATCATCATTAGTCAGACCACTAGTCAGTGACTTAATGAACGGACACCATGTTGGTCTCGTCGCTTCTAGCTTTCAGCCTGCTTTTACGCCAGAAGACATTCGTCCTAACCACCTCAATTCAGAAGCTCGTCAACCGACTCTCCACTTTTGTCGGTCACTATCCTTAATCACTCAGTCGTTCCACAAAACACGAGCAGCGTTTCACATGTACCTAGGGTCAACAACGTGCAACCCTAACGTCTTTTCTATTTCCGTAGACCGTTTTTCACAACCATAAAATAATACAGAGCGGACTATTGCTCAGTAAGCAGACCCTTATTGCTCTGAGAAAGCGTAAATCTAAAGTTAGATAGTTACATAATACTACATGGGTTTAACTATCTCCAAATGCGTGGTAACAACAGGCTGATTTATATGATTTCCTCCTATGTCAGTAAAAATAGATCCGCAAAGTACTTTCCTTAACCTTCGCTACATGCATTTACTGTCTGTTGTCGTAAACATATTTTAAAGCAATTGCTCACTGGTTTAACTGAGTGGAATTTCCGTCTGTTCCTAAACAGATAGCCTGTTTTCGCTTCAAATTGATAAGTGACTTTTTCATTTGTTTACAGGATTATAATTATATTAATAAAGAGATTCTGAGAACCAGTCAAGATAATGATATATTTGACGCCAATCCAAATGCAGATGAATTTCCTGATGTATTTGAACCCTCACAACTGCGTTTAGTGGAATCAGCATTGTGTTCAGGTCTACCAAATGAAATAGAAGTTGCTTTAAACTCCCTTCTTGTTTTATCTATAACTCCATCATCTGGTTCATCAACTAGTGTTAGGCTTGCTCATTGCACAAACTTACTTTCTCTTCTCGTAGCATCTGTTGGAATATATGGAGAAGGTAAGCGAAAATCATTCATTGTTATTTACATTTATAGGGAAGTTCCATTTTCTCTGTAGTGTAAGCAAATAGTGCATCAACAGTCTCAAAGAAATTATGTGTAACCTTAGGTATAACTAATAATATTTTGTCGGTTGTCATCTCAGTGAAATATGAACTTTAACTGAGTTGCATGTAATCATATTTTTTCAAACTTTCCTGCAAATACATGTATGCATATGACTACACCATTAAAGTTAATCTCAGAAGGAAATATTAAGGGTATGTTTTAAGAACAACCAAAGGAATAGATCATAAAATTTGTGCTCACGATGATATGGCTTAACATGATATCAAACTTGCTGAAAAAACAGAGGTTGGGAAAGCCAGTGAGTCTGTAACTTCTACTGAATTTGCAGTTGCAAAAAACGTCTCATCTCATCTGACTGCCCTTGGTCACTAATCTTCCCATTATATAAGAAAGAACAAAAATCCTGTTTTCATTGCCACAAAGGTATATGTTCTAATATAGGATCTAAAATATTAGCTTCAGTAATCATCTATGGTCTATCTGGAGTTTGTCTACAGCAGACTGGACGTCTATTTTCAGACTTAGGTGCTTCGTCTAACTCCTCAGGGATTGATCTACAAACAGATCCATTTTTCGACCTTAAGTGCTCATATGAAATCATTCTGTCTGTTGAAGACTGAGAAAATACAGTCTTCTGATTGTCTTCAGGAACAATCCAATCATTTTTTTGGATGCACCTCTCTCCCTCTTAATACAAAATGTTGAGTGCATCGATCACTTCATTTGGATATGAGGTCTCATTAGCCGTGGTTGATTAGTGTCTCACGAAACCTCTTCATTTGTTCAAAAGTGTTCATCAAACCTAGTCACCTTTGATTTAGGTAAGATATCCGTCCACCACCAAAAAGATGATATTGTGCAGCAGTTCGCTCTGTTTTACCTCATGTCTGAGACCTGACTGTCTTAAGAGTATGTATGAAATCTAGGAGTGGCCCACCAAAGATATGGAATTATTCCATGAGATAGTCGAGTGTCGATTTTAACTATGTTGGTTGGTACAGACTGACCGGTTCAAGTTCGCGTGATTATCTTCAGTCGTTAGAGACTTCGACTGAAATGTTAAAATCGTTGAAAGCTGCGCCGATCCATTCAATCATTCTTCTCCCTTACATCCTTAATTTTAAAATCATTCTATGCTCTACATTCCATCAGTTCGTTCTTTCCTATTGAATCATATTTTCTATGCCCAATATTTTTTATTACTGGTACTTCTACTACTATCATAGTATTCATCTTCGTGATTTCATCTCACCTTGCTGACATGATGTAGTCACTCAAGCCGATTCCCATTTGTATCAGGTTCTTCGTCGCTTTTGACTACTGACTCATTGAGATTCTTAGGAAACCTCTAGTTAATTTTCATTTTTGTTATAGCATGTGTATTTTTATTGTCAAGTCTTATCTAGTTTGGATATTATTAATTTAATGCTATACTAAATGCATTAACAAATTTCATTCTAGATTTTGGGTCCTACATCTCCTGTGATGAAACTTGGGGACGACAGAATCAACTCAACTTTCTCAAAGTATGTTTCATTGATTCTCGCTAGAAAAATTTAGCGACTATTTGTCTGTACTGTGTTTTCTTTAACGTGTAATACATTTTCTTATCAACTAACCAGTTACGGAACTATGTATTTGATTTCACGTTACACATTAGTTATAAAGGTTAATGATGCTACCTTGTTGCTCAAACCGAAGTGCGTGGGATAGGGTTAAAACCCGTCACTTATTAGTTGGAAGTTTAGAAGTCGATAGTGACAAGTGATTATTTACATTCGTATCTATTGTATAATATGAACTAATGGTAAAAATCTAGGTGGATGTTCCTGAAACGACTTAAATAATATTCATTTAACGACCAGTTTTTCAAATAATGGTTTCATTTGAAACGGGTATATGAAAAAAATTGATTATACCATTGCTTATTACATTGGAAATGTTGAAAGCGTGATATACCTCGTACATGTTAAAATGTCCTGGATTAAAATAAGAAAAAATATCGCCATCCTCTCGTAACTAAACCGTTATACAAATACTGTGAGAATTATTGACAGTAATCACTTTCCGTACCGAGATGAAATCGTTATTGCTCTCGTGATAGTCGTGACCCATAGGATTATGTCTACATCTGGTTGTGATTACGCAGTTCTGTTTGTATAGTTTGTTTCAAGTTTTAAATTTCTGCTTTTGGGCTAGAACCATATCTCCTTTTTATTATAAACCTCCTTTGTTCAGTGCTTATACTATCAAGGATATTAAACTCATCTTGACTGCTTTATAAAGCATATAGTTGATTCGTTAACTTAATACTAGTAATATTACCCAAAAACCGGTTATAAAACAATGTACTATACCCGGGACGGCTATTGGTTAAGCTTAATTCCCCAACCACTCAAAGGAAAGTATCAATCAACTATACGTTTTTCATGAGTAGTTGATCTAATCTATACTCAAATATTTTGTTTCATATTCGCATTAGGTTACTGAGTGATGTTAATTCGTCGTAAACTGTAACAGAATAAAGTTCCAAAACTAACACAGCTAATATGAAAAGTGTTGAGTATTTTAGAACATTTTGTATGTGATCATTCTTCCGCAAGACCTTATCTGCTACCTTCGTAAAAGTGAAATTCCTTCGATAGGGCAATTATTTTCCTGTACTAGGGTATTTAAACTAAATGTAAGATTTGTGTTTTATTGATATTGTTTGACAAATGATGTTAAACAGACATCAACATAGAGCCTGGGATAAATGTGCGTTATCCCAAGTTACTATAACATGGGCTGGAAATAATGTGAATAAACTTAAATAACATAGTAGCACTGATGAAAAGAACATCTGAACCTTGGTTATATTTAAAAAGATGGATTGAAAATTCATGTATTAAAGGATACTGAGACTCAAGATCAAGAAGGAAGATAAAAGTGAATGCATCCATGGAGTATTATGTATGACACATTGTTTGTACATAATTTCAAAATAATGAAGAATATTGTTAAGAATTTACTGGGATATTTTCCTTTTACACTGTTATGCATGATTTCTAATATTTGTTTAGTTAGTTATCAATTGGTTTGTTCATTAAGTAATGTAACATCCAATTCTTCATTTTATTTAGGAAGACTTAAAAAAATATTTTTTATATCATAACTTGTGGCTAATGTATAACATAATGATAACGCCAATTACAGAACAGTGAATTATCGATCGGACCAATGACGCATAAAACCCATGCGAGCAGTCTGGAGTACTTATCGGTCGTGCTTCCCATCTAGCCTAGCCCAGCCAGTTAAGTCCAGAACACCAATCTTAGCCTCTGCAATATGAATCATTTATTTAAAACATACTAGGTTTATATACCAACCAGACAGACCACATCATACCATAAAATAAGAAACAACATCTGTACAAGATTTAGCCAAAAGTTGCTGTGAATGTGGGAGATAGTAATTAATGAACTGGGTATAACTCAAGAATGGTAAATCGTATAATAATAGTTCATAGATCAAAATAAAGCTCATAATAATAGGGATATGAATATGTATAGTTTAGTTATTTAACAATGATACGATAAAAATTTACGTATAGTATTGGTCCATAAATGGATCCCGAAAGTTATCATTCATTATGCTTATCGGGACATAACATTTTATTGATAAAATAACTTGATATTTTGATTTCTATTTTTTTCTTTCATTGAAAGTTTTGGTACAGTGTTGTTCGTGAACCGTCTGGACGTATATTCCTCCGTCCTGATGTCTTCATTAATACTGGTAAGTGAATCCCATTTATATATATATATATATATATATATATATATATATATATATATATATATATATATATATATATATATATATATATATATATATATATATATATATATATATATATATTGTAGATCAATCATTAATTATTTCTGTCATATTTTTCTTTCTTCGTTCTGATATTCTCTATATAAATATCTATACAATTCACCTTGAAATATTATAGAGATTTTGATTGTATTTTAAGTTTGTAAAAATCTAGTCACATGGTTTACTAAACCAATCATTTTTAAGTGTATTATTATAGTATTAATGTTCGACAGGGTCACCATCATCATCATCATAAAGTTATCTTTTGTTTTCTTCTTCTTACAAGTGCAAAATCTGTATTATTATTATTATTATTATTATTATTATTATTATTATTATTATTATTTCATCGGGATTATTTAAAGTGCTTCGAATAGAGAAAAATCACTACATTCAATGTAGTTGCATTTATTTAACTAATATTAATAAGATTTTGTTTATGTAGGTCATGTAGAAGAATTAACAAGATAATTCAAGAACTTTAAAAAAGTTACGGTTTAAGTCCATCTACTATCTATATCTTAACAGTCTGTGGTTGAATCTCAATAGTTTAGATACAATATACAGGAAATAAAATTATATTCACTTAGGTTGTACCATTACCAGTGTAAAATATAAATCTAGATCACCACCTAGTATACTTATATGTTTGTTGTTAATAGTTGGGATTTACTTTATTTGCTAGTCAATATGATGGAAGTGATTCTGTATAGTCGTTATTACATAATCCAGTAAACAAAATCTATACATATTTACTATATTACACGAAATCACATGTTTCATTAAGTTTAACTGTTAGCCTTTTCAAAGTTAAGGTTAGGTTGGAGTGCTTCCAGATTGTAGGATTGTGGAGATTTGACCAGCCCATAATGTTCAAATTCTGCATCTTATTTATTTAGGTTAGTTAGTGCCGTTCTGATGTAGTGTATCAAATTGGACCTACTTACATGTAGTGCTAAGTTTTCTGTTACTTATTGGTGTCTTACCGATTGTGTCCGTTTTCGAAGTTACCAATCGGATAGGCCAAGTTGAGCATCTTGACCATAGATTGTACTATAATAGCTAGTCAGTTAGTCATAAATAGTGTAGGACCCTGGCCTGAATGTGTACCAGTTGAAGTTAAAACATGTCAAACCAACACATCTAATGAAGTTAGCATCTAGTAAAACTAAACATCTCGTGGCTGTTATGGTACTGTAGAGTGTGGGTGGCATATGCAGTAGAACTACAAACGCAGATTTAACTTACATTTATTTGTGTGGCATATATATTTAGGTGTTTACTTGTGCCAGAATTGATGTGTATTTTATAAATAAACCATCTGAAATAGAGAGTATAATAAACTCGATATCGAGTCATTCAAACTGGCGACCATATTACAGATTGATCAATGGAATTCGACCGTCAATAAAGGATTAGATAAAAACAGCATTAAAATGTGCAGGCAAATTTTGATTAACATTTACCTGAATGTTAGGAAATTCGAACCTAATCAGAAGTTAAAAAGATGTGTTTAGAATCAAATTCAAGGTAAATTTTGATTAATAGGCTTGTGGTACATTAAACTAGACAGGGAAAAACACTTTGAATATCAGTTTGCATCATGAAACGATTTCATCTAAATAACCATTGAATATAGTGATACAGTTCTCTAGCTTCAGTCGTTTGACCAGATTGTTGTATCGCTTCCTGTTTCCCATAATTTGTAAATGGTTTTATGATACGGTGATAAAATGACCCATTTTTTTATTCAGTACAACACTATATAGCTCTGTTTCATGTCATCCTTTTCAGAATACACTATCGATGAAATTGGCACAAATGAAGAAAAGGTTATGCATGAGCTTTTTACTCCGTATTCCAATCAGTATTTTGGAACCCATTGGCCAATGGAAGGTTTTGAAGGTTCCCGTGTTTTGTTGATCGCCACTATTCTTGTTAACCTGGTGACTCCACCACCTGTTGCCTATGCGTCAGTAGTCGAAGATGATGATGACGAACTAGATTTTGGACCTATCATACCTTGCAACCTTTTCCCAATGGCTTGCCTCTTGTAACTTGGCGAGAGAATGCACGTGTTATTGCAGGAAGTCCAAATGCACTTCGTTTTATATTTCTTTGTGCTTATGCACATCACTCAGGATTGAGATCCTTGGGGCTACAACTACTTTCAAGCATACGCTATCCCCTAGATCCACCTAGTTTGTCACTCCCACTCGATTGCCCAGAATATTGGACACCTTTAATTGATAACGGTTGTCGTCTTGGCCAGCTAACCTTAGCATTTCTAACTCGATGTATTCTGGAAAGTAATGATCGATGTGATTTAATTGCAGGTGAGATTTTCTTATCTTAATCTTTTCAAATCTTAAGTATGTACTGCATATTAGTTGTTTTAAGACCTCTTATCATTCATTTGCCTTTTCTTATTAACATTCTAGGTTTGATGTTTCTGGCTAATCTAACGAAAGTTCGTGAAAAAAATGAATTTATCTAGTCTTCTTGTCGGTCTACCTCAAACTGTTTGGCCCAGACTTGCCCAGTTGTTATGCTTACCAGATCTGGCAGTTGTGTGTGCTACTTTAGAGGCTCTTCGGTGCTTAACAAATCTGGATGCAACGATGTGTTTAACTTGCTGGGAGTCCTGTTGCTTAAATGTAAATTCATTCGATCAAGAAAACATTCCTTTTATTTTACTCCAACCCTTGTTAGCATTACTTACATTAGAAGGCCAGGCGATGGGTTCTCAATCGCTTCATCGCATTAGAGTGAGTTACATATTCATGGAATAAAACTTTTAAACTGATTTGTGTATCTTAATACTTTGACTTCATACATATAAAAAATATTCTCATATGGTTAAAATGTTTGATATAAGTACTCCTTGTTTATTTCCTTGAATATAAAGTAATTAAGTACCTAGGGAAATTATCAAAATTATTCGACTTGATGCAACTGTATTGTTAATTTATACTCTCTTTTTATACAGTTCTATTCGAAAACTGAAGTATTTCTATTCAGTGCATGTAATTTTACTGTTTTTTAAACCTATTTATAGCTTTTACCCCGTACTCCACAAGCTCAAAACGTTCAACCACAACTTCCTCATGGGACCGGTCTACGAATTCCTGCTCTTAGTCGTCTGTCTCCTAATGTGAATGAGCTCAATCGATCCAGGGATGCGCCAGCCTACACTAATGGGCAAGTGTTTAAGTCATATTTACGCCCAAAACTTCCTGTAGTACATACAGTTCCTTCTGATTCTTTTGATAATAATAATATTCATAACTCTTCTACTTCATCCTTCCGTAATTTGAAGTTCGAATCTAGTACTCATTTAAAACAATCCCCAATTTCACCAACATCTACTTGTATATCACATCCAGTGTACAGACCTCAAAGCGGAAGTACTGCTTGCTCTGGTCTTATCAACTTACTATCTTCAGCGCCACCTGCCTCATCATCACCTAATATTAATATGCCAGTTATCAATTCTACTTCTCCTAATTCACCAAAAGTGGTTACACCTAGTCTATCTGAACTGACGGATAGACTTCAAATGCCACCACCTTCCTTACCACCGCCATCTGCAATGCGACGTTCCATAAAACGGACTCATTCACGGACAAGCCTAATTTCATCTCCTACTCAAGCGGCTGATGCAGTAAAAGTGAATATTTCTTCTCCTTGTAGAACTAATCACTCATCAGGAAACATGACTGTAACAGATCGAATTAGTCCAACATCTTTGCTGCTTGCAAATTCGTGCAATCTAAGATCCCAACCTCAAGGTAAATTTTAGTTTATACACTTATCTTATGTATCATCCAAAACAATGACACTGATACTATAGCGAATCCATCAATAAGACAATCTAATATGATATAAATGATCACTTGTGTATTGTTAATCAACTGCCGATTAAGCAGTTGGTTTTTTGTTTCTGATATAAGTAGTTAGTTAGCGAAATTATTTTATTTTGTCCACTGACGTAGTATGCTGAATTGTTATTGGGTATTTGTCTTTTTCATCATATAGGGATTAATAGAGATCGATTTATCCATTGTATGTACATACGTTTTAGTTTCTTTTAAGTGTTGACAAGCACAAATTCATTGAAGGAGGAGTAAGACTTGAGTAATTTGATCTAACTATCAGTCACACATGTTACAAAATTTCTGGGGTTGAACTAAATAAATTTCAATAGACTATTAAAGGCTACGTCAGTCTAACGATCACTTATCTCGCTATACTGCATAATGGGTGTAAAGATTTAGTGGGTAATGCATTATGAAATTTACGAATAATCGATTCCCGACTGGTGATTTTAGCAGTCTTACTTTATAATTGATTGTTAACTTCTCACAAAATCAAATTATTAACGTATACCTCCAAATAAAATCGATATCTGAAGACCAATACATCTTGCTAGAAGATTAAATTTTTTCTTAAAACCAAGTGACGTGCTCAAATAAGAAATATTAAAAGAAACAAGCAATTAAAAATAGAAGTGAATGGAGGATGATGACTTAATAGGTCACTTATAAACCAATGAAGTTTGATCTTGACTCAGCCCTTATTTTGGTCGTCATTCCAAAATAATATTTTATTTTTAATGTTTTATGGGTATCATTATATTATGATAATAGATGGTCTTATTTTGCCTTTACAGGAGACTCAGTTCCTTTAGGGGTATCTATAAATCCCAGGGAAATTCAACAAACTGAGAAACATGAAGTTTGTTCAGAAACTTTACCCGATGAATCTTTAAATCAAATAAATAATTCTCGTAATTTACTACCTCATTTGAAGCCAATTGTAAATTATGATACTTGTAACAAGAAAACCAATAATAATAGTAATAATAAGGACGAGCTAGATGACAATGAAATCAAGCCTATTGTTAATGGTGAAAAAACTATTGATCCTATCATGGATGGTGAATTGAAAAGTCCAGTTAATACTTTTCATACGAATGGTCTTCGAACTGGTATTTTACAAGAAGCTGTTTTAGCTATTCAAGACAGAAAATTAAAGCAAACTTCTGAACAGTGTAAATCAACTATCAAATGTGTCAATGGTGTATTAGAGACGAAGCGTGAACTAATCTTAAGTACAAAAGTGAGTGTGTTATTATTCTTGTCTTGTATCTACTTTATTGAAAATTTTTATCAACGACTAAATTAGCATGTTTGTGTAAGAAACATCATTTCGACTTGACGTTCTACCTGAGATCAATAAAAACTCCAGATTGGTTTGGTAAAGTCAGTTCTTATGTTGGATATGTATTCAGGGAGCATAGTATTGATGACAACTATTGCTGTGGTGGTTTGTAGGCAGTTATTATTAGTTCGTTATTTTCAAAATTCTCATTTCATTTCTCGGAGTTTGTTTCTTTTTATTTATGCATTGTTTTATGCTTCTACATTTTTCAACCCAATTTATTATCAATTTGTTCAAGTTACATCATTTGCATGTGTCTGTCGTCTCTCTCTAAGTGTTAATTTTACTTGTATTATCCTTCACGTACTGCGCTCGTTCAACTGATCGGTCTTTGTTTCATTCATCGAATAAATGAATAGGATAATAGTGTGACTAATGTATTATCTACACTACTTTGAATTACGGTAGTTGTACAACTTGTGTACCCAAGCCGAAATAAGTAAAGCATAATCTAAACCTGAAACTTAGTGGCAGAATGTCGGTTGGTTCAATTGTCAAACTATCACTTCACTATCTGTTCTATGGTTATGGATCATTTCGAAAGTAAATATTAGTGTTAGATACCATCACTGGATTTGATTATTTTTCCTGCCGACTGCTTTCGACCATCTATCATCAAAAGATTAATTAAATTTTCCCATAAACACCTCACTTATGTATGTATAAGTACGAGGTAGGATTTTGTTTTCCTAATGGTTATGAAGACGAGAAAATATGCGTAAAATTCTGTATGCTCTCTAATAAGCCTTTTCCATCGACATCATTCACTATTTCCAGCAAATATTGGAAAATTACAAATAAGCGAAGAAAATAATTGTCTTCGTAGACTAGTTTCTAGTCAGCCAGTCAGCTACAAAGAAGGACCACGCACACATATACATCGGTCCAAGTTGCCATACTGCATTAGCACAGCAAGATGAACACCGGATTCATAGGATTAGTTAATTCAGTGGTGGTAATATATATATATATATATATATATATATATATATATATATATATATATATATATATATATATATATATATATATATATATATATATATATATATATATATATATATATATATAAGAAAGATTGCATATAAGAACATAGTACAGGAAGAAAGAATTAGTTCGTGGAAAGAAAGATATGAAGCGATTAGTATAAAGGAAGACAGAGTGTATACACCGACGCCATTGTGATCGATTCTGAGCAATGTCACCAAGAGTCTCCAACCATTGGTTACGATAGTCACGCGGACACCAACCAAGTAGTCTACATCTACCAACATGGCTCAGACTAGAAGTTAGTGACTTTACAGACTGATGCCACGTTTTGGTTTGGTTTCTAGTAAATTTATGGGTTGAATTATTCATTGTAAACTTTGATTATTCAACAAATCAATGACACAAGTAGTTTAAGCCAGTCTATATTTTCATTATGGTCTTGTAAAACTTTTCATTGAAATATATAGAATTCTAATTCGTCTTATATATATGTGAGTACTAAACAGTAATCAATCTACATGTCATTACGTGAGCATTGTTATAGAAATTGGTATTTTATGGAGTTGGACTGTACTAGCTGAATGCATAACGATTTTCACTCATCCAATGTAATTGATATTTATAAAAGTTGATTTTTATCCAATCACCACTATTATAAAGTGAGATTAGATGGATGAATTTTTAATTGGTAAAATGAAAGAAAAGACTACTTATCATTAGATGATACGCACTAATCGGAAGTGACCGGCTGATATTGTAGTAAACGAGAACATGGTGGGGACAACCAAATGTATATGGATACAAAAATACAGAATCTCTGGTGAGACTATAATTTATGGTCGACCTTTGAGCGATGCTAAAATGACCTTGAGAGTGCCCACCTAATAACTAGGACCAAATGAAGATTATAAAGCAGTTTGAAGAATAAGGATTATGATTCACATTCGATGGGTAAAGTTAGGAATTAGATTTAATGTTGTCATCACGAACTGACATCAACTATAATGTCAAAACACTATTTAGCCAAATAAATGAATGAATGTCACGCCAAAATCCGAGACCTGTTATCTTATACGTGATTGGTTAGTCCATAAATTATAGTCTCGCTGAATCTTTTAGTAAAATCTGAGAACCATACAATAAATACTTCATTTGCAAAATATCCATCAATTGTCCCAGACTTGCTTATTCCTTCATTTTCATACCAATCACTCTGTGTTTTCGTTCTCGTTCTCTTCGATTTTCTCAACCTTCTGCTACCAGTCATTCCAATTTCAGTTAGCGATACATACTACCTATATCTGTCGATATCAGTAGCACATACCACAATATCTGTTAACAAAAGTGAATTACTGATGTAAGCCCTCATAATAAACTGATATTAGAAGACAAGATCACCAACCAAAAGAATAGATTTTTTATTTATCAAAGTGATATGCTTATGTACAGAATATTAACAGAAAAATGGACATAATTGAGTATTGTGTGGGATTGAAAGCTATTACTTATGTAGGTTACGCACTGTCCAATTAGTTAAAACTTTTCCATGTCATATCACATTGTAAAATCAACGTATGGGTAGGTAGTTCTCTTTTATCGCTGTGTTCATGGTTTATATCCTAATTTTATTTTCTTGTTTTACCTTTCTTTACTTATTGGGCTGTTAGTTTCATATTTGGAATGACTAAGATAGTTATTATTATTTATTTATTTATTTTAACACATAGACATTGGTACAAGGAGACACCAAATACATATGCGCCGCACAAATCTCATTCGATATGTGTGAGGGCTATGATACTGCCTGGATGCCCAAACCGAAGCAGGGGGTTTTCTTAGGGGGCCACTCCCCGAGCCTTCGACCTAAAGGTCTGATCCACAAGGCAGTGGAGCATCGTAAGGAGATGCAGTCCCATGGAAGCCGGTGACCAACAATTGGTTCATACGCCATTTGTTCCCGCAGGATACTGGAGCCCATGTGCACCATTGGTTTGGAATCCGGTTTAAGCACCGGACATTCGCTTTTCGTCCTCTCATTTTTGTAAACAACACCCCCGCCACGAGAAGGCAGTGAGTAGGACTTCCATGGCAGAGGCTATATACGCGTGGCCATGTGAGAGTATTTCGAGAGGGAGAGCGGACTCTCCCCACTCTCGGTTGTACCAGGGCATTTGGGGGCAAGATAGTTATAATCCTCTAATATATATTTATGTTTATGCAAACGACAGTTGGAAGGTGTTTAATCTGTAGAATTGAAATTATGGGCTGTTTAAATGTTAAAGGTTTTAACTTATTCTTCTTGTAATCATCGGATTCGGTTGTTACCTATTGAATTTGGTCATTCGACTTTCGACCAGTAAACTACGCGATCAATTTGTGGACTGAATCTTCCAAGTTTTAAGCGGAAATAAAATTTCGTCCCTTTTGTCCGTATATCCTGGTTTCCAAGTCACGTTAACTCATAGTCACCGAGTTGCGTATCATCTCTCGTAACATTGACTTAGCAATGAAGACAGGATTTGTATTAACACGTAGTGTAACGGAAATTTTGTTTGTTTCATTCGTAGTACTCATCGAGTTTTTGCGATTAAGCTACATTGTGATCACTATTCTAAATTACCCAACGTTGCATGTATTGTGACCTTACTTGACGAATATCAACTAGTGCCCTGCTTAGTTCCAGAACTTCCTGTCACAGGCTTCTATTCACCTTCAAAACAACAGAAGAACTTTATATGCATGATTTTGAAGAAATATGTTAGTCTCTTACATACATTAGAAATCACAATTTGGTTATATAAACAGTACATAGTTATTAGTATAGGATACTGGTAAATTTGTCTGATCTTCGTCAAAATGTGTCTAAAATTCTGTATCAATTTTTTTTTTAAATATATGTATATATATTTGTATCATATCAGTTTCCTTATTCTCTTTTACTTAATTTAATATCAACACTCACAGGATAATTCAAATATGGATACTAACTCGAATAATGGTAAATCAACGCCTTTTGATATATGTGAGAATTCAAATAAAAAATCGAGCAAGGTTTCTTTAAGCAATGGATATTTAAAGGATAAGATTCATGAAAATGAAAAAGATAACAATTCACTATGTGAAAATAATCCATTGTATATTGCTTCTAGTGGAAATGGTAACGTCAATAATGATGTCAATAATAAAAAAACTGATGAACTGGAGAAAAATTCAAATTTCCGGTTTCGCAGTGTACATTCTCATAGATTCTTGAAGCGTCGACGAAAATGGGGTTCAAAAAATCGATTGTTCACACCCAAGCGTCGACGTGATCTGATGTCTAAACATATTGACTCGTCACCCACTTTGCATGTTCCATTAACGTTTAATCTTGTACCTGGTTCTGTTCTGGATCCTACTTGGAAACAACCTACCGATCCAGTATCAGTTGAATCCCCTCCAGACACCAGTACTAGCAGTAGTAGTAGTAGTAAGGCGATAGTCGAACCCCCCTCAAGCAATGTTAACGAAAATTCATCTATTTCAAAAGATGTCATGGACAAATCAAACAAGCTTGATTGTGATGTTTCCGTGACCAGTGAGTCATCAGAACGCAATTCAGAATCTGGCAATACACTTTACAATGCTAGTCTCACATGTTCAGAGGATCCATCTAAAACAGTTAACACAGAAAAACCAGTATTGTATTTATGTGAATGGGAGTGTTGTACAGCTACATTTGAATTGAAACATCAGGTGGGTCTGATTACTTTCTATTAATGTTTGGGTTTTTTTTCGAAATATTTCTTTTTGGAGCTTGGAAGCTTTTTAGGTAGTTTACACTAAATAGAATTGTGAAAAAGCACTTCTGATGCTTGAATAGAAAAGTGGTGGCTAAATTATAAATTAATATTTTAATCTGTTGGTTGATGAGTTAAAAATCTCTACACTTCAGATTTTATGATTCCTTTTATAGACCATAGTTTAAATAAGTCTATTAGACATTTTATTCTAATTTGTTGAACCAGTACAATTCTCTTTACAATTTTTCCTTACATCATAATTTTAAGTTGGTTAAAAATATATGGAGTCATATTTTTACTATGTCACAACTCTTTGTGATTGCAAGTCAGGTAGCCTCTTCTTCTACTCTTGTACCTCAGTGACGTTCGTCAGGTCTCCCTACTATCTCAGTTTCTATTTAATTTTGTTATCGATATCCTCCTAGAAATAACATTTTCTTCGGTCAACTATTCATGGCTTGATCTACCACTAGGAGATTACTCACGGATCTAGATGTAATAGTCTAATGTGAAAAGAATTCTGAACAACAGCGCTTGCATTTCTCTTCTTCCAAATGCGAAATTTCGTTCTAGGACTGGTTTGCGTCAGTATATAAACCGAAGCAGGTGGTTTTCTTAGGGGGCCACACCCGGAGCCTTCGACCTAAAGGTCCGATCCACAAGGCAGAGGAGCAACGTCAGGAGATGCAGTCCCATGATAGCCGGTGACCAACGATAGGTTTATGCTACAATTATCCCCTCAGGATCCTGGAGCCCATGTGCACGATTGGTTTGGAATGAAGGTTTTCGAACTCTCTTAGATGGATCGCCCCTATCCACCAACCCGGTTAAACCCTCGGACATTCGCCTTTCGTCCTCTCAATTTCGTAAACACCACCCGTCGCGCGAAAGGCAGTGAGTAGAACTTTCCTGGAAGTGGCTGTGTACGTGTGGTCATGTGAGAGCATTTGGAGAGGAAGAGCTAACTCTTCTCACCCTTGGCCTTGCTAGGGCATTCGGGGGCAGAAAACATGCTTGGGTTGTAGATCTTTGATCGTAGGCATTGCTTGAGTTTCATGGAATAACTAAGTTAGCAATATTAAGGTAAGACAGCGTACTTACCAGAGGTGGCAAACTGGCTGTTGAGATAGTGGATCTTCATCGACCAAGGTAGTTAGGACATGTGCTAAATATGCCTAACTACAACCTACCTCGACAAGTGATGCTTGTTAGTGTAGAAGGGGCATGGAAGAAAGCCAGGAGCGATATAACCAACTTGTGCAATTAGTTTTTGAAGTCATTGATTGTCGGTCTGAAACATGCTAATAGATTTAGACTTACCTTGTCTACGCGATAACCTAGATTAATGGCTGGATATTGGGTGATACTAGTCAAAACTATCCATAATGTCACAGATCCCCTCAACTTCCCCTCAGTACTGAATTCAAGTATCCCTCCAAACTCACCTTTCCACTCTATCTTATCAAATCATATTCTCATTGTATAGTCTTATTATCATCGCTACTACATTTTTTAGATCTCTCGCTACCAGTCTTATTATTTTCATGTAGTGCCAATGTGATATGATAATTCGGGTCAACACACATGTATTCCAGGTTCTATGTTGATTTTATTCGTCAGTAATCATATATCATGTTACACAATCTTTTTTTGACAGGTTGCCTTTCATGTTTACAGTACACACTTACCTAGCAAGGAAAGTTGGAAAGTAGATGGATCACATCATAAATGTTCTGTTCAACTTGTACGTCGTTGCTGTCGTTGGCGAGGCTGTCAGTCAGCATCACTGGCTCGAGCACCGTACGCTTTAATGACTCATGTGCTTGATATGCATTGCAGTCCAAGAGAATTAGAAGCACGAAGATCAAATCATGCAAAGTCTAAAACTGACTACAGAACTCGAAATGAACATTTTTCTGATGTTAATTCATCGATTGGAGATACACATCCAGAATATCCTTTAGTTGGTGATCGTACAGGATGGGGAATCATTCGTTCTGTTGAAGCTAAAAATATGCAAACTGAGCTGTTGGCTGCACAACATCATTTTCTACTTACAAATCCCAATTGTCATTCAAATATCTCAATAAATCCACTGGTTCATTCAGGCATGAATAATCCACCACGTGAAGGACCAGTAACAAAACATCTTCGAGTAACTTCCGCACTTATATTAAAAAACCTAGCAGTACATGTTGATCAAGCGAGAAGGTGGGTTTCTTTTCTAAAACTATATTGATTTATGTCTTCAAAATAATTATGTTGATATCTTAGAATAACTTTCTTTTTGCGTTACCTTCTACACATTTGGAAAACGTCATTTATTCGATTCTTCGAATCTAGGAAGCAATCTATACATAATCCGTATTGGCTTATTCCCTATATTTTGTTGGCTTACTAAGGGTTCATGAATCGTGATCTTTTCCCAAATTATTGATCATCTGTTCTAATCATAAGGATATAAAGGTAGTTATAGAAATGTTCATATCTATCAATGTAGTTCAGCTGAACGATATTCCGTAGCAACTTCTTCATAAAAATAAAGAACACAGTAACCTTAAACCCTATTACCTATACCGAATTTGTGCCTCTGAAGGGGGATCTCAGAGCAGATTAATTAGGGAATTTTAATATACTTGGTCTCCAATGTTCCAACTCTGAGGACAGCTGAACCTACTTTAATCTATCGTCATTTTGTAAACGGACGTTTTAATTCTGTTACACCTCTGCACTAAAATTTCATTGTAAATATACTTCCATTCGAAAAGAGCTCATTAAACAAAATTATTTCGTCTATCGAAAATACTCGAACAATTATTATAATCCATATATATATATATATATATATATATATATATATATATATATATTGGTTTTTTAGATCTTCTGGTCGATATTGATCAGTCTCTCATTGGTGTATGTGCATCCTGCACAGATTGCCTCAATATCGTCATTAAGTCGGAAGCATTATAACGACCTACTGCTGAAAATAACGTTCTCGTCGTCTGAATTTTCATAAATTGATCTTACAGGAGGTTCACTTATCGACTTAAAATACGCAAATGATGTAGTCCTGTTTGATGAAGACGCTGATAAAACCCAGTATTTTGGTAGCACTGAGAAACAATGCCAGGTTGTTTGGGATGCGTTTCTCTCCTTCTAAATGGAAGTTCTTGCTTCAGGACTGGTCTGCGTCAACACCTGAACTAAGGATAGGGAGTGAAGTAGTCGAACGCGTTGACAACTTCACTTGTCTTGGAAGTCTGGTCAGCCCTAATGGGTTGATGTCTGGCGAAATCTCAGCACGGATTCGAAAAGCTCGTTTGGCTTTTTCCAACTTAAGTCACCTATGGAGAAAGCCAGATATCCGTATACCAGTAAAAGGATGAGTATATTGTGCAGCAGTTCGTTCTGTTCTACTCTACGGTTGTGAAACGTAGCCATTAAGAGTAGAAGATACTCGTGAGTTGCTAGTATTCGATCACAGATGTCTTAAAAATATTGCTCTCATCTGCTGGGATCACCGGGTAAGGAATAGTGGGGTTAAATGCAGGGTATTAGGAAATGATAGTAAATCAGTTGATGAAGTAGTGAATCTTCATCGACTGAGATGGTTGAGTCACCTGTTACGTATGTCTGAACACTGCCTATCACGACGTGCAATGCTGATTAGTGTTGGGGTTGATTGGAAGAATGTTAGGGGCGGCCAAACCAGCCAAAACGTGGCATTAGTCTGTAAGGTCAATAACTTCTGATGCAGATTACTTGTTTGGTGTCCGCGCAACTATCGTAATCAATGGTTGGAGACTCTGGGTGACATGGCTCAGAATCGATCACAAAGTTGATGTTCCTTCCTGTTTATGATTTCGTTCAAAGCTTTACTCGTAGAATTTTAAGACATCAGTTCTGGGTAATAAGATATCATTTTATAATATAACTGGAAAAAACTCGATTTGTAGTCGTTATGTTAAAATTAAGTTTCAGTACGTCTAATTACTGTTAAACTTGGTTTTGTTCATAAAGTTCTTTTAATTTATATGAGGTGAATGATACTACTTTCAAGTAGTTTAATCGTGTTTACAGAACTGTTATTTCCTATCAATTCTGTTCAATATTGAAATATTTTATTCCGTCTGAAAATGCTTATAAACAAATAATACCTTTTTACTTACTTACTACTTACACCTGTTACTCCCAATGGAGCATAGGCCGCCGACCAGCATTCTCCAACCCACTCTGTCCTGGGCCTTCTTTTCTAGTTCCATCCAATTCTTGTTCATTTTTCTCATGTCTATTTCCATTTCTCGGCGTAATGTGTTCTTTGGTCTTTCTCTTCTCATTTGGCCTTGAAGATTCCATGTGAGGGCATGTCTTGTGACGCAGTTGAGTGCTTTCCTCAATGTGTGTCCTATCCACTTCCAGCGCTTCTTCCTGATTTCTTCCTCCTCTGGAATCTGGTTTGTTCTCTCCCATAGTAGGTTGTTGCTAATAGTGTCCGGCCAATGGATCCGGAGTATTTTCATAGACAACTGTTAACAAACATTTGTATCTTCTGGACGATGGCTTTCGTAGTTCTCCAGGTTTCTGCCCCATACAGTAGAACTGTCTTGACATTTGTATTGAAAATCCTGACCTTGGTGTTGGTTGACAGTTGCTTTGAGTTCCGTATGTTCCTCAGTTGTAAATATGCTGCTCTTGCTTTTCCGACCCGAGCCCTCACATCTGCATCAGATCCTCTGTGTTCATGAATGATGCTGCCCAGATATGTAAAGGTTTTTGCATCTTCCAAAGCCTCCCCGTCAATTGTGATTGGATTGGTGCATGCTGTGTTGTATTGGAGAATCTTGCTTTTCCCTTTGTGTATATTGAGACCTACTGCTGCTGAGGCTGCTGCTACACTAGTTGTCTTCTCCTGCATTTGTTGTTGCGTTTGGGATAGAAGGGCCAGATCATCTGCGAAGTCTAGATCGTCCAACTGCATCCTAGATGTCCATTGTATCCCGTGTTTCCCTTCAGACGTTGACGTTTTCATAATCCAGTCAATCACCAGGAGAAAGAGAAAGGGTGAGAGTAAGCAACCTTGCCTAACACCGGTCTTCATTTCGAACGACTTTGTCAACTGTCCTGCATGCACGATTTTTCAGTGTAATCCATCATATGAACTCTGTATGATATTGACTATCTTCTGAGGCACGCCGTAGTGTCGAAGAAGTTTCCATAGTGTTGTTCTGTCCACGCTATCAAATGCCTTTTCGTAGTCAATGAAGTTGATGTAGAGTGATGAATTCCATTCAATTGACTGTTCCACAATGATCCGTAGAGTTGCGATTTGGTCTGTACACGATCTATCCTTACGGAATCGTGCCTGTTGGTCACGAAGTTGGGCGTCTACGCAGTTTATTATTTTGTTTAACAATACCCTGTTGAACACGTTTTCTGGTATTGAGAGAAGAGTTATGCCCCTGTAGTTATCACACTTGTTGAGATCGCACTTCTTCGGAATTAATCTACTATGTATATTCCTGTAAATCAACTACTGTTTATCTCAGGCTCTTGAATTTACTTCATGAAATGTTAAACTTCATCTGCTTGTTTTTTTCTTCACATCGTCTTTAAGACACGATGTATTGGCGGAGTAGTTTGTAATTCTTGTTCCAAGCGTACTAAAGATTGTTTTAAGTGGTTAGAGCGGCAAAAAATCGTTAACTTTGTTTTCGTGCAAGAGTTGACTCTCGTCATGAAGGTTTATGTGAAATCTTGAACTAATTGTTTCTTGCCATGAAATTCGAACCCTTAGAAATGTTATTACAGAGGCTGTGGAGAAAATACAACCTATAACGTCCCGCGCTTCTTCAAAGGTCTTGGGGCTTATGAACCGTTATAGGAGGTCGGTCTGACCAAACAGTATCGTAAATTCAGATCATCCCACTGTTCATATGGTAGCGGATTAATGAGAAGGCTCTTTAAGACACAGAAATTGATTTTATCTGAGTCTTCTAGGCGTGTGTTTAAAGTGTACCTGCTTGCCGAAAAACAAAAACGGTTGCGGGGACGTCATCCATGCTTTTATCCTGGGAATTCATAGGTCTCTGATCTATGTATTTAAAGTCTTCATGCAACGTTTGATTGTCTATCTGGGATTAACGCTAAGTGGCGTATATACTTGCAAAGAGTGCACGTAAGGCGCATATGTCACAGAGAGTGGCTCCTAACTGCCGTCTGAAAACTTAGTAAGAATTATAATTTACAGAAGTGTAGACCTCGCCACCTTCCTGAAGTGAAATCTTTGCATATGCTATGGAGTGGATAAATCGATCTGATTTGTGTATCTCAGGTATTTATGTAACATCCATCAGTCGTCTTTAACGAGTAGCAAATCCTTACATTTGTCCTTAGGAGTTTCCGGTTCCCCACTCTGCTCTGTGTACCTTTGAGAATATACAAGCTTATTCAGCCAGTCGGCTTTCCCGATACTTTAGATGGAACAAGGAATCACAGAGACTATTCGGAACACCTCTGAAGGTATTTTAACCGCGAAGATTCTTTTTTCTCAGTAGACATTGTGATTTGCATGAGGACTCATGTTTCTTGTCCGATTCCAATATAGCCTGTTAAACATAGCTGTAACCATTATAAACACAGATTGATAGTGGCTTGAATTGAGGACGTGTGTTTCGTACTACTTAGGACTCGTCAGCTGTATATAATTGCATCCCAATCCTACTTATATTGCTTGTAACCTAATGGCGATATCGAGGCACATATGCTAACAAGGGACTGATCAATTGCAGTCCTAAACGTCAAGGGAAGATTCAGACAACCAATACAAAAATGAACAGTTCTAACAAGCTTTAATAAATTATTTATTTTAATTTTCGTTCATTCTTTTTACCAGGTGGTTACTTAAAGAGTCACAACTTTTATCAGAAATAGCATTTGGCTGTACACCAAGCGAAACAGGATTAAAAACAAACAATGCCAGTCATATTATTGCCCAATGTTTATCTATATGTACCTTAAAACAAAATTCTACGAGTTGCGTTTTATCACATCCATTAGAACGCTCATTAAACATTCCGTTATTATCTACAGACGCTTGTTCATCGTTGAAGATTCAACCGAATGAATCGACAATATATCAGTTGAAAGAATCTACTGTAGATCTAGATTCAGATACTTGTAGTTAACAATTAAAAGAAAAAGAAATTGGCAGTACTTTTTTAAAATTGTAATTCCTTAATTCACAATGCCTTTCCATGTCTTCTATGTTGTAGTATTTCTTCATAACTATTTTGTTCAGGTTTATTTCACTTACTCTTCCATATGTTATTGTTGTGTAGATAACAAACAAGCGTTGTTTCATTTATTCTCAATCCTTCAAGCACTTCAGGGTTGTTACCGTGGAAGGCTTTATTTCCACTTCAAATGTGTTTACTTTTTTTTGTACAGTTTCTAATAGTTAACCTCACAAATTCTCTCTTCCTTTCTACATATGCACATATATACATATATATATATTTATTCTTTAGTTAATGTTCACTCTTTTGATCTGTTGTGTACTTTGACAGTGAATTTTGTTGAATTGATTAGATAATTCTATTTATATAATATATTCACTGTTGTATTTCTATTATCATTATGATTATCAATTCCGTGTGCAGCTCAACTCTTATTTTTCTTTTTTCATCTTGAGACGAGAATTTGTTCCTCTTTTTTTTCCCCGCTGTTATCACACGAAAATTGTTCTCAAAACAATCTGTGTATATCTATAAACACACACACACATATACATACACACAGGTTATTTATTAACAGAACGCACTACTTGACCGCTTTCTATAAATAATAGTTCATCAATCCTATATATATATATTATTTATTGTTTTATCTTTGGTTTGTTCCTTTTAGAAAAAAAGAAGTGGTGCCAATTATCGTGATGATATCTTTTGGTTAGCCTTCTACACTTGTTTTTCTTTTTTTTTTAAAAAAAAACAACAACAACAGCCGAACCCCTTTACACTACTGCATATTTTGTAATTATCTAAATTGCTTATACACATACATATATATATTATTTTAAAGAATTTCCAATGAACTTCCTATTATGTTGTACAGTTTCTTGATCAGAATATCCCTTTTTTTTTTCTTTCTTTCTAAAGATGAGTAAATGTGTTTTCATACTGAATGAATACATGTGTATATCAATTGTGATATACCCTTGTTATATATACATATTTAAAGGATTTATTATTATTATTCTTATTGTTATAGTCCTGTTTCTTTTGTCCAAATATGTCTATTTTTTAAATGTTTATATTCCCTTGTTTTTTTTTCCCATGTTTCTTTTCTCCGTCTCTCCAACTTTTCTCTATATGTAGCCCCTTCAATCTTCCTATTCTAATTTATTGCTTAAATTTCCACACGATACACCAAGGTTGTACAATTTGGGGTTGTAATAATGACGGTAAGCCTGATGACGACGACGATGATGATGATGATTACGAGAACAATAATCTTAGTGCATTTCAATGTGATTTTGATCAAACTCTTTTTTTTAGTGCCTACTCAAGTGTTTGCGTATTTTTTTTGTATGTGTCTTGGTTACGTTAGTATTATTTATGCATTTGTATGCGTAGTTATCATTCGAAATCTGTGCATAGTGGGTTATAAAAGAACTTACGAGTATACCATTCCCGTGATAGTTAGTTTATCATAAATTAAGTTATCAAGTAATACCGGAGCTTATCTGTAAATTAACAGTAGGATTGATTATTTCTAACATTTAGGTATTACGCCGTAAAGGACTGCAACTTATGTTCAAAACTTTCAAGCTACACAATTCTCTTAATCAAATTACCAACCATTAATTGCGAATATTGTAGTCAGTGACTTCATGTCATATTTAACAAGATTGAAATCTAAGAAATAATCATATCAATAACAGTTGAGTAGCACTACGGAGTTAATGAGTACTAACTTCTGTTGTCACTTATACTACGTTTTAAGCTTCGCAGGTGTTGTTGACTCATATATAACATAATGTATCCAATACATTCTAGTCTAGCTCTATTGAGATTGCCTTACATGTGTATTTCATTGTTTCAATAATTAGATTCGAGCTAAAGCAGATGATTTCTTCAATAAGTCTTTTCCTCATTCATTTTACTGTTCCGGTACTCAGCTTAATAGATTTGATTTGTTATTATTTTTGGGCTGATTGGCTGAATTAAGAGATTGTTTGTCTTACTCTAGATAACTTTATACGTGTCAGCAAAAAATATTCTTAGATTCATGATAATGTCTCTTAGACTAATTGTCTCAACTCATGTTTATTGCTTTAGTCCGTGGTATCACCAGTAAGCCATAATGACAATATGAGAACGTCTATTAATGTTTATGTATTCGTCAATGTAATTGGTTAGTAATATATGGCGTGTCAAATAATCTTTTTGTCAATTCAAGTAATTATATAGGACCCTAAGACTGTACAGATGCCGTTTTACGATTTAACCTAATGGGATTTAAAGGGAACTAATACCTCGGGTGACGTTCGCTACAAATATAATAGTTCATTAGGGTTACTAAACTCCCGTTGGTAGATTTTTGTCACAGAGTAGCATCAGTTATCATACCGTAGGAAAATGTCATAATACGAAACAGTAGTAAGCAATTACATCGCTAACAATCGAGCTCAGGACTTTTGAATTGATATTTTAATGTCTCACTATTTCACCACTTCCAACGAATTCACTTTAATTCGAAATATTGGTCACTAGTTCAGGATGATACATACGTTTCGCTAGCATATCTTTATATACGTGGACGTTGGTCTCATTTAAAAGCCATTACTGTGTATGATTTTACCACATCAAAATCTTAATATAGCATTTACTCAATAGCTTTTTCTGTTATGAAAGATAGCAGTTTGCACGTATTTACCACAATTTGTTCCCAATTGGTGTACAATTGATAGCTCGGGAGCAGTTGTTTCATAGTTCTGCTGCGTTCCTCAATGGTATTCAAGCACAGCTCCGGGAGGGGGGACCCTTGACTCGTGTTTCGCAATAAAGCTTAACCATTAAAACTACTAGTTTGGAGTTTAATAACAATATCGGTTATTAATCGGTATTCATAATTGTCATAAGCTCACTTAAACCAGTTAACGCTAATAAAGACAACATTTTACACAAACAAAATGATTAAATAAATACTGCATGTATTATGTGAAATAAACCTAGATTTTTTATAAGCGAAGATGTATGGTGGCTAGCAGTGAAATCCAGGACGCGCCTTTCGTCCTATTTGGGACTCGTCAGCTGTATGTACGTATATCCTAAATAACAATGGGAAGGTACAAACAAACAATACTAATTGAAAACATTACACCGAGAAATGGGGACACATGAGAAAAATCAACAAAAATTGGATAAAACTGGAAAGGAAGGCACAGGACAGAGTGAGTTGGAGAATGTTGGTCAGCGGCTTATGCTCCATCGGGAGTAACAGGAGTAAATAAGTAAGTGTTTAAAAACTCACAAAGATAGACCAAACAGATTATTTTTTGAATTGGTTAAATTCTGAATTTCGCATAGTGATAATAATTAAGCAACACATCACAAACTATGTCTTAATGTTGGATCAGTGTAACAATCAAAGTAGTGTGGTTCAATGATAAAAGTGTTCCACTTTCAATCGACAAATCGATTGTTGATCATTCAGAATGCAAGAAACTCGTATATTCTCGAAATTATCTGCTACATTCAAATACTTCCTTTTCTTATCTTAATCAAGACTAATTCCTTGAACACTTATGTATCAATCGTAATTATGTCACGCACTGATTTATTCTTTCTTTTCACCTCAATATAATAGAGATGGACAGACAAAGTGATTCATTGTCTTTTTTTGTTGTTGTTGGGCGGTTACTACTATTGGAAAAGGATGAAACCATTAAAATTGAATATTGATAAATTATTTAATTGCAAGACTTTTTTTTTTAATAATCATGTTGATTGTTGCATAGGTATTAACAATTTTTGTTGGATATATATAAAAATGTTTAAAAATTACTGTAATATTAACGTTCGTAAATCGATAAGTAATGGAACGATATGTATGAATATATTCCAAAAGTATTTTGTAAGCAATAATGAATAGTGGCTAGCAGTGGAATCCAGGACGCGCGTTTCGTCCCACTTGGGACTCGTCAGCTGGGTGTACCTGAATACCGGAGTTGGTGTTCACCCTGGGACTCGAACCCAGTACCACTCGCTTCAAACGCCATCACGTTATCCACTCAGCTACTGAGTCCTGATAGTCACTTGCTTTTGAATGAGGTGAAGTTCAAATTCACTTGCTATTGTTTTGCTTGTATCTTCCCATTGAGGTTCTCCTTCCAGGAGGTCCACTTCTCCTTCCAGGAGGTCCACTTATCGACTTAGAATATGCAGATGACATAGTCCTGTTTGGTGAAGACGCTGACAAAATGCAGAGTCTTCTGGTAGCACTAAGCAACAATGCCAGAATGTTTGGGATGCGCTTCTCTCCCTCTAAATGCAAGTTGTTGCTTCAGGACTGGTCTACGTCAACACCTGAACTAAGGATAGGGAGTGAAGTAGTCGAACGTGTTGACAACTTCACTTATCTTGGAAGTCTGATCAGCCCTAATGGGTTGGTGTCTGACGAAATCTCAGCACGGATTCGTAAAGCTCGTTTGGCTTTTGCCAACTTACGTCACCTATGGCGGAGGCGAGATATCAGTCTATCAATAAAAGGACGAGTATACTGCGCGGCTGTCCGTTCTGTTTTAATTTACGGCAGCGAAACATGGCCCTTAAGAGTAGAAGACACCCGTAAGCTACTAGTATTTGACCACAGATGCCTTAGAAATATTGCTGGCATCTGCTGGGATCACCGGGTAAGTAATAGTGAGGTTAGACGTAGGGTATTAGGGAATGATGGTAAATCAGTTGATGAGGTTATGAATCTTCATCGACTGAGATGGTTGGGCCACGTATTACGTATGCCTGAACACCGATTACCGCGACGTGCAATGCTAACCGGTGTAGGGGATGGTTGGAAGAAAGTTAGGGGCGGCCAAACCAAAACGTGGCATCAGTGCTTGAAGTCACTAACCTCTAGTCTGAGCCATGTTGGTAGATGCAGACTACTTGGTTGGGGTCCGCGTGACTTTCGTAACCGATGGTTGGAGACTCTTGGTGACATGGCTCAGAATCGATCACAATGGCGTAGGTGTATACACTCCCTGTCTTCCCTTAAACTAAGAGATTAAAATCACTTCATATCTTTCTTTCTACTAACTAATTCTTTCTTCCTGTACTGTATCCTTATTGCAATCTTTCTCCTATATACTACCACATTTGACCTAACCACTCCTATGAATCCAGTGTTCATCTTGCTGTGCTAATGAGGTATGGCAACCTGGGCCGATGCATACATGTGCCTGGTCCTACGTTGTAGCTGACTGACTGACTCCCATTGAGGTTTAAGACTGCAATTGATCAGTCTGTTATTGTCATATGTGCATACTCTGAGATGCAGGTACGTCCAGCTGACGAGTCCCAAATAGGACGAAACGCGCGTCAAACTGGATTCCACTGCTAGGCACTATCCATCATTGATTACGAAAAGCTTGTGAATTAAGGCAATATTGAGGCATACGCACAGTATGCACATATGCTTATAACAGACTGATCAATTGCAGTCTTAAACCTCAATAGGCAGATACAAGCCAAACAATACCAAGTGTATTCCAAAAGTAATTTTATCATTTATTAAGACTTGCGGGACATAGGTTTTATATTCGTTCGTATTATTTCAACAATTTATACTGGTTATATTTAGATAAATGACTTCCAGGCGTTTGTTGAATCTACACATCTTTTGATTTTAACCAATTTTTTGGTATAGTACTATTTTTATTGTGATGATTCCTTGTCTAAATGGAAATCTACGTTTAGGTTTTCATAATAATATGATCGATCGGATGTTCTGTAGTGTGGTCTGGTGAAATTCATGTAAACTTGTGTATGCGTTTGTATGGATAATATAATGCCACCTACAACTATTTTGTTGAATGCATATAAATCTACAAATCTGTCAACATTGTCTTTCCTTTCTCCCAGTCCATGTCATCGCATGATATTTTCATACCTAGTATTGTCCATTCCGACTTTGGCGTTTATGTCTCCCATCTGGATTGTCAGGTGCTTTCCTGAGCACTTCTCTGCGATCGACTGCAACCTCTCATAAGACTAATCTTGATCATCTTTACTGTTATCGGTGGGTGCATAGCACTGTATAACGTTCCTCCTTATTTGTTTTGATGGTTGCTGTGCTAATGCATTGTGGTAACTTTGACCGATGTATATGTGTGCCTGGTCCTACGTTGTAACTGACTTACTGTCTGAGACTGATCTTAAAACGGTGATAGATAAACGAGCTTTCTTTTTAATAAATTCTCTTCAAGTTTCACAATTATTTATCCATGAATATGCTAAAGTTGGAAACCTAAAAGTTATTGAAACGGGATCCAGTGGTGTACAGATACCCATCGAAAATAGTGGAGAATAATCACATAAATGTCGTAAATCCTCAGTAATATGGAATCCTAATTTAAGAGGAAATATCCACCAAGTATTCCAATGACTGTTGGTTAATTCATAGTATCAATAATATTATATATGCTCCAAGAATTCTACTGATTGTATACACAGAAATTTTTGTTTATCATATTACTTACACTTTAAAAATACCATTGAAATTCAACAATTAAATCACTTAATTAGAATTAACCGATACAAAGTGCAAATTTATGTATTCATTCTAGCACTAACAGAACTAGTATAATATATATATGCATTATGTGCACTCTTCATCATTCAATTTCTCAATCAGAAAATATAATGAAGAAAGACTAATATATACATAGATAGTAGTATAGTAATAGTAGAATGTATAGATGGTAAGACTGACAATGTATATAAATAATTTATCATGTACTGAAACAGTATAAATCATTGATCGATTGTTTTAGGCGATTAAAATTCAGAATAGAATAACTTGGTAAACTTACCTAATTCTTTACTCGTGTTACTCCCAATGGCGTATAGGCCATCGACCAACTCGATGTTTCCTCAGAAAGCCCTATCTTCTAAAAACTCTTTAAGTAGTGCTTACAGGTAAGAGACATATTAGGGGTGATAAATAGCTGAATGGTTGTGACTTAAATAAGTCTTTTATATATCAGTCGTTTGATGCCATCCTTCCTATACCCACAGGTTCGATGAATAATTGTATTCGAATTTTTACTGAAAGTTATGTCCGGAAATGTCTTCAATCACTTAAGTCGTCCTAAGGTTTGAGATTTGACGAAATCCCGAACCTGTTATTCATTCACGAGCATCTTTAACAAATCCTTTATAACTAATCTCACGCCGAAAATGTGAAGAAGGAGAAAGATAATCCCAATACCAAAGAAAGTATCTGATTATAAAAATGTGAAATTTAGACCCATAGCAGTAACTTCACCTTTTCTCGAACAACGGAAATATTGTTGATAATCCCACTTTAACCCCTTCTAAAAAAGCACATTGATCCAAGACAGTTTGCTTATAAATGCGAAGTAAGCACCTTAGACGTTGCTGTTGTCCTGTACCATAGTATAGCGTTCAGTTTCGAAAAGGGTAAGAACTATGTTGTATGCACATTTCTGAAATGTACTTCTGCTTTTGATTAGATCCTAAGACAACTTTTACTTAACAAGTTAATTAGAGTCAACACTGACTGCTGGATAACCGATTGGCTGTGTTCCTACCTCTGTGGAAGGAGACAGTACACTGTGTTTGGAAGAAAGTGTTCAAATTCTCTACCTTTTCTTTTCTCTTTTTTTCTGCATGATCTGTCATCTTCCACAGAAAACACTTTTATAAATATGTGGATGATCTCACTGTATGTATGACGATTTCTACTTATTTACATCCCATAGAAATGAATGAGTTCTTCACTCGTATTGAATAGTGGTCTGCTGTTAACAGTCCCACACATAATTCGTCTAAATGTCAAATTGTTAAGTTTAGCCTGAAACATGAACAGCATTCAAAAATCCGATTGGAGTCCTGTAAAGCTTATACTGTTGGAGATTCTTTAATGTCATTTATCTTGTTGTAAGATTTCCACTGATCTCTCGATCTTCTTATGTTTTAGTGTTATCGAAGAAAGTTTACCGTTTGAATTACTATATACAGAAGCTGTATGCTTTAAGGATTACTCGACATTTACTCTTAAAATTTGATAATTCTTGCGTATTACCTATTATTCTTTACTGTTCTTGATTATTCTCTTCCGGACTTTTGAGAGAAGACTTTGATGTATTGTGGAGAGTGCTGAAAGTCGATAGCAGAGAGTATGGTGAATTGTTTCATGTTATTAATAATAATATGATTGTAGATAAGCATTTAAATTCTTGCAAATACCTATCAGGTGTTATCTTATCGGATACTAACCATCCATTTTATCCATATCTTTCTCCTTGTATATCTATCTTTTATTAGAACGAGACATCAATACATTAGAATCCATGTATGTAAGCAAAGTTATAAGAATCCTCTAACACCTTACCTTGCAAATATACTCTGTGACGAACAAGTTGTTAGAGTTGACCTAATCAATAACTTGTATTCCTAAACATGTTTCTAATGAATATGTTATAGAGACTCAAATATTTCATTCAATTTCAAATTGTTTATCTACTTAGTTTATATTATATCGGTATGTTTAAATTATTCTGTTCTGTTTTTCGTAAAACAAACTTGTCGAAATACTTTATGCTGAAAATTCTATATTGATAGTATTAATAATAATCATAACCCCCTTCCATATGGGGTAACAGACGTTAGTATGTGTTAGGATAGTCGGAAAAATATACCAATAATTATCGTGTTAAGTCTATGGTGTCCTTGGACCTTAAATGTACATTTCTTATTGGTCGATGTTTATTTCACTTGTTAAATATTTTGTAAATGTTGTTCTCTATTTTATGGTACGATGTGGTATGCTTGATTGGTATATAAACAAAGTATGTCTGAAATACAACGATTCATATCTCAGAGGCTGTGACTTGTGTTCTAGACTCAACTGGCTGGGACGGACTGCGAAGAAGGGCCAATCAGGGCACTAGGTCGTCCGTACGTGTTTTCCGTGTTACTGTGATCGATCAATAAATACGCTGCTTATCAAAACCTGCAGTCTCACACGTTACAACAGTATGTAACTAACTAACTAACTAAATATATTAGAAATAAAAGCTTAAATGGTGTTATTTTAATGAAAAGCTATCAAGTTCTAACAATTTTTACGTGTATTTACAAGTTCTATTGTTTCTATGAAACTGGTTGTAATAGACTGTATAATCACGTAAGAGCATGTTTGGCTTGCTAAACATCATCTATAATAGTTGAGTAAAAGATAAGATTAAACAGTGATAAATTCTTTTCTTAAATGATATTACATACTGTATTGATGAAAAGGTAGCTTTTATAATTATACATTATATGGTAAGCCAATCAGAAGTAACTAAATGAGAAGGTCACTTCATGACAAGCTGAACTGACCTGAAGGACAAATGCATATTATTGGTTAAGAAGTAGATTGATTTTCTAAGGGGTAGTATATATATATATATATATATATATATATATATATATATATATATATATATATATATATATATTTGTGCATATTATTCGGTAACTCAGCATACTTTCTCTTCCGCTCTTGTGTTTTGACTCAAACAGTTAGGTTGGGGTGGATTAGTATATATTACGTCGTGTATCTTTATCAAATATCGGACATCGCCCATCATAACGATACATCTCATCCCTTCCAGTCTATTCTATGAAGAGCGAATGAATGTAAGCTTTTCTAACATTTATTCGAGGATATTATTGAAGAATGATTAGAATATTGTGAAATGAAAGCGTGAGTAGTATTACCATTAAATGCTAGATATTATCTAAAAATGGTATTTGATGAGTAGAATTATCGTTATATAAGCTTATATGAGATTCAAAATCTCACTACCTGTTTTGATGGTTAAAAAATTTATCACTGAGCTATCCAAGTTATCACTGATCTGTAGGACTGATATATTTACATCAATCCATCACTAAGTAGTAACCAGTGTGATATTTAATCGAATTCTATTGATTAGGTTTTAAAAATAAGATAAATTAGGCTGCTAAACCACTTTTACTAGATAACATGTTATCTATGATCATATGATACTAATCATTCCCACTACCTAATTGAATGATTAAAAAGAACCCTTTAAATGAATTGATATTAATACATAGTACAATTGGTTAGAAAATTAGTTTGCTGTAATGTGAATGTAACATATTTATAGAATGCTAATACAATAATAACTATGGTATAATATCACTTAAGATATTGTGAATAGTAGGAGATGAGTTATTCAGGTCACTCATATAAATGATGAAATTAAGCTCTAATGATTAAGCTTAATTTGTTCATCATCATCAACATCATTTAAATTAATGCTTAGTTTTTATAAAGATTTGATTAAACGTATATTGATTTTAATAGTTGAGATCGTGAGTCAATTATAGTTAGACCATTATGGAAAACCTGGAAACACTAGACAACTGTTTCATCCAATTATGGGACTCCTCATCAATACGCATTCATGATCGAACCTCATGAGATTCTAACCCAGTTCCTAACAGGCTCGTGCGTGAACGCTTAATCTCTAGACCATTGAGCCGGTTAGTGAGTGACACATCCATTATTATCTTCAGTGAGTTACTATCTCACTATATTGATTTGAAATTATAGTCTATAGTCATGTTAGACAATTTTCTTTACTGTTCCTTAATATTTTATCCCATAGACGTTTTATTTATTTTTTTCTCATATAAATTTAGTTTTATCAGTTATATTTTCAACCACCACTCCCCCACAATGTTGCATAACATACATTTGTTTTCGTTCTTCCTTTAAATCGATATACATCAATGTACGGATTTGCTTGAAACCCATAGAACATTTAATTATGTATATATATTTATACTACTGAAATTGTAACAGTATTATGAGGAAAGTAACTAAATGTTTTGAAATAAAACGTTCCTATTTTGTTATTGAATAAGATAAAGTAAACGAATTCAAACATGAAATATTTCATTTATAATAAGATGACTAATTTTAAACGACTTGTGAGGGATAGTTTTATATCTTACTAAGTTAAAACATTTTCTTTTCACTTATTCGTTTGTAATATTATCGGGATCAAGAACCGACCTAATGTAGATCAGAGTAGAAAAGGAGGAAGTTGTGAGTGAATGTTTTGATTCAGTGTGTAACTTTGATTATAGGTGTTTTCGATGCATAGATCGTATAGCCTGGGATCAACGAGTAAGTAGTGCAGTTGTTAGGAAACGGGCACTAAGTAAGGATAGAAAATCAATTGATGAAGTAGTGGAAAGAAATCAGTTGAGGTGGATGGTATATGTATTATGTATGTCCAACTGCCGATGAACCCGACGAGCGAAGTTTTATAGTGTAGAAGTAGGTTGGCAAAAAGCTAGAGGGGCGGCCAGAACAACATATGACATAAATCCAAGAAGTCACTGACAAATGGACCGAGCTATTTTGGTAGGTGTAGACTATCTGGTTCGGATAAACGAGACGATAGCAACCGATGTTTAGAGACCTTGAGTGACATGGCTCAAAATTGTTTGGAATGGCGCAGGTGCATCCACTCTTTGTGTTCTCTCAAATTCTAATCTTTTTAATTCTTCATGTGGATGTTCTTCTACTTTCAAATATATTTCATTGGATTATACTCTGTTTAGAAGCATTCCAGAATCTTAGAGCAGCTCAAGGACATTTAAAATATTATAAAAACCCTGTATTTTCTGTATTGGAATGAACCTTGGAGTAAAGTACTTCTCGCATACTTTGCGTCTTCTCTCTCGTTGTTCAGGTCGCTGTATAGTTCTAGCTTGGATGTTACAGAATAACTTGGGAAACGAATTTAGCGTTCAATTTGCAAAACTTATCATTTTGTAAACAAAACCCGTCGAAATACTTTGTGCTGAGAATTCTATATTATACCAAAGTATAATATTGAATAGAGCTATTGATAATAATAATAATAATGTGTGGAGTTTTTACTTATGTTGATAGTCATAATTAGTATGTAACACTAATCAGATGTGGAATGTCCGAGAGCAGAAGATTGAAAAGATCGAATTGAAACAAAAGAGGAATGTAATCTGAGATTAATTTTAATAGCAATAGAATTGAAAGAATCATGAAGTATGTATAAGACCATTGAAGGAAGATATGTAAATAATTTATTCAATGTATGGTTTTCGTATTTCACCAAGATATTCCCCACCTGAGTTTTACGTTCACTTCACGTACACTATATGACAGTCAATAAACTTCTTTGTTCATAAATCACTTACAATATCTATATTCACTAATCATATACTTTCTAAATGAATTTCAGTCATGCTAAATTTATGTTAAATATTCTTCCTGCAAGTATTTTATTGTGTCCAATATAAACCGTGTCATAGTTTATTGACTAATTATTCTATCTGGTGACTGGCTTCAAGAGATATTTCCTGGATTTCTAATGAGGAGCAGTAACCCGTAGGGTACAACTGGGTCAGTTGTGAGATAATGACTCACCGATGACAACAGTGGATGTGTCGCTCGATTTTGTAGATTGGTTGATGTTAGACAATATAACCGTTGGATGCCGACAGGCTCAGTGGTCTGGAGGTTAAGCGTTCGCGCTCGAGACTGATAGGTTCTGGGTTTTAGTCCCACGGGACAAAATGTTGGATGCACCCCGTTGAGGAGTCCCGTGCTAAGACGAAACGGCCGTCCAGTGCTTCAAGGTTTTTGATGATGGTTTAGCTTAAACTGGCTCATAAATTTAACTAATAAAATTATTATAATATCCATAAACTCCCTCTGGAATTTTTATTTCACAGATGTGGTCTTTTTCTGACTGTAGTAACGGAGAAGATTAATTTTCATTTTAAAGCCATGAACAACCATAAACCTAATTTATTTTAACTGTATTAGTGAAAAACAATACAGGTAAGTGTATTGTAGAAGAAATTGTCAGAAAAAAATTTATATTTTATTGTATAGATCGAGTTCTCCGGTTTTCTAATTTATTTAGAACATAGGATAGTATGAAAATATGTGGCTGAAAAATGTGATTTATGGATATTGGAATATTTAAATCTTCAAAATGTTTTTATTATTTACATGAAATGATATATAATATAGCTGATTTATAAACAAATCTATTTTTGGTTACTTTTAATGCTTAACCAATTAATTTTCATTTTCTATGATCTATACTTTAAACTACTTTTATCGTAATAAAGTAGTTTAGTACGAATAACAAAATTCTTAGGAAATTTATCAATCATAAATATAATTATGGATTTATACATTTCTTAAGACATAATGTTAAGGATCATTCAACAAGTATTTATAAGTAAACCAGTTGATAAAAGTTTAACCAAGTCAAGAAACGAATAGTTCAAGTGGCAATGAATTACTGGAGTGAACATCTACTCTGGGATGTAGGTAATCCAGCTGATGAGTCCCAAATAGGATGAAACATGCGTCAAACTGGATTCCACAGCTAGCCACTATCCATCTTTGCTTACAAAGCTTTTGACTTAAGGGTATATCAAGTCAATCCCCACAAGATGCATATATACCAACATAAGACTGATCAATTGCAGTCCTAAATAACGATTAGAAGATACAAATAAAACAACACCAAGTGAATTTATAATGAATTACACTGTCTAGTTTTTTTTGCTATATGAAGGTTATGTGTGTAATATATAAATTCCAAAGGCACTGTGCATATTTTTGACCCGAAAATTGTGGATTTTGTAAAAGTTTTTTCTCTAATATAACAAGAATCTAGAGTATACATCTTGAAACTGTGTTTCAATAGATCAGGAAGACAATTTATAAGCTCAAGTTTTCAGAAGTATCTATATAGAGAAGAATGAAGTTAATTTAAGGACAAGAATTATGCAAAGTAAAACAGATTTGAGAAATTTTCTAATGATCAATTTGATTTGTGATAAAACTGACTTAAATGTTATACGAAGAGTGAGAAACATACGTACTTTCCATCTACTCATAGCAGAAAAAAAGTGATTTAGTAGGTTTTGGAACGAAGCTTTATTAGTTTCAATGATTCTGTTAACTCTGGAATATGATTGCTGATCCTAAGCGACCATTGATCTCTGTTGAAAGCATCCTTCAAAGATTAAACATATAGAGCAATGAAATCTCAAACGACGAATTGATATTTGCCAAAAGAATAGTCAGGTTTGAGACAATTGTTTGACATTTTGCAAATCAAGTATTTACTGTATAGTTCTCAGATTTTAATGAAATACATTCGATTGTTCCTACTACAATATTAGTAAAATATGATCAAAATTTAGTCTTTACTATCAGGAATAGGATAATTTAAACGGTTTTATAAATTTCAATGGTTGAGATCATGAGTCAATTGAAGTTAGATCACCATGAAAAACCTGGAAGCACTGGATGACCGTTTCGTCCTACTGTAGGACTCCTCACCAGTGCGCATCCACGATCCTCCCTCGGGAGATTCGGACCAAGAACCTATCAGTTTCAAGCGTTAGCGCTTAACCTCTAGACCACTAAGCCTGCCGGCATCCAGCGGTGTTAATGTCTAACTTCAACTAATCCATAAAATTGAGTGACACATCCATCATTGTCATTGGTGAGTCACTATCTCACAACAGACCTGGTTGAACTTCACTAGTCATTGCTTCTCACTAGAACTCCAGGATATACCTCTTGAAGCCAGTCACTAATGAGCATATGTTGATTAATATCAAAAAGAGGTTTTATAAATCAATAATAAGTTGAACAGTACAAACCTTAAACACAATTTATTTCTATCCAATAGTATTCTCAATTGATAAATGGATCTATCAAATCACTGATGTGAGTTGTTGTTGTTGTTGTTTTTCTCTTATTTTTTTATTTTTAAACTTTAGTTTATTTATTTTATTATTTTTCACAAAAATTTCAAAGAAAAACATTCACTTTCTGTATTTTTTTTCGAGTTACCAACATATTAAAATATTGTTTATGCTTATAGTTCAGATTCATTTCAATATAAAACATTTTGAGGCGTTTTAGTTAGGTAGAATGAGAAAAGTTGCATATATTTAGTCATTTACATATATATATATTAGACAGATAGATAGATAGATAGATAGATAGATAGATGTGTGGATAGATAGATAGATAGATAGATAGATGTGTGGATAGATAGATAGATAGATAGATAGATAGATAGATAGATAGATGTGTGGATAGATAGATAGATAGATAGATAGATGTGTGGATAGATAGATAGATAGATAGATAGATAGATAGATAGATGTGTGGATAGATAGATAGATAGATAGATAGATGTGTGGATAGATAGATAGATAGATGTGTGGATAGATAGATAGATAGATGTGTGGATGGATAGATAGATAGATAGATAGATGTGTGGATAGATAGATAGATAGATAGATGTGTGGATAGATAGATAGATAGATAGATAGATAGATAGATAGATAGATAGATGTGTGGATAGATAGATAGATAGATAGATAGATAGATGTGTGGATAGATAGATAGATGTGTGGATAGATAGATAGATAGATAGATAGATGTGTGGATAGATAGATAGATAGATGTGTGGATAGATAGATAGATAGATAGATGTGTGGATAGATAGATAGATAGATAGATAGATGTGTGGATAGATAGATAGATAGATAGATAGATAGATAGATAGATAGATGTGTGGATAGATAGATAGATAGATAGATGTGTGGATAGATAGATAGATAGATAGATAGATAGATAGATAGATACAATGGTATAGTTTATAATTTATTCTAGCAAGGGATATTCATTTAAATCTATGTATTGGAGTTCTCATATGAAATCATTCATCACCTCCCTTTACAATTATGAAATAAATGTATACATATTCTGTAGGATGAAAATGAGTAGGTTGGGAATTATAAAGAAGTAGTGGGACGTCATCAGTTGAGATGGATGGGACATGTATAATGTATGTCCAACTACCGACGACCCTAATGTGTGATGTTCTATGGTGTAGGAGTGGGTTGGAAGAAAGATAGGGACGGTCAAAACCAAACATGACACAGATCCATGAAGTCACTGACAAGTGGACTGAACTATGTTGGTAGATGTAGACTAACTTGGTTGGGATCCATTAGACGATAGTAATCGATGGTTAAAGATCTTGAATGACATGGCTCAAAATCGTTTGCAATGGTGCAGGTGCATACACTCTTTGTGTTCTCTCAAATTCTAATCTTCTGAATTCTTCATGTGGCTGTTTTTCTCCTTCCAACTTTATTTCACTGGATTATACTCTTTGAATGACATCTTGAATTGCTAATCTTTGCGATTACTGTTTGTTATCTTTAATACCTCTACCACTATGGTATTTGAATCGACGATTGTACTTCTGTGCTAATGTGGTTGGTAACTTGAACTGATGTATGTATGTACGTACGAAGTTCTATGTTGTTGATCACTGACTGAATGTGGGACTACTCATTCTGCATCTCGATATTCGGTCTCGGGGTGAACACAAAACCGTTAGATAGCTAATCTGGTATGCATTAGTATGCATGTCTAGCTTCAATCAGTTCACAATATTACACAAACATAGTTTAATTTCTTCAATCAATAAATATTTCACCCCCGACATCGTTGAACTCTAGTAATCACAGTTTCTCATTAGAACCCACCTCAAAGTTAATCACTAGTCAACACTATTATTATCAATATATTGTGGTTGTATAGACTGTGAAATTTCCATAGTTTACATTACGGAGTGATCTTAGTTAGATAACCTACACCACATAATCTTGAACTAATATACAAACGTCATAAGTTCTACGTTGTTTACTGACTGATTGACTCAATAAAATATATAAATTTAATTTAAAGTTTTTCACATAGTGATTGTTAAATACTAATCAATAATGTTTATCTGTCTGTTTTATTTGATGTTTCTCTTTTTTATTGTTTATTTTTATAATAAAAACTTTGGTAATTACAATCATTTGTTTCCTTAGCAATAAATATTTGCCATGGAGTTTGTTTAAAGATTTCAAAAAAAGCCCATTTAAAGAAAGTATCTTGTAGTAGGAGAAGTATAGTGAATGAGAATACTAACATGGTGGGGGGGATGACTAAATGTAAGTGAATGTATAATTATAGAGTAAGTACTTCATTTGTTAAATGTCAACCAATTATCTCAGACTTGTTTGTTTCATTCTCTGTTCTTGTTCTTTTTCCTTCGATCTTCTTCACTTTCTGCCTACAGTCATTTTACTTTCGATTGGAGTTACATACTATTTATATCTGTGGACATCAGTAGAACACATCACAGAAGTACTTCAAATAAAATGGGATTTGAATTCTTTGAATAGTAATAAGGTAATGAGATAAAATCTGACTTGATAGATAGACATTTTCAGTATAGAGGTTGTGGAGAGTATTAAGTTTTTGATTAAGATCATGAACCGATTGATGTTAGATCACTATTTTAAACCTAGAAGCACTGGACGGCCGTTTCGTCCTATTGAGAAACTCATCAGCAGTGTGCATCCACGATCCTGCTCGCGAGATTCGAACCCGGGACCTTCAGTCTAACGAGCGAACGTTTAACCTATTGGGCCATTGGTGTAAATGTCTAACATCAACCCATCCGCGAAATTGCGTAAACATTATCCATCATCAATTGGCTCATGATCTCAATCAAAAACTTAATAATCTTCACAACCCCTATACTGATATTGACCATGTGGTCACTAGTGACTAGCTTCGTGAGGGAATTCTCAGAGTTCTAGTTAGAAGTCGTAGCCAGTGAACTTAATTCGTGTCAGGTAGAGACAGGGATCTACCTCAGTACAATGGAAGATGGTCACGCAATTTTGTGGATTGGTTGAGGTTAGACATTAACACCAACGGATGCCGGTCGGGTCAGTGGTCCAGTAGGTTAACCGTTCATGCGCAAGCCTGAATGCACTGGGATCGAATCCTGTGGGCGGGATCGTAGATAGATGTTTGTTGTTTTCATAACTCATACACGTATCAAATTCAGAAGGCTAAACCTTCTTATTATCTTTGTTGATTGATTGATTTTATTCATTTGACAATGCAAATTCACTCCATAAGGAAAGAACGTTGAGTCCGAGTGTTCCTTGTATTATCCGTAGTCGTTGCACGTTTTATATCTAATTTATCAACTCCGTTGAGTCCGCAGTCTTATTTCATTCACTGAACAATATCTTAAAGATTCCAAGTTTGCTCTAGTCCTTGATCCAGTCTAATTGTTACCGTCAAGCGTTTCCTATTCACCTACAATGCCTTTTCCTGATTTCGTCCTCAACTGCATCTGTTTTGTTGTCTATTAGGGTAGGTGGGTGGTGATGGTGTCTGGTCGATGGGTCTGGAGTATGTCATGTAGACATCTATCTATAAATACATATACTCCTTTGATGATGGTTATAGTACTTCTGCAAGATTTAGCTCCGTACAACAGAACTGTCTTAACGCTTGTATGGAAGATTCTGACCTAGATGTTGGCTGACAGTTGTTTTTATTTTCAAATCTACTATAGATGTAGGAATGACACTTTTACTTCGTAAGTCCATGCCGCGATATCTGCATCAGAACCTACCTTGCTTATCGATGATGATGCTTGTGTAAGAAAGAGAAGGGATGACTTTAAGTAATAATAGTGAAATAGCAGTAAAACTGATCAGCATTCCTACAATTGAAGAACATATGGAATTCAAAACAACTGTCAACTAATATCAAAGTCACAATCTTTAATAAGAATATCAAGACAGTTAGTTCTATTATACCGAAATGAAACTTCGATAATTAATACAACCTGAATTAACAATGAACAAGTATTGATTAACAATTGTCTACACAGGATAGTCAATGCTAGTTGGTTGGATACCATCAGTAACAACCAACTGTGAGAGTGAACAAATCAGTTTCGAGCTGGAGAGGATATTAGACAAAAACATTAGAGCTGGATTGAACACACATCATAGAAATTATCAAACTACATCATGAGATAAATCTCAACATAATGTCATGAAGCGAAAAAAAAATTGTGGAATCGGAAGTAGACATAAAAAAGATGAATACCAACTGGAAATATATGAAGATGATTGTCAGTAACAGAGTTTAATAGAGAATTCTGCTGAGCGGATTATGCTCCTCTACAAAAAGTAAAAGATATAAGTAAGTAAGTAAGTAAATACGTAAGTAGGTAAGTAGGTAGGCAAGTAAGTAAGTAAGCAAGTAAGGAAGGAAGGAAGGAAGGAAGGAAGGAAACACAGCTGATAATCTTCAAATAAAACAATTAACGATATTATTATTTTCATTATTTTTTATAATCTTTAATAACTTTCATCTATTACTATAATTAAACAATGATAATTAAGCTTGAATATCATTTCGTTTACATATCACATGGATAATTAGTATTTAGAATATTTTTTCTCATTATTAAATAAAAGATTTGTCACATGTTACCGTTATGTCTGAACATAGTTTTTGTTGTCAGTGTATTATTGATTAATTTTGTTAGAAGTTACTTGTAGTAGTAGTAGTAGTAGTAGAAGTAGAAGTTGCGCCACCGTACACTAGGACAAAATGGCCGTCCAGTGCTTACAGGTTTTCCATGGTGGTCTAGCATCAATTTACTCATGATTTCAATCAGTAGTAGTAATAATAGCAGTAGTAGTATTAGTAGAAGTGGTAGAAGTAGTAGTAGTAATAGTAGTGGTAGTAGTAGTAGTAATAGTAGTAGTAGTAGTAGTAATAGTAGTAGTAGTAGTAGTAGTAGTAGTAGTGGTAATAGTAGTAGTAATAGTAGTACCAGTAGTAAGAGTAGTGCTAGTAGTAGTAGTAATAGTAGTAGTAGTAGTAGTAGTAATAGTAGTAGTAGTAGTAGTAGTAGTAGTAGTAGTAGTAGTAGTAATAGTAGTGGCAGTAGTAGTAGTAGTAAGAGTATTAGTAGTTTAAAATTAAAGGCTTTTGATTCGGTCAACTCTTAGAATTTTTAATTGTGTAGTATATATGATTAGCATTGATATTTTTATGTGTTTATATGAATCCTATAATATCTGTGTTTTTGTTGTGATAGAGAATGTATTAAAAGTTAGGTATGAGTGAAGTTTGAGGTTCGTAGTTGATAGTATAACATTTAACAGTTATCTGGAAGATTTCAAATATCTATCTATATCCACAATTGTAGTAATGTTAAAACATTCTGGACAACTAACCATATAGTTCTTCAGGAGTCCAGGAAAAACAGTAGAGAAGTGTAAGGCATGAAGTAACATATAGTAATCTATAAATTGTGTCTCTCAAATCACGTAGTTTTTATATGAAAAATTAATCAGTATTTATAAAACATGCAAAGATCATATGAAATCCATTGGGGTTTCCCCGCGTGGATTCGAATCCCATCCGCGTTGCCAATTGTTGTAACGTGAAAAAGGCTGCTGAGTGGAGGTTAGCGAATTATCGATCGATTCAAAGACGCGTAAGACACGTAAGAACGACCTAGGGCTCTGATTGGTCCGCTCCCCTGTCTAGCCCAGCCAGTTGAGTCCAGAACGCAAGTCTCAGCGGTATGAATTATTATATTTCAGACATACTCTATTTATATACCAATCAACCAGACCACATCGTACCATAAAATAGAAAACAACATTTGTACAATATTTGACAAGTGAAATAAACATTGACCAATAGGAAATGTCCATTTAAAGTCTAAGGACACCATTAGATTTAACAGGATAATTATTGGGATATTTTTCTGAATATCCCAACACAGTCATATTTCATATATATATATATATTTATCAGAAGGGGTTTTGTGGAGATTTTAGTAATTTCAAAAGGTGAAATCATGAGTCAATTAAAGCTAGAACACCATGGAAAACCTGAAAGCAATGGACGGCCGTTTCATCCTAGTGTGGGACTCCTCAGCAGTGCACATCTACGACCCAGCTCCACGAGCTTCGAACCTAGAACCTATCAGTCTCGCGCTCGAGCACTTAACCATTAGACCATTGAGCCGGCTGGCATCCAATGGTGTTAATGTCTAAGTTCAACCAATCCATGAAATTGCGCCACCTTACACCAATGTCTTCAGTTATCTGATATCTCACAACAGACCTGGTTGAACTCCACTGGTCACTACTTCTCACTATGACTCCAGGAAATACCTATCGAAACCAGTCACTAATGAGTATATGTTGATTAGTATCAGATACTAAACAGAATTTTATCTTATTTCCAATATTGCGTTAACTCATCGGTTTTTATGCACATTTAAAAGTTTCAATCATATCCAATAAACTAACTTTGTGCATAAACATCTATTTAAAATATTCAACTTCTCAGTATTTATGTACTTGATATTGTTATGACTTTATGGCCGCTAGTTATCACGTAATCTACTCGCCAATCAAAATACGACTTATTCGCTCTTATCCTGTGCTATACCAATGACGTTCGTTAGGTCTGATCAGCCTAGCGTCCTATTGGTCCGTTGTTCGTCTAGCCCGTCCATCTGAGTCCATAATGCCTACAACAGCCACCACTATGCGAATAGAATCATTTATTTCAGACATATTGGGTTTATATACCAAACAAACAGACCGCATCACACCACAAAATAGGAAATAACATTTATACAAGATCAAGCCAAAAAGTGGCTGTGAACATGGGAGATTGTAATCAATAAATTGAACATAACTTAAGAACATTAAATCATATCATATTAGTCTATAGGTAAAATTGAAGCTTATAATTAAAGGAATATAGATATACATAATCCAGTTACTGAATAGTTATACCATAAGAATATATAGATAATATTAGTCCATGAATAGGTCTCAGATGTTACTTGTAATTTAATCTTCACTAAGATATAACACCTCCCCCTTTTTTTTTCTCGTAGATCTGAAGTTTAGATCCTTATCTTATTATATATTCTCACATTTAAATACACACCTACACACATACACATATATATACAAACATATACATTCATTGAATTCAAGTTATATAGATCTGGTATTTAATAAATTAAATAAAAAGAAAAAAAAAGTATTTTAAAAGGTTAGTAACTTAGTTCATTAAAGATTTTTTTTAAAATTTTTTTTTAAAAGATTTCCCTTTTGACTAATTATCAAATTTAAAAATAGAAAAATTTTTTTTATTTTTATTTTGTTTCCGTAGTTTTTTTTTGAGAGAGAGAGGGGGGAGGGCGAAGGTTTTGCTTATTTTCAAAATGTAAACAATATTGTTTTATTTACTTTTTTAATTAATTAATTAATTCAATCAATAAAATTCAAATAAACAAATGAATTTTATGATTGAGAAAAATGTTTTTTTTTTCTCTGTTTTTTTTGTTGTTTTTCTTGGTAAATTCATAGAGGACTTCCTTTAAGTATATAGTGAAATTCATTAAATATCAGAAGGGATTTTGTGGAGATTTTAGAAATTTCACTGATTGAAATCATCAGTCAATTGAAGTTAGACTACTATGGGAAACCTGGAAGCACTGAACGGCCGTTTCGTCTTAGTGTATAGTGGCGCAACTTCGTGGATTGGTTGAACTTAAACATTAACACCGTTAGATGCCGGATCAGTGGTCTAATTGGTTAAGCGCTCGCACGCGGGACTGATAGGTCCTGGGTTCGAAACTCGCGGTGTAAAATCGTGGAGGAGTCCTATACTAGGACGAGACGGCCGTCCATTGCTTTCAGGTTTCCCATGGTAGTCTAGCTTCAACTGACTCATGATTTTAATCAGTGAAATTCATTAATTCACAATATTTCTTTGTCTAAATCCTTGTAGAATTAACAATTGTAGATAATGAATTAATATGGTACATTAAATATTGTAAGATATTTCATAATGATGACATAGAAAACAGTCAAAGGTGAAGAAGGAATTCAAGGCGAAACTATAGTTTATGGACGACCTTTGAGAGATACTAGACTGAACATAAGAGTGTTCACCTAATAACCAGGATTAAATGGGGGTTATAAACTTGCATGAGGAATTCGAATTATGATTTATAGTTAATGGTTAAGATTATAACTTAGATTTAGGATTTCGATCACGAACTGACATCAGCTAAAATGCCAAGACTCTATTTAACCAAATGAATGAGTGAATTTCACGCCAAAACCCGTGACTCGTAATCTTGTTCGTCCATAAATTATAATCTCGACACGTGTTACGTACGCCCGACCACCGACTGCCTCGATGTGTGATGTTTTATGGTGTAGGAATGGGTTGGAAGAAAGCTAGGGGCAAACAAATAAAAATATGACATATATTCAAGAAGTCACTGACAAGTGGACTGAACCATGTTGGTAGGTGTAGACTATCTGGTTGGGATCCATGAGACGATAGTAATCGATAGTTAGAGATCTTGAATGACATGGCTCAAAATCGTTTGCAATGGTGCAGGTTCATTCACTCTTTGTGTTCTCTCAAATTCTAATCTTTTTTCTATTCTTCATGTGGCCGTTTTTCTCCTTCTAACTTTATTTCGCTGTATTATACTCTTTGAATTACATCTTGAAATGCTAATGTTTGCGATTACTGTTTATATCTTCACTACCTCTACCACTATTGTATTCGAATCGACGATTGTACTTCTGTGCCAATGTGGTATGACAACTCGAACTGATGTACATACGTATGTTCTACATTGTTCCTGACTGACGACGATATTAATGGTGTAACAATGAAAAATAATTTGAAATTGATTATGCATTAAAAAGAAAAAAATGCTTGCCACTTCTAAATTTTCTATATTCATCTAACGAATGTCCATTTTGTGATTTCAATACAATTTAACTATCTAAACAACTCTATATTGTCCTTAGTTATGACTAGCTTCAAGAAGAAATTTCCAGAGTTCAAATGAGAAAATGTAGATGATGGATTTCAACTAGTTTAGATATGAGGAAAATTTCCACTTAAAACAAAAAATGAAGACAGAAGGTCCTGGACTCGAATCCCGCGGGGGGGGGTTCGTGGATGCGCACTGATAAGGAGTCCCATACTGGGACGAAACGGCCGTCCAGTGCTTCCAGGTTTTCGATGGTGGTCTAGCTTCAACCGACTCATGATTTCAACCTGTGAAAAATGAAGTGTTTAACAATTTTTAGCTTCTTCAACAATTGACATTACTGAATTTAAATAGAACTAGTTTCCCATGGTGATCAAGCTTATATTAACTCATGAATTTATATTACTACAATCTCCTTAAGACGCCTTTCAGATTATAATCATCATATGCTTACTAGTGATTGGTTTTAAAAGGTATTTCCTAGAGTTCTAGTAAGAAGCCGTGACCAGTGGAGTTTAACTGAGTCTGTTGTGAGATAGTAACTCACTGAAGTTAGACGTTAACACCATGGGATGCCGGTCGACTCAGTGTTCTGAAGGTTAAGCTTTCGTGCACTAGACTGATAGGTGCTTTGTTCGAATCTCACGAAGTGGGATTATGAATGCGCACTACTGAGGAGTCCTATACTAGGATGAAACGGCCTTCCAGTGTTTTCAGGTTTCCCATGGCTATCTAACTTCAACTGACTCATGAATTCAACTATTAAATCAGAAGAAATATAGTAGGTGTATATTAAATGATTGTTTATACATATCAAGATGTTAAATGTGAATGTAAACTAGTTGTTGTAAAATGTAACAGAAATTACAATAACATAAGAAATACATGTAAGTACATGTAAATCTGATTTGATAAAACAGTTGATCATGTATATCATTGTTCAAACTGATTTAGAAAAAAAAAGATTATACATCACTGTTGCTTACAAAACTTACGAAAGAATAAATATTACTTACTTAATCCTGTTACTCCTAGTGTAGGAGCATAGGCCGCTCACCAGAATTTCTTATCAAACTCTGTCATGGATAATCCTTTTCAGTTCATTCTAGTTGCTATTCATCTTTTTCATATCCGTTTTCAATTCCCAAAGCAATGTATTCATTTATCTTCCACTTTTCCTTTTCACTTCACGATTCAAAGTTAGCACTTGTGATACAGTTTGATGATTTTCTCAAAATGTGTTCTATCCACTTCCGGTGTCTTATTCCAATTTCCTCGCTAGATCGAAGCTAATTTGTTCTCTCTCACAGTTGGTTGTTACTGATGGTATCCAACCAACTGGCATTGACTATCTTGTGTAGACAATTGTTAATCAATACTTGTACATTGTTAATTCAGGTTGTATTAATTGTCGAAGTTTCATTTCGGTATAATAGAACTAACTGTCTTGATATTCATATTAAAGATTGTGACTTTGATATTAGTTGACAGTTGTTTTGAATCCCATATGTTCTTTAGTTGTAAGAGTACTTTTCTATCATTGCCGATCCTTGATTTCATATAGACATCAGATCCTCATTGTTGATCAATAATGTAGCAGAAGAATAAAAAACTTTCCACCTCTTCTTTAGCTTCTTCATAAAGTGTGATTGGATTGATACTCTCTGTGTGTTTTATTTCAAGATCTTGTATTTTTCGTGTGTATATGGAGGCCTACTAATGCAAAGGCTTCTGCTACACCGACTATCTTCCCCTCCGTTTGTGTGTATGAAAAAAAATAGAAGAGCCAGGTCATCTTCGATTAAATAGTTGATTGGATCTTTCACGTTTATGTTTTTCTTTCCATGGATTAATTTAATTAAATAGAAAATATATAAATATCCGTACAGGGTTGTGGAGATTGTCGTGTTTTGATTAAGATTATGAATCAACCAATGCTAGACTATTAGTTTCAAGAGGTAATTCTCGGAGTCCTAGCAAGAAGTCGTGACCAATGAAGCTAATCCGTGTCGGGTGTGAGGTAGTTATCTACTGAAGACAATGGAAGATGAATGCGTATTATCGTTAATTAGTCGAAGTTAGACATTAACACCATTGGATCCTGGATCAATGGTCTAGAGGTTAAGCATTTGCACACGAGGACGACGATTCCGTGTTCGAACCCACCCTGCTGGGTAGTGGGCGCGCACAGTTGAGGTGTCGCGTACTAGAATGAAACAGCCTTCCAGTACGTCGAGGTCTTCAATGGTGGTTTGACATTGACCAATTCATGATCTCATTCAAAATATATAAATTATTCTTGAATGAGTCATATTTTTCAGTTACTTTGGTTAAATTATTGATTGGATAAGGTATATACACAGATTGGATCATTGAATAACTGTGAGATCAATTTATTGAAAGTTATTGATTGACTGAACATTTGAAATGACATGTAATTTATTGTTATTATCATCGTGGATGTTGTTTAGTTAGTGATTGGTAAATAAGTTAGTCCTCTTCTGCTGTTTTATTTTCAAAATTGATTGGTCACTGGGTGGTGATCAGTGTCATGTATGTCGAATCCTTCTTATTGCGGATCGAAACCTATCGACCAAGTCGCAATGCGATCACTAATCTAAATGACTTGACATTGCGTGTACTGTCTTGTATTCCTCTCTCAATCCGCACAGCAGCCTCTTTACATTGGATAAGTAGAAGGTAGCAATGTTCCACAGTTATGTTAAATAGTTGTACCAGTAGCGATAATCGGGATTTAGTTTAAATCACAACGTCCATAAATCAATCTCGTTACAAATTAAAAATACAACTAACATGATAATATATGTACACATGATAGCCAGACATCATCAGCAACAATCTACTGTGAGCGATGACAATCCAGATTCCGGTGAAGGAAGAAATGAGGAAGAAGCACTGGAAGTGGATAGAACACACATTGAGGAAAGCACGGAACTACATCACAAGCCAAGCCCTTACATGGGGTCCTCAAATCCAAAGTGGGAGAGGAAGACCGAAGAACACATTACATCGAGAAATGGAGACAGACATAAGAAGAATGAACAATTGGATAGAACTAGAAAGGAAGATCGAGGACAGAGTGTGTTGGAGAATGCTGATAGGCGGTCTATGCTCCATTGAGAGAAACTGGCGTAAGTAACTAAGTAAGTATTATTGGAAATTTCATTAAATGTTTGACGATATTATACATATCATAAAACAATTCTGCAGGAAATATTGAGTTTACATAAGACAATAATTGGAAATATAAAATGTATTTAAGTGTTTATTTTTAAACCATCAGCAACAGTCCACTGTGGTAGAGAACAAACCAGTTTCCAACTGAACAGAAAAAGGATATGCATTGTGAAAGTCATCAAATTGTATCAAGAAGCATCCAACAACTTGGAAGCATAAAGTGAAGCGGAAATAGGATTTGTTCAGTAATGATCCATAGTTATCAAATAGCAAGTCATAATTCATAAGTGGTGTTTGTTATCTAATTATTTACAAGACATATATATATATATATATATACTTAAGGATTGGCAGTGAATGTCTTCGTCTATTGTCAATCATCCATTTCGATATGGTTGAACAGTATTATAACATAAAATGTTGTTTTTCTATGGAGTATACTATTAATAATTCATTCACACCAAAGCAAATTTAGCGGAACATAATATTATTAAGTAGATGTTCTGAAGAACTTGATTTCCAAAGATAAATTTAGATTGTGCTAAGGAGGCTTCGTATTGACATTTGTCATTCCCCAGTCCTGGCAAGAAACTCACATATTGTTCCGTTTTGATAAAAATCTTATTAAGCTTTGTTATTGTAATAATGTTGTCTATCTAAAAATATTCTTAATCTATCTAGCTAAACTCATTCCATTCTGCTGTCATTGTTGTAGTTTCAAATCTTTGAGTATCAAGTGCTTTGTGCTTTTTTCAGATGAGCTACAATAGAATAAAAGAAACCTTGTTGCATGACTTAGCTTGACTTATCCTTACCCAATTGACATTTTTATTGATATCGGATATGAGGTCACATATGAATATGGCCCGATTGAAATGTCACTACATTGAAAGCCCTTCAGATTCAGTCCGTAAATGCTTTAATGTAATTCAAGTTATTCACAATTATTTTTTTTGTTTGCTTGACTACACAGCTGTAGTTTATAGTCACGTGACTGCGTTGACATATTTTATAATAAATTCTAAATAATATGTGATAGTTTGGTGTGTGCTACTTATATTGACATAAGTAGTATATGATGTTAGTCGTGAACAGAAGGTCTGGCAGCAGAGGGACAAGAGGATCGAACAGTAAAGAATCGGAACTGAATGCACTTTGTATGAAAATGCAGGAACAATGAAGTCTGAGTCATTTTGAGACAATCGATGGACATTTTGCAAATTAAGCATTTACTTTATGATTGTTAGATTTTATGAACAAGTCCTGTAATTTTGTATCAAACACATTCGATTGTCCCCGCCGGTGTTCTGTTCACTACAATAGCAGTATTGTATGCTATGGTATTCTCGCTTCGCTACTTAATAGTTTCTATGGATAATTAATTAACGCCAATACAGACAAGTATTTCAACATCAGTTTTAACAAAGACAGTTCAGCTTTATCGAGAAAGTGATAGTCGTCACGGAAGGTGATTATTAATCTTTCTAATTGAAGTTGAAAGCAAGGAATACTTAATTCCAACTTACTAGCTCAAATGTATTGTGCTCACAAAAAGACTTAATTTTCTTCTATTAATACATAATATAGCTAGGAATACTGACCGCAGAAGATTCATATAGCTATTAAATGTTTCGTCATCTAAACATCTTCCAAGATCAAGCTCATTTTTGAAATGAAACTATGTTTTACAAACTTCCCATCTCAATAAATAACCAGTTGCTCACTTTAGATTAACACTTGAGAAAAACATCTAAAATTATAGTACAATAAGTGACACTATAATTTCTGGACGAACCAATCAGATTTATGATAACAGGTCTTGAATTTTGGCGCGAAATTAGTTCATGTATTTGAGTAAATAGCGTTCTGACAATATAGCTGATGAGTTTTCGTGATGAAAACTTCATATCTAATTCCTAACCCTAACTATCAACTGTAAATATTAGTCCTAATTCTTCACACTGGTTTATAACCTTCATTTAGTTGTAGTATGTAGGTGGGCAGTCTCAAGGTCTTTTTAGCATCGCTCAAAGATCGTCCATAAATTATAGTCTCACCGAAAAATCTTCTTATACTACTAACTAAAATTTTGATACATTTATAATTTGTAATGTTGTATCCTTAGGGAAGATCCATTATACTATAACATTCAAGGCAATACTATAATTTATGAACGAACCAATCAGATTTACAATAACAGATCTTGAATTTCAACGCGAAATTCTTTATCCATTTTGGTTAAATAGTATCTTGGCATTTTATGCTGATATCGATTCATGATGAAAACCCTAAATCCTTACACATCAACTGTAAATCCCAAATCTTATACTTCACATAAGTTTAAAACCTTCATTGGCGAGACTCTGATTTATGGACGACCTTTGAACGAAATATTAGCCGATCAGCAAACAGTATAGAGTAAAAGTATGTAATACAAAACCAAGGAAATAAAGTGGATACACTTCTTATATGTGGTTCAAAACTCGTCAAGGTTAGAAAGAGGTTCAGAGGTTCTAAAATCGTAATGCATGCAGTAGAGGAAATCATCCATACGGTTACAGAATAGTCGGGCTCTGGAGTCATGCTAAAGTCTCAAATACTCTTTCGGCCTCGACCACATAGCTTCAATATTGTTTATGTGCACTCCGGTTGTTGAGTGTACAAAATGCTACTTGTGGATAACGACACGATGCACATAAGCGAGCCTATGTAGGAGTCTGTAGGCTCTCCAAACATCCGTATATATTGTAGTGCCTGGCTGCAGCCAGTGTTACTGGTGTTTTTATTATCCAGTTCGCAATAATTGTCGTAATTTGCCTTAGTTAGGAATTATATATGGAGTTTTCATCACGGAATGACATCAGCTATAATGCCAGAAATGTATTGAGCCAAATGGATGAAAGGCTTTCGCATTATAATCCGAGGTCTATTATCTTATACCTGATTGATTCGTTCACAAATTATAGTCTCACCGTTTTATTTGTTATAGCCGCTCAATTATCACGTTTTGTACAAAATTCCCTGTGAACCGATCGTACGTTAGCATTAAGCACTAAAGTTGGCGCCGTAACCTTGAAATCTCTGAAACGCTTCTGATTGTCTCGTCCATAAACTAGAGTCTCTCCCCTTCATTTAGTTGTAGTATTGTAGGTGAACATTCTCAAGATCACTTCAACATTATTCAAAGATCGTTCACATACATTTAAAGTTTCATTGAATTCAACTAAAATTCTTTGAAAAAAAAAAAGTAAAAAGACAATTAATCATAGAAAGTAATTTTAAACTTGAATTGGTTTGTTTATTCCCCCCCCCCCAAAAAAAATTTACCAAAAACACAAATGGATAAAATACTTTTAGAAGTTCTAATCTTCCAAACCTATTTTGAATGTCATAACTAAATAAAGAGAAGTAAAGAATATTAAGAATCGAACATATTTAGGTTTCTTATTATTTCAATTCGATAGATACTGTATGAAAGTTATTTAGTATTATCTATTTTAACTATAATTAATCATGTTCCATGGTAGATTGTATAGAAACTAAATTGTGACTTTTTATTTTACCATAAAATTAATAGAACTATCTTGATTAGGAATAGTTGATGTTTAATGGTTTAGTTAGAATCATCTAGTGTGTTAAGTTGTGTTAGGCTTTATCATTATTGTTGTGAACGAGGAATTAAGAAGCCCAGACAATTACGAAAGCTATTTTCTTGGGATGTTATTGCATTTCATTCAAACCCTATAAAACACTTATATTTATTTTTGTCCCTATTTTATTCTACATAACACGAGCTTTCGTTCTATGTATCATTCACTAGCATACATTTTTTTGTTCCGAAAATATTGTAATTTAAACATAATATTTTGCACTTTATTTTCTACCCTAATTCCCTGTTTCGGGCATAACTGTATTTTTCCAAATTATCCTACGTCGTGGTCAAGATATTCACTTATTTATTCATGTACATTTTTGTGCTAATCCGAATTCAGAGAATCCAGAGTTCAGTGTTTCAACTGTCTTGTTTTCTTTCACTTGCGTGCTTGCCAACCAATCACGTTCTAGAATAGTTGTCTCTGTACCCCATCTCGAACTCACGCGTATTAGACTCAAGGTTAAGCCGCTCAGCCTAACGCGTCAAGGTCATAATTTAGACTAGACAGATCAAGGCCAAGTCATAACAAGTATCACGGGGTAAAAGCGGCTCAAGGTCATAACAATTATTATTATTATTATTGGTTGGTTGGCACTATATACATAGAATTCTCAGGGTAAAGTATTTCAACAAATGCTCTGTTACAGTCGAGATTGGGGAGAGTCTGCTCACCCTCTCAAAATGCTCTCATATAGCCACGCGTATATAGCCTCTGCCAGGGAAGTCCTACTCATTGCCTTCTCAAGGCCACGGTGTTGTTTACGAAATTGAGTGGACAGAAAGCGAATGTCCGGCGCTTTAACCGAGCTTGTGGGTATGGGGGTTCACCCAAGGGAGTTAGGAAACCCTAATTCCAAATCAATGGTGCACATGGGATCCAGTATCTTGAGGGAACAAGTGGAGTATGAACCAATCATTGGTCACCGGCTACCATCGGACTGCATCTCCTCACGATGCTCCACTGCCTTATGGATCAGACCTTCAGGTCGAAGGCTCCAAGTGTAGCTCCCTAAGAAAACCACCTGCTTCTGTTTGGGCACCCGGGCAGTATTACAGATCTCACACAAATCAAATGAGATTTGTGTGGTGCATATATATTTGGTGCCTCCTTATACCAATGTCTATGTGCTCAAATAAATAAATAAATAAAATCTCTTATTTCTTGATCGATCTTGATGATAAATATTGAGCAGTCACCACTGGTATGTTAGCAGATCAAGAATCGACATGTAAAATAATGTATATTCTTTCAATGCATACTGCTGTCAGTAACCATGATGTTACTGATTCAGCTCTTTTGTAACTTGTACAGTGAAATGTCGTAAATTTTTCACAAATGCACTTGAATAGATTACACAACTAATAGGCATAATGATATGTCAAAACAAATAAGAAAATAGATAACTTGTTGAAATATCCAGATGTCCGAAACCCGTAGCCGAGATATTCAAAAAGGCTACCTTGTTTGAAAATCATAGTTTCATATTGCTTGTAGTTAGATAATTACCGGTATTCTTATCAGTAGATTATAGCGGAAGCGCTTTTTCAACATTATAAACTTATATTCAAATCACATTTTAGTGTTATCAAGAGGCTGCTATTTTATCCTTTGACTTGAAGAAATCGAAATTTTTTCTCATTAAATTTTCGATAGTTTACTTTTCGTAGTTAAGGTGACTACAAATTGGTAAGATATAGATTTTGGAAGTACAGAAATTTTGGTCAAATTTCTTAAGAATTTCATACAGTTAATCCCTTTTGTGAATTCGAGTGAATCCAGAATAGATATTCATAAGCTACTAGTATTTCACCACAGATGCCTTAGAAATATTAGTTGCATCTGCTGGGATCACCGGGTAAGTAATAGTGAGGTTAGACACAGGGTATTAGGGAATAATGGTAAATCGGTTGATGAGGTTGTGAATATTCATCGACTAATATGGTTGGGCCACGTGTTACATATGCCTGAACACTGATTATCACGACGCGCAATGTTGATTAGTGTTGAGGATGGTTGGAAGAAAGTGAGGGATTGCCAAACCAAAAAGTGGCATCAGTTCTTGAAGTCAGTAACTTCTGGTCTGAGCCATGTTGGTAGATACAGACTGCTTGGTTGGGTTCCGCATGACTATCGTAACCAACGGTTGGAGACTGGGTGACATGGCTTAGAATCGATCACAATGGCGTAGGTGCATACACTCTTTGTCCTCCCTTAAACTGTGAGATTAAAATTCCTCTATTTTTCTCTCTATCAACTAATTCTTTTTTCCTGTACTATGTCCTTATATGCAATCTTTCTTTTATATATTACCACCATTGAATTAACTACTTCTAAGAATCTGATGTTGATCTTGTTGTGTTAATGCGGTATGGCAACTTGGACCAATGCACATTTGTGCCTGGTCCTACGTTGTAGCTGACTGTCTGATTGACTGACTGACTGAGAACAGTAATTGAAGTAAATTATATGAATTCGTTTTAGTTGGTCGTTACTCCTTTTGTGGCCCTGAATCTGAAACCAATTAGATTGTTGTCAAAATATACATCATGGCAATCCTCGTATATAATTATCGACGTAATTCACGTTAGTAAATAACGGAATTAAAATACGTCGAATACGAGAAAGGATTTCGAAGCGAAGTGAAGTGAAGGACGGCGGAGAACGCGTGTGAGCCAACTCCATTTAATCAAGCGTTCATCAATATTTATAATCACATAAAAATAAGTTACAGAATGTGATGAATAGGATATAAGGTGTACACATATGCGCTCATATAACGAGTCAAGGTTGATAAGTCAATAACTAACAAGGTTAAAATGTGACTCCAGAAGAACGGATAAATTGGCCTGTTCAGAAGCTAGAATAAGGTGGTATATAGGCTTAACATAGTAACCAACACTGAGCCCCCTAGTTACTTACGACCATTCTTTTATAACATAATATTAGAATTCTTTTCAACCATCAATATCCATCGATTAATGATTGTAAATGAGGTAACACTGATAATTAATTCATTTCAACTTGAGACGCGTCAACTATCTATGTCTATCATAATTTTCTTATTATCAATGTTGAAAACAGTCAGTAACATTTGAAATTCTTGGTTACCTGTTACTTAAATTACAGAAGTGACAGACTAGGAAAAAATATAATTTGGTTTAGTATTGTCCCGAATATTTCTTCATTTGACGCCATTTAAACTACCTTACACAACCACCCTGATAATTGATTTTTTGGATAAAAAAACATTTCAAAAGTAAAGATAGTGTAATTTATCTATTTCTTAGGTTTAATTGTTCTTATCAAATTATTTAATATTCACTGAAGAGAATGGTAGACATGTGGCTCAATTTCGTGGATTGGTTGAAGTTGGACATTAACACCATTGGATTTCGGCAGGTTCAGTGGTTTATTGGTTAAGCGTTCGCGCACGAGATTGATAAGTCTTAGGTTCAAATCCTGCAGCGTGGAATTGTGGATTCGTACCGCTGAGGAGTTCAACTATACAACAAGACGGCCCGTCTAGTGTTTCCAGGTTTTCCATGGTGATCTAGCTTCCATTGACTCATAATACCAACTACTGATCTTACAATAATATCTACAAAAATCCCTTCTGATATTCATCAACATGCGCTCACTAGTGACTGGCTTCAAGAGGTATTTCCTGAAGTTCAACAGCGTCTGTTGTCAGATACTGATTCACCAATGACAATGGTAGACATATGGCTCGATTTCATGGATTATTTGAAATTGGACAATATAACCATCTTGTGCCAGCTGACTCAGTGGTCTAGAGATTAAGCATTCGCACACGAGATCGATAAGTTCTAAGTTCAAATCCTGTAGAGTGAAATTTTAGATGCATACTACTGAGAAGTCCAACAATAAGAAGAAACAGTCATCCAGTATTTCTAAGTACTCTAACTTCAATTGATTCATAAATTTAACTATTAAAATTATTAAATATTCTTTGAAATTACTATAATATCCATAAAAATCATCTGATATTAATCAACATATGCTCATTAGTGACTGGCTTCACGAGGTATATCCTGGAGTTCTAGTGAGAAGTAGTGACCAGTGAAGTTCAACCAGGTCTGTTGTGAGATAATAACTCACTAATAGCAATGGTGGATGTGTCACTCGATTTTGTGGATTGGTTGAACTTAGACATTGACACCGCTGTATGCAGGCAGGCTCAGTGGTCTAAAGGTTAAGTGCTCACGTTTGAGACTGATAGGTTCTGGATCCGAATCTCCCGAGGCGTGATCGTGGATGCACACTGGTGAGGAGTCCCACAATAGAACGAAACAGCTGTCCGGTGCTTCTAGGTTTTCCATGATGGTCTAACTTCAATTGACTCATGATCTTAACCATTGAAAATATTTGACTAACAAAAAAAACATACAAAAAAAATCATACAAATTATATCAAGTTAACTATAGGGAAATTATAATAATAAAAGAAAGAAGCCATTTAAACTCAACGAATGTATTGAATATACTACCTTACTTGTTTGTTTGTTTATTTTGTTAATTTAAACAAAATTTGCATTAAATAAATAAATTAGCATTATTAGAAGGAATTTTGTGGAGTCTTTAATTAGGATAAAACGGTCGTTCAGTGATTCCAAGTTTTCCATGGTGATCTAGCTTCAATTGACTCATGAATTCAACTATTGAAATTAGCATTCATTAAAGGTAATGAATATTATTGTATATTATTATTATTATTATGTAATGTTAATCAATTGAAATTTTGTATTCAGAATGTAGATTAGTTATGGTATATCATTATGTAGAATGTTTATTATGGTATAATTGTTCAGTTATTATTATTATTACCTTTGTTCAATATTACATTACAATGTAGAATACTCAATACAAACTATTTCAACAGATTTCCGTTTTATACTTTTCAGTCGATCAGGACAATGACTATTGAGTGATCGTTAGTTAGAAGTTCATAGTTCAGTCAATCAATATCTACATAATGTATATTCTTTTCAATGTATATTGTCAGCAACTACAATATGTCTGATTGGACTTTTTTGTAACTTGTATAATAAAAGGTTGTACACTTTTCAGAAACGTATCTGAATAGGTTATGCGATTAATAGATGTAATGATGTAGTTTCTAATAGTTGAGATCATGAATCAATTGAAGTAAGACAACTATGGAAAACCTGAAAGCATTGGACAGCCGTTTCATCCTATTTTGGGACTCCTTAACAGTGAGCATCCACGGCTATTTGAAGTTAGACATTAACACTGTTGGATGTCAGCCGGCTCAGAGATCTACTGGTTAAGCGCTCGTTCGCGAGACTTATAGGTTCTAGATCCCAATCACGAGGGGTAGGTTCGTGTATGCGCACTGTTGAGGATTTCCATACTAAGACAAAACAACCGTTCAGTGCTTCCAGATTTTCCATGGTGGTCCAACTTCAATTGAATCATGATCACGACTATTCAAATTATTACAATCTCAAAAAAAATTAGTTAACTTGTTGAAATATTTAGATAGCAGGAACAGGTCACCCTGTTTAGTCTATTCAAAAATTTAAAGGTAATAAGATGAAAACAATGTGTTTTTTTATTGCAACTTTTTTGTGACAATCTAAAGAGATTCATCTTATATTAAAGCTGATCATAGATAGAATATACTGAATTATAGCAACTCATGCGCAATTGAGTTTGTTCACATTTAATTTGGTTAAGCTCTTTTGTTTACTTATTTAACGGATATAGCGATCATTCGTACAATAACAACTTATCTTATATCGTTGTACTTTTATGATTGTTACACTTGTATGAATATGTATGCTTGAGTATTGCTTACAGCCTACGCTTATATTCATTCTGCTAACCTTACTATTACTCGCTTAATTGATTCGATTATTCATTCATTTCACTATGTATATATACATGTACACTAATCCTATTCACTCGACTAGCTGACCCACTCATTCACCTCTCCGCTTTGTGGTTTGATCTATCTGCCAATAAACCAGTAGTTACTGCTTCTATTTGCCTTCTGATTTCAAACACCGTTGAGATTTATGTAATAACGGTTACGTGGGTGATTGGTTAGTGAAGCGCAACCACCACAGAATAAACTGTTTGATTTGAAAGATATCAAAGTTTTTACTACATAATAATAAGCACAACTATCATACAAACGAATATATATATATATATATATATATATATATATATATATATATATATATATATATATAAACTGACCTTTACCGCTACCTTGATGTGGTGGTTGGGTTTGCTTATCGCGATGAACCAATCGATCTACGGTGGCTGCAACATTCATTCCTCAAGGTCCAACCATTCCAAATAGGTGGGTTGAAGAACGGTAAGACCAAAATCAGCAAACTCAAGGTCCGAAGGTGAATTCGTACTGCTGACTGTACAGAGGTTTTTCGGCAGTAAGGTGTTTCTTTCAAACAACCAACATAATAGCGAAACTGTCTTCGCAAAAGGAGAGGTGGGGTTAGAAAAGGTCAGCGCTAAAAATGCACACCTCGCCTTATCCCACGGATATCCGTCACCGGCGGTAAGGTCTCAACCATTATGGAGCTAACACGAAAATTACTCACAAAAAGGTCGTGTGTGACCGATCTCAAGCAGTTGTCCCTTGGGCACTGCGATCACGCTCTCAGGTGTCTTAGGCCACCTCTAATCCAATTTCTTTGTCAGGCACATCTATACTAACTATTCTACGGTGTGGGCAACCAGGAATTGATAACCACGCTCATACGTTGAACAGCACTCACTATCACTGTATTCATATATATACCTAAATCTAAATTTCAACCTATGTATACTCTAGATTCCGGTTTAAAAGTATAAAGGTATAGGGTTATCCGAAGATTTTATGTTAGATCCTGTGTATTTAATTTAACATAAGTAGCTTTTTAAAATACTTCATGAAATATTCCGACATCAATCTATTCACTTTACTTATTATTGATAATAATCATTGAATATAATTCTTAAATCTATTGAATATTTTAATAATTTCTTATTATTATTTCCTGAGTTGTTTGTTTTAAGAAAACATTAACCTTATCATAAGTATCATTATTAATATCATTTAACTAAATAAATGAAACAATCTTATATGATTTACATCGATTAAAAGTACAATAAATCAGGACAGTGACAACAACAACAACAACGACAACGACGACAACATCACCACCACCACCACCACCACCACCGACAACAACAACAATAACAATAGTGATAACATATTAATTAGGGAGTTCAATTAATTGCTAATAGATTTAATAGAATAAGAAAAGGATATTTCTTTCTTATAAGAAGAAAAAAAAACAAAACACAAACAATGAGTATGTAATCTCTGAAATAACAATATTCTAATGCAATCTAACATTAACAATTTGAAGAGAAAAAATGGGCGTATACTCATATCAATAAGTAATCATAAAAGGAAATGTATATAGTCAGAAAGGAGTTTTGTGGAGATTTTAGTCATTTCAATAGTTCAATTTATAAAATCAATTGAAGTTAGACCACCATGAAAAAACCTGGAAGCATTGGACAACCGTTTCGTCTTATCGTGAGACTCTTCAGCAGTACGTATTCATGAGCCTACCTCATGAGAGATTCGAACCCAAAACCTATCAGTCTCATACGTGAACGTTTAATCTCCAGACCACTGAGCCGGCTGGCATCCAATAGTATGAATGTATAACTTCAACCAATTCACAAAATTGAGCCACACATCCACCACTGTCTTCAGTGAATTACTATCTCACAACAGACCCAGTTGAATTCCATTGGTCACTGCTTCTCACTAGAAATCCAGGAAATATCTTTTGGAGACTGTCACTAATAGGCATATCATGATTATAATCAAAGAGGAGTATTGTGGAGATTTTAATAATTTTAGGACGAAACGGCTGTCCAGTTCTTTTGGGTTTTCTATGGTAGTCTAGCTATAATTGACTCATGAATTCAATGATTAAATTACAAAATAATGTATTCAGTTGTATACAATTCAATATCCTTCTTATCATTATTGAATAGAGTGAATTGATGAAGCTAACAATAACAAAAATTAATTTATAAAAAAGAAGAAAAGAATAAGCTGACTGTATGATTCATTTTGTTATGACGATGTTTCTTATTTATTTGAAAACATAAATATTGGTACAATGGTTGCACCGAATACATATATGCCACAAAATTCACTTGATTTGTGTCTGGACTATGAGACTGGCCGGGTGCCCAAATCGAAGCAGATAGTTTTCTTAAGGGGCCACATTCCGGGTCTTTGACCTAAAGATCTGATCTACAAGACAGTGGTGCAACGTTAGAAGATACAGTTCCATGGTAGCCGGTGGCTAAAAATAGGTTCACACACCATTTGTTCCCTCAGGATCCTTGAGCTCATGTGAATGATTGGTTTTGAATGAAGATTTTCCAACTCTTTTAGGTCGATCGTCCACATACACCAACCCGGTTAATGTACCGGATATTCGCGTTTTTGATCCTTTCATTTCCGTAAACAAAACCCCCTCCGTAAGAAGGCAGTGAGTAGGACTTTCCTGACAGTGGTTGTATTGACAATTATAATCTATGATAACTTTTACAATGAATATGAATAACTCGATTTATACAACTTCATTTATTTACTCAGTTATTACTAATTCATCTATCTGTGTTCAAGCACTAACATTTAATCATGTAAACTCTTATATCTTTTACATAATTACTACAACATGTGATGTCATACATTCTTATTTATATGGATTTTCCTTATATATATATATATATATATATATATATATATATATATATATATATATATATATATATATATATATATATATATATATATATATATATATATTGCTCTGCATTGCAGTGTATAATGAGTTCTTTTGTGTACTATTCTTCTGATTTATCTGCCTCGCTTTTACTTACTTTTTTTCTTTTCTTTCTTGTCCTACTATATCATTCATTTACTATGATGTTAACAACTTATATGAAGTTTTGAAAAAGTCAAGTTATTTTTATTCTGCATATCTCGGAGTTTTTGTTCTACTGGTTATTGTCACACTGATAGAAACACGTAGTTGGGGACCTTAAATAACTGAGAAACTCACTTACTCAAAACAGTTTGCCTAGGTTTACTTTTCACTCATTATTCAGCCTTGAGACATCTTATGATTAAACCAAGTCACTCTGGTAAATCAATAAATTACTTACTGTATCTAGTCACCTTTTAGTCATACAATCTACATCAATTTAAAACTAATTGTTATGTAATTCTAAATCTCCACACAAACGCATCGTACATCTTACGGAATCACAACTGATTGATTACTGGTTGGTGATCAATGTCATGTGTGTCAAATCCTTCTTAGTGCAGATCGAATGCTATCGACCAAGTTGCAATGTGGCCATTAGTCTAAATGATTCGACATTGCGTGTGCTATATTGAGATTAGATGGTGGTTAGAGGTAGTCAACAGGAAACCCTGAACCCAAGTTTCATGCTACTTGGCACTCGTTAACAAGGTATACCTGTAATCTTGAGGGAACTGGTACTCCCAGACAGTTTCGATTCCGTGTCACCCAGCTTCACAGTCAGAGAAGTTGCTATTAGGCTATCTTGTTGACTACTTACAACCACCATTGAATCTTGCGGAATATCAAGAAACTACTTTCAAATTATAGCTAGAAATTAAAATTTTCATAATATCATATATTACAAATGATCATTATAACAACACATGATTCAATTACATAACCTATTACCTAGAATGTATGTTCACATATCTACCAATTTGAATATACATACAGTTATGTAATCTTTACATTATTTTGACAGATTTATAAATGAGAGGAATTCTTTCTTTGTAATGGTTAATACTAACCAAATATTCGATAATGTTATACTAATAAATCGATATATATATTTATACATAGTAGTTATCTATACCCTTTCATTTGTATTAACCCTTTTTTTTTAACAACAATACATTAAAACATTTAAAAGCATTTCATTGTAACTAAGTCACTTTATTTGATTTATTCATTGTTACTTCAATAGTTTGATAGTTGAAATTGTATTGTTCATATGTTACTATGTACATACCAGTATTCCTTTAAACTTCGAATGAAAGTTTATGGTATGTTTAAATAGTTAGTAAAATTAATGTTAGTATTATGATTTGAAGAACAGTTTTTTTACTGAATTATCTGATTTGTAAACAAAATGAATTGACGAATCAATTGAAGTTAGACCATCATGAAAACCTGGAAGCACTGAACGGACTTTTCATCGTAGTATGGGACTCTTCAGCAATGTGCATCCATGATCTCACCGCGCGAGATTCGAACCGAGGACTTATCAGTCTCGGACGGGAACGCTTAAAGTCTAGTCAGTCGGTATCCAATGGTGTTAATGTTTAACTTCAATCAATCCGCGAAGTTGCGCCACCGTCCACTATTGTCATCAGTGAGTTACTATCTTACAATAGATCCGGTTGGATTCTACTCGTCATGGCTTCTTACGAGGCGGGATTGTGGATGTGCAGTGCTTAGGAGTTTCATACTACGACGAAACATCCATCAAACAGTGTTTCCAGGTTTTCCATGATGATCTAGCTTCAATTGACTCATCAATTCAACTATTAAAATTGCTATAATATCCACACAGATCAAATTCTTAACTACAAGTAGCAACAATTCAAGAACTAGCAAAATCGACAGCGTACAAACTTTATTCAAAAAAGTGAAAACACATTTAAGAACTCACTTACAGAGCGGGAAAATGAATAAAAAAACTATCTCATGAATATTTTTCAAAAGAATGGCTATCCATGAACCTTTGACAATAACTATCAGTCTAATAGAAGCCAACAAACATCATTCTACAACATATAGAAGATAGATCAAAAATTACAATGAGGGATTGTTAATGAATAGGTGAATCATTGAAACCGGCGGAATCATCTCAATAAATCGTATGCAAACCAACGGATGAAATGATAAAAAAAAGAGCAAAACCAAACATTATCAACAAGAATACTGTTACAAGGGCACAAAACACTACATCGTACAAAGTGGACTCACTCTTCACCTTCGCTTGTATGAACATCAATTAGAAATCAAATGTCATGTTTTATCTTCTCTCATATCAATGCATGTGAACAATTGTCAACATAAATTCGATTAGAAAAGTATTGGAATCTTAAGAAGAGGGAACTATTAAGAACATCAGAGAATTCTTAGAAGCTTGACACGTAAGTCAATCACCAATCAGCAAAACACATAGAAATCGATTCAACTTATCAACTAGTCAGAAATAACATGACCAAATATAGAATCAAGAATCAGATCAAAGGGAGATACAATCAAAATAAAGATGCAGGTAATGATAAGTTAAAATTTAACAATAACCAATCGAGATCGAGGTTGACAGGATAAGCTGGAGTTATATGAAAAGAAATTTGAATACTTCACTTCTACCAGAATTTTGTGTTGATGATTTTGTTTAAACGAACAATGGAAGCTCCACAACCAAACGATACAGCTGAGAAAATGAAACTCCACTTAAATCATCCACCTGAATTGCAAATCTTCTCCATCACAGTACTGTATCGATTCAAACAACCAGATACTGATAACAACCGTCAAGTTAAATATTCTGTCGAAGTGCAAGGACTTGTTCAAAGGGTTACATAAAGTAATTAACCTGTGTTATAACCACTTCGTATTATTTGACATGATCATCTGTCGATCGCCTTCCTCAAAATATTACGATCAGTTTTTGTTCATGAAATCAATTATATTCTAGTTATCCCAACAGCTGGAAATTATAATCACAGCTGATAGATGCATTCCAAGTAAGGACTGGAGTCAGATAAAGCTGTCTACTCTCTCCCTTCCTCTTTTTTCTGGTGGTCGACTGGATTATGAAGACCTCGACATTTGAGGGAAAACACGGAATACAATGGACAGCTCAGAATCAGTTAGACGATTTCGACTTCGCAGATGACCTGGCCTTCTTATCGCATACGCATGAACAAATGCAGATAAAGATAGCCAGTGTAGTAGCAGTCTCTGCATCAGTAGGCCTCAACATACTACAAGAGGAAAACCAAGAACCTCAAATTCAAACGAAGAACAACAATCCAATCACTCTTGATGGCGAAACTCTTGAAGATGTAGAATCCTTCACATACCTGGAAAGCATCATCGATGGACAAGGAGGTTGAGATGCAGACGCAAAGGCAAGGATTGGCAAAGCAAGGACAGCATTCCTACAACTGAAGAACATATGGAACTCAAAACAACTACCAACCAATATCAAAGTCACAATCTTCAATACGAACGTCAAGGCAGTTCTACTGCACGAAACTGAAACCTGGAGAACTAATACAACCATCGTCAATAAGTTACAAGAATTTATACATAGTTTTCTATGCAAGATACCCAACACCATTAGCAACAGCCTACTGTGGGAGAGAACAAACCAGCTTCCATCTAAAGAGGAAATTAGGATAGGCCTTAACTTGGAATTGTGAAGGGAGTCGGAGAATTGGAAGGCCAAAGAACACATTACGTCGGTAAATAGAAGTAGATATGGAAAGAATGAATAACAACTGGAAGGAGCTGGAAAAGATTGCTTGGGACAGGGTTGGATGGCGAATGCTGGTGAGCGGCCTATGTTCCTACATGAGGAGTAACAGGCGTAAGTAAGTAAGTAAGTAAGTAAGTAAGTAAGTAAGTAAGTAAGTAAGTAAGTAAGTAAGTAAGTAAGTAAGTAAGTAAGTAAGTAAGTAAGTAAGTAAGTAAGTAAGTAAGTAAGTAAGTAAGTAAGTAAGTAGGTAAGTAAGTAAGTAAGTAGGTAGGTAAGTAAGTAAGTAAGTAAAATTCTCCTTACACTTGTTTAACAAAACTATAAGAAGTTGAATGTTCTAGTGGTAATGAATTTTCTAATCTATGTGGTTTGATCACAAAGGTGTCGTTAACGTTCAGTACAATCTCATCAGTAATTTCTAATTATTTCACAAGCATTAATTTAGTTCGATCTGCTCATCTTGTTTATGTTTAGCTAACGTTCTGAGCTTTGATATTCTTGTTGACTATCACGTTCACGTGAGCTCTGAAAATATGGCTAACTGACTCTTTATTTAGGGGTTAATATATTGTATCTTTGTCAATGTATCTGATATAAATACTATACTTCGAGAAATTGTCTGGACCTCCTAGAATTCACATGGTACAGAATTTCGATGTTTTCCTAGTTGAACTGATGTTCGCGACTGTCTAAGTAAATCAATAATAATGATAACATACCACGTAGTTTCATTATTGATGTATGTACATATATGTGCGTGAAAAGGATGTTCACGGTGTCAAATTATTCTCACAATTACGATAATTTATACGATAGATGATATTGTATTTGTCAAATTTTACTGTTTTCTCTTCCAGCCTGAACAAAATTGTATGGAATAATTGAATTGGTTTGTGAGAAATATTGATTTAAAAGGGTTTCAAAATCATTGCTATGAGTTCTGAGGTTTTTTCACATATGAGATAATGAACCAGCTTCCGAATTCTGTGATTTATTTGGCGATAGTAGATCGACTTACCAGACATCATTTAAGGAAGTTTCTATGATATTTAATTCTATAGAAAGTAGATAGAATGTGGGTCTATCGGATGATTTTAAACAGTAAAAGTGATATAGAAGGTTTTGGCTATTTAAAATACTGTCCGTATATTTCTATTAAGAGGAGATTTTCTGTATGATGAAGTTTCATATAACTGTCTTTCAATTAAAAAAAGCTAATAAATACCAATGATTCTTAGGTGGTTTACTATCATAGTATATATCGTCCGTTACTGACTTGGTTACGAATGTTTAATAACAAATACATCTTGGTATAAAATTAAACTCCGGTTCGTAGTGGTCAGTGGTCTATAAGTAGATTGGACAAAAAGTACATGTAGGTGAAACAAGCTTTCTCTTTGATCCATAAAGTTGTGGACTGTTGATCTAAGTCTTATATTTAGATATAGACTACTTGAATAAGGTCTGCTCGATAACCAGAATTAACTGATAGAACTAAAGGATAAGATCGATTGTTGTGCAAAAGATCTAGTATTATTAATCACAAATTTACTGATGCATATCAGATCTGTTACATCCTGATTTTATTCCTTCCTTATAAATCATATTATGTGTGTTCAGTCAAAACCTTGGAAAAACAAATAATAGTATCAAATTCTACATTTATTGAATGATTGGACTAGATTCGAGGGATAATATAACATCTTCACATGAACGAACTTGCGAAGACGGACAAATTGACTGTAAATTTCAGTTTATCTTGACTCCTAAATAAATTATCACATTACAATTGTTTGGACTTCAGATTTCTTTAAGTGATTACTGTAAATTCAATAAGTGAAATCACGAGTCAAGACCACCATGGAAAACATGGAAACACTGGACGGCCGTTTCGTCCTAGTATGGGACTCCTCAGCAGTGAGCGACCACGATCCCGTCCCACGCCCCTCCGAACCCAAAACCTATCAGTCTCACGCGCGAGCACTTAACCATTAGACTACTGAGCCGGCCGGTATCCAACGGTGTTAATGTCTAACTTCAACCAATCCACGAAATTGAGCCACCATTGTCTTCAGTGTGTTACTATCTCACAACAAACCTGGTTGAACTCCACTGGTCACGGTTCACACTAGAACTCCAAGAGATGCCTCTTGAATTCCGTCGCTTGTGAGTAGATGATTATTATCAGAAGGGTGGTTCCTGGGTTCGAATCTCGCGGGGGTGGGATCGTGGATGCGCACTGCCGAGGAGTCCCATACTAAAATGAAACGGCCGTCTAGTGTTTTCATGTTTCACACGCTAATCTAGTTTGAATTGACTCATGATTTGAATTAATGAATTTACTAAAATCTCCACAAAACCCTTTCTGGTAACTGTAAATGTTTTATTGACCAAATAAGTAAACACGAGCCTAATAGGATATATGTTTTTGGAAATGACCTTGAAAGACTTGACCTAGAAATGCATCATCCCATTTAATTTTCATTTTTAGTATGTATGCCTTATTTCATGTTTTCTATATCCATACTCTGGAATTACAATACTATGTAGTGATTTAATCGGTTTAATGTAATGCATTATTATAGTAAACACCTACACAAACTAAATTACATCTTTTGTATTGTGGACAATAATATTTGTACCAAAAAAAACATTTTAACCAAAATATTTGTATCAGAAGGGGTTTTGTGGATATTATAGTAATTTTAATAGTTGTGGTCATGAATCATTTGAAGCTGGTCAACCGGGTCTGTTGTGAGATAGTAACTCAATGAAGACAATGGTGGATGTGTCATTCAATTTTGTGGATTAGTTGAAGTTAAACATTAACACCATTGGATGACGGCCGGCTCAATGGACTAGAGGTTAAGCGATTGCACGCGAAACTGATACGTCCTAGTTGCGAATCTCTCATAAGTGGGATCTTGGATGAGAACTGCTTTCCTTGAATATCTGGTCTACCTTTTTCTAACATTTAGATATTTAAACAAGTATCCGTTTTTGTGCGTTTATGAAACATTTACGATCTTTCGCCGTACAACTTACAAAAAAAGTACAACCGAAGACATTGTAGTGGATGTCAGTATGCATTGAAAATAATGATCATTGTTCAGATGTCGATCAATCAATACTTATCGTCAAGAGGTTTATTGATTATAATATATTCATTATGTTCACATAGAGGTTTCTAACCAAATGATATGGTATTATCATGAACTAAACCATAGATACGATAAAACCGATTTATTATTTTATGCAAAATTATACAGTGAATTCATAAATATATGAAAACCGTACATTTGCACATCTTCCTTCAGTCGCCGTTTATATGTATCATGATTCTTCCAATTCTGCTATTATTACAATTTCTCATCTTGTTTCCTTTTCTGTTCTCTTCAATTCAATTTTATGCTAACAGGCATTTCACTTCCTATTAGTGCCACATACTACTTATATCTATCAGCATAGGTAGTATACACCATATTCTTTATTAATATAAGAGACTATAAATAATTATACTCTGTTGAACTATATAAATTTAACACGGAAAACTTGATATTACATCCTAAATTCTGGTCTTAGCTACAATCACATTCATATATAATGAAGACATATAACTACAAAACCGTATTACAGTATCCGCTTAGGATATATATATATATATATATATATATATATATATATATATATATATATATATAGGTTTTATATCATATTATTTCATAAACTTGTTTTCAGCGGCAATAGGTAACAGCAGACAACTATCCAGACTTGTTAAGGAAACCGGTATTAGGAACCCAACTGTTAGCGAAACTATCTCGCAAAAAGATGAAAATATTATTCATCCCGATCCAGGAGATTGGATCGATGGGTAGAACACTTGAGGGATTAGTTCAACTGGCATTCAGCCACACCGGTGTCCCACGATCTCCAGTCGACCTGAATGGTAAGTTAATGTAAGTCCTCCAACTCTTTACAAGGATGAAAAAGCTATAGGAAATCTGAATCGTGGGATTATTTTCTTTCTGAAAACAGTCAGTCAGTCAGTAACAACGTAGAACTTTGTAAGTACGTACATCAGTTCAAATTACCGTGCCACATTAGCACAGAGATGCAATTGTCGATTCAAATTCCATAGTGGTAGAGGTAGTAAAAGTATAAGCAGTAATCGCAAAAATGAGGGTTTGAAGATGTTATTCATGAAGTATAATACAATGAAATAAATTTAGGAGAAGCATTAGAGGGACATGAAGAATTCGGAAGATTAGAATTTGGATGAACACAAAGAGTGGATGCACCTGCACCATCGCAAACGATTTTAAGCCATGCCATTCCAAGTTTCTAATCATCGGTTGCCATCGTCTGGCAGATCCCAACCAGATAGTCTGCACCTACCAACACGGCTCAGTTCACTTGTCAGTGACTTCTTGGATTTACATCATATTTTGGTTTGTCTGCCGCTACCTTTCTTCCAACCTACTCCTACACCATAAAACATCACACATCGGGGCAGTCGGTGGTTGGGCATACGTAACACGTGTCTCAGCCATCTCAACTGATGAAGTTTCACTACTTCATCAATTGATTTGATATCCTTACTTAGTACCCGTTTCCTAACAACTGCATTACTTACTCGTTGGTTCCAGAATATACGAGCAATCCTTCGAAGACACCTATGATCAAATACTAGTAACCTACGAATATCCTCTACTCCTATCAGCCATGTTTCACTGCCATAAAATAGGAAGGAATGAACTGCTGCATAGTAAATCCATCCTTTGTTTGGTAGACGGATAACTCGCCTACGCCATAAATGAAGCAAGTTGGCAAAAGCCAGTCGAGCGTTCTGTATACGTGCTGAGATTTCATCACACACCAGAACACAAGGGCTGATGAGACTTCCAAGATAAGTGAAGTGGTCGAAAAGCCCAACTAGTCCACTCCCCATCATTATTTCGGGTGTCGATGCTGACTGTCTTCAGAAAGAAGAAAATTCGGAACATTTAAACACATTGAAAACTGAATAATTGAATAGATTGAAACAATAAACATATATTTTTACTCACTGATGAAGTAACTTACACTACGCTACAAAACTTCAAATATCTAATTTTCCTATCCATCAAGACCATACAAGTAAATCATTTTTATTATTAACAGAAATCAAGGTTTTTTACTTATTTACTTACTTACTTACTTACGCCTGTTGCTCTGCCTGGAGGCCCTCTGGAGTTACTGCCAGCCCCAAGCCCGGACAAAGGAAGAAGGTTGGGTGACCCTATCCCATAGTAAACTAACTCGCTAAAAAGTACTAACCAGAAAAAATATTCCAGACATCAAAGTTAATACCAACGAGAAAATTAATAAAAATAAGTATAATTTCTAAATAAATCGTTTATAGCACCAGTTCATTGTTCTTCTCAAGATTAGACTTCTGTGATAGTTTAGTTCTAGTCAGTATAATTGTGGATCTTCATAGGAGTTTATAGAAATTCGCTGAATGTTGTTATGATTATGAATAGTCTTAAGTTGGATAACTATTAGAGACTAAGGAGCACGGCACAACTGTTTGGTTTTAGCATGGTATATTTTAGTAGAGCATATCCATGAATCAATAGAGATCAAACTTATGATTCTTACGGTCAACGTTAAACCTTTAGACCATTGAGTTAACCACCAACGATACTGACAATTTCAATTCATCAAAATTTCTTTAGTGGATAGAATAATAATTAAAATTCATTTTAAATATATTGTCAGTGTAAAAGAGAACCATGATACATAATGTTTTAACTTTTATGGTTATGGAAACTCATTTCAATCTAAACTGGATCTTCACTATTCATTATTAATTGTACATCTATCTTCCTAATAAAGTAGTTTACAGTTATGCCCTGATAAGCATAATGAATGATAACTTTCGGGATCCATTTATGGACCAATACTACACGTAAATTTTTATCGTATCATTGTTAAATAACTAAACTATACATATTCATATCCCTATTATTATGAGCTTTATTTTGATCTATGAACTATTATTATACGATTTACGATTCTTGAGTTATACCTAGTTCATTAATTACTATCTCCCACATTTACAGCAACTTTTGGCTAAATCTTGTACAGATATTGTTTCCTATTTTATGGTACGATATGGTCTGTCTACTTGGTATATAAACCTAGTGTGTTTGGAATAAATGATACATATTGCAGAGGTTGAGATTGGTGTTGTGGACTTAAGTGGCTGGTCTAGGCTAGATGGGAAGCACGACCGATAAGTACTCCAGACTGCTCGTACGTGTTTTATGCGTCATTAATCCGATCGATAATTCACTGTTCTCTAATTGGCGTTATCGTTGCGTTATACAATAACAGGGCACTCAGTCCACAAGTTATAACATTTTTAGATCTATAATTAACACATAAACCATCTGCCTATATCGAAGCAATCCGAAAACGAATGAAAACTTAATCAAAATACTAACAACGGAATAATGTAAATATGAAAACATTGTTTAAAAGCTATACTGAAAACGGTCACTATTAAGTTTGATGAAATGAACTTACTGTTAGGATATTCGGAAAAATATACCAATAATTATCATGTTAAGTCTAATGGTGTCCTCGGACTTTAAATGGACATTCCCTATTGGTCAGTATTTATTTCACTTGTTAAATATTGTACAAATGTTGTTTTCTATTTTATGGTACGATGTGGTTTGTTTGATTGGTATATAAACAGAGTATGCTTGAAATATAACGATTCATATCTCAGAGGCTAAGACTTGCGTTTTGGACTCAACTGGCTGGGCTAGACAGCGAAGCAGGGCCAATCGAGACTCTAGGTCGTTCGTGCGTGTTTTACGTGTCGTTGATCCAATCGATGAAACGCTGCTATCTAATCTGTAGTCACACGTTAAAACACTTACGCCTGTTACTCCTCGTGAAGGAGCATAGGACGCTTACCAGCACTATCCATCTAACCCTGTCTTGAGCAATCCTTTCCATATCTACTTCTATTTACCGACATAATGTGTTCTTTGCCTTCCACTTTCCGACTCCCTTCACAATTCCAAGTTACGGCTTGCCTCGTGATGCAGTTTGACGATTTGCGCAATATATGTCCTATCCATTTCCATCGTCTTTTCCTAATTTCCTCTTTAGATGGAAGCTGGTTTGTTCTCTCCCACAGTAGGCTGTTGCTGATGGTATTCGGCCAATCAATGTTGAGTATCTTGCATAGATAACTATATATAAATCCTTGTAACTTCTTGATGATGATTGTATTAGTTCTCCAGGTTTCAGCTCCATACAGTAGAACTGCCATGACGTTCGTATTGAAGATTGTGGCTTTGATATTGGTTGGTAGTTGTTTTGAAGTTCCATATGTTCTTCAGTTGTAGGAATGCGACCCTTGCTTTGCCAATCCTCACCTTTACGTCTGCATCTGAACCTCCTTGTCCATCGATTATGGTTCCCAGATATGTGAAGGATTCTACATCTTCCAGAGTTTTGTCGTCAAGAGTGATTGGATTGTTGTTCTCCGCTTTGAATTTGAGGACCTTGGTTTTCTCCTTGTATATGTTGAGGCCTACTGATGCAGAGACTGCTACTACACTGGCTGTCTTTATCTGCATTTGTTCATATGCATGCGATAGGTGGGCTAGGTCATCTGAATAAATGAAACATCATAATAACTCAATATTATACATCTATAACTAAATTAAAATTAATCAATAAGATTGAACCGTTACAAGCTAAACAAGAAAGAAATTATATGAATTAATTCTTATATGGATTCTAAATAGAAACTAAATTCTGATCTTTCATTGATCCAAATAATCAGTCATTGATTCAGTATAACCTTATAAGAACAATATACATTATTATTAGCCTTGGGTAATTAAAACCAATAGAGACATTAAATTGCTCGAGGTAGCCTATATACTAAATCTTATAATGAGGCTTTATGTTTCATCATCAACATATAATTTGATATGTTGAAATGAAATGAAACATGATGCACATTGAAAAAAAACAGACTAATTATACATATAATCAGTGGGAGATTTGTAATTTATTAGGTGAATTCATAAGTCAATTCAAAATCTGGAAGTACTGTTAGACGTTCGTTTTATCCTAGTATGAAACTCCTTAGCAGTGCACATCCACGATCCCCGTTCCGCGAGATCCGAACTCAGGATCTATTTACGGCATATTCATAAATACAAGATCATTGTATTGTTGTATTATTTGGCTAATTAAATATTATCCACATCTAATTTGATATAATCATTCTATTCTATGAGAAATACTAGAATTCACTATTCTCTTCTAAAATAATAACTTCATCTAAATTTGATTGAATATTTCCACAATATTTGGGCATCGAGTTGTTATAAGACATTAAAGAGGAAGAATGTTGAACTTGTTAAATCACAGTGAATGCATTTAAAATAAATCTAATGTTTTGCTTAGCAATCTGATCCATACTTTTATAAATAGGTGAATGGTTCACTTTTAGATAGATTTTTAGGTATATTGACATATAAATCAACAATGAAATATCAACCAAATTATAACTATATTCAGTGAGACTATAATTTATGGACGATCTTTGAGCGACGCTAAAGTGACTTTCAAAGTGTCTACTTACTTAATAAGGCTAAATGAAGATTATAAAGCAGTTTGAGGAAAAAGATAATGATTTACAGTTGATAGTCAGGGATTAGGAATTACATTTAGGATTTTCATCACAAACTAACATCAGGTAGACTTTTTTGATTGAGATTATGAACTGATTGATGTTAGACCACCGTTGAAAACCTGGAAGCACTGAACAGTCATGTTGTCCTATTGTGGGGCCCCTCAGCAGTGCCCATCCACGATCCCGCTCGCGGGATTTGGACACAGGGCCTTCAGTCTTGCACGCGAACACTTAACCTACTGGACCACTGAGCCGGCCAGCAACCAATGGTGTTAATGTCTAACCTCAACCAATCCACGAAATTGCGCGACCATCATCCGTTGTACTGAGGTAGATACCTGTCCCTATCCGACACAGATTTGCTCCACTGGTCACAGCTTCTCACTAGAACTCTGTGAATCCCCTCACGAAGCTAATCACTAGTGAGCACATGTTAATTATCAGTATAGAGATTATGGATTAATGATCTCAATCAAAAACTTAATAATCTTCACAATCCCTATACTGATAATCAGTTAAAATGCCAAAACGCTATTTAGACAAATCGGTGAATGAATTTCATGCCAAATTTCAAAACCTATTCACTTAAATTTCATTGGTTCATCCATAAATTATAATTTTGCCCTATATTCTATTGTTTCACAATAAATAGAAATAATGTCTACATTATGTAACATACATAACCTTATGTTTAAAAGGAATATACACAATAATTTCGAGTATGATAATCACTATTTTTTAAAAAATGTTTTCCAGTCAAGGTCATATTTGAAAGTTTCAATGTCAACAAGTTAGCAACTAAATACCTGGCTTAAGTTATACTAATCTAATATTCTTTATATATACAAACCTATTCATAAGCTAAATAAACAAATTTATTTCAAATGTTTATCTTATTTAATAATGTAGAATTCCTCTTCACAGAAAAAAAACAAACAAACAAAAACCGTCATTTTTTTAAAAAAAAACTTACTCTTTATATTACTTGGTAACATATTTTTGAGGGGGGTGGGGTGGGGGAAAGTTTTTCATACCGTTGAAAAAAAAATACACACAAATAACAAAAACAACATTGAACAAACATACTTTTTGATGTTAAACTGTTTGTTTACATCGATTTAAAGGATTTCGAACTTTTCATCAAAATGTAAAGATAAACATTTTGTTATACAATTAGATTTAAAGGAAACGGAAATCATAATCAAGCAATAAAAACAAAATATTAGAAATAATTTAATAATTTTGTTCAATTGGTATTGTTTACTTGAAAATTCCTATTGATGTTTAAGACTACAATTGATCAGTCTCTCTCTCTCTCTCTCTTATTGACATATGTGCATCCTGTGCGGATTTCTTCGATATTGCCTTAATTCACAAGCATTTTAAGAAAATATAAATAGTAGGTAAAAGTACAATCCAGGACATCAACTCTGAGATACAGGTACATCCATCTGACGAGTCCTAATAGGAGGAAACACGCATCCTGGATTCCCGTACTAGCCACTATCCATCTTTGCTTCATAATTTTGTGTATGAAAAGAATGAATTCACATTAGTAAATAATATCTTATTACTTATAATAATGCCCCCAAATGCCCTGGTACGGCCGACAGTGGGGATAGTCTGCTCTCCCTCTCAAAATACTCTCACAAGGCCACATGCATACAACCACTGCCAAGGAAGTCCTGCTTACTGCCTTATCGTGGCTGGGGTGTTTTTAAGAAGTTGAGGGGACGAAAAGCGAATGTCCGGCGTTTAGTGGATTGGGAGAGTCCACCTACGGTAGTCGGAAAACCCTGATCCCAAATCAATAGTGGACATGGGCTCCAGTATCCTGAGGGAACAAATGGAGTATGAACCAATCGTTAGTCACCAGCTACCATCGAACTGCATCTGCTTATGGTGTTCCACTGCCTTGTGAATCAGACCTTTAGGTCAAAGGCTCGGGGTGTGGCCCCCTAAGAAAACCACCTGATTCGGTTTGGGCACCCGGGCAGTATCACAACCCTCACACAAATCAAATGAGATTTGTGTGGTGCATATGTATCTGGTGCCCCCATGTACCAGTTTTTATGTGTTCAAATAAACAAATAAATAATAAATAACTAAGAATAATTCAGTAAACAATAAAATTGAAAGTAGATCTTTCTGATATACTCTAAGTTAGTGATAATTTAATGTCTCAATGAAATCAATGATTGTTATTTACTATTTGGATAATGTGAGCGGTGAGACTATAACTTATGGACGACCCTTAAGTGACGCTAAAGTGACCTTGAGAGTGTTCACCTAATAACTAGTACAAAATGAGGGTTATAAATCTGTTTGAGGAATTAGAATTATGATTTATAGTTGATGATTAAGGTTAAAAATTAGATTGAGGGTTTTCATCACGAACTGATATCAGCTATAATGTCAAAACTCTATTTATCCGAATGAATGAGTGAATTTCGCACCGAAATTCGAGACCTACTATCTTACACGTGATTGGTTCGTCCATGAATTATAGTCTCGCCAAATCTGGAAGCAATAGGCGGTTATTCCGTATTTGTGTGCGACTTCTCAGAAGTGTTTATTCACGACCTCGTAAGCAGGAATTGAATCCAGGACTTTAGTCCTCATATGCGAAAGCTTAGCTTCTAAACCTCTGAGCCGTTATCCAGTGCTGGTAATGTCTAACTTTAACTAATCTACGATATTGCACGACCATTTTCCATTGTTTTTGGTGGGTGACTGCCTCAAAACCAACACGGTTCAGCTCCACTGATCATGCTATTTTCTCGCGAAGCTAATTACTAGTAGACATATCATAATTGTAACTATTGAGTTGAAGAGATTGTTGAATGCATGAAAATTGATGAGGAGTCTCATACACAACAAAACAGCCGCCTAGTGCTTCCAGGTTTTTAATGGTGATCTAACTCAGATCAAAGAAATTCAATAATCTCCATGATCCCATACTGATATATAAATGAGTGCATTTTTCAAAATTGTTGTTGCGTTTTGTCAGATAACGAGTGAAATAAACACATACCATCTCTGATAACCTTAACTGATTTGGATTATATCTAATCTGATCGTATCATAGTAGACCTGACTAATCTGTTTGTGTTGTTGTATACTCCCTGTTTCCTTTTTACTTTCTCTAGCTGTGGATGATTATAATCAATTCATTATGGTATAGGGAATGACCTTAAATACACCGTTCATACATCAACAGGATGTCCACTTAAAAAGAATTAAAAGTTTCTGGCTGACGCCTTTCATTCCTGTAATACTTGTGAAAAATGCACTACCTAGACAATTTTCGAGCTAGAACATTTCAAACAATTTAATATCCCATACGTTCTCTACACTGAATATTGCTATCTATATCAATCTGATCATGCCTGTAAACTGGCATGAATTACTAATTTTCAATACATGTATATATACATATATATTACTTATTATTATCAGTTATATCTTCTTTCTCAAGTCATTTAAATATTAGTTTCCACCACAATTGATTGATCACTGGATGGTGATCAATGTCATGTGTGTCAAGTCCTTATTTAGTATGGATCCAGGGTTTCCTGTCGACTACCTCCAACCACCATCTAATTAGTTTCCACCATAATGTGAAGTCCAGTTTACTACAGTTCTAACATTAGTATTTTGATGGAATGCAAAAAATTCAAGTAATGTATACATTTTTAAATCTTTTTGAAACACTACAGATCTAAATAACATTATTGTTACTGTATTAAAGTTACGTTAGTGAATAGTTTCTAGTGGATACATTATGATGAACAGTCTGTGTATATTTAACCCGAATGTAATATCATCTACAAAATAGATTGTTTCAGCTGTGACAAACATTTTATTCAACATAGTCGATATAGCTTCCATTTTTACATAAACAAAAGAACTGGCATTAAAGTGACATGATATATTATAACTCATACAATTATACATTGATTACATCTGTTGGTGAGGACGCCGATAAAATGCAGAGTCTTCTGGTAGCATTGAGAAACAATGCCAGGATGTTTGGGATGGACTTCACTCACTTTAAATGCAAGTTGTTGCTTCAGGACTGGCTTGTGTCAACACATAAACTAAAGATAAGGAGTGGAGTAGACGAAGACGTCGACAACTTCATTTATCTTAGAAGTCTGTTCAGCCCTAATGGGTTAATGTCTAGCGAAATCTCTGCACGGGTTCGAAAAGCTCGTTTGGCTTTTGCCAACTTACGTCACCTATGGCGAAGGCGAGATATCCGTCTATCAATTAAGGGACTAGTATACTGCGCGGCAGTTCGTTCTGTTCTACTTTATGGATGCGGAACGTGGCCATTAAGAGTAGAAGATACTCGTGAGTTACTAGTATTCAATCACAGATGTCTCAGAATTATTGCTCCTATCTGCTGGGATCACCAGTTAAGTAATAGTGAGGTTAGACGCAAGATATTAGAGAATGATGATAAATCGGTTGATGAGGTTGCAAATCTTCATCGGCTAAGATGGTTGAGCTACGTGTTACGTAGGCCTAAACACCGGTTACCACGACGCGCAATGATGACTGGTGTTTGAGACGATAAGAAGAAAGTTAAGGGTGGCGAAACCAAAACGTGGCATCACTCACTAACTTTTGATCTGAGCCATGTTGGTAGATGCAGACTACTTGGTTGGGGTCCGCGTGACTATCGTAATCAATAGTTGGAGACCCTGTGTGACATGGCTCAAAATCGATCACAATGGTATCGGTATATAAACTTTTGTCTTCCCTTAAGCCGTGAGATTAAAATTACTTTATGCCCTTCTTTGTACGAACTAATACTTTCTTCCTGTACTATATCCTTATATGCAATCTTTCTTTTATATATTACACCATCGAAGAGACTACTTCTATGAATTTGGTGTTGATCTTGTTGTGCCAACGAGGTGTGGCAAGTTGAACCGATGAACATATGTGCCTGGTCCTACGTTGTAGCTAACTGACTGACTGACATTGATTGCCATATAACTAAAAGAGCATCCGTATCCTGGATTGAGATAATTACAAGAACAACAGGGCAGTTCTAGAAATATAAAATTCACATTAATCTACAATCAGCAGACATGTGAACATTGACCGTATTTAGCAATCTATACAGAGATGGTTAACCAACAATATAACCAAAGGTGAATTAGAATACAAAAACAAATGAATTTGACTGAACCTCTGAAAAAACCTCCATCACAGACAAGTTTATCAAAATGAACTGATTTAACCTATATGGTTTTACTAAACACTTCACTTTAATATGAAGTATGCATTGATGATATTATGCACAAATGACATGCAGAACTTTACAGTTAAATTACTTAACTTACATATTTAAGCGTAAAGTTTACTTACTATGGATAATTTACTACAACTCAGATGTACAATATCTTTAATTACTACGATAGATCTAATGGAATCTTGAAAGTAGTCAAGATATTTTTCAATCATTAAGAATTATTTATTTGAATTACAAAATACCTGATGTTCATTAACTCCTATCTCCAGTTAAATTTTTATTTTCAAAAGTTGAAATTATGAGTTAATTGCAGCTAGACCACCATGGAAAACCTGAAAGAACTGGACAGCCATTTCATCTTATTGTGGTACTCCTCTTGCCTTGTGAGATTCACGTGCAAGACCGATAAATCCTGGGTTCGAATCTCGCAGAGGGCAGGATCGTGGATGCGCATTGTTGGAGAGTCACACAACCTAGGACGAAACGGCCGTCCAGTGTTTCCAGGTTTTTCATGGTGATCCAGGCTTTAATTGACTCATAATTTCGACTCTTGAAATAAATTCTTTTTTCGTATTGATCTATCATTTTTTCAAGTAAGCAAAATCAGAATTTTCTCAAGATTTTAATCAATATCCTCATCTATTTAATTTAGTACTTTATAAAATAATTTGTTAGTACTTAGCCCCCCCTCTCCAATATGGTTTCTATACTTTATGTCACTTTTGATAGTATCTTCCAATCATTTATTATTTATTTATATATCATATGATAGTGTAATAAAAAAAATGAAAAAAGGGGAAGAGGTGAGTTACTATCCTATTTTTTTGTATTGATGAAGACAACAATGTACATTAATCAAAATCTATTCAACAACAAAAAAATAATAAAAATAAAAAAATGAAAAAATCTTAAGGAATATATCGATCTCATCCAATATTCTTCAACAAGGTCATTTTGTAGACATGATGAGTAAATGTTGATGGCGAAACTTTGGAAGATATAGAATCTTTCATGTACCTGGGAAGTGTCATTGATGAACATGGAGGATCAGATACAGACGTAAAGATGAGGGTTGGTAAAGCAAAGGCGGCATTTCTAAAATTAAAGAACATATGCAACTTCAAAACAACTACCAACCAATATTAAAGTCAGAATCTTCAATACGAACGACAAGACAGTTCCGCTGTATGGAGATAAAACTTGGGGAACTAAAACAGCCACCATCAAGAAGGTACAAGTATTTATAAATAGTTGTCTATGTAAGATACTCGACATTAATTGGTCGGATACCATCACCAACAGCCTACTATGGGAGAGGACAAACCAGCTTCCATCTGAAGAAGAAATTAGGAAAAGACGATGGAAGTGGATAGGATATACATCGAGGAAAGCACCCAACTGCGTCACAAGGCGAGCCCTAACTTGGAATTATGAAGGGAAGCGAAAAAGTGGAAGACCGAAGAATACATTATGTCGGGAAATGGAATCAGATATGAAAAGGGTGAATAACAACTGGAAAGAACTGGAAAGAATTGCCCAAGACAGGGTTGGATGGCGAATGCTGGTGAGCGGCCTATGCTCCTTCACATGGAGTAACAGGTGTAAGTAAGTAGTAAGTATGAGCAAATGTTATTGATTTGATTTGAAGAAAAGAGAATCATGATTCTACTGCACATATTCTAGAGAGGTTTAATTTTAATTTTATTCATAAATGAACTCTTAATAATAATAATAATAATAATAATAATAATAATAATAATAATAATAATGGTTACACTTGCTTTATTCAGCTTCATATGTTTGACCACACACTTTCGTGGATTGGTTGAAGTTAGACACTAACACCGTTGAATGTCGGCCATCTCAGTCGTCTAGAGGTTAAGCGTTCGCGCACGAGACTGAAAGTCCTGTGTTTGAATGCTGCGGGGCGGGATCGTGGATACGCACTTCTGAACAGCTCCACAATATGACGAAACGGTCATCCAGTGCTTCCAAGCTTATCATAGTGGTCTACACATTAATCGGTTCATGATTTCAATAAAAAAAAACATTAAGAAGTGTAAAATTATATAGAGTGTATTGAGAATATTTTCTTCTTGTTCACTATCCAATCAATGACTTAATAATTTTAGTTTCAACATTATTATCTTCACAGATTGAAATCATGAGTAAATTAAAGCTAGATCACCATGGAAAACCTAGAAGTACTGGACGGCCATTTCGTTCTATTATGGGACTCCTCAGCAGTGCGCATCCACGATCCCGTCCCCGCGCGAGATTCGAACCCAGGACCTATTAATCGACTCATAATTTCAACCAGTGAAATTTCTAAAATCTCCACAAAACCCATTCTGATTATTATCTTCAACAAAATTGATTAAGTTTATGTACATATAATAAGCTTCTTTACCAACTTCTATTATTCTTTCATCTTTTTAGTTATTCATTCATTTAACCCATACCTTTCAATGGAATTCTTGTATATATTCACCAGTTTCTGTTTGTTTTGTTTTGTTTTTTATTTCAACAATAATATTTTCTCTAAGTATATAAATAACATGGTAATGACAAATAGAAACTGTTTATTATAGTAGAAGATCATTGAAGAGCGTTCTGTTATCATACAGCTTATTCGGATAGCTCATATCTCTATGTTCATTCGATATTACTTCCATATCTTACATGATTAAACCATCATTTTCTAATATCATACAATATAACATACTTACAAATATGTAAATATTAATGAATATACATCAATAGAATTAGGAATGATTCATTGAAATTTAACAGTTTTTGAGTATACACTAAACATATAACCAAGTTAATGGATTTATTAAAGGAAAATAGGGTTCATCATTTTCAAGTAAGCGGGTTATATTAAACAACAACAAAATGTTATCAAAACAAAACAAAACCTATGGACTCATCAATTGAAGTCTTAAACCTCAATGGGAAGATACAAACAAAACAATACCAAGTGAATTTAAATTCTTTCCATTGCACAAACAAGTGGCAATCAGGATTCAGTAGTTGAGTGGATAACGTGATAACGTTTGAAGCGAATGGTACTGGGTTCGAGTCTCAGAGTGAACATCAACTTTGAGATGCAGGTATATCCAGCTGACGAGTCCCAAATAGGACGAAACGCGCGTCCTGGATTCCACTACTAACCACTATCCATCTTTGTATGAATCAAGTATGTTAGACATACGCAGCTTATAAACAAGTAAACCAGACCACATGATACCATAAAATAGGAAATACCAATTATACAGGGTCAAGCCAAAAGTGGCTGTGAGTGAACGATGCTGTAACTAATAAACTTGGAATAACTCAAGAAGAGTAAATTGTATAATAATAGTCAACAGATCAAATGAAGCTTACAATGAGAAAAATATAAATATGCATGATTTAGTTAATAGTTATAGAATAAGAATATATGTAGATATAATAACAGTCCATAAATAATTTCTAGCAGTTACCAATCAATAGAAGCAGATATGAAAACGATGAACAACAACTGGAAATAACTAAAATGGATTACCTAGTACAGGGTTGGATGGAGAATGCTGGTGGTCGGCTTATGCTCCTCCGTGTAGACTAACGGGCGTAAGTAAGTAAATAAGTAAGCAAGTAAGTAACTTAGTTACTTAGGCCTATTACTCCCAATGTAGTATAGGCCACCGACCAGCATTCTCTAACACACTCTGTCCTCGATCTTCCTTTCTAGTTCTAAACAATTGTTGTTCATTCTTCTCATGTCTGTCTCCATTTCTCGGTGTAATGTGTTCTTCGTCCTTGCTCTCCTAATTCAGATTTGAGGATTCCATGTGGGGGCTTGGCTTGTAATGAAGTTTGGTGCTTTCATCAATATATGTCCTATCCACTTCCAGTGCTTCTTCCTCATTTCTTCCTCCACCGGCATCTAGTTTGTTCTCTCCCACAGTAGGTTGTCGCTGATATTGTCTGGTCAACGGATTTGAATTATTTTGTGTAGACAACTGTTAATGTTCGCAATGTGGTCAGTTAACTATTTGGACAACTAGTTTTTTTTTGTAAAACAACAACAACAACATCGCCACCACCACTGCCACCAACAATAAAATAAATTAAATATAAAAATAATGACATCTGTAGAATTGATTATATTATGAATGGTTCTTTTTTAATATCCACATGACAACAATCTGTTTCAATTTGTTGTTTCACAGTAACATTTTATTATTTTATTATCAATGATTAATTGATTGAAGATGAGTTGATTATGTGTAAACATAATAAACTTTTTATTTATTAAAATATACATATGTAGTAATACAACTTACATTGTTTATTCTACTCATTTCAAATTATAATCAGTGAAGAGTTTTTTTAGAGTCAATTGAAGCTAGATCATCATTGAAAACCTAGAAGAACTGAACAGTTATTTCGTTTTATTGTGGGATTTTACAGTAATGCTCATCTATGATCTCACACTTGCGGTTCGAACCCAGGATCTATCGGTCGACCACTGAGTTCTCAACCAGTGGTGTTAATATCTAACTTCAACTAATCCAAGAAATTGAGCGACACATTCATCATTGTCATAAGTGAGTTATTATCTTACAACAGACCTGGTTGAACTCCAATGATCACAGCTTATCACTGGAACTTCAGGAAATATCAGGAGGGTCTGTTGTGAAATGCTAACTAACCAACAACAATGGTGGATGTGTCGCTTTATTTCGTGGATTATTTGAAGCTAGACATTAAAGCCGTTGGATGCCGGCAGGCTCAGTGGTCTAATGGTTAAGCGCTCGCGCGCGAGAATTGCCGGTCCCGGGTTCGAATCTCGCAGGGGAGGCGGAATCGTGAGTGCGCATTGCTGAGGAGTCCCACACGGTAGGACGAAAGAGCCGTCCAGTGTTTCTAGGTTTTCCATGGTGATCTAACTTCAAATAACCCATAAATTCAACCATTAAATCATTTCAGATTGATGATAATTGAATTGCCATACTGAATGTTGTTTTTCGGTGTTGAATTGTCTGGGAATTTTTTACAATATAAGAAACCTTTGATTAACCTGATACATATTTATTTATTTAATTACTTATTCCAGTTACCCCTATTAAGGTAATTTAGGCGTCTGATAAAGATTCGCTAACCAACTCTGTCTTGAGCACACCTTTCCAGCTGTTTCTAGTTGCTATTTATCATTTTCATGTCTGCTTCTAATTCTCAAAGCAATTCATTCATTCAGCTCTCACTTTTCGTTTTTCTTTCAAGATTCAAAGTAAACGCTTCCTTCGCGATTCAATTTTATGATTTCCGTGATTTGTCGCCTATCAACATCCAAAGTCTTTTATCAATTTCCTCACCATCTGCAAGCTGGTTTCTTCCCTCCCACATTAGGTTGTAAATGATGGTATCCGGTCAAGGAACATTGAGTATCTTGTGTAAATAATTGTTCATCAATACCTGAACAATTTCGATGCTGGTTGTAGTAACTGTCGAAGTTTCATCACAGTACAGTAGAACTAACTTACTTGATGTTCGAATTAAAAATTGTGATTTTGATGTTGATTAACAGTTGCTTGGAGTTCCATATGTTCTTCCATTATGGAAACGTTGCTCTTACTTTGTTAATCCTCCATTTTACATCTGCATCAGATTCTCTTTGTACATAGATGGCGCAGACCACACAATTGAAAAATTCCACATCTTCCAGAATTTCTCCATCAAGTGTGATTGCGTTGGTGTTCTCTCTGTTGTATTTCGGAACCTTGCGACTTCACATGTGTACGTTGGAAATCATCGCTGCAGAATTACCGCAACACTGCTTGTATTAACTTACACTCGTTGGTGTGTATAGGACAAAGCAGCTAGGTCGTCTGTGAACTTCAAATCACCTAGTTCCATATAAACTGTACATTACATTCATACATTACACTCAAATGTGGAGTTCTTCATAATAAAGTCATAAAATAATAATTGATAACTAATGTGACGACTGCAGCATCATCTGACTATACATTTCTGTAATTATTAAAGATAAACATGGTTTCTCAATATCATTCAGTGATTATCTACAATTCCCAATCATTTTCATCAAATAAAATACAAGCACTAATTTCATGACCAATGAACACATTGAGACAATATCGTACATTCCACACAGCTCCAATGACAATGTATGTCGTCAACTGATTTCATTGACTTTTCATCAATCCTCATGTAAAATTAAAAATTCACACATGTCACCAACCACCATATTTGGAAAACTCTATCAGACAACAGAATAGTATCACTGCACACATACGGAATTGAATGAATGTGTGAATTGAAAGTTTCAAAGAGAACAGATTGTCAGGTATTAAACACCATTCCTACACTCATCATATTGACTATGTCCACATAGACACGTTCAGTAAATTAAAGTGTACACAAAGGAGGAACATGACCAACCGTTCACTACGTTTTATTTAGAAGTGAATTACACCAATAAGACGACTGAACCAATCTCGAAATTCACACTTCAATTAAACTCATTTTCCAGAACAATTAATCCAACATTCACAGAAACATTGATCTCATGACATACATCCCCTCCAAATACACACCGCCATCATTCTGTCAACAAATCGATTATCTCCAACACCTCACACTTTCATTTAATTGAGATAAGAAACAGGTAGGACAAAAAACACCCAATTCATACACACCATCACCGTCACCATCACCATCACCGTCACCATCACCATCACCGTCACCATCACCATCACCGTCAATACTCGTACATTAACTACAAATCTATCACTGTTCACTCATTTGTCACAACCAAATCCAACTTATACGATGTGTCAGATAAATTCACATACTACTGTGTTATCATTCACACCGCCTAAAATATACCATCACACACAATATCACATTGATCACACAATCACTATCAACAAATATGGTCACCTAATACAATATGCACTGAACAATGTGAACAACTGTTATGAGATGGAAACAGGTGAAAATGGATAAGTGAATCAACTAATTCCAATCGATTCCACTTACAATAATGCAGGTGGTGCAATTACATTTCTCCCCCATCTATCACTACCTCATTAATAATTGTAGGTAAATTCAATGGATTCCAATCATGCGCATTAATCCATTCTTCCATACAAAATATGTAAATCCACCACTTCATCCATAAATAATAGAAACCGTCGTTGTAGTGACTCCGATAAGAAAAACTACGTTAAAATAACACATTTAACTGGTTCAACTTAACAAGTGCTTTCAAACAGTTCTGTCAAGTTCATTTAGCATTCTACTTAATCAGTAAGTTCATGCATGTAAATGCAATTCGGTGTGAAAAAAATGATCAACGATATGACCAACAAATTATGGTGGTGTTTTTGAATCGATGGACGGATTGCAGTAGACCATTCCACAGTCTCGAACATTTACTCATACACTAATTCATATACAGATAAAATTTACAGCTGGATGATAACAGTTCAGTGAGATTAATACAGAAACATACGAATCGAGGTGTGCAGTTGAGCAGTGTTAATATAAATCAAGAAACAGAAGTAGCTGTTTACTTTGTCAACATACCTAATCAAATGTTAGCAGAATAAAACGATTAGACGTGTCCACTTCTAATAACATGAGTGATATAAACAACAGTTCTCAAACACATGCATAAATATTCACCGTCAACAGATGTTGGAACACATCAGGCTGAACTGTTCACCTTAATAACTTCCCATCAACACAAACAATCCAATTCAAAATCACTTGCCAAAATTCAAATCAAATTGTGTCAATGATGAAATATACGAGACTGGCACATCTCGAATTGTCACTTCCAATACATTTTCAATCACTTCAATTTTTCTATCACGTTACTCACATGTTCACATTGTTTAGTCAACAACAAGAATTTCATTTCATACAAATTTCGATACATGTTGTTTACATGGGTAAGTATAATGATGAAATATTACTACTTCCTCTATTCACAACAATGATACATTCCATTGTGAACGATTGTTTACAAGGTAATTATCGAAATAGATAAACAAATTACAAGACCATTATCTCCTCTTCTTTATCGAGCAAACATTAATCAATCCTATAAACAGTTAGTTATCATTCATTCTCCGACTAACACAACACGTATTCAATCACGTTCTGTTCTACACAGTCACCATTCCATTTTGTATACAACAACATCATCATTTTGTCCATAGTATGGAAATTCATCGTTATTTCAAACTAACCACATTCCGTTATGGTTGTGCACATTTTCATCTGTAGAGTATTCAACAAGTTCATTGAGTAACTACAGGATTTCATTCTCGCAATAATTTTCACTACCAAAACTCATCGGTAATTCGTCTACTATTCCCATTTTCCTTTCACACTTTTCCACACCATTCAATTATATGATCACCAATTGCATAGTTTTGTTCACATCCTGACACAAATGATGCTCTCGAATAATTAATTTGATCACTTGTCTATGTAAAATAGATGTGAGACACTTGATAATAAAGTGATAAGTATAATTTGGGTTAGATCCCAACGAGTAAAAGAAGTTGTTCTTAAGATGTTTCGTCACTAAATGTAAACCATTCCTTCACAGTAAATATTAGAAACGAATTAAATTGAAACAAGTTTAGACAGTATCTCAGTTAAATATATAGAGAATTATTTATATCACATTCAGTTTCAAGTTACGAGTATTCATTGAGAACAGTCGGGATTCATTAGTGTTGGGGACGGTTGATCACAAAACTCATATTTTGACGACGACAGTTCAAGTTCGAAAAAACAAAAACACAAAACCCGAATTATTCTCTCCACATATAAGTATTTAAAACAGAATAAAGATAATTTGAGAATAGTCAAAAACAATACATCTTGAACTGATAAACTTAGGATAGACAACATTTCAGCAACACTTTCCGACTTAAAGTAGAATGAAGTGGTTGCTCACAGCTGAGGAATCTCACTGTAGGACGAAACGGCCTGTTCAGTGCTTCCGCGTTTTCAATGGTGGTCTAATATTAATTGGTTCATGATCTCAATTAAGAACTTAATAATCTCCACAACCCCTATACTGATAAGGCACAAATGTCTGTTTTTGGTAAAAATTTCTTACTACTGATGATTAGAAAGCAGAATAATTGACAATTAACCAATGTAACAATTGTTCTTTTTACAATCGATTCTCCACAAATTAACATCTTTAACTTAAAATCTATTAATGAAATATCCCCATTGAAATATTCAAAAAGACATCCTAAGCCAACTCATTCATTGTCACAATAGTTCTCTGAATAATGTTAGTGTTTGACTAAACTTATCTTTAACCCTCGTTAACCATTTTAGCTAAAAGTCTTAACAACTCATAGAATTAAGTTTATTCAATATTGTTTGCTTGAATCTTCACATTAATGTTTAAGACTGTAATTGATCAATCTCTTATTAGCATATGTAAATCCTTTTCGGATTATTTCAATATTACCTTAAGTCACCAGCATTCTAAACAATATTGAGACAATCCGAACAAGATTCACATATGCCAATAAGAAATTGATCAATTACTGTCTTAAACATCAATGTTAAGATTCAAACAAACAATATCAAACAAACGTAAACTTCATTCCATTGCATAAGCAAGTGGCTATCAAGGCTCAATAGCTAAGTGGATAACGTTATGATGTTTGAAGTGAACGGTATTGGGTTCAAATCCTGAAGTGAATATCAACTCTAGGATACAAATGACAACTCTCAAATAGAACGAAACGTACATTCTTGATTCTATTGCTAGGCACCATCGATCTTTGCGTAAATATAGTTATCTAAAGCAACAATTACACATAACAATCAATAGTAGGTATGTATACTTTCATGATATTTCATTTCTGTAAAGTTATTTGATACCCAATTCAGTTAATTGATTTTTCCCCTAAGAGAATAGTTAATGTTTATTAAATTCCCATTGATGAATTTGATAATAACAGTTTAAAAGTTAACAAACTGCGTAATTATGAACCAAAAATTTGTGAAAGTATATAGAATTCTACAAGGTATACAATGAATTATTCTCTTAGGATATAAATCTACTTCTGACGTATACTGTTTTCATCTCTATACTGAAGATTATTCATTATCATTAATTCAAGGAAGCATAAACTACTTAATTATTGTGAATAAAATTATGCATGTTTTTGTAGTTAATGTCATCAAGATGGATTCGAATGTTAACGAACATTCAATCGATAGTAGTATGATAAACGGAGATACAACAATATATATTCACTTTCGATACAATAATTAAGTGACATTCTAAATGTAATATGCTCAGAATTTCAATCGACGATTACATTGTTATCATGAACTGTGACTGTTAGGATAATTGCTATTGTGGACACATATTGTGTGTGTGTGTGTGTAAGTTGGAGATTGACTGAGGTATAATTTATCGCTGAAACAATGAATAATATAATGTATTGTGATGAGCACTCACTCAAAGCCAAAACAACGGACTGTGTAAAATGCATTTGGATGTATCTTACAACGTGATCGACTTCAGTAGAATGTTGAACCAATGATAAACGGCGAATATGGAAGAGGTGTTCTCACCATCTTTATGACACTCGATTATTGTGAATCATTGACACTGATAGAGGAATAACATGTGAGCTACACACTCTTCATAGTGATTTGGCGATCTGATCGTTCTGTCTGAGAAAATGTCATAATCAACTGATTGCTTAGAACTTCCGATCGTCTCACTGATTTGTGTATTCATGTCTCTGATTGTGTTTTCGAATCGATATGAATAAGTGCCGAATAATTTGTTTCCATTTGGCCTCAATATATCATGCAGAGATTACTCACAATCACAGTGACCATGTCATTCTGAAATAATCTTATTGAATTTCACACGAAATTGTAATTATGCTGATGAACTGAATCATTCAGTGAAATTCACTAACCTCTTCTTCCACAATCAATCAATCAACCAACCAGACCAACCAACATGAACAACAACAACAACTGTGAACATGCGACGATAGACAATGTGAGACACGGAGATCAAGTAAATTGGCAATCAGAATATGTTCATCTATTGGATGTGGAGGTAATCTGGTCTGTATGTGTGTGTATCTGTGTGAGTGGATGGGAGTTGTATTTATTCACTCACTGCACTATTGAGTGATAGGTTTCATTCGAAATGTGTCTAATGAGAATTTAATTAGTTTGGCGATGTGTACAATTTGTGTAAAATCTGAACGAGACTGTATAATTAGATGTTGATTGTAAATGTGTTAGCATGATTTCAGATGTGCAATGAATGCGATTGAACATTCATTTGTGTCGATGGATGTGGAATATGACAAAATGTAATGGGTCGAATTATTATGTTGTGTAGAATGACGATCAACCTACTGAGCGATGGAACTCAATGTTTCATGTTTCTTCTCACTGAATGAATAAGCGTATAAAGTGGATTGGTTTGGCGTAGTTGATTGTTATGTGTAATGATGGTGAAGAAGAAGATGATGATGGTGTGAGAAATTTTCGTGTGTTTTATACTTCATTCTACTTTAAATCTGAAAGTGTTGCTGGAATGTTCTCTATCCTAAGTTTGTCAGTTCGAGATGTATGGTTTTAACTATTCTCATATTATGTTTGATACAGCTGAAAGACTTTTATACAGATAGAGATTCAAAGGGATTCGTATTTTTTTGGTTTTGTTTTTCGAACTGGAATTGGAATAGTCTAATGAATCCCGATTGTTCCCAATGAATACTCGTAACTTGAAACTGAATGTGATATAAATAATTCTCTATATATAATTAACTGAAATACTGTTTAAATTTGTATTAATTTATTCCGTTTCTAATATTTACTGTGAAGGAATGGTTTACATTTAGTGACGAAACATCTTAAGAACAACTTCTTTTACTCGTTGGGATCTAACCCAAATTATACTTATCACTTTATTATCAAGTGTCTCACATCTATTTTACATAGACAAGTGATCAAATTAATTATTCGAGAGCATCATTTGTGTCAGGATGTGAACAAAACTATGCAATTGGTGATCATATAATTGAATGGTGTGGAAAAGTGTGAAAGGAAAATGGGAATAGTAGACGAATTACCGATGAGTTTTGGTAGTGAAAATTATTGCGAGAATGAAATCCTGTAGTTACTCAATGAACTTGTTGAATACTCTACAGATGAAAATGTGCACAACCATAACGGAATGTGGTTAGTTTGAAATAACGATGAATTTCCATACTATGGACAAAATGATGATGTTGTTGTATACAAAATGGAATGGTGACTGTGTAGAACAGAACGTGATTGAATACGTGTTGTGTTAGTCGGAGAATGAATGATAACTAACTGTTTATAGGATTGATTAATGTTTGCTCGATAAAGAAGAGGAGATAATGGTCTTGTAATTTGTTTATCTATTTCGATAATTACCTTGTAAACAATCGTTCACAATGGAATGTATCATTGTTGTGAATAGAGGAAGTAGTAATATTTCATCATTATACTTACCCATGTAAACAACATGTATCGAAATTTGTATGAAATGAAATTCTTGTTGTTGACTAAACAATGTGAACATGTGAGTAACGTGATAGAAAAATTGAAGTGATTGAAAATGTATTGGAAGTGACAATTCGGGATGTGCTAGTCTCATATATTTTATCATTGACACAATTTGATTTGAATTTTGGCAAGTGATTTTGAATTGTATCGTTCGTGTTGATGGGAAGTTATTATGGTGAACAGTTCAGCCTGATGTGTTCCAACATCTGTTGACGGTGAATATTTATGGATGTTTTGAGAACTGTTGTTTATATCACTCATGCTATTGGAAGTGGACACGTCTAATCGTTTTATTCTGCTAACATTTGATTAGGTATGTTGACAAAGTAAACAGCTACTTCTGTTTCTTGATTTATATTAACACTGCTCAACTGCACACCTCGATTCGTATGTTTCTGTATTAATCTCACTGAACTGTTATCATCCAGCTGTAAATTTTATCTGTATATGAATTAGTGTATGAGTAAATGTTCGAGACTGTGGAATGGTCTACTGCAATCCGTCCATCGATTCAAAAACACCACCATAATTTGTTGGTCATATCGTTGATCATTTTTTTCACACCGAATTGCATTTACATGCATGAACTTACTGATTAAGTAGAATGCTAAATGAACTTGACAGAACTGTTTGAAAGCACTTGTTAAGTTGAACCAGTTAAATGTGTTATTTTAACGTAGTTTTTCTTATCGGAGTCACTACAACGACGGTTTCTATTATTTATGTGTGAAGTGGTGGATTTACATATTTTGTATGGAAGAATGGATTACTGCGCATGATTGGAATCCATTGAATTTACCTACAATTATTAATGAGGTAGTGATAGATGGGGGAGAAATGTAATTGCACCACCTGCATTATTGTAAGTGGAATCGATTGGAATTAGTTGATTCACTTATCCATTTCCACCTGTTTCCATCTCATAACAGTTGTTCACATTGTTCAGTGCATATTGTATTAGGTGACCATATTTGTTGATAGCGATTGTGTGATCAATGTGATATTGTGTGTGATGGTATATTTTAGGCGGTGTGAATGATAACACAGTAGTATGTGAATTTATCTGACACATCGTATAAGTTGGATTTGGTTGTGCCAAATGAGTGAACAGTGATAGATTTGTAGTTAATGTACGAGTATTGACGGTGATGGTGATGGTGACGGTGATGGTGTTTATGAATTGGGTGTTTTTTGTCCTACCTGTTTCTTATCTCAATTAAATGAAAGTGTGAGGTGTTGGAGATAATCGATTTGTTGACAGAATGATGGCGGTGTGTATTTGGAGGGGATGTATGTCATGAGATCAATGTTTCTGTGAATGTTGGATTAATTGTTCTGGAAAATGAGTTTAATTGAAGTGTGAATTTCGAGATTGGTTCAGTCGTCTTATTGGTGTAATTCACTTCTAAATAAAACGTAGTGAACGGTTGGTCATGTTCCTCCTTTGTGTACACTTTAATTTACTGAACGTGTCTATGTGGACATAGTCAATATGATGAGTGTAGGAATGGTGTTTAATACCTGACAATCTGTTCTCTTTGAAACTTTCAATTCACACATTCATTCAATTCCGTATGTGTGCAGTGATACTATTCTGTTGTCTGATAGAGTTTTCCAAATATGGTGGTTGGTGACATGTGTGAATTTTTAATTTTACATGAGGATTGATGAAAAGTCAATGAAATCAGTTGACGACATACATTGTCATTGGAGCTGTGTGGAATGTACGATATTGTCTCAATGTGTTCATTGGTCATGAAATTAGTGCTTGTATTTTATTTGATGAAAATGATTGGGAATTGTAGATAATCACTGAATGATATTGAGAAACCATGTTTATCTTTAATAATCACAGAAATATATAGTCGTATGATGCTGCAGTCGTCACATTAGTTATCAATTATTATTTTATGACTTTATTATGATGAACTCGTTTTTGAGGGGAGTGTGTGAATGTAATGTACAGTTTGTGTGCAACTATGTGATTTGATCTTCACAGATGACAAAGCGACATTTCGAAATACAACACAGAGAACATCAACTCAATGGCACTTGATGGGGAAATTCTGGAAGATGTGGAATCTTCCAATATTGTGGTTTGCACTACTGATGTACAAGGATGATCTTATTCAGACGTTAATTGGAGAGTTAGGATACTAAGTGAAACGTTCCCATTGAACTCAGGAGAACAGTCAAATCGCGTGCGAGACCGTTATGTATTGAGTTCGAATCTCGCAAGGCGTTATCATGGATGCGCACTGCTAAGAATTTCCATACTGGGACGAAACGGCCATCAAGTGCTTCCAGGTTTTCCATGGTGGTCTAGCTTCAGTTGACTCATGATCTCAACTATTAAAAATTGTTATAGTATCCAAAAAGCCCTTCAGTGCCTGTTTGTGTTTAACTTCCTCTGCATCTAATGTACTTACTTATTTACTGATGCCTGTTTCTCTCAATGGAGCGTAGGCTGCCTACCAGTGTTCTCCGACCCTCTCTGTCCTAGGACTTCTTTTCCCGTTCTACCAAATTTTTGTTTCTTTTTTCTCAGTCTGTCTCCATTTCTCTATGTAATTTGTTCTTTGGTATTCCACTCTTTCATCGGCCTTGAGGATTTCATGTGAGGGTTTGCCTTTTGATACGGTTGGGTACTTTCCTCAATGTGTTGTTGCTGATATTGTCTGGTCAAGGGATCCAAAATATTTTACGTAGACAACTGTTGATAAACACTTGTATCATGTGGATAATGGCTTTCGTAGTTCTCCAAGTTTCCGCCCCATACAGTGTAGCTGTCTTGACATTTGTATGGAAAATTCTGAATTTGGTGCTTTTTGACAGACAGTTGTTTTGATTTCCAGATATTTTTCAATTGTCGATATCCTACTTTTGTTTTATCAATTCGCGCCGTCACATCTGCATGTATCTAATGTGGTTCACTACAATATTTTTGATTCTGATAACATAGATATTGGTACAATGAGGCACCCAATGCAATAGCACCATACAGATCTCATTTGATTTGTGTGACGGCTGTGATACTGTTCAGGTGCCCAAACAGAATCAGGTGGTTTTCTTAGGGGGCCACACCCCGAGCCTTCGACCTAAAGGTCTGATCTACAATGCAGTAGAGTATCGTGAGGAGATGCAGTTCTACGGAAGCCGGTGACCAACTATTGATTCATACGGCATTTGTTGCTTCAGGATATTGGAGCCCATGTGAACCATTGATTTGGAATCAGGGTTTTCCAACTACCCTAGGTGGACTCTCCGTGTCCATTAACCCGGTTTCAAGCGCCGGACATTCGCTTTTCATCCCTTCGACTTCGTAAACAACATCGTGGCCTTGAGATGGCAATGAGTAGGACTTCCCTGGCAGAGGCTATATGCGCATGGCCATGTGAGAGTATTTTGAGTGGATGAGCGGATTCTCCTCACTCTTGGCCGCACCAGGGTATTTGAGGGCTTTAAATTAACATTCTATAACTAATAGTTCTTATCACAGATCCTACAACGCTACAACTTTCCATTATATGTATTCATTAAAACATCAAGAAATAAATATATATATCCTAAAAAGAAATTTTTTGTCGTGAATATTTTCATGTCTATTGGGAAAAAAAATCATAACACACAAATAGATCGTTAGACAGACAGACAGATGGATAGAGAGACAGACAACAAATAGTGTTTGTTCAAAGCATACAAACAAACTTACCCATATATATATATATATATATATATATATATATATATATATATATAAGCTTACTGGGACTATGAATAATATGAATTACCAACAAGTTCCCCAAAAATGAGAAGTTTATTATTATTACCCGTTATGTATATATATGTGTCTTACGATTGTTTGCATGTTTACCCTTTATAAGGTCAACAATAATAATAAACAATTTGATTGGTTAAATGAATATCATTTGGGAAAAAAAAAACTTTAAAAAAAATAAATTTCCACCTTCACTGAGTATAAAGAAATTAAAATAACAAAAGGCATTGAAATAAACACTTTTTGATCTTTTCATTATAATATTATACAATTGTATTATGTATGCTTAGTAATACTGTGGATCACATTTAACATTCATCATCTAATAATATGGATAATTATGAAATAACTGATGATTTTGAACGATTTTGTCATATAGCACAACGTTCACCAAGAGATAGTTTAGCACCAACAATACAAATAACTGAACCAACTTATCGTGGAAATAATATAACACCTATTAATCAATCAGAATATTTATCAACATTAAATGTTGAATCATTAAAACGTGCATCAAGTTTTAGAGAACCTAAACGACGTAAATCATTTCAACCAAGTAGTTTTAGTGGTGAAATTAGTGCAACTAGATCACCAATTAGATCTAGTCCACAATGGGATCATTCAAATGAATTAAATCAATTTAATTATAGACAAAAACAACAACAACGTTCTCGTTATTATAATAATGAACCAAATGATACAAATGTTTTACGAACTACTGATAATACACAAAGATATTGGCAAAATTTAGATACAAGTCGTGAATCTTCAAGTCCTTATTCATGTTCTCCAGCAATGTATAGACTTGGTACTACTCGTGATAGACCAGGATCTATGAAAGAAACTAGTTATAAACGTACAAGAAGTCAAGAAAAACATAAATCAAGACCATCGGCTCCAACATTACATCCAACAAATCATCCATTCTCTCAATATTCACCTAGTCGTCATTCAATCAGTCAGACAGATGAACAAATGTTACGTGTTCGACGTTTTGAACGAAATAAACATGGTGATGTTATTAGTAAAGGTGATCGAGATGTTCCACAGATAGAGATATTTGCATCCAGGAGTCCATCGGGTGATTCACGAGGCTCAGTAGTTTATCCACGATCAATACCTGAAAGTAGTCAAAATCTCTCTGAATCATCATTAAGTGATGAGGTAATTGAGATCCCGGCAATCACTACAAATTTGGCTAGTTCACCAAGAGCTTCAAATGATGGTTTACTTAAAATTTACAGTAAGCGTGCAAGTAGTCCAGTTAGAGGATTTATACCAGAGACTAGACTACGTTCTAAATCATGGGCAATTGTAACCGAAAGTCCAGATAATTCACCTAATAAATTAGAATCACCATCTGGTGGTGAACTATTTCTAGATGATCGTTTACTTCAAGTTCAAGTAATTGGTACAGCCAGAGTTGGTAAGACAAGTATGTGTATGCAATTTCATACTTCAGAATCAATTGAAGATCCTAATGATTCAAGTAAGTTATCTATATATGAAATATTTTATCATATCACGAACCGATCTAAGTCAGATAAACATTGAAAACCCGAAGGCAACATACCACAGTTTCATCTTAGTATAGGACCCCATAATAGTTCGGATCCACGACTAAAGAGCCGAGAACCGAACCCAGGACCTATGGCCTCGCGCAGAATTGTCTAACCTTTCAACCCCTGAACGTCTGGATATGGGACTGAAAATTCCAGTTGTCTGGTCGTGGGAGGGCACTACTATGGAGCCCAATACTAGGATGTCGCTTCCAAATCACTGTGTTCTAATCTAGTTGTCCCATTTAAGTCTCTTTTGATACAGTACTACTATCATTTATCGATCGTAAGGTTTATTATTGCACACTCGGTTCTAGAAATACTGACACAACGTACAGTCTACATTCGTTTAACATATTGTTTAGCTAAAAATCCTGTTGCTTATAGCCAGAAATCGTTAGTCATGGGAAAATATAGATTTAAGAGGGAAACCATGTGATTTCTTTTATTATTTAACCACTATACTATCATAGTGAACAAGAACACCAGTGGGGACAGTTGAATGTATTCGAGTACAAAATTACAGAGTATCTCAATAAAATCTGAGAACAATGTAGTAAATCGTTAATTTGCAAATATCATTCCATCATATGAAACTTGAATGTTTCTGTTGCAGACATCAATCCATTGTCTCGGATTTCATTGTGCATGCGTTTTCATACCAATTGCGTTCCGTTCTCGTTCTTTCCTCATCGACCTTCTACTGAAATACATTCTATGCTTGACCACCGTTATATACTACTTGTGTGGTTATAAGTATCCCACACCACATTATCGTGATTACGAAATAATCTTCGTTCTCATATTATTACACGGTATTGTCGAGTAACTAAGCCCATATTTTGAAACTTGACAAAATAGAAGAGTTAAAAAACACTTTCTTTTTAATGTTTCATTTTTAATTGTATTTTAAGTTGTTTCGTTTTTGAGTTACTAGTCAATTTTGAATTAATTAGAAGTTAAGCTATCACAAGTGATACCAAATATTCTGTGTTGAATTTCCGCGTAAGAGATCGTGAATAAGCATTGATGAGAACTCCCAATGTATCTGATCTCTGAAATGGATATTACATATTTGATTTAGGGAATACAATCGGGAGTTTTATATGTTTGTGACGATTGTCTCTCATTCCCTGACAGTTAGTCAGTTAAGATAATCATTATAATACAAGATCATAAATTTTGATGAAGTAATTTACTAAAACAGTTGATTAATGTAGTAACAAATGCTTCCTTTCATATTAAACTAGATTATAGTTGTTTGAAGTTAGATATTACATTGTTGGATACCGGCCAGCTCAGTGGTCTAGTGGTTAAGCGCTTGCACACGAGACCGAGTGTCCTGAGTTCGAATCTCGCGAGACGGGATCATGGATGAGCACTGCTTAGGAGTCCCATTCTAGGACAAAACGGTCGTCGAGTGCTTCCAGGTTTTCTATGGCGGTTTACCTTCAATTCATTCATGATCTCAACTAATGAAATTATTACAATCTTCACAAAACCTCTTCTGATAAAAAAATACACTTTATAAAACCTAACATATAACTAACTTCCTTTTGACGGAGTTTTGTTCTCTGAGCTGGATGGTATGGTCGTGGAGTTTTCATCGTTCTTCTGAACGACATCATCAGCACAAACTTTAGATAGAAGTGAAGTGTTCGAATTTCTTCATATGCGTTTCGAACACTTCACTTCTATCTGAAGTTTGTGCTGATGATGTCGTTCAAAGGAACAATGAAAGCTCCACGACCAAACCATCCAGCTCAGCGAACAAAACTCCATCAAAATCATCCACCTGAGCTACAAATCTTCTCCATCATCTCAAATAACTTCCTTTTCTAAATTATTTATATTCGCTTTCTAAAATGATTTCCCCATTTACAATTATTGTTATTTTATATCAAATCAACAGATTTGTATAAAATTAAATTTTGAATAGAATAAAATACGTAAACATTGATACATTAAATATAAATAAGCAAGAACCAACTATCATCATCACTACTACCGTCGTTATCATTATTATTATTGTTCGTATTCATTCTGTTTATGAAATGAGTAAACTGGAATATGGGTAAGGGAGGGAGTGGGGTAGCGAATGAGTGAACAATTAAGCGAAAATTAACAGTTATTTATCATTAATACTTCTTTTTTTTCGTTGTTTCTTTGTTTACATTATTGTTGGTTTTGTCTTTCCCTTTCTATTTATTTAAACATATAAATATTGGTACAAGGAAGTAACAAATAAGATATGAGCCATATAAATCATTTGATTTATGTGAGGGCTGGGATACAGCTCTGTTGCTCAGACAGAAGTTGGTGGTTTTCTTAGGAGGCCACATCCTGAACCTTTGACCTAGAGGTTCAATTCACAAGATAGTGAAGCAACGTAAGGAGATTCAGTCCCATGATAGCCGATGACCAACATTAGGTTCATACGCTATTTGTTCCTTCAGGATACTGGAGCCCATATACACCATTAATTTGGAATGATGGTTTTCCAACTCGTCTAGGTGAACTCTTCGTGTCCACCAACTTGGTTAAATCGTCAAACATTCACTTTTCATCTTCTCAATTTCGTAAACAACAGTAATCCCGCAAGAAAGCCATGATTAGGACTTCCCTGGCAGTGTTTGTATGCACGTGATCATGTGAGAGCATTACGAGAGGAAAAGTTGACTCTGCTCACTCTCAGCTGTATCAGGGCATTTGAGAACTTTTCTATCTAAACAAAATAAGTCTAAAACATTTCTTAGTTCTGTAATGCTTATAGTTGTAATCATAAATATTTTAATACGATGGGTAATAATAATCAATTTTTTATAGAGGATAGTTGAAGGAATATGATCGTGATAAAAATTGTTTTCAGAAGAAACAAAAAAAACTTAGTTCTTTCATATATCAGAAAATTTAAATTGATTTTTCAAAATGTAACCTATTCACTAAGTATAATTTAGGTTTTAAGCCAATTTCTTTGCATGTCTCTCTTTGTGTGTGAACACTCTTGATAAGTCGATGGGAGAGAGAGCGAGAGCGAGAGTGAGAGTGTGTGAGAGAGAGAGAGAGTAACTAGTTTCTTTCTCTTATGTTAGGCTTAAGTAAAGTAATACAAGTTACAATTATAAATATGGATTCAATATTAAAAAAAGAAACTGACTATAGCCAGAGATACAAGTCACTTCATCTACAAAGAAAAACAAAACAACGAAAAACAGTACAAACTATGGATTAAGCACAGGTTTATTTAGATATGAGAAGGATTTTTATCTTAGACCTAATTGTGATAAATATTTGAGATAAATCGTCTTTGGTACTTTGTAAATTAAACTTTAGAATCTTTACATTCACACTTGATAAATATATTTTTTTTATTATTTCCGAAGTTAAATTTATTGATTAGATCATTGGAAATAGTTGATATTTGCTTCTGGATCTAAGTGTTGTGTTTTTAGAGATTTGTCAACAAGATATGCCTGTAATTTTGAAAGAACTGATGATCCTTAGACGATCTGATTCTGTGTCATTCAATTTCACAGTTTAAGAAGTCACCGTTGAACTCTTCTGATTAAAAATAAACTTTTATGGGAATGATTTTGTACGATCGATTAATTTTCGAGTACTGTAAAGTGTTTTGTTTGTCTTGTCTGTTTTAATGCTGATCGAATTGTATCGATCGGGACACTATTTCAGAAGTTATTTTGAACTGACTTTAAAATAGATACCCTAAAGTAATGGTAGAAATTTCTGGACTGTAAAGTGACAAATGACAGTCCAATAAAGCCTAAAATAGGATTGTAGAATATTTCAAATACAATTAGGTAGAATTTGATGGTGTATAGTTTTGACTTCATCTTTTAAAGTTCACTTAGATGAGGAATTTCACATGGATGCTACTAGGGTGTCTTTAATAAAATAAAAACCACTGACTGGATCGTTATTCACTTTCTAACGCAAGTCTTATTATGACAAACCATCCTTCTAAACTAGAAAATCACCTTGAAAAATCCTAATATAAACCTTTTGTCTATCTAATAGTCAATATAACATAACATTCTTTTGGATTTCAGGATAAAATTCTCAGTATTTAAATTTATATCTAGGTGGTGGAGAAATTTGTAGCCCAAGTGGATGATTTTGATGAAGTTTTGTTCTCTGGGCTGGATGGTTTGGTCGTGGAGCTTTCGTCGTTCCTCGGAAAGCTCCATCTATCTCACAGAACAAAACTTCATCATAATCATATCGAGGTCAATGTTTTCTTATCAGTTATTTCATAAATTTAACGATAAACTTATTTCAACAACCCAAAAACTGAAGATAAATTTATTATTTTTGATTGAGATTATGAACCGTTTGATGTTAGACCACCGTTGGAAACCTGGAAGCACTGGACGGCCGTTTCGTCCACAACCCCTAAACTGACAAATTTATTAGTTAAAAACACGAAGTTCAGCGAAGGGATCTCTTTACAACGAATTTGTTATCAAGCTGTACAATCGTACAATCGTTAAAGTACTAGTACCGTGAGGAAATGTGAACAAGGAATAACTAAGATGATGTAATAAAAAGATTATAATACTGGGTTACATAATAACAATAATAACAATAGACATAATCAGTTTGTAACGAATTATAACGTGAATGTCGGGGGGGGGGCGTGCGGAGAATAGTAATTTAATAATTGAATTCGTGAGTCAATTAAACCTAGACCAACATAGAAATCTTGGAAGTACTGAATGGCAATTTCGTCCTAGTATGAGACTCTTCAGCAGTGCGCATCCCTGGTCCCGCTTGCAGGATTCGAACCCATGACCTATCGGTCTCGCGCGCGAACGCTTAACCTCTAGACCAATGAGCCGGCTTCTAACCGTGTTAATGTCTGACTTCAGTCAATCTAAGAAATTACGCCACCGTTCAGTGTTTCCATGTTTTCCATGGTGGCTTAGCTCTAATTGACTAATAAATTAAACTATTAAAGTGTTTTGTTTGAATAATTGTACGTAATTAAAGGTAACAAAAGTGTGAAATAAATGAAGTGATATCATGAGCAATAATGAATAAAATAATGAGAATATGAGTCATAAGTAAAGGAAGAAGTGCAGTTATAATAATAATACTACTAATAATAATAAATTACTGCTAATGTAACGATAACGATAGGACATACTTCTTCTCTATGCATAGTTCTTGCTTGACCTCATGAATGGTAAGAGTTTTGGCTATTTTTAGGAGTTAAATACAAAGAAATCTAGATAAATTTGGACGAATCGTGTATACAACCTTAAAATCAAACTGTAGATCAGTAGAATGATTACAATTGAATAAATATTCAAGTATTAGTGATAAGAATAGTACATATTTTAATCAATAAAATAAAGTAATCAGTCACAAAATTGAACTAATTGTTTACTTGCATAATATCTGAAAGAAACATGGTATATTCTCGGCTGTTGTTGTTATTGTTGTTGTCGTTGTTGTTGTTTCATCTCTCCTCTATGATCTTATTTCTTCGTGCCAGTAATGTAACTTACTTACTTACGCCTCTTACACACAATGTAGTATAGGCGGCCGACCAGCATTCTCCAACCCACTCTGTCCTGGGCCTTCTTTCCTAGTTCTATACAATTGTTGTTCATTTTTCTCATGTCTATCTCCATTTCCCGACGTAATCTGTTCTTTGATCTTCCCCACCTACTTTGCCCTTGAGGATTTCAGGTGAGGTGTTGCCTCGTGACGCGATTGGGTGCTTTCCTCAATGTGTGTCCTATCCATTTCCAGCGCTTCTTCCTGATTTCTTCCTCCACTGTGATCCGGTTTGTCCTCTCCCATAGTAGGTTGTTGCTAATAGTGTCCGGCCAACGGATCCGAAGTATTTCGCATAGACAACTGTTAATAAACACCTGTATCTTCTGGATGATGACTTTCGTAGTTCTCCAGGTTTCCGCCCCATACAGTAGAGATGTCTTGACATTTGTATTGAAAATCCTGACCTTGGTGTTGGTTGACAGTTGTTTTGAGTTCCAGATGTTCCTCAGTTGTAAATATGCTGCTCTTGCTTTGCCGATCCGCGCCTTCACATCTGCATCAGATCCACCGTGTTCATCAATGATGCTGCCCACATATGTAAAGGATTTTACATCTTCCAAATCTTCTCCGTCAATTGTGATTGGATTGGTGCATGTTGTGTTGTATCGGAGAATCTTGCTTTCCCCTTTGTATATGTTGAGACCTACTTCTGTTGAGGCTGCTGCTACACTGGTCATCTTCTCGTGCATTTGTTGTTGCATATGCGATAGAATGGCCAGATCATCTGGGAAGTCTAGATCGTCCAACTACATCCTATCTGTCCAGTATTGTAACTGAACTTCAGTAAAGAAACTATCTTTCACAATTCATTCACACAACTTATGGTAAAGTCTTGTATAAAGAAATCAATAATTTTTATATAAAAAATATAAATAAACTAAAAATGAATTTCATGAAGAATTTTTTTTCTAAATATAGTTCTTTATTAATCTCTAAGTAAAATTAAACTATTACAACATTGTCTGATTGAGTAGGTGTGTATTATTTGGAATACTTAAATAAACTATTGAATTATAAAGAAAATAGATACAAGTTAAAAACTGTTATATCACGATAAGCATAATGAATGGTAACTTTTGGGATCCATTTATGAACCAATACTATACGTATATTTTTATCGTATAATTGTTAAATAACTAATCTATACATATTCATATCCGTTTAATCATAAGCTTTATTTTGATCTATCAACTATTATTATACGTTTTACCATTCTTGAATTATGCCCTGTCTATCAGTTACTACCTCCTACATTCACAGCCGCATCTGGCTAAATCTTGTACAAATATTGTTTCCTATTTTATGGTACGATGTGGTCTGTCTGGTTGGTATATCAACTTAGTATGTTTGAAATACATGATTCATATCGCTGAGGCTGAGATTGATGTTCTGGACTTAACTGGCTGGTTTGGGCTAGGCAGGAGGCAGAACCGATAAGGACTCTAGACTGCTCGTACGTGTTTTATGCGTCATTAATCTGATAGATAATTCATTGTTCTCTAATTGGCGTTATCGTTACTTTATATATTTAGTGCACAGAGGCAACAAGTAATAACCAAAAAAATTAAACCATATCTTAAAACTAGAAAGTACTGAACGGATGTTTTATTCAAATATAGAGTTAATCATCACAATGTGCATTCACTATTCTTCGGCAGGAAATCGAACTTAGAACCGTTGATTTTTACGAAAACTGATAATAATCATTTAATCATTGGATGACTAGTTTGAAGATACAAATCTTGTAGTTTTAGTAAGAAGCTGTGACTAGTGAAGTTCAATCATGTCCAGTGTGATATAGTCGTATAATATGGTGAATTGATTGGAAGTAAATGCTAACGCTATTGAATACCAGCTCAGTTGTCTAAAGGTCAAATAGTTGCGTACGAGATTGAAAATTCTGAATTCGGTTCCTGGTTGCATGGATCCACACTACTAAGGAGTCTCATATTAGGATGAAACGCTCGCTAATACCTCTAGGTTTGAATCATCGACTAGATCAAATTAGTTTTTGATTGAAAACTACTGAAATTTTCCCATCTCTATAAAATCCGACACCGATTAACTCATGAATGTCTTATATAGTAAATTTGGAGAATCCTATTAAGGGTCATTTGATTGGATCAGCTTTAGCTTGAAACAAAAATTACTTCATTGAATCCTGACTTACAAAAACGGACAATGAGATGTTACATCATTTTTACTTAAGAAATGTAATGATAAGTATATAACTTGCTGTGTTTACATTAAGTGATTAATAGATTGAAATATCACAAATCCTGACATGGATATTACAATGTAACCATCATATGACAAATCTTACGGTTGTATTCTGTTTTTATTTAATCTTCAGGTTATAAAATCAGTTTGACTTTGAGGATGTTCACGTAATATCTAGGACCAAATGACGGTTATAAACTAGCGTAAGGAATTAGAACTATCCAGATATTCAAGGAGGCCGCCGTGAATGACAGAAAATTAGATAAAATAAGAGTTTAATGCATAAAAATATTCACTTATGTAATGAATCTTTCATGCCGAAAAAAATACAGGATTATAGTGTACTTAGGTAGGTTTATCATCTATACTCCGACTCTTGATGGAGTTTTGTTTTCTGACCTGGATAATTTAATCGTGGAGTTTTCATCGTTCTTCTGAACGACCTCATCAGCACAAACTTCAGTTAGAAGTTTATTGTTGCGGATAGTAATAATGGTTGGTATTCCACTTCTACTCCCCCCACTGTTACATACTACTTATATATGGAAATGAAACATTTCAATATTTTAGTTACTAATGGAATATCAGATAATAAGGTGCCGATTAAAATAGATTTTTTTTGTTTTACTTCATTAAATAAATAAATTACGAAAGAATTAGTACGTAATCTTAAATTGAAAGGGAAGTGAATAGTAAATTCATGATGAAGGAAATTACTACTTACTATGTAACGGTATATATATATATATATATATATATATATATATATATATATATATATATATATGAAACTATAGAAAACGTCAATTAAAACTATGGTAACCAGTGTGTACATATTCTATATTATAAAAAAAGTAACTAAATATAGTAAAGAAGGCATAAATTGAAGAAAGACTACACTTCTATAATTGATAGTTATTTTATGATATTGTTTAAATGATTCCTCAATAGAATAAGGATTTATGGAATTTAACAGTTGAATTCATGAGTTGATTTAGATTAAACTATCATTGAGAACCTGAAAACATTGGATTACTGATTCGTCTTAGTATGAGACTCCTTCACCTATGATCAGGATTTTCGGTCTCGAGTGCTAACGCTGAACATCTATACCGCTTAGTTGGTATCCAATGGTGTTAACGTCTAACTTTAATCGATCCATGATCTTGTGCTACTCTTCATCAATTATCGGAGGTGGATAACTGTCTCACACTTGACACGGATTGGACTCTACTAGTCACGAATTCGAGTCCAACATGAGGGGTCGTGGATACGTACTTTTGAGAAGACCCATATTAGGACGAAATTGCCGTCCAGTGATTCCAGGTGTTCGATGGTGGTCTAGTTTAGGTTGACTCATGAATTCACCGGTTACGATTGTCAAACATATGAAAGTACTACTTAAAGTATGTCATAAAGTTGGTCGAATAACCACTTTCCTAAAATTGATCTTTCATGGTACTTCAAAAATCAAGTGGGTATAATTAGAACTCACCGATTCAACCGATATCTGGCAACACGAAAAAAAGTAATAGATTTGACCAAGAATTCACAAAATGTTTAAAGCTGAAACAAATACATATTTGATAGTTTACATCATGGAATAACAACCACGGAAGATTAGGAAGCACTGAAAAGTTATTTTAACCAAGTACAAACTTGTCAACAGTGAACATTCACGGCCAAGACAGCAATCAGAATTAGGACCTTCAGGTTTAACTACTGGTCCTTAACATTCAGACCACTGACCCAATGTCTAATGGCTTGATTGTTCAGCCTCAACAGCTAACACGGTTCAACTCCACCGATCACGGCTTCAAACTAGAAATTTGGGAATCACCTCACAAAATCAGTCACCAGTATTCACATGATTATTATATTCACTTTATAATGATTTATTGAGACCGTTAAATTTTATAATTAACAATACTATTTGAAAATAATGAAATAACTAATTTAACACACGAATCATTGTTACTACACTACTGAATAGTTCCATACTAAGATGATATCATTATCCAATCCCTTCTAGATTTTAATTAATATTTAACAAAGATTAATCCATAACATCTCGCGTGGTGGGCTCGTGGATGCATATTACTGAGGAGTCCCACAATAGGACGAAATGACTGTCCAGTGCATCCATATTTTCCATGGTGATCTAACTTCAATTAATTCATGATCTCAACTACTGAAATTACATTTTAATTGTTTAAGCATCAAACGTAACTTCATTTCAAAAGGTGTTTCTAGTATTTGGTATCATGTTTCCTTCACATAGTTTTTAATTATCATATATGAAATAAGTCTAAATGACTTTGTCATTCGTAATTTACTCATCTTTGTACTACCTTCAATTGACTTATGATCTCAACTATTGAAATTACTTACTATAATCTCTACCATATCCCTTCTGATAGTGAAATAACTCATTTAACTCACGAATCATTGTTACTACACTACTGAATAGTTCCATACTAAGATGATATCATTATCCAACTCCTTCTATAGATTATAATTAATATTTAACTAAGATCAATTCAACAGTCTGCACCAATACTCTTAACTAATAATGAATAGGAGTACAAATAAGTCATTATATCACATAGAAAATATGGTATTTCCAACGGATTAACAACAAAGAAAACAATAATGAAGTTTGACCATAAAAAAAATTATGGGAGAGTTTCTTTCTTTTTTTTCAAATATGGTTGTGAATAGTGACACTATTTATTGATTTATTTGTTTATTTATTGATTTATTTGTTTACTGTATCATGTTTCGAAATAACAAATGATTCATCACTTTCACAGTTCAATGAGTCATGAATTTGGTTACATTGTAGATTTTTTAGATGAAGTTAATCACAAGCAAAGATGGATAGGGATTAGCAATAGAATTTAGGATATGTGATTCGTCCTATTTTCGACTCGTCAGTTGGATGTACTTCCATCTGAGATTTGATGTTCACTTTGGGACTCGAACCCAGTACCGTTCGGTTTAAACATCATCGTGGTATCCACTTAGCTACTGAATCCTGATAACCACCTGTTTGTGCAATTGGATGAAGTTATATTCACTTGTATCTTCCCATTGTTATTTAGGACTGTAATTAATAATACTCTTATAATACGCTTATATTAATTGGAGATGCAGATAAATTCAGCTGACGAGTCCAAAATACGACGAAACGTGCATCCCGGATTCCACTGCTAGCCACTATCCATGTTCTTTATAAAGCTTGTGACTTCAGGCAATATCAAGGCAGTCCGCATAGGATGCACATATGCCAACAAGAGACTGATCAATTGCAGTCCTAAATAACAATGGGAGGACACAGGTACATAACACCAAGTGAATATAAGTTATTTACAGTTTTATTTGTTAAACATATATGAAAGACGTCAATTATTCAAAAAATCATAGTATTGATCAAATATGATCTATATGGTTCTCTGTTGTGTGATCCGATGACACTTATATAGCTTTGTGTACGAGTTTGTGTGGGAATATTATGCCAACTATAACCAATTATTTGAATGCGCATAGATTTGTAAATCTCTCATGTCGTCCCATGATATATTCATATCCGGTACTGTCCATTCCCACTTTGATGTTTAGGTCTCCCATCAGGATAGTGAGATCCTTTCTTGGGCACTTCGCTATGATTGATTGCAGCCTCCCATAGGACTGGTCTTCATCGTCCTCATTGCTATCATTGGTGGGTGCAAAGCACTTATATCATTCATCATGATTGCCTCCTTTATTTTAAATGATGCTTTGATGATTCTAGATCAATGAGATACTCATTTTATTAGTGCATTACGTGCTTCTTTGGACAGCATTAGAGCAACCCCTGAGTGTGTGGAGCATTTCCCTCTTTGCAACAGGAGTATAACAGCATCTCTCTCGAATCTATCTTTCTCTGTCCAGTTTGCTCTTAATGTGTTTCACTGATTTTGAGAACCGTCAAGTTGTATCTCCTCGTTTCCGTTGCTATTTGGCTGGTCTTTTCGGTGTCCCACATTGTCCGGAGATGTCATGTACCTAGATCAATTGTTGTTCTGGTTGTTAGAAGGGGCATCGGCCTCGTAGATTCCGAAGCATCTCGGCTTTCACAATGAGGTGTTATAAACCTTCCTTCAACTACCAGGGCAGAGTCTAATTGGGTTTAATTTGTTTAATCTGGTTAGCGTTTTTTAGCAAGGTTTTTTTTTCTATGAGATGGGGTCGCCAACCCCACTCCCAACCCTCCTCCTTCGTCCGGGCTCGCGACTGGCAGTAAATTTAGAAGAGTTACAGGTTCCTCCTCAAGGGGCAACAGGCGTAATTAAGAAGTAAGGACCTATCAAATATTTCTATGGTTCTAGCGTCTTACTTTCAGTTAGAGTTAAGGACATCTGGATTTAATAATATAAGGAAAACAGCAGATATCTATATTCCATAACAAATATGTAATATGACCAAGTGGTTGAAATTCTGAATCTTACTGAAACAAATTTAGTTCAGGTACCTGAATACCATTTTAAGGGCTTACACAAAAGTATAGTCTAACACAGAATACACAAAGTTAGACATCCGAGCAAACGATTTATATTAACCTCAATAAAAGTGTATTTTGGAACCTCATCAAACACTCAAAAGCAAACAAAAAACGATTATATGGTGCATTTCATGAAACGACGCAGATTTTTCTTTATTATCCAACTGCAGCTGGCATACCAATCTCGAATTTACTTCATACGCCCAAGTGACAGTTGAGGGCAGAAAAGGTCCTCTCCCTCTCAAAATGCTTTCATATGACCTCACTAATATAGCCAATAACAGGGAAACCCTACTCACTGCCTTATCGCGAAGCGGGTATTTTAAAGAAATTGAGACGAAGAAAAGAAAATGTCTGGAGCTTTAGCTGGGTTCATAGGTACAGAGCATCCACGTAGGGGAGTTGGAAAACCTTGATTCAAAACTAGTAATGCACATGGGCTCCATGATTTCGAGGTAACAAGTGGGGGTTATGATTATATTCTCGGTCACAGGCTAGCATTCAAGTGAATCTTTTAATGTTAGAAGCTCGGGGAGTGATCCTCTAAGGAAAAAAGTTGTTACGGTTTCTTTACCCAGAAAGAATCCTAGCCCACACACCAAATAAATTATTTATGTGGCACATATATATTTTGGTGCCCCTTATTATCAATGTTTAAGTGTTTAGATAAATAGAGTTCAACCGCACTAGTTATCCGAAAATAGTTAACAATAAACACTCCATAAATCATTTTAAAGTTTATTTATAAATAACGTTGAGTGACAACGTTCTAGCAAAAATCTTATCCGTAGAAAAGAAACCTTACCAGCATCTCAAATTTGTTCTATTTTGGTGGAGTTTTGTTCTCTGAGCTAGATGGTTTAGTCGTGGAGCTTTCATTGTTCTCCAGAACGACATCATAAACTTCAGGTAGATGTCCTATTTTCTAAGTTCTATTTTCCAAATAAGATAATATTAAGCACTACTCAATCAGCCAGTTTAAATATCTCAGACCAGTAGGAAGAAATTTGCTGTCTAAATATCCCAGTACTAAAATCTCACACAATAAAACTTAGTAACACCAGAGATTATCAACATTTTCATGAGTTCAGATGAAGCTTATTGACGAGTGTCAACGATCGTCAACCATTTAATAATACCTAATACTAATACCTATATTGGAACTTGATCAATAGAATACATTCAACAATAAGAACAACGCAAACATGATACTGTCCCCCACTCTGCATAGTGTATCATATATCTTTTACGTAAAACCATGTCACCACAATTAACATGTAAGTATACACAGAATGAAGTATTAGTTTTGTCACTATACATCTATGGAACTACTCTTTGTATCCAGCATACTTCAGTACTTCAGTGGATAGACCACTTATCATCACAAAGAATATAGATGATTATCCTGGAAGAACAAATCGTTTTACTTTCTTTTTCTTTTGAGGAAATAATATAAAGGTAAAAGTAACATAATATCGGTTGTGTATTCACTTTTCTCTTTTTTCTGAATTGATTATTTTGTAAAAATATGCATATCAAGTAAAAGACTTATTGACCTTTAATAAGGACACATTGAATAGTTTCAGGCTATTGGTGAAAGTCAATGACAATAAATCGAACATTATTGATAGTGTTTATTATATTATTTAACCATCATGTAATTTGTATGGATTTAACATTGGAATTTAAGAAAATGTTTGTCAGTTGAATTAGCATTGTGATGCATGGTAACATTCGAACTTAATATTCATCAGTTAGAGATTATTTATTATGAGGCAAAAAAATGGGGTAGCAATATATACTTACTTACTTACTTACTAACTTAATTACTTACTTACTTACTTACGCCTGTTACTCCCAATGGAGCATAGGCCGCCGACCAGCATTCTCTAACCCACTCTGTCCTAGGCCTTCCTTTCTAATTCCATCCAATCCTTGTTCATTTTTTTCATGTCTTTCTCATTTCCCGTCGTAATGTGTTCTTTGGTCTTCCTTTTTTCCTTTGGCCTTGAGGATTCCATGTGAGGGCTCGTCTTGTGGCGCAGTTGGGTGCTTTCCTCAACAATATATCTACCTCATTATTTTTATAGTAGAAGAGCACCTATTGATTTTTATTTGGAATTGGATAACAAAATCACTTATGTTACGTAAGATGATGAATTTTGTCATTTATCCACCTAAAAAAATAACTGTCTAATCAGTTATAGGGATAAAATCAACAGTAAAATGCTTTTATCTTCAGTGAACAAGTGCAGAACAGATTGAAAAGTATGTGTTAGATTATACTGTTAGCGAACCTGTTTGACAGGTAGTGCCAGGGAAGTCCTATTCACTGTCTTCTCGTGGCCGGAGTGTTGTTTATGAAATTGAGAGGATGAAAAATGAATGTCACTTAGGGCAGTTGGAAAACCTTCATTACAAACCAATGGTCACATGGGCTCCAGTATCCTAAGGAAACAAAAGGTATATGAACCTATTGTTGGTCACCGTCTACAATGGGATTGCATCTCCTAACGTTGATTACTGCCTTGTGGATTAAACCTCTAGGTTAAAAGCTAAGGTTTAAGCGTGCGAGCAGTATCCAAACCCTCATACAAGTTGAATGATTTATGTAGCATATATCTATTTAATACCTACCTATACCCATGTTTATGTATATAAATAAAATAATAAGTAATAATAATTGACATAAATAACAACCATTGTTTCTGTTATTTCACGATAAGCATAATGAATAATAACTTTTGGGATCTATTTATCGACCACTACTATACTTATATTTTTGTCGTATACATGTTAAATAACTAAACTATACATATTCCTGTCCCTCTTATTATGAGCTTTATTTTGATCTATCAACTATTATTATACGATTTATCATTCTTGAATCATATCCTGTCTATCAATTACTATCTCCCACATTCACAGACACTTTTTGCTAATTCTTGTACAAATGTTGTCTCCTATTTTATGGTACGATGTGGTCTGTCTGGTTGGTATATCAACTTAGTATGTTTGAAATACATGATTCATATCGCTGAGGCTGAGATTGATGTTCTGGACTTAACTGGCTGGTTTGGGCTAGGGAGGAAGCAGAACCGATAAGGACTCTAAACTGCTCGTAGGGGTTTTATGCGTCATTAATCCGACCGACAATTCATTGTTCTCTAATTGGCGTTATTGTTACTTTATACATTAACAGGGCACAGAGGCCACAAGTTATAACAGTCTCAAAGATCAAATATATTAAGAAAAAACTGTTCCATTCATTTCTAGATATTATAAAGGCGAAACTGTAAACAATTACAGTCAACTGTACGTTTACAAAAACTTTATTTTTCATTATTTTTATCAAAAGGGGTTTTATGGAGATTTTCTTTAGAAATTTTCACTGATTGAAATCATGAGTCGATTGAAGCTAGATCGTCGTTAGAAACCTGGAAGCACTGGACGGCTGTTTCGTCCTATTATGGGACTCTTCAGCATTGCGCATCCACGATCCCGTCTCGGGAGATTTAATTAATATGATAGTAGAAAACAGTTGGTTTGTTTTGTTTTCTTCTCAACAATTCACTTATCGAATTTTATATATGATCATTAGTTTAAGACATTATAGCTCGTTAGATTATAAATTATGCATCAATAGTGAAAAGAAGGCTGCTACTGCTGCGGGTGCTGCTGCTGAGCAACAAATGATCTTTCATTTACTTCTATCATACTAAATAATTTTTTACTTGAAATGTGAAAGTTGAGTGATAATTCTGTTTAAAGTATGATTCTATTATGAATCTTTAACTTGAAATACATTGAGAATAATCGAGTCTTCTATAATAATAATACAGTAGTGTATTACGTATTAATACATTATCTGGAACTATATTAGAATGACTAACTTATATACAATAATAAAGTTGAAATAAAAGTTAAAGAGTTTTATACTAAATGGTCACTTTTTATATGAATATCACATACTGCTACAATTAGAAGAATGCATTAGCAAAATAATACTGTATAGTTCAAGTATGCTGTATGCATTGGATAAATACGACGGTATATAATAAAAAAATCTATAGCTGTTATATTGACGATTTAGTCTAAAATCAGTAGTTCATCTTTACACCGGCAGTAGTTCCCGGAGGGACTCCAGGCGGAGTTTCAAAACCATTCTATTGTTAGTCAAATACTTTACTTACAGATCGATCTATTCTACATTTTACTTACTTACTTATGCCTGTCACCACACGTGGAAGAGCATAGGTCACCAACCAGCATTCTCGATCTGACCCTATCCTAGGCAATTCTTTCCGGTTGATAATCATCCTTTCGATGTCTGCTTTCAGTTCCCAAAACAGTGTGTTCCTTCTTCTTATTCTTCCTTTCTTTCACGGTTCCAAGTATGCGCTTGCTTCATGGTGACTTCCGTAATGTATGTCCTATCCACCTCCAGTATCTTTTTCCAATATCCTCTTGAGTTGTGACCTGATTTGTTCCCTTTCATAGTAGGTAGTTGCTGATGGTATCCAGTCAACGGACATTCAATATATTGTGTAGACAATTGTTTATCAATACTTGTACAATTTTCATGCTAGTTGTAATAGTTGTCAAATTTTCATCTCCATACACTAAAACTGTCTTAATATTCGTATTCAAAATTGTGACTTTGATGTTGACTGACAGTTGTTTGGAGTTCCATATGTTCTTCCACTATAGGAACACTGCTACTACTTTGTTAATCCTCGTTTTAACGTCTGCATCGTAAGATATAGATTTTATTTTTAATTTTCATTGTCTTTGAACATGAAGTTCTTCTGTTAAAATACAATGAATAATCAAGATATTCAGCAACGAATAACTTTACATTAAGCAGCTAATTAACTAACTAGCAAATCATACAATTTGATTGGTAATCATACTGTAATCAAGTCACAAAGTAAAGTATTAGTTTATATAAACACCTATAACCATGAAAGTTACCATTATTTACACTACTAAATTAACCCTTACATAAAATACTTTATTGAAATGGTCATAAACTATTTCAATGAAAGAAACATAGCGTTTGTTGAAACATAAGATGAGACTAATTTATGGTCGACATTTGAGTGATGTTAAAAGCACCTTGGGAATGTCCATATACATGCTACGGCCAATTCAGAGTCATAAACCAGTGTAAGGGATTAAGATTAATAATTACAATGGATAGTTTTGGTTAAAAATTAGATTTAGGGTTTTTATCACAAACTGGCATCAGTTATAATGCCAAAACTTTATTTAGGCAAATAGATAAATTAAATTGTGCGCAAAAATTCAAGACCTGTTATCGTAAATCTGATTGGTTCGTCCATAAATTGTAGTCTTGATTAGTATTTCAACAAATTTCCTTTTCTTATTTCTTGATCGATCCTTGAGATAAATATTGAATAGTCAGTTCAGGAATCAACATCTGAATAATGTACATTCTTTCAATGCATATTGCTGTCAGTAACCAAGATGTTACTGATCGAGCTCTTTTGTAACTTGTACAACGAAATGTTGTAAACTTTTCACAAACGCACCTGAATAGGTTATACAACTAATAGGCATAATGATGTGTTAAAACAAACAAGAAAACAGAGAACTTGTTGAAATATCCAAGTGGGAGAAACAGGTAGCCGAGATATTCAAGCAAACCATTCATATAAACTCATGTAACAAATTACAAGAGTAAAACCGTGACGGTTTCCATACTATCATAATACAATGTTCAGTCTAAAATGTTATCGAATATAGTTATTTACTTGAATTGATCATTAATTAAAAATGAATATTCGTTAGATATATCAAGCTGACTATGATATTATACTTTATACAAGCGTAAATTTGTTCTGACAACATTCATTATTTAACTTATCAATCATTATTCTTAATTATAATTTGTTTTCTCAATTACTGTATCTTCTTTCACGTTGAAAAGAGAAATTTCTCTGTCATTTTTACCTATTTATTAACATACATTCATACATCTTTGGAGTCGAGCAAGTGTTTTCCGTTACGATTATCACCCCATAAAGTTTTCGTCATCAACTGAAGCTAGAGATCATGCTAAAAGGTTAGTGTAGAATCCAAACTATGATTTGGACTGAAGAATAAATGTCTAGGTAGTTTAGATAAGCGCTATTGCCCAGTTGAAACTAAAAACAAAGTGATTGGGTAAATAATGGTTCTAGATTTCATTATAAATATAAATGACCAGTGGAGTTCAACCAGATCTGTTGTGAGATAGTAACTCACTGATGACAATGGTAGATGTGTCGCTTAATTTCGTCGATTAGTTGAAGTTAGACATTAACACCGTTGGATACCGGCCAGCTCATTGGTCTAATGGTCAAGCGCTCGCGCGCGAGACTGATAGGTCCTGATTTCTAATCCCGCGAAGCGGATTCGTGGATGCGCACTGGTGAGGAGTCCCACAATGGGACGAAACAGCTGTCCAGTGCTTCCAGGTTTTCCATGGTGGTCTAACTTCAATTAACTCATGATCTCAACTATTGAAAGTACAGCACAACAAAAAAATGTTATTCTATCCTTTCTGGATAAATCACATATAGATTTGTTCAAAAGAGAATATTTGATTGTTTTTTAACACAAAATGTTTCCAATACTGGAAGAGTACTTCAATTCACAATGAAAAATGTATAATTCCATTGAATGTAAACAACACAATCAAAAGCATAAATAAAAATCAATATGGTTTCCGCCAAGACGAACTATCAACTAAAACAACATAAATACAATTCAAGAAGAAACATGTAAACTCAATGAAGGCGTAAGAAAAATTTCAGGAAAAGGCTAATAAAATATACAATTAAAAGGAAACCATAGCAACAAATGTCAATTGTATACATACAAAACTTTCAAAATGAATCTTACATAGTAACTATTCATGAATTATGTTAGAGTTTAATTATAAACTAATGAGAAAAAAAAATAAGATAATGACCATGAAAGAAATTTTAAATTTCATAATATAACTCATTTTTAAAACAGTTGTGTTCATCTCATGTGATTCTATGACATAACATTCTTATTGTATTCATTTATGTATTATGTCATTTATGGGATATAGTGAATATACATATATATATATATATATATATATATATATATATATATATATATAATGTCTGTTGTTTGATAAAATACAAAGGAAAGGGTATTGCATATTGTAAAGAGATATAGTACAAACTTTGAAAATAGGGAGATATTGTAAATGAGAGAATCGAATCGAATCGAATCGAATAGAATAGATGAAATATCAATGAATGATAATGATTGTCTAGTTGAGATGAGTTGTTTGTAACTAAGATTATTATTATTATTATTCAAGCTATCCATATTTTATCAATATTAGTACACTATTGTACTGTATTTGATATAATGGTAACTGTCATTTATCAACAGTTATGTCTATACATAAACTTACTGTTTATAAGCATTTTATATTATAGGATCTTATACTTACTTACTTACGCCTGTTACTCCTCGTGAAGGAGCATCGGCGGCTCACCAGCAATCTCCATCCAACCCTGTCTTGGGCAATCCTTGCCAGCTTCTTCTAGTTATTATTCACTATTTTCATATGTGCTTCTATTTCCCGACGTAATGTGTTCTTTGGCCTTCCACTTTTCCGCTCCTCTTCACAATTCCAAGTTAGGGCTTTCTTCGTGATGCAGTTTAATGATTTGTGTAATGTATGTCCTATCCATTTCCATCATCTTTTCCTAATTTCATTTTCTGTTGGAAGCTGGTTTGTTCTCTCTCACAGTAAGCTGTTGCTGATTGTATCCGGCCAACTGATGTTCAGTATCTTGTATAGACAACTATTTATAAATACTTGTACCTTCTTGATGATGGTTGTTGGATTTCTCCAAGTTTCAGCTCCGTACAGTGGAACTGTCTTGTCGTTCATATTGAAGATTCTGACTGATATTGGTTGGTAGTTGTTTTGGAGTTGCATATGTTCTTCAATTTTAGAGATAGGGCCTTTGCTTTGCCGATCCTCGTCTCTACATCTGCATCTGATCCTCCATGTTCATCAATGACACTTCCCAGGTACATGAAGGATTCTATATCTTCCAAAGTTTCGCCATCAACATTTACTCATCATGTCTACAAAATGACCTTGTTGAAGAATATTGGATGAGATCGATATATTCCTTAAATTTTTTTTATTTTTTCATTATCTAGAAGCATTGGAAGGCTGCTTCATTTTAATATAGGACTCCTTAGTAGTGTGTATCCACTATCCGACCTCGCGAGATTTGTACGCAGGACTTATCAGTCTCGAGAGTGAACATATAACCTCTAGACCACCAAACCGGCCGATATCCAACGGGGTTAATGCCTAACTTCAACTAATTCACAAAACTGAGAAGCACCGTTCACTATTGTCTTCAGTGAGTTACTATCTCACAAGAGTCCGGGTTAAACTCCATCGCTCTAGAGGTTAAGCGTTCGGGAGCTAGATCGATAGGTCCTGGGTCCGAATCTCGCAAGGTGAAATCGTGGGTGCGCACTGCCAAGAAGTCCCACAATTGACACATGATCTCAACTACTGAATAATCAAAATTAAGAATAATTTTTAGTCAAATATAGTTTATATATATATTGTCATTTAAACTAAGTATGTTTATCAGGTTTGAAGACGTAATATTAATTGAATTTCATATTGAATAGTCTTTGAACAATGAAATTTAACTTACGTTTATTAAGGTTTACATTAGTAGCTAACGTTAATTACGTAAACTTTGTGATGACTCTTTACTCGAACACTATCAGTTTAGTCATAACTTATGGCGAACTGTAATCCGATTTTGCACCCTCAAGTGCCGTCCAACAAGTGTGTCCACTATCTCCATTTTTATCTAACGTTTTCGTCGTCTGAATTTTCAGGAATTGATCTCCTTACACTGGAGGTCTACTTATCGACCTATAATACTCAAATGACCTAGTCCTGTTTGGTGAAGACGCTGATAAAGAGCAGTTTTTCGGTAGCACTGAGCAACAATGCCAGGATGTTTGGAATGCGTTTCTCCCCCTCTAAATGCAAGTTGTTGCTTCAGCACTGGTCTGTGTCAACATCTCAAATAAAGATAAGGAGTGAAGTAGACGAACGCGTCAACAACCTCACTTATCTTGGATGTCTGACGGAATCTCTGCACGGATTCAGAAATCTGTTTTGGTCTTTGCTAACTTACGTCACTGATGGCGAAGGTAAGGTATCCGTCTATCAATCAAAGGACGGCTATACTTCGCAGCATCACGTTCTGTTCTACTTTAACGCTGAGAAACGTGGCCATTAAGAGTAGAATATATTCATAGGTTACTTGTATTCAGTCACAGATGTTTTATAAATATCGCTCACATCTGCTGGGATCACGGATAAGTAATAGTGATGTTAGACACAGAGTATTAGGGAATGATAACAAATCAGTTGATGAGATTGTGAATGTTCATAGACTGAGATGGTTGGGCCACCTGTTATGTATACCTGAACACTGATTATCACGGCGCGCAATGTTGATTAGTGTTGAGGATGGTTGGAAGAAAGTGAGGAGTGGCCAAACCAAAAAGTGGCATCAGACCACAAAGCAACGAACTTCTAGTCTTAGCCATGTTGTTAGATGTAGATTACTTGGTTGGGGACCACGTGACTATCTTAACCTATGGCTGGAGACTGTGGGTGACATGGTTCAGAATCAATCACAATGGTGTATGTGTATACACTCTTTGTCTTCCCTTAAACTGTGAGATTAAAATTGCTTTATACCTTTCGTTTACCGACTATTTCTTCCTGTAATATATGAGCATTAAGTGATCGTCAGTTAGATGTCAACAATTTAGAAATCGACATCTAAATAATGTTTATCCATTTCAGTGCATATTGCCAACCACTACGATATCTCTGTACAGCTAAAGGTTGTAAACGTTTTTAGAAATACACCCGAATAGGTTGTACAATTAGTGGACATAATGATGTGTTATAGTTTATCTACACATGAATCTTTAAAACGTTTGATAGTAATCCTACAAACGAGAGCAAATAACGAATTATATACGTCGAGTTCTCTGGATTCATTACATTATACAAAATGTAGAATGTGGACAATTTGTGTTATGTCTTATGAAAGTCAACTGGGAATTCTCACTCAGATATAGCCTAAACAACTGTGTTTACAGTAAAAGACAATTTAGAATAAAGTGATAACAGTAGGTTGTAGGGAACATTATCTATAATATCTTTCTAGATAATGTATTTGTTTATAAGAAATAATACAAATTCCTTGAACTTAATGACGCCTGTTACTCCCAATGGATCATAGACCACCGACCAGAATTCTCCAACTCACTCCGTCTTGGGACCTCCTTTCCAGTTCTATCCAATTTTTGTTCATCCTTCTCATGTCTGTCTCCATTTCTCTGTGTAATATGTTCTTTGATCTTCCTCTTCCCCTTTGGCCTTGAGGATTCCATGTGAGAGGTTGCATTGTGATGCAGTTGAGTAATTTCCTCAATGTATGTTCTATCCACTTCCAGAACTTCTTTCTGATTTCTTCCTCGCTGGAATTTGGTTTATTTTCTTCCATAGTAGGTTGTTGGTGATATTGTCTGATCAACGGCTCCGAAGTATTTTACGTAGACAACTGTTAATAAACACTTGAATAGTTATTCTTCAGTTTAATAAATACTTTTAAAGGGACAATTTAAAGTTAATTATCTTTCATGAAAAAAAACAACATTACTTACATGTTACATACATCACTTACATGACCTGGTTGTATGACATTGATCTGTCAGCTTGTAACAATACTGGTATTTCTATGCAGATAATTACGGAATTATGATCATAAAGATAATAAGATATCTTTTAAGGATAAAAGTAACATTTGTTTTAATCACGCTTAGTAAACATATGACATTGTCATCAACAAAGTAAATTTTGATTATGTAATTAATATTTAACAAAAAAAAGTAGATCTTTATATGTTGATTGTATAGACTGAAAAAGTTCAAATTATATCTCTTGACCGAACGTAATTTTCATTTATTTGCATACTGTGCCGATTGCCTGGGTATAGCCTGAAGTCACAAGCTTTATAAGCAAAATTGGAGAGTGACTAGTAGCGGAATCCAGGACGCGAGTTTCGTCTTGTTTAGGACTCGTCAGTTGGATGTACCTGGATACCAGAGTTGATGTTCACTCTGGGACTCGAACCCAGTACCGTTCTCTTCAAAGACCATCGCGTTATTCACTTAGGTACTGTGTCCTGATAGTCACCTGCTTGTGGAATGGGGTGAAGTTTAAATTCACTTGGTGTTGTTCTACCCGTAGTGATCATCAACTCTGGGATGCAGGTACATCCATCTGACGAGTCCCAAATAGGAAGAAACGAGCGTCAAACTGGATTCCACTGCTAGCCACTATCCATCTTTGCTTAAAAATGTATTTTTTGAAGCTCTAAATTAGCTTGATAATAATTTAAGTAGTATGAGATACCTTTAAAATACATGACACAAATTTCAAAACGAAATGATTTCTGAAGATCACTTCAACTTGTTGCCATGGTTTTATCTTAACTGAGGCACCATTGGAAAACAGTTAATACAAATAACTGTTAAGTTTTGGTATGGAATTTCACAGAAGTGGATTGCCACGACGTCACCAGACATCTCATGTAGGGTTTTCGATACTTCTAGGAGAATGCTTAACCAGTCTAGAATCTTTAAGCTAGTGCCCGTTCGTTAAATAATGTTATAATACAAATTACGCCAAATATCATTCAATGTGCATAGTTAGAACTGACACATCCATTAACAAAATAGAAATCATTACCTAGATCTCTGTTTACAATATAGAGTTTGTTAGAGGAATTTTAATGCTCAAAATATTGACAGAACTCTAACTCAAAACTATAGGTTAATAATCTGTTTAACAGTGATAAATGTTACACTGAAAAGGGTAGATAACTGAAGTTTTTTGAATAAATCTGTTGAGAAACAAGTCATTATTCATTTCAGTAAGTAAATATTTATGATATGCATATCGTTTGTTGTATTCCTAATAGTAATGATTATTGTCATCGATTTGAATAGCTAATCTAATTTTAGTATAGAGTTGTGGAGATTACTGAGTATTAATTGAGATCATGAACTTATCAGTGTTAAATTGGTTGAAGTTGGACATTAACGCCGTTAAATCCTGGCTTAGTGGTCAATGGGTCGTGCGTTCGCATGAGACCGAAGGTCCTTGGTTCGAGTTTTGCGTGCGGAGGTTGCGTATGCTTACTCGTGAGGATCCCCATACTAAAACAAAACGGTTGTCCAATGCACAAATGATCAACTTTTCAGTGTACATTGCGAATTAACTTTAGACTTATGATTGCTGTAAACCGATATTTGTTTTTGTTCTAATTTAATACTTTTTAACATGGCACTATGACAATCTTAATGGAGATCAAACTGAAAACCATAATGTCAGTCAAAAAGCTGATTACCCGTAAGCTCCAATCAATTCGGATAGCTGGACAGACATTGCGTAAAAATGTGAAGCTGTCAAGAGATGAGCAATTTATAATGTGATATCCAATCATCATGATCAAGGACTTGTTTTTTCTTGTTCTCAGTTAAGCCTGAATATCAGAGAATCAATCGTGTTATTGTCGAGTTTCAGAAATGAATGAAACAGTTGTTAAGTTGACATTAGTTTGTAACGAAATCCATTTTAAAACTAAATGAATACATCATAAAAACTATGCGTAGAATAAACATATACACTGTTTAGACTTAATAATAACTAACCGCTTTAACTCAAATCATAGGGAATACGTTCAGTCGTTTCTACTACTACTGATTCTAAATGTAACTTAATTTTAAACCTACTCTTAAGCTTTAATAATTTACTTGACGTTACTTGAATTATCATTAGAAATGCTTTTACATATATTTTTATATTATATAAGTTGATCTACTTATACCTATGTATAACTGAGCAGTTGTATGTTTATAATCAGAAAGGGGTTTTGTGGGTATTATAGTAACTTAGTAGTTGAATTTATGAGACTACCGTGTAAAACCTGGAAGCACTAGACTGCCGTTTCGTCTTAGTATAGGACATCTCAGCAGTGCACATCCACGATCTTGAGAGACCGAAAGGTCCTAGGTTCGAACCTCATACAGGGACGAGACGGCCGTCCAGTGCTTACAGGTTTTACATGGTGGTCTAGCTTTAATTGATCAATGAATTCAACTATTAAATTGTTTGTTTGTTGTGTGAGACTTAAGAACTCTCTGTTGTAAAATTTTATATTTCCTATACTTATGTATATTTTTTCATAATTTAAGAATAGCTAAAATAAAGATTAGTGGGAGAATAACATTACCTCTTCCATTATTTCGTTAGCTTTTCATTAGATGCTTACACAATCCGTAACATACCATTATTATGCTTATCATTATTATTTAAACACATAAGCAATGATACAAGGAAGTACCAAGTAGATATGCGCCATATAAATCATTTCGATTTGTGTGAGGACTGGGATAATTCCTGCAAGTTAAAACCGAAGCTGGTGGTTTTCTTAAGAGATCACCCCCCGAACCTTTCACCTAAAGGTTTAATCCACAAATCAGTGAGTCGGTGACCAAAATAGGTTTATATGCCTTTTGTTTCCACAGGATCCTGGAGCCCATGTACATCACTGGTTTAAAATGAGGGCTTTCCAACTCCACTAGGTGAATTCTCCATATCCATCAACCTGATTAGAGCGCCTAACATTTGATTTTCATCCTCTTGTGAGACTCATCATTGTGTACCCACGATCCTGCCTTGTGAGATTCAAACCCACGCCTAACCTCTCGATCATTGAGCCGGCATTCCAAGGCTCAACTAATCGAGCCATACATCCAACATTGTCTTCAGTGATTTACTATCTCACAACCAACCCGATTGAACAATTCAAACCCTATGAAAATCAACATAACAAAATACAAGATTTCATCTACACATAATTCACTTTATTAACTAAGAAAAATTATCATAAAAATTTTTCTTTAAAAAAATAATAATTTTCGTGATTATTGTAGATTAACATTTTTTTTTTCTCCATGGTGTAATAAAACGATCAAAAAATGTCCGATATGGTAAATCATTTAAATTTTATTACACGAACCGTTAGTTTATTGGAGTCTACAGTTAAACAGTTGAATTATTTTTTTGTGGGGTGGGGTGGGGCGGTTCAACGGAGGGGATAAATATATTCCATATTCATATCTTTCTAATTGAAATGATAAAAAAATAAATAAAGAAAGAAAATTAAAGAAAGAACTGGATTAAGGTATTTTGTGGTTTCTCTAATGAAGTTAGTTTTGAAAGTGAATGTTATTCGAAATGGTTAAGATCATGCAATTTCTGGATTGTTTCCTTATTTTGGTTTGTTCGTTTGTTTGTTTGAGGAAAAAAACAGATAGTGTTAGATAAGAGATGAGAATTTTTTTTCTCTTTTTAGGAGGAAAAAAAACATAAAGAAAAATAAAGATTTTTCTAAGTGATTTAATTAAATTTATTCATGTACACATCATATTTGATGTTTATCTCTTGTGGTGATTGGCATTCGATATCATTCTTTCACTTCGTATACTGCTCGTCTAGATAAGCGTTACTCAATAATGTCCCCAACGGTGTATAAATCAGAAGACGAAGTGTTGATCGAGTTTATAATTGCACTGTATACAGAACACTAAAATCATAAGTACATGAAGGAAGAATGATATGTGAGTGCCGAAGAGCAACTGCGTGAATCAGTTATTAAACAGGATTGAAATGTACATAGATATTATTACATAGGAAAATGAATGAGTCATCTAATCATTTAAGCAACTAGCACTAAAGATAGCAGAATAAATATGTACGTAAGCGATAAGCAATACTGTAGCATAAATGTTTATACAAGTGATAAAGAAACTCACTGAAGACAATGCTGGATGTGTCGGTCAATTTTGTAGATTAGTTGAAGTTAGACATTAAGATCGTTGAACGCCGACAGGCTCAGTGGTCTAGATGTTAAACATTCGCAAGTAAGACCGATAGGTTCTGGGTTCGAATCTCGTGAGATGGGATCGTGGATGTGCACTGCTGAGGAGTCTCACAATAGGACGAAACGACCGTGCAGTGCTTCCAGGTTTTCCATGTTGATCTTGCTCTAATTGACTCATGATCTCAACTACTGAAAATAATATAAGTACAGTGGTATAGATAAGTTGCCGTTATGCAAATGACTATGTCTGTTAAATAAATTAATAAAAGGGCTTAACCAAATTATATATGAGCAAACTCAAATATACATGAGTTGCTATACTCTCTTCTTGATACAAAAATAAAAAGAAAAGGAGATAATCAGTAGACAATTAAATGAGGAAATAAAATGTGGCCAACAACAACAACAAAAAAAACAAGACTTTTAATAAAAATAAAACCATGAATCAAGAACTATAAAACTAAAATAAATGAATACATGACATTTCACAGATTGAAATCATGAGTCAATTGAAGCTAGACCACCATGGAAAACCTGGAAGCACTGGACGGCCGTTTCGTCCTAGTATGGGACTCCTCAGCAGTGCGCATCCACTCATGATTTCAATCTGTGAAATTTCTAAAATCTCCACAAGCTCCTTCTGAAAATAAATGATAATCTGTTCCCTTTTCTGCCAGACAATCTCTCTCTCTCTCACTCACTCACTCACATACCTACCTACCCACACCTACACACACACACACACAAAATGTGAACTGATACACAATTGAATTGTCCATAATTAAGGTGAATTTTCTTTTTGAATTAAAATCATAGTTAACTTATACACAGAACAATTTTCTCATCATCATCATTCTACGTTATCTTTATTGAGTAAACAACAAAATATCTGACATAATTGGTCAGAAAACATAATGCAAACACAAAAATGTGTTTTTTGTTTCTTTCGAAATATTTTTCTGTTTTCCTTTTTTTTTTAAAAAAAAATTTTTTTTCTTCATTCATTTTTCCATGTCATTTAAACTAAGTTGATCTCATTTTGATATCATCATTAATTACAATATAATTTAAAACAAATAATACAGTTTTTTTTTCCATGAAAATTATCACATTTCTCTACCATATGTGGTTTCCTTGGTTGATAACAAAAAATTGGGGGTGGAGAGAAAAAATTATTTAGATCCTCATATTGTTGATATATTTGTATGCGTGCGTGTATATATGTGTATATGCATGCGTCTGTGTGTGTGTGTATAAGTGTTATATTGGTTCGAATGAGAAATACAGGAATTAAATTCTATGAGGCAGTATATAATTAACATGAGAAATAACAAACACAAAAAAATGTAAAGATAATTAAACAACCTGAATTTAACAGAGAGAAAGAGAAAGAAAAAGAGAGAAAGGAAAAAGGCCATCAATGTAAATGAATTTTAAATGGTTAAGAACATGAGTCAGTTGAAGCTAGACCTCCATGGAAAACCTGGAAGCGCTGAACGGCCGTTTCGTCCTAGTATGGGACTCCTCAGAAGTGTGCATCCACGACCTCGACCCCTGCGAGATTGGAACCCAGGACCTACTGGTTTCGCGCGCGAGCACTTAACCACTAGACCACTGAGCTGGCATACAACGGTGTTAATGATAAGCAATACTGAAGCATAAATGTTTACACAAGCGATAAATTAACTCACTGAAGACAATGCTGGATGTGTCGGTCAATTTTGTGAATTAGTTGAAGTTAGACATTAACACCGTTGAATGCCAATAGGCTCAATGGTCTAGATGTTAAACATTCGCACGTAAGACCGACAGATTCTGGGTTCGAATCTCGTGAGATGGGATCGTGGATGTGCACTGCTGAGGAGTCTCACATTAGAATGAAACGACCGTGCAGTGCTTCCAGGTTTTCCATGGTGGTCTAGCTTCAACTGAATCATGATCTTAACCATTGAAATTACTACAATCTCCACAAAAACCCATCTGATATAAATGAATTTCACTAAACAACTTTAAGTCATATAAACGTAATGAATAATATGAAAGTTGACTAAAATATTAGAAAAGTGGATACATAATTTGTGCATTGGTTAATCAAACCTTTGATTTCTAAAAGTTGTGAAGTATAATGTAGTGAACGAGAACACAAATGGGGACTAATGGAATGTTTTCGATGGAGTTTTATTCTATGAACTTGATGGCTTAGTCGTGGAGCTTTCGTCGTTCTTCTGAACGACATCATCAGCACAAACTTCAGGTAGAAGTGAAGTGTTCGAATTTCTTTACATGTGGTTCACAGTTCGTCCTGTAGACCTCGATGTAGATTGGTTCTTCGTTCTTCACCATCTCACTAATCGGATGTATTTGAATACAAAATTACAAAATCTCTTAGTAAAATCTGGGAATCATATAATGAACACTTCATTTTCAATTGGTCCATGAATTAGCATTCACACGTTGTCTGATTCTTTCAATTCATAGGTCCCTTCTATTTCTCTTTCTGTTTTCTTCAAGTCAACCACTTCTGATTGGTGTTACCTAATATTTATATCTGTCGACATAAGTAGCATATACCATAATATCCCAAATTCATTACTTATTTCTTTTGTAAATCTTTACTATTTTTTAAATTATCATTGAATTTCTTTACCCTGAAAACATTGATAACATTAAAGTCTTTAACTTTTCTTAAACTATTGCTGTTCATTGTTTCGAGTCTATTCGATTTTCACCTTAGTAATATTCAGTTTAACTATAGTTGTGTAATAAGAAAAAAGGCTTTTTGACTGCTGAACAACCATTCAAGATTCTTTGTTGTTCATAACTGGCTGATTAATATCAATAATGAAAGAAAATGATTGAGATCATGAACCGATTGATGTTAGACCACCATTGAAGACCTAGAAGCACTGGACGGCTATTTCGTCCTATTGTAGGACTTCTCAGTAGTGCACATCCACGATCCCGCCTGCAGAATTCGAACCCAGGGCCTTCAGTCCTGTCCACGAACGTTTAAGCTTTCGACCATGGAGCCGGCCAACATCTAACGGTATTAATGTTTAACCTAAACAAATCCACGAAATTGCGTGACCATCCTCCATTGCACTGAGGTAGATACCTGTCTCTACCCGACGCGAATTAGCTTCACTGGTCACAGCTCCAGAACGCTATACTGATAACTAAAGAAAACGCTATAAAGGTTTTGAAATCTGTAAAGTGTTTTACTATGGAAATGTTGATCATCTTGTGTATCTTTTATCAACCAAGAGCATCATTTATTTGAAAATCTTTTTTTGTTTATGATCATTAATGGCGGTCATAGTTTTTGTTCTTTCATTATTGATCATTAAACTTTAGTTTTGAAGTTACCATTTTTTAAATACATTTCACTTAATCAATCGTACGATGCCAAATCTTGACAATTTCTATAAAACATTGTTGATAAGCATTAGTTAGACAATTTGAAATTCAATCTCATTGCACAAATAAGTGGCTATCAGAACTCAGTAGCTAAGTGGATAACGCGATGTCGTTTGAAGTGAATGGTACTGAGTCCGAGTCTTAGAGTGAACATTAACTCTGATATGCAGGTACATGAGTTAGACAGTTTGAAACTCAGACTCTCTTGTATTTAACTGGTAACATTATGGAAGGTAATCAAACTAGAGGAGTCATAAATATTTCTAATCTTTATAAACTTCTGTTACATAATACTTTTAATAACTATCAATAGTAGTAGTACTTGTTTTATAGTTAACATTACAGTTTGGTCTTAGTTAAATAATCATTTAAAACCGAAAGGGATTGTATAGTTGTATTATCATAGTATGGGACTATTCAATAGTGTAGAAACACTGGTTTCGGTGTTATAATAGTTGTTTCGTTATCATCAAACCATGATGTTGACTATAAAGTCTAACAGTCTCCAACATAATATTGATGCGATCACTGATTACTGATTACGTGAGCTGATTCTCAGAATCCTAGTATAGTATAACAATGCCGAGTGTATGGTAGTTACTCATCAATATCATTGTGAGATGATTATAAAATATCATGAATGAATTGGAGTTAAACAATCAAGCTATTATAGAATAGATCATTGGTTCAAATATTAAACACTTTTTTCAAGATCTGAAAATTCTGAATTCAACATTAAATGAGGATGTAGATGCTCACTATTGAAGAATCTCATATGTAAGACAAAATAGCTATCCAACACTTCCACATTTTCAAAGGTTAATTTGTTCGTGATATTCACTAGAAATCATGTGATTTTCACCAATTCTATATAAAATCATTTCCGTTCACAAGATGTATTACGTTTACAATATAGATAACCCAGTCTCAACTTACATGTACCATTCGATATTAAAGTGCATTCCTAACTGTTTAGCGATTTTTGTTGTGACTTTATGACCCGCTAGTTATCACGTAATCTACTCGCCAATCAAAATACGACTTATTCGCTCTTTTCCTGTACTAAACCAATGACGTTCGTTCTGTCTGATCAGCCAAGCGTCCTATTGTTCCGTTGCTCGCCTAACCCGTCCGGCTGAGTCCAGAATTCCAGTAACAGCCTCCACTATGCACAACATTTATTTCAGACATTTTGAATTTATATACCAAACAAACAGATCACGACGAGCCATAAAATAGAAAATAACACTCGTACAAAATATAGCCGAAAGTGGTTGTGAATGTGGGAGACAGTAATTAATAAGCTGAGTATAACTTAAGAACAGTAAGTCGTACAATGATAATCTATAGGTCAAAATGAAGCTTATAATAAGAGGAATATAGATATACATAATCGAGTTACTGAATAGTTATACAATAAGAATATTTATAGAATATTAGTCCATGAATAGGTCTCCGAAGATACCTGTAATTGAATCTTCACTAGGATATAACAGTTTTCATTTCTTTTTTGAAGTTATTCTACATCAAATTATCTTCTTAATTAACTTGCCTATATTCTTTTTTCTCTTTAATATAGTTCATGGTGATGAACAATTAAATCCGGTAAGGGTTGAAATTAACAACTTGAAAGCAAGTCTTGTATTTATGGAAACAGATATAAATGTAGAAGATACAGATGATGAACTTAACTCTGTGGTAGGTGAAAATAGTCTCCTATCATTATACATATATGTATATATGCATTGTTATATATTACTACTTTTGTCTACTGATTTACAATACCGTCCTCTTCAAAAACTTCTTACAACCATTTTCTGCATATATATATTATGTAACCGGAAATATTCATGACAACTGTTATTGTCTTATTGATTTTAACTATACAATATTCTAACTGAAAAAGAAACTAAAATCTATCAGTGGTCTAGACTACAGTTGAAAGTATAATTTTTACCTAATAACTGACTAGTTGAATTCAATTGAATCTTCCTATAGAATTAACAACTCATTGCCTTCTCGTGGCGGGGTTGTTGTTTACAAAACTGAGAGGACGAAAAGCGAATGTCCGGCACTTTAACCAGATCCCAAACCAATGGTACACATGGGCTCCAGTATTTTGCGGGAGCAAATGTCGTATGAACCAATCGCTAGTCACCGGCTACCATGGGTATGCATCCCCTCACGATGTTCAACTGCCTTGTGAATCAGACCTTTAGGTCAAAGGCTCGGGGTGTGGCCCCCTAAGAAAATCACCTGCTTCGGTCTGAGCACCCGGGCAGTATCACAGCCCACACACACAAATATGGTGTGGCGCATATATATTTGGTGTCCTCTTGTACCGATATTTATGTGTCGAAATAATAATAATAACAACAAGACAAATTCCTAAACTTCTGTTATATACATACATATCAATGTTTAGTAGAATCGGTTTATAGTCAGATGGATGATGATGATGATGATGATGATGATGATGATGATGATGATGATGATGATTAATTAAATCAAGTTAAATACAAATGTTTACGTTAGGTTTTGTTCATTAATGTAATCTCAATTAACTTGTATAGGCAAAGTATCATATATTGGTTGTGTTGAATCTTCCCATAGACATTGAGGACTTTAATTGATTAGTCTGTTATTGGCATATGCACGTTCAGTTCGGATTGCCTCGATATTTCTTTAAGTCACCATTATTATAAGCAGAGATGGATGGTGGCTAGCAGTGGAATGCATCACGTACATTTCGTTGTATTTGGCGCTCATCATTCGAAGATACCTATATCCTGCAACTTCAACAGGCTTGTGTTTACACACTTCAAAACGTGAACAAGAAATCAGCCATTCCATAATGCTCTATTAGATTAATTTCAATTCCTTCTTAGAACACAATTCATATTATCAATCAAAGCCAAAAATTGATGAGATGATGTGCATGGTTGTTTTTAAACGAACATTTTATTGCAATTTGTTTTTGATCTTTTATCTAAAAACTAAAAATTTTATTTCTATAAATGTCCAAACATTGTTTTATTGGTAAATTCCGAGAAACAACTATATCTGAACCACTTGAAGGATGCAGTCTTATTCAGTGTTTGTTTGTCAACAAATTACAGTTTGATATGTTGTTTTATGAAAGTAATTGTCAATTGTCTTCATAAACGATCTCGCACGCAGGATTTGAACTCAAGACCTATTGGTCTCGCGCACGAACGCTTAACCTCTAGATCACTGATCCGGCATCCAGTGGTGTCAGTGTCTAACTTCAACCAATTGTGGATTCGCACTGCTGAGAAGTCCCATAGTGGGATGAAACGGTAGTCTGTTACTTCCAGGCTTTTCATGGTGGTCTAGCTTCAATTGACTCATGAATTCAACTATGAAATTACTATAATATCCACAAAACCTAGTGTAGATTAAAATAACCATTTGATTTCAGTTAACTGCTAACATTTAGTTTTACTCTGATTGATGTAATAACTTATGATGAGAACTAAATGTTTGCCAACGACTTGTCTGCTATTATAGACTTTGTAACATAAAAAGAAAACAATGACTCTAATCTTAATGACACAGATTCATAAATGAAATACTTTTTTGACAGAAAGACCTGACATACATGATATTAATCACCACCCAGTCATAAATCAATTTTCTATACACCTCTGTCTTACAGGAGGTTAGTCACGGTCCGGATAGCTCAGTGGTAACGTCTCTGACTGTGAAATTGACTGACATGTGATCGAATCCGTCAAGGAGCATCAGTTCTCTCAAGATTACATGTTCACCTTGATGACGAGTGCCAAATAGCACGAAACTTAGGCTTACAGTTTCCTATTGATTAACACTAACCTCCAACATTAAAAATAAAACAATTTGATGATTTTACTTGGGAAAAAAGGGAAGATGAAAATTAGAAATCTTTATGTATTAAAAAATTTTTGCATTTTTGCATTATTTAAAACCTACGCCAAGATTTGAATTTTCTAACAGATGGGATAAATGTCATTTAGATAAAGTATGCTGTTTTCTATTTTACAGTTTCATTTAAAGAAAATATGGTGAGATTATAATTTATGGACGACCTTTGAGCGACGTTAAATTGACCTTCAGAGTGTTGTTTAATAACTAGAATCAAATCAGAGTTATAAATCAGTGTGAGGAATTAAGATTATGATTTACAGTTGATGGTTAAGGTTAGGAATTAAACATAAGGTTTTCATCATGAACTAACATCAGCTGTAATGCCAAAACGCTATTTGGTCAAATGGATGAGTGAAATTCGCGCCGAAATCTGAGACCTGTTATCTTACACGTGATTGGTTCATCCATAAATTATAATCTCGCCGTTTGATTAGTTGAATATGAAACTTTGTTGAATATTACATTATTAGAAGTTATGTGTATGCTTCAGTGCTGTTGAATAATCTACAAATTATAAGTAGAAATGGATAGTGGCTAACAATGTCCTATTCAGGACTCGTCAGCTGGATGTGCCTGCTGGGTTCGAGTCCTGCATTGAACTTCATCTCTAGGATGTGGGTATATCTAGCTGGCCAGTTCCGAATCAGATGAGATGTGTATCTTGCATTCCACTGTTATCCACCATCCATCTGTATTTATAATGCATGTGACAAGGCAATATCGAGTTAATCCTAACAGGAGGCGTATATGCCGATAACAGACTGATCAATTGCAGTCCTTGACATCAATGAGAAGATTCGAACAAGCGATGCAAAAACGAATTGAATCTAAAAATTCCTTACATTAAAAAAAATTAATTTTAGTCTTATAGTAGAATCTCCTTTATTATTTAGTTACGATCGGTTTGTGTAAAACTGAGAATATGTTAAACATTATACATTTGATCCCATTTTGATAATTAGTAATACACCGTTCTTATTACTCAAATAGATTCTTATCACAGACTGACTTTTACTGATCAACAACTGAAAATCATTGAGGATTGGACAATTGATTCATCATATCACGGAAATTTTTGACAAAAATCCTACTCTAACAATAATAATAAACTCATAAGTAATAGGCTTTGTGAAAGATTAGGTTTCACAATTGATTGATCACTGGGTGGTGATTAATGTCATGTGTGTCAAGTCCTTATTAATGCGAGCCGAATGCTTTCGACCAAGTTTCAATGTAGCCGCCACTCGCGGCCTGGATATCTCAATGGTAACGTCTCTGACTGTAAAGCTGAATGACACAGGGCCGAATCCGTCAGGGAGCACCAGCTTTCTTAAAATTACAAGTACACCTTGCTGACGAGTGCCAAGTAACACGAAACCTGGGCCCAGGGTTTTCTGTCGACTACCTTCGACCACCATCTAAAGATTATGTTTAGGCGCCAGATTGTAAGAAATATCTACAGTGATGTATGATCATCATGTTACATTGCAAATGGATTATAGTTTGAGATAAGAACTACTGGATTTCAACATAGTGGTTTTAAAGAAACCCATTCACAGCATAAAGTAGAAGGTCTTTTTCTTATTTCCAGTACGATCATAAGTTTCCACTGATTATCTGAAAAAATTCTGTTCATAATACAAACTATGTTTAAGTGTTTGAAATATTCGTTTCGCAAAACTAACGCGCTTTGTATTTTCGCTTCATCGAAATACACATTATTTATTGATATTCAACTTTCAAAATGGTGATTCTACATTGTAGAATAGTCTTTAATTATTAATGAATTTAGACATTAACACCGTTGGATCCCGGTTCAGTAGTCTAGATTCAAAGTATTCACATGAGAGACCGAAAATCCTGCATTCAAGTCCTAAGTGCGGAATCGTGGATGCGCACTATTGAAAAGTTTCATTATAGGATTAGACAGCTATCCAGTGCTTCCAGGTTTTCAATGATAGTCTAACTCAACGATCTCCACAACCGTATACTGATAATTATTACATGTTTATTTAGTATTTCAAAACAAAATACATACATAACTATATTGAATTCTCCGTCAATATTATCAGCTGATCACCTTGTGTTTTTCTGTTTCTTTACCTATCCATAAATAATCTCAACAAATCTTGTCATTGTTCCGTAGTCGAAATTACTGACTTATTCTCCTTTGATATACATGTTTATGTATGTATGCAGTATGTTTGTGTGTATGTAATTAGGTAGTTATACCACCCATTCAGTTAATCATTACAAGGCTATGTCAAACAGGCAATAATTTAGTTCTCTAGAAAATATGTATTCAATATAAACAAGCTGATCCATTTATGATAACAATGTTATGACATAGTTACTATAGTGTTATGGTTACGAAAAATAGACAAGAATATTACTAAATTAAACTAGAAAAAAAGAAGTTAAGTAGTATAAATATTTGTTTATTCTTTTTTCAATTTAAGAAAAGTTAAACTGATTAAAACATTCACAAGATGGTACGAATTATTATTTTGTATAGTTTATTGTTTTTAAATTGACTTGGTGTTGATTTACTTGTGTGACGCTTCATTTCGTGAATTGGTTGAAGTTAGATATTAACACCGCTGGATGCCGGCTCAGTGGTCTAGTGGTTAAGCGCTAGCACGCGAAACTGATAGGTGCTGGGTTCGAATCTCGCGAGGTGGGATCGTGGATGTGCACTGATGAGGGGTCCCACAACAGAACAAAACAGTCGTCCAGTGCTTACAGGTTTTTCATGGTGATCTAGCTTTAATTGACTGATGACCTCAACCATAAAAAAATATTATAATATCTACAAAAGCCCCTTCTGATATTACTTGTATCTTCCCATTGTTATTTAGGACTGTAATTGATCAGTCTCTTGTTGGTATATATAAATCCTGTGCAGACTGTCTTGATATCGCCCGAAGTCATGGGATTTTTAGGCAGTAGAATCCACGACGCGCGTTTCGTGAGTGAATTCAAACTCCACCCCATTATACAAACAAGTGGCTATCAGGACTCAGTAACTAAATGGATAATACGATGTCGTTTGAAGCTAACGGTACTGGGTTCGAATTGCGGAGTGATCATCAACTCTAAGATGCAAGTACATCCAGCTGACGAGTTCCAAATAGGATGAAACGCGCTTCTTAGATTTCAGTGCTAGCCACTATCCATTTTCACTTAAAAAGCCTTTTGTTTTTCTTTTTCCTTTTGTTGTTGTTTTTGCTGTGAAAAAATAACTTGAAAACTTGTTACATTTATACATGAGTTTGAACAGCTGAATAAAATATTCATTTTGTTTTGATCAATCTTTTGATGTGTTTTATATACTCTGAAGAAGTAGCTTATATTAAGTCACGAAACGTCTGAAATGCCATTTTTCGCTCCTATCCACTTGGGATATAACAAAAATTAAATTTATTATTAGAAATGCTTCTGTAGAGTTTGTTAGATTTATTGTTCATAACATGAAATAACTTCATATAATGAATTAATAGTATGCTGTAATGAAAATATGATACACTCTTTGCTAGGACTCATCAAAAGTATGCATCCACAATTCTATTATGAGTTGAAATAAGGAATGTTGAATTATTGTGGTATGTGTTACTGATGTCGACAGATATAAGTAGTATGTGCCATCAATCGAAAGTGAAATGCTTGTAGGCAAAAGTTTAAGAAGATCAAAGACAAGAGAACGAGAACAATGAATGATTAGTGTGGAAACGAAAGAACAATGAATTCTGAGACAATTGTTTGACATTTTGCAAATGACGAATTTACTGTATGGTACACAGATTTTACTAAAAGATTCTGTAATTTCGTATTCAAATACATTCGATTAGTCCTTACTTGTGTATTCTCGTTCACTACAATACGAATCCATGAAAACTTTTGTTTAATCTTATTAGGTATAGAACAAACGATGAACGATTTATCTCATTCTATATTAACTTGGTCGACCCAATGTATCATGATTGCTACAAGGACTGAAAGTCAGTTTTTTTATACTCCTTATAGAGTTTGATATGTGGACGAGAATAATGATGTGTTCTTGATCATTTGAGTTGTGTTGAAGTCCTGTAGAATAGACACTGGGAGAAGGAGTCTAGTGTAGATATTCGTCTAAGGTAAATTAATGTCCCATTCGTGTAGACGAAGTAATACTAACTGTTATCACAGATATTGATGAAAAGTTGTAAACGTTGAATATACCCAATCCGTTTCTCTTAGTGATTAATCATTTTTATAGACCTACAATTTCATTCATTGTTATATACATTGTAATTGTTTTTCTATCTTATCTATAGATTACTATCCAGATGGTAATTGATAAGATGAAATGATCAGATTTTTATCAAAATTACAAATTTGAAAATGAAATAACTAATTGGTTACATGTTTTTATTTAGTTCATTATAATCTATAAGCGACGCCAAAGTTACTTTCACAGTGTCTATTTAGTTACTAGAACTAACTAAATGTAGGTGATAAAGTAGTTTAAAGAATAAGGATTATGATTCATAGTGGATAGTTAAAATTAGGAATTAAATTTATAAATTTTCATCACGAACGGAGATCAGCTTAAATGTTAATTCACTAGTTGACCAAATGGGTAAGTGAATTTCGAATCAAAATCCGAGATCTGTGATCTTAAATCTGATTGGTTCGTCCATAGATAATTCAATGTTATATTAGATTACTTTTAATTGACTTTTGAAATTATTCTTCCTAACGATGATACAAAACATTAAGTTCGTTACTTATACTGGGAAGCTTAAATAATTCGTAATACATTTCGACTAAAACTCATTTTCAATTCTTTTATAGGGTCATTTTGTTCTAGATGTTGATGTTAAGTACAGTAATTGATCACATTCTTTTGACAATTGTATAACACAATTGGATGCTGGCTCAGTGGTCTAGTGGTTAAGTGCTTGCACGCAAGACTGATAGGTGATGAGTTCTAATCTCGCAAGGCGGGTTTGTGGATGCGCACTGTTGAAGAGTCCCACAGTAGGACGAAATGACCATCCAATGCTTCTAGGTTTTCCATGGTGATCTAGCTTCAATTGACTCATGATCTCAACTATTGAAATTACTACAATCTCCACAAAACTCATTCTGATACTAATCGTTTAATTGTTTTGCAGATTGCTTCGTCATCCCCACCAGGCTACAAGCATTTTATATAGAGAAAGATAATTGATATCAATTGAATTCGTGATGTACGTTTAATTCTATTTGTGGCTCGTCAACTGTATACATTTAAAGCTCACTGGCGATGTTGATGTATCTATCTATCGGTTCTCAAATAGAACAAAACATGCGTCCTATATTCCATTGTTAATCGTTATATAACTCTGTTTTAAAGTGAAATTCACTTAAAATACATATATAATCTTGGGATATATTATCATTTCCTATCATACTTTATCATACCTATGAGTTAATACTTTATCTTATAATGCACTAATTAACATTTCGCTTTATTCTAATGATTATATCAAATGTTTCTTTTCATTTATTTTTTCAACTAAATAGATTATTGATACAGCCGATGCTTATCTTGTTATATACGCAGTTGATGATCGTGGTTCATTTTATACAGCAAGAAAAATAATCGGTTTGTTGTTAAGTCAATGTAAACGTTCCAGTGCTATAATACTGGCAGCCAATAAATCTGATTTAGTGAGAACACGAGTAGTATCTAGTGAAGGTAAATTAAATTATTTACAATTTGTTTTCTCACAGTTGAACTCATGAGTCGATCTAAGATCAAACATCATTGAGAACACAGGAGCAGTGGAAGGCCGTTTTATTCTAGAATAGGACTCCCGAGTGTTGTGCGCTCATTGTCCAACGCACGAAACTCGAACTCAGAACTCTCGATCTTAACCTGTATACGACTGAGCCGGCACCTAACGGTATTAATGTTTAACTTCGATCAATTCATTATCACACGCAACAATTTATCTATTGTCTGAGTTGGATATATGTCTCACACCCGATATGGATTGGATGCGAACATCTGAAGAGCTCCATATTAGGGCGAAACAACCGTCCAGTGCTTTCACGTTTACAATGATGGTCCCACTTAGATCGACTCGTGAGTTTAATTGTGAAAATATTACAGTCTCCATAAACCCCCATACTGATAATTTGTTCTCTCTTTACATAAAGCTTTCATAATACTAAGATGAAGTTACTAAAGCCTTTTTTGTTGAAGTATACTATATATTCGATGTAAATCAGATGCTTTTGGAAAATAGATGGATTGTGATCAGCAATGATATCAAGGATACAGGTTCAACTTTATTTCTGACTGAATTGCTGAATATATTACCATTTTAATGTTAATTTAGTATCTATCATTTTGGACACCAATAAGTTATTCACTGAGCCATTGAGTTCAGATTGCTGCCAGCTTTTTCTACAGGTTTGATGCTTATATCATGATTTGAAAGTGTTTGCACTATATCAACTTCGATATTGTTGGCCGAATCTCGACTAATCTCTGTTGGTATATGATAATCCTATGCAAATTACCTCTATTTGGTGATTTATCAAATGTTTTTCCAAGATAAAAGTTTTGTTCCTATTCTCTGCTCATCTTGAGAGACAACAAATGACAACAGTCCACATAATTAGCTTATGAAGACTTAATATTTCTTGAAAAGGATAATAACTTTGGAAACTGTCGATCAATGTATTCCTTACTTCCACAGATAAAGTTTTTTTCACTAAATCTCTAGGAAATCGAAACAGAACTATCCTCATGAATAATTCTTGGAGGATTTTAATTTATTTAGACTGCTAAATTTGAAACATCTTTTTAATAAACATCAACTTGATAGTCTTTGAATAACATAGTCTTTAAAAGTTCTAAAATTTATAATTTTACTCTCAAAGAGATGTTATACATCGTTAGCATAAAAAATTATCTTATACTGGAACAAAGAAGTTATTTGAAAACTTCGTTCATTTTTACGTCAGTTTACAATAGTCTTTTGCAATAGAAGTCAAATCCGTCTAAAGGTTCAAAGTTCGCGCGCGAGACCGAAAGCCTAGGGATCGTGGAGTCTCACGCTTGGACAAAACGGCCATTCAGTGCTTCTAGGCTTTCAATGCTGGTCTAACATCTATCAGTTTATGATCTCAATCCGAAAAATTAAATTCAGTTTATCAAGAATTGAAATGAATTTGAACACTTGAATCAATCAATCAAACCATTTTTAATAGTTGAATTCATGAATCAATTGAAGTTATATCAACATGGAAAACCTTAAAGCATTAGACGGTCATTTCGTCCCATTGCAGAACTCCTCAACAGTGTGCATCTACAATCCTATCCCATAAGATTCGAACTCAGCACTTATCAGTTTTGCGCGCGATCATTTAACCTCTAGATTATTGAGCCGACTGACATCCAATCATTATTCATGTATAAGTTTAACCAATTCACGGAATATCATTCTACTAATTTTCATTCTCCTTTTATTAAGAATAAGAATAACAAATGAAATGACATGGATTCATTACTATTAACCATCAAAACACTGATGTATATCTATGTACAACAATAAAATGACTTATATATACATAAATAAACTGAACTAATTGAATTAATTCATTTGTTATGTTAATGAATTATTCATCAGTTTTGTTTCTCTTTAGTTCTCTTTATCTGATTGTTGCTTTTAAAAGAGAGAGAGAAAAAAAAACAACGAAAAAAAATAACAAACAAGAAAACATTTCATTATTTATTTATGTATTCAATCAAGTTACTGGCAACATAGATGTATATATATATATATATTCCTCCCATTTATCCTTCCCTATTTATTGTTCTATCAATAGTTCATTGTGTTAATCATGTGATAGACATGAAATTAATATGTGTATGTCACAGTCACTAACTTGTAAGATATGGTTTGAAAGTGTTTTAATAATGATGCGGATACATCTGTTCTTTGTCTTCCTCCCTCTCTCTCTCTCTCTCTTGCTCTCTCTCACCACCACCCCCCGAAATTTTTTTCCAAGATCCTAGATTATTCATAAGTTCTTTGTTTTTTTTTTACTTCATTCATCATATGCTCACTAGTGACGATTTCCAAGAGGTATTTCTTGGAGTTCTAGTGAGAAACCGTGACCAGTGGAATTCAACCGAGTCTATTGTGAGATAGTAACTCATTTAAGACAATGGTAGATGTGTCGCTCAATTTCATGGATTAGTTGAAGATAGACATTATACTACTGAGCTATCTGGGCCGTGGTAACGTCTCTGACTGTGTAGATGGGTGATATGGAATCGAAACCGTCAGGGAGCATCAGTTCCTTTAAGATTTCAGGTACACCTTGCTGATGAGTACCAAGTAGTATGAAACCTAGGGTTTCCTGTTAAATACCTCCAACTACCATCTTATTTCAGCATAATGCATGGAATGTTGAGTCACCTAGTGTGGTGGTCACATTGTGACTTAGTCGTTAGGATTCGATCTGCACTAAGAAGAACTTGACATGCATGACATTGATCAGATCAATGTTAATCTTAATTTCAAATGAATTTGTAGAAGTATAGAATTAGGATGAGTCTGCAACCAATAGACATATCGATACTGATCAAATTTTTCGTTTCATATGAATAAGCTTTATCACTTACATGATCAAAGTTAAATATAATAAATGCAGGAATACAAAAGTTTATGTAGATCATAAAATCTACAAAAATAAGCAGTCATGAAATGTATGATGGAATAGATATTAACTTGATACTTACGGAATAATCGAATCAAGTCGCAACTAGGCACAGCAAAGGCTATTAATAGGATTTGAGTATATATATGTATATGGGGAAAAAGAATGATTCATTGAGCGATATTTAATCGTTTAGTATTTGAGGTAGAATGAGGAATATATGCGTAGGCTGTCACATGTGATCAGGTGTACACGTTTATACAAACAAGATAGTAATCATAAACATACATAGAAATAGACAAATTGTTACTATCCCAATAACATTGTCTCTTAAATAAGTTAGTTAAAAGGGTTTGACAAAAGTTAACCATAATCAAAATTTACCGTAGGTGTATTGTTATATATTAAAGACTTCAATATAATATGGATGTTTATTAATGAAATAATGGGATTTACAGTTAGTTATCTCAAGTTATGCAAAGTGTAACTAGATACATTTCAAGAAAATTTATTGAATAAACAGTCATTTTCATCACATTATCACAATTATTTTCTATCATGCAAAGTTGGATAATCAGTAACTTGCATACTTACGTCTGTTACTCCCAATGGAGTATAAGCCATCAACCAGCATTCTACAACTCATTCTGTCCTGGGCATTCCTTTCTAGTTCCATACAATTGTTGCTCATTCTTCTCATGTCTGTCTCCATTTCTCTGTGTAATGTGTTCTTTGATCATCCTCTTCTCCTTTGGCCTTGAGGATTCCATGTAAGAACTTGCCTTGTGACGTACTTTGATGCTTTCCTCAATGTGTGTTCTATCCACTTCCAGTGATTCTTCCTGATTTCTTCCTCCACTGAATTGTGGTTTGTTATCTCCTATAGTAGGTTGTTTCTGATTTTGTCTAACCAATGGATCCGAAGTACAATCAATAAAATTGGGTTTTATCAGCGATATTATATTATATATTATATATTCCGTATGATTTATCAAGTTGATATCAGTTTAAGAGTCATTTAAAATCTTCAAGAGCTACTAATACTTGTCTGAATTAGACACAGTAAATGATAAATCTTAGTTTCTTAATTTTTGCATAATACTTTGATCGTTAACCTACCAGTGAATAATATCATAATACAATTTTAGTCAGTCAACTACAACGTAGGATCAGTCACATATATACATCGGTCCAAGTTGCCAAACCTCATTAGCACAGTAAGATGAACATCAAATTCATAGTAGTTACTTCAATGGTGGCAATATATAAAAGAAAGATTATATATAAGGATATAGTACAGGAAGAAAGAATTAGTTCGTAGAAAGAAAGATATGAAACAACTTTAATCTCTTAGTTTAAGGGTATACAGAGAGTGTATACACCTACAACATTGTGGTCGATTTCGAAACATGTCACACAGAGTTTCCAACCATTGATTACGATAGTCACGCGGACCCCAACCAAGTAGTCTGCATTAACTAACATGTTTCAGACTAGAATTTCGTGACTTTGTGAACTGATATCACATTTTGGCCAATTTGTCCACCCTCTCTAACTTTCTTCCAACCATCTCCAACACCGGTTAGCATTGCATGTCGTGGTAATCAGTGTTGCATAATACAATGTAATAACTATTCTCAGAATGGGTTTTGTGGAGATTTTTAGAAATTTCACAGGTTGAAATCATGAGTCAATTGAAGCTAGACTTCAGGAGATAATCCTGGAGTTCTAGTGAGAAGCCAATACCAGTGAAGTTCAACCGGGTCTGTTGTGAGATATCAGCTCACTGAAGACAATGGTGTACGGTGGCGCAACTTCGTGAATTGGTTGAAGTTAGACATTAACACCATTGGATGCCGGCTCAGTGGTCTAGTGGTTAAGTGCTCGCGCGCGAAGCCAGTAGGTCTTGGGTTTAAGCGCCGCGTGGTGCGGGATCGTGGATGCGCAGTGCTGAGGAGCCCAATACTAGGACGAAACAGTCATCTAGTGGTTTCAACTTTTCCATAGTGGTCTAACTTCAATTGATTCATGAATTCAACCTGTGTAATAACTATTCATTGAAATGTAATTATATATATTGTAATATTTCAATTACCTATCAATCCTCTTATGTAATTCATATGCTTTCTTTCAATTGAATATAGATGGAAAGAATTTAGCTCAAATCTATTCATGTAATTATTATGAAATATCTACATCAATTAATCATCGTGTTGATGATTTATTAGTTGGTATATTAATTTCTATTAAAGAACAACAAAAAAATGTACAAAAAGAACGTGAACGATTAGATCGTATGGTAATATTACAAAGAAAAGGATCAAATCATTCACCAAAACATAAAAATTCTATTACAGTATTAAAAACACCAGCTAATAATGTTATGAAATTTTTTAGAAAACATTTTACAATTAAAAAAAATGAACAAAATTTAATTTAAATTTAAAAAAAAGTAAAAAAAAAACCAAGAAAAAAAAGAAAAAGAAAAACAACAACAAAAAAGAAAAGAAAAGAAACTATATATGTGTGTGGGTGGGTGGGTGTGTATTTTGATGGAGTTTTATTCTTTAAACTAGATAATTGAGTTATGAAGCTTCTTCTGAACAATATCATCATCAAAACATATTGACATCCAAAAGAAAAACTATAAGTTATATGTGAAGAAATTTGTACACTTTTGATGATATTTAATCAGAAGAAAATGAATGAAAGTCTCACAACTCACCTATTCAGTTCAAAAAAACAAAAACAAAAACTTTATCATAATCATTCAATTAAATCATGAATCTTTATTTCAATATCTATATGTGTATACAATAAACGTACATATCTTTCATTGCACAACATGTTTGTTTACATCTTCTAACTTGTAATTGAGTGACATTTCGGTTATTTATTTATTTATTTAATTACTATGCACATAGTTTAATAGAATTGTATAAGATAAAATAATTAAAATATGTATGCATAACAAACTATTTGTTCTATTGTATTATTGTATTCATTAAACAGAATTAAATAAATATACACATCAGTTCAGGTTGAATACAAGTTCACTTTTTTGTTTTGTTTGTTTTTACTATATTTAGATAATGTACAGGCAACAAACATCAATAGTAGATAGAAAGATTAATGTGTGGATAGATAGACAGATAGATAGATAGATAGATAGATAGATAGATAGATAGATGTGTGGGTAGATAGATAGATAGATAGATGCGTGGATAGATAGATAGATAGATAGATAGATAGATAGATAGATAGATAGATAGATAGATAGATAGATGTGTGGATAGATAGATAGATAGATAGATGTGTGGATAGATAGATAGATAGATGTGTGGATAGATAGATAGGTAGATAGATAGATAGATAGATAGATAGATAGATAGATAGATAGATAGATAGATAGATGTGTGGATAGATAGATAGATAGATAGATAGATAGATAGATAGATGTGTGGATAGATAGATAGGTAGATAGATAGATAGATGTGTGGGTAGATAGATAGGTAGATAGATAGATAGATAGATAGATGTGTGGGTAGATAGATAGATAGATGTGTAGATAGATAGATAGATAGATAGATAGATAGATAGATAGATAGATAGATAGATAGATAGATAGATAGATAGATGTGTGGATGGATAGATAGATAGATAGATGTGTGGATAGATAGATAGATAGATAGATAGATAGATAGATTAATGTGTGCCTGTAGTAGTAACATTCTACAATAGACAAAAATCATATTTTTCTTTTGAATTGTTCAACCAAATTTTGGCTTGAATTCGTCTTTTTTATGTGCATCATTCAAAACAAAACATACATTTTCTAATTCCAAATAACAATTGATTTCATCATATATTGGTGACCTTTTCTTCTTTTTCTTTCTTTTCTACCGTTTGTTCGAACCCTTTGTATCCATCCATCAATTAATTAATCAATCAATCAATAAAACACACACACTCATACACGCACGCGCGCACGCACCCCATTGATCTTATCGTCTACTTTATATACCAATTACATTGTTTTGTTGTTGTTTTTTTAAAATAAAAAAAAAACAAACAAATTCATCATCATTGTCATGATCTACCAATTCCCATTTATTATAATTAATTACATCATTTCTAATTCTCATCTTGACAACTACTTTTATACCGTTTTTTTTAAAAAAAAGAAAACAATCTTCCCATTACAATCAAACTTAAGTAAGCAACCAAAAACGTGACTCAAAGATAACAAAACAAAACATGACACTTGTAAAGAGAGTAGTTTTATTCTGGAATAAAAAAAAGATTACATAATCGATTGTGTTTCTTTCTTTATTTCTTTTATTTATTTATTTATTTAGTTACTAGATTTGTAGATCAGTTTTAACTTTTTTTTGCTGCTTTTTTTCTATTCATAAATATACTTGTGGTGTTAGTTGCTAGTTGATTTTTTCAAATGATACAGTTTAGGATTTAAGAAAACAATACCAAGTGAATATAAACTTCATACGATTGCATAAGCAGATGGCTATATTGAGATTCAATAGCTAAGTGAATAACGCGATGTCGTTTGAAGTGAATGGTCTTGGGTTCGAGTCGTGGAGTGCTCATCAACTCTGAGATGTAGGTGTATCCATCTGACGAGTCTTAAATAGGACAAAATGCACGTCCTGGATTCCACTGCAAGTCACTATTCATCTTTACTTATAATGTTTGTGAATTAAGAAGATATCGAGGCAATCCGCACAGTATACATATATGCCAATAACAGACTGATCAATTGCAATCTTAAATATCAATGGAAAGATTCAAAGAAACAATACAAAGTGAATGTTTTCTCGATCTCGATAGAGTAACTTGTTTGAATGACTTACTTGATTATAGTCGTATGATTATTAAGAGACTCTGAACTAAAATTTCATGATAGATGGGACTTTACAGAAAATTATATGTGTCATTCGTGAGATCCAAACTTGTCACTCAGAGTCCTTATTGTTCCTAAGCCGAATAACTTAATATCTACACAATAATATAAAACCATTAAGACCAATAACCATAGTAAAACTTGAGATGCTGAGCTTGCGCTGAAATAAGGACCAGGAAATACAAGATTGATTGCATAGAGATTAATTTCTGTGAACATCCCAGTGCTATACAGGATCAGCCAAACTCGAAATAGTTAATTGTTAGTGATTATGATAGAAATAATGGTTGAAGCTGGTTTTAATCGTACTGATGGCATTGATTAGTCATATTCTGTAGGTACAGTTTACTGAATACCACAAGCTAGAGAGAAACCTTTGAATTCAAACCTTTCTGTTAATTTTATTCAACCAGCTAACATTAGCAAATTGTACCATGATGTTGATCATTTTGCTTACAGTATTGACTGAATGTGTTAATATCTTTTGGATTTAAGAAAATCATATCAATACTTTTATAGAAAAACACTTTCATCTTTCTATTTGAATTCATGTATTAATGTTAGTTGTGAAGAATATAGCTTCCATAAGATGTTGAACACTTCTTTAGCTATTCAGGTGTACATTATTTAACTTATAACTTACAAATGTTATCAAATGTTCATTCATGCTTTATCCAACTAATATTCATCAAACAAATGCTGGTACACATTGATTTACTGACCGTTTCTGCTACTTTGACGTGGTGGTTGGGCTTACCTATAGTAATGAACCAGTCGAGCTATAACGGCTCGAACAATCGTCCCTCAAGATCCTACTATACCAGGCAGGTAGGTTGAAAAACGCTAAGAATAAAAGCAGCAACCCCAAGGTCCGAAGGCGAAGTCGTACTGCTGACTGTACAGAGGTGTGACAGCAGTAAGGTGCTTCCTTCAGACGACCAATATAACAGCGATGCTGCCATCCCACGAGGAAGGGTGGGGTTAGAAAAGGTGAACCCTAAAAACGCACACCTCACCTTATCCCACGTATATCCGTCACCGGCGGTAAGGTCTCAGCAATTACGGAGTTAACACGAAAATTACTCACAAAAAGGTCGTGTGTGACCGCCCTCAAACAGTAGTGCTCTGAGCACTGCGATCACGCTTTCAGATCACTAAGGCCACCTCTAACCCAATTTTCTTTTCAGCTACCTCTAGAATAACCCTTCCAGGAAGTAAGCAACCGGGAAGTGTTAACCACCCTCGTACTTCCAACACCACTCGAGATCACTGTATTCATAATCACTCTCCCTCTTCAACTCCTGAATGATACGTTGACTTCACCAAACCCTATAAACTAATCAAAGACTGAGATTTTACACACATTTCACAAAATATTTTTGCATTTTTTCTTTAAATTTAATTAACAGGCTTCAAAGTAAACGTAATGTAGATTTTAAATTCCAAATTGATTTTTCGCATTACCCTTCACATTTATCGATCCATAAACTTCAATTGATTATGGAAAGATTTGGAATTTTATTTAATCGTTAGGAAATCTCAGTCAGTCAACTACAACGTAGGATCAGTCACATATATACATTGGTCCAAGTTTCTAAATCTCATTATCACAGCAAGACGAATACCAAATTCATACAAGTAGTTAATTCAATGGTGGTAATATATAAAAGAGAGATTATATATAAGGATATAGTACAGGAAGAAAGAATTAGTTCGTAGAAAGAAAGATATGAAGCAATTTTAATCCCTTAGTTTAAGGGAATACAGAGAGTGTATACACCTACATCATTGTGATCGATTCCGAAACATGTCACACAGAGTTTCCAACGATTGATTACGATAGTCACGCGGACCTCAACCAAGTAGTCTGCATTAACTAACATGTTTCAGACTAGAATTTCGTGACTTTGTGAACTGATGTCACATTTTGGCCAATTTGGCCGCCCCCTCTAACTTTCTTCCAACCATCTCCAACACCGGTTAGCATTGCACGTCGTGGTAATCAATGTTCAGGCATACGTAACATGTGGCCTAACCATCTCAGTCGATGAAGATTCATAGCCTCATCAACTAAATTATCATCATTCCCTAATACCTTGTGTCAGAAAATGACATTGATTTTATTAAGAGAAGTTTTTTTTAAAAAAACGACTTATTTTACATGCATTTTGTAAGTCACATGTCAATGACTTTATAAGTGAAACGTGTTCTTTGTTCTTTTTTTGTCCATAGATTAAAATCACACTAATCAGGACATAATACACTTGGTTTCTAATATTGAATTATACAAGAGAAATATTGTAATCTAAGCATATGATTATATATCGATTATAATAACACTTAGGAAGTGAGATAATATAATTGTAAAATCGATAATACTAAGGATAAAGGATCAATCCTCTTGCTTTATTGATTTTCACTAGGAAACTAATTAAATCTGTAATTTTTTTAGTAATTTAGTAGATGAATTCATGAGTCAATTGAAGTTAGACCACAATGAGAAACCTGAAAGCACTCGATGACCGTTTTATCCTAGTATGGGACTCTTAAGAAGTGTGAATTCACGATCCCACTCAGCGAGATTCGAACCCAACAACTATCGGTCTCGCGCGTGAGCGCTTATCCTCTAGACCATTAAGCCAACCGGCATCCAACGGTGTTAATGTCTAACTTCAATTAATCCACAAAATTGAGTACCGTCGTCCACCATTGTCATCAGTGAGTTACTATTTCACAATAGACTCGGTTGAACTCCAGTGGTTACTGCTTCTCACTAGAACTCCAAGAAATACCTTTGGAGATCGTCACTAGTGAATATGTGATGACTATAATCCGAGAGGGGTCTTGTGGATATTATAGTAATTTAATAGATTTTGTACATTTTTGCACGTCATAATTGGTTTAATGTTCGGTTGTTATTTTTTTATTGCCAAGTTATTATTTTTTGTTTTGTTTAGATATGTTCATTTGTTAAATATTTTCCAAGATTATGAATGAACTACTTATAAAAGTATTAGTTACATCATACTGAGATTAGACGGTGGTTGGAGGTAGTCGACAGGAAACCCTGAACCCGGGTTTCGTGCTACATGGCACTCATCAGCAAGGTGTACCTGTAACCTTGAGGGAACTGGTGCCTCCTGGCGGGTCCGATCCTGTGTTACCCAGCTTCACAGTCAGAGACGTTACCACTGAGCTATCCGGGACGCGACTGACCTCTTGTAGGACTGAGATGTAATCATAACTGATTGATAACTTGGTGGGTCCAGGGTTTCCTGTCGACTACCTCCAACCACTATCTAATCTGAATATTTAGAGCACGCAGTGTCAAGTCACCTAGACTGGTGGCCACATTGCAACATGGTCGATAGCATTCGATCTGCACTAAATAAGGACATGACACACATGACAGTGATCACCACCCAGTGATCAATCAATTGTAGTTATATCATATATCCACTTTTAATTTAACCGACCGTAAATGATCATTTACAGATAATCTGATCTAATGTTTTTCTCCTACTACACATAATGAAGTATATCAAGTTGAAGTCATGTAGTAACAGTGATTATGATTAGATATGAAATAGTAGTAGTAGTAGTAGTAGTAGTAGTAGTAGTAGTAATAGTAGTGTGAAGTAGTATCTACGTTTCATATTTCTCGAATGGATCACTTCAACATCTGAGCATTTGTTACAACATATCAACCAAAGATAGAAAGTCGTTATGAATATTTTCTTAATTCTCAGATTTTAAATAGAATGTAAAACATTAGTCATCTGAAAGTTTAAATGTTGTATAACTTTAATAATGATATTTAAAATCTATTTAGTGAAGTCAGTTATGTTCAAACGAACAGATTGTTCCAGTTCGTTTTTGTAACAGATTAATTTTGAAGGGACCGAAATACTTCAAAAATGTCTTAACACTTATAAAAAAACAGATTGACATCAGAAGCGCTGTATATATGGACGAATAAGAACAGCCTAAACAGAAAGGATGATATTCAGCTACCAACTACTTGGCAAATATACATTGTCAAGTGATTGAACCCTTTATTTATTCAACCTGTTTATTTCACATGCATCATTATTTTGACTGAAATGAGTGTGAGTTGTTTTAAGCAATTCAATTATGTTAATAATTGAGATCATGAGTCAATTGATGCTAGGCCACCCTGGAAAGCCTGGAAGCATTGGATAGCGTACTGCTAAGGAATCCCACAGTAGGACGAAACGGCAAGAAAACACGATTAGCACTTAAGTGACTCATTCTATGTACTGAAATAAACATCCAAATATAATTGGATTAACACAGTAAAGATTTGATCTGATTTGATTGTTAAAACGCTATATATTTTTTTGATGATTTTGATGATTACCCTGAAGACGTCCAGACAAGTTAACTGGACGAAACGTTGGAATTAGTTTTAAATTTCAATCGCTGAGATTGTTTCAAACGTAATTTTGACCTAGAATAATTTCTCTATACTCGGCACCTAATTTCTGTCAAACTATTCGTCCTAATCTTGACAAATATTCATATAGATTACTGTATAGTCTAGAAGTATAACGTTGGTGTAATGAATGTCCGGCTAGACTCTAATTTATGGACGACCTTTGAACGAATCTTAAGTGACCTTGAGAAATATTAGTCAATCAGCAAACAGTATAGAGTAAAAATATGTTATACAAAATCAAGGAAATAAAGTGGATGCACTTCTTATATGTGGTTCAAAAACTTGTCAAGATCAGAAAGAGGTTCAAAGGTTCTAAAATCGTAATGCATGCACTAGAGGAAATCATCCATACGGCTACAGAATAGTCGGCCTCTGGAGTCATGATAAAGTCTCAAATACTCTTTCAGCCTCGACCACATAGCTTCAATATTGTTTATGTGCACTCCGGATGTTGAGTGCACAAAATGCTACTTGTGGATAACGACACGATGCACATAAGCAAGCCTATGTAGGAGTCTGTACGCTCTCCAAACATCCGTATATATTGTAGTGCCTGGCTGCAGCCAATGTTACTTGTGCTTTTATCATCCAGTTCGCAATAATTGTCGTAATTTGCCTTAGTTAGGAATTATATATGTGGTTCTCATCACGAACTGGCATCAGCTATAATGCCAAAAATTTATTTAGCCAAATGGATGAAAGGCTTTCGTGTTAAAATCCTAGATCTATTATCTTATACCTGATTGATTCGCCCACAAATTACAGTCCCGCCGTTTTATTTGTTATAGCCGCTCAATTATCACTGAAGTTGTCTCCGTTACATTGAAATCTCTAAAACGCTTCTGATTGGCTCATCCATAAATTAGAGTCTCTCCGAATGTCCATTATTAATTCAATAATGAGTATTATAGATAATCAGATAGTGTAGCTATGAATTCACTAATAAGTCATTTACTTTCAGAATTCATTCTTCCAGAACATGAAAGTGGGTTGCTTAAACATGTAATCAACCACATAACATTTTACTATTGCTTTATTATTGATACGTTTATGATAAAATTGAAAAGAATAATTGGCTAAAAATATTTATGGTCATTTATTCATCTATCACATTCACTTTAGAGATAAAATAAAATAACAGCACCTCGTTTTTAGATCTCCGACTATCAAGATGACGGAATAAGACACAAACGGAAGTTGTCAAATAAACAATAGATCTTAGATGGAAGAGAAAATTTACGGAAATCTTGATTCATTATGCTAAAGTTATGTACCTCACCAACTCCATTGAAGAAAAATTATATAATTATCTTAGCCTGGATCAAAGAAATTAACTAATAAACACGGAAACCAGCTGAAAATATTACCGGCGGCAGTAACTATTTCGAAGATATCAGTATCTTCAGAACCGAAATACGAAAAAATATAACAGAAAACATACATTACAGTCAAGCTGAATACTATATTTTTTAATCATCTGATTATTACAATTCCGAAAAATAAGTAAAACTGACTAAATAATCTACAACCGCTCAGTATGTAGGGAGAATTATTCAAGAAGTCCGTCAATTCATTTACGAATACTAGGGTACCTGGTTAGGTATAAGAATGAATAAATGCCTTAATCTTACTTAATTAACACAGGAAAACAAGAAGGTATAAACAGGACATTTTTCAATTTATCCTTAATGTTTCACCAAATGTAACTCATGGTTTACGAGTTCATCTTCTTCATAGTTTCAAAACTGTTTGAATGTATATCCACAAAAATTTTGAAGTTATACTGTAAAACACTGCTGAAATAAAAAGTTGAAAGAGATGCTTATATGTTCTAACACTGAAGTTTATGCATAAAAACGCAAAATGAGAACATGTTACGTTGAACATCTTTCAGTTTGTACAATCTGTGCTTTGTTAGTGATGAATGGAGATAAGCCAATGTTTTGAAATGGAAAGCATTCAATTAGTGTATTGCCAAATTGAACATTGATTGGTTCCTACTGAAGTTTACGGCGAATTACTTTAGACTGACTATATTTCTAAGCTAACTCTAATAACACCATTTGTGTACCTAGTATCGAAATATCAACTCGGGAAGACATCTTTAGTTGATAACACCTGAAACTGAGTAAGGACTCGAATAGGAATCTTTAAGAATGAAATGTAACGTCATTTTTCCGTTAGGCAACTTCATGCTTCATGGCTTGAAACTTTTTAAAAAAACCTGTTTCTGAACGATTTGCTAATTATAAACCTGATAAATCTATCCGCTGAAATATTATGATTAAAGATTCCTATTCATAATTAGGTCTACTCCATACGTTTTATATTGTTTCACTATAGTAATACTTGTGTATTTGCATGAATAGTTTGAAGCAAGTAAACCAAAATAACAAAATGGATAAATTTTTATTTTCAGAAGGGGTTTGTGGAGATTTTAGAAATTTCACTGATTGAAATCATGAGTCAATTGAAGCTAGATCACCATGGAAAATCTGGAAGCACTGGATGGCCGTTTCGTCCTAGTATGTGACTACTCAGCCGTGCGCATCCACAATCCCGCACCCCACGAGATTCCAGTGGAGTTCAACGAGGTCTGTTGTGAGATACCAGCTCACTGAAGACAATGTTATACGGTGGCGTAACTTCATGGATTGGTTGAAGTTAGACATTAACACCATTGGATGCCGGCTCAGTGGTCTAGTGGTTAAGTGCTCGCGCGCGAAGCCAGTAGGTCTTGGGTTTAAGCGCCGCGTGGTGCGGGATCGTGGATGCGCACTTCTGAGGAGCCCCATACTAGGACGAAACGGCCGTTCAGTGCTCCCAAGCTTTCCGTGGTGCTCTAGCTTCAATTGACTCATGATTTCAATCTGTGAAAGTTTTATTTGATTACCTGTTCATAAATCTAAGTGTTTCAAATTATTCACAAATCTTACTCAACCGCGCAAACTTAATGATCATAAGAAAAAATGTGGATATTTACATGGGTTTTTAATTAGTAAACCGGCAGTATCTTAGCATTACCTAGTCTTTAGGAGAGTTGGTTAGTAGCTAGTCAACTGAATAAACCTACACTTTATCAGTGATATCCTTCAGGGACTCGAACTTTGTACCTTCCACCTCATAACATTTATAAACTAAGCTGATGATTTTAAATGGTCACTGGTTTGCTCAACAGGAACGAATAAAAATTTTATGTGTTTGTATTGTTCCTCTGTCAATATGAAGAACTCCAATTAATCACTCTCGTTTTGGCATATGTGCATCCTGAAAGAATTGCCTCAATATTGACATATGTTCACAAGTTTTCCATGAAGTTTGACAGTAGCTGTCAGTGGATTACAGAATATACATATAAAGATAAATGTACTGCGATCGGGCTCCAGTGACAGTATCGATACTAAGAGTCAGGTACATCCTGCTAACGAATTCTAAATAGGATTACATTGGTGGTCACTATCAAATTTTACTGAAAACTTGTTAAAATATAGCAATATAGAATCAATACTTTCAGAATGTACATATATCAAAATCCGACTAGTCAGCTGATTTCTTTTATGCATCAACGGTTCAAAAGGTATTTCTTGAGGTTCTAGTGAGAAGCAGTAACCACTGGAGTTCAACTGGGTCTGTTGTAAAATAGTAACTCACTGATGACAATGGTGGACGATGGTACTCAATTTTGTGGATTGGTTGAAGTTAGACATTAACACCGTTGGATGCCGGTTGGCTCAATGGTCTAGAGATTGAGCGCACATGAGCAAGACTGATAGGTCCTGGATTCGGATCTCGCGAGGTAGGATTGTGGATATACACTTCTGAGAAGTCCCATACTAGGACGAAACGGCCCTTCAGTGCTTTCAGGTTTTCCATGGTGGTCTAACTTCAATTGAATCATGATCTCAACCATTGAACTTACAATAATATCCACAATAAAAAAACGTTTACATGTTTATCTGATTAAAAATTTCAACTTTCGTTTAAAAAGTGCCGTAATGTTCTTTGGTCATTTTTGTGTACAAGTTATGTAAAACTTTTAAATTTTATCTTTTTTCTTACTACGCCTTTTTACTATTCACTTTTCTCCTTTTAAAATCCCACAGAATGATGCATTTACGATTATTTTTATGGTTAGTGGTTAGTTTTCTACAGATGGGGTCACTAACCTCATATCCAACCCTCCTCCTTTGTCCAGGCTTGCGACCGGCAGTAGCCCCAGAGGAGCTCCAGGCGGAGTTACATTTATGATTAAGTGAACTGATATCACAAAATCGAAGTGATGATTTTAGTCACCGATTGCATAATATGGCGCTAAATATAGATTATATTCAGCACATTGGGCCAATTAGAAATCGGCCGAGTAATAATCACAAATGATTGAATAAGAAACGGCCTTCATTTTCAAGAAATGAAATATATACATATAAGCACATCAACTCGGTTTAATAAATTGACTTTCCTTCTCCCTTTCAGTCTTTTCACTCGAGTAGCCAAGTGCGTATATGCATAGAAAGTTTGCATATAAGTATCAGACTTTGAAACTGCATATCATGGCAGTATTTGTAAGCGTCTAAAGTACGTCAAAAAGCCTTCCGAGATGATAGATGAAATTTCTACATCAGGTGGATGATTTGGGTGAAGTTTTATTCACTGAGTTATGTGAATCGGTCGAGGATTCACATATACCAAAAACGTCTGATCAACTTTCAACTAAGGTTTCTATGGATATCTTCTTTAATTTCCAGTTAGTTAATGTATACCTATTGTTGATTATTGCTAAACGAGAATGAAGAAAATTGTTTAGTTATTTATTTTACTCACTTAGTTACGCCTATTACCCCTCATGAAGAAGCATAGGCCGCGCATCAGCATTCTTCATCCAACTCTGTCTTGGAAAATTGTTTCCATTTCTCTCCAGTTGCTATTCATCTTTTTCATGTCTGCTTCTAATTATTGATGTAATGTATTCCTTGACTTCCCATTTTTCCGTTTCCATTTAGAATTCCACATTAGCGCTTGCTGCACGATGCAGTTTTGTGATTTCCATAATGTATGTCCTATTCAATTCTATTGTCTTTTCCTAATTTCCACTTCAGCTTGAAGTTGGTTTGTTTCCTCCCATAGTACACTGTTACTGACAGTATCCAACCAACAGATATTATTTATTTAATAGTACTTCTAATGTTATACTAAAAGATGACTTTCATTGGTTCGATTTCAAGAAAGACCAATCTAGTATTATTGAATTATTGACATTGATTTATTTCTCCTCCAAACTAATTAAATGATCAGAAACAAAGTTAATGACAGTAACGAAAGATTATTTGAACTGTAAAGTATATAAATTGAATTTTGATCTGAAATCAACTGATCGACGATCATTCTTGTTGTTGTTTTACTAATACGCTACTAATGACAGAAGGTAATAAAACACTACAGATATCTTCTTCTGATGCTTGTTACTCCTCGTGAAGGAGCATAGGCCGCTCACCAGTAGTCTCCATCCAACTTTGTCCTGGGCAATCCTTTCCACAAATATAGATATATACATGTAACATTTTAATTAGTGTAATGAAGCGTAAAACATATTTTGTGAGATATCAGCTCACTGAAGACAATGGTATACAGTGGCGCAACTTCATGGATTGGTTGAAGTCAGACATTAACACCGTTGGGTGCCGGCTCAGTGGTCTAGTTGGTTAAGCGCCTAGCGCGAGACCGATGGGTCCTGGGTTCGAGTCTCGTGAGGTGCGGGATTGTGGATGCGCACTGTCGAGGCGTCCCATACTAGGACGAAACGGCCGTCCAGTGCTTCCAAGTTTTCCACGGTAGTCTAGCTTCAATTGACAAATGATTTCAATCTGTGAAATTTCTAAAATCTCCACAAACCCCTTCTGATTATAACAATAAATGTCAAATATTTAAGAAACTAATTCATTTTTTGTATTAGTTGTTTGAATCTTCTCATTGACATTTAAGACTTTATTTATTTTTTCGAACACATAAACATTGGTACAAGGAGGCATCAAATAGATATGCGCCACATAAATCATTTGGTTTCTGTGAGGACTGGGATGCCACCCGGGTGCCCAAATCGAAGCAGGTGGTTTTCTCAGGGGACCACGCCCGGGGCCTATAACCTGAAGGCCCGATCCACAAGGCTGTGAAGCAACGTTAGGAGATACAGTCCCATGGTAGCTTGTGACCAACAATAAGTTTATACGCCATTTGTTCATTCAGGATTCTGGAGTCCATGTGCATCATTACTTTGAAATAAGGGTTTTTCAACTCACCTAGGTGAACTCTACGTGTTCACCTACCCAGGTAAATCGCCGGACATTCACTTTTCGTCCTCCAAATTTCGTAAAAACAGTAATGCCGCGAGAAGTTAATGAGTAGGACTTTTATGGCAGTGGTTGCATGCACGCGACCATGTGACTCTCCCCACTCTCGGCCGTACAAGGACATTTGAAGGTGACATTTAGGACTACAATTTATTAATCTCTTATTAGTATATATACATCCTGTTCGGATTGCTTCTTAAATCACAAACATTATAAGTAGAGATGAATGGTGGCGAGCAAAAGAATATATGACTGATCAGTTTAATGTACCCACATCACTGAATTGATATTCACTCCAGGACTCGAATACAGTACCGTTTGCTTCAAACGCCATCACATTATCTACTTAGCTACATACTGCTTTAGGTGTATTTAATTAATGAATTCTAAATAAGACTTAACACGCGTTCTAGTATTCCATCCATTTCTGCTTATTCTCTTTTATTTTATTTCTACACTAAAAGTAAATTCAGGTGAATTTCTGTGGAATTCGATATTTAAAGAAAAATGTAATGAAATTCAGAAATTAATATGAACACTAATAAAATTCTTTAGTGATAAGTATCTAGGCCTATTTTTTTTTCATATACATTGTTACCATGGCAATATTGATTAGATTGATAATCAAAAAGAACATTTAGTCTTAAGGTATAATATAATTACTTGATTACTGTAATAATGACCGTATTACAAGTTACATAATAATTATGATACCTTATATAAATGAATTAATTACTGATATAACATATAAAAATTCCATAAAGAATTGAATAGTCTAATTAATTACATAATCTTAGGAAAGAAATTATAAATGGAATGTAAAGAATAGGATTATTGTAATGATAAAGTAAATAATTACGTTACATAAAAATAGGTTTATTCACTTGGTATTGTTTGGCTTGTTTCTTCCCATTGAGTTTTTTTAAGATTGCAATTGATTAGTTTGTTATTAGCATATGTGCATACTGGGCATATGCCTCGATATTGCCTTAATTCACAAGCTATTTGTAAACAACGATGGATAGTGGCTAGCAGGGGAATCCAGTTTGATGCGCGTTTCGTCCTGATCAATTGCAGTCTTAAACCTCAATGGAAAGATACAAACCAAACAATACCAAGTGAATTTGAACTTCACCCGATTGCACAAGTAAGTGACTATCAGGACTCAGTAGCTGAGGGGATAACGCGATAGAGTTTGAAGCGAATGGTGCTGGACTGGAGTCCCAGGGTGAACATCAACTCTGAGGTGCAGGTACATCCGGCTGACGAGTCCCAAATAGGACGAAACGCGCGTCCTGGATTCCACTGCTAGCCGATATACACGATTGCTTATAAATGGGTTTATTGTTATTAGATTTTTTAAGCAAGATAATGTTGTATAAATTTGAAACTTTTATTTAGCATTATATACAGAGATGGATAATTGCTAGCAGTGGACTCCAATTTGACACGCGTTTCGTCCTATTTAGGACTCGTCAGTCGGATGCACTCTATGTCTCAGAGTCAATGTTCATTGTGGGGCTCGAACTGAGTACCGTTCACTTCAAATGTCATCGCGCTATCTACTTAGCTATTGAATCTTCATAGCGTTTACTCTAAAATGTGGTGGATTATTATGATGTGGTCTGTGCTACTGATGTCGATAGATATAAGCATTATGTATCATCAATCGAAAGGGAAATGCTTGGAGTTAGAAAGTGAAGAAGATTGACGAAAACAGAATAAAAACAGAGAGTGATCACTCTGGAAACAGAGGAACAATGGAGACTGAGACGACTAATTGATATTTTGCTGAGGAGTCTCACAGTAGGATGAAACGGCCGTCCAGTGCTTCCAGATTTCCAAAGGTGGTCTAACATCAATCGGTTCGTGATCTCAATCAAAAACTTAATAATCTCCACAACCCCTATACTAGTGATATTTTGCAAATGAAGTATATACTGTATGATTCTCAGATTTCACTAAAACGTTCTGCAATTCTGTATTCACATACATTCAATTAGTCCCCACTTGTGTATTCTCGTTGATTACAATGGTGATTCGTTATAATGACTTTATTACACTCATAAGTTTATTTTAAAATTCAAGTAAACCTAGATTATATCCATAACGATGAAGCCAACAAAAAAGTTCCACTGTGAACCTTTCAGACCAGAGTATAAGGCACCATCAAAAGACAGTGTGCTTACTACTATTATTATTACTATAACGGTTTCGGGGGAAAATACCTTCGATAATAGGAATTGCTAATTTACAATATGACCTTATATATGTGTATAAGTGTTTAGATGCATCCTAATTTATATTCACAGTCAAATCAATATAAGTTATTCACATTATTTAATTGAATTATAAGCGTTCACAATTTTTATTGTGAATAGTATAGTGTCTTAGCAACAAACTCGAATGTTCTGTGAATATAAAGCTATAAAAAGTGGTATCATTATATTTTGTTATATGAAAATAAACTGTTACCAAGATGCTTAACTGGTGAGACTATAATTAATGGACGACCTCTGAATGACACTGAACTGATCTTGTGAATGTCATCTTACTAGGGTTAAATGATGGTTATAAAGCAGTATGAAGAGTAAGGATTATGATTTATAGTTGATAGTTAGGGTTAGGAATTGGATTTGTTTTAACACATCATTATATCAAGAAATCGCATAACCTGTTCAAGTGTGTTTGTGAAAAGTTTAAGACATTTCACTGTACAGGTTACAAAAGAGCCCAATCAGTAACCTCGTGATTACTGCCAGTAGTATGCATTGAAAAGAATGTACATTATTCAGAAGTCGATTCCTGAACTGCTAACATCCAACTGGTGATCGCTTAATACTTATCGTCAGGATCGGTCAAGAAATAAGCCACGGAAACTTGTTAAAATACTTTGGGCTGAGAAATCTATATTGCACCAAGACTATAACATTGAATAAAACCACTAACAATGATAATAATAAATATCATGAATATCTTTGTACAGGCATCATGAATATAACCCTAGGAATGATTTGGAATATTCAAGGTGAACCTGAAAACACTTTCATGAGCTCTAAAAGTTAACCGTCAAAATCAATAGGAGGACCATCGGCATCACATGTCCTTAATTCATAGGATGTTAAATGATCTTCAAAAACCCCTAACTACAAATAAATTATACTGTACAGAAATAAAATCTATGTTTATTCTATCCTATGTTTTTTTAAATTCCATTTCACTTACAGTAATCTACTACACAGATTAATTTTACTGTTTTCTGAAATAACTTCACTGAACAATTCGGATAGTTGACGGGCTTCCACTAATGATATTCAGTCGCTCAGTAGAATGAGATTCAATAAAATTTACAATATTGCACGGGTCATCGATATTTACCGGTTCATATTGAAAAACCCCTTTTATATTAGTATGGCACAAAGCATTGTAGATATACATAGTTAGCGTTTCCTTAGCATGGTTGTTTTTTTAGGGGATAGGGTTACTGACCCCACTCCCAACCCTCCTTGTTTACCCGGGCTTGGGACAGGCATTAGCCTTAGCAGAGCTACAGCCTCAATTTCCGTTAACTGAATACCGTCAGCACCAATCTACTATGGGAGGAAACAAACTAGCTTCCAACTGAAGAGGAAATAAGGAAAAGACTTTGGAAGTGGATAGGATCTACATTACAGAAACCATCAAACTGCATCACGAGGTAAGCAGTAACTTGGAATCCTAAATAGAAGCGAAAAATTGGAAGGTCAAAGAATACACTGCACCAAGAATTGGAAGCAGACATGAAAAAGATGAATAGCAACTGAAAGAAAATGGAAATGTTTTTCCAAGACAAAGTTAGGTAGATAACGCTGGTGAGCAGCTTATACTCCTTCACGAGGAATATGTATACATATGTAACAACTCGGTTTTCTTAGTTTAAAACGTGAAATAACGTGTTCAGCTATTCGCTACCCTCTCCCCTTCAATCTGTACTTATCCATTCATTCATTGATTTCTATTGTAGCTATGATAATCCACTTCAATAAAAATATAATGAAACAACAATTATCATTATTTACGAACGGTTATTCTCAATACTCACTTATATAACTTCTATTATTATTATTATTGCAATTGTTGTTTATAATTTATTTACAATTACCAGACAAAGACTTTTAACACAAGTGAAATAGTGTCATTGTAATTAGATGAGAGGTAAATTTAAACATAATAAGAAATGGTTTATTTTGAATAAGTTGATTAATAAGTCACTTAAATAAACCGCTTTTGTTGTCATCGTTATTATCATCATCACCATCACTGTTGTTGTTGTTGTTGTTGCCAACTGTAAAGTAATAGAAATAATTAATGAAAACAAAATATTATTCTTTTAGTTTATAGTTAAATAGTTCTCTTTGTAATAATAATTACAATATGTTTTATATGTATTTGATTAATAGACCATCATTCATCTCTTCTATGAAACTTGCTATATACTGGCTATATTGAGCAGGTGACTTAATGCCCATGGGACCATGAGATTGTATCTCCTGACGTTGCTCCACTACCTTGTGAATCAGACCTTTAAGTCGAAGGCTACGAGTATGGTCCCTTAAGGAGATCACCTGTTTCGGTCTGAACATCCGGGCAGTATCACAGCCCATACACAAAATCAAGTGATTTGTGTAGCACATATGTATTCCATGCTCCTTTGTACCAATATTTATGTGTTCAAATAAATTAATTTAAAAAAGTCTTAGTTGCTAAGGTGTTTGAATTTAAGCCATTAATTACCTGGTCCGAACCTCATTACACCTATTGTAGTTTAGACAACTCGGTAGTATAACTAGTTCTCAAATTTAAAATGTAGTTCATATCCAAGTGATCCTTATGGAGTGCATATATATCAGATATTACTGATCAAAATAGATTAAATACTCATATAAAGGTCATCTCAAATTAGTGTCTATCTACAATCATTAGTTTAGTGGATAAACAATAGGCTGAGTGATCAAATTAAAATGTTATAAGTTCAAGTTTTGACATGGTCATTAACACTAAAGTGCAGGTACACATAACTAACGAGCTCAATACAAAACGAAATGCTAGTCTTGGATTCCGTTGTAAACCATCATGATTATTTTCCATAAGCAAACCAAAATAAGTAATCTAATTAGTCAGTGATTTGAAGTATTATTAAATTTATAAATGTGTTAGCCTCAAGTAAATTAATGGAACCGCTTCTCTATTGCTTCAAATAAAGTTATCGAAAAAAGTATAGTACAAACGAGTTTATTATGATTCAGTTTATACCTTGGCGGTCTGCTTGAATACCTGGGCTACCTACACCTAACATCAACCTATCTCAACAATTTATCTATCCTTTATTTGTTTAATACATCACTATGGCTCTTGAGATGGTGGAGAAGATTTGTAGCTCAGACGGATGATTTTTATGGAGTTTTGTTCTCTGAGCTGGATGGTTTGGTCGTGGAGCTTTCATCGTTATTCTGGACGATATCATCAGCACAAACTTCAGATAGAAGTAAAGTGTTCAAATTTCTCCATATGCGTTTCACAATTACTTTCTATCTGAAGTTTGTGCTGATGATATCGTCCAGAATAACGATGAAAGCTCCACGACCAAACCATCCAGCTCAGAGAACAAAACTATGGCCCTTATTTGCATAGCCTATTTAGGTGCGTTTATGAAAAGTTTACAATCTTTCGTCGTACAACATACAAAAAAAGTACAATCAGAGACATTGTGTTAGATGACAATATGCATTGAAAAGAATGATTTCAATTCCTGAAATGCTAACATCATCTAACTGGTGATAACTCAGGATAGATAAAGAAATAAGGAGAGAAAACTTGATGAAATACTATTTCTGAGAATCCTATATTGCACAAAAAATATGATATATGCTTCAAAAGCAGAATATGAATTATAATGTTTCAAATCATTGTATTCTTGATATTTTGACTGAAACTCAATTAATCTTCGTTGGGATATGATCATCCCATGTAGGTTGCCTCGATATAACCACTATATCACAAGTTTATATATAAAAAATGGAGTACGGCTAGAAGTAGAATACATAACTCACGTTTTGCCGTGTTTTTTCGGAATTGTCATCTCTGTGTATGTGCATCGCAGAGTGGATGTTCGTTCCAGAAATCGAACTCATTATGGGCATAAACGCTGAGATGCGGGTACACTCAGTCGACATCCATGTTCTGTGTCCCGTATTCTATAAAATTGTATCAGTTTACTCATTTTTTCTTTCAATAGTATTGCAGCCTTATGCACCCAACGGTGTTAATATCTAACTTCAACTAATCCACGAAATTGAGCGACACATCCACCATTGTCATCAGTGAGTTAGTATCTCACAATAGGCCCGGTTGAACTCCACTGGTCACGGCTTCTCACTAGAACTCCAGGATAAACATCTTGAAGCCAGCCATTAGTGAGTATATGTTGACCAATATCAGAAGGGGTTTTTGTGGATATTATAGTTATTTCAATAGTTTAGATAATGAGTCGATTGAAATTAGACCACGATGAAAAACCCGGAAGCACTGGAAGGCCGTCTCGTCCTATTGTGGGACCCTCAGCAGTGCGCATCCACGATCCCGCCTCGCGGGATTCGAACCCAGGACCTATCAGTCTCGCGTGCGAACGCTTAACCTAATAGACCACTGAGCCAACATCCAATGGTTTTAATGTCTAACCCCAACCAATCCACGAGATTGTGCGACCATTTTCCACTGTACCGAGGTAGATACCTGTCTCTACCCGACACGGATTAGCTCATTTTGACAGGTACATTTTAAAGTGAATGTCTGGCTTTTGTTCATATTTTCAGTTTCGTTATAATTATTAAGGTCTATAGTGGTAGATAGTAAATTTGAATCTTATTGTGAACAATTCTATTAGAGTAATAACTAATCCATATTAAGAGTACTGAATAAAGTACAATAAACGTTTTTAATTCCGTACGAAAGTATTACCTGTAAGTTTAATTAGCTTGTAAATCTAAGCAATATTTGGATAGTTCTTCAAGGAGTTCATATGTTATATGTCGGAATCAGTGAATATTAGACGTAATATTATGATAAGTGAATATAGAAGAAACGTATTCAAATCTATTGTAAATGTGATCTCATTTTATCTTTAGTAAGTGTTTTCTATCATATTGTGGTATGTGCTACTGATGTCGACTGATATAAGTAGTATATATCATCAGTCAAAAGTGAAATGCCTGAAGGTTAAGAAGATCGAAGAAAAGAGAATGAGTACAGTAAATAACTGGTATGGAATTGAAAGAACAATGAAGTTTGAGACCATTGATTGCAAATGAAGTATTTACTGTATGATTCTTAGATTTTACTAAGATATTCTGTAAATTTGTGTTCACACACATTTGATTGTCCTCACTTGTGTTTTCTCGTTTACTACAACCATACATAATTGGTCTGATATGTTAGTATTATATACATATATTTCATGTAATTTTGCCCATGTGGAAACTTGGTGTCAATCAGCAGATTTTTTTATATTTTATCCAACGTATCATAGAATTTGTTACAACAATTTAAAGTATGTTGCCAATTCGCAATAATATGGGATAACCAACCCAAATTGTAATACATTTCACGCCCTGAATAGTTAATCCTATTGTTGTTTGCTGAATTTTGAAATGTAAACCATTGAATTCTGTATTAGAATCATTAAGGAAACCTTATTTTCAAGGTTTGAGTCATAATAGGATCATTAGTCTATATAGCAACATAGTCCTAACATAAGACAAGACAATCATTGAGCGTTCAAAGATTTTCGATCGTTTTGTAGTTGATATCAATGAATGGTGAAAATTTATATGCGTGAAATAATCACTTAAAACTACTCGATATAAAATATATTAAGAGTAAAGCAATATGCTACTGAGTAATTTTTTTCTGGTTAGCGTTTTTTTAGTGAAATAGTTTTCTACGGGATGGGGTAGCTAAACCCATGCACAACCCTCCTCCTTGATCTAGACATGGGACTGACAGGCAACAACACATGCAGGAGAATACGACCAGTGTAGCAACAGCTTCAACAGAAGTAGGTTTCAACATACACAAACGGAAAAGCAAGATTCTCCGATACAACACAAAATGCAACAATCGAATCATATATGACAGAGAGGCTTTGGAAGATGTATAGACCTTTACATATGTGGGTAGCATCATTGATAAACACAGTGGATCTGATGCCGACGTGAAAGCGCGGATCCGAAAAGCAAGAGCAGCATATTTACAAATGAAAAACATGTGAAACTCAAAAAAACTGTCAACCAACACCAAAATCAGGATTTTCAATACAAATGTCAGGACAGTTTTTCTGTATGGGGTATAAACTTGGAGAACTACGAAAGCCATCATCCACAAGATACAAGTGTTTATCAACAGTTGTCTACGTAAAATACTTTGGATCCGTTGACCAGATAATATCAGCAACAACCTACTATAAGAGAGAACAAACCAGGTTCCGGTGGAAGAAGAAATGAGGAAGAAGCACTGAAGTGTGTCACAAGGCAAGACTCCACATGGACTCCTGAAGGCCGAAGGAAACGAGGAAGATCAAAGAACACATTACGTCGAGAAATGGAGACATGATTCTCCGTAATGATGTATCAGTACTCTTTATAACTAAGAAATGGTTAATAATTTACATTCAAAACAATCGATAATTTATTCGTTTCTTTAATCAGTGTTTGAATAAAAGATTGCATTCGCAGTAAACTATTTGTACCTCAAGTGTATACTTGTAGTGAACGCGAAATCACAAGTGGGGACAATCAAAAGTATTTGAACACAGAGTTACAGAATTTCTTGGTAAAATCGGAGAACCATATAGAAAATACTTGATTTGCAAAATGTCAATAATTGTCTCAGACTTCATTTTTCTTCGCTTCCACAGCAATCCGTTTTCTTCGATCTTTTTAACCTTCTTGGGCAATGTATTTCACTTTCGATTGATGGTACATACTACTTATATATGTCGACATCAATAACACACATCACACACTGATTGTCAATTATAAGCTCAGAGAATTCTAAACTTTCTGTCAGGGCCTAATCATACATTAAATACATCAGTTGTACATCTTCTTTACGTAGTACTTTCCATACTCTATTATTATTCCTCTAATTCTGTTGTTATTTTGATTGCCCTCAGATTTCTTTCTTGTCCACTTCATCGCAATCTTCTACTGTCAAGCATTCCACTTCAAATCGGTACTACATGCTACTTATATTTGTCAGCACAAGTATAATGCAGCACAATAGCATCGTTTTCGATTATGCATCAAAGTAAATTACATTATGAAGCACTACACTTCACTCACTGTCTTTTTTTCATTTAAGTGACATTTGTAAAGTAAAAGAATTAAAACTACATTTTTAGACATTTTTCCATGCATGCCTTATATGTAATATATAAAAACTTCAGAAACTGAAACAATATACTTTATGAAGCCAGTAAAGTAACACTGGAGCCTAACCAAACGTTAAAAATTGATCACTGGCAGTCCAATTATTAGTACCAAGTCAAGGTCAACAATAACCTGAGTGGATCAATTGATCAGCCTCATGAGCTCGTAACTTTCATCAACTTGCTTATAATCTGTAAAAAAATCTTTCTTTTATCTTTCATCTCAAATGGATCTTCGTTCTGACGAGATTTTATTTATTTTCTAAGAATAATAGGAATGTAGGGTCAACTAGCATCAGAATAGTATGGGTCAGGCCAATAAGTCATTAGACAGTATAAATTCACTAGAAGAATGCTTAATTTAGGTAGTCATGTCATTCCAGTTCAATTCAAGTAGATGGAGACTATAACTCAAACAGATAAATAAGCCCATTATATCGATTATAGTCAATTGTTCATGCATCATTTAATGAAGAATTCCTCAAGTGCTTGTTTTAGTTTGCGAAGAACCAGATCGCATTCGTTCAAACATCACAATGTGTAAGTACGAGTTAACAGAAAGAAAATATATTGTTTTCTTGATCAAGCACAAACAAATAAACAATACTATAAGCAAAGATAGATAATGGCTTGCAGTGGAATCCAGGATGCGCGTTTCGTCCTATTAGGGACTCGTTAGTTGGATGTACCTATATCTCAGAGTTTATGTCCACTCATGGGACTCGAACTCAGTACCGTTCGCTCCAAACGTTCCAAGTCGCGTTATCCACTTAGCTACTGGGTCCTGATAGCCGCATGCCTGGGGTGAAGTTTAGATTCACTTGGTACTTTTTTTACATGAACCTTTCGATTAATGTTTAGCACTGCAATTGATCAGTCTGTTATTGGCATATGTGAATACTGTGCATATTGCCCCGTATCACAGTAATTCACAAGGATTCTAAGCAAAGATGGATAGTAGCTAGCAGTGGAATCCATGATGCACATTTCGTCTTATTTAGAATGTAAGCACATCCAACTGATGAGTCTCAAAAAGGACGAAATGTGCATCTTAGATTCCATTACTAGTCATTATCTATCTTTGCAAACAATGAAATATGTTAGGATTTCTTCAAAAAACACCCAATCAAAAACATTGACAATCTTGTTTTTAATGCTTATCTATTAAATAAGTTCATTTAAATGGAATACATCAATCAATTGATAAACATTATTGAATATCAATTATTATTGATAATATAAACACTTAAATCCATTCCTAAATATAATTGTTATGGGAAAACAAGGAAAACTTATTGATTATTTATTAATGAATGAAATAATGAAATGAACATGTTTATAGTTCATTAATTACCGGAAATTAGAACATGCGAATACATTTTTCATGTCAATATATTCAAGCTTATTTAATGATTCATAGATGAATTGACTGTATAGTTGTTAATTGTTTTCTTGGGAAAAACAAAAAGAAAAAATAAACAATCACACGGATACATTTGAACTAATGAGTTTTGTCAACATCAACAACAACAACAAAATAATCAGTTATTAGTATAGGGTTATGAAGATTGAGATCATGAAAACCTGGAAGCATTGAACAGGCCATTTCATCCTATTGTGAGACTCCTCAGCAGTGTGTATACACGGTCTCGCTCATGGGATTCGAACCCAGGATCTTCGGTCTCTCATGCAAATGTTTAACTTCTAAACAACTGAGCTGGCAAGCATCAAACGGTGTTGATGTCTAACCTCAACTAATTCACGAAATTGTGCAGCATCTTTCATTGTACTGAGGTAGATACTTGTCTGTACCCGACACGTATATGTACAAACTTACATGTCAAGAGATCAGTATGCTATGCTCTGACTACCAGGTTATAATTCCGCAACTTTAATCAACTTTAATCAGTTCATGATATTGTTTAGCCATCACCTAAACTCATTGGATGTTGGAAAATGCATCAAGAGGAAACTATGAAACACTAATCGTTGAAAAAACCTCTATTAGTAAATAATTTATCTTCTTGTTTGAATTATGATTAAATATAAAACTCCTGTCGTTTCATATGTTGAGAATTGTGAACATCTCACTTTTACCTGAAGTTTGGTTTGATGATGTTGTCCAGAGCAACAATGAAAGCTTCATGACCAAATCATCCAATGTAGAGAATAAAACTCCACCAGACTAACACAAACAACATTATATTTTAGTCATTAATTTCTTAAAACATTTCTGTATGTAATAGTTAGGGAAATTAGTGTTTTCTCCTGAAAAATATTTCTCCTATATTTTTTTATGTAAACAACCATTTTAATGACTTTGTACTGTCTAAGCTATATTGCTATGTAGAGCTGAAGGTCTCAAATAAGACTGGAGGTTCGCCATTGATATTGTGGATATTTTGGCATTACTTTAGCAAGTTTCGCAAACTGTTCATGAACAAAATTGGTTTGCTGGTTAACCGATTTCATTCATACTTGTGGTTGCTTTTCAGTATTCTCAAAGGCTATTGTCATGGAACATTTTGAGGCATATCGCTATTGCTAACAGTAATGAGTATGACTGTCGTATAAGCGGAATAGATCAACTTTGGCCTGTTCGTGCTCTGCATAATTGATTCACGCGATCATTGATCGGAATAACTATATATGTGACATGAATGTGTCTATAAATGATGCAAATGGTCCACTAGGATGCTTGATACCTGCATAATTGTGCCACAGGATTGAGATGTACTATTCAGATTGTAGCGTTAAAGCCTATATGATATCTGATTCTCCTGTGAAGCGGGATTGAGCTGTACTAGTTGAGCTACAAATGTTAAACTCGGATTATAAAGCTTAAGTCTGGTTGATGTTTGGTTCTCCTGAAAACCATTATAAAATTACCTTGACTCATAAAGGCATATTATATAACTATAACTGTCCAAGCTGGATTATTTTACATCCAGTTTTTATTGATAATATGAACAATACCATCATCAGTGTCAAATCCATATGAAGATGAATTAAACTATTAAAGATCTTCTAAACCGGTTACAAATCACTGTTGTTGTTGTTGTTGAGTAATTCAACAATGAAAAATCAATTCATGTTTCTTGTTTTCTATTTTGTATTCACTTAGAATATGATTGACAAATAATGAATTAAGTTGTCATTCAATGTTCATTGTTTATTTTAGTTTGTTTAAATAAAATCCTTGAACATTGTACATTATTGTTTTAAATGCTAAAAGCTTTTTATTTTGTTAGATTGATTACTTAAATAAGCCAACAAACTATGTACGATATTTACAAGGCTTAGTATTTTCTCAGAGTCCACAGTTAGGATTAAGATTGATCGGTCTCTATTACTTAATTACTTACTTACTCACTTACATCCGTTACCCCCAATGTAGCATAGGCCACCGACCAGCATTCTCCAACACACACTGTAATGGGCTGTCCTTTCTAGTTCTATAAAATTGTTGTTCATTCTTCTCACGTCTGTCACCATTTCACGGTGTAATGTGTTCTTCGGTCTTCCTCTCCTCCTTCGGCCTTCAAGATTTCAAGTAAGGGCTTGCTTTGTGATGCGGTTGAGTGCTTCCTCAATGTGTCCTATGCACTTCCAGTGCTTCTTCCTGACTTCTTACTCCACTAGTATTTGGTTTGTCCTCTTCCATAGTAGGTTGCTGCTGATATTGTTCGACTAACGAATCCGAACTCTTAATAAACAATTATATCTTGTGGATGATGGCTTTCGTAGTTCTCCAAGTTTCCGCCCCATACAGTAGAACTGTCTTGACATTTGTATTGAAAATTCTGATTTTGGTGTTGGTTGACAGTTGTTTTGAGTTCCAGATGTTCTTCAGTTGTAAATATGCTGCTCTCGCTTTGTCGATCCACGCCTTCACGTCGGCATCAGATCCACCGTGTTCATCAATGATGCTGCCCAGATATGTCGAAGTTTTCATATCTTCCAAAGCCTCTCCATCAAGTGTGATTCGATTGTTGTTGTTGTGTTGTATGGGAGAATCTTGCTTTTCCATTTATGTATGTTGAGACCTACTTCTGTTGAAGCTGTTGCTACACTGGTCGTATTCTCCTGCATTGTTGTTGCGTTTGCGGTAGAATGGCCAGATCATCTGGGAAGTCTAGATCGTCCAGTTTCATCCTAGCCGTCTACTGTATCCCATGCTTTCCCGCCAAATGTTTACATCATCATGATCCAGTCGATCATTAAGAGAAAGAGGAAGGGTAAGAGTATGCAACCTTGCCTGACACTGGTCTTTACTTCGAACGAGTCTCTATAAGTTATCAATTTAAATACAGTTTGTTAATTTAAAGTACACTGAGACCTCTCAAACTCAGTTATTTAGTGATCTAGTCTAAACACTGTTTTTTTTACTACAAAACTAAGCTTTACCAATAGACAGTAAAATATAAAACGTTTTATTTTCAATAGTTTAAATGTTAAAGGGAATTGTATATTTTATTGATTATCAATGTACAATGAAGTCATGGTAACAACAAAATGTAAATTATTAAATTAGTCTCTTTTCTATTGTAACACTTGAATATTGTCATAAGATTTGTTAAATAGTAAAATGTAGTTGACGTCTGTTCTTCAAAAACCAGATAGTAATCTTTTATTAGTTAAACAAAACAACAAAAAACCACATTTTACATTATTAGATTGATTTTTTTAATTTATTTATTGTTGTACAGCAATTACATAATATGGTTACTATGAGTTAATAGTGTTGAGAATTGATTAAATTTAGGCATTTAGATCATTGATCAAAGTCAAAGTGATCAATAGGTGTTAAATGTGAATATCCCGGATATCATCTGTTGTATAAGGTTTTGTATGAACACTATTTAGAAGTTAGATGGCGGTTGGAGGTAGTCGACAGGAAACGCAGTGTCGAGTCACCTAGACTGGTGGCCACATTGCAACATAGTCGATAGCATTCGATCTGTACTAAATAAGGACTTGACACGCATGACATTGATCACCACCCAGTGATCAATCAATTTGTGACTATTTAGAGGTCCTACAATCGTTGACTAACTAATATTATAATCAGAAAGCCGTTTTGTGGGTATTATAGTAATTTAATAGTTGAATTTATTAGTCAGTTGAATTTAGATCACTATGGAAAACCTGAACGCACTGGAGAAATGACAATGGTGGACAGTGGTGCAATTTCGTGGATTGGTTAAAGTCAGCTATTAACACGGTTGGGTTCCGGCCGGCTCAATGGTCTTGAGGTTAAGCACTGACGTGCGAGACCGATAGGTCCTACGTTCGAATCCTTCTGGTAAGATCATGGATGCGCACTACTGAGGAGTCCCATACTATGACTAAGAGGCCATCCAGTGCTTCCAGGTTTTCTATGTTGGTCTAACTTCAATTGATTCATGAATTCAACCATTAAAATAATTAATATGAGTTTGTAATGTAAACAGAAAAATAAATGTAATTTGAAGCATAAATTTAGAGAGTGAATTTATATTGAAATGAGGTGATCATTATGAACTTTGGTATAAATCTATCCATTGTTGAATCGGTATCTAAGTAGAAAATTCTGTTTAACAGAATAAAATTTAAAATGTTACGTAGTTCGAGATCGTTTACAGGAAACTCTGGGTCTAGATTTATACTTATCAGAATTCGTCAGCACAAATTATCTGTAATCTTGGTGGCGGGTGCCTAGTGGATGCGATCCTCTTGATTTTCACTGTATAAGACCTTACCATTGAGAACCGTATCAAATTAAACAGAGTAAAAGTGTAGTTGGAAAGGATTTGTAAAATATAGCCTATTATTTGTAAACAAGTGAATAACAAGCGATTTTTTCGCAAGCGCACGGTTATCTTCTCACATGTATGACCTAGTGTATTTGATTAATGTGGTAATTATCAGAAGGGGTTTGTGGAGACTTTAGAAATTTCACAGATTGAAATCATGAGTCATTAGAAGCTAGACCACTATGGAAAACCTGGAAACACTGGATGGCCGTTTCGTCCTAGTATGGGACTCCTCAGCAGTGCGCACCCATGATCATGCACCCCGCGAGATTCGAACCCAGGACCGTCCAGTGCTTCTAGGTTTTCCATGGTGGTTTAGCTTCAATTGACTTATGATTTCAATCTGTAATGTGGTAATTTACAACAGTTTCGACCGATTTAACTTTCTTTTTCTTATGGTAAGAAATTACGTTTAGGTATTTTTGTGGCAGAAACAAAACCATCCGTTGTTAAAAAACAGTGTTTGAAATTAGAAGGCAATAAAAAGCGGCAGCTACAGTTTATTAGCGGATAAAAGAGATCACGAAGCGAACAAATTTGAATTAGAGGCGATTATGTGTACAGAGGTCAATATATAGTCAAATCGAATAAGGCGCAGCTAGGTAAAGTAAACGCTAAAAACACAATACAAATTACTCAAATCTCCACAAAACCCCTTCTGATATATTAATATCACTAGGCTAGTTGTTGTGTTTTCATAATCATTTTTCAAGTTAAATATCTATAGATTTAATCTATAAATAAATTATCAGTAGATTCACTTGGTGTTGTAATATCAGGACTTAGTAGCCAAGAGGATAACGCGATGGCGTTTGAAGTGAACGGTACTAGGTTCCGGTCTCAGAGTGAACATCAACTCTGGGATGCAGGTACATCCAGCTGACGAGTCCCAGATAGGACGAAACGAGCGTCCTAGATTCCACCGCTAGCCACTATTCATCTTTGCTTAGAATTAACAGTAGGATCATCTGTATTCATTATAAGGTTACGTCATGCAAACTTATATGTTACGACAACCATTGTTTGCATCATTTTGTTTTTTAATACTTATGAAATGACATATTAGATAAACGTTTATGAAGCAAAATGACAAACTACTAGTTTTAAAATAACTACTACTAAAAAATGTGAACAGATATTTTATTAGAAAGAATGTAATTCACAACAAATAACTTAATATAAACAGAGATAGATGATGGCTAGCAATGGAATTCAGAAAACACATATCATCCTATTTAGGACTTGTCATCTGGATGCACCTGTATCACAGAGTTGATGTTCACTCTAGGACTCGAATCCAGTTCTGTTCGCTTCAAACGCTATTGCATTATCTACTTGAGTACTTAGTTCAGATGGCTATTAGACTGTGTAATGGACTGAAGTTTTAATTCATTTTTTTTATTAGTAGTGTTAAACGATCCAGATGACGAGTCCCATCTGGGACGAAACACACATACTGGATTCCACTACTAGTCATCCTCTCTCTTTGCTTATAATGCTTTTGACTTAAGGCAATATCGAGGCAATATGCACAGGATGCACATATGCCAATAAGAGAGATTGATCAATTACAGTCCTAAACATCAATGGGATTATTCAAGTAAAAACCATATCAAATGATCAGAAGGGGTTTGTGGAAATTTTAGAAATTTCACAGATTGAAATCATGAGTCAATTGAAGCTAGACCACCATGGAAAACCTGGAAGCACTGGATGGCCGTTTCGTCCTAGTATGGGACTCCTCGGTAGAGCGCATCCACGATCCCACTCCCGGCGCCATTCAAACCCAGGACATATCAGTCCCGCGTCAGGCGCTTAACAAACTAGACCACTGAGCCGGCATCCAATGGTGTTAATGTCTAACTTCAACCAATCCACGAGTTGCGCCACAGTATACCATTGTCTTCAGTGAGCTGATATCTCATAGCAGAATGATAGGTCCTGAGTTCGAATCTCGTGGGGTGCGTGATCATGGATGCGCACTGCTGAGGAGTCCCATACTAGAACGAAATAGCCGTTCAGTGCTTCCAGGTTTTCCATAGTGGTCTAGCTTCAATTGACTCATACCAAATGAATTTAGTCCTTTTCTTGTTTGAACATTTTAACTTAAATAATAAATTTATTTATCTTGAAAAGTATTAAATTTTGAACATGAGCAAGCAAAATCAATCTTTCATTTTTTTGTAATGTGAATCTGTCTTTATTTTCGACGAAACTGGATAACTACACACACACACACACACACACACACACACACGGTTATGTTTAAAGCTGAAAAGTAACATTTGATTCATTTCAACCTTAAATGGGTCAATATATTGTTTCCCTGACTAGCTAACATCTATGTAGATATATATCTATATGCTCAAAGAACATTTGTTCCCAATTGCTTCTTACTTAACCGCTTTTGACATTCATGTTTCTTTTTGTTGTTTCTTTGATACATAGATTTAACTATAGGCTATATACATTCATGACCTTAAATAACCTTGTATTTCCCTATATGTAAACAGATGATTAAGAAGTAGGTAAGCAAATTATTCAGAATACTGATTAAGGACAATTGAGTAGACAACAGAAATTGTCTTTAAGATACATTGCTTTTTAAAAAAAAAGAAACATACTTCAATGTTTCATAAGCTTTGATTAATATTATGGTTCTTCAGATGTTTAGTTAAGATTTATACTGTTGATCATTAAAGTAGACGATCTGTGTTGAATAATTGGGGACCTATTCAAAGTTACACCACACGGTTTGTACCTAACGTGGATTAACCCTTCATCGTATCCAGGTTCTATGGTTGCTTTGATGACCGTAAAACGCAAACGATGTGATTACAGAAATAGGTACAGGAAATGGTGAGACCACTGCTGCATAAGTCAGTTCATGGCATACAATTAACTGTTATGCGTTGATTGCCTTTGATCTTGACAAGGATCAGTGAATTGCCTGACATTCAGTGACCCGACTGCTGGAAGATTTGGCTAAGGTCCAGTGACATTTCATTGGACTTACAATACATTAGGATTATTACTATTGGCTATTTCAGTAAAAATACACTGATTATACAACAATGACTAATATCGTATAGTCAGGTTATTAGTATTGACCAAACTAAATCTATTAGGGTGTAATGCAACCACTAAATTAAGTGACTCACCATCGTGATAAAAATCATTAGATTACCGATTATTGGAAGTGTGTCATTCAGTATTCCAATTATTTAACACTTTAACAGGGAAAATATGTAACTTAGTAATTTAGTTATAACTATAAAATTAAGATATTTTGATCATCATGGAAAACCTAGAAGCACCGGACGGTTGTTTCGTTCTAGTATGGAACTCCTCAGTAAAGCGCATCCACGAGCCCCCCCCCCGCGAGATTCGAACCCAGGAACTATCAGTCTCGTGCGCGAGCGCTTAGACCACTGAGTCGGTATCTAACGGTGTTAATGTCTAACTTCAACCAATCCACGAAATTGACTAGATTTCCATTTCAATACTTTTTAATGACCACTTAATTAGAAATGAGCAAAATATATAGCTTAGTAATTTAGTTATGACTGTAAATTAAGGTATTATGATCAGTTAATTTTAAACATTTTGTGCACAGAATGGGGATTTTTGAAGATTGTAGTAATTTTAAAAGTTGAATTTATGAATCGATCCAATCTAGGCTGAAAGTCCTGGGTTCGAGTCTCATGTGCGACATCATGGATACGCACAGCTGTCGAGTCCCATACTAAGAAAAAACGTCTATTCAGTGCTTTCAGGTTTTCGGTAATGATCTAGCTTAGATGGACACATGAATTCAACTATTAAAGCACATTAAATTATTGATAAACCATAAGTTCAATTCATTCACATTTACTGATCGATCAAATATTCAAAATGATCCATATCTTATCACATATTATTAATGCCATTTTAATCAGCGATTGGTGCATAGGTCGGTGTTATAGTGGTTAAGCGCTGCTGTGCGAGACTGATAGGTCCTGGGTTCGAATCACGCCAGATGGAATCATGGATGAACACTGCCGAGGAGTCTCAAACTAGGACGAAACAGCCGTCTAGTGCTTTCAGGTTTTCCATGGTGTTCTAGCTTCAATTGACTCATGATCTCAACCATTGAAATGACTATAATATCCACAAAAACCTTTTCGGTATAAATCTTTGTCTAACTATTCTGCTTCTTTTAGTGCGTTGATTCATTTCAATCATGTTCCATTGAACAGCTAGAAGAAGATACTTATTTTGTAACCACACCGTTGGCAGTAATCAGTATTTAGGCATTTTGAAAGCCTCAAACTTTCACAAACATCAGTATTATCTAATATTAAAGAGATTTTTACATAAAATAACTATTCTCATTTCACTGAGCACTTATCACGCAAAAATGATAAACAAGAACAAAGGTAAGTTATATAAAGTGTTAATGTTGTCAAATTTATCTCCTTGATTCCCTTACCCATTTCTGTTATTTTAAGCATATTCAAGTATTCAAATGATATCACAGTTCGGTCGCACTATAATGAACGAAAACACAGACGGGTACGACCAAATGCATTTCAATACATTGCAGAATATCTTGGGAAAATCTAAGAACCATACGGTGAATACTACATTTGTAAAATATCAATCAATCGTCTCAGACTTCATTGTTCATTCGTTTCCATACCAATCACTTTGTATTCTCATTCTCTTTTCTTCGATCTTCTTAACCTTCTACCTCCAGGCATTTCACTTTCAATTAATGATATATACTACTTATATCTGTCGGCATTAGTAGCACATATCACAATATGACTATAGATCAACATAGTAAGTAATATGGTATATTTTTTCTTCATAAATTAAAACAAAAATTTCTCAAAATAAACTCATAAAACGGAACAAGTATAAATTATCTTTAATATAAACATGAATTAAGGAATTATGTACAAGCGGTTTACGAATAATCCCCTCGACCCCCCTCCCCCGCGTCAACAACAATCGATGTATATGCAATATAAAACCCTTCATCACGTGTTTATTATGATAATCGTTTAGTTTTCATTCATTAATAACTATCTGACAACTAATAGGCTCTTGTTTAAATTAGCAACAACAACAACAACATAAAGAAATGTCCGAATATTTATGTTATGAGGATAAAACAATAAATGATTTAATGCATATTAAAAAGGGCGCAGAGGGGGGGGGAGGGAACAAGTGTAAATTGTTTCAATGAATTAGTTTCTTAATTAATCTCTGCCCTGAATATCATCTAACCTAATTCCATTACATAATCTTTCCTAATTTAATGAAGAAAAACAAAAACAAAAACTGAATATAAGCAGTGACCTGAATAGACCACGTTTCACTTTACTTATATAATAGATTCTGGATATTTTCTTATTATCACCACCATCATCATCATTACTGAGCTATTTTTTTCTTTAGAATATAAATATTCTCACACAAACGGTGTAATACCTAAACTTAATCATACATCTTTATATAATAGAAGTACTTGAAAAGAAACTATAATTGACCTTATTATATACAGTTTTAGAATTATAAGGATATTTATTGCTCAAGCCACTATGTACTTTTATGCTGAGACAGTATTCTAATTGACCACAATCCATTTTACGTTGTATATGACTGACTGACGAACTGGATTCTTTCAATTATCAGTATAGGGTTGTGGAGATTGTTAAGCATTTGATTGAGAACATGAATTAATGGATGTTAGACTACCAAGGAAAACTTGAAGGCTCTGGACGACCGTTTCGTTTCCGTATTGGATTCTTCAGCAGGGTGCATTCATGATTGTTGGAGTGACCCAGAAAATTTCTCGCAAAGGTCAAGCAAGGATCAAGAAAACACTAAGAAGCGTTTCCTCCAACCAGCGTTCACTTTAAGTTTTAGCCAGAAATATCAAGGAAGCGAAACGTCACATGCAGAGTTCTGATTGGCTGATTGCTACACTGCTACTATGTCTAGTAGCATTCCAGAATCACTAGCATCCCAAGGACATTTAAAATATTATAAAAATCCTATATTTTTTTGTATTGGAATGAACCTTGGAGTAAACTACTTCTCGCATACTTTGCGTCTTCTCTCTCGTTGTTCGGGTTGCTGTATAGTTCTAGCTTGGGGGGTACAGAATAGCTTAGGAAACGAGTATAGCGTTCAATTTGCAAGACTTATCAATGATTCCACACACGGAATTAGAACCCAGGATATTCGGTCTCGCACATGAACGCTTAACCTCTAGATTGATTAGCCAGCCGGCATCCAATGGTGTTCATGTCTATCATTCATCGGTTCATGATCTCAATCAAAAAATAATATTAAAATATTAGGAGTTCATTTTGATTACTATTCACTTATCGATTACCGTATCGCTAATTATTGACTTATTAACATCATGCACCGTCATAATAAGATAAGTGGATATTACTCTAAAAGAGTGCAAGAATTTCGATAACTTCGTATTACAATCAATGATCCAAAGTAGAACTGAATTATAGCTGTACAGTTACCTATCAAATGTATATTATCTTGCTATATATCATAAATACAAGGATACATTTTCAATATCTTAATGAATATAGACTGAACAAATATTGATATCATTCATTCAATGTAGAGTAATATACAATTTAGATCATTGCCAAACGTTTTAGCTACTTAAATTCATCAAGCCGACTGTGTTGTAAATATACGGTTAATAAAGCTTAATAACCATTGACTACAACACATAATCAATATATTGAGTCTCTTGATAATCATTAAATTGTAGTGAATTTGTCATTTAGCTACTAATCTAAGTGATACAATATTGCGAAGTACTTTTTTTAACTTGAGGTGATTGACAGTATATAGTGGAAAAGTATGAATGACTGAAATGAATAGTGGATATACTTTTAACTATCACATAGAAAATTACATTTGAATTTCATATGGAATAGAATTATCATTAAGATTAAAAGTATATCTTCTTGATAAGAATGTATTAACTCCAAGTCATGACTGAAATCAGTATAGAGTTGTCGAGATTATCAAGTTATTGATTGAGATCTTGAAATGATTGATGTTAGATCCCCATTAAAAACTTGGAAGCACTGGACAGAACGTTTCGTCCTATTGTGGGACTCTTCAGTAGTGTGCAGTGTGACTGAAATGATTGAATTAATGTTTCACATGATCTATTCATTTAGCTAATATATTTTGAAAGATCAGTCTTTACCTAAAATGATTTAGATTTTAAGTACAATTTGTTTACTATTCTATTGAAGAATATCTTACTTATAATAGAGAAATTTGTGATGAAAACACCCTCTCACCTTATAATACATATTTTACTTAGATTTAGATCATGTATGCTCATTGTATTCACCAGCGGCACAATCAACACTGAACACATTCATAAATAATACACTTCATGAAATATATAGTTTGATAGCTGACAATATGTTACAAATTGTGACCGCCAATTAGAGAGCAATGACTTATCGATCGGAACAATGACGCGTAAACCCGTATGAGCAGCCTAGAGTCCTGGTTGGTCCTGCTTTCCTCCTAGCGCAGTCAGTTAAGTCCGAAACGCCAGTCTCAGCCTCTGCAATATGAATTATTATATTTCAAACATACTGAGTTTGTATACCAATCAAACAGACCACAACGTACCAATAAAATATGAAAGAACATTTGTACAAGAATTAGCCAGATGTGGCTGTGAATGAGGGAGGTAGTAATTATTATACTGGGTATAACTCAAGAATAGTAAAACGTATAATAATAGTTTATGGGTCAAAATAAAGCTTATAATAAGAGGAATATGAATATGCAAAGTTTAGTTACTTAATAATTATATAATAGAAATATATGTTTAGTATTGGTCCATCAATAGATTCCAAAAGTTACCATTCATTATTCTTGTCGGGACATAACACAGTATTGTCTATGAATTAAGTGTATGTAATAAAGAATTTGTAAGTATAAATTAACAAGCCCTGAGTGTTAGAAATGTCTAGTAAACAAGTAATGTACATTATCCTATTCATAAATAGAGTACTTTGAGTATAATATTTGTTTATGTCATTTTCTACCATATACATATATTAACAGGCATTTCATTAAGATGGTGAAGATTTGTTGCTCAAAGAACTACACGATTGAACCATCCAGCTCAGGGAACGAAACTCTACTAGTAACATTTCATTCAAAAATGTTCAGCCATCCAACAAAAATACTCTTTCTTAAATTAATGTATTAGTGTAACCTGTCATTCATGTGTTGACAAATGATTTAGAAGTATATTTTTGAACTATATGAAAGACCAATAAACAAAGATGAATGATTGTTAGCAGTGATATCCGGGACGTAAAAGAGAATTAAACTTCAATCCATTGTACAAACTATTTGCTATCTGCACTCAATACCTGAGTGGATAAAGCTATAGTGTTTGAAGCGAACGGTAATGAGTCCGAATACCCAAGTGAACATCAGCTTCGAAAGGCGGGTACATTCAGATTATGAGTCCCAAATAGAACTAAACGCGCATCCTAGATTCCACTACTAACCACATCTTATCCGTTCAATAACAACCGTCTTCATGATAATTATATGGAAGCAGTCGGCACAGGATGCCACTGCCAACTACGGCTAATCAAATTATAATCAAAATATCAGCAAAAAGAACAATTCAAGTGATTTCAAATTGGATTAAAATACAGAGACTGATGAGAAGACAAATGTTCCTTATTTAATTTAACAGATAATTGTTTGTGAAACCGTACTGCTAAGTATTCACTTGGTGTTGTTTACTTGTATCTTCCCATTGTTAATTAGGACTGCAGTTGATCAGTCTCATGTTAGCATATGTGAATCCTGTGCGGACTGCCTCAATATTGCCTGAAGTCACAAGTTTTATAAGCAAAGATGGATTGTGGTTAGCAGTGGGATCCAGGACATGAGTTTAGTTAGACCATAATAGAAAACCTGGAAGCACTGGACGGACGCTTCATCCCAGTATGGGACTCCTCAGTAGTACGCATCCATGATCCCGCCAGCCTCGCGAGATTTGAACTTAGGGCCTATCAGTCTTGTGCGCGAACACTTAACCTCTAGACCACTGAGCTGGCCAGCATCAAACGATGTTAATATGTAACTTCAACCAATCCATAAAATTGAGCGCCACCGTTCACCATTGTCTTCAGTGAGTTACTATCTCACAACAGACCCAGTTGAACTCCACTGATCACTACTTCTCATTAGAACTCCAAGCAATACCTCTTGAAGCCAGTCACTAGTGAGCATATGCTCATTAGTATCAGAAAGAGGTTTTTGTCAATATTATAACTTTGAACAATCAATATCTATTCTGAATAGGGGAGAATTTCATTGTTTCATTTAGGATTATATCAGTATCAGATGGAAAATAAAGCTTTCAAACAACTATTAATTGCGATAATATAAGACTAAATACATTAAAAAAAAACTTATAAAGAGATTAATGACAGTCAGCTAGTTTAAGTTTAATACACGAAAGGGATTAGTTTAATGAAATGATTTCTGTTTTAGAAAATATATTAATCATTTGAATATAATTAGATAAGGATTATGTATGGGTATATCGTACATTTATTAGAATATAAAGATTATCACTGACTGATTATTGATTCATAATGAATATCATCATCTAGAAAGGCTGTATATTTTCTTTAAGTTTTGAATACTTGGCACTCTTTTTGTGGATCCCTTCATTTGGATATTAATTAGATCGGACAATGTTATCGACAAACTCATCAATTTTGTGATTCAGAATTTGACTTCAGTTATACTGTATGAATGATTGTTATTAATCATATACATATAGTCAATCCTCATATCTAATTATCGACTTAATCCATGTTAGTGAATAATGGAATTAAATAAGTCAAATACGAGTATGGATTTTTGAGTACATATATTTTATACGCTCATTGAATTGAACAAACAATCAGGAGAATGAAGCGAACGATGCGAATAGAAGAGAGTGAAGTGAAATGACGCACGGTGGAGAAGGCGTGTGAGCTAACTCCATTTAATCAAGCGTTAATCAATATTTATAGTCACACAAAAATACGTTACAGATATGTGATGAATAGGATACGAAGTTTACATACACATGCACTCATATAAGAACAGTCAGTGTTGATAAGTGAATAATTGCCAAGGTCAAAATGTGACTCAAGAAGAATGGATAAATTGGACTGTTGAGAAGGTGAAATAAGTTATATGGGTTTAACATAGTAACCGACACTGCATTGGTCAACTAGGTGTACCCGCATTCCAAATTACACTACTAGCCACCATCCATTCTTGCTTACATATATATAAATGTATAATGTCTAAAAATGACAAGAAAAAAACCAAAGAATGAAACTATGTAACACTAACAGAACTCAAACATAAGCTATCTGTAAAAACAAACATGAATATTGGCTAGCATTGGAATCCAGGACGCGCATTTTGTTCTGTTTGCGACTTGTCAGTTGAATGTACCTGCATCATCTCAGAGTTGATGTTCACTCTGGAACTCGAATCCAGTACCATTCGTTTCAAACACCAACATACTATCCACTTAGCTACTGAATCCTGGTAACCACTTGCTTGTACAATACCAAGTGGATTTATCTTTAAAAACGTTATCAAAAACAATATCTCAAAACAATAGGATTATTTAACTAGATTTACAGCATTCCATTGACATAGTTCCTTTTTTTCCCTAATCACATGTATACTACTTATTCTAAATTCTTTAGAATAATTATACGTTTATTTATAGATGACCTGTAAAGCAAAAAAAAACAACATGTAATTATTAAAACTATTAAAACATGTGACAATTACCACCCAACCACCCACCCACCAACCGGCAACTAATTCATAAGATGCTATTTTTAGAACTGACTATTCATTAACCTAATTATTTGTAACCTTAGTTTTAATAAATCATTTTATTTTGTTCATTATCCTGGCCTTAATCATTGAACGAAATCTATAAGAATACTGTTAATTTATTCATATGAAATATAAAGTTTAATTTCACTGGTAGGTATTTATTATCTTCCTATTGAGAAAGAAACATGAGACAATTGTATGATCATTTACTCACTGGTGACTGACTTCAAGATACATTTCCTGGAGTTCCAACGAGAAGACGTGACCAGTGGAGTTCAACCAGGTCTGTTGTGAGATATTAGCTCACTGAAGGCAATGATGGACGATGGCACTCAATTTCGTTGATTGGTTGAAGTTAAACATTAACACGGTTGGATGCCGACCGACTCAGTGGTCTAGTGGTTAGGCGCTTGTGCACGGGACTGATAGGTCATGGGTTTGAATCATGTGGAGGGCGAGATCGTGGATGCGCACTGCTGAGGAGTTCCATACTAGAACGGATTGGAAATTATCGTAAACTAGCACGACCAACGAAAAGGAAAGAAGGTAAATTAATCACCAACATTGAAGAATAGCGAAACAGGTGAAAAGAACACTTCAAAGAAGTCTTGAATCGACCATTTACACTGAATCAACCCAACCCATCCACGGACCTCCCAATCGATGTTGGCTCATCAACAACTGAAGAGATCAACATGACCACCAGATAAATTAGGAGCGGCAAAGCAGCGGGACCAGACAATATTCCAACAGACGCACTGAAAGCAGATGTAGCAGTAACCACAAAGATACTCCACATTCTTTTCAGCAAGATTTGAGATGAAGAACAAGTACCAAAAGACTGGAAAGAAGGACACCTGATCAAGATACCAAAGAATGGCGATCTCAGCAACTGTGAGAACTATAGAGGCATCACTCTTCTCTCAATACCAGGGAGTCTTTAACAGGGTAAAACAAATCAAGAAGAAGCGATGGAAGTGGATAGGACACACGTTGAGGAAAGCACTGAACTGCGTTACAAGGCAAGACCTCACTTGGGATCCTCAAGACCAAAGTACGAGAGGAAGATCAAAGAGCGCATTACACCGTGAAATGGAGACAGACATGAGAAGAATGAACAACAATTCTATAGAACTAGAAATGAATGCTCAGGACGGTGTGAGTTGGAGAATGGTGGTCGGTGGCCTATGCTCCATTGGAGTAACAGGCGTAAGTATGTAAATAAGAGAAGGTGAACGAATCATTTATACACGTAAAGTTCGGGTTTGAGTTCGTGGATTGCCAATGCTTCAACAGTACATAAAATATTGATTCAACATTCCAAAGCTTAAACACTAAAAAAAACAAATTGACCGACATCAATCATTCGTGTATAATTCAATGAAAACAACGAAGAAATAAACTACGTATTGACTAAATGGATGAAGAAGATGTCTAAACTATTAACTACTTAATATTCGTGAAAATATGTCTAAATTTAGGATTGTTTTTGGTTAATACAACTTTTGATTATTCAAGGTTTAGGCTAGAATGAGGCATCCATTGAAGAAAATTATCTACCAAAATTGATTGATCAAACTGAAGACTAAAATTCATAAACTCAGCAGATGTCAAATTAAATCTGAAGGTAAGATTACATAATTTGTTATTATGGTAACACTGCGTGATGTAAGAATAAGAATTAAGTATAAATGGTTAATGTTATTTGTAAAATTACTTTTACTTACTGACTTACGCCTGTTACTCCCAATGGAGCATAGGCCACCGACCAGCATTCTCCAACCCACTCTGTTCTGGGCCTTCTTTTCTAGTTCCATACAATTGTTGTTCATTTTTCTCATATCTCCATTTCCCGACGTAATGTGTTCTATGGTCTTCCTCTCCTACTTTGGCCTTGAGGATTCCAAGTGAGGGCTTGCCTTGTGACAAAGTTGGGTGCTTTCCTCAATGTATGTTCTATCCACTTCCGGAGCTTCTTCCTGATTTTTTCCTCCGCTGGGATCTGGTTTGTTCCCTCCCACAGTACGTTGTTGCCAATAGTGTCCGGCAACGGATCCGAAGTATTTTGCGTAGACAACTGTTAATGAACACCTGTATCTTCTGGATGATGGCTTTCGTAGTTCTCCAGGTTTCCGCCCCATACGGTAGAACTGTCTTGACATTTGTGTTGGAAATCATGAATTTGGTGTTGGTTGACAGTTGCTTTGAGTTTCAGATGTTCTTCAGTTGTAAATATACTGCTCTTGCTTTTCCGATTCGCGTTTTTACATTTGCATCAGATCCACCGTGTTCATGAATGATGCTGCCCACATATGTAAAAGGTTTTTACATCTTCCAATTCTTCTCCGTCAATTGTGATTGGATTGGTGCATGTTGTGTTGTATAGGAGAATCTTGCTTTTCCCTTTGTGTATATTGAGACCTACTGCTGCTGAGGCTGCTGCTACACTGTTCGTCTTCTCCTGCATTTGTTGTTGCGTTTGCGGTAGAATGGCCAAACCATCTGCGAAGTCTAGATCTTTCAACTGCATCCTAGATGTTCACTGTATCCCGTGCTTCCCTTCAGATGTTGACGCCTTCATGATCCGGTCGATCACCAGGAGAAAGAGAAAGGGTGAAAGTAAGCAACCTTGCCTGACACTGGTCTTTACTTCGAACGACTTTGTCAACTGTCCTCCATGCATGATTTTGCAGTTTAATCCATCACAGGAATTATGTATGATGATGACTATCTTCTGAGGCACGCCGTAGTGTCGAAGAAGCTTCCGTAGTGTTTTTCTGTCCACGCTATCAAATGCCTTTTCGTAGTCAATGAAGTTGATGTAGAGTGATGAATTCCATTCAATTGATTGTTCCACAATGATCCGTAGAGTTGCGATTTGGTCTGTACACGATCTGTCCTTACGGGATCCTGCCTGTTGGTCTCGAAGTTGGGCGTCTAAGCAGTCCTTCATTCTGTTTAACAATACCCTGTTGAAGACTTTTCCCGGTATTAAGAGAAGAGTGATGCCTCTGTAGTTATCACAGTTGCTGAGATTCAGATATACTGATTCTTTGGATCTCTTCACTGATATTGAGGACTGAAACTGATCAGTCACTTTTCAGTTATATGCATCTTGTACAGAGATGGATGGCGGGTAGTATTGAGTAGTTGATTGGAGTAAACACAAACAACTTCGTAGTTAACTTGTCAAAATAAGCACTAACAAACATAAAAGAACAGCTACTCCAAAAGGGATTAAACTACGATACAAGCGACGCTTCAAAACTGGAATTCTTTAGTTGGTAGTAGTCCCATTCAGGACACATATTTCGTCTTATTCTAGATACAAAGTGAACATCAGCTCCGAGATACAAGTACATCAAGCTGGCAAGTTCGAAACAAAAGGAAACGTACATCCTGTTTTCCACCGTTAGCTACCGTTCATCTCTGAAAATGTGGAACAAGTTCCATGAAATCATATAAATAACCTTGGAATTTAAATTTCTATCGACATTTTTATATCTGAATGAAGAATAAATGAACGGTAACCACTTGTAATTATTCACAGACTATCATTAATTATAGTCCTATCGTATAATTAGTAAGTAACTACATGATATATACAGATTCATATTCCTTTCTTTATAAGCTTTCATTTGACTTATTGGCTATTGCTGTACGACCTACCATTCTTAATTTACTGATAGCCACTTTTTGCTTGAATAATTATTACTATTCACTTTATAGTGTGATGCAGTCTGGTCTACTTGTATATAAACTGTGTATCTTTGAAATATACGATCCATATAGAAGGGGCTGATATTTGTATTCTGGATTGAACGATCTGAGCTAGGCGATGAGCTACTACACAGAAGACCAAGATAGATTCAGAATTAACTCATGGCTTCTAGTACAGGTTGACGTGCCATTGGTTTAAAACAGAGACAAGATCAGAGAAGTCGACATTCTGGTTAGCGATTATTCACGTGATATTTAACGAACCATAGGACACAACACAGGCATGGTACCAATACAGAGTAGCATGTTGTTCTTTTTACTCTTTTGATCAATCAAGAGGGTTGTAACAAGCCTTAATTTAAATTATATCAATAGAGGTTTATCTCACATTACCTAGTTTTATAACATAGACATCAACTATGGAACTGATGAAACCCAATAAAGAGTAGAACAACGTTCTCTTCTCAACTTAAATCTGTTCCATAGAACGTACAAATTTGATCAAACTGGATCAACAACCCTTTCCTCCAGCCAAGTATATTCAAATCTTATGAAGAACTTTAAAGAAAAAACATCGAGTTAGAAAAAGTTTAATGATAAAGTCCGCATTCATTATTAGATTAATCAGTTTGGTTCTTATGTGATGTTCTTTGTTGTCTTTGACTGTAAAGTTATATATTTATTTCCATGTTAACATGCTTTTGTTATTCATTTCATTTCATGGAAGAATAGGAAAGGTGAAGAGATTAACCTTTGAATGTGATAATTACATTACTGTTTATTGTTTACTGAACTTATATAATGAATGATTCTATGAATTCAATTTAATAATGATTACATAACATAACACTATAGATCACATGATTTCTGGTTTACACTTCTTTTTCTCTCTCTCATGAATATACTACTTAAATATAAAATAAATCAATTTTGATGTTGGGGGTTAATTAAGATTATTTAATTTAGGATTTATTTATATAAGGGATACTTCAGCATGCACCAATTGAATCATACTTGATGGAGAAGATTTGGAAGATGTAAAAACCTTTACATATCTGGGCAGAATCATTGATGAACACGGTGGATCTGATGCGGATGTGAAGGCGCGAATCGGCAAAGCAAGAACAGCATATTTACAACTGAAGAACATCTGGAACTCAAAACAACTGTCAACCAACACCATGGTAAGAATTTTTAATGCAAATGTCAAGATAGTTCTACTGTATGGGGCAAAAACCTGGAGAACTACGAAAGCCATCATTCACAACATACAAGTGTTTATTAAGAGTTCGGACTCGTTGGTCGGACAATATCAGCAACAACGTACTGTGGGAGAGAACAAACCAGATTCTGGTGGAGGAAGAAATCAGGAAGAACCTCCGGAAGTGGATAGGACACACACTGAAGAAAGCACCCAATTGGATAGATTCATATGGCTGAATAGGCTTCATATACTCTTGGATCAGAAAAATTAATAAGACTGATTTACTTTATTGATACATTTCATCGAAACATACCCTATTTAAAGATGAATATGAAAACCCTTGACAGAAGCTAATCTCTTTTTAAGTTTCAATTTAAAGGGATAAAGTAAGTTTATTGAAACATTCGAGATAATCATGAATAATACTACTGATAATACCATAAGTTTTGTTTGATCCATTAACTTTAAGTCAAAGCTCAATCGATTACATGTTTATAGATCAAATTAAGAAAAAAACAAAGCAGGGAGTATCCGAATAAATGTAACAATAATAATAGTAAATATCCTGAAGATAACCAATCATCAACAAGGTCATTAGGAGTGAATATTTTTCTAAAGAAAGCTTTCTACCATGTTAAATAGGTGTTAATTATATTATCCAGAATGAAAGTGTAAACTTAGGTGATTTATGAGTTAGAACAAAGCACATGATACTAACTGATAAGATGTTTTGATAATAAAATAGACGAGTTCAATGATTTCTGTTCGTTTTCATCAGTTGACAAGGTAATCAGTCAGTCAGATACAACGTAGAACCGGGCAAATATATGCATTGGTTCAAGTTACCACACCTCATTAACATAACAAGATCAACACTAAATTCATAGAAGTAATCACTTCACTGGTAGTAATATATAAAAGAAAGCTTGCATATAACGATACTATACAGCCAGAAAGAATTAGTTTGTAGAAAGAAAGGTATAAAGCAATTTTAATCTCATGGTTTAAGGGAAGACAAAGAATGCATACACTTACGCCATAGTGATCGATTCCGAGTCATGTCACGCACAGTTTCCAACCAGAGGTTACAATAGTCATGTGGACACCAACCAAGTAGTCTGCATCTACCAACATGGTTCAGACTAGAAATTAGTGACATTGTGGACCGATTTCACATTTTGTTTTGGCCACGCCTAACTTTCTCCCAATCATCACCAACACTAGTCAGCATTGAGCGTTGTGGTAATCAGTGTTCAGGAATATGTAACACGTGACTCGACCATCTCAGTCGATGAAGATTCACAACCTCATTAACTGATTTACCATCATTGTCTAATACCATGCACCTAAACTCACTATTACTTAACTAGTGATCCCAGGAGATGTGAGCGATGTTTCTAAGACATCTGTTATTGAATACTAGTAACTCACGAGTATCTTCTACTCTTAATGACCACGTTTCTCAGCCGTAAATTAGAGCAGAACGAACTGTCAAACAGCATGCTCGTCCCTTCATTGATAGATGGATATCTCGCCTTCACCATAGGTGACGTAAGTTGGTAAAAGCCAAACGAGTTTTTGAATCCGTCCTGAGATTTCGTCAGACACCAACCCATTAGGGCTGAACAAACTTCCAAGATAAGTGAAGTTGTCAACGCGTTCGTCTACTTCACTCCTTATCTTTATTTCAGACGTTGAAGCAAACTAGTCCTGAAGCAACGACCTGCATTTAGAAGGGGAAAAACTCATCCCAAACATCCTGGCATTGTTACTCAGTGCTATCAAGAAACTCTGCACTTTATCAGCGTCTCACCAAACAGGACTATGTCATTTGCGTACTTTAATTCGATAAGTGGACCTCCAGTGTAAGGAGATCAATTCCTGAAAATTCGAACGACTTGAACATTATTCCCAACAAAAATACAGATCATGGACATCCTTACCGGTCAGTAATTAAGGTTGCAAAATCAGATGATAGTTCTCCATAAGCACTGACCAGATAACAAAATATTCTATTCTTATATGGGTATTAAATATTTTTATTTGAATATATTTTAGCACTAACAAATGTAATTTTACTCAATTGACCTACGTAGTAACCTACACCTTTATGAAAATATTACAGCATTCAAAAGACCAATAACCAATGTCAGTATAAAGAACGAACAAATATGATGTAATAATAAACTAAAACATTACTGGTATCAAAAATATTTCTTATTTATTTATTTCAAGTGTCTGGAAGTTTCCCCTTTTAGTGACTCACTTTTATCACGAGAACACGATTGGTTTATTGAAAATAATTATTATTATAACCAATTGTACCAGTGACTGTTTAATGTGCTCTTTGTTTAACTGTGCTAAAAACATCCATTATACTTAGTTTGATTGTAACCTCGCGCGAATTCGGTTACGCTCTGTAACCAAGCTTGTGTCCTGGCACGATCTCGGTATTCTTTTGATACCACGAGATCACCAGCAAATATATCTCGACTTGGTCCATTAACTGCCTTCTGATATTTGGCTTTCGGGGGATTTTATGGATATCCTGGCACGCGTTCCTTTGTAGTGGTGTTCACAGTCAATCTCGACATCGACGCCTCGCTACACCCTAATGACGAGACTATAATTTGTAGACAAACCAATCAAATTTAAGGTAACAGATCTTGGATTCTGGCGCGAAATTCATCTGTTCATTTGGTTAAATAGCGATTGACAGTATAGCTGATGTCAGTTCGTAATAAAAACCTTAAATCTAACTCATAACCCTAATGTACGGTTGTAAATCCTAATCCTGATTCTCCACACTTATTTATAACCCAGTAAGTAAGTGAACATTCTCACGATCAATTAAGCACTGCTCAAAGGTCGTTTATATATTACAGTCTCACCTTGAATAGTTCCGTGGAAATTGTGTTTGTTGATTATCGACAAATGTTAAAACTGTATGAGAAAGTAGTTTTATTAGCACATTCTAGTGTCTATATAAAAAAGTTAAAAGTTCACATTCATATTATAACCTTCTGAATAACAATTCATTACAAGAATCTTTATTGTAAATGAGTGTACTAAGTATGCACACTGATTTATCAATGATCAGTAATGAATGTCATGATCGACTAGATCTAGACACTGATCGAATAATCCTCAACAAATTGACCTAATATCAATTTTTGAAGACAATCTGTGACTGTTTCATTTGATGACATGGGTACAAATTCTAAGGGAGTATTAGTTTTTTCAAGATTTCAAATACACCTTCTTTAAAATTACAAACTACGATAAAGATAAATGCAAATTTTTCTAACTTTTTCACCCAAATGCCAAGAAATTTCTACTGTATGGGGTGGAAACTTGGACAACCACTAAAACCATCATCCACAAGATACGAGTGTTTATTAAGAGATCGGATTCGTTGGTCGGACAATATCAGCAAAAACCTATTGTGGGAGAGAACAAACCAAATACCAGTGGAGGAAGAAATCAAGAAGTGCTGGAAGTGGATAGGACACACGTTGAGAAAAGCACCCAATCGCGTCACAAGGCATGACCTCACTTGCAATCCTCAAGGCCAAAGTACGAGAGAAAGATCAAAGAACACAATACACCGTGAAATGGAGACAGACATGAGAAGAATGAACAACAATTCTATAGAACTAGAAATGAATGCTCAGGACGGTATGAGTTGGAGAATGGTGGTCGGTGGCCTATGCTCCATTGGGAGTAACAGGCGTAAGTAATTAAGTAAGTTTAATATGTTAAATGTCCCTCGTTGACGCTAATAATGTTATACGTTACACCAGCTGATAGTTTAGGATTAATAAAATCTACTTAACTATACTCAACATAACCAAAAGCATCCGTTTAGGCCCGAAATTATTCTCATCTTTTAGATACCATAAAGGAGTCATCACAATTAAACCACTAAGATCAGTGAATACAACATTAACTCTTTAGTATTGGTTAACGGGCTTAAATCAAACAACGTAAATCAATTTTCTCCTCATTACAAATACCCTATCTTTATGAGCACTAAATAGCATAAAATTTATCTCCCGAAATTTCCTACCACTAATCAGACCTATTGTAAGTGAGCTGAATGGATTGTTTAATTTTTTGGTTAGCGTTTTTTGTTTTGGCGAGTTAGTTTACTACAGGATAGTGTTGCTAACTCCATACCCAATCCTTCTCCTTTATCCGGGCTTTGAACAGACAATAGCCTCAGGCGAAGTTTCAATGGATTGTGAGTGTACCATTCATTCATCAATCTTAAACTTGAACAAAACAGTTTGTCTACAAATTAATGCCTCCTGAGGTTGTGTCTGGTAAGACCGCGAAGAAAGCGTCGAAGGTTAAGCTGCCGAAGGTTGATAAGAAGAAGAGGATGAGGAGGAAAGAAAGTTATGCTATCTACATCTACAAAGTTCTTCGTCAAGTTCATCATGACACTGGTATCTCGTCGAAAGCAATGTCGATCATGAACTCGTTTGTGAACAATATCTTTGAACGCATTGCCGCAGAAGCCAACTACTAAAATGTTATTTTATGGTTAATGTCGAATCATTTTTTGAGGATTATATTATCTAAAGTATCATCATTAAATAACATTATTTGACACATAGCAAACCATAGATCTATCACCTTCCAATGTCAATTACTAAGACGTTTTAGTAAACTTCTTTTCTCTTTTCTTTTCTTTTTTGTCACTTAAACATAGATAAACTGGCCTGTGCTTAAGCAACTGGTCAATGTTTCCTTTTTGCGTTTCCATTTGATGTATTATTATTATTATTATTATTACTAACAATGGAAACATTACACGTCAATAAATTTAAAGGAAAACAAATCTATGATTGTCATGGGATCACATAACCTTAATTTGTCCTTAAAAGAAACAACCAAAAAAAGAAAGAAGGGGTAAAGAAAAGTGAAACTAAAATGGATCGATTTAAACTTTCATACTTTATCGTCATTCTTTTTTATTATAACTGGTAGATGATTTTGTTTGTTGAAACTTTGAAAAATGATATGAAATTACTTACTTACTTACTTACTTACTTACTTACTTACTTACTTACTTACCTACTTATTTACTTACTTACTTACTCTGTTACTCCTCGTAGAGAAGCATAAGCTACCAACCAACATTCTTCATTCACACGTGTCCTGGACGATCCATTCGCTTTTTTTCTAGTTGTTATTCATCCTTTTCATGTCTGCTTCCATTTCCCGATATAATATGTTCTTTGGACTTCCTCATTTCTGCTTACTTTTAGGATTTCATGTCAGAGAATGCCTCGTGATGCAGTATGATGATTTTCGTAATGTATGTGCAATCCATTTCCAACGTCTTTTTCTAATTTCCTCTTCAGTTGGAAGCTAGTTTGTTCTCTCTCACAGAAGGCTGTTGCTAATGATATCCGGTCAATGAATGTTGAATATCTTGTATAGACAACTATTTATAAATAATTTTACCTTGTTGATGATGATCGTAGTGGTTGATTAAAAGGGAAATAACAAGGAAAATGGAAGTAAATTGAGAAAAAAAACAATCAACTGAAAAGACTTATTTACTTACGCCTGTTACTCCAAATGGAGCATAGGCCGCCGATAAGCATTCTCCAACTCACTCTGTCCTGAGCATTCATTTCTGGTTCCATCCTATTCTCGTTCATTCTTCTCATATCTGTCTCCATTTCACGGTGTAATGTGTTCTCTGGTCTTCCTCTCCTACTTTGGCCTTCAGGATTCCAATTTGGGGCTTGCCTTGTAACAAAGTTGGTTGCTTTCCTCAACGTGTGTCCTATCCACTTCCAGCACTTCTTCCTGATTTCTTCCTCTACTGGTATTTGGTTTGTTCTCTCCCACAGTAGGTTGTTGCTAATAGTGTCTGGCCAACGGGTCCGAAATAGTTTGCGTAAACAACTGTTAATAAACACCTGTATCTTCTGGATGATGGCGTCATACAGTAGAACTGTATTGACATTTGTATTGAAACTCTAGACCTTGGCATTAGTTCACAGACAGTTGTTTTGAGTTCCAGATGTTCTTCAGTTGGAAATATGCTGCCCTTGCTTTTTCCAATTGAAAAGAATTTGTGATTATTGTTTTTCTTCCTTTTTCTGTTCAAAAAAACTTCATTTTATTTATTTATTTATTTTTAATTTCAAAACATAAAAGTGGAACTAAAATATTGTTGATGAGAATAATAATAAGATTTATAGATTATAAGATGAATTATCTCCAATGTGTATAGGTTCTTCTACAACAACTAAGTAATGAGCCTCTATTCTGAGATGGTGGGGAAGATTTGTAGATCAAGTGGATGATTTTGATGGAGTTTTGTTCTTTGAGCTGGATAGTTTGGTCGTAGAAATTTCATCATTCTTTTGAACGACATCATCAGAACAAACTTCAGTTCGAACACTTCACTTCTAACTGAAGTTTGTGCTAATGATGTTGTTTAAAAGAACGATGGAAGCTCCACAACCAAACCATCCAACTCAGAGAACAAAACTCCACCAAAGTCTCTTCGTTATATTGTTTACATGTATCTTACTGTTGATGATTAGGACTGTAAATTGATCAGTCTCTCATTGGTAGATGTGCATACTCTGTGGATTGCCTCCATACTGCCTTAATTCACGAGCATTATAAGCAAATATGGATAGCGGATAGAGGTGGAATTCAGAGCATGCATTTCGTCCCAGTTGGGATTCGTCAGTTGGATGTACCTGCATACCACAGTTACTGTTCACTCCGTGACTCGAACCCAGTACGATTCGCTTCAAATGACATTACGTTATTCATTTAGCTATTGAGTCCTGATAGCCACTGAGTTATGAGTTTCTGTTTTGTATTTTTGAAAATTTTTTCTGTGATATACGAGGGAAATGCAGTGAGTTTTTCAGAAATCCAACCGCAGATACTTCTAGACATTCAAATTGATAATAAAAGCAAAATGTACTACACTTTTCAGGGATTATTATAATCAAACGATTCCGACCTGACTTATATATACAACGTGAAAGCCTGAAAAAGCAATGTCTGCCTTAGTAACTACACAACTACAATCAAACAGTTTTGTTATTGTACAGTTTTATTAATGTTTATACAGTTATCGTATTTTGGTTCTATTTATGTCATTACTTATCATGATTGCAGTGATTAACAAACAAATTGGTTTTATCACCACAGGTATCATCACTATATTTTAATGGTTAGTTATTCGTTTTCATGCTTTTATAAACCTTATAGAAATAATAATCATGTGCTCATTGATGGTGAAAATGGAAGTGGAGTTTTGAAAGTTCTAATAAGGAACAGTGACCAGTAAAGCTCAACTTTGTCGTGTGTGACAGAGTTATTCGCTTCAGGCAATGGAAAATAATCTAGCAATCTAATGAACTGGTTGAAGTTATTCATGTACACTATTAGACGCTAGCTTAGTGGTTTAAACGTTGAGTGTTCACCGTGAAACTTAAGGTTCCCAGTTCGATTTCCGGCAAATTCAAGAACGAAACAACTCACATCTGCTACTTGGTTTGTCGATGTTGTCTAACTAAGATCAATCCATTGAGTAAACTATGAAAATATAAATACACACCGATTGGCGACGGTTCATTTGGTTTATAAACCCAGTATGTTTGAAATAAAGGATTCATATCAGAAGGGGTTTTGTGGAGATTGTAGTAATTTCAATAGTTGAGATCATGAGTCGATTGAAACTAGACCACGATGGAAAACCTAGAAGCACTGGACGGCCATTTCGCGCTCGCGCGCGAGACTGATAGGCCCTGAGTTCGAATCCCGCATGGCGGGGTTCATATCGCAGTGGCTGAGATTTGTGTTCTGGACTTATCAAACAGAGCTAGGCAGGGAGCAGCACCGATAACACCTCTAGACTGCTCGTGCTTGTTTTATGTGTCATTGGTCCGGTCGATAATTGAAGGTATCATTATGTTATAGATTAATAGAACAAAGGGCACAAGTTATAACACCAATTTTAACTGCATTTAATATCATATCTTGTATCTTCTCTCTCTTATTATGATTTTCGATTCTGTTTTAATACCCATCTGAATCTCTCTGAACGCAGTACATCAGCTATTAGTCTCTCAACATTTGAGGCTTCACATTATTAGGCTCTTTACTGCCGATGAAAAGCTTTAAATTTATGTCACGAATATATAAGTAATTACTGAAAGTCATCTTCATGCTTTGAAATCATACAGAAGAATATTTATTGATTATGTTATGTGTATGTTATATCTTGATGGAGTTCTGTTCTCCGAGCTGAATATTTTAATTGTGGAACTTTCATTGTTCTTCTGAACGACATCATCAGCCCAAACGTCAGGTAGATGTTGTGTTATATCTAATAAGCTGACTTAATGAAATCATTTTTTCTCCTAGTTTCAAGAATACATTGAATAAAACAAGTATTGATAATAACTTTCAGACGACTTCTTATATCTAAGAAATTCTATGGCACTTCAACCCCAAACAATACATAAAACTGTATGGAGTAATAATAGTAATGTTACCTTTTGGATTATTAATATACAGAAAGCAAGTGAATGTAGAGACTCGTTGGTAACGTTCAATCTCTAGAAATTTCTGAAAGCATAGTAAATTCTTTAAGAGAACAAGAAATCATCAAATATGAATATGACACATAATTCATCAATTGTATAGACGTTTCTAGGGCGGGAGGGGGATTCCAATGCATGATGACAGAAGGAAAATGTTCTCAGATTTCTTTGCCAGTCTCTAAAGACCTTAATGAGGGATTATCGGAATATGTTAACACGTTTATGCAACTTGAAGAAGAGGGGAAGTCATAAAATTTAAGAAAACAGTTAATGAGGAAAATTTGAGTGAATTAAATGCTTTAAAAACTGAATAGATATATCAAAACAATTACAATAATGAGTTTTGTAAATCATTTCATCCCCCCCCCAAAATAAATACTAGCTATTGTATTTAAGGAGTAACTATGGTAACTTCTTTATATATTAACTAATTTCCCCTCCCCTTAAAAAAAGATGAATGAAATGAAAGAAAATAAATGAGAAAACGGAGAAAGAAAATGTCACATCACAAGAAGTTAGTTAAGAGAGAATTGAAAGTACTTACATGGTCACCTCATCAAACTGTAATCAATTTTTTTTGGACAATGTATTAAATAAATGTTACGATTTCTTAAAATGCCTTGAATATAAGATACATCAGTTAAAACCTGTTTACTTTAATTCAGGTTGTATACTTTTATTATACTCGAAAAAAAGAACCCTAAACTCGAATCTCGTGAGGCAGGATCGTGGATGTGCACTGTTGAGGAGCCCCACCAGGTTCTCCATAGTGATCTAGGTCCAATGGACTTATGATTTCAACTATTTAAATGACTATAATATCCAAAAACCCACTGTATATCTTATTTTCGGGTTCCAAGTATATAAACTTTCTGAACAACTAGTAAATTAACAAAAGTCAGTATTAAACGTCCATTTACTGGATGTATGATAGATGGACACTGATTAAGTTCTATTAGAATAAGAAAAATTGCAAGTCCTCAAATACATTTTTCATGCTTACTTACTTTACTCAACATGCACAAGGGTAAAAGCAAAATCCTCAAATACAACACGGAGAACACCAACCCAATCACTCTTGATGACGAAACTCTGGAAGATATAGAATCCTTCACGTACTAGGGAGCATCATCGATGAACAAGGAAGATCGGATGCAGGCGTAAATGCGAAGATTAGCAAAGCAAGGGCCGCATTCCTACAATTGAAGGACATATGAAACTCAAAACAACTGTCAACTAATATCAAAGTCACAATCTTCAATACGAACGTCAAGACAGTTCTACTGTATGGAAGTGAAACTTGGAGAACTACTGCGACCATCATCAAAATGGTACAAGTATTCATAAATAGTTGTCTATACAAGATACTCAATATCTGTTGGCCGAATACCATCAGCAACAGCCTTCTGTGAGAGAGAACAAACTAGCTTCCAACCTAAGAGGAAATTAGAAAAAGACGTTGGAAATGGATTGCACATACATTACGGAAATCATCATACTGCATCGCGAGGCAAGTCCTAATTTGGAATCCTATCCATCTTTGCTTATGATGCTTGTGAATTAAGGCGAAATTGAGGTAATACTCACAGTATGCACGTATGCTAAGCATAGATTGATCAATTACAGTGCTAATCATCAATGAGAAGAATTTAAACTTCATCCCATTGCACAAGCAAGTGGCTACAGGACTCAGTAGCTAAGTGGATAACGTGATGCAGTTTGAGGCGAACTATACTTAATTCGAGTCTTGGAGTGAACATCAACTCTGAGATTCAGGTACATCCAGCTGATGTGTCCTACCTGGGAAGAAACGCGCATCCTGAATTCCACTGTTAGCCATTATTCATTTTTGCTTATATTCATCGGTATTATTTTAAACTTTATAAATGACATAATAATGAATAATGGGAATTTTATTTATGCATTAAAAATGGTTTATGAGTTTGAAGAAGTTATTAGGCTTCTTAAGTAAATCATCTTATTGCACGCAGAAGAGAAAAGTAATGATTTCTTATCTATGCTAAGCAAATTTTCATATAGTTAGAATGTGACTATGAGATATAAAATAACTATCTACAGTTTAAATCACAAACTGACCTTGATTGAGACATTAATGAAAGTTTGGGAAGGCTGAGCAACTATTTTGTTATGGTTTGAGACTCTTCATAAGTTCGTATTCATGACCTCGTAGGCTAGAATAGATCTTTGACTCTTTGATTTCGTAGGAGAGATTCACGAACCCCGATACATTCAAACGACAAAATGAGCATCAAATGTATTTCACATTATCATTCTACTACTAACATTATCAATGTAATCTGAATACTGAAAATTACTGAGTGAAAGAATTTTCCGTTAATACAAGGCATCAAAACACTAAGTATAAACTTGCTGCTCAATAACTCATTAAAATAATAATGAATAAAAAATAGTCAACTATCAACCCGATCTCAAATTACACGTCCTTATCATAGTGTCAAAGAAAATAGTAACATAATTATCAAGGTATGTAACTAGCTTTAAATTATGGGGAACAGAAGACAATAATTCTTGTCAATATGGGGTTGTGGAGATTGCTGGATCTTGTTAAAATTATGAGTCGATCTCAGTTGCACTTCCATTAAAAACCTTGAAGCATTTGATGACTATTCTGTGCTAATGTCAGACTCCTCAGTAGTCCACATGCATATTCCCAAAATCTTATATTTACAATAATCATAAACTCACTAGTAACTAGCTTCGATAAGAAATTCTTGAGGTTCTGATGAGATGCCATGACCAGTGGAGCTAATCTATGATGGGTATGAAGCACTCACTCACCGAAGACAATGTAAGATTATCGTGCAATATCGTAAATTGATTGAGTTTATGGATTAACACTGTTGGATACCAGCTCAGTAGTCTAAAGGTTAGGTGTTTGTGCACGAAACCCACGCCTTAGGTTCAGTTCCCACGTACGGAGTCGTGAATAAGCACTGATGAAGTATCCTAGAGTAGTACAGAATGTCTGTTCAGTGCTTCCAGGTTTTTTTTCAACGATGGTTTATCTTAGATCGATTCATGATGTTAAAGAATAATTATTGATTGATTGATTTGTATCCTTTCATTTTCATTCATAACTGTTTGTTAGTTAACTAATAATTTTATCATTCACTTACTATTTCACTTATAGGTTCACTAAGTTAACCAGTTATTCGATTTTCTAAAATCTATTCTAATTAAATTTTGGAAATCAGTTTCGATGCCAAATAAGGTTACTCACTTATACGTTTAATAACTGGATCAGTTTTTAAAACAAAAAGTGTTATTATGACAGAAAAGAACCTTAGTAAAGTTGTTAATGAATATTAATTTCAATAATTGATATCATGAGTCAATTGAAGCTAGACCACCATGAAAAACCTGGAAGCACTGGACGGCCGTTTCGTCATATTGTGGGACTCCTCCTTGTCAGTGCACATCCACGATCCCGTCTCTCGAGGTTCGAACCCAGGACCTAGCAGTCTCGCACGAGAACGCTTAACCTCTAGACCACTGAGCATCAAGAAAAAATCAATAAACGAAATTCACATTGACATAAGATAAAAACAACTGAATGAAAATCGTAACTAAAAATCAATAAATCATCTTACAACTTTTATATCGTTGCAAAATATTGGTCGACATAAATTATATATAAAAATCCAATTCATGAGTCGATCTAAGCTAGATCACCAATGAAAACTTCGAAGCAATAGACGACCGTTTTGTCATAGCTCATTAGTGCGCATCAACGATCCGGTACACGGGGCTCGAACTAGGACTTTCGGTCTCGAGCGCCGTTCACTGCTCCTAGGTTTTTAATGGTGATCTAGCTTAGTTCGACTCATAAATTCAACTGCTAAAATTACTAAAATATTCACAAATCCCCATTCTGAAAATACAATTCGTTAATCACTTTAGAGTGACCGATGTAAGTTTGCCCAGTCCTTCAAGTGTTGATCAAATTCTATTAATCATATTCTAATGCGACCACTAGTCTAAATGATTCGATATCGTATGCACTATATTGAGATAGTGAGTTGTTAAAACTGGTCTGCAGAAAATAATTTTAGAACTAAAAAATGTGACATTGATCACTACTCAGTGATCAACTGACTGCATATATACATCAGTTCCAAAGGTGATCAGTGGCTGCCCAGTGTCGACATCTCAGACGGTGAAACTAGGTGACTTGGATTCGAATCCGACAGTTAAAACTAGTTCGAAGATTCAAAGTAGCCCTTGGTAACCAGCCCCAAAAAACAAGGAATCAAGGTAAAAAAAAAAATAAGCAGGGCTTCCGGTTGACTACCCTCAACCATCTATCATAAAAATATATTTCAAATATATACTCTTTGTTTGATGCAAAATGGTTTCAGATAACATCTCAACGAAGATTCATTTTCGGGTGAAAGCGCTTTACTTAAGATAATGAGTTACGAATGCTCTAACTGGATATTTCTTAATATTAGATTCCAAAAGTGGATGTGAAGATGGTTTGTTAAGCATTTTGAAGAAAAAGATTAAATCAAGTTCAAGTCTCTGTTTTCATAAATGATCGAGTCCAAGCTTATGGGATATTTGTCCGTAGTTTACGATACAATTATTCTGAAGAGTGCAACGTGTCAATCACTTATGGAGAGATTTCAACCTCAGTTTATCCCTCATGTGAACAATCTTCAGAATAAAAGTACAGCATCCTAGTGGTAGTTCGTCGAATACTTTATACATTAAAATATGTGAATCATCACTACAGAAGTTACCAAGTATACATCCCAGAAGTCATCGAAACTTCGGAGAAGGAAAAACTATGAGAACACCTAAATCCTGAATCTATGAAGCTTATAGTGAAGTCTAAGTTGAGAAAAGTAACACTGGATAAAATCAACCTACATTTAGTAGTGTTAAGCTCTAATTTACATTTTGACTACCACGGGGAGATTGTTTTGAGTTTCACACTGAAAGTGTGTTATATACGATTGAGCTAATAAGAAAAAATTGCATGCGCTGTTTTAAGGTCATCTGCATATTGAAAAACAGTGCCCGTGTAAAATCAGTTTCAAATATCATTTATAGAAACCATAAAATGTAAAGCATCCAGAATACCATTTTTGATTACATCACTTGTGACTGGAACACCATCGGACAACAAAGAGTATATTTTAATTATTTTATGTCTGCAACAGTAAAAAAATTGAAAACATAAGTAGAGGGTCTCTTATCTCGTATATGAATTCAAGTGTAGACATGGATGATGTTTCCTAACATTTAAAGTGATTTGAATAGATCAGATGACACTTATCAGTTTAGTATGTAAACTAGCAATTTAACTAAAATGCGGGAACATGGATGCGCACTGTTGAGGACGAACGGCTGTCCAGTGCTTCCAAGTTTTCCATAGTGATCTAGCTTCAATTGACTCATGATCTCAACTATTAAAAAGACATTTTATATAAAAATCTATATTTTTTAGGTCAAACTCAAAGATTTAAATGTAACTGATTCCATTATTTCGCCCAGTGATCTAGTATGAGCTTCTTCAAGAAACTAATAAACTGAATGATTGATGTTAAGACAAAACATTTGGTGAACGAAATAAACTAGTGTGTGTGTATGTATGTATGTATGTATGTGTCGAACTAGTGGAGTAAACTAGAAAAATCTCCTCAACTATCTAACTTTAACTAACGCTCACATATAAAGCATTCTCTTTACGTTTAAACTAACGAATAATGGTAGAGACAGGTATCTACCTCAGTACAATGGAAGGTGGTCGCGCAATTTCGTGGATTGGTTGATGTTAGACACTAACACCATTGGATGCCGGCTCAGTGGTCTAATGGTTAAGTGCTCAAGCGCGAAGCCGGTAAGTCCTGGGTTCGAGCCCCGCGGGGTGAGGGATCGTGGGTGCGCACGGCTGAGGAGTCCCGCACTAGGACGAAACGGCCGTCCAGTGCTTCCAGGTTTCCAACGGCGGTCTAGCGTCAATTAATTCATTATCTCAACCAAAAATTCAACAATCTCCACAACCCCCATACTGAAAATAACTTTATGTTCGTCACTTTAAAGGTTTTTTATTGTTCTGTAACTAAACAGACTACTAATAAGTAATATATATATATATACCTTATTGTTAATCATATATCGTATATTTCAGAAAGGTCAACATTCCAGTACTACCATTATGAATTAACTGGCCATTAATTTAGCTTTTTTTCCTTTCAGAATTCCTCCACATCAATATGAAAGTTCGACTAGTAAATTATAACCTACATTATACCATTGAACATGATTAGTTTAATTTTTACCAGTGAGTAAAACAATACGATTTTCTAAGCGAAGACGATTGGTGGCTAGCAGTGGAATCCATGATGTGCGTTTCGTCCCAGCTGGGACTCGTCAGCTGGGTTTACCTGCATACCAGAGTTGATGTCCATTCCACCGTCCACCATTGGCATCAATGATTTACTATCTCACAACAGAGCCGGTTGAACTCCATTGGTCATAGCTTCTCAGTAGAACTCCAGGAAATACCTCTTAGAGACCGCCACTAGTGAGCATATAATGATTATAATCAAAGAAGGGTTTTTGTGGATATTATAGCAATTTATTATTTAAATTCACGAGTCTCCTGAAGCTAGATCACCATGGAAAATCTGGAAGCACTGGATGGCTGTTTCGTTCCATTGTGAACCTCCTCAGCAGTGCACATTCACGACCTGTTATACTTGTGACCGCCAATTAGGGAATAGTGACTTATCGATCGGATCAACGACGCGTAAAAACACGTGTGAGCAGTTTAGAGTCCCTGTTGGTCCTGCATCCCGCCTAGCCTAGACCAGCCAGTTAAGTCCACAACACCAATCTCAACCTATGCAATATGAATAATTATATTTCAAACATACTGAGTTTATACACAGTAAAAACAGGCCACAACGTACCATAAAATAGAAAACAACATTTGTACAAAATTTGGCCAAATGTGGCTGTGAATGTGTGAGGCAGTGACTAATAGACAGGGCATAAATCAAGAATGGTAAAACGTATAATAATGGTTCATGGGTCAAAATAAAGCTTATAGTAAGAGGAATATGATTATGAATAGTCTAGTTATTTAACAATTATACGATAAAAATATACTTCTAGTATTAGTTCATAAATGGATCCCAAAAGTTATTATTCATTATGCTTATCGGGACCTAACAAGATCCCATCTCGTGAGATTCGAACCCAAAACCTAACAGTCTCGTGCTCGAACGCTTAATCTCTACACCATTGAGTCTGCTAGAATCAATCGGTATGAATGTTTAACTTCAACAATAATTCTATTTATACTGATAATTGCATTAGTCATTTCCTAGTCCACTTTTTATTTCTTCTCAAATTTCATATTTATTCTACAAAACATTGTTTTATTTGGAAAGTAATCTTATTCAGTTAAATTTGATGCCCTGTCATTTATTACCACCATTCCCCCCCCTAGAAACTTGTTTATTAATTCTCTATCATAAAATCAATTTGATTAAGATTTATTATTTATAATAATCAACTTCATAATGAAAGACAATAAAATTAGTATTGATTAATTGACACAATTTGAATGGTAACTATATTAGTTGAGTGTGGTGGGGGTAATAAAAAAGGGTAATGAAAACTGTCAGCAACAAAAACAACAACAACAAAAATCAAACGAATTTGTAGATGAACTAATTTTAAATAAACAAAAATGTCAAGCCAAATTTTATTTTAAAAAAAAAAAAAGTAATAATGACTTCATTTTGACTGTTAAGTTATATTTCATTGTATTGATCGAATTGTTTACTTTACTATTTAGTTGTGGGAAAATTTTGTTATAACCATGTTGTTTAAGATGGAATTGAAATGATCAATATGGGGGTTAGGGTGTGGATTATTAAGTTATTGATTGAGATCTTGAACGATTGATGTTAGACCACTATTGAAAACTTAGATGCATTGAACGATTGTTTCGTCCTATTGTGGGACTCTTCCTTGTCGGTGCGCATCCACGATCCGCTGGCGTGATTCGAACCAAGGGCTTTCAGTCTCGTGCGTGAAAGCTTAACCTACTAGATCACTGGAATTGGAATTCACAAATGTTTATCGATGGATTAGATTTGCAGGTTTTATTTCTCTTCATAGATTAATTTAACTTGTGATACCTTTGAAAAACTAAAGAACATTGGAGAATTGCTCAGTATTAACTTAAAATCGTTATGGGTAATGAAAAATGCTTAACTATTTAGAACAATTGTGTTGGCATCCAGTGGTACGATTCCAAATCCAACTAATTTAAAATATAGCGTGACAATTGTCTGATGCCACTGATGATAATCGTTTCACTTCTAACACGTCTAAGCCCCAAATAATCATGACTTCACACCAAAACTTTCAGAAAATCTTGAATTAGACCATTGTTGAACTAACAAGTTTAGTTTAGGCGGTTTTTCGTGAAGATTTGGTTAATTTGTAAGTTGTAGTCTCATACTTGGATGAATTTTCAACGGCATTTCAGTCGACGTTAGTTTCAAACAAATACAACCAACAATATAAATCAATCTCCACAGAATTTCTTCAACTGTGAATGAATTAATAACTTGAGATAAAAAACCATTCAACATGGTATAGTTTGCGAAAATTAGTAGGAAGCCATTTTCAACCGGTTTTTATGGTAGTTAGTACTCATCTATCAGGTAGTTGAATCTATGTCACTCACTGTTAATTTCTGACTCGATAATGCCAATTGATCACGACCTAACTACCAGGTCTTAACTGATTGGAGACTAAGTGACCTACAAACCAATTTCCTCCGATCACCTATCATATATTATCATGTTTATTTTGAATTCAGATTCTATGGGTAAGTATGTTATTTTATTACAGAGAGTACCTGTTCTACTGGCTTAGTGGTCCTTTCTTTAATTTCTAGTCATTTGGGACCCCTACGACAAATATGCAGTCTCATCAATACCCTTCATTCGACCACACTATATTATTGAGTTCATCAATTGATTACTATTCTATTCATCGGTTTTAACAGTAGGAATTTTGCTTCACATGCAGAAAAATCCCTCCATAACAACTTCTAATATTAGAAATATTGTAAACGGCGAGACATGATTTACATCAGAAAAAAGGAATCCTTTCATGTATAAAATATGAACCATTTCAGCACATTATACTCATCTGTCATTGAAAGAAGTGGTGTATTATAGATACAGGTAATTTCATACCTGAACGCTATTATTAATCTCGCTAAGTAAGTGTTCATAATATCACAGTAACACCCGGTTGAGATTTATTTCAAGATTAAAGGTTTGGAGTTAAGATTTGTAGGTCATTTTAATTTTCTAGCTATATAATATGCAATCTACAGAGATGGAAGTGACCATTTGACACGGTTGTCTAACCCAGATCGCCTCATAGTATAAACTATGAATGACTTTAGTTTAAAAAAGTAATTATAATCAGAGAAGGGTTTGTGTGGATAATATAATAATTTAATAGTTGACTTCATGAGTCACTTGAAGCTAGACCACCATGGAAAACGTGGAAGCACTGTTTGGCGGCCGTTTCGTCCTATTATGTGACTCCTCAGTAGTACGCACTCACGACTCGGCCTCGCGAGATTCGAACTCAGGATCTATCAGTCGAAACGGCCGTCCAGTGCTTCCAGGCTTTTCATTGTGGTCTAGCTTCAATTGACTTATGATCTAATCTGTTGAAATTATTACAATCTCCACAAAACCCCTTCCAATACTAATCAACATATGCTCACTAATAACTGGCTTCAAGATGTATATCCTGGAGTTCTAGTGAGAAGCTATGACCAGTAGAGTTCAACCGGGTCTGTTGTGAGATAGTAACTCACTCAAGACAATAATGGACAGTGGCGCAACTTCGTGGATTAGTTAAAGTTAGACATTAACACTTTTGGATGACGGCTTAGTAGTCTAGTAGATGAGCGCCCACGCGCGAGACTGATCGGTTTTGGGTTCGAGTCTCACGGGGCGGAATCGAGGATGAGCACTGCTGAGGAGCCCCACAATAAGACGAAGTGGCTGTTCAGAGCTTCCATATTTTTTGGGGATGATCCAGAAAATTGCTTGCACAAGACAAGCAAGCATCAGAAAAACACTAAGAAGCGTTTCATCTAATCAGCGTTCACTTGGAGTCTTGGCCAAAAATATCAAGGAAGCGAAACATCACATGCAGAGGCTCTGATTGGTTGGTTGGTACACTGCTACTATGTTAAGTAGCATTTCCAGAATTTTCTAGAAACCCAAAAACATTTAAAATATTATAAAAACCCTATATTTTCTGTATTAAAATTAACCTAGGAGTAAACTACTTCTCGCATACTTTGCGTCTTCTCTTTCGTGTTCAGGTCGCTGTATAGTTCTAGCTTGGGGGTTACAGAATAGCTTAGGAGACGAAGATAGCGTTCAATCCGCAAGACTTATCAGTTTTCCATGGTGATCTAGCTCCAATTGACTCATGAATTCAACTATTGAAATTACTATAATATCCACATAAAACCCTTCATTGATCATAATAAAATTGGAGTATATTTTCTCTACATATACAGATATATACATGCATTATAGAACAAAGCATTCTTGTTGACGAGTTTCTTACCGTTGAAATAAATAAACAAATGAATAAATAAACAAAAAACAAAGAACAGAAATGTAATAAGTGTTTGTTATGACTTGGTATTGTTTACTCGAATGTCCTAAATAAGACGAAACGTGAGTTCTGGATTCTACTATTAACCACTATCCATGTTTGTTATGACTGTTCCCTTTATTCTATATATAAACATCTTGTCAATAGATTGAAATTTGTTCACAGAAAAAGAAAAGTAGACAAACAGACAGAAAGGATGTTTTTTCATAGTTTTGATATTCCTATAACATTTGGTTTTGAAATCATTATCAGTATTTAGTACAAAGAGACTTAAGTGTTTTCTAATAATGGACTTTGTCTGTTTTCTATATTTGAAACCAATTATCATAATGGTTAAGTACAGTTTGTATTTTATAGTTGGTGAGCAATCACAAAGCGAAAATTGACTGAATGAAATATGAAAGCCAATAAACAACTATTAGCACCAAAATGCCCTGGTACAGCCGAGAGTGAGGAGAGTTAGCTCTCCCTCTCTAAATGCTCTCACATGGCCACATGCAAACAACCACTCCCAGGGAAGTCCTACTTACTGGTTTCTCGTGACCGGGGTGTTGTTTATGAAATCGAGAGGAAGAAAAGCGAATATCTGAAGTTTTAACCGAGTTGATGGACACGGAGAGTCCATCTAGCGGAGTTAGAAAACCCTGATTCCAAAGCAATGATTCACATGGACTCCAGAATCCTGAAGGAACAAATGGCGTATGAACCAATTATTGGTCATCGGCTACCATGGGACCACATCTCCTGACGTTGCTCCATTGCCTTGTGGATTAAACCTTTAAGTTAAAGGCTCTAGGTGTGGCCTCATGGAAAACCAGCATTTTAATATCTTCAGAATAGTTTTCATCAGAATATCATATCATGTTAAGACACTGTTCAAACAAGAGATCCATTTATTTTCTTCAGACTGTACTAACAACAAATGATTTATATCAGTATTGGGTAGTAGAGATTAATATGTTTTTGATTAAGATCATGAACCGATATATATTTTAGACCACCATTGAATACTTGGAAGCACTGGATAGCCATTTCGTCCTATTGTGAGACTCCTCCTCGGCAGTGCGCATCCACAATCCTGCTCACGGAATTCGAATCTAGGATCTTCGGTCTCGCACACGAATACTTAACCTCTAGAGCTCTGAACCAGCTATGTGTTTGTGATCAGATTTTTTCAAAGTGTATTGCGTATAACTTTAACATAACTCTAAAATATATTATTGTTCAAAGACTGCTCAAAAGGAGTAAATGTGTAAATGAGTGAACTTTTTACATTCATTTGAGATTCGCTCATGTATTATAAGGTTTATCCAATATGAAGTTTCATTAAACGATCTCCTATAAAAGAATATCTCATCGAATAAGTTTAGATTCAAAATAATGTGATTACCATTCATGTATTAGTAATACATTTATACGTTTTTATCAAATGTCTATATCATATAATGAACACTAATCTATCTAGCAACAGTACATGTAAAATTTTTATTAGACCATCAAGGAAAACCTGGAAACACTGGACAGCCGTTTCATCCTAGTATGGGACTCCTCTTTGGCAGTGTGCATCCATGATCCTGCACCTCGCGAGATCCAAACGCAAGATCTATCAGTCTCACGCGTGAGCGCTTAACCATTAGACCATTGTGCATCCCGGCATTCAACCATGTGAATGTCTAACTTCAACTAATCCATGAAATCGCACCACCGTACACCATTGTCTTCAGTGAGTTGATATCTCACAACAGATCTGGTTGAACTCCACTGGTCAGTAGGTGTCATTACCAAGGTTTGATTTGATAATTTCGCTGATAATTCCACTGGTCAGTGCTTCAATTGACTCATGATTTCAACTAGTGAAATTTCTTAAATCTCCACAAAACTTCTTCTGATAATCGTGAAAATTGTCATTTTGACGTTTGGTAGATGAATGTAGGGTTTTATTTACTAGTAAATATAATAAGATGATTAATGATTAAAGGTCATAGAGGTGTAAAAATAAATAAGATAATATGATGGGTATTTATGAATAAAATAATGAGAATATAAAACATAGGCTCAAACCAGAACTATATGTACAAAAGAAGTACGTCTTATCGTTATCATTACCTTGGCCTTCATTATTATTATTCTACCATTCTCAATTAGATCATCATCAAGCTTTACTCTAATATGCATGAATATTTATTACGAAAATGTTAAACCAATCAAGGTAATTTAGGTCAATAATCACAATGAAATAGAATAAGTCATCGTACATAATACATAAAAGTACAAGTTGATAGTAGGAAGACAGACATACTGATCGTAGTAAGAATAATAAAAAACCCAAGCACCTGCATCAGCAGTTTCATGTGGCGGCTGTGCAAGATTATAAATATCACACAGTCTGTTGTATTAGACATGTTCTTTAGTGTTGTTGTCTCGTTCCGTGAACTCTTCGGAGTTAATAGAAACAATTTCTTCCTCGTGATTACTGAACTTTGCATCTAAATCGACGTCACTTTGATAGTTGGTAACTGAATTCTGTTGGATTAACGGCACTGGAACATGAGTGGAAGTTGAAGCCTTGGTGTACAACTCCGTAGCTGCAGATAAGTTCAACGACGTTGGAAGTATTCTACCGTGAACAACTTGATAAACACTGTTATACACCAAACTGCATTGTTCTTCGGACATACGCCTGACTAAGGCATACAACGACTTCTTGACGCTTGCCTGTCGTAATTAGATAGGGAAGTAATTCTCAATCGCAATATTGGTTACGTAACTGTCCGGCTGCAACCACCTGTCACAAATTGACTGTGTGTTCACTTCAGTATTACTGTGTGTAAAGTAGGCCAAAATGTGACGACATGGCATTACGTTTTCAATATGAAAACTACAAGAACAGTTGATGGTATTACGGGAGACCGTGTAATTGTCTGTAGCGTCAACAGCCGTGAACAGATTCACCGACATTACAATCTCAGTTACAGGAGTGCACAAGTGCCGCTTCAGTAGTTGACATGCAGCTGATGTCAGTCTTTCCTGAAGACGACGTATCTGTGGCTCCTGACTTTATTGCGACAGTCAAATGTATACTTTTGAAATCGTGCTTCCATCCAATATCCAGTGCGAAGTAGCACACTGAATATAGATTTCAACACAGGTGTTTTTTTATTCAGTTTATGCATCTTCAGAATTCCATGAGTTGTCTCAACGAAGTTGGTATTATTCTGTTGAAGGAGCGCCGCTGATGGTCGAAAAGCATTTGACCAATTTTGTTTTTTAGTAGCAAGTGATCTCTCACATATCGGTAAAACGTTCTGTCTGATGTTTCGATTAATGACAGATAATGGTGAAAACTACGAAAGGCTGTAATGCAGATTTTGATTTACCTTTCCACATTTCGAATGAACATCAGACGGAAGAATAGTTGTATAACTTCAGATCGTAGCCTCTACAATGACGGTTAATGGGTTAATGTCAAGGAACGAAAAGCGTACTCTCTTTATGACATTAAGAATTAGGTGTACGCGACACAAAATGTGGTAGAGATCCGGATACACCTGAGTGGTAGCAGGAGCTATTCCAGGTGAGTCATCTGTAACAATGCCTACCACCTCTCGATTGTTAGTTGACCGGCGGAAGAACTATAGGAATTGAGGAAGTAAAGTCGATGTTTCTCGAGTAATAAATGCACTACAAACAGCTATTGCCATGAAATTCATACCCAGCGCTACCCCCTGATGTAAATAAAAGTTCTCTATATCAGTTTTGTACGTCCCGTCAAATCCAACATCAAAAACGCGAGTTGCCAAATTCACTTGATCCGCAGTTGTGAAGAAATACAACAGACAATTTTCTTCATCTAATTCGTAACCACAAAGCCCACCAAGCGACATGATGTGAGATTTCAATTTGGCGTAATCACCTAGCGTTTACAATATAAGTAGGCACATAGCTTACCAGGAAGGTTAACCTATGAGAACACTTTGTGGGGCAGATTAAAAATATCTTGGGCATTCAGACGCTTTCCATAAGTTCGGTAAGCATAGTGCATAATATCGAATGCTGCTGTCCCAGATATCAACAGCGATCGCACTGTTTCAAACTCAGCCTCCGTTAACCTGTGCACTCAAGAATTACTGTCGTACCTCAGGGAATTGCACTCGTGATTTTGATGCACATCCCCACGTACAGCAGTCTGGTAACCTTCAATAAACTTACAAAAGATGAAGGCCGGACATTGAGCGTTCATAGAAGTCCTTCATAAAAAAATATATTAACACTAATCAAATTACCTCCTTCGAAGGTGTGAGTAACAGCTAGTTGTTCTACGGCCATTTCTCCAACATACAAATTTAATACACGACTTCCGATCTCTTTGGAAATGAGAATATCTCACCAAATAATGGCAGTACGTAGATCTCTTATAAGTTCTGATGGCACTCTTCAACGCTTCAATTGATTGGGACGCTACGAGATACAATGATTTCAAGAATACCTTCTCCTTTTCTGTGACAACGTGAGAAACGACAGAGTTGTACTTTGTAAGCCACTATACTCTGTAGATCACTAACGTAGATGATCTATGCTTACTCGAGTTAGACGGGAATGGTGTGACGAACCAGCTCGTGGTCAGCAGATTACGTGGACCACCCCATTGCCATATCAAGGTACTATAGATGCTTTGAAGACTGTACAACGCAGAGGACGTTATTACAGAAATATATTGGTTAAAGTAGATACAAGCAAAAGCAAGACCACCGCCGCATGGGCCGGTCTATGGCGTAAGATTAAATGATGCGCTTTGGTTGTCCTTGAACTTGACGAGGATCGATGATTTGTTCGATATACAATGATCCAACTGCTGGATGATTTGGATAGGGCTCAGTTGAATTTCACTGGCCTTACACCTCCATAATTTGAAGAAAAGGTACACCGTCCACAATTACTGACATTTTATAAAAATTTTAAGACATAATTGGCCAATTATAACGAATTTAAAACGAGTCATTTAATCGGAAGAAACGGAATAAAAAATATTGTAAAACGGGCTGAATAAAACTTTTCCAAAGAGATGAAAAAAATTAATTTAAAAAATTACAAAAATGGTCGGTCGTTTAATGGTATACGTGTTTAGCAGTGGAATCCAGGATGTGCGTCTTGTTCTATGTGAAACTCGCCAACTGGATGTAACTGTATCCCAGATATGATGCTCACTCATAGACCGGAACCCAGTGCCGTTTGCTTCAAACATCATCGCGTTATCCACTTAGCTACTGAGTCCAGATGGCCACCGGCTTGTGCAATGGTGTGAAGTTTAACTCATCTTGTATTAGTTATTTGAATCATACCACTAACGTTTAGGATAGCAATTAGCCAATCTCTTATTGGTATATATGCATTCTGTGTGGATAGCCAAGATATTGCCATTAAGTCACAAGCGTTATAAGCAGAAATGGATGGTGTCTAGCAGTTGAGGCCAGGATGCGAAATGGTATTGGGTTCGAGTCGAGGGATGAACAGCAACATTAGGATACAGGTATGTCCAGCTGATTAGTCTAACTTACTTACGCCTGTTACTCCTCGTGAAGAAGCATTGGCCACTCACCAGCACTCTCCATCCAACCCTGTCCTGGGCAATCCTTTCTAGCTTTTTCATTTGTTATTCATCCTTTTCATGTCTGCCTCTATTTCTCGACGTAATGTGTTCTTTGGCCTTCCTCTTCTCCACTTCCCTTCAGGATTCCAAGTTAGGGCTTGCCTCGTGATGCAGTTTGACGATTTGCGTAATGTATGTCCTATCCATTTCCATCGTCTTTTCCTAATTTCCTCTTCAGCTGGAAGTTGGTTTGTTCTCTCCCACAGAAGGCTATTGCTGATGGTATCCGGCCAATGGATGTTGAGTATCTTGCGTAGACAGCTATTTATAAATACTTGTACTTTCTTGATGTGGTTGTTGTAGTTCTCCAAGTTTCAGCTCCATACAGTAGAACTGCCTTGACGTTCGTATTGAAGATTCTCACTTTGATATTGGTTGAAAGTTGTTTTGAGTTCCATATGTTCTTCAATTGTAGGAATGCGACCCTTGCTTTGCCGATCCTCGCCTTTACGTCTGCATCTGAACCTCCTTGTTCATCGATGATGCTTCCAGGTATGTGAAGGACTCTACATCTTCCAGAGTTTCGCCATCAAGAGTGATTGGATTGCTGTTCTCCGCTTTGAATTTGAGGACCTTGGTTTTCCCTTTGTGTATGCTGAGGCCTACTGATGCAGAGACTGCTGCTACACTGGCTGTCTTCATCTGCATCTGTTCGTGTGTACGTGATAGGAGGGCTAGGTCGTCTGCGAAGTCCAAATCGTCTAATTGATTCTGAGCTGTCCATTGTATTCCGTGTTTTCCTTCAGATGTCGAGGTCTTCATAATCCAGTCGACCACCAGAAGAAAGAGGAAGGGAGAGAGTAAACAGCCTTGTCTGACTCCAGTCCTTACTTGGAATGCATCTGTCAGCTGTCCTCCATGCACTACTTTGCACTGTAGTCCGTCGTATGAGTTCCGGATAATGTTGACAATCTTCTCAGGAACTCCGTAGTGTCGAAGAAGTTTCCATAATGTCCTCCTATCTACACTGTCGAATGCCTTTTCATAATCAATGAAGTTGATGTATAGTGATGAGTTCCACTCAACTGATTGTTCGACGATGATCCGTAGTGTTGCAATTTGGTCTGTGCACGACCGATCCTTACGGAATCCAGCTTGTTGATCTCGAAGTTGGGCGTCTACTGCATCCTTCATCCGGTTCAGCAACACTCTGTTGAAGACTTTCCCTGGTATTGACAGTAGTGTAATGCCTCTGTAGTTTTCACATTTGCTCAGATCTCCTTTCTTTGGAATCTTGACGAGGTGTCCTTCTTTCCAGTCCATCGGCACTTGTTCCTCCTCCCAAATCTTTTTGAATAGAAGGTATAGCATGCTTGTGGTTGCTTCGATTTCAGTGCTTCAGCTGGTATGTTGTCGGGTCCTGCTGCTTTCCCGTTCTTGATTTGTCTGACGGCCATTCTAATTTCTTCCGTCGTTGGTGGGTTGACATCTATAGGAAGATCTATGTGTGCTGCTTCGATGTCCGGTGGATTCATTGGAGCCGGCCTATTCAGGAGTTCCTCGAAGTATTCCACCCATCTGTTACGCTGTTGTTGAATTTCGGTGATTGGCTTGCCTTCTTTGTCTTTGACCGGCCTCTCTGGTTTACTGTATTTCCCTGCTAGTTTCTTCGTTGTATCGTAAAGCTGTTTCATATTTCCTTCTCTAGCAGCTTTTTCTGCCGTCGTTGCTAGTTCTTCCACGTATTTCTTCTTGTCGGCTCTAATGCTCCTCTTCACTTGTTTGTTTGCTTCTATGTATTCAGCTTGTGCTTGGACTTTCTCTGCTCGTGTTCGGCTGTTGTTAATTGCTGCCTTCTTGTTCTTCCTTTCTTTGATCTTGTCCAGTGTTTCTATAGAGATCCATTCCTTATGATGGTGTTTCTTTAGGCCCAGAACCTCTTGACACGTTGAAGTTAATGCTTCCTTGATGCCTTTCCAGTTGTCCTCCATAGTAGTTTCTTCTTCTTCAGTAGATCTTGTAAGGCTTGGAACCTGTTGTTGAGAGCTATCTTGAATTCATTGAGTTTGTCAGTATCTCGAAGGAAGGCTGTATTGAACCTTTGTAGTGCTGTTTGTCCACTTGTCCAGTTCTTTTTAGCTTCAGTTTTAAATTGGCTACAACTAGGTGGTGATCTGAAGCTACGTCAGCACCTCTCCTGGTTCTCACATCTTCCATTGTCCTTCGGAATTTTTTGTTGATGCAAATATGATCTATTTGGTTCTCTGTAGTGTGGTCCGGTGAGATCCATGTAGCCTTGTGTATACGTTTGTGTGGAAATATTGTGCCTCCTATGACCAATTTGTTGAATGCACACAGATTTGCAAATCTTTCTCCATTTTCGTTTCTCTCTCCCAGTCCATGTCGTCCCATGATATCTTCATATCCGGTGTTGTCTATTCCGACTTTGGCATTTAGATCTCCCATCAGAATAGTTAGGTCCTTTCTTGGGCATTTCTCAATGATTGACTGCAGCCGCTCGTAGAACTGATCTTTAATGTCGTCGTTGCTATCATTGGTGGGTGCATAACATTGGATAATATTCATTAAGATCCCCTCCTTCTTTGTTTTGAATGATGCTTTGATGATTCTGGATCCGTGAGATTCCCATCCTACAAGTGCATTTCGTGCTACTTTGGACAGCATTGAAGCGACTCCCTGAGTGTGTGGAGCATTTTTCTCCTCGTGGCCAGAGTATAGCATCACTTCTTCCGTATTTAGCCTTTGTTGTCCAGCTTGGGTCCAATGGGTTTCTCTAGTTCCCAGTACTGTTAATTTGTATTTCCTCATTTCCCTTGCTATTTGACTGGTCCTCCCGGTCTCCCATATTGTCCGGACGTTCCATGTACCTATAAAAATTGCTGCTCTGGTTGTCAGAAGAAACTTGTCTTTCACCATGAAGCGTCATAATTCTTCTAAATGAAGACATTCTAACTCCCAGGGGAGAGATTAAATGATTTGAATTATTAGTGTTTTTAGCGAGTTACTTTTCTACGGTATAGGGTCGCTTACCCTATGCCCAACCCTCCTCTTTTACCCGAGTTTGGGACCGGCAACAACCCTGGAAGAGCTACAAGCGGAGTTTGATTAGTCCAAATTAGGACGTAAAACGCATCCTGGATTCCACAGCTGACCACCACCCATCTCTGTTTATAATGCTTGTGACTTAATAGCAGTATCAAGGCTATTCGCACAGAATGCATATATACCACTAGTGTCTGATCGATTGAAGTCTTAAACATTAATGGAGAGATTCAAACAATCAATACAAGATGAATTACTTGTATTCATTTGTCAAAACAGTTTAACTTAATGATGGTGCAAATTACTTACTTGCGTTAAGTTAAGCATTCACAATCCAAATATTGACCCGGCAGGCATATCTGATATAATTCAAAATTTCTGAAGACAGTTATTGAAAAGTTTGTTGACTTTATGACTGAGGTCCTCGTCTGCAATCTTAATTTCTTCGTTAAGTCGGATGGTATCAATGTTGTTCTGTTAAAAAATAAAAATTATTTTATCGAAGTCACGACTGTGACGATGGGATAACTTCCAAGTCCCAGTCATAGCAAAAAATAATTTGGAATATATCTCTCCCGAGTACTTAAGTTAAATCATCGTTAGCCAAATGTGGGAAACGGGTTGAAAGCTCATAGTGGAACCAAATTGAGGATTCAATTATGAAATTATCGTACTAATCAGTTGGTACAATTTTGAAGCCACCAGCTGATTTTATTTTGATCCAGAAGCTGAAACCACGCTCGAAGCCTGATACAGCAGATATAACATTTATTTAAAATTCGAACCTCAAACCTAGACAATAGCGTAAGAGTTTATGCTCTTATCAGGAAGTTGGGATAAGGAAACATGCTATATGTTCAAAGTTTATTTTACCAAGAACAGCTAAAGATATTAGTTTGATGAAGCGTAAAAATTTTTTTGTACACTTTTGGTGAATAGCCGTCAATGCTCAGAAATTATTACAGTTGCTCGAAGTACTCGATGGATAGAATGATGATTTTTTTCATGCATGAAAGTAAACTGAATCGAGTTTGTATGCATTGTAACTTCAGTTCACGTAGCCATAACCAATTCAATAGTTTAATTTTTCATAACCAATACTCTTTAGGAGTTTGTATAGAGCCAAAATAACAATTTCTCATCAGCCGCTTACAACTATGTATATATTTGTGAATAAGCAAAAAAAACAAATTCAAAATTTAGGAGTGTGATATATTATTTTTGTGAATTCTGGAATGTGATAAGATGAATTATGTAATAAGTGTAAGATCCATTTTGAATGTTTTGTGTGTAAAAATCCCTCCATGTATACACTTGCAGTTTGTTCCTATTGATTCCCTTAGTTGTATGTTGTTAGTCTTTCTGATTCCATTTGAACTGTTAATATTTGTATTTTATTACAGTTTTTATCTTTCTTACGCCTTCACTAAGTTTCCGTGTTTCTTCCTGAACTGCATTTATGTTGTTTTAATTGATAATTAGTCTTGGCGGCAGCCATATTGGTTTGTTCCTCCTTTTGATTGTGTTGCCTGTATTGACTGGAATTGTGCATTTCTGATTGTGAATTGAAGCACCCTTCCAGAATTGGAAACACTCTGTGTTATAAAGTAATCAAATGTTATCTTTTGAACGAATCTGTGCATAGTCTATCCAGACAGGATAGAACAACATTTATTTGTTGTGATAGGTAATTATCTCACATCCTTTATCAACTCCCTGATTTATTGTAATTTAGATTTGATTAATTGAACAATTATTGGTTGGATAGCTGGGGGGTCATATTTGTTTAGGTAACGATGTACATTTAAATTTATGATGAATATTAGAAGTTTCAATTTACCCAATTACTTTGTTTTGGCTTCAACAGGGCAACGGTGTGTATCTAACCCACCTAAACAGCTATTCTTCAGTCCAAACCTTAGTTTGGATCTTACAATAAGTATCGAACATTTGCAGAGTTTAAACACGTTTTAAGAATTACTCGAGTGAAAAGTGAACAGACAAATGAAGGAGCGGTCTTAGAGTACATAGTATAACCATTATGTTTTCGATGAATAAATAACATACGAACAGCATAATGAAATAATAATAATAATAATAATAATACAATTAGGTTGTAGTGACTCACATTTATCACGAGAAGACGACTGGTTTAACAAAAACAATTATTATTATAACCAACTGTACCAGTGTTTATTTTAATGTGCTTTTGTTTGACTGTGCTAATGACAGCTATATTGTGCTTCCATTCTTATGCTTACACTTTGATTGTGACTTCGCGCGAATTCGGTTACGTTCTGTAACCAGTCTTGTATCCTGGCACGATCTCGGTATCCTTTCGATACCAGGAGATCGCCAGCGAATATATTTCGACTTGGTCCATTAACTGCCTTCTGATATTTGGCTTCTCGGGGATTTTATGGATTTATTTGGTTACGTTCAACCTTCGCCTTCTGATTTACTTGGAACGTGTTTCTTGGTAGCGGTGTTCATAGTTAATCTCGACTCGACACCTCGCTACAAGCTAATCTTAATCAAATTTTAAACTTGTCATGGTAATGTGTTGTGGAGATAAGCCTGGCAAGCTTATCTTGAAAATAGTTTTTAATGGTATTTGTATTTATTTTGTCAATTTTTCACTGTATGTACATTCGTCATTAAATGACTGTACGTGTTGTTTGACTGGATGACCTTGAACACACTTCCCGTTGTGTAACTACATAACGTGACATACTGTTGCTTGCTAACAAATACATTGCTACACACATATCCCTCGTTCTATTTTCGTTTGTGATTGAGCTAACTGAAATCTAAATCAAATATTACCTACATTTATAGACTGTGAGTGGGAATATGCTATACCTTACATTGGATAATACTACCTTAGAGTTCGTCAACTTGATTGGGATTACCAAGCACTTATAATTGTGGATTTTCAGTACCAGACCAAAGCTGGACACTCATCAATTTGATGAACTTAAGTAAAGTCCCAGTTTTCTATTGTATTTGTAACAATTAACTTATATATATTAACAATACTATTGACCTTTAATAACTTTGTTGATACTTTTTACCTTTACATATCGTCTGGTCTACCACAGTGTGAATTTGAAATAATGTGACGAAACAGAACTAATTTTAATAAGTTTAGAACTTCAACAAGATACAATCAAGAAATTAAATTGGAAGTCTGCGATATGAGATTGTATTGTATTATTATGATGGGTTTGAACAAAACAATAAAATGTTTAAGTGAATAATAAGTGTAGTGGTTATTCACCACGAAAATAAATTGATCACAGTTTCTTTCTGAACACAAATTTGGATAGTTTTTTAGATGTAGCTGCCTTTCGCTTTGTTAAAGAATTTACAATGAAAAATCTAAAACAATATTTAAGGATGCACACTACTGAGGAGCCTCACTCTAAGACGAAATGGCCGTTCAGTGCTTCCAGGTTTTCAGTGATGGTCTAAGTTTCATCCATTCATGATATCAATCTAAATTCAACATTCTCCACAACCCTATACTGATAAAAACGTTTGTATTCAGAAAGAGACTGTAATCAACAAAAAGCATTAGAGTATATTTTACCGTACAATATGTCACTCAAAAATATCAAAATGAGCTTGTTGGTTACCTGATGATTAGTATTGGGCAAAGAATATCCACAAAAAAGCAAACAAATCCAGCGAATATACACGATTTGGTCATGAAGGTGACTTTCATATACGTCATAACGTTTTATGGTCGTTTACATAAAGATCAAAGCTAATTCCTAGCAAAAAATTCAATGATAATTTTTGATGTTTCAAGTGTTCATTTGGGTGAGAAACGGAAGTACATCGAGATTTTGATAAACAGAACTCCTGGTTACCTTCGCGTTGACACTGGTTCAGAAATTGTTTTAGCTTCTTGAGATACTTGGTGAATACGTGAGTTCCCACCTGTTGTTTTAGAGTGTTGAAAATGCTTCCAGTGACTTAAAAACTTCAGTTAGTGAAACAGTTTGATGTCTTATGTAGCTTGGAATAGATTCGAGCAACTTGTAACCAGACACATCATTATAAACCAATTTGCTGAAACTTGATTGGATGAGTGATCTATCATTATAATAGATGGCATGGCTCAGCCTTACAGGCGTGGTCATTCTTGTGTAACTCATCCTTTTCATTCATATTAAATATGTCGTTCTATCTCCAGCCTAAATGTTTTTTTAGAAATGCCAAATATGATATTGCTTATCGTTACGATAGAACGAATCAGAGTAGATAGTGATGTAACTTCTACGTAAGATCTTATTGATTAGGTTTTCACGTCATGGCAAAACGATTTTGTGACTAGGTTTATTACTATAGCAGCACTTATAACGAACTAGACCATAATTCTACATTGTTGAGCTCTACATAATTCTACAATTTGATAATATCTGATAAACTGTAGATCAGTAGTGTTATGGGTTAACTATAGTAAAAAAATTTCAATTGTTTTCATCCATGGAGTCAGATCAGCGTTTTTAATGGTCAAGTGACAATATGCACATGATAAACTATATCTTACAAGCTTAATATTATTCCGTCATCACGTGTGGTATAACAGTATTATATCTAAACATGCCCGTTCAGCCTGCAACAGTCACATATCATACTTTCCTAAAGCTTGATTGGTTTATAGACAAACAATATCTAACTTTTCGAACAGAAGGTTCATGTTAATGAATAAAACTTTCAAAAGCCAGCTGAAGACTCTCAGTTAAGTGCTCTCGCCATTTCTCCTCATATCCTAATTGAATTATTTCTACTTATAGGGCCAGTGAAATATCACTGAGCACTAGCCAAATCATCCGGCAGTTGGGTCACTAAATATCGGACGAGGGTTCTGGACCTCGGCTAATGAAGATAACCCTCTCATCCTCCCACAATGTGGCTGCAAATCCGGAAGCATTCTGTGCCAACAGACACTGGTTGTCAACTGGAATTATATGCATCCGGATAGGTCACACGATGCCAATATCAAGCACAAAAGCAAGTTGGAGCTGACCATTCCATTTGCGGACTGTCTAGCTTATAAAAAATCGTGGGAAGGACAGGGGCTACCGACTCGGAAAACCCTGTGTAGGTATGTAACCTATCTATTCACATAAGGCTCATACGGATAAACGAGATGGGGAAGCTCACATGTTTCAAAATAAAATCGCAAACCACTTATACATGAATGCCGCTAAACTTCTGGCTTAACAGTGCTCTCGGATATTTCGACCAACCCACATAAACTTTATTGATGAAAGCTTCATCTGCGACTCCACAGGACTTTCAGAAGTGAACCTGAACGCTGGTTTGGTGTACTGAAAACTACAGCACCCAAGAAAACACACTTCTCCTGGTCCGGACTTGGTTTATTCTGTTATACTGAAGGAATCAGCTTCAATCCTGGCAAAACCGCTTAGCGTGATGTTCTCACACTCGCTAAGCCGAGGCAAACTATCGGAAATTTAGAAGCTGGCTCACATCACACCAATTTTCAAAGCAGATCTGCGCAGCGAAACTTCAGGCGACCGACCGGTAGCACGTCTCTCTATACCCTCAAAAATTATGAAGTCCCTGATATGCGACGGTATACATGTAGTGGCATTGGACAATAGCCACACAATCCACAAAGCTGTGAACACGAGACTACTCAGAAAATAGATATTCAATATTTAACGCGGAGAAATACCTAACAATGGAGAAGGCGCGAACAATAAATTGAATGGACTTGGGTTGATCGAGTGGCATGGCTTGGCCATGCAGGCGTGGTCTCTGCTGAATTTTACCTTATATCTTCTATTCATATTAAATATATTGTTCTTTCTCTAGCCTAACCTTGTTCTACATCATGTATTGGTAATTGATACGATACAGTGAGTTGGTGTAGTCGATGGTGTGACTTCCACGTAAGATCTTATAGATTAGGCAGTTATATCATGACGAATCTACAATTTTGGGATTAGGTCTATTATAAGAGCAGTACTAATATAATAGTAGACCATAATTCTACATACACAACTATTAATTATCCTTAAACTTCTCACCCCGACAGTATGGTTTCAGGAAGAGTCATTTCTGTATAACCAACCTGCTGACTGCGGTGGAACAATGGACAACCAAACTTGATCGAAAGGGGACGATTGATATCATCTACCATGACTTCTCAAAAGCTTCAAATAGATTCAACAATATATGTCTTATCAATAAGCTCAAACGATTGGGTATCAGACCACCTCCAATTGATTGGCTCATTTCATATCTAAAACATCAACATTTTAAGGTCAGGGTTAACTTCACTTTATCTCAGGCTATGGAATGTCCCAGTGGGGTCCCCCAGGGCTCAGCACTAGGACCTCTTCTCTTCTTGATTTATATAAATGACCTTCCACAACAGGTATCGTCAGACTTATTACTTTTTGCTGACGATGCGAAACTCTGGAGAGAGAGACACGCAACCAAGATGACATGCAGGCACTTCAGGAGGATCTGACTCGACTTCAAAGTTGGGCAGACGATGACGGACTTACCTTTAACACTTCAAAGTGTAAAGTAGTCCATCTGCGACATGATGCAGTCTACAGTTACAACTTAAGAAACTCCTCTCTAGTAGTATCCCGAGTCGAAAAAGATTTAGGAGTTCTGGTACCCTACGATTTAAAGTCCTACGCTAACTCTGGCAGAAATGCCTTTCGAACAAACCTTGCACTGATAACATTGAAGCTCATTCTTGGCCAGTTTGATGGAAGAGCTTTCCACATAATGTTCAACAGTTTTATTCGTCCCCACTTAGAGTACGAAAACAGCATTTCCTCCCCAACTCTAAAAGGATAAGGACACTCTGGAGCGTATCCAACGGCGAGCCACGAAATCAGTTCGGGGACTCAAATTCAAACCTTGTGAAGAGCGCCTCTGATCACTAAGCCTTTACCCAATACAGTACAGGCATCTAGGTGACATAATGACGTACAGTATCTTAAATACATCCGGACATTCCTTTAAACACTTAAGTGTAGTTCTAAGACAAACCTAAAGGGTAACATTCAGAAACTGGAGAAATAACTCATCAGAACCGACTATAGACACAACTTCTACTCTCTAAGAGCCGTCAAATGCTGGAATTCGTTACCGGCTGAGCTATTCCAAACGACTTCGCAGGAGTCCTTTAAGAAAAAACTTGACATATTCTTAGGGACCAAGGATAGTATCTGACAATAGTTATTAGTTTCTTTTTCCTCTTTTATCGATATTATACCTAAGCTCCTGCCCGCAGGTATTAATGATCTACTGCTACTAAACAAGGAAGCCTGTCGAGCGACAGCTTCTTCTATTCCGTCCAGAACCATTTGAGGCATTTGAATCTATCAGGCCATTGGTCCCTGCCAAGGTCAAGGACAACCAAAGCGCATTAGTTAATCGCACAACATGGACTGACCCATACGGTGGTGGTCACACTTTCGCTTGTACCTAATGTAACTGATATATATTGCTGTGATAACGTCCTTTGTTTTATACGGTCTTTACAGCAGCAGTAGTACCTTCATTTGACGAAGGAGTAAACCACGTCAGGTGTTGGTCGCGAGGTGTGACTTCGAAGTTAGCTACTGGTCACACAATTTCCGTCTAACTCGAGTAGGCTCCCAAGCATTCGGCAGAGATCATCAACACTGATCATCTATATCCTCCCCTAATTAGTATGTTTTGTGTTCTCACGATCATATATTTCTCCATAGGTTTAAATGTACTATTCCCTTAAATCTTTAACGCCTTCTTTTCCATATTTAAATGACTGAGCTTCTAAAGTAAGAGTAAACTAACATTTCCGTAGGCTGGAAAATGTCCTGATGATATCTCTCAGAATTCAATAATTGGGACTTTCTATTTTTAATTTAATCAAATGCCCTCTTGTGCCGGGAGGTACCCTCCGCTCTACTGAATAAACAAACGAGACTGGTAGTGAATAGGTCTTTATTAAGACCGTGGGACAGTGATATAACATATACGCAGTGTCTTATTAATGTGTAATGTATACCGCCAACTAAAGAATAGCGAATTATCGATCGGACAAATGGTGCATTGCTATAACTGTGAAAAATAATACTGCTGATTAAGGGGTAGCGAATTATTGATCGGACCAAAGACGCGCAAACACGTAGAACGACCTAGGGTTCTGATTGGTCTCGCTTCCCTATCTAGCCCAGTCAGTTGACTCCAGAACACAAGTCACAGCCTCGGAGATATGAGTCATTATATTTCAAACCAACTTTGTTTATATACCAGTCAAGCAGACCACAACGTACCATAAAATAGAAAATAACATTGTACAATAATGGCCAGTAGGAAAATGGCACGTTAAACAAATATTGACCAATAAGATAATACCATTTCATGTCCAAGGATAGCATTAGGCTTAACAGGATAATTTTTGGGATATTTTCCTGAATATCCCAACATGCATGAAACCCGTACGAGCAGTTTAGAGTCTTTATCGGTCCTGATTCCCTCCCAACCCAGTCAAGTCTGTTGAGTCCAGAACACTAATCTCAGCCTCCGTGATATGAATCATGTATTTCAAACATACTAGGTTTATATACAAACCAAACAGACCATGTCGTACCACAAAATAGGAAACAACATTTGTACAAGATCTAGCCAAAAATGGATGTGAATGTGGGAGATAGTAATTAATAGACTGGGTATAACTGAAGAATGGTAAATCGTATAATAATAGTTCATAGGTCAAAATGACGCTTATGGTAAGACAGACATGAATATGAATACTTTAGTTACTTAACAATTATACGATAAAAATATATGTGTAGTATTATTTCAGAAATAGGTCCCAACAGTTACCATTCATTATTCTCATTGGAATATAACAGGCAGCATACAGTGGAGCGCGAGGTTACATAAAGCTTTTCAACATCCAATATCAGAAAATAGGAAATATAATATCTACACGAAATGAGGAAGTGAATGACATATACTTGGATGTTTGAGGTCAACTCATTAACTAATCAACCCAAGATGTCGCAGACCTTCCTCAACAAGTATCCTCTGAGATATATTTTGTTGATTACACTGAGTTTTGGATGCAAGTTCTCGACAAGTATGGTAAGCTAGCACCTCAAGAGGATTAAAAAACATGTTCAATGTCGGGGGAAAATGATGGACCAATTTTCAACACTCCATAGTCCAAAGTGGTCCATCTGTAGCATGTTGCAAACTGTGGTGGTTTGGCTTCGAGATAATTCTTTACACTTCCTATACCAATCACCCTGACAACTGTTATTAGATAAATTCCAACGGCCTATTAATTCAGGAGGCAACACTAAGCGCCAACTACAGTTTACTATAGAGTAGCACAGATCACAAAGCTTCAAATGCACCAAGTAAATGTGAGCAGAATAGCTAATACGTGCGAGTGAGTGAATACAGAGGCGAATTCGAATTCGAGTCACTTTGTAAGACTCAAGCATATATATATCAGAATGGGTTTTATGGAGAGTTCTTTTTAGAAATTTCACAAGTTGAAATCACGAGTCGACTGAAGCTAGCCCACCATGGAAAACCTGTAAGCACTGGACGGTCGTTTCGTCCTAGCATGGGACTCCTCAGCAGTGCGCAACCACGACCTCGCACCCAGCATGATTCGAACCCAGGACCTACTGGCTTCGCGCGCGAGCACTTAACTACTAGGCCACTTAGCCGGCATCCAACGGTGTTAATGTCTAACTTCAACCAATCCACGAAGTTGCGCCACCGTACACCATTGTCTTCTGTGAGTGCACGTGCGCGAAGCCAGTAGGTCCTGGGTTCGAATCATGCTGGGTGCGGAGTCGTGGTTGCGCACTGCTGAGGAGTCCCATACTAGGACGAAACGGCCGTCCAGTGCTTCCATGTTCATACGGAGATGATAGTTATAATAATCATACAAAGGCATAGACAAATCGTTGCTGCCCAAATAAAACTGTCTGTTAAATGGGTTAACTAAAGGACTCGACAAAATTAATTGTAAACAAACTTAATTGTAGGAGAGATGTTATAAAGCCAACCACAAAACTTGGGTAGCCCTAGTCCAAAAAATCTTGAAATCCTGTTACTCTAGATCTAAAATCTTGTGCAATTAGTGGCAATAATCCCTCTAGAACGAAACTCATACTAGGAACTTTGAATTATCTTTCTTACTAGTTTAATAAGATAACCTTTTACTAAACATTTATCAGCTTTATTCAAACTTGGTGTTTGGTAGTAGTGTTTACTCACAAAAAAATATAGCCTAGGTCGTAACCATAAATGAGCCACGAAATTTATTCGTAGACTCAGATGCACGCTTAACTCAGAAACCTGTAAGTTACTGGATCTTTAAACTTTAGAATGGAGGGGACTCAGAGACACTCGCTCAAAGACTGACAGTTTTATAAACACTTACGAAAATATCCAGGAATTAGGGGCACGACATGACAAATTAGACCGTAGGCACAACTTCTACTTGTTACGAGTAGTCAGATTTGAAAAACCCTCAACCAACTGACGTTTTCTGAAGTTCTTCAAGAGCAAAGCAGAACATTAATTTTTACCAGTGTACTAATGCTTATAATACTTGTTTGCTTTGCATCTCTAGGTCCCTAAATTAGACCATCGCCAACCCAATACAAGCAAATACTAAACCTGTCAAGTTAAAGCTTCTTACATTCCGTCTGTAAACATTTGAATCATATGAAATGTGACCAAAATAATTTTCAAGCAGCCTTAATACAAGGTTGGATTATGAATAAACACCTGATTACCTAAGCGGAGTCAAGAGTCATCGCTTTCCGAAGGCTGACATGATCCAGGCGACTTCTTCATGGCCTTTAAATTGAAAATATTAAATTCCATGAGGACCTCACACGGACCATAGTGCTAATTTTCCAGAGTTTCCATTACTTGCTCCTCCTTACAAATACATAGGTCCCAACATAATAGTAACCCTAATCTATTTTTATTGGTAGTGAAATCTCATTGAGTGAATGCCCATTCTATTCTGTCTACATCCATCTCAGGCCCCCTGCTCTTCCTTCTCTACGTTAATGAGTTACCGCTGTTACTTAGGTCGTCGACATTATTGTTTGCGGATGATGTAAAAATCGGGAGAACAATAAAAAGTGCTGCTGATCACCTGGATCTTCAAGATGACTTAGACGATTTAGTTAAATGGGCTCGAGAGTGGGGCTTAGAAATCAATGCTAGGAAGAGTGTGCTAATGCACATCGGTCACGGTAATAGTCACCGTTACATTATTGAGGATAAACCTATTCCATGCGTTCAAGAGCATAATGACTACGCATCGCAAAGCAGCCGCTGTCAAAGGTTTTCGTGCGTTGTGGTCACCTCGTCGAGAGTTCAAATCTTTTGACGAGGAAACGTTTCGAATTTTATATCCCATATATGTAAGACCGCATTTAGAGTTCTGTATCCAAGCAGCTAGCCCGTTTCTGGCAAAGGATACTAACTCCCTTGAGCGTGTCCAGCGTGTGGGAACGGAATTAGTGAAGGGTCTTCCTAGACTTCCTTACAATGAGCGTTTAAAACGCCTAAGCCTTTTTCCTTGTCGTATCGTGGGACACGAGGTGACCTTATACTGGCATTTCGTATCTTTAATTATGATTTGAGTGTTAATATTTCTTATCTTTTTGCTCCCTCCAGCATTAATAATCTCCGAGGTCATAGCAAGAAGGTCCATAAACCGCGATCTAATAAACTTAAAGTGGGGTCCCGCTTTTCTCATCGAGTACTCAATGATTGGAACGTCTTATTCGAACAAGTGGTATCAGCCCCATGAGTGAATATTTTCAAGGATAATCTGGTTCTTCACTGGAAAGCAATGTGTCAGAATTAATAAAGGTTCACCAACCTACTATCCTTATTACTAAAGACTGAAGACCGAAAATAATTTGTTAATTTCGACTGTTTAAGCAAAAGGTCACCCAAATTGGATTTCAGGGTCATTATTTCAGCGGGCAATGCTGTTTGCTCCCACTTTCGATCCCAAGATTGCCTTAGTCTAAGGCTTGTGTTATTGCTGATTGCTGTCTGCTTCTTTCCTTGGTAAATGTAAGTGCACTATGTGCGTTTTTGGGTCATCGACACACCTTTCCTTATTCTTTTTTCAGCTCTGACTCGCGCTACTCTGCGTGCTTCTCTAGTACACAAGTACCTACTAGCTAGACGCGAACCGCCACAGTTATGAATGATAGGTTGCCCGATGTGTTTTCACAAGTTTTGAAGAAGTACTCTGAAGTTGCAGACTATAAAGGATCGTATGCTGATCCGAAATTTAAGGTTTTATCTCGATTTTGAGCTTTATTGCCAGGATCTCCTCGTGATTGCGTGTCGATTGTGTGAAAATGCAATGAACATGGTAAATGAACTTTGCTTGTTTAGCGAAAACGAAAGCCTAGACGATCTAAGCTCTGCCGAAATAAGGTGATAATGTCTTTCATTGGAGACTATTTGGTACAGATACATATGTCTTCCTGCATTACTTGGTTATTTCAACTCTCAGAAAAACGAAGATCGGCTATCTTGTATTCGTTTGGCTTTGGTATGATATGTTTGTCCTGATTCGCTTGAGTTAGTCTCTGTACAAGGACTTTTTCAAACTTTGCTCAGATTATGGCGTGTTGTTTCCAAGTGGAGTGTCTTTGGAAAAGTATGTTTTTTTATTTCTGATTTTTAAACATTCTCGTGAATCAGCATTCCCTGTACTTTTCTTAAGTTTGTGTTTTCCGTTGATCAAAGTCAGCTATTTCTTCAGACGCTTGGGAGTTGAACAATTATTCAAGTAAACGTTGCTTTGAATAAGTTTTTAAATTATTAAATATATGAATAGGCCTCGGGAGAAATCCGTGTAACTCTCGTGTCCGTCTCAAGGTTTAGATAAAATTATTCAAGACATACAGAATTGGAAAGACCGTTAAATGTACTCGTGCTTCAAGTTTTAAACCGTGTATAGTGTTAGAACACCTAAACACTTCATTTAACTATCATAATGTTGTTAGCCAAATATCACCATACGACTATGCTACATAATTTCGGAACTGGATAACCGCTTGTCAATTGGTTTAGTTTAGCTTATGTAAATCCCAAAGTGGGTACCTGTAATTGCAGAAGTAGGTTATCGGTAAGGACGAAATGAATGATTTTGTTAGCTAGTGCTACCTTGGCTGAAATGTTATACATGTTATTCCACTCTTTAATTTCGTGTTTTGCTGCTAGTTTGGTGGGTACTGTGAACTACTGATAGCCAGACCAACCCGTAGCGTCCGTTTATGCGTTTTTGTAAACTATGAGGAAAGTATGACCTTCCTGATCTCCGTCTGCGAAATCATAAATTCATGAGTAAAAACTGACGTTTTCTTTTCCCAGACATTTTAAGCTGCGGTCTTGCTTAGGAATATGTTTTCAGGTAAAATGTTCATATCCTAGTATTATAGATTTATGTTTCTCTACATCTTACTTAGAAACAACCACAGTTCCGGCCAGTCCTCAATGTCAGATCTTGCACACGATCGTGAAGTCAAAATAAGACGTTATAAATCAAAGAAAGCGCTAGAAGAACGCTTGGAAAAGCTTGCATCGTACGTGGACCAACCTCATGTTGATGAAGAAACCAAGGTATACAATTTTTATATATCAGTAGTAAATACTACTAACTACTTTTTCTTCACTAGTTGTATCTGTCGGACCAATTCATAAAAGTTAGTAGAAATTGACAAAAATGTGTCTAAACGAACCTATAACTTCTTGATCGACGGTAAACGCTAAGATTGTAGCAAAAGCACCACTCATTAAGTATACAGCTGTGTAAACGACAACTAGTTACCTAAGATCATTTATAATAGACACAAATGACCAGTCATAAATGAGATTACACAAAATGACACGGTTAGTGTTTGAGTAATACGTTTATAACATGAGGTCCAGTCATGTAAAATTTAGAGGGAAAATTGTGTTTAACCGTCTTAAACTTTTAGTTATAAACGTGTATATATATCGAACTTAGAGGTTATTTAACAGGTAGCTAACGAAATCATTCCAGTCATTATTAAAATCCAGCTAACGAATCAACATACGTATTCCTTATGATGCAATAACTGGCATAAGTTCTTGGATTGATAATTGTATACCTTGATTCTTACTAACAATGCATATTTACAACTCCAGGGATAATCATGATATCAAAGTCCATAAAGGTCATTATGTGTTTATTGCTATGTAATCACGAAATATTTCATGTAAATAAATATGAAATCTCCGCTGTACCTTGACGTCTCATCAAATGACTACTGATTGCCTAATGAATCACTGTCGCTATTACTTATATGGCGTGGATGTCCAAACTGGATCTCATAAACTTTGTTACTCTATTCGTATCATTTTTAATAAATGGTTTGCTGGACATTTTCGTAAAAGTCACCCATATTTTATGATAACTAAATAGTACATTTAGAAACCCTTCTTTTTTTCCCTTCAAATGATTTCATAATAATCGAGAAGCTAACATTTTGAACTGAATAGATCGAGTTCCGTCAGATTGCTTTAAGATGCATCAGGTCCAGTTTCACTGAGAAGAATTTGATCTTAATATCATCTCCAATTCACTGCTAAGTTTATACAAATTTCTGAAGTCAACATTTTCAGCAATATTGCCAATATAAGACACCAATATTAAATGTAAGTAAAGATATGAGCTAATAAGAAGCGATAAAAATTTATAGTAATGTGATTTCCAAGATTTAAGCAGATAATAAATAATTGATAATCCGTTTATTTTATTGGTGTTTTTTCCATTTAATTGGTACTTTGATCCAATCATCCACAATAACCAAGACAAATCAATTATTAAGTATATATTCACTGTAGAAGAATGTGTCAAAGACAGTTCCTCGATTCTTTTGTTTAACACTCTTGATCTTCAGGAAATTTATTACCTCAATTATCTATGCTTATTTTGCAGCGTGAGTTCAATTTAACTCTTGTTCAAAGATGGCTTTGCGTCGCGCAAGATGATATAATCAGTCTACAAAACGAACTGGACATTCTCGCGAAAGGCAGTCCCATAAACGAGAATAACATAAATGTGACCAGATCAGAACCTTGGCGACCATTTATAATAACTCGGTCAGCTGCACAAGCTGCAGTGTTCGGTGCTGGTTATCCAAGCCTTCCGACAATGACTATTGAGGAGTTTTATGACCAACAGGTTAGCTAGATTGTTATTGTATTTTACTGCCATCACACCGTTCTTTAAAGCAGAACAACAGATTAGTAGTTACACCACTCTATTTGCAAATAATTGCGATCAAATTCAGATGTTACTTGCCCAGCTTTGATTTTCGTGACCAACTAGTATCATGATATATAACATTATGAAGCTAAAAAATAAATACATAAACCTGTTCTTAAAATTGGTTAAATTTCGTAAGTTAAAGTTAGTGAATATGACACTTTGAGGGCATATCCATTCTTATCTGATAGTTCAATTTAAAATTTAATTATAATTTCTTTTACAATGTCTATCATCCTTCAAATCCAAAGGGTAAAAATTAAAATGATGGAAGCAACGTTTTTCTAGTCAAGTTCTCTCAGTCAACTTTTGATAGCATTTTTTAAACATGACTGAAGAAAAGTAGGATTTTGACTACTCCGATTTATATTCTCTATAGATAAATATCAATACCAACATATTTGCAGGGAAACACTTTTCTCATCATAAGTTTTAACAAACTGGCTTAGTCATAAAATAACCAGCTGTTACGTAGATTTTTTTATTCTCATGAAGTGTGACAATACAGGTTTGATTTCTTTTATATATATTTTTAAAATCATCTTGAGAAATACTAGCATTTACCGATCGAGGCGTTCAGCATTATCATTCATTTGGTATGCGAGAATCAATTGAAACACGAAATAGTAATTTTTAACGTACTAAACAGTTCTTCCCAAAAATAGAACTACGAAACTTTAAAAAAACCTGTTTTGTTTGTTACGGTGCTTTCGTTTCATTAGATGTCAGACTTTTATGATGTAACTTGGTAACTTGATAATGTTCAAAACAAGTATGTAGCTTAGGATACTTGATAGCACCTCAGCACAGGCTTTCTACCTTGAAGGGCGGTGCTTTGTAATCAAGAAATAGGTTGAAAGAAAGCTAAGGGTAAGCAAACCAAGACAGTATCAATTGGTGAAGTCACTAACTGGTGGTTTGAGTCATATACGTAGATGCAAACTACCTGGTCGTAGTCTGCATGATAACCGCAGTCAGTGGTTAGAGAAATTGAGTGGCATGGCCCTGAATCGCTCACAGTGGTGCAGATACATTAAATCTCCATCTTCCCCCAGGTCGTGAACTTCATACATACATTTCCTCTTTCCTTTTAAATCATATTCCTTAAATTTAGTTTTTCTTTTTTCCAGTGCTACGACATTGTTTCTATCCATTCTGTTATTTTCCTTTTATCATGCTGATTAGGTGTTGCAAACCCACCCCTCTATTCATACCTACTAGGTATTTTTTCAATATTTTCATTGTTACCTATTCGCCGTAATTCAATTGTTTTTTTTCAATTATTATAACACGATCACTCAATAAACTCTGTTTCATTAATATTTCCCATTGTTACCAATTTTTTTGTTTTGTCCTTAGGTTGCAGCTGGTTTATTACCTCCTCCAAAACCTATTCTTCAAAGTGGATCACGACCAAATGTGGTGCGAATTGATCCATCAGCAGAAGAACGTGAAGCTGAGGAAAAGAAAAAGGCTAACCAAGACGAATTAGAGGATGCCGATGATCCTGATATGTTGTCAAAAGCTCGATCATTCGATGAATTCAAAGATGAACATCGTAGAGGTAGCGGGAACAGAATGAATAGAGCTTAAAGATCTCTGCTTACTATGTATAGGTTAAACATTTATTCAAGTTGTGTATAAATGCTAAATACAGATACTGAGCTAAACTTCTTTGTTTTCTCTAGTTTAATATTGAGTGATAATGATTATTCTCTATCCTATTAAATAATATACATTGCTATTAAGTTGGAAAAGGTTCGACAGTAAAAACGAAATCACTTGCTGTCCATTTGAGTTTTGTACAGACTTTCGAATTTAGCTTCAACAGATAGTCATGATTTGTAGGCAGAGACTAAGTGACATGGCTCAAAATTAGTCGCGACGGTTCAAATGCATTTCTTTTTTATGGTACTGCCCCTTATTTTTCGTTCCGAAATTTTATCCATTTCTCTTTATTCATAGTTTTCATTACTGTAGCTAGTTTGTTTAAAAGTATAATAACTTGTAACGTCTCACTCATCTGTAGCGGAAATTTATAATGAGCTGGGAATTTGGTTGGAATAATGAATTTAGTCGATCAGATTTTTCAAATATATCACCAATTCATGAACTCAGAAAGAATAAGTTTTACTTAAGTAAATAAATTCGCTTCTTTATTACTCTCTATTTTTGATTTTATTGGAGTGTAGTGGGGATCTATGTTTATTGACAAGTTGTTTTGCAACAGATTCAGTGACTTCACAAAAATGTTCGAGAAGCTAATCTTGCTTTGATGATCCAGACTTTTTTAAAAATAAAGTTTGATTGTTGATTTGAAGTTCTGTAGATTTGATGGTATGGTTTAAAATCTGTCATAGTCACGGAAATACATGTATTCATCTTATTGCTGTAAGTAGTGACTGTCGTGTTTTCTTTTTTGATCTCATTCAAAGTCGATGTTTTTTTCGCTCGTTTATAGGTATCCATAAGAAACACTAACGAAAACAATGTCAAAGAAACCTAAAGTTCAATTTATTCAAAACGAAGAACCGTCATTTATAAAAGAATTTAAACAACGTGCCGGTATTCCGACAGCTGCAACTATTGACTCGAAAGTGAGTTAGTAGTTACCACATATCACCCATATTAAGATTATTGATTACAACAACGGTTAACAAACGATTTCATAGTAAAGTTTCTTAGAGTTAATGCCTCCTCTCTTTATTACTGTTGTTTTTCAGCGTACAGAATTAAGTCTTGATGATAATGATGAAGATAATCGGCCAGATGAGCAGCCACAAATAGTTTTTGATCCATGTTCTGATGTTCATGAATTAGAAGCAAGAGCATTTATTAAACAATGGCAGTATGAACATAAACTTGGTCATGTAGAAGAAACTAATGTGAAAAATGAAGAACCAGGTAAAATTTCTATTTATTTTTTTCATTCACAGTCCCTTCCTAATTTTATTTTCCTTATAATTGTTATTGTAGGCGTACCAAGTCGAATAATGTTTCGATCTGCTGAAGAACGTTGTTCCGATGGTAAAATCCCAGTAAAGAGGACAAATAGTGAGATTCATTCAAATAATCGACCACTACCACCTCAACAACAAAAACGGACTATCCGAGATCGTTCACCCATTGATTCTAAACGTAAAGACACGAAATGTTCATTGTTGTCATTTGATCTGGACGAAGATGAAGGATAGATTATTAATTATTGTTCTTCCCAATAATGTTTGACGCTCTTATTATTGTAACATATTTTTCGTTATTCTTTGGTGTATATGTTGAGTAATTATAGCGAAATATATTCACTACTCAAATATCTGATGTATGTTACTCATTGACATAATATTTCTTTCATAAATATCTCACTGACATATTAGAATTCAACAGTACATCGCCGCAAAACTACCAACGTGATAGGTGAATAAACCACAGTAAAAGAGATTTTACTTTATTCATTACTCATCTTCAAACTATATTTATTTGTGTAAGATCAAGTTACTCCAGCCGGCTGCTAAAACCGAATTACGTAGAATGTTATTCGAATAGGTAGTTTCATGGTTTGAAATCAAGTGCTTTAATTACTTATTAATGGAACCAGACGCATGTGAAGGAATAAAATTAAACATTAAGTAAGATAAATACTGAGAACATGTATTTATTAAAAAGAAAGGAGCACACTAATGTCATATTAACTTCAGGTTTATCCGCACAATTAATTCGATTGGAAATATATGCCTGACTTATCAGAAATCCAACTAAATGGAATTTTCCAGGTCTATATTTCATAATCTAGATATTTTACAAGCAAGTTACAGTCATTTTAGTCAGTTTGCATCAATATTCTAATCGAGTTTTACAGTACTGGCTTGATTCTAGGCATCTAATTGATTGAGTAGTCCAATCACGTATGTTGGTGTACAAGTCCAGACAACTACTATCTGACTTAGTTACTTCAATGGGAACTACGCGAATCAAATATGCCAGATCAAGGTATGACTTGTCGATGATGCAGATGAATATTATCATGAAAATTATGTTTTCATTGAGACCAGTGTTAGACCACCATTGAAAACCTAGGAGCACTGGACGGCCGTTTTGTATTACAATGGGACTTAATAGTGCACATCACATTCCCTCACGCAGGACCTTTGGTCTCGCGTGCAAACGCTTGACCTTCAGACCACTGGGCTGGCATTCAACAGTGTTAATGTCTAACTTCAACCAATCCACGATATTCCACAACCATCTTGTGCTTAATAACAAAAGACATTTCAGTGTTAGTTTGTCCATAGTATCTTAATTACCGAAGGTTGCTTACTCTCACCCTTTCTCTTTCTCCTGGTGATCGACTGGACCATCAACATCTGAAGGGAAGCACGGGATACAGTGGACATCCAGGATGCAGTTGGACGATCTAGACTTCGCAGATGATCTGGCTGTTCTATTCCACACGCAACAACAAATGCAGGAGAAGACGACCGGTGTAGCAGCAGCCTCAACAGAACTAGGTCTCAATATACACAAAGAGAAAAGCAAGATTCTCCGATACAACACAACATGCACCAATCCAATCACAATTGACGGAGAAGAATTGGAAGATGTAAAATCCTTTACATATGTGGGCAGCATCATTCATGAACACGGTGGATCTGATGAAGATGTGAAGGCGTGGATCGGAAAAGCAAGAGCAGCATGTCTACAACTGAAGAACATCTGGATATCAAAACAACTGTCAACCAACACCAAGGTCAGGATTTTCAATACAAATGTCAAGACAGTTCTATTTTATGGAGCGGAAACCTGGAGAACTACGAAAGCCATCATCCAGAAGATACAGGTGTTTATTAACAGTTGTCTATGCAAAATACTTCGGATCCGTTGGCCGGACACTATTAGCAACAACCTACTGTGGGAGAGAACAAACCAGATCCAAGCGGAGGAAGAAATCAGGAAGAAGCTCCGGAAGTGGATAGAACACACATTGAGGAAAGCACCCAACTGCGCCACAAGGCAAGCCCTCACATGGAATCCTCAAGGCCAAAGTAGGAGAGGAAGATCAAAGAACAGATTACGTCGGGAAATGGAGATAAACATGGGAAAAATGAACAAGAATTGTATAGAACTAGGAAAGAAGGCCCAGGACAGAGTGGGTTGGAGAATGCTAGTCGGAGGCCTATGCTCCATTAGGAGTAACAGGCGTAAGTAAGTAATCTTAATTACCGAAATGGTGTCCACTTATCCTGCGGCGAAATAATGTGTTTAGTAGGACTCGCACATTTTGTACATGAGAAGATAACAATTATCATACTGCAATTTCTTGTCAAACACTAAAGGAAGTAGGTGTTAACAACTTGGATTATTTGAACTTCTGGAATATAAGAGTTGCACCATTCTTCTAGGTTCTTATATAGGATATCAGCCTGAATTAGTGAGCTTGGATCATTTAATCTTTGCAAATTGATACCCAAACAACTAAATCCGGTAAGCATACCTGACTATTTGGTTGGTGAAATAATGCATATTGAAATAAGGAGACTTCTGTAACATACACTCGGTTGATACTCGTTTCAGTAGAAACATGGTTAGCTCATCGAAAGGTTTTAGTCTCATCCGCTTGTCAATATCTAGAATCCGACCGGAACCGTTTACTATGGTGTGTTGTTCGTCCCACTTCCTAATGAATATTAGTTATTAGATTAACAATAATATATCCTAGTGCTCTATTCATTAACACTATTTAATCCTGGTTCTAATGAGATAATCGTAATAATTATAGACAAGTTAGCTAAATTACTCCACACTAACGGACATCTATCGTATACAAGTTACCGACTCGGTTACAAAGAGAAAATGTCGGTACATTCTTCTGAGTTCATTTGAACCCACAGAATTAATTGCAATGAAGATATATTTCAGCATCTTGACAATCACGTTGGGGAACAAACAAAAAAATACCCATATCGACAATTTTCCTTTGTCTTTTGTAGGTTTGATATACCTCCAAATTTAACTCAAAGTCAGTTCGTTATGATCAACGCAGAACTTGGGACATACATAAGTTCTCAAACCGTTAATATATTGAGATGAAATTACATTATTTATATAAAATCATAAGTACATGTATAAACGTACCTTGATTACATTCCTTTGAAACAACACTCAACAATTGCTGACTGATTTCTCTTTGTTTGGCGCTGAGCTAGTTTCGTTTACTATGGAGTTTTTTGGTCGATTTCCCTGTAGTTTGTACAGGTTGGAACTTGGAAGTCACAGGGACCAGATAATAATTCTGTTATGGATGCGGAGGAATAGACCAATAATTATCATATTAAGTCAAATGGTGTCCTTGGACTTTAAATGGACATTTCCTATTGGCCATTATTTATTCATCCGTTAAATATTGTACAAATTGTTGTTTTCTATTTTTATGGTACGATGTGGTATGTTTGGTTAGTATATAAACAGAGTATGTTTGAAATATAATGATTCATATCTCCGAGGCTGTGACTTTTGTTCTCCACTCAACTGGGCTAGGATAGACAGCGGGGCAGGGCCAATCAGGGCACTAGGTCGTCCATACGTGTTTTCCGTGTCACTGTACTGCGATCGATCAATAAATACGCTGCTTATCAAACCCTGCAGTCTCACAACTTAAATTCATAACAATTGGCGACGGGGTGGAGAAAAATTTTGAACCTTGTAATTGGACGAGATTCAGGTTAATTGTTTCGACCAATCAGCATCCAGATTGTCACCAGCGTCCTTGAGCAACATTGGTCATTATTCCTACAGTTAATTTTCATTGCAGGTGCTGAAAAAAAATGACTACCTTTTCCGATCGATTACAGCTTCTACTTGAGCAACAACAGCAGTGCTTCAAAAATAGCCAGTTAAATTTTTTAGAAAATTTACGCACACTGTTGGTAAATGTTCCATGTTTCGGAGGTGCAACAGAAGTTGGTAAATTCATTTCTCATCTGCAGACTGAGCTGGAAAACAACTGCAGAACATATGAAGCTGTTTATAAAAGCCTCTGTGAATCCCGGACGACCAGTGATGTAAACGAGACAGTTATTCATGGTCCGCCCAGTTGTCCAGAAATGTCAAATTCCGAAACGTTCCCTGTCGTGGGTTCAAATCCCACTGTTCCTGAAACGTGTACAGACAGTGATGTACCCAGCTCACAGGAGGATCTCTTATTAAATGCTCATAAATTAATTGCAGTACCCGCCCACAACGGAACAGGGAACAAATCGTGCGGTACACTGAATCCAGCTGTTTCAAATGGTCCTCATCATTCAACAACAGGAGATTCTGACGAATCTTATTATCTAGATCTTTTTGTACCAGAAAATGTGTTAAATGCATTAAATGATGATCAGAAATCTAATACAATTTTGATAGATGTTGATTATCGCAGTGATCAACTGTTTACAAATGAGATTTTCAACAAATCCCGTGACAATGTTCCAGAAGAATCAAACGTTGGTGACCTCATATCAAGCGACATTGTTCCCCACTATTTAATCACTTTCAGTGACTCCCCTGTTCAATCTGACAATTATGTGTTAAATAAAGTCAAATTAATTCTAACTTGGGAATATGAGGACCCAACATTATTTCGTGGGGGAGGATGAACCCAGAAAATTTCAAAATCCGGATATCAACTCCGGATCTTCAAAAAAAAGGGGAGGTGTTGTGGATGCGCAGGAATAGACCAATAATTATCATGTTAAGTCAAATGGTGTCCTTGGACTTTAAATGGACATTTCCTATTGGTCATTATTTATTCATCCGTTAAATATTGTACAAAATGTTGTTTTCTATTTTTATGGTACGATGTGGTATGCTTGATTAGTATATAAACAAAGTATGTTTGAAATATAATGATTCATATCTCCGAGGCTGTGACTTTTGTTCTCCACTCAACTGGGCTAGGATAGACAGCGGGGCAGGGCCAATCAGGGCACTAGGTCGTCCACTACGTGTTTTCCGTGTCACTGTACTGCGATCGATCAATAAATACGCTGCTTATCAAACCCTGCAGTCTCACAACTTAAATTCATAACAAATTCATCTGAAATGTATCCTCTGACTTCTGCTACCGGTGTTATTCGAACCAACAAAATTAAATAAGAACATTGGAGCTTACCTCCAACGTGTATATAAGAGTAAATTTTCTTATGATGAAAGTTGTTTGGGGTGATCTACTTGTACTTTTCTTTGACATTTTCCATGAGAGTGGAAGGATTATGTTTTTCTTATTTTATTGAATTGTACCTCATACTACACACTATTCTTGATCACTTATCGCCTTTATTTCGTCACAATAGTATCTTTACTTGTATAGGGAATAATTTTAAGGTACTCAACTGTACCAGAACTAATGTGTTTACTTAGTAACTAATAAACGATGAAAACAAAGTGACTGTCAGGTTTGTACTTGAGCACTCAGGCACAGAGATGATAACTCAATTGGTGTCACCATCTTGAAACACCGACTTCGGTGGCTTGGACATGTTCTCCGAATGTCGTCCCAGAGAATTCCACGTCGTGCATTATTTGCCGACTCTGGGACTGGTTGGAAGAAGCGGAGAGGTGGTCAGTGCATGACATGGTGTCGTGGCATGAAAGAAAGCTGCAAAGGACTGGCTTGTATTGGTCCTTCACGACTCCCTGGCTGGGGTCCGAGAGATGGTGCTACACAGTGGCTAGAGACGTTATCAGATATGGCTCAGAATAGAAGCCAGTGGCGATCCTGCTGTAAGCTTCTTTTACTTTCTTCATAAAAAGTGGTTGTGTCTCCTTTACCTGAAAGATTTCTTCTGATTGTACCTTATCGTCATTACTCTCTTTTTCTTTTGCGTTCCTTAGTTTTTTTTTTCTTCTTCTCTTCGAATTCCCATTGTTTTGTGTGGCGCATATATATTGGCGCTCTCTTGTACCAATATTTATGTGTTCAAATAAATAAATAACTTGAGCACTTGACTGACCTTGAGTACAATATTTCCGTACATTAGCAACGACCTAATGAATCTATTGGAATCAAATAAAACTTGCTACTATCAAACTAACTTAAAATGTTTTTTCAAAGTCATTAGAAAAAGGCATTTTTATCACAATTAGCATAGAATTGTAAATTCTTAGCTTGTAGAACATTTAAATCGTCTTATCTTGATATTTACGATTGAGAATTAGACAGCATAACTCTCTTTCCTCCTCTTCTTAACCTTCAGCATCTTAACCTTAGACGCTTTCTCCGCGACCTTACCAAACACAACTTTAGGAGGCATCACCTTGTAGACGAACGCGTGGCCATATAGATGATTTCCTCTACTACATGCATTACGGATTTTAGAACCTCTTCCTAACCTTGACAAGTTTTTAAACCATGTATGAGAAGTGTGTCCACAATGATTCTTTGGCTTTTTATAATATATTTTTACCCTATACTGGCTGTCTGCGGATTGGCCAATATCTCTCAAGGTCATTTAAGATTCACTCAAAGGTCATCCACAAATTATAGTCTCGTCGATGGTTTGGTCGTGAAGCTTTCATCGTTCCTCTGAACGAAATCATCAGCACAAACTTCAGGTAGAAGTGGAGCGTTCGAAGTTCTCCACATGTGGTTCATAGCCTGTCCTGTTGACTTTAAACTTGTAATTGACAAGTTTGTGCTGATGATGTCGTTCAGAAGAACGATGAAAGCTCCACGATCAAAACCATCCAGGTTAGAGAACAAAACTCCATCAAAATCATCCAATTGAGCTACAAATTTTCTTTAATTAATTTATTCCCATACTTTATAGTACTTTATACTTTAATAGTAAAAAGAAAGAAAATCTTACAAAACATTTATTGAGTTGAACAGTAATGTGTATCATGAAATTAAACATGATTCACAGATACTATTAGCCACTCTCTCTTCATCGAGTAATATAATATATTAATTCGAGTAAACAACAACCAATTCATTCAAAAGATCATATTACATAAAATAGAACTACTGTTGTACATGTTCTTTTCTTTCGGACCATTACACACACACACTAACATCAAGTACGTTATTTATAATCGAGGTAGTAAAAGATAACCAATTAAACAGGATTACATAATTAATAAGAGAAATGGAAAGAGATCAAACATTTATTTTTGTTTAGAGAAAATAGACCATGTTTAATTCAAGTCATTAAAACGAACAATTGTATATATGTATGTATGTATATACAAACCTTGTCCTGTTCCAGTTTTAATGTTTAAAGAAGTGAATAGTAGATAACAACACAGAATTTAAGGTATATGTATGTGTTTTACAAAGAAAGACCAATATCTGGCAATTGCATTTTTTCTTAAAAAGAAAAAAAAACTTTTTGTAGTTTAACCTAAACGACCACCCCCACCACCACCAAACGGTCCAAGACCACCGCCAGCTTGTAATTGACGCATCATATTTTGTAGACCGGCCATACCGCCCATTTGTTGTAGGATACGTGGATCAAGTACTTTTGCCATTGATTGATTTAATTTTGCCATTTGACCTGCACTGACAGATCGTGAAGCCGCAGCCATTTCAGCTAAGCTTGGTGTATTCCCACTACCTCCTGCTCCGCCCCCAACTCCACCAGGACCACCACCTAATCCACCCATAGCTCCACCTTTTGATCCAGTTGAAATAGTCCTTTGATACCACCCATTTTTTTGACAACCATATAAAATTTGTTATGTTGAGTTAATAGAAGTTTTACTTCGGCTTGACTAACACCTGCCCCACGAGCAACTCGTAATGTTCGTCCAGGTTGTCGATTAAATAACCGTCCTCCTTCATCCGAGTCTAACTCATAATCATTCATACTATCCATAATTGTCATAAGACGTTTTAAACGTCGATGACTTTCCTTTCATAGATAAAAAAGAATCATATGGAAAAGAATGTTTGGTTAAATTACTACAGAAGATAATACACAGAGGACAAATAAAATTCATAATATTGACAGGTCATTTGATTATTGCAAATTTACAAAGATGAGAAAAACGATATTTACTTTGATTCGCTACAGTTGGTGAATTTAATACAAATATTCTGCAAAATAAGCTGTTTCACGTACATTGTATATAAACTGTGGTTATATTAACCACATATAGTGAACGAGAACTCAAGTGGGTAAAAAACCACACAGTAGCATAGTAAAATATGAAAATCATACACTAAATACATCATTTACACATCTTCTTTCTGTTATCTTTTACACACTTCATTACTTTCCTTATTCTGTTGTTATTTTGATTGCTCACCAATTTCCTTCCTGTTCTCCTCATTGTAATCTTCTGCTGACAGGCATTCACCTTCCCGCTGCTGCTATATATTACTGATATCTGTCAGCATAAGTAGCATACACCACACATATATCTAGTAGTACATATGAATTATTGTATGAAATCAAACAAAATGGCTTCAGAGTACTCACCAATTCACAGTTCTTTTTAATATCCAATCTATTATCTACCATTGTGGTAGATTGAAAATAACAAGACAAATTCGACGAATTCTACTTCAGTTTAAACATTACGAAACTAATTCATAATCGATGAAATTTAACGACATCTTAACTCCACTGAATTAATATTGATTCATTTCGACAGTTGTTCTGGAATTCCAAGAAGGAGTTACTGAATACTATCAGCGAAGTTATTGACATAAATCAAGAAAATTATTACGGCTTATATCTTAATGGAAAAAAAAACCGTTTAAAAATGAATAGACTACGGCAAGTAGTGGCTTGTATTTTTCAGCCACAGATGATAAAAATATTGGACAATGTATATACAGAATAAAAAACTACAAAATTAAAAACCATGTGCATGTGTCACTGTTTGTAATGAATCAACTATGAATTGATGATGAACCAGTAGCATAGTGTAAGAGATAACACCTTATTGTATAAATATTCACATAGACTAAAAATAATAGTGTTTCTTTTAACGATAAATAAAACTAGAGGCTCTTATCAATCTTGTAGAAGGTGATTTACCTAACTTAGTGGAAGCTGTTAGTTTTAATGGTTAGGCTACACAATTTTCAATTGTTAGGTATATGTTTCAATTCCAATTCTAGCTACATTGAACTAAGTGATTGATAGAAAATGATTGAAACAAAAACAAAACGCAACTATTTAGTTGACTGGTCAGTGTGAAGTAGAAATTTTCTTTCCCCAGATTTTGATTCATCCTGCCAAGTGAGTAGAACAACCTTACTAAACGATCTTTTTCTGTTGTTGAACCAGTTAGTATAAAATATTTAATCACTGTCTCACCTTAATTTTATACTGTTTAAAATGATATATACATCGAGTCCCGCTCACAGGCTAGGCACTATCTTCTGATATTCCATAGCTCAGTACAATATAAGTTTTTGAAGTTACCAATCATACTTGCCGTCAATCTGAATTCTTCATGTTCCTGTTTTTTCTTTCCAAATTTATTTCACCGGATTATACTCCTTGAATAACATCTTCAAAGCCTAATCTTTCCGATTACTGCTTAAACTTTTACTACATCTACCTCTATGTGATTTGAATCGACAATTGTATCTCTGGGTTAATGTGGTATGGCAACTCGGACTGATGTACGAATGTACGAAGTTCTACACTGTTGCTGACTGACTGACTTGCCGTCAATCAAAATATAACTAGTGTAAATCCATTCGGATTATTCTGTTAAAATTCATTTATTTATATTAGTGGCCAAGTAGAAATATCAGTCGTTAAAGTTAAGTAGATGAAATCTTGGCTTAGTTTATGAAAAACAGTCTATATATATTCATATTTAGCCTTACAATTAGAAAAAAGAACAATAAAGTTAACAAACATAGGAAGAGAAATAATATCGAATACAATAAGACGAGTAAGCACGAGACAAATATGTAGAAAGGAATAAATGACAATGAAAAGATTGGAATAAAGCTATAAATGAATGTGATTGTGACCGATTGTTTACAACTATTTCATCCAGCATTTTCAAGTATATTGAGGAATTCCTAAAAAGCATAGATGTATACACGTTTTGTCTTCCCCTAAACCGTAAGATTACTTTATACTTTTCTTTGTACGAACTAATTATTTATAAGTAATCTTTCTTTTATATATTACTACCATTAAAGTAACTACTTCTATGAGTTCAGTAAGTCAGTCAGTAACAACTTAGAACTTCGTACGTACGTACATCAGTTCGGGTTGCCATACCACATTAGCACAGAGATGCAGTTGTTGAATCAAATTCCGTAGTGGTAGAGATAGTAAGAGTATAAGCAGTAATCCGAAAGATTAGGGTTTGAAGATGTTATTCAAGGAGTATAATACAGTGAAATAAATTTGGAAAGAAAATAAGGGACATCAAGAATTCAGAAGATTAGAATTTGGGAGAACACAAAGAGTGGATGCACTTGCGCCATTGCAAACGATTTCGAGCCATCTCATTCAGAGTCTCTAACCATCGTTTGGTATCATCTCGCGGTCCCCAACCAGGTAGTCTACACCTACCAACATGACTCAGTCTACTTGTCAGTGACTTCATGGACTTGTGCCATGTTTTGGTCTGGCCGCCTCTAGCTTTCTTCCAACCTACGAATATCCTCTACTCTTACCGGCTTCTGTGAGTTCAGTAATTATCATGTTGTGCTAATGAGGTGTGGTAACTTGGACCGATATATGTGCCAGATCGTATATTGTAGCCGATTGAATGAAAAGATACATTTAATTACTAAACTGAATAACAAGCTGAACAAATATTATGAATTAGTATTTTAGTTACCACTAATTCATCTACAATACAACTAATGTTGTACACTAGAATTGATGTACAGAACATGAATGAAATAATTCAATTGTTTATAAAAGCTGATAATATAACCAATTTATATAAAATATAAAGTTGTGATTCTCTTTGAAGGGTATTCAGATATGTTGATCTTTGACAAAAAAAGCAATTTGATGGAAATCCAAGTTAATGTTATAAATAATTACAATGTGATTCAATCAAATCAACATCGCGATAACATTCAAACAAAACATGGGTCTAAGGTATTCTATCGATTATCTCTAACCACCACTTTACATCTATATCTCAAAAGATAATGTACACAATGCCCAATCATTTACACCAAATGGCAACATCACAACTTGATTGTTAAAATTCGATCGGCACTAAAGAAGGATTTAACACACATGGGATTCGTCACCCCTTCAGTGATCGATCAATTGTAAATAAATGTTAGTCCTACAGGAGGTCAGTCGTTATCTCTATAGCTCAGTGGTAAGATCATTGACTTTGGGACTGGGCAACACGGATTTGAATCCGCCAAGGAGTATCAGTTCCTTCAAGGTTACAAGTACATCTTGTTCATGATTACTAAATATCACGAAACTTAGGTCAAGCAAAGTTTCCTGTCAACTACCTCCAACTACCACCTTAGAAGAAAAAAAACAACATTAAAATATAAGAAATTAATTACTCATTTTTAAAAAGAAAAACTGTAACAACTACTTACTTGATCATTAGCAAGTAAATCTTGTCCAAGACCGGGTATAGCTGATAGAACTTGTGAAAATGAACCAATTTTTAAGATATTTTGAAATTGTTCATACATATTACGTAAAGTGAATACACCTTGTTTTAATTTTTTCACTAATTCTTCATTCTCATCTAATTTTAATTCTGTAACCTACGTTAAAATAGTAAAATGGTAATATATATATTTTAAATTTAGCACTATGTAAATGTAAAATTAGATTTACCACAGAGACTAATACTTAAAATAGCATACAATATAACCATAAAATAACCACTTATATCAGTCAGTTACAACGTAGGACCAGGTACATATATACATCGGTTCAAGTTGCCACACTTCATTAATACAACAAGATGAACACCAAATTCATACAAGTACTTACTTCAATGGTAGTAATATATAAAAAAAGATTGCATATAAAGATAAAGTACATGAAAAAACAATTAGTTGGTAGAAAGAAAGATATAAAGTGATTTCATCTCATAGTTTAAGGGAAGATCGATTCTGATCCATGTCACTCACAGTCTACAATCAGTGGTTACGATAGTCACGTGGAACCCAACCAATTAGTCTGCATCTAACAACATGGCTCTGACCTGAAGTTAGTGACTTTGTGGATTGATATCACGTTTTGGTCAATTTGGCCGCCTCCTCTAACTTTCTTCTAATCAACTCCAACACTAGTCAGCGTTGCGCGTCGTGGTAATTGGTGTTCAGGCACACGTAGCACGTTGCCCAACCATCTTAGTTGATGAAGATTTACAACCTCATCAACTGACTTACCATCATTCTCTAATACCCAGCGTCTAACATCACTATTACTTACCTGGTGATCCCAGCAGATGAGAGCAATATTTCCAAGGCATCTGTCATCAAATACTAATAACTCATGAGTATCTTCACCTCTTAATGGCCACGTTTCGTAGCTATAAAGTAGAACAGAACGAACTGCCGCACAGCATACTCGTCCCTTAATTGATGGATGGATATCTCGCCTTCGCCACAGGTGACGTAAGTTCGTAAAAGCCAAACGACCTTTTTGAATCCGTGCTGAGATTTTGTCAGACACCAACTCATTAGGGCTGATCAGACTTCCAATATAAATGAAGTTGTCAACGCGTTCGTCTACTTCACTCCCTATCGTTAGTTCAGGTGTTGACGCAGCCCAGTCCTGAAGCAACAACATGCATTTCGAGGGAGAGAAGCGCATTCCAAACATTCTGGCATTGTTCCTCAGTGCTATAAAAAAACTCGGCATTTTATCACCGTCTTCATCAAACAGGACTATATCATCTGCCTATTCTAAGTCGATAATTGGACCTCCTACTAGGAGATCGATGCCCGAAAATTCAGTCGATGAGAGCGTAGTTTCCATCAGTATGTCTGAGTTAGACAAAAACTGAGAAAGTGGACAGCCTTGACGGACACCACCTCTAAGAGTACTCAAGACCACTGTATTCATAATCAACCACTTATATAATTTCCCTTGTAACCATTACTTATTATAGTGTGGCGTATGCTACTTATGCTGACAGATATAAGTAATATATATCAGCAGCCGGAAGGTGAATACCTGTCAGCAGAAGATTACAATGAGGAGAATAGGAAGGAAATCGGTGAGCAATCGAAATAACAACAGAATAAGGAAAGTAATGAAGTGTGTAAAAGATAACAGAAAGAAGATGTGTAAATGATGTATTTAGTGTATGATTTTCATATTTTACTAAGCTACTGTGTGGTTCTTGCTCTTGTTCACTGCAATGCAGATGCAGACTACTTGGTTGGGGTTCACATGACTATCGTAACCAATGGTTGGAGACTTTGGGTGACAGGGCTCAGAATCAATCACAATGGTGTAGGTGTATACATTCTCTGTCTTCCCTTAAACCACGGGACTAAAATCGCTTTATATCTTTCTTTCTACCAACTAATTCTTCCTTCCTGTACTATATCCTTATATGCAATCTTTCTTTTGTATTTTACCACCATTGAATTAACTACTTCTATGAATTCGGTGTTCATCTTGTTGTATTAATGAGGTGTGGCAACCTGAACCGATACATATAAGTGCCTGGTCCTACGTTGTAGCTAAGTGACTGACTCAATAAAATAGTTAATCAAAACAGATCCAGTCTGGGTATGCAGTCATGTTTAGTGAACTGTTTAGTTGAATTAAGATTCAATAGTTTAATATAGAACAGTTTACATATTCATTAAAGCTGTAGAAAAAGACTAATTGTTAGAGAGTAGTAGGGAAAAGTATAACATTAATGGGATAGTCTGAAGAAACAAGGATGATACATATTTTGGATGAAAAAAATAAACAATTTTGAATTGATATGATGTTCAGTGATTCTTTGTTTAACACAGTGAATAAAATATTTAAAAAAAAGGAAAATTAAAACTACATATTCATACAAGTCAAAAATAACCAATAAACTATTGTCGTGAACGAACATTCAGTTGAGGAGAACTAATTTATTGTTCAATGCAAAATGACAATGTCTTCGTAAAATATGAAAACTACACATCTTCCATCAATTTTTCTTTACATGTTTCATGATTCTTTCATTTCCGTTAGGATTATTTACTTTTTGTTCTCTTCAATTGAATATTCTCGATCATCTGGTATGCATTCAACGGTGAGACTATAATTTATGGACGAACCAATCAGATTTAGGATAACAGATTTTGAATTTTGGAGCCAAATTAATTTATTCGTTTGGCTAAATAGAGTTTTGGCATTATATAGCCGATGTCAGTTCAGCATGAAAATTTTATATCTAATTCCTAATCCTAAATATCAACTGTAAATATTAATCCTAATTCTCCATATTGGTTTATAACCCTCATTTAGCTGTAGTATGTAGGTGGACATTCTCAAGGTCTTTTTGGTGTTGCTTAAAGTTTGTCCATAAATGATAGTCTCACTACATTCCACTTTAAAATGATGCTACATACTACTTAGTTCTGTCAAGACAAGTAGCATACACTACACTATGAACTTGTACAAAAATCAAGTACTCGTGATATTGAACATTGAATTTATTATATTGAACTTATTATTAAGAAGAAAATTGTTAGACTACATGAATATTGATGAAAAACAAAAGGTGATTTACTAAATGTAAATTCGCATTTACAAGAAGAAAAAAACCACGACGAGTGATTCATGAATCAGTTAATGTAGTAAAGATATGATGTTAATATCATTTATTAAATTGAATTATGTTTTAATGGCTCGTGTATTTAACTTTAATTAGATCATATGATTGATTATCATTGAAATATACATAGTGTTTATTCTCTGATATTTCATCGACTTAATCCATTATAGTGTATAAAGGAATTAAATAAGCCAAATAAGAGGATAGATGATGAATATGTATATTACACAAACTCATTGAGTTGGACAGGTAATCAGGGTGACGAAGCGAAGGAAGCGAAATGACTCACGGTGGAGGCGTGTAAGCCAACTCTATTTAGTCAAGTGTTAATCAATATTTATAGACAGATAAAAATAAGCGATGAATAGAATAAGTGTACATACATCTACACTCAGAAAAAACATTCAGGGTTGATAATTGAATTATTAACAAGGTTAAAATGTGACTCAAGATTAATGGATAAATTGGTCTGTCCAGAAGATGAAATAAATTATATGGGTCTTAACATAGTAACCGATACTACAACGTGAATTTGTACTGTCTTAATGAGGTATAAGAATTAAAAAGCGATGTACACATATACCAGATTCTACGTTACTTTTGATTGACTAACTGAGTGAAGTGGATTTGTACTCGAAATTTTAAAACTGAAGGTTGAAATACAAATGCATAACGCATACTGAATTATATTTACTAGAAGAACAAATAAAAACATGCTGTACTATAATCGGATTTACGACAATATAGAATGGCAGCTTAATGTTCAGTTAAACCTTATTTTGCTGATTTTTTTCTTATTTATGTAATCAAGTAAACACTGGTACCAAGAAGGCACTAAATAGATATGTGCACCACTTCGTCATTCGATTTATGTGTGGGCCGGAATACTACCGGCAATCAAACTGAAACTGATGGTCTTCTTTGAAGAGCCACACCCCGAGCCTTTGACATTGAGCTCTAATACACAACGCAGTGGATCAACCTTAGGAGATCCAGTCTCATGGTAGTCGATGACCAACAACTGGTTCATACGCCATTTGTTCCCTCAGCATCCTGAAACCTATGTGCACCATTAGTTTGGAATCAGGGCTTTCCAATCCCCTCAAGTGGATCCTCTATATTCACCAACCCGGCTAGAGATCCTGATGTTTGCCTTCTATACTCTCAATTTCATAAACAACAACCCACCACAGGAAGGCAGTGAGTAGGACTTCCTTGGTAGTGGTTGCATATACGTGGCCATTTGAGAACATTTCGAGAGGAAGAGTGGACCCTCCTCACCCTCGACCGTACCAGGGAATTCGGGAGTTGATTCATTCTAGGTAGCTGGATAATATATCCTAAGTTTTTATACACAAAATACTTGGCATAAAAACAAGGACATGGACCTACACACTTGTTTGCTGAGTGAACCTAACTGAACTAAAGTAAATACGATCTGAACTATGGAGAGAAATATAACATTAAGGGTTATATGTAATTCATGTACAAGATGCTAAAATTGGTTTATTTAAATTAATATAAATAAAACTATAAAATCATGTTCATTTCCTTTTCCTTAATATGGAAATAGTCCTTAAAAATAGATATAATCAAACGGTATGTGCTTGCTTATACCATAAAATGTTTTTTTCTGTAACTGATAACACATCACTGAAATAATGATATAAGTAGAAGTATAGAAAATTTAATGAACCAAGTCAATCAATTAGTTGGTTAGAAACAACGTGGAATCTGAAAAAAAATGTGCATCAGGAAAAGTTACCACATTACATTAAAATGGCTAGATGAAATTAACAACATGACTAGCAGACGAATCGAAGTACAAATTGCTTCTATGATTGTGAAGAAAAAGAATATGCCCGAAAGGAAATTGAATTCTGAGTATAAGAATCATCAGATAATGATCACTCTTAAAATATTGATGATAAACAATGAATCCACTTGGCCAATTGAAAATGACTTTAAGTCATGTTACTTAAGGTCTCTAGTCACTAATAACGCTTACAGAGAACAATCAAATCAGATGTCTATATACAGCTCATTCTAACAGTCGATAACTTTCATAGAGTGATACAGCACAGTTTGATTTTGGTAGCCACTAAGTTTCTCCAAAATCACTCTTATACCATCCAGTATTACGTACTGAGGTAGGTGGTGACTGGAGCAACATAGCACATGTCTCAAACACTTCAGTCGATGAAAATCCACAATCTCATCGACCAATATACAATTCTTATCTAGTATTCCAAGTATAACCTCAGCATTCCTTAGTCAATTGTTTCACCAAACATGAACAATGCTTCAATAAAACAACTAAAATTAAATAAATTCCACATGTATTTGTATGTCTAGACAGCACATTTGAAAACAACATATAGAAAATTATTGATATCATTAACTAACTTTAATTATATAGAATAATACTTACACGTTCCACTAAACCTTCTAAGTCACCTAAACCTAATAATTTTTGTACAAATGGTTGAACTCGAAATTGTTCAAAATCTTCTACATGTTCACCAGTTCCAATAAATGTAATCGGACTGTGTGTAGCTGCAACTGCGCTTAAGGCGCCACCACCTTAGGAAAAAAATTGAAAAATTTCGAAAACAGAGATAAATACGTGTAAATATATCACTTAAATGAAGCTTTTTATTATAGTGTCAATGTAGATTAACTAACGAAAGTAAAAGAATCTTGCAAAGTTACACATTCCATACAACAATCTCATCCAAGGCACTATACCAAGATTAGCATCAATAAGAAAGACTCGGAGGTCTTTAAAATTAATAAGTTCAGAAGTAAATAGTCCCAGTTGTATTATGTATTGGTTATAATTTTTTTGACGTTGAGAATGTGAACTAGTAAAGACATGTATACATCAAGTCTGCATGACTATCGTAACTAGTGGTTGGAGACTGAGTGACAAGGCCCAGAACCGATAATAATGGCGTTGGTGTATGCACTTTTTGTCTTTCCTTAATCTATTAGATTAAAATTACTTTATAGCTTTCTTTCTACGAACCAATTCTTTCTCCCTGCATCATATTCCTATATACGTATGACTACCATTGAAGTAACTACTTCTGTAAATTTGGTGTTCATCTTGTTATTTTAATGAGGTATAGCAACTTAGATCGATCCATATATGTGCATGGTCCTATGTTGCAGAAGATTTACTCACTGATATACACCGGGACAGTAGGGAAAACTATTATAATTATGTATTTATAAACTATCATTTGATACTTACGTCAATTCGCCTAACTTTTTAGGTGGTGAAGTGAGCAACAGCGGAGTCTAGCTAGTCTTCCACTAATAGACAAAAAGACATTTAACAAAAGCAATTTATATCTAACAAAAAATGTAACAATTAATTAAAGCTTTAACCAGTACGTCATTGAATAATCTTTACAAATCTATTTCAGTATTGTATATTCGGTAAACAATGAATAATGAATATGAAACTCTCTTCTACATTCTAATGAATAATGATCATATCATAATTTTATCTAAACATATGCAATAATATTTTACTGACCTTTTGCATGACCATCAAGTTTTGTTACAATAACTGATGATACATCAACCTTTGCTTTGAATGCACTAGCTTGAGCTTCACAAGCTTGACCTATAGAAGCATCTAAGACGTAGATAACATGATCTGGTTCAATAGCATTTGAAACCTAAGAATATAAATAAGATGCATTATATAATCATAATTTATATTACATCTAAAAATAGAAGTTTCAACATGTTTTTAGAAATGTACAATCCCCAAATATAACTTATTAGGAAGAGGATCAATACCTCGGTTTAAAGTGAATGAATGAACGTAAGTTTGTAGTGTCGGTTACTATATTAAGCCCATATAACTTATTCCATCTTCCGGACAGACCAATTTATTCATTCTTCTTGAGTCACACTTTAACCTTGTTAACTATTCACTTATCAACCCTGAGTGTTTTTATATGAGTGTAGATGTGTGTACACTTCTTATTCTATTAATCACATGTTGGTAGCTTATTGTTGTGTGACTATAAATATTGATTAACACTTGATTAAATGGAGTTGGCTTACACGCCTTCTCCACCGTGCGTCATTTCGCTTCACTCGTCTATTTGCTTGGTTCCTCTGATTGTCTGTCCAGATCAATGATTGTACAAAATATACGTATTCAAAATCCTTTGTCGTATTCGCCTTATTTTGATTCCTTTATTCACTAACGCGAGTTAAGTCTATAATTATATACGAGGATAGGTGACATATATATTTCGATAGCAAACATTCAATAGCGATCAACACATGATCTAATTGGAGTCAGAACCCGGGTCACTAAAAATCTAACTTTCAACACAATATTGTGACATTACATTATAAACTTTCAATGTATTTTACTATGATTTGCACAGAAATATATAGTCAGAACAGGTTACACTTTTCTAGTCAGATATTCTGGATACTGGTCATATTAATTTGCAGCTTAGCTGAACAGTAAAGGGATAAATAATCGTAATACATTAAGTATAATGATTTCTCTGGGGCATAATCAATTTTCTTAATTATTATATGCAAAGATAAATAAAAACCTACTTATTCCATTGAACGACTTCAGTTATGGAAATGGAATCCAGCATTAGCTGCAGGCAAATTCAAATTAAGTCCATCAAATCACTTTGATTACAATGAGAAATCATTACTATTATTTTTCTTGACCTTTATTTAAGTTATAAATATTTCTATATTTCGAAGCGCATTACAATGTATAGACAGACTTATCATCTTAAACTGTGAGTTGTTTCTAGTTGTCAATCCTTTTAGAAAATGTATATCTTACCTTAATACATTACAGTATACCATGAGCTATGGTTAAGACACTTAAATTCTAACGACTGAATAACGGGATTGCCGAAGTAGCGCTGGAAAACTGTGTAGCATTATTATTCATCAAGCGATTAGTCTAGCCTGTTGCTCATGGAAGCAAGTTTCCTTTGCCATCAGTGACAATCTTAACTATCTACTAAATGGTGGATATTACTGTGCAGCAATGCAATTTGTAGCAACCTACAATCAGTGACAGTTGAAAATAAGTCCAGGTTGCATGTATTTGATCATAAGCTCCATCACCACACTAATTACGTGCCAGAAACACTGAATGTAAAGCGTTGACAAAAAGCACGAACAAATTTATGAACCACTTCTATCTAAGGCAATGGAGACACCTAACATGCATGTAGAACTATCGTCCACCTTAACTAGTGATGCCTGCCGAAGAACGGTTGCGTTGAGGAAACAGAGTAAGATCAGTCATAGGTTTAGTCCATAAGGTCATTGACTGTGTTGCGTAAGTCATGAAGAAAATTTCTGCTGGAAGAAAATCCTAAACAATCATTGAAAGCTCTAGGTTACATAGAGGTAAAGTCAGCTACAATGGTAAATATGCATTCACGCCTCGTCTCTCCTAAACCTCTAACGTTTTACTGACAGGTATTATTTTTTATTCTGAAACCATCATCCTGTTAAATTTGATCTACAATGCTTTTAATCGAATAAACTAGAATCTTTATACCAGACATTTACGATAATCTAACATTCTGTGACCCATTAACAATTGAAGAAATCAGCACGGCCGTCAGACAAATCAAGAGTGGCAAAGCAGCAGGACCAGAAAACATTCCAGCAGAGGCACTGAAAGCAGACGCAGCGGTAACTCCAAGGATGCTCCACATTCTCTCCCATAAGACTTGGGATGAGGAACAAGTACCAACAGACTGGAAAGAAAAACTTCTGATCAAAATACCAAAGAAAGGCGATCTCAGAAACTGTGATAACTACAGGGGCATCACTCTTCTCTCAATACCGGGAAAAGTCTTCAACAGGGTACTGTTAAACAGGATGAAGGACTGCGTAGACGCCCAACTTCGAGACCAACAGGCAGGATCCCGTAAGGATAGATCGTGTACAGACCAAATCGCAACACTACGGATCATTGTGGAACAATCAATTGAATGGAATTCATCACTCTACATCTTCAATGACCACGAAAAAGCATTTGATAGCGTGGACAGAACAACACTACGGAAGCTTCTTCGACACTACGGCGTGCCTCAGAAGATAATCATCATCATACATAATTCCTGTGATGGATTAAACTGCAAAATCATGCATGGAGGACAGTTGACAAAGTCGTTCGAAGTAATGACCAGTGTCAGGCAAGGTTGCTTACTCTCACCCTTTCTCTTTCTCCTGGTGATCGACTGGATCATGAAGACGTCAACATCTGAAGGGAAACACGGAATACAATGGACATCTAGGATGCAGTTGGACGATCTAGACTTTGCAGATGATCTGGCCCTTTTATCTCAAACGCAACAACAAATGCAGGAGAAGACGACCAGTGTAGCAGCAGCCTCAGCAGCAGTAGGTCTCAATATACACAAACGGAAAAGCAAGATTCCCCGATACAATACAGCATGCACCAATCCAATCACAATTGATGGAGAAGATTTGGAAGATGTAAAATCCTTTACATATGTGGGCAGCATCATTCATGAACACGGTGGATCTGATGAAGATGTGAAGGCGCGGATCGGAAAAGCAAGAGTAGCATATTTACAATTGAAGAACATCTGGATATCAAAGCAACTGTCAACCAATACCAAGGTCAGGATTTTCAATACAAATGTCAAGACAGTTCTACTGTATGGGGCGGAAACTCGGAGAACTACGAAAGCCATCATCCAGAAGATACAAGTGTTTATTACCAATTGTCTACACAAAATACTTCGGATCCGTTGGCCGGACACTATTAGCAACAACCTACTGTGGGAGAGAACAAACCAGATCCCAGCGGAGGAAAAAATCAGGAAGAAGCTCCGGAAGTGGATAGAACACACATTGAGGAAAGCACCCAACTTTGTCACAAGGCAAGCCCTCACTTGGAATCCTCAAGGCCAAAGGAAAAGAGAAAGACCATAGGACACATGACGTCGGGAAAGGGAGATAGACATGAGAAAAATGAACAACAATTGTATAGAACTAGGAAAGAAGGCCCAGGACAGAGTGGGTTGGAGAATGCTGGTCGGCGGCCTATGCTCCATTAAGAGTAACAAGCCTAAGCAAGTAAAATTCTGTGAAAACCAGAGTAAAAAAAAGGTTGTGAAGATGGAGGCAGTTCAGTTATTAAAACGTAAATTAAGATATTCGTAGTAATGAAGAAAACAGGAGAACTCACTTGAAGCATTTCCTCAAACAATGAATCTTCTTGTCTGTGTCGACCACTAGTATCTACAATGATGATTTCAAACTTCTCTTCTACAAATTTCTGTACACCATCTCGTGCAATCACGACTGGGTCAGTTTCGGTGTAAGAACCGTAAAAGGGAATTCGTGCTTTTGTAGCATTTTGTTTTAACTGGTCGAAAGCACCAGCACGGAATGTATCCGCGCATATCATACAAGTTTTCCATCCTTTTCTTTGATAAAAGTAAGCCAATTTAGTAGCAGTAGTTGTTTTACCGCAACCTTGAAGACCAACTAACATAATTACATTCGAAGAACCTCTTGCAGGTTGCCAAGCTTTGACTTGTGGATCGACCAAATGAACTAGCTCTTTGAACACAGCAGATTGAATGATTTTTCGCTTATTCAACCCAGCTGCCATTTCATCAAAATCAATGACAGCACGGACATTTTCACGCAATTGTTTGACAAGTCTAATGTTTACATCGGCTTCAATTAAAGCTGTACATATTTCTTTTAGTAAGCTATTTAGAACATCCTCATTGATAATAGTTGCATTGCCTAGAGATCGAAGAGCATTAGTTATTTTCCTCCCCAATTCTGCTAAAACCATTTTTAGGCCTGAAATGGAGAAAAAGATAGGATTTCTTAAAAGTCAAGTTTTCCCAAAATCACGTTTTTTATGTAATGAACTTTTGTGTACCCCAAATGCCCTGGTACGGTCGAGGGTGAGGAGGGTCCACTCTTCCTCTCGAAATGTTCTCAAATGGCCACGTATATGCAACCACTACCAAGGAAGTCCTACTCACTGCCTTCCTGTGGTGGGTTGTTGTTTATGAAATTGAGAGGATAGAAGGCAAACATCCAGAGCTCTAACCGGGTTGGTGGATATAGAGGATCCACTTGAGGGGATTGGAAAACCCTGATTCCAAACTAATGGTGCACATAGGTTTCAGGATGCTGAGGGAACAAATGGCGTATGAACCAGTTGTTGGTCATCGACTACCATGAGACTGGATCTCCTAAGGTTGATCCACTGCGTTGTGTATTAGAGCTCAATGTCCAAGGCTTGAAGGTGTGGCCCCCTAAGATCATCTGCTTCAGTTTGAGTGCTGGGTAGTATTCCGGCCCACACACAAACCAAATGATTACGACTGAAAAAATTATTCTTGCTTCGATTCGCACTCAGAAAAATCACATTCACAACCATTTCACAACATACGTTTTCTTTTTTTATACTACGTCGCTTATCTACTGCCTTTTGTTTTCATTTTGTGTATTCTCTTATTTTTCAACCTATACAGCACCTTGCCTACGATGGAAACCCTGACCTATCTAAACGATCTCAAGTCACTGACTGGTCGAAAGTTGAATGCTACCACCGAATACGAATACTGAAAGCCTTTCTGAAACCACATGTACCATTCAAATAGGCTTCCTTCAGCGTTCGCATACTAATAAAGATAGGACAGCAGATAGGGTTGGCTCTGTCTTTAGAAAGTTTTAATATCGACATCTCTTGTCTATCTGAGACCCGTATTCAAGACCCTAGTGAAGTACTACAAATTCGCTTTCCATTTGTCGCTTCGAAAGGCTTGTTTCACATGCGTTTATCTGGAGACCCTGTGGCATCTCCCTCTAGTTTTGCTGGCTTTAGTGCCGCACTAAGCGCTAGGGTTGAGACAACACTGGTCGATTGGACAGTCGGTTATGTGCTGTTAGACCGGAAAGCTCCATCCAAGTGTAAAGAAATCGATGTGAGAAATGATGTCTTCGTCATCTACTCCTACGCTCCAACAGATTGCAGCCGGGATGCAATTGAAGACGGGCCCTACCACCAGTTAAGTGTTCTACAGAAAATGGGTTCGACAGATATTGTAGTGCTAGATGGAGACTTGAATGCACAGATCGGGCGTTTAAGCACAGAAGAGAGTCGTGTAGGTGGCCAATGGGGACTTGTTTGTCTCAGGTCAGATAACGGTGACCGTCGATTACAACTTTGTGCAGAATACCTGTTTTTGGTTAACACTAGCTTTTAGCACTGTCGTCCTTGATGTGTTAGCTGGAGTCCTTCCTCTGCATCTTAAGCCTGGACTCAGATTGATCACATCGCAACCAACTATCGCCGGTATGTGGAGTGCTTATCTGAACTCTGATGATGCCATTGTTTGCGCTAATCTTATCTCATGTTTCAGTGGTCAATAAATTCATAGCCAAAAAGGAATCGATGTCAGCAAATTGGTTGTAGCTTCTGTTTCAACTAAATATCAAACCAAGTTCAAAGCTAACTATCAACCCACCGAAAAGTATAGATGAGCATTGAGTGCAACTTCATGACGCCATGAAAATGATTAGTAAAGCCGCCTGCGGAATCGCAAAATGTTCCGCTTATAGGCACTGGATTTCTGCAAGCCCCTTACAACTCGTCAAAGCACGTTAGGCTACTCCGGATGACCACGAGTTTTACTATAAACGGAGACTGTTATGTAATGAAATAAGGCAAGGCTTGCGTAAGGACCGAGAAGCCTGGTGGTCGGAACGTTCCAGTAAGTTGGGAGTAGCAGCTGCATCTGGTAATGCTGGAAGCTCTTTTAATTCATCCGAGTCACCGGCAGCAAGAAGTCTGTTGTGAGCGAAACAATCTGTGAGGATGAAAGGATTCCAATCACTAACATTTACCGAGGTCTTAGACGATGGGCAGTTTTTCGAGGAGCAGTTCAACTGGCCTACGATTAAGACGGCATCGATCAGACTATCCTTTCCTCCACGATCCGTGAAGACTGATCTTTTACTTTCCTTATAAAAGTGAATTTCTGTTTGTGTTTTGCTAACTGAACTGCCTTTCACGTTAATTGTATTATGAATTTACTCATAACTTCTTTCTCATTGTTGTTCTCCTTTTTCCTATACGCACTTTACATTCTCTATCTCATCACAACCTCATTGTTATTGTGTGGCGCATACGTATTTGGTGCCTCCTATGTACTAATGTTTATGTTTAAATAAATAAATAACCTGATTTGACCCGCGCACTGAGCGATAATGAAATTACCCAATATGTACTGCTAAAAATATCCAATTTGGGAATACCTTAATTAAACATGGATAGCTATCCAAATGACACGAAAAACGATGACAAAGACATCCCAGAAATTACTAGTTATTACTAATTACGCCAGCGACTTGTTAAAAACAAATTATCATGCTTTTTTCATTGGTATAATATTGCAGAGATTTGAAATAGAGGTATGTTAGTATCCTTGGATAATATTTTATTTAGTATCTTGGAGAGCGTATGAACTCCACTCGATGAATCTGAAGTAGCGTAGCATAAAGCCAAGTACAGTAGTTACATACTTGTATTAGCGGGCTGGTTTATTTGTATTGTATCTTGCAATTGTGATGTGACTATATAGAACTAAAATCTCTCCACAAAAACACCAGCTTTTGCTGGTAAATTAAGTGTGAACGCAACCTAATACTGGAGTGAGAAGCAATTACGAATCTTAACTAACATTATACCAATTTTTGTACAAAATCAGGAAGCACATATCATTACACAGCTAATGACACTTCATGGTTGTTCAACATCTAATGGTGAAAAACATTCCGAATAAATGACTTAAAGTTTAAGATCATTGACTAACAACTCGATGAGCACACAAACGTGCTTCTTTATCCGCTGATGACATTTCGATGGATAGAATCGCCAAATCCGAATCCAACACATTTGTCGTTACTTAATTTACAATCGCCCGATCAACACTCAATGCCATCAATTATTTTACGCAGTCTACGAGCTGAGAAAATATCCGACAGTATAGATGAGTTCAAGTCTCTAAATTGCAACGGTGTTGAAAACAGAAATATTACGACTCTAAAAAAACCATGTGAACACAAAACGACGGATAAAAGAACACAAACTCAATAATGCCTTTTATGACTTCAAGTGAAACATAGAAAGCCTATCCAGATAGTGACACAGCCAATCTACTAGTGTTTATTTTGATTGATGGTATCCAGTTTTTGGCCATACCTAGTTATCACAACATTATACTCACTAAGCGACCGCAGACGGTTTATTAGCTAAATTACACCATGCCACATAAAATGAGTTGAAATGAAAATGACGTAGGAATTTTTAGGTAAGAGGTAAGAATACCTTAAAATAGTAATTCAAATGTACATGTTCATTTGATATAGCACGTGATCTCGAAGTTTATTTCACTGCCCTAGAGCAGAATATCTTGGCAAAATAACGTTTATCCTATCGGATGAATGTGAGTTTAACCCTAGGTAATCCACGGAATCATAAGTTCCGTTTTGAAATTTTCCCGAGATACAACAAGCACCTTTTTATTACTTCCGAAGTGATTAGAGCTCTAAATAAAGGAGCACTCCTTAGGTGCCGTTTGAGTCTCGGGATAAGGCTGACAGTTGCTATAGGGTTGTCAGCCTAATTAAGTCTAACCGATTTCTTTGGTAAGGGAAGATAATTCCCGGATTTTTTGATAGAGCATCAATCATTATCTTCACAACGACAAGCTGAAACGCAGACATTGATTTGAAAGCCATTTTAAACCACAGTTACAATAGTAATGCAGATATGAGCAACAACGTGCTTATGTCAGTTACCGTTCAAGTGTCATAATCATGCAAAACTACTACAACTACCGTGTGAAAACAGCAAATAAGTGTTTAAGCAACCCTTTGGGTATTGAAGACAGGAAAAGCAATAAAAAGGAGTTAGTTAAACTGCTAACGTTAGAATTAAAATCGAAAATTCAGAAAACGAACGTTTGTACCGTAATGCTTACAGCTCCCGCCTTTCAAATGGTTCAAATGGTTGTGGATGGAATAGAAGAAGCTTTCGCTTAACATGCTTCCGTGTCTAGTAGCAGGGGATCACCAAATCCTCCAGGCAGGAACCTAGGTACGTTAACAAAAAAGAGGAAAAGAAATTGGTAAATCATAGTTTGATGCTGTCCTTGGTCCTTAAGAATAGGTCAAGTTGCCTCTTGAAGGACTCCTGAGAAGTCGCTTGGACTAGCTCATCCGGCAGCAAATTCCAGCATTTGACAACTCTTAGGGAGTAGAAGTTGTGTTTACAGTCCGTTCTGCTATGTTGTATCTCCGATTTCTAGGTGTTACCTCTTAGGTTAGTGTTGAAATTAAGTTTGAGTAGGTGTTTAAGAGTATGTCCAGAAGTTTTAAGGATACTGAAGATGGCGCAGGTATTCAGTGTTTGACAACGCTTTATTTACCGCTACAAAACTGTAAGCAATTAGAACGTTGTAGCGTGACGTCGTGTCGCGGTTGACTATGAACACCGCTACCAAGAAACACGTGCCAAATAAATCAGAAGGCGTAGGTTGAACGTAACCAAAGAAACCCATAAAATCTCCGAGAAGCCAAATACCAGAAGGCAATTAATGGACCAAATCGGGATATATATTTGCTGGCGATCTCGTGGTATCGAAAGGATTGGTGAGACCGACGTGATCTGGTACACCTAACTGCAACTGTGAGTCTGTTCCTTTTTGGGATTTTTATATATCATTGCCTTTTTTTGAGGATTTATTTACCGCTACAAGGTTTAGTGTCCCGTGGTTCTCGACGCCATTTTAGATTGTATGGATATTTGCTATCGCTGATTCTCGTTTATCATCGTCGACTTAAATCGCGTCATCCAATAACGGAATTAAATAAGTCGAATAACGAGAATTGACCTGAGGACACATATGTTTCGTACATGAAGCGAATGAAGCATAGCAAAGCAAAAATGACACGTATGGAAGATGGCTGGGAAGCCAGCTCCAATTCAAGCCGGGCATTACTCAATATTTATAGTCAGACAAAATAAAGCTACAGACATGTGATGAGTCATGGGACATGAAGTGTACACACATATACGCTCATATGAAAGCAGTCAAGGCTAATAAGCGAATAATTAACAAGGTCAAAACATGACTCAAATAGAACGAATAGAACGGAATGTCCGGAAACTAGAATAAGATATATTATGGGCTAAAACTAATGACTAACACTACAAAGGTCACCTCTAAGACACCTATACTCTATTGGGTAAAGGTTAAGTGATGGGAGGCGCTCTTCGTAAGGCTTAAATTTGAGTCCTCGAACTGATTTCATGGCTCTCCGTTGGACACGCTCCAGAGTGTCCTGATTAGTTCTTATGAACTTTCATAGTGCTGCTGCTTTTTGGACCTCAAGGTTTTCTGCTTGTATCGCGATTGCCACCTGACCTCAGTCACTTTTGTTCTTATGATGATATACCCCAGACATGCATCACACAGCTAATAAGTTTCACAGTGTCACATTCAGTAGTCAGCATTCTCCTGTCCAATCAAGAAAGTATCCTTGTAATGGATTGCTACAGTCAGCTCCACATATGGATTAATATCCAGTGATTATCAACCTTTGAAACAGTATTACACTTAAAATTTGGTAACAGCATTCAAACAGTAACGGCAAATATATTATTTTAAGGCGGTATGCAAATACGTAAGCAAAAGTTGTGGAAACACCGGCTCCGATAACAACAATTTGTGTCGATACGTGTGCACGAAAACAGGAAGTTCTGACTTCCAGATAACGAAAATGTTAAAAGAGTAATAATATGTAAATTAATTCCAAGCAATAGAGATTCAGAAGCTTAAATAGGTATGCACTGATGTGAATCCACTGAGTGAATTAAGTAAACAGCTTTTTATAATACTAGCGTGTCCTTTACATAAAAAATGAAACGTGTAGAACATATATTAGTGAGGAAAGAATGTTAGTATGCTTAAGTCTGCATAACACATGATGTATGTTTTGCACCCATGCAATTATTTCAAGTTGTCCGTGTATTGATAAAGCAAGTTAAGGAATGGAAGCATAAATATGAAGATAATTTCAAACTGTCCACGCTAAGTTGTTAACCTCATGGGATTTTTGCCGTCCTAGGAACCTCTTTAACTGAGAAGCCATGTCATAATTTGTTGTTTCTTCCATTATAAATCAACCATCTCCCAAAATTAATGCGTAGTATGTATGTTCTCAGGAATTTTCAGAGTTCTCGTTATATTCTTGAGTAGCGCACTGTGATATGTCAGCAAATCGCGATCTAGCTATACGGGTGTAACGTGGTGTCGTGTTGGGATTAACTATGAACATCGCTACCAAGAAACACGTGCCAAATAAATCAGAAGGCGTAGGTTGAACGTAACCAAATAAATTCATAAAATCCCCGAGAAACCAAATATCAGAAGGCAGTTAATGGACCAAGTCGAGATATATTTGCTGGCGATCTCGTGGTATCGAAAGGATACCGAGATCGTGCCAGGATACAAGCTTGGTTACAGAACGTAACCGAATTCGAGCGAAGTCACAATCAAAGTGTAAGAATAAGAATGGAAGCACAATATAGCTGTCATTAGCACAGTCAAACAAAAGCACATTAAAACAAACACTGGTACAGTTGGTTATAATAATAATTGTTTTTATTAAACCAGTCGTGTTCTCGTGATAAATGTGAGTCAGTACAAGGGTATCAAGAAGTTGTGTAATACTTGCGCTGCTATTTAAACATTCAGTCATAACTATAGATCATATAATATAGTCAAATTGTCAAGAATTACTTAACTAATCACTTATGAACGAGAAAACGTATTCCCGACAAATAGGAAACTTGATTCTTTATCTGGGTAGTTGATCGCTTCAGCAAGTTCAAGTCCAAATGGTTAAATACAATTGATCAACAAGGCAACTACAAAGATATGGGGTTCTGCAGCAATAAAACACCGGACAAAATGCCATGCACAATTAAGGATGCGATCAAAACCAATAACCGCAAATAAAAATAAGTAAGAATAACTATTTGAACCAATAATAAACATTATATACGTGAATGGAAAGATTCGGAGAAATAACGTTGCATGTTGGATGAAACCCAAAAAACGTTTCCCGTGAGATACATGTATGAGGGACCTCCACAAAGACACGTATTAACGATCTTGTAGTAGATAACGACAGTATTGATTTGCAACAAAAAAACTGAATTTGATGGTACAAAAATGAACATAGCCAATATTCCTAATGGGACTAAATTGTATACCGGATACGGCCCACGATTTTTTACTTAGGCTACCGTTAAATGCGTGCTTATATGGGAACATTCATGATGGTAAAGACAGATATAAGAACATTATTAGCATCAGCTTGCTGTACACTTCTTTCTGCCCGCAGCCCTTCTAAAGTTACTTTCTATCCTAAGCCTCGATAAAGAAAATTTGTACATGGGGTTATCAACCCCATCCCGTAGAAAAATGCCTTGCTAAAAAGTATTAGCCAGAAAGTCATTAAATCTCTGAGAGTTGGGGATCTTCATATAGAAGAATTATGACTCCTCATGGTGAAAACCGAGATTTTTCGCAATTTATGAAATTAATCTATTTTCTGACAACCAGAGCGACAAATAACACAGGTACATGGAATGTCCATATAATTTAGTAAGCCGGGAGGATCAATCAAATAAGTATGGAGCCCTTCTTCGAGTAAGTGAAACTCATTTGATCCAAGCTGGACAGAAAATATTAGATTTGGGAGAGGTGCTGCTGCACTCAAGTCAGGAAGAATAAAATGCTTGGTACACACAAGTTACATTGATGGAATCCAAAGAATCACGAAAAGCACTTATTGCATGAGAATCTCATGGATCCACCAAAAGAACACGGTAACGTCGGGATCAATATAAAGTAAAACAAAACTGAAAAGGTAATCACAACTCTATGACTTCGAGTAGTCGATCACAATTCAGAAATTGTAAATGATGTACTAGAAATGGTTACAAACATTCCAGATAATAAACAAAATATACTTGAATACAGAAAGCAACAGAAGTAAAGACGTATATAAAAGTGAGAAAAACTGCCACCTCAGAGGATGTATAAATGGGGAGTTTCCACGGACTTATAAACTCATACTTGTCAAAAGGATCTTACGCCGATTGGAAGCGCTAGACTTACACACAGGGTTTGAGGCGCTTCACGTTAAATCGACTGTCATTCACCATTTAACATTTATTCAAAAAACCCAACATGTAATAAGAAATTGCATCTACAAATATTTTGAGAAAGGTTTATTTAATTGCATCTAGTAATTCTAACTCTCCCGACTGTTTCCTAATGAAATAGGATATTCATAGTTAGTGTGATTGTGGGGTAAATTTTTCTGTCACGAAGTGATTAAATAATGTCCAAAAACAAGCTGAGTGGTGATATTATGCTGATGAATGAGATCCCAAAGTTGGCGAACTGTTATATGATGTGAATCAATCATCTTAATTTATCTATTTAATATGTTTTATGCTCCGTTTTTTCCAGCTTTATTTGAAAGCTAGATGTCACGTAGTTTGGAAACTTCGTTGAACATTCAGTGACTTTCATGGCAGAGGTTTCTGTCTCTTAATATAAGTCACAATAATCAACATTCAAGACCTATTAAATGTGGATGCGTATATATTATAGCATATGAATAATTTTCATCTCTCTTTCTGTCTGTCTCTCGTTAATTGGTCAGGTAATATTTGGAGCCAACTGATCGTAGGAGTACGTGTTTCTAAATGCTGAGCGCGAACTTTCACAAGATTTTACTCACAAGAGCCAAATACCAGTAATATTGTTAAAATGTTTGTATAGCTGTTCAAATCAGTCTATTCGGATATAATATATTTTACAGGGACATGTACATCAGTGAAAAATCAGTAAAATATTACAATTGGGTACAGTGATGAACAAACCTGTAAAATAAACAGTTTTGTAAGCTCTCTACATTGTTGTAGACATCATTAGTTTTATTGGACACAGCCCTAACTGAAAGTCCTCGACCAACCACCAGATCGAATTCGAGTACACCGTGCTGCGAATCCTTTTCAACAGCTAGTCCGCTTATATTTCACATACTTTGACAAATCAACCATTATTTAGGTACATCTTCAGATCCCTTCTTTCTTGACTTCTGGTTTGACTGAATTTGGGATTTTTGTATAAAAAGAGGTTTCAGGCGGTAGTGTTGCCAAATAATTCATATCCGTGAAATTTCCATCACCCTCTGCAAGTGTGCTTACAGTCGGATATGTTTTTCTTTACGAATCTGTCTTCTACATTGTATGATTAAGGTGACTCTTCAGAGTACTTAATTACTCAAAGATCTCTATTCCTTTCATTGGTAGTGTGAAACTAAAGGTGAAATAGGAAATTTCATGAGAAAACTGTATTTTAAACTACTTTCTAGTGTTTAAGCAACTACCAAATAAGAAGTTCAGTCTAAAATTTGAAATAGACAAAAATACAATCTGTCGGACAAACAAAAAAGGAGCACATATTTTAATGGTCATGTTAAACGTTTAAATAAATACAAAATGAATTGAACACACTTCCCCTCTGTTAAACTGCTTCCTATTGTTTTAAGCGCTGAACTTTAATTATTAAATTATTAGCTCTAGCTTCAGTCAGTCAGTCAGTCAGTAAGTCAGCTACAGTGTAGAACCAGGCATATCTATATATGAATCGGTTCAAGTTGTCATACCTCATTAGTACAACACGTTCTAGTTTCAATCCATCTATATAAATTTGAATAATCTGATTACTATCATTATTAATCTTCACACAGAAAAGACATATTCCAACAATGATTACCAGTAACATTGACCTCATAAAACAAGAAAAATATCTGTTCACTAACAGAAAAGTCTATTGATATTGTAATAACATTCAATACATTAAACTAATTGTCACCATAAATAATTTATTTATCTAAATTATGCTGTCATTTTCCTTTTCTTGGTACCAAAACGAACTAACATAACCTACTTAATTAAATTAAATTCTAATTCATCTTATTGTGAACAACAAGGTTGTTTTGTTTGTTTGTTTGTTTCGAGTTTAGTTTAACTCAAAGAAAAATGGTCAAACTTTGAGAAACCTAATCTAAGTTGACGACTCGTTTCTGTCAATCAATTTTAATTAACTTATTGATTAATATTAGTTGTTGCGTATTTATCTATCTAACTCATTACAAATCAAAACGTTCAATATCAAGATTAGTGGTGTTAGTCAATTACTGAACTGAAGTTAATAGTGTAATGTTAAAACATCGAACTAAATGGTTTCAAATAGAGTCAATGTGGACACAAGTAACCGTTTTAGTTGTTAGAATTATGGCTATATATATATATATATATATATATATATATATATATATATTGCTGTTAGAGGTATGAGGGCGGTTATCACGTCCCGGTCGCCCACACTGTGGAAGGGTTCTTCTGGAGGCACCTGAAAAAGGAATTGGATTAAAGGTGGTCTTAGTGACCTGAGAGAGTGACCGCACTAAGCAAGGGACAACTGCTTGAGGTCGGTCACACACAACCTTTTTATGAGTAATTTTCGTGTTAGCTCCGTACTTTTTGAGACCTTACCGTCGGAGACAGAAATCCGTGGGATGAGGCGAGGTGTGCCTTATTAGGATGGACATTTTCTAACCCCACCCATCCTTTGTGCGAAGGCAGCATCGCTGTTATGCTAATTGTCTGAAGGAAGCACCTTACTACTGTCACATCTCTGTACAGTCAGCAATACGACTTCGCCCTCAGACCTTAGGTTTGCTGCTTTTATTCTTACCGCTCTTCAACCGACCTGTTTAACATGGTAGGACCATGAGGAACGGTTGTTCCAGCCCGTATATCTTGATATATATATATATATATGCCTTAATAATGGATAGTCAAGGGTATTTGATTCTCATCAAAATGAAAAATAAAGGTATTTCATGAATTTTTGTCACGTATTCTCAAATAACAAGTTTATATACAAGTTTGCGAGGATTAGTATTATGATATGGCTGTTCAAACCAATGCAATGAAGTGAGGTCAAAACTATCAATCATCGTGTGTTACAAGGGAACTATTAGACTTTAAGGATTAACTGTTTCGGGTTGAAGATATTTGTATAAGTCAGTAAATGAAAAATATGGAAATCTTGCTTACCTTATATATATATACGCAAATGAAGTGATTTCTATCAGTCCCTGTATCTACATTATTAAATGATGAAATATGTCATTCAGTGTAGACACTGTAGTGTCAGTCATTATTTTAAGCCCATGTATCTTATTTTAGCTTTCGGACATTCCATTCTATTCATTCTACTTGAGTCATATTTTGACCTTGTCAGTTATTCGCTTATTAGTCTTGAATGTTTTTATATGGGCGTATATGTGTGTGCCCTTCTTATTCCATTAATCACATGGCTGTAGCTTTATTTTGTCTGACTATAAATATTGAGTAACGCTTGACTAAAATGGAGTTGGCTTCCCAGCCATCTTCCCTGCGTGTCGTTTTGCTCTGCTCTGTTTCATTCGCTTCATATACAAAATATATGTATTCTCAAGTCAATTCTCGTTATTCGACTTATTTAATTCCGTTATTGACTAACGCGATTCAAGTCGACGATGATATACGAGAATAGGCGATAACAATCATTCGTATGATCTAAATATGAGTCAGATCCACGGGCCACTAAAACACCCATCTAATGAGTATTTATATAATGACTCTATTATCAGCTGGAGAACCACAAAAATTTGCACACAGTTAAATTAAAGGTGAGGTAAGTAGCTGTTACCGACATTCAATCGCTATGAAGTTATTTTACTTCGCTTCAAACACCATCACGTTATCCACTTAGCTACTGAGTTTTGATAGCTACTTGCTTGTGCAATGGGGTGAAGTTTAAATTCACTTGATGTTGTTTTTCTTGTATATTCCTATTGCTGTTCAGGACGTTTAGGTGTTTGAAGCGAACGGTATTGAATTCGAGTCCCAGAGTGAACATCAATGTTGGGATTTAGGTACATCTAGCTTAGTCCCAAATAGAACAAAACGCGTGTCTTTGATTCCACTCCTAGCCACTTACCATCTTTGCTTATAATGCTTGTGAATTAAGACAATATTGAGGCAATCCTCAAAGGATGCACATATGCCAATAAGAGACTGATCAATTGCAGTCCTAAACATCAATAGGAAGATTCAAGTAAACATTACCAACTAAATTTATGGTTTACTAACTTCTAAAGAGTTGTTTAATAAAAGTCCACAAAGTTTAATGTATACATTAGAAACTATCAATTCAAAAAAACTATGGAGAAAACCAGGACGAAGTGAAACATCAAGACAGAACACCGCTTTCAACTGTATAATTTTAAATTATTTTTCAGTATATACATTTTCACTATACCAAGGTTACTAAAGTAGATTACTTGTAAAAATGAATGATACAAAACAAATATCAGTATAGAGGTTATAAAGTTTATTAAGTCTTTGATTGAGATCCCATGTGCGAGATCGTGGATGCGCACTGCTAAGGAGTCCTACAGTAGGACGAAACGGCCGTCCAGTGCTTCCAGGTTTCCAACGGCGATCTAACATCAATCGATTCATGATCTCAAGCAAAACGAATCGTCACAAAATGTAAGAATCAATTAATTATCATTAATCAGAATGTGTCATCATAAAATACTAAAAAACCGATCAACTTAATCATTAGATTTCAATCATTCAATTCATTTTATTTTAAAATCATTCAGAGGTAAGTCAGTACTTTAGAAGTGATGGACTTGGTGTAAGATATGAAGACTCTGGCTTCTATCCATTGTAAGTTCGAAAACCGTTGCCGTTGAGGAGTTTTTCATACAAAAATGATTTATATCGATTGTTTCAAATATAATCGCTACGTAATATAAATTAAACTGTAGATGAAAAGAAAATGATCTATGGATCAAATGGGAACATACTCTAATTCTCACAGTTTTTAAATCAACAACTGATATTAGAAAGATAACCAATGAAAGCCTGGAAACGCTAGGCGACTGTCTCATCATAGTGTGGAACAACAAGGCAGCAATTATACAAGATTCTGCATTGTGGAATCGAACACAGGACCTCTGATCTCGCTCGCGACTGCTTAACGTCTAGACAACTGAGCCAGCACCTAGTAGTATTAATATATAACCTTCCACTGTCTTTTGTAGATAACTGTTTCACATCCGATATGGTTGAAGTTCACTGGTCACAGACTTTCACAAGAACTCCAGAAGCTGCATCTTGAAACTAGTCGCTAAAATCATTTCGTGATTTAAAGTCTATGAATGTTCTATAATCTCCCCAAAACCCAACAGTGATAATAATGTAGTCCCATTAATAATAAAATTCATGAAACATAATTAGGTGTAATAGAAAGATAAAATTGTCGTTTAATTGTATTGTTATATCGTCAGTATGAGTTAGATTCAGTTTTTATGAACTGAGAGATTCTTCTAATAAGAAATGCAATTCAGTATGAAGTGAATATGTTGGACGATAAACCATCCTTTTCTGTTTGATGGACGATGGGGTTATGTTTTAAAGGAATATATACTGGACAAGACCATAGAACATCAAGATTACATTCAAGTAAATGAAATTATGTATCGACTAAATCCAATGATTATCGAATTGAGAAGTTGCTCTAATCATATTAATTGATACGACGAATTACTATTGAAAATAAACGAAGCTAATTCTCTATAAAGTTCACTTTGAATCACTTCAGATTGATTTATTCCTAAATGTAATATTTGAGGATTCAAAATCCTTGAATATATATGTCAGTCAACTGATAGAAACCTTTATCATTCTTATCAGGCAAGTGTCTGTTGTATATTTTACCTTCATTGATTAAATTAAGGCTGTATATAGTAGGAATAAGATGGTGGTTGAAGATAGTCAACAGGAAAGCCTGGATCTGCGTTTCGTACTATTTGGCACTCGTCAGTAAGGTGTACCTGTAATATTATTGAGGGAAATGATACTGTCTGATAGATTCGATCCCGTGTCACTTAGCTTCACAGTCAGAGACGTTACCACTAAGCTATCCATTTTACCTCAACATAGTGCACGCGATGTCGAGTCACCTAGACTGGTGACCATATTGCAACTTGGTCGATAGGATTCGATTTTCACTGAGAAGGACATTATCTTCAGTATCGTAACATCTTCGAACTCTTCAAGCTTTTCAAAGAAATGTTTGATTTACTCAAAAAGCGTTGTTTTACTCTGTGATATGTCTTTATAGAAAACTCTTACTACTTAAAACATTTTGTTAGATTTTTGTTCAAATTTTACCAAAAGATCGGTTCCCATACTTAACAGAGTGGTCGTGCAGAACCGATTAGATTAGAAAATGTTGTTTGTGTGTGATCGTGCACATTGAGAGAATTGAATACCATGGGTCCTACACTTTGTAGCGCCTACAATATCCGTTTTCCTAATTATCCTCTAGTTAATATTTTTTTATTGTGAAATCCATGGTTAAATAGAATGAGTCTTTATAAAGTTTATTATAAAACACATTCCTAGCTTTCTTCAAATTCTGAAGTAATTTTTAAAAAAAAGCAATCTGTAAAGCAAGTGAAAAGAAAAATGAGTTCAACTTCTTATAATATGATCTGTGGAGGAAACTATTGCGTTTAAACTGTGAACTGACTAATGTTAGACTACCATTGAAAACTTAAATGCAATGGACGACCGTTTCGTTCAATCACCGGACTCGTCAACAGTGCTGATCCACAATCGAACCGTGGACCTTAGGTCTCGAACGCAAAGTCTTGATTCCTGAGTGGAGGGCCATGGATGCACACTGCTGTGGAGCTACATATTAGAACGAAATGGCCGTCTAATACTTACAGGTTTCCAATGGTAATTCACCAATGGTCGGTTCATGACTACGATAAAACTCAAAAATCTCAACAAGCCTATACTTACAAGGAGACTGTTAGTTGAACAGCTAATTGAAAGAAGTTATAATCTAGATATGCTTTTCAAATACATTACTCTCTATGATTCAACACTGTCAAGTGTTCCATAGTCCTGCTGTTTGTAAAAACAGTTATTCATTTAGAGATTACTCAGAAAACCTACACATTGTGAACTAATACACAGTTGATTTATTTGACTCTCTTTTGTACGTAATGAAAGTTTATGAAATCAGTCAAGTACTTGAGTTCTTTCGGTATAAATCATGAACTGACCCTAACTAGACCACTTTTGGTAACCTGGAAGCAATGGGCTGTCGTTTCATCCTACTATGGTGAATTTTCAAACATTGAATGAGTGCTGGCCAAACTACTTATAAGCATGAATCAGTAATATGAATCAGTGCAAAATCAATAACATAAAAATATGTTTTGTATGTTTGTTTTATATGCAAGTTAATTTAGATTATTTACATTGGTAAATTGGTAGGGATAATTTAAAATTTGTGAGAATTTTACTCAAACTTTGAGCAAACAGTTTCATGACAGCCTGAACGCAGTCTACCACGACAAGCAATTCTGATTAGTGTTGGAATTGATCAGAAGAAAATTAGGAGAGGCCAAACCAGCTAAAACGTGGCATCAGTCCACAAAGTCAGTAACTTCTGATTTGAGCCATGTTCGTAGATGCGGAATACTTGGTTGAAATCCGCGTGACTATCGTAACCAACGGTTGGAGACTGTGGGTGACATGGCTCAGAATCGATCACGATGATGCAGGTGCATACACTCTCTGTCTTCCCTTAAACTAAGAGAATAAAACCACTTTATATCTTTCTTTCTACGAACTAAATCTTTCTTCATGTACTTTATCTTTATATGCAATCTTTCTTTTATATATTACCACCATTGAATTAACTACTTGTATGAATTCGGTATTCATCTTGCTGTGCTAATGAGGTGTGGCAACTTGAACTGATGTATATATATGCCGTGACTAACTGGGCATCGAGTATTGAAATGATAATCATGTATAACTTTCTAACTACTCACTTTGATAAATATATATATATATATATATATATATATATACTTAGTTAAGTAATCTTCTATTATCTCTGTGACTTCCGGTTTGTTTGTTTAGTTCCACAGTTATTGTTCACATGGTCTCTAACATTCTACATACACATAAATTTTGTTTTGTTCTTAAGGATTTAAAAGAAAACACACATAATAATGTACTCATGTGTTGTTATTGTTGTTGTTATCGTTGTCGTTTTCATATAGGCACAACAAAAAGAAAAGGAAACAGGATAGGAAAATGTTGATATGAGAAAGTCAATTAAAGTAAGAATATACAAAACATTATAATCATAAGTAGTCGAATTCCTGAATTATATATAGTAAGCTAGTTATGTTCTTTTTTTTAATACCTAACCTACTGATCATCATTATGTTATATAGTGATAGACCAATAGAAAGTAACTGTCAACAAACTATATAAGTGCCATGTTTGACCAATATCCCCTAGTAATTAATCATTAGTTTTGTGGTTGTCATGTAAGTTCAACATTGATTACAATATGCTTAATTATTTTTTTATTTAATTAATGACCTTTTTTATATATATCCCGGTTATATTTGATGATACTATCAAAAATGTATTTACAATCCACGTTATTATAAACATAACTAATTATATTGTTCAAATACATAAAATTAATTACTGTCTTTGTCACCCACAGTCTACAACCATTGGTTATGATAGTCACGTGGAACCCAACCACGTAGTCTGCATCTAACAACATGGTTCAGACTAGGAGTTAGTGACTTTATGAACTGATGCCACGTTTTTGCTGGTTTGGTCGCCCCTAATTTTCTTCCATTTCCAACACTAGTCAGCATTGCGCGTCGTGATAATCGGTGTTCAGGTATAAGTAACACGTGGCCCAACCATCTCAGTCGATGAAAATTAACAACCTCGAGATGGTGGAGAAGATTTGTAGCTCAGGTGGATGATTTTGGTGGAGTTTTGTTCTCTGAGCTGGAGAACAAAACTCCACCAAAATTAACAACCTCATCAACTGATTTACCATCATTCCTTAATATCTTTTGTCTAATCTCACTATTGCTTATCCGGTGATCCCAGCAGATGTAAGCAATATTTCTAAGATATTTGCGATCAAATACCAGCAACGTACGTGTATATAACATATATGATGACAATGGTTGAGGACCTTGATATATATATATCACACATTGACTAAAGTCAGTAAGGATGTAGTATTAGGTCCCGAATTATTGATCAAAATGTGTCATACTTCCAACTAAGGCCGATAGACCCTAATCTTGATCGTATAAAGATCGTCTAAACGTTTTGACAACGTACCAAAAGCTAAAACGTAACAGCGATTCATTATCCATTGACGTTCAATGAATTTTGATATGTTTCTAATTTGTGACAGTAATCATCTTTAAGATTCATAAATGTTCCCAATAAAAACAATTACACTAACAGTACTAATGATAAGTTGTAGATAAATAATTCAAGGTGTTCAATGTGTCATCTATTCTTCCGTGACAAGTGACAAGTACAAATATACAGTATGAGGTTGTGGGGATTACTAATTTATTGACTGAGGTTGAGGTTAGACATTTACACCGTTGGATGCTGGCAGACTCAGTGGTCTAGTAGGTTAAGTGTTCGCGCGCGAGACTGAAGGCCCTGAGTTCGAAACGGCCGTTCAGTGCTTTCAAGTTTTCAATGGTGGTCTAACAACGATCGGTTCATGATCTCAATCAATTACAATTATACAACTTGAGAATATCATATCCCTGAAAACAAAACGTACTGCGCGTTCTCTTTAGTGGAACATTTCTAACAAGGGGATTGTTTATATTTTTCAGAAATAAAAAACAAAATGATCAAACTAGATATAACAGAATCAATAATTCAACATAGTTACTTAATGTATACAAACATTGTTGTACAGATAAGCAAGACAGTAGAGAACGTCTATTCAGTGTGTTTAGTTCGCTTTAAGCAAATGGAAACTCAATGTGATCCCAGTACTGATCATGTGAGTTAGTTAAATAATCATAAAATTGATTTTTTGAAATCTTAAACAGAAATAAAGCTTATACATAATCTTGTACTCGTCATTTGTAGGTAAATCAAATGTAAGATTTGTTCCAACTTATTCTTTGTAATAGTTTACATTATCAGAAGGGGATTTTTGTGAAGATTGTAGTAATTTAATAGTTGAATTCATGAGTCAATTAAAGCTAGACAATCATAGAAAACCTAGAAGAAATGGACGGCCATTTCTTCCTAGTATGAGACTCCTCAGTAGTTCGCATCCACGATCCCACTCCGCGAGATTTGAATCCAGAACCTTCGGTCTGGCACGTGAGCGCCTACCCTTTAGATCATTGAGCTGGCATCCATTCTTATAATTTTATAATTGTGGATTGTATATCGAAGCTACAATTCATTGTTTAATACAATGTCATAAAATTCAGTCGCTTCCTGGCAGTGATTGTATGCATATGGCCATGTGAGATCATTTCGAGAGGAAGAGCTTACTCTCGTCACCTCTCGGCCGTACCAGGACATTTGGTGAAACTTGAAAAAACCATTCATTTGTCTAAGACACTCCTTAAAACAGTATCTGTCATTATTATTATTATTATTATTATTATTATTATTATTAGCCTTATTCAGTACTATATGTTTAGTATTAAATTATATGCTTTTGAATAAGATTATAATCTGTATAAATCTCAATTAAAAACACATTTAAGAATACAATTTAGTGATTAGGTCATCTCTAACAACCTGCTTGTCATATAGTATATTTTCTAGATAAGGTATTATAAAGCTTTTATTATCTTTGCTTACGTGCATGGTTTCTAATGTATTGATGTCTCATTCTCCTAGAGGATATATGAGGAGAAAGATGTAAGTAAAGTGGATGATAAGATAACATCTGACAACAGTTTGTAAGATTTTATATGTCTATCCACAATTATATTAATAATGACCTTAAAAGATTCATAACACACCCTGCTAACTGATTTCAACACTCTGAGATAAAGAAAACAATTCAAAATCATTATCAAACAGACCTCACAATATGCATAACTACGAACTAGAACGGTTTGAAACTTGCTCCTTTATGTATGTGTTTGTGTATTGACAATGAAAGCGAGATATCTTGTTTGAAATCTAATATTTCCGTATAGCATTTCCTGTTTGATATCTACAGATATGCTGTTAATGGGAAATCTAGTAATACTGTTCAACTGTCCAAACAGAAGTGAACCAAGGTTAGAATAATCCACTTGGTTTTGTTTTACTTGCACAAGCAAGTGGCTATCAGGACTCAGAAGCTAAGTGGATAACGCGATGGCGTTTGAAGCGAACGGTACTGGGTTTGAGTCCCGGAGTGAACATCAACTCTGAGATGCAGGTACATCTAGCTGACGAGTCCCAAACGGGACGAAACGCGCGTCGTGGATTCCACTGCTAGCCGCTATCTATCTTTGCTGAAAAAGTTAGAATAGATGAGCTATTGGTTGAAAGCTGGATACTTTTAAGCGTTCAGCCACAGGTCCGCCTGACCTAAAATGAACATCATACTATCAGTCAGCTAGATAAAATATAGGATCAGACACATATATGCGTCGGTTCATGTTGCCACACCTGATCAACACAACAAATTCACAGAACTAGTCACTTCAATGGTAGTAATATATAAAAGAAACATTGTGTATAAGGATATAGTACAGGAAAAAAGAATTAGTTGGTATAGAGAAAGATATAAAGCAATTTTAATCTCATAGTTTAAGGGAAGACAGAGAGTGTATACACCTACAGCATTGTGATCGATTCTGAGTCATGTCACTCACATTCTACAACCATTGGTTACGATATTCACGTGGAACCCAACCAAGTAGCCTGCATCTAACAAAATGGTTCTAACCTGAAGTTAATGACTTTGTGAACTGATGCCACGTTTTGTTTTGGCCTCTCCTAAATTTCTTCTAATCAACTCCAACACTAGTCAGCATTCACAACCTCATCAACTAATTTACCATCATTCCTTAATAGCCTTTGTTTAATCTCACTATAACTTATCCGGTGACCCCAGCAGATGTGAGCAATATTTCTAAGACGTTTGTGATCAAATACTAGTAGCTTACGAGTATCTTCTACTCTTAATGGCCACATTTAGCAGCTGTAAAGTAGAACAGAGCGTACTACTGTGCACTATATATATATATATATATATATATATATATATATATATATATATATATATATATATATATATATATAATAGTTGAATACTATACTGTTCTTATTCACCCATATATACATCGCTGCTGTTGTCAATCTTTCTTTATGAGTGTTAAAACCTTTCTGAACTAGTTTAGTCCCTTCAAAATTAATCTTGTGTCCTGTTTCTAATACATGTAACGCAATCGTAGACTTATTCTCAAGTTTCTTTAAGTCAACTGAAGATTTGGGTATATTTTTCTAAAATTGTTTGTGTTCCTTAAAAAACCTTACATTCAAATATCTGGATGTTTCTTGAACATGCACTACATTACAATCATGACAGATGATCTCATAAACAGTATTTTATTGTTCTTCCTTTAGGAACCTATCCTTAACTTCCACTAATATCGATCTTATAGTGTCACACGCTTGAAAATACACTCTTATATCATGCTTGTTTAGAATCCGTTTGATTTCTTCCAATGTTTCTTTGGAAATTTGAAACTAAAACTTGTTGTTTTTAAAATAACCGCACAATTATTTTTTTGTATTTTTGACATTTTAGAATAGTTAAACAACTCAATAATAATAATAACAAAGAAACAGCAATGTACACCATTATTAATATTAATATCAATGCAATATGTATAAGAATGTTCATGTCATTACTTATTCTAAATGTAACCATGTGTTACATAACCCATAATCAAAATGATATTTTATCAGATTGGAATATCATAGATGATGATCATGATCAAGATCAAAATGAAATGTATATTATGAAACTACCAATACATATAACACAAAATCCATCTTCTTATTGGAGTTATTATTTTACTGAGGGTGAACCAAAACGAAATGGACATTATTCACAACGTTTAGGAAAATAAATGCTACTACAATAATAATTAAGTTATCACCATCATCATCATTATCATTATCATTATAGTTATTTATTATTTTCAATTATATTAATAAATGTATGATTATGTAACTTTTAAAACAAATATATCTTGTGAACAGTTGATGTCTAGTAAAATATATATAAATATAAACAATATGAGTTTTAATATCTGAAGGTTCTGGGTTCGAGTCTCGTGAGGCGAGATCGTGGATGAGCACTGACAAGGAGGAGTCCAATACTAGGACCGAATAGCCATCCGGTGCTTTCAGGTTTTCTATGATGGTCTAGTTTCAATTAACTCATGAATTCAACTATTAAAATTAAATAATATTTATTTAGGATATTCTATTGTCAATCTACTACTCACAAGACTGATCTTTCATAAAACAATTTTCACCTCTATACCAAAATGTGTCATTCATAGATGGTTCAGTTGTGAACATCAAGCAACAAAACACAGCCAATATGAATATAAGAACGAGTGATGACAATAAAACCGATGGGTATAGCTAATTACAAACGAAGCCAAGTGAATGTACTAATACATCACTTGTGGAAGAGCTTGAAAGAATAATTCCTTATGAAGTAATTCTTGATGCTGTTGTTCAGAATAATAATATAAAAATTTCAAAATAAACTGTTAAAAATCAACAAACATAGTGATACCAAGTTAACTTATTAGTCCTATTGTGGGACTCAGCAGTGGTGGTCACCAACAATCCTGAGCTGAGGGATGGTGATCAAGCTTCAATTGACTCATGATCTCAACCATTGAGATTACTGTAAAATTCACAAGACCCTTTCTGATATTAACCAACATATATTCTCTAGTGACTGACTTCAAGAGGCATTTCCTGGAGTTATAATGAGAAGCCGTGACCAGTGGAGTCCAACTGGGTCTTTTGTGAGATAGTAACTCACTGAACACAATGGTGGATGGTGGTGCAATTCCGTGGATAATTTGAAGTTAGACATTAGCACTGTTGGATGTCTACCGGCTCAGTGGTCTAGAGGTTGAGCGTTAGCGCACCAGACCGATAGGATATGGGTTCGAATCCGGCGAGGCGGGATCGTGGATGCGCACCTCTGAGGAGTCTCACAGTAGGACGAAATAGCCGTCCAGTGTTTCCAGGTTTTCCGTGTTAGTTTAGTTTCAATAGACTCATGATCTCAACTATTATTATTTGATGTAAATTATTTATTAAACATTAATTTGATTTCAATAGTTGAATTCATGAGTCGGTCATCAAACTAGACCACCACTGAAAACTTGGAAGCATTGTTTGATGGCTATTTCCTCTTAGTATGAGACTTTACAACAGTGCACATCCATGATCCTTCATGAGCACTGTTGAAGATGAAACGGCCGTCAAACAGTGCTTCTAAGAATTCAGTGATCGTCTAGCTTACATCGACTAATGATTCGACTGTTAAAATTATTACAATTTCCACAAATACCCATTCTGATATTAATTTTATTATTAACTTCATAGTCTACCTTTGCTTTTGTGAGAAGCTTGTGATACTATTGAACCACCGTAACCATATACGGCAGAGTTCAAACGTAAACCTACGGGTTAAAATTTAAATTATTTAGTTATTCAATCACAATCATTATCTTAATTGTCATAGTTTTAGGCACGGGAATTTGTAAACGGTTTTAAACGCTTTTATGAATTAGCTGACGGTTGAATAGTTAAGAGAGTGACTTTGTCTTCCCTTATTGTTTATTACAACTATTAGTCATTACAGAGCAGCATATATATATATATATATATATATATGTATAAATGATATGGATTAGAATTCAATATTAAATTAATGTAAATATCTCGGTTTTACTGGAAGCTAGTCTTATGGTGAACACCTCAGTTGCATTGAATGCTATATATTGACGTTCCACATGGAAGGGTATCAGTTATCAAGAAGCTCAGTTACAGATTTTGTATGTGACCATTTAACTTGAACACTTGAATTATTACATTTAACGGACTTAAATTTTAGGGATCTCAATAACATTTCAATATTACTATTTAACTCTCATAATATATGGAGCTTAAAAAGTATTATCTAACCAGTAATTAGCTAGAAAACAATCAACTCACAAGATTTCAAACTTCATTGTCACTATTCGAAAGAATCTTGAATAGATCATTCATTATAAAGGGTGAACTTTAAATACTCAAGATTAATTCTAATTAAGTAGTGAGTATAGTAAACAAAAGTACAAGTGGAGACAATCGAAGTATTTCAGCACAAAATAACAGAACATCTTAGTAGTCTGAAAATGATGCAATAAATACTTCATTTGCAAAATCTCAATTAGTTGTCTCACACTTCACTATTCCTTCATTTCCGCAGTAATCATTCTCTTTTCTTCGATTTCCTTAACATTCTGCCATCAGGTAATTGACTTTCGACTGATGATACATACTACTTATGCCTGTCAAAATCAGTAGCACACAGCACAATCATTATTACAGGATAGTGTTAAGCACATATGGAAGTTTATTTTGGATAGCTCAATCAAAAGATGAAGATTATCATTAAAATGTCATATGTTAGTACAATGTATTTAGAATGATCTAATAACTTGTTTACCTATTAAAGCACTTATATTGTTAAAATAAACGTCTTATCTTTCTAAACAAAGATGGATAGTGGCTAGCAACGGAATCGGGAAGCGCGTTTCGTCCTATTTGGAACTTACCAGATGGATGTACCTGCATCTCAGAGTTGCCGTTCACTCCAGGACTCGAACCCAGTACTGTTCGCTTTAAACACCATCGCGTTATCCAATTAGCTGCTAAGTCCCGATAACTACTTGCTTGTGCAATGGGGTGAATTTGAATTCACTTGGTATTGTTTACTTGAAACTTCCCATTGATGTCTAGGACTGTAATTGATCAGTGTCTTGTCTTCCAGCTGACCTTTGTCCTCATTCGTGAATTCCTTGACAAATAAATGTGTGGTTCGATCGTTCTACATGTATTACGTTTATATATATGTCGCAGTTTGCCAATAATCGTCGCTTCCATTATATAATTCTAAACTGCGTCACATTAAATAAAGTCTGATACCTATGTAGTGTGCTGTGATTATTATAATAGGCAATTGAGAAAATCTTTCTAAGATAAACAAGATGACTAAAAACATTATAATCAGTACGGGGTTGTAGAGATTGTTAAGTTTTTGACTGAGATCACAAATCGACTGATAATAGACCATCATTGAAAACCTAAAAGCACTGTTTGACGGCCGTTTCGTTCTAATATGAGACTCCTGAACACTGAACATTCACAATCCGGACTCGCATGATTCGAACCCATAACCTTTGATCTTGCACGCGAACACTTAACTTCTAGACCATTAAGCCGGTATTCAAAGAAACATTTTCCATACTTTTCTCTACCTGACATGAATAAAATGACTATCCAATGCTTTCTAGCTTTTCAATAATGATCTAATATCAATAGATTCATGATCTCAATCAAAACCATTATAGTTTAGCTGTTACAATATAAAGTTACCTACCATAGATTGTTTTCATCTTTAGAAAAACTGATCTGAATAAGAGTTTTTCTTCCGTTCTCTCTTTTTTTTTAAAAATGACATCCAAAAAAGAGTTAATATGACGTAATACATGTTTCTATTGTTTCAAATGATTTATTGTTTATTATCTTTAGTTGAATTAGTATTATGAGAATTAGATGAATTAGTTATGTCATTACACAGTTTGTATAAGATTTTAATACTTTTGTAATTTATCATTTTTATTCAACATGACAGAATCAATCAACCAACCATCCAACCAACTAAACAAACAAACTTAAATTTACTCTGTGTAAGCTGTGTTATTTACACGTTCAATTGGTTATAAATCATACAAAGCATAGGATGAATGTTTATATTATACTATTTATTCCTTTATACTATTTAAACTTGAATTAATTTTGATTTGAGTTATTTAGTTATCCACTGAAGAAGTGGCTCATACTGAGTGACGAAATGTTAGAAAATCTAATTTTTCTACTTATCGGGTTATCGGTTTTATGAATCAGCAATAGGTTCATATGTCATTTGTTTCATCAGGATTCTAGGTTCCATATGCATCATTGGTTTGGAATGAGGGTTTGCCAAATTTCCAAAGTGGATTCTTCGTGACCATCAACCTGGTATAGCTGTGGATATCTGCTCTTTGTCCTCTCGATTTAGTAAGCAACGTCTCCGTGATGAGAAGGCAATGAGTAGGACTCCCCTGATAGTGGCTGTACACACGTGGACATATGAAGGCATTTCATGAGGGAGAGGCGGACGATCCCCACCCTCGGCTATACCAAGTCGTTTGGGGGACCGGTTTGATTCTAGTGGAATACATTATATACTGACTAGAAATAAATGGAATAATTTTACATGTATAGTATATGACTTATTGAAATACCGCGACAATCATCTTACAACTCTTTAAACATTCTCTTTTTTTAAATAGTTAAACTGTCGGTATCATTATCAAGGTTTGACTTGATAATTTCGAATGAATTGAGCATTGGATAGATTGTTATTAACAAAAATGATATACATTTGTAGATATTCCAAATGAGTAGCAAAATTAGATTTTCTGACGTTTCGTCACTCAGTATAAGCCACTTCCTCAGAGAATAAGTAAATAATCAAAACAAAATTAATCCAAGTTTAAACAGTATAGAAGGAACAAAACAAGAATAGTAGGTATGTGTAAGCTCCTAATACGATTGTGGAATACTGGCATTCACCACAGAAAATCGTTATTCACATGATACATGAAAGAAAACAAACTAATAAGAAATGTAGATTTCATTCAAGTTCCAAAAATAACACATTCACAATTAAATAACATCTCTATTATACAAAATTGATTGGGTTGTAATGCGGTTACATACTTTATCTCATCCTAAGAAAATCAATTATTATCACTGTGTATTTATTAATTCTTTCATAACAATCGATAAGGAGTCCTAGATTCATTGTTCTGGGCTAGTTGATACACATTGAAAAGGTGATACTTTAAACTTGAAGTAAAAACGGATATTTCTCCTAGATGTGTGTCAAAAATGTACGATCAATACTAATTACGCGACAATTGAACATTAACTATTCCTTATTGATAAATAGTATTGTAGTTAACAGAACTTGGATGGAGACAATCGAATGTATTCAACACAAAACTACAGAACTTATTATAAAATCTAACAATCAAATAGTAAATACGTAATTTGCAAAATGTCCATCGATTGTCTCATGATGACTCAGACTTCATTGTTCTTGCATTTTCATACAAATTGCATACTGTTTCCACTCTTTACTGTTCGATCCTCTTGTCTCTCTGCTACCAGATCTTCTGTTCGCAACTAACATCACCTACTACTTGTGTCAATATAAATAGTACACACCACAGCCTAATCTGATAGTTACAGTTGAATTAAATAAGTAGTAAGACTTTGACTATAGTGAATGATTTGAGTTCAAATGTTTAAGAAGAAATGTCAATAAATAATATTTTCTGATAAGTATGATCTAACGAGAAACAAATGTTGTAGGCTATACTTGCCTAATCAAATTCATGTCGGTAATCATTTGAGTTCATTATTATAAGTGATAACATATTGTATCGGTCCTTCACTAGTCTATGTTCATATATTCATAGGTGATGAGGTCATTCAGTTTGTCTGATGCCTCTAACGTTTAACAGAATTCCTAAAGAAAGATAAGAACGAATTGGTAGCACTTTTAAATCATGAAATCTGGTTACCGTTTTTTTAGCGAGTTGGTTTTCTACGAGATGGGGTTGTTAACTCCATGTCCAACCGTCCTCCTTTATCCGAGCTTGGGATCGGCAGTAGCCCCAGAGGGGCTCCAGGCAGAGTTATCGTGAAACTGTAATTTTTTATTTTGTCATTGATTCATGAATCAAAGAAGACTAAACATAATTAAACTGTGAATGAGATGATGAAAAACTTGAAATTTTTACGTTATTCGTTAAGTTGTATAACAAATTCAAGTCATTCTGTCAGACAGAAATCTAATTAGTGATGTTGGACAATGACTGGAAGGGTAATCAAGAATGTCCGTTTCGTCTGATTTTGGAATCTTCCACTAGATATACACATAAGCTAATGTTCGTGTTCACATCAAGATTGCGGTTTATTGTTTTCTATACATTAGAACAATTAAACAACTAAGTGGTTGTCTAAACTCAGCAGCTTAATGGACATCTCTTGTTATGTCCCGATGAGAATAATGGATAGTAACTGTTGAGGTCTATTTCCGGACAAATACTATCAATATATTTTTATTGTATAATTGTTATGTAACTTAACTATTTATATTCGTGTTCGTCTTATTATAAGCTTTATTTTGACCTGTAAACTATTATTATATCACTTACCATTCTCGGGTTATGCTCAGTTTATCAATTAATGCCTCCCACACTCACAGCCACCTTTGGCTAGATCTTGTACAAATGCTATTTTCTATTTTATGGTATGATGTGGTCTGTTTGGTTTGTAGATAAAGCCAGTATGTTTGAAATACATGATTCATATTGCAGAGGTTGAGATTGGTGTTCTGGAGTCAACAGGAAGGACTTGACATGAAGCAAAACCGATAAAGTTTATGCGTCATCGGTCCGGTCGATAAATCACTGTTCTCTAATTGGTGGTATTATTACTTTATACATTAATAGGGCACAAGGCCACAAGTTATAACAGAAATATACTGGATTTGAAACTTGTTGTAAACATCTGCGCTGAGATGCAGCTAGATTCTGATGCGTCCTGGATTCCAGCGATAGCCATCATGTAACTTCATTTGAAAACTTGTACTTAATGGCAATATCAAAGTAATCTATTCAGAGTATACATTTGTTAAAAAGTAACTAGTCAGTTACAGAGCTAAACACTGAAAAGAAGAAAAATTAACAACTTTATAGATAAAACATCACATAATGATTAGTAATTCTGTTAAATAATTGTTAGTCTTTCAAATGTTCTCTCCTGTCAACTCACATTAACGAGTATGCTTTCAGTTGAACTAATTGTTATGTAGACTGAATTTTCAGCAAGTTATTTTTATGAACTCATGCTAAAAAAGTCTTGATCGGTTTGTGACACTAAGTTTATTGAGTGAAAATGTAATTTAATAGTTGAATTCATGAGTGAATTAAAGTTAGACCACCATGGAAAACCTGGAAGCACTGGGAGGCCATTACGTCCTAATATGGAACTCCTCAGCAGTGAGCGTCCACGATCCAGCCTCGCCAGATTCGAACCCAAGACGTTTGGGCGCTTAACCTCGAGACCACTGAGCCGGACGACATTCAACGGTATTAGTGTCCAACCTGAAACAATCCACGAAACAGCGCGACCATCTTCCATTGTACTGAGTTAAATACCTGTTTCTACCCGACATGGATTAGTTCTATTGGTCACGTCTTCTCACTAAAACCTTGGGAATTCCCTCTGAAGCTAATCCCTAGTGAGTACATGATAATTACTAGTATGGGGTTGTGGGGATTATTAAGTTTTTGACTGAGACCCTGAACTGATTGGTGTTAGACCACCACTGAAAACCTGGAAGTCCCATCGTGGGACTCCTCAGCAGTACGCATCCACTACCCCACTCACGTGACGCGAACTCAGGGCCTTTGGTTTCGCGCGCAAACGCTTAACCTCTACGCCAATAACAATATAAAAAATATACACACCTGAAATATTTTATCTATAAATTATTTAATTTTATATCATTGTATAATCATCATCCTTCGATCATCATTTTAAGCATTATATATTCAATTCATTTCTAAGCTTAATGGATAATTTTTTTGTGTATATAATTATAATGATTATTACTTCCTCCCTCCTCCCGGAAGTTAGAATAAATCCAAGCGAAACGGTAGCATAAAAGCGAACCACTATATATAGATACGCAAACAATAGTCTCTAAATCTATACCGGTATATTAATAATAGTTCCTATGTATACTATGAAAAACAAGTTATAGAAATATTTAGTGATAAAAAAGAAAAAAAAGAAAAAAGAAACGATGATGAAATAGAAACGAAAACAATTAAAAATTATCATTATTTTGTCTCATCTTTTGATATTTGAAAGCTAGCAAACATATATATATATAAATATATTACGTACCTCCACAAGGGGTAATAGGGGTAATGAGCTTAAGTAAGTAAGTAAGTAAGTAAGTAAGTAAGTAAGTAAGTAAGTAAGTAAGTAAGTAAGTAAGTAAGTAAGTAAGTAAGTAAGTAAGTAAGTAAGTAAGTAAGTAAGTAAGTAAGTAAGTAAGTAAGTAAGTAAGAAGGTAGTAAGTAAGTAAGTAGGTAAGTAAGTAATAGGTATATCTACAAATGGAAACACTTCACTTTTTATTCTCATGTGAATAGTAAATGGTATATATTCTTTTCTCCGGGGAGGGGAGGGAGGTGGTGGTAAAATAAGGGAATAACAAATGCTCAGTTTAATTTTAAACTATATTTTTCATGATATATATTAATTAATTAAAGATATCTATGTTTAATATAATGGTCTATAATGTATTCAATGTGAATAAGTCAATTGAATGATTCATTTTCTTCCGGTATTCATTATTACCATGGAATAAGCATGTATTTAATGTAAATTAATTGTATTCAATGTTATATATTCCCTACTGACTGTTAGTGATTCATATTTCACAGAGATGTTTAGTTCGTTGACGTTTATAATGATAATAAAAGTAACTCATTCAGTCATCAAGGAAAGAACAACACAGTTAAGAGATGAACATATTTTTTTTTACCTTGGTGATATTGTCATGAACGAAAACACAAGGGGTTGGGGTTAATCGAATGTATTTAAACATAAAATTATTAAGACACTTCATCATAGAATCCAGACTATCTGTTCTGTGGATACGATTGAAGATGAAACAAAGGGATTATACTCAACCCTGAAAGAAAATGGATATCCCGAGAAATTTATAAATAAAAACATAGCCAATCAAAGATAGCATAGAGAATGCCTAACTGTAAATGAAAAAACCTCTGTATATACGCTTACAATTCAGAGGCGACGCGCCGAGTGAAATGTTAAGACTTAAGTTAAGTAGATCAATTCAAAGGACTTTTAATGCAACTAAACTACAACTAGTATTCTCCACACTACCAATAATCACTCCGAGGTTGAAAGATAAATTACCTAGACTAGCCACCTCCTTCTGTATCTATCAATTCAACTGCTCCTGTGGAGCAAGTTATATTGACAGGTGTTCTAGGAATTTGTACATTCGGGCTCGTGATCACCTCCCCGTTTGGTTAAGTAAAGGTTTAGTCAAAACAGTTAACAGCTTCATTTTAGACCATTTAGTCCAAACAGGACATACAGCCAACATGGAGCAATCTTTTGCAATAATCTATCGAGTTAACTACAGTCTACCTAATTCCATCAGACTGTGAATCCTACAGACGGCTGAAGCAATTGCTATTTGGATCAAAAAGCCAAAGCTTTGCATCCAAAAGAAATATGTTCAGCCACTCCTTTTACCCTAGCCAACTAGTTAATAATCAATGGTGACATAATCTGATTAATGTTCATTTTGTGTCCCAAACTTATCTTATTATTGTTATTATCATTTCACTGGTTGAAATCATGAGTCAATTGAAGCTAGATCACCATGGAAAACCTGGAAACACTGGATGGCTGTTTTGACCTAGTATGGGACTCCTAATTGGCAGTGCGCATCCACGATCCTGACCCCCGCGAGATTCAAACCCAGGACCTATCAGTCTCACGCGCGAGCGCTTAATCATTAGACCACTGAGCCAGTCGGCATCCAACGGTGTTAATGTCTAACTTCAACCAATCCACGAAGTTGCGTCACCGTACACCATTGTGTTCAGTGAGTTACTATCTCACAACAGACCCGGTTGAACTCCACTGTTCACGGATTCTCACTAGAGCCCCAAGAGTATCTCTTGAAGTCAGTCACTAATGAGCAGACATCAACACCGTTGGATGCTGACTGGCTCAGTGGTCTAGTTGGTTAAGCGCCTGGCGCGGGACTGATAGGTCCTGGGCTCGAATCTCTCGGGGTGTTGGATCGTGGGTGCGCACTACTGAAAAATCCCATATTAGGACGAAACGGTCGTCCAGTGATTCCAGGTTTTCCATGGTGGTCTAGCTTCAATTGACTCATGATTCCAATCTGTGAAACTGTTTTAATATGATGAGAATTTTTCAGCAATTGCAGAACATCTTAGTAAAATCTTAGAATCACACAGTATATACGTTATTTGCAAAATATTAATCAATCGTCTCTGACTTCATTGTTCTTTAGTTTCCACACCAATTATTCTTTGTTCTTGTACTCTTTTCTTAGATCTTCTTAACCTTCTACCTCTAGACATTTCATTTTCGACTGATGATACATACTATTTATATTTGTCGACATCAGTAGTACATACTACAATATCATTAATGAAAGCTGTACAAAACTTGTCATTCTTAACCATACAGATCAAAGCTGAATCGATTAAGTTATGGCGCCTATGCTGTCTATTCGTTTCTAATCGAAATATCTTGTAATTTGGTTTGTTTGGTATATATCACTTAATTATCAAATCCTTCTATATTAATTTACTGACTTTTAAATGGTCATTTTAAGTATCAACTTATAAATACAAACAATTACAGCACAATCAATCATGGTGTCCAAAATTCATTCAGTAGTTATAACACATAGTATCGATTTCAAAGCTTGAACATATTCTTGTTTTCTGATATTCGGAACTAAAATTCCCAGCTTAATTTGGTACATTTAAACCTTACAAATAAACATCACGATATTTCTGTCGCTTACAGATTTTACTAGTTGAATTCATGAGTCAATCTAGACTAGATCACCATTAAAAACCTGAAAGTATTGTTTGACGGCCATTTAATTCTAGTATGGGACTCTGCACACGGTATTCGAACATAGGACTTTCGATTTTGCGCGCGGACGCCTAATCTCTAGACAACTAAGTTGGAATATTTACCCAAATTAGTACATAGTTGATATTAGCAGGGTATATCAGGCATATTATGTTGAAGCATAGCCATTTATATCTACTTTATACTGTAATATGTCCTAATGAACCGATAGTTTTACGCCATTCACACATAAAGAGAGCGCTATAAAAACTACTATAGTTGCATTTTCAAAGTACAAAATACATTATACTATAGATTTAATATCCATCCTTATAACTACATACGTTAACTTAATTTCATTCAACATATATTATACCATGATTCTCAGTAGACATTTTACTGATATAATTATTCTGAATATACTACTGAATGTTTTAAATGATGAAACATGGATTACTAGTATAGGGTTGTGGGGATTATTAAGTTTTTGATTAAGATTATGAACCCATTGATGTTAAACCACCATTGAAAACCTGGAAGTACTGGACGGCCGTTTTGTCCTATTTTGGGACTAACTTTGTGAGGGAATTCTCAAAGTTCTAGTGGGAAGACGTGATCAGTAGAGCTAATCCGTGTCGGGTAGAGACACGTATCTACTTCAGTACAATGGAAGATGATCGCTCAATTTAGTGGACTGCTTGAAAATAGGCATTAATACCATTGGATACCGGCAGGCTCAGTGATCTAGTGGTTAAGCGTTCGCACGCGAAACTGATAGGTCCTGAGTTCGAATCCGGCGCAGCGGGGTCGTGGATGCGCACTGTTGAGGATTCCTACAATAGGACAAAATGGCCTACCAGTGCTTCCAGGTTTTCATGTTGATCTAGCTTGAATTGACTGATGATCTCAACCACTGAAAAGCATAAATTATTATTATTATTATTATTACTATTATTATCAAATCTAATTCATTCTACGGATATTATTCAGTATGAATTTTTTTGGTTTGTTTGATTTTCAATTCATTAATAAACCCTTTGTATCTTTTTTCTTATAAAGCCTATCGGTTAAAAGATTAAACGAGGATAGATGTCAGCTGTAAGATTTTGTTTGTTTGTTTTTCCGTCCGTCCGTCCGTCCGCTCGTTCGTTCGTTCGTTCGTTCGTTCTGCATTATTTTTAAACATGAATAATGGAGAATAGTGTACATTTGCTCATACATCATTGTGTTATACATGACAGAAGTATTAATTCTATAGTATATTCTAGTACTATAGTAAGATATGTGAAATATATATATATAATCAGATTGTACAATATGATCATTAATTATTTAGGCTAATTATATTCGGTATTTCATAATTGATAATACATATAAGCTATGGGATAGTTATGATGAACACAGTGATAATTCATTAGAACTTATGAATTGTACAAGTTTACTGACAAGTAGTTCTATTAATACCATTAACAAATAGATATTAATAAATAATAATAATGGACAGATTGAATGTTAGATGGTGGTTAGAGGTAGTCAACAGGAAACCCTGTACCCGGGCTTCGTGCTACTTGGCACTCATCAGCAAGGTGTACTTGTAATCTTGAGGGAACTGGTGCTCTCTGGCGGACTCGATCCCGTGTCACCCAACTTCACAATGAGAGACGTTACCACTGAGCTATCCGGGCCGCGACTGACATCCTGTAGTTACGCATTGCTGTGTAGTTCCATAATGAAGCGAAATGGCTTTCTAGTGCTTATTGGTTGTGGTAGTACTCTAAGATCAGTTTTTGATTTAAGCTAAGAAATGAATCATTCAATTAATGACTTTTCAATTTAGAACTCATCTTAAGGCTTCAATTGTTTTACTGTAATTTCTAACATAACATATACAATTGTACAGATTATGATTGAATTAGTAAACAGTATTGTACATTACAAAAGAATAAGGGATTTTATGTCGACTATTGCTTGTTTGCCTACAAAATGTGTCATTAATAAAAAAAGCAAGGTCTTAAACGAACTTTACGTAAAATCAAGCTATCTCTTCTAATCAGAGAAGCGTGTACTGACGATATATTGAATGTACTTACATAAAATATAAAAGATGGATTTCATAAGGTATTCTTTGTCAAAAATTAGATACTTACTTACTTACACCTGTTACAAGTCGTGGAGGAGAATAGGCCGCCCACAAGCACTCCCCATTCGACACTAGCCTAGGCACTACTTTCCAGTTCTTTCCAATCGCTGTTCATACTTTTCATATATGCGTCTATTTCCCGATGTGGTGTGTTCTTCGGCGTTCTTTTATTCCGTTCCGCTTCAGGATTCAAAGTAAGCGCTTGCCTCGTGATGCAGTTTGGTGATTTCCATCGCGTTATACACTTAGCTACTGAGTCCTGATAGCCACTATCCATCTTTGCTTATGATGCTGGTGAATTAAGGCAGAATTGAAGCAATACTCACAGTATGCACGTATGCCAAGAATAGATTGATCAGTTGCAGTGCTGATTATCAATGGGAAGAATTTAAACTTCATCCCACTGTACAAACAAGTGGCTACAGGACTCAGTAGCTAAATGGAAAACGTGATGGTGTTTGAAGCGAACGATACTGGGTTCGAGTCTTGGAGTGAACGTCAACTCTGAGACGCAGGTACATCCAGCTGATGAGTCACACCTGGGACGAAACGCGCGTCTTGAATTCCACCGCTAGCCACTATCCATCTTTACTTAGCCAAATTCTGTCCTTTAAAATGTTTCTTCTTAGTACACTTTATCAATCTATTCGTCATTTTCCTTAATAACAATTTCGTTCACTATTAGTCACATAATTAAACATTCTAAGTACAAGGTTTTGAAAATAGTTAAGTTCCTTTGAATTTACATTCCCGGCTAACGCATATTATCAATACTTCAAAATAGTACAAAATTTCAATGAATCAAACATTCTGTAAACACACAAAAATGACCAAACATTGTTAGTTAACAATATAAGGCCATGGGGATTGTTCACAAGTTAACTTATATTAGATAATTATTTTTAAAAAAAAAACCCTGAAAGTGATGAACATTCATTTCTTTCTAGTTTGAGACTTATTATTTAAACTATCTTGAATTGTTACCTTAAATTGATTTCATTAAGTTGTGTGTCCTCTTCCACAATCATCTATCCAGTATATATTTAAAGAATACTTTATGTGAAACAATGTTTTAGGTAGCTATAACAGGGTTACCTGTTGTATACATATATGGATGTCAATCAAATCTAAAGTCTCTTTATATGTGAATAGACTGATTTTTATCATAGTTTTCATTGTATCACACCTGATATTTGTATATCAGATTATCCATTTGTCTAGAAAAGAAATAAACTACGCCCATCTGAAAAACTAATAAATGAATTTATATCATAATTTTATTTAGAAACAATAAATATTATACTTTTAGGTGAAGGATTTTTCACTAGTAACAAATTGACGTAGTACAAATTTACCTGCTTACCTACTTACTTACTTACTTACTTACTTACTTACTTACTTACTTACTTACTTACTTACTTACTTACTTACTTACTTACTTACTTACTTACTTACTTACTTACTTACTTACTTACTTACTTACTTACTTACTTACTTACTTACTTACTTACTTACTTACTTACTTACTTACTTACTTACTTACTTACTTACTTACTTACTTACTTACTTACTTACTTACTTACTTACTTACTTACTTACTTACTTACTTACTTACTTACTTACTTACTTACTTACTTACTTACTTACTTACTTACTTACTTACTTACTTACTTACTTACTTACTTACTTACTTACTTACTTACTTACTTACTTACTTACTTACTTACTTACTTACTTACTTACTTACTTACTTACTTACTTACTTACTTACTTACTTACTTACTTACTTACTTACTTACTTACTTACTTACTTACTTACTTACTTACTTACTTACTTACTTACTTACTTACTTACTTACTTACTTACTTACTTACTTACTTACTTACTTACTTACTTACTTACTTACTTACTTACTTACTTACTTACTTACTTACTTACTTACTTACTTACTTACTTACTTACTTACTTACTTACTTACTTACTTACTTACTTACTTACTTACTTACTTACTTACTTACTTACTTACTTACTTACTTACTTACTTACTTACTTACTTACTTACTTACTTACTTACTTACTTACTTACTTACTTACTTACTTACTTACTTACTTACTTACTTACTTACTTACTTACTTACTTACTTACTTACTTACTTACTTACTTACTTACTTACTTACTTACTTACTTACTTACTTACTTACTTACTTACTTACTTACTTACTTACTTACTTACTTACTTACTTACTTACTTACTTACTTACTTATTTTCTTACTTACTTACTTACTTTTCTAGACTTGTTTTTCTAGTTCTATTCTAGTTCAATTCTTGTTTATTCTTTTCATGTCTGTCTCAATTTTTCAGCCTTATATGTTCTTTTGTATTCCTCTTCTCATTTGGCTTTGAGGATTCCAAATGAGGGCTTGCCTTGTGTTACAGTTGGCTGTTTTCCTCAATGTGTGTCCTATTCACTTCGAGCGCTTGTTTCTGATTACTTCCTCCTCTGTTATCTGGTTTATTATTTGAAAATATCAAACCAATCAAGGTAATTTAACTCCTCCTGGAGACCCTTTAAAACTACTACCGGCCCCAAGCCCGAATAAAGGAGGAAGGTTGAAGATGGGGTTAGTGACCCTATTGAGTTAACTATGGCAATTTAATTCAAAGTAAAATGTATAAATTGATAGTGTGATATCATGTGTTCTAATTGCAATAAAGGCAATGAAATAATGAAAGTAATTAATGAAAAAAATGTAAATAAGATGTAGGTTAAAACTTGGTTAAATAGTCACTAAAAACAATAAACTCTAAAACTGAATCGAAATTGCATAATAAGAAGTGTACAAACAATCAGATAGTAAAGATTATGAACGGAAGAATGTGAAGAACGATAAACAAATATAGGTTGTGTAAAATCGTCTATTAAATCATATCTGACTAAGGAAAAGATAGGAGTCTCACGAACTTCTTTCGGACACATAAACTAGAGTTATAAGTTCAGGTCTAGGGAGATTCTGCCATGTATATGAGACGTGGTTAGATCCCATCAAGAAGTAGTGATGGTGTACGACAGATTACTTGAAATAATTTAGTTATATCTATCATATGACCACTGTCAACTGCGTATGTCAAAACAATGCCATGTTTTTTCTTCGTCTAACTCTTTCTAAATCATATAGAGGAATGTTCACTCAACCGTTTTTTTTAAGTTGCCTGTTTGTGCACCCAATATGGCTAGTTCTGCAGTAGCAGACGAATTCATTGATACATATCGAGGTGGCAAGCTCATATAACTTACTCTCTGTTTGATCAGACAATACTGGTCGACTAGACCTTTAGTGTGGCCCTTTATCTGACTCCAAATACATCGTACAAGTGATTGTTATTGAAATATACACCCCGGCTACAGTCGTATATAATCATCGACTTAAATCACGTTAATCAATAACGAAATTGAATAAGTCAAATACGAGAATGAATTTTTTGAATACGTACATTTCATACAATCATTGATCTAAACAGACGATCAGAAAAACGAACCGAAGAAAACGAAGTGGAGCGAGCAGAGCGAAACGGATCGGATAAGGCATGTAATCCAACTCGATTTAACCAAGCGTGAATCCATCTACATTCGAACAAAAATAAGTTACAGACACATAATGAGTAGAGTAATAATTAGCATACATACAAACACATAAAAAACAGTGAGGATTAATAAGCGACTAAGTGACAAAGTCAAAATATGGCATGAAGGGAACGATTAAATTAGTTTGTCCAGGAGTTAGAATAGCCTATGTAAGCTTAACATAGTACCGGCCACTACATATCTATTTCTAATATTCTTAGTAATTCATTGTTGATTTCAGAAATTTTTTTCATGTAGAGTTAAACAATCCATTTGTTGAACTTTTGATGGTCAATTTGACTAAATTCGAAAATATATACCGTATTAATTCGATTCCCTTCTCTGATGACATCATAGTTGCATTTGACAAATCTAACGCTCTACCTCCACCAAATGTTTGATGATGTTTTCATAGTGTATCTCTTAGTTTGCAACGATTCTTCAGATTATTTAAGTTCATAATAAAAACAATTTGTATTGATTATTTTAAATGACTATCAGTTACATGGCGGTCTGCTTAAACATCTAGGCTACCTGTTCCTGTTATCTAGATATTTCAACAAGCGATATAACTTTGTTTGTTTTAATACATTATTATAGCTATTCATCGTATAACCTATTCAGCTGCGTTTCTGAAAAGTGTACAACCATTCGTTGAACAAGTCACAATAGGTCCAATCACAGATATTGTGGTTGCTGGCAATATGTATCGAAAATAATGTACATTATTTAAATATTGATTGACTGGACTACTAACTTCTAACTGACAATTACTTAATCCTTATCGTCAAGATCGACCTAGAAGTAAGAAACAGAAACTGATTGAAATACTTTGTGCTGAGAACTCTGTATTGTACCAAATATGTAATACTGAATAAAGCTAATAATAATAATAATGATACAAGTCACAATGTTTTATCACTTCGCTTTTCATACCCGAAGAAAAGAGAACGTGAATGATGAATGATTACTATGGAATAGAAGGAACAATGAAGTATGAGACAATTGATTGACATTTTGCAAATGAAGTATTTACTGTATGAATCTCAGATTTTATTAGGACGTTCTGCGATTCTGTATTCACATACATTCAACTGTCCCCACTTGTATTCTCGTTCACTACAATACAGATTATAGTAAAATATGATGGGAACAAAATAATTCAGACCCGTCGACCAGATATTATCAGCAACAACCTACTATGGGCAAGAACAAACCAGACCCCAGAGGAGTAAGAAATCAGAAAAAAGCACTCGAAGTGGATAAGACACACATTGAAGAAAGCACTGAACTGCGTCACAAGACAAGCCATCACTTAGAATCACCAAAGCCAAATGAGAAGAGGAATACAACAGAACACATTACACTGAGAAATGGAGACAGACATGAGAAGAATGAAAAAGAAATGAATATCACTAGAAAGGAAAGTCTAGAATAGAGTATGTTGGAGAATGCTGGTCAGCGGCCTACGCTCCATTGAGAGTAACAGGAGTAAGTAAGTATAGATGGAAATAATAGTCGAAAAGTAAATTCAATACCTGGAATCATTCCAATAAAAGATAATCATTTAATAAAACATGTTAGGAGAATAATTCAAACATATATTTCACCTTTTACGTGACAGAAGTAAAACCCGACTGACATATCCTCGTCGTGCCTTCTGAATAGTAGGACTTATCCTATAAACTAACGTTAGCAATAAACTGCATGGTAGAGTTCGGACTAATCAACCACTCAACCGATACTCATAAACGATTACAAGTGCTACAAAGTAAGATAGCACAACCTTTTTTACGCCATCATTTGAAAGAACTGTTGATTACATAACATGTTTCATTTATTTTCTTTTTTCATAATCATTTAAGTGTAAATCAACAATAAAAAGACACTAATAGATTAACTTCATTATTTATTAGTTAATATAAAACAAATCAAATGAAATAATCATTGAAAATTGTTGAATCATTCATGCAAAACAAAACGATCTAGAGAGTACACATAATTGAAATGGTTCATACAGGTTTCTGTTGTTTGTTTTTTTTTTGTTTTCTTTTATCCGTTATTGTCTAGGTAAACATGTCTACTCAAGCTTGTTTGCTTGTAAGGATATATGTTCACTATGTTATTTTTGTGTTTTTCTTTTATTCAGTCACATGTTTGATATGCTTCAATGTACTACATGAAGTCAACTGTTGTTTGGAAGAAAATACATTGCGTGCAATTGAATAACGAAAATAATAATAATATACATTGTGGAAAGTGAATAAACATATATGTATGTATCAGAAGGTGTTTTGTGAAGATTTTAGTAATTTTAATGGTTGAAATCATGAGCTAATTCAAGCTAGATCACCATGGAAAACCTGGAAGCACTGGATGGCTGCTTCGTCCTAGTATGGGACTCCTCCTTGGCAGTGCACATCCACGATCCCAACCCCCGCGAGATCCGAACCCAGGACCTATTAGTCTCACGCGCGAGCGCTTAATCATTAGACCACTGAGCCAGTCGGCATTCAACGGTGTTAATGTCTAACTTCAACCAATCCACGAAGTTGCGCCACCGTACACCATTGTGTTCAGTGAGTTACTATCTCACAACAGACCCGGTTGAACTCCACTGTTCACGGCTTCTCACTAGAACTCCAAGAAATGCCACTTGAAGCCAGTCACTAGTGAGCAGATAATTATTATCAGAAGGGGTTTTGTGGAGATTTTAATAATTTCAATTATGAATAAGAACATTAACCAAATTAAGTAAACATGACATTATAGAATTTCTTGGTGAAATATAAGAATCATACATTGAATACTTTATTTAGAAATCTTTCATCAAATGTCCTTTCACTTTCTGTATGATTCTTCGTTTATATTTTTCTTTCTATTCTTTTCAAATTGATCTTTTTAGCCATGTACTTCCATATTTCCCAATTCCGATCGATGTTACATACTACTTATATCAACAGACATAAGTAGCATATATCACATGTGTATATTTCGATAGTGTAATAAGAAGTAGACGAAGATGATCAGAACTATGTGATGATATATATTAACGCAATATATTTTGAGCAATCTGACCACACATTACATAGTTGTTAAGATCATTTATATGTAAAAATGAAAAGTGAACTAGACTAGAAATGGAGGGTAAGAGGAAACAAGGGTGATAAAGAAAATAATAATGTGAAAACAACTTGAAACCTAATCACCAAGTTAGGTTTAAGGTGAGAACAAACTGTTTTTGAATACATAAGGGGGGTTTGAATATTCGTATATATCACATAGTTCTAAAATATTCTGAATTCTTCATTAAAAAATATATATTTCCTTTTTTCGTGTGAATTAAACAATTAACAAATAGTTACAAATAGGTATACATGATTTGTGTTGAGTTTATTACTTACTTACGCCTGTTACCCCTCATGGAGAAGCATAGGCCACATACCAGCCCTCTCTATCCAGCTCTGTCCTGAGCAATCCTTTCTAGTTCGTTCCAGTTGTAATTCATTCTCTCCATGTCTGCTTCCGATTCCCAAGTTAATGTGTTCCTAGATATTTCTCTTCTCCGTTCCAATTTAAGGTTTGTTCTATGATGCAGTTCGATGATTTTATCAATGTGTGTCCTGTCCACCTCTACCGTCTTTTCCTAACTAGCTCTTCAGTCGGAAGCTGGTTTGTTCTCTTCCACAGTACGCTGTTGCTGATGGTATCCAGTGGAATGAAAGCTTTACGAATGTACCATTCACCTGAGAGGACACAATACCAACGAATCTAAGCACTCAACACCAAATAAAGAGTTTGAATTTGTATTTGTTGCTTAACATAACCTACTGAATCTATCAATTTAAGCTAGTAATGCTTTATATATTCCAAGAGGCAATAGATATCTCCTGATGATCATCATAAGTCAACTAATTACAACAATCAGGAGAAATAAAGATGCACGCACATTCAGTGAACAAATCGCTTCAACATAGCTAATTACAAACAAGGTGATTAGTGCCGGCTAATGTAGTAAGTATGTATTAACTGAGTCTACCGGCATTCAACGATGTGAATGTCTAACTTCAACTAATTCACGAAATTGAGCCACATATCCACCTTTGTCTTCAGTGGATTACTATCTCATGGATCTCGTGAGGCTAGATCGTAGATGTGCACTGCTGAGGAGTCCCACAATAGAACGAAACAACCGTCCAGTGTTTCCAGGTTTTTCATTGTTGTCTAGCTTCAATTGACTTGTGATTTCAACTATTGAAATAGATTTTAAACACAGTAACAAGAATGAATCACTAAGCGAAAATAAAATTCAGTTTTAAAACATTAAAAAAATTTTTGTATATTTAATCACGTAATGAATAATATACAGATAAAACTTATTAACTTTGACCTTCTTCATTTCCTTTGAATCACTAACATTGACTATTCTCTTAATTTTTCGGGGGGGGGTATAGAACATGAAATTCATTAATTATTCATTAGTAAGTAATTACAAGTATTTGAGGATTAAAGGAAATCAACAGGAGGGTTATGACCTAAATTTTCGTGCTTATTGACATTCGTCAGTAAGTTACATCTGTATTCCTGATTTATACATCCTATGAGGTTCGCATTTGAGTTATGTTGGTTTATAGTTTGCGATACTACCAGTGAGCTAGTCATGCCTTGATTGATCTTCTTTTAAACAAAAATATTTACCGTAATGGTTTGCTGAATAGTTGTTTAGTCCATAAAGCAGCGTAATGCCAAGTCGAATTCTACTTGAAGTGTCACTTTCTTTCGCATTACAGTTACGCCTTACTAATAATGAATTTCAATCATTACTTAATTTAGGCTCGTGGTTTGCTTTCAACTGCCTTCAACTACTTAACATTAAAACATACTGAATGGGATCTGGAACCAGTTGGACTACTAACCAAAATACGGCTTGATTAACAGATCTCAGTCAGTCAGCTACAACGTAGAGTCAGGCACATATATGCGTCGGTACAAGTTGCCATACCTCATTAACACAACAGGATGGACACGGGATTCATAAAAGTAGTTAATTCAGAGGTGGTAATATATAAAAGAAAGATTGCAATAAGGATATAGTGCAGGAAGAAAGAATTAGTTCGTAGAAAGAAAGATATGAAGCAATTTTAATCTCTTAGTTTAAGTAAGGGATGAGAAAGAGTGTATACACCTACGCCATCGTGATCGATTCTGAGCTATGTCACCAAGAGTCTCCAACCATTGGTTATGATAGTTACTCAGACCCGAACTAAGTAGTCTGCATCTACCAACATGGCTCAGACTAGAAGTTAGTGTCTTCAAGCACTGATGCCACGTTTTGGTTTGGCCGCCCTTATTTTTCTTTCAACCATCTCCAACACCAATTAGCATCGCACGTCGTGGTAATCGGTGTTCGGGCATACGTAACACGTGCCCCAACCATCTCAGTCGATGAAGACTCACAACCTCATTAACTGATTTACCATCATCACCTAATACCCTACGTCTAACCTTACTATTACTTACCCGCTCAATCTCCCTGTTTTGGGTTTTTTGTGCCATTTCCACAAAAGTTTCTAAAGCGGCTTCCCAAAGTAGGGAGATTGGGTAGTGATCTCGAAAGATGCGAATAATATTTCTAACACATCTGTAATCAAGTATTACTAACTTACCAGTATCTTCCACTCTTAATGGCCACGTTTCTCAGCTGTAAAGTAGGATAGAACAAACTATCGTGTAGTGTACTCGTCCTTTAATTGACAGACGGATATCTCACCTTCGCCATTGGTGACGTAAGTTGGCAAAAGTCAACTATATATTTATGATTCATGTAACATCAATAAAGTATAAAATATTCAGTGAACTGGCGTATTCAAATACCCACAGGATTTTGATAGTTAAGAAGTTAGTGACTTCAACGATCTACACTACAATGATTAAACAAACATGACAATAATCACCATACACTGAACAGTTAATATGAAAATGATAAAAATTATTTTAAAAAACTATACCATTAAATGACTTTGATAAATCAAGATAATGAATAGAATACATGGTATTTAATATTACTTTATTTATTCAGTAAGTCTTAGCGGATAAAATCATTACTTCATATAATTTACAACATTTCAACATGTTCAATCCTTCACTTAAACTGTCTCATTCAAAAGTTCTATATAGATTTATATATGTCCGACTGTATTCTAATGTTTTCCAGAATTGATTGCTTCATTCATTCCGTCATTCATTCGTTCATTTATTCCTTCAGTCCTTCATTCCTTCGTTCATTCATTCATACCTTCGTTCATTGCCTTATACCTTCATTCATTTCTTCATTAATTACTTCGTTCCTTCATTCCTTCGTTCATTGCCTTATTCCATCATACCTTCATTCATTTCTTCATCCATTCATTCATTTATTCCTTCACTCATTTCTTCATCCATTCCTTCATTCATTCCTTCATTCCTTCGTTCATTGCCTTATTCCTTCATACCTTCATTCATTTCTTCATTCATTCCTTCATTCCTTCGTTCATTGCCTTATTCCTTCATACCTTCATTCATTGCTTCATTCATTCATTGCTTCATTCATTGCTTCATTTATTCCTTCATTCCTTTATAATGGTTTTTTAAAATTGACCAATCAAATTTTGGGAAAAAAAGTAATCATAAATCTATATAAATAATAATTTGAATTATTCTCCTATGAAAATTATATTTTATTAAGAGAATATTAAATTAGCTACTTATAACAGTTATATTAGTAATAGAAATATACATCACTATTTAGTATACTAATTGTGTATTCAACTAATATCAAATGTAAGTTATTAATTATTAATAATATACATTACTACTACTATTATTATTATTATAGTAATATATGATTTATGTATTATTCTTAATAAAATCGAATATAAATTATGAATAGAATTGAATTCATTATGTAGTTGTTACCATATAATTGTATACTATGTTTCCTTTTTAATTGTGGAAGCTTCCATGATTCAATTAACCAGTATGTAGAAGAAAGAGAAAGTAGGGAGAGAGAGAGTAGGCAACATTGACTCCAATTCCATTATATATATATATATATATATATATATATATATATATATATATATATATATATATATATCATATTTCAATTCCAAATCATCTAAACTTTTCTTTTCAAATATCCAATTACTTGCTTGTTTACACCTGTTATTCCCATTGGAGCATAAACCGATGGACCAACATTCTCCAACACACTCTATCCTGAACCTTCCTTTCTAGTTCATTCTTCTTATGTATGTCCCCAATTCTCGGTGTAGTGTGCTCTTTGATTTTCTACTTCTCCTTTTGCTTTGAGAATTCTAAGTGAAGGCTTGTCTTGTGACACAGTTGGATGCTTTCTTCAATGTGTGCCCTGTCCAATTCCAGCGCTTTTTCCTGATTTTCTCCTCCTCTGGGATTTGGTTTGTTCTTTCTCATAGTAGGTTGTTACTGGTAGTGTCTGGCCAACGGATTCATTGGTTGACATTAATTTGTATAATAGTCATAGACTTAATATCAAAGTATTTCAGTGTTTTTTTGGTTTTGTTCATTAATGAAACAGTAGAATATGATCAGTTGTTTTAACTGAAGCTTCAATAAATCAAACTACAAGTTAGATTATGGTCTTGATGTTATTAATCATGAGATCATTTTCAGTTCATAATTGGCAATCAACACTTATAACTAACGTTGAAAAAACAATGATCATTAATTTGGTAATTTCAAACTATCATCTAAATGATATTTTCATGTTCGATAAGTAAAAATACTGTTGAGAAGAAGAACAGGAATAGGGAAACCATAACATTACAGAATATCTTGATCAAATCTGAGAACCATTTTCAAAATATCGATCAATCGTCACAGAACATGTTGTTTCTTCATCTCTATACCAATCACTCATTGTTTTTGTTCTCTTCTCTTCTATTAGATTTTCTTAACCTTCTGCCATTAGGCATTTCACTTTCGATTGATGATTCATACTACTTATAACTGTCGACATCAGTAGTACACAATACATTACCATGGAATAACTAGTTACTAGAATAATTCATTATTTATAAGTCCCTTATAGCAAATATTTTTTATATAAGATTAGGTACCATCATCATAAAATCATTATCCCATCGGCTTTTTTCGTGTAAGGAGTAAATTTATTCAAGTTTTATTTCAAATTGGCGAGACTATAATTTATGGACGAACCAATCAGATATAAGATAAAACGTCTTGGATTTTGCCGCGAAAGTCATTCATCCATTTGATTAAAGAGCGTTCTTGACAGTTTAGCTGATGTCAGTTCCTAATGAAAACCATAAATCCAATTCCTAACCCTCAACCTTCAACTGTAAATCATAATTCACAGTCTTCACACAGGTTTATAACCCTCATTTAGTCTTAGATATTAATTAGGTGAACACCCTCAAGGTGAGTCTGGCGTCGCTCAAATGTCATCCATAAATTATAGTCCCACCTTCAAATATATCTTATCATAATCAAACAATATGTTGTTCTTTTTTTTGAATCGTTGAAAGAAATTATGTGAACACTGACTAAATAGGACAAAACAGCTGTTTAGTGCTTCCAAGTTTTCCATAGTGATTTAGCTTCTATTGACTCGTGATCTCAACTATTGATTTATGTTTACTTGTTTTGATTAGATCCTCGTTAGGCTTTACTCTAATCCACATTAATATTCATACGTATATACGGAATTAATGTATCAATCAATGCAGTTTATGAGTCAATGATAACAATGAAAACGATTGCATAACTAAAGAAGTGAAAAGTAAAAGTTTGTAGTTCGATGATAGGTGTACTAAATGTGATAATGAATAATAAAAGAATGAACCAATCTTACATAATGGGAAAAAAATACAGACACAGAAATAGCATTCATCAAAATTATTATAAGATTACATAATAAGTGGTGTTCGGATAATTGGACCATGAGGCGTATATTTGAGGAAAGTAAAAAGTGGGAAGGGGTGAAGAAAAATAAAACGAAGAAAGAGTATGGAAAATAACAGTAACTAAGGTTATTCATTAAGGCCATTAGAGAAATAAAAGTTGTTACAAATTTCTTCTGAACACAAAGACTTGGATTGTTGACTCGAATTCCTATAGCTTCTGCTATGTGTAAGATATTAAATCGAACACATCTAGTACACCTGTCATCACATTATGAATTTGTACTTTCCACCTATTATTTTTAGTTATGTAATCTATTCCACTGTTATCACTAACTCATAAACTACCTTGATTGGTTTAATTAATTTCATATATGCATATAAATATTACTGTATATTAGAGTAAAGCCTAATGAGGATCTAATCAAAAACAATATTGTTCGCTTATATCTCTGTTGTTCTAAATTTACAATATGGGAATGTCAGACTGTAATGAATGAAACATCATTGTCAGTAATATATTGTTTTTTTCCCAGAAAATGTTTGTTTGTCTAACATAAAAACAAACAAACAAATATTGAAACATTGAAATTAACGTTTTATCTCTGGGATATATATGTCTTTATAGGATAAGTTATATCTATAACCAGTCTCTAGTTCTTAGTTAATAAGTCATTTTGGTATAAACAAAAAGAAAGCTAAGATAAGAGTATATCCTCAAATAGGAATAAAAATTCAAAGTTCACTGATATTATCACCTATTATTTATAGAATACATCATTGAGATGAGCTAAGATACAAAAAGATGAATCGTTGTGGTGTGTGCTACTGATATTGACAGAAATAAGTAGTATATATCATCAATTGAAAGTGAAATGCCTAATGGCAGAAGGTTAAGAAAATCGAAGAGAAGAGAAGAGAAGAGAAGAGAAGGAAAACAGTGAGTGATTGGTATGAATACGAAGGAACAACATGGTTCGTGACAATTGATGGATATATTGCAAATGAAGTGTTTACTGTATGGTTCTCATATTTTACTAAGATATTCTGTAACGTTGTATTAAAATACATTTGGTTATCCCTGCGTTTGTTGTCGTTCACTACAAGATAACTACGGAATTTTACATTACATTCTATAATGTATGATACAGAAAAAGATCTTATACATGTATGGATATTATCCCATTCGATTACAGAATCCTTGACATCTACATAATTTAGAAGTACTATGAACCTAATGAGCATTGACACTTCTAATCGTCTCACAAGAATTTCTAAACAGTTATGATCAAACTTTATAATTGAACTTGCTAACTATTCGCAATGAAAGACAGTATCGTCAATTTCATATTAAGGGAGCCATTGAGATGTACATATTTTCATACGGTCTATAACAGCTAAATGTAGGCGGTTCTTTTATAAACATGGAATAACTTCAAAAAGACAATGAGTTCACCTTTACTTTAGTTCTATAGGATAATAAATATTGAATTGAGATCATGAGTCGATTGATGTTAGACCACCATTGAAAATCTGGAAGCATTGGATAGACCATTTCATCCTATTATAGGACTCTTTAGCGGTGTGTATCCACGATCCCGTTCGCAGGATTCGAACCAAGGACCTTCGGTTTTGAGCGCGAACGTTTAACATATAGACCACTGAGTCTGTCAGCATCCAACGGTTTTAATGTCTAACCTCAACCAATTTACGAATTCATTCACATTATCATCTCCATTTTATGTTAACTGTTTGATTCTACTTAATCGCAAATCATTCCATTCAAATCGCTATTGAATAAATCTGTAATTTTGACAAAATATAAAATTTGTGTATAAGCTACGAAGATTGAATTTCAGTCTGGCAGTAATCCATATTTTTTATCACTACGTGTAGAATATTCGAAATAACGCCATAGAATTTTGAAAAAAATTTTGTGGGTAAGTCTATGGTCAATAATTGTCTTACTTACTTACTTACGCCTATTCATCCTCATGGAGGAGCATAGATTGTTCGCCAGCATTCTCCATTCAACTCCATCCAGGATAATCCCTTTCAGTTTGTTCATGTTGCTATTGTTCCTTTTCATGTCCGTTTCCAATCCCTAATCTTGGTTTTTATGATGAGGTGTCATAAATCTTCCTTCAAATCCCAAGGCGGAATTTAAATGGTTGAAATTGTTTATTCTGGTTAGTGATCATTTTTAGCAAGGTCGTTTTATGAGGGATGAAGTTGTCAACCCCATACCCAACCCTCCTTTTTTACACGGACTTGGGACTGGCAGTAATCCTAGAACACCTACAGACGGAATTCAATAATTATCTTAGTTAAGCTTAATTATGAGTTTACGAAACTATCATGAAGCAAGCATTATGACTGAATAAATATTTATTTAGAATATTTGCTCATAACTTATAAGAGGATAGTTTTTCTCCAAATATGAACCAGATCGCACCCGACAGGGAGCACCAGTTCCCTGAAGATTACATGTAAACCTTGCTGACGAGTGCCAAGTAGCACGAAACCCGGTTCCAGGTTTTCCTATCGACTACCTCCAACCATAATCTAATCTCAATATATAGTGCACGCAGTGTCGAGTCACCTAGACTGGTGGCCGTATTGCAACATAGTCGATAGCATTCGATCTGCACTAAATAAGGACTTGACATACATGACATTGATCACCACCCAGTGATCAATCAATTGTGACCAGATCGAAACAACTCATTGTGATTAATAGACCCTTATATCGCAGATCTAATATATCGTGGTCAATTTATTACGTATAAGATTAACATTTCATAGAAATTAAATTCACCAAGCAGATAATCGTGAAGCTATAATATTGAATAAGCGGAATCCGTTAACTTCAAATGTATTTGCCTCACGGCCAACATTGCTGAATATATCACAGATTACAATTTCTCACTATAGTTTCAAGATTACTTCTCTGTTTTTTGTTTTATTAGTAAATAAATTATTTTCAGAATAGGGGTTTGTGGAAATTGTAGGAATTTAAACAGTGACCAATGAAGTCTAACCGTATCTATTGTGAAGCAGTTACTTACTGAAGATAATGATGGACGGTTGCGCAATATTGTGGATTGGTTGATGTTAAACATTAACACTGTTGGATGCCGGTTCAGTGGTTTAGGAGTTAAGCGCTAGCGCGTGAGATCAAAAGTCCTGAGTGCGGGATTGTGAATGCGCACTGTTAAGTTTTGACAACTACAAAACAATCTATCAAATATTAATATAACCACTTAATTTCAAATGAAAGAGTAATATATGTAATTAAATAATTGAATTCATGAGTCTATTAAAGCTAGACCGACATGGGAAACCTGGAAGGTTTGTGATGGAGTTTTGTTTTCTGAGCTGAATGGTTTGGTCGTTGAGCTTTGATCGTTCTTCTGAACAACATCATCAGCACAAACTTCAGGTAGAAGTGAAGTGTTCGAATTTCTCCACATGTGGTTCACAGCTTGTCCTGTACATCACGATAATGATTGGTTTTTGTTGACCTTAAGACTATCATTGTTTACTTCTTTGTTTTGATTGTATCTCCCATTGGTTTGATGATGTTGTTCAGAAGAACGATGAAAGTTACGATCAAACCATCCAGCTCAGAGAACAAAACCCTATCAAAATCATCCACCTGAGGTACAAATCTTCTCCACCATCTCAAAACCTAGAAGCAGTGGACGGTCGTTTTGTCCTACAATGAGACTCCTCAGCAGTGAGCATCCACAATTCCACCTCTCGACATCCGAACCCAAAACCTATCGATCTCGCGCACGAATGATCAACCTCTAGACAACTGAGCCTGCCAGCATCCAACATTGTTAATATCTAGCTTCAACCAATCCACGAAATTGAGTCACTGTCCACCATTGTCTTATACAAAAAGAAATTAATAAATATCTAATCGATTATAAATGATTTATATTTTAACCTAATTTTCTCAGTATTTCGACAATCATAACCATATATCATGAGAGTAAGATTTCAACAACAATAAAAAAAGTGGATTTATGGTCAAAGAAATTAGTTCATTTCATAGGGTATCAATGCTAAATTTGAACTTGTTACTTTTAAATAAACTTAGTATTAAGTGGATAGTTATATTCCAAATAAATAGAGAAAATGCTTTTCTAACGACGTTTCGTGACTTAATTTAGGCCACTTCTTCAGAATAAATAAATAACTGAAATTAAATTAACAGAGGTTTAAATAGTATAAAGGAAATAACGTGTTATTTACTTATTCTGAAGAAATGACTTATATTAAGTCACGAAATGTCATTAGAAATATAACTTCTACTCATTTGGGATATATATATAACAAAGAAATATATATTTGACTAATATTAGAAGGGGTTTTGTGGATATTATAGTAATTTTAATGGTTGAGATTATGTGTCAGTTGAAGTTAGACCAACATGGAAAGCCTGGAAACACTGGATGGCCATTTCGTCCTATGCATACTGCTGCGGAGTCCTACAATAGGAAGAAACGGCCGTCCAGTGCTTTCAGATTTTCATTGTTAGTCTATTATTAACAAAAATAATATATTTGTAGATATCTCAAATGAGTATCAAAATTAGATTTTTTGACGTTTCGTCACTCAGTATGAGCCACTTCTTCAGAGAATAAGTAAATAACCAAAACAAAATTAATGCAAGTTTAAATAGTACAAAAGGAACAAAGCAAGAACATTAGGTGCGATCAATCAAAAACACTTAATTTCCATCTAATTTGGACTATCTATTCAAGCTACCATATTTCATACTATTCACATTTTACATTATTATCGTACATACAAATTAAACTCTACCCATCCTCACCACAAAGGTTACATTTTTCATCCCTGACCCTGAATACACACACACACTCAAATTTATATACTCGTCGCTGATAAATCACTTTGACTGGAATGACATGACATTGACTTTGTCCGACCTGTTTTTAATTAATCACACGTAATATGCTTGAGGTGTTCCGTTGTACAATTTAAACTTGGATTAATTATGATTTGGTTATTGATTTATTCTCTGAAGAAGTGGCTCACACTAAGTGACGAAACGTCAGAAGATTTAATTTTGCTACTCATTTGGGATATCTACAAATGTATTTTTATTTTTTTCTTATACTTGAAATGGATTTTTTTCACAGAGGTCGTATTGCTATCGCAAAATGTCTTTTTATATTGATGACATAGTCTAGATAAAATATGTTTACATTACTGAGAGGACAATATTGACAAGCTTACTGTTTGTCATTTTTATATCTTTCTATTTCCATCTACTTAACTTACCTACTCACTTACTTGCTTACTTACATACTTACGCCTGTTACCCTCATGAAGTAACATAGGCCGCTCACCAGCACTCTTTATTCAACTCTGTCCTGAGCAATCCTTTCCAGTTCTTTCCAGATGCTATTCAACTTTTTCATGTATGCTTTCAAGTCTCAAGTCAATGTCTTCCTTGATATTTCTCTTCTCCGGTTCCTTTCAAGATTAAAATTTAGGGTTTGTTCTGGGATGCAGTTTGATAATTTTCTCAATATGTGTCCTATCCACCTTTGCCATCTTTTCCTAATTTCCTCCTCAGCTGGAAGCTGGTTTGTTCTCTACCACAATAGGGTGCTGCTGATGATATCTGACCAACGGATATTGAGTATCTTACGTAGGCTATTGTTTATAAATAATTGTACACTTTTAATGATGATTCTGGTAGTTCTCCAAGTTTCAGCTCCGTACAATAAAACCGTCTTGACGTTGGTAGAAAACAACCTTGCAAATAACTGTTTTGAACTGAGATGAATAACTTGTTTATTGTTTTATTATTTTCATTGGTTTCTTCAATGATATCAATTGGTTCAGTAAACTGTCTTAAAATGTTTTAGTTAATTTAGATGGTATTTCAGGAATCGTCAACCATATACTTCAACTTGTTCAAAATGAATTGACTCATTTCATTCAAGGAATTTTCATCTTGCTGTTGGAAAACACCAACCTAATCACACTTGATGGAGAAACTCTGGAAGATATGAGATCTTTCAGGTACCTGAGAAGCAGCATCGATGAACAAAGAGGATCTGATGCAGATTTAAAGGTGAGGATTGGTAAACGAAGGACAGCATTGCTACAAATGAAGAACATATGAAACTCAAAACAACTTTCAAACAATATCAAACTCACAATCTTCAATACCAACGTCAATACAGTTCTACTGTATGGAGCTGAAACTTCGAGAACTACAACGACTACCATCAAGAAGGTACAAGTTTTTATTAATAGCTCTCTATGCAAGATACTCAACATCCATTGGCCGGATACTATCAGCAACAGCCTTCTGTGGAAGAGAAGAAACCAGCTTCCAGCTGAAGAGGAAATGAGAAAAAGACGATGGAAATGGATAGGACATACATTACGCAAATCGTCAAACTACATCACGAGGCAAGCCGTAACTTTAAATCCTGACGGGAAGCGGAAAAGTAGAAGGCCAGAGAACACATTACGTCATGAAATAGAAGCAGATGTGAAAGGGATGAATAACAACTGGAAAGGTTTGCCCAGAACAGGGTTGGATGGAGAATGCTAGTGAGTGGCCTATCCTCCTTCACGAGGAGTAACAGGCTCAAGTAAATAAGTAATTAAGATAACCTTATTATTATATTATCCATAAATACTTAGAACCTTTCATCATACTGAACATTCTTTTCTTCTCTTTTTTTTCTTATTCTCATTTAGATTCACCAATAATGCTTAAATCAATTTTAATCTTGTCAATATTATCTATTGTATTTTCATTGGTCAAAGTTAAATGTGCTGTGGTGGCATCTGAAAATGAAATGGATCGATACCCATTTATGCCTTATGAGTTACCATATGCACACGATGAACTTGATCAATATTATTATCCAAATCTACGTGATTCATTAGTTCGACGTCTTATGAAAAGAAAATATTATATATCACAAAGACTTGGTAAATAAATCTATCATCTATCTAATGAATAACCGATTATATTTGAATCCAATATAGACTGTATTATTAAAATAATAAATAGATTAATTACATCATGTTATCATTTAATTCATATAGAGATACATTTATCATTTCAAAAGAAACAAAATGCAAAGAAACAATGTAATTGTATTATGATTAAAAAAACTGCAAAATAAACATTTAAAGATAATAGGTGGTTCGTTTTTTTGACTTATTTCCCTGAAGTACTAGTATACTACATGAACTATGTAATTCAGTGCGATGTTCTGATCATTTGAAGTTGTTAAAGTCATATGTGATAAAGCCCGCTGTTCTATTATTTGGGTTAGAATCCACTTTCAGAAGCTCACAAGTTCATTTCATGGACGTGATTTAATAGGGAAATCGTTTGAACTACAGCATCTTGGTGCATAGGCGTCGTAATCATGTATTCCTTGACATACACATAGGTATACTCACCCTATGAGGAAATATAAATAACATACATACCTGTAATACATAAATTGTCACTCGAACCCCCTACAGTATACATATATGTATCTTCATTCATCTGGGAGGGTAAATGGTCACCGCTGTCATCAAACGTATCTACTACAACTTACGCATTATATATATACCATCAATGCAAAGACTTTCATCCATGCATCATGCAATACACATAATCATTAGCACTCTTTCAGGGAGGGTTAATGTTCACTACTCAACCATTAACACGTAAAGCGATTTGTAGTGCATCAAAATACTTTGGTAAATATTTCGAAAAATCCTTATTACAAGTAGTTGAATTATCCACTAATAAACGGAAATGTCTCATTTTCTTTACATATAAGAAGAATAAATCAAGTTGTTACATCCAAATTAAGATATTGTTCTTATGCAGTGATTTTTTTAGAAAAATGATAGACTATAATTTCCATGGCTACAAAACATTAATCCTTATCTCTTTCATCCTCTTTTCGTTGTACAAACGAACAAAACGCACCTGCTGGATTCTACTGCTAACCATTATCCATGTTTGCTTATAATGCTTGTGAATGAAAGATCAGACGCACAATATACACATATGTTAATAAGAGACTGACCACTAACAGTTCATAGCATCAATAGGAAGATTTAAGTAAGCAATATCAAATCAATTTACACATACGATTCTTTAATAGATGAGATCATGAATCAATTTAAGGTAGAAAACCATGGAAAACCTGAATGCACTGGACAGCCGTTTTGTCATATTGTGCGCATCCACGATCTTGTCTCGTGAGATTCGAAATCAGAACCTATCAGTTTCACGCGCGAACGCTTAACCTGTAAATCTCCGAGCCTACCAGTATCCAATGATGTTAATGTCTAACTTCAACTAATCCACGAAATTGAGCCACACATCCAACATTATCTTTAGTGAGTTACTATCTTAAAACAGATCCGGTTGAACTCCACTGGTCACGGCTTCTCCCTAGAACTACAGGAAATAGCTCTTGAAGCCAGTCAACAGTGTGCATATGCTGATTAATATCAGAAAAGGGCTTTTATGGATATTATAGCAATTTAATAGTTGACATCATGGTAATCTAGATTCAATCGACTAATGCTTTCAACTATTAAATTACTACAACATCCATAAAAAACCCCTCTTTTTGATATACAATTCTGTTGCTAAGGCATCTATTTCTACAATTTATTTCCCCTTTATATACACATATCACAGTATGTTGTATGATTCTTTAATGAATCCAAAGTGATTCATTTAATTTTATTGATAATTATGATCATTGTGTCACTTTTATGTTACATCAAATTATCTTGATTTTCTTTTATTAACTCATTGTCATTAACAAAAGAAACAAGATTTCTCTCAGATACTTCATTTACTAATATCCAATTAACATTTACATATAATTGAAATGTTCAGCTTAAGTTATAGTTAGTTCTTCTTTAACTGCTTTATTAGTTATATAATACAAAGTTTTGATTATCATTGTAGTGAATGAGAATACAAGTGGGGACAACCAAACATTACAGAATCACTTAGTTAAATCTGAGAACCATTTGGAAAATATCAATCAATTGTCTCAGACTTCATTGTTCCTTCACATTTACAATAATCATTCTATGTTCTTGTTCTCTTCTCTTTGATTTTCTTAATCTTCTACTGGCAGTTATATCACTTTTGATTGATGATACATATAACTTATATCTGTCGATATCAGTAACACACACCACAACTGTACTGATGTATGATAATCTCGACTGATGACAATCATGTTTTTGTTTTTTTTATAAAAAAATCGATACAAAGAATGAACATATGGTAACATATGGTAACAAAATGATCAAACACACATTTTTTTTAAAGCCAGTTGGATAGTAGTTATCCAAAAGTAAATATAAATAATATATTATGTAATAGATATCAAGCTTTATAGAAAACAAAGTATTTTTTATTGTTATTTCAGTTAGGAAATATTTGTTAAAAGAATTAAAAACATTGAAGAATTTTTCATTTCAATAGTTGAGATCATGAGCCAATTGAAGCTAGACCAATATGGAAAACTTGGAAACACTGGACAGGCTGTTTCGTCCTATTGTAGGACTCCTCAGCAGTGCGCATCGACGATCTCGCCTAGAGAGATTCGAACTCAGGATTTATCGGTCTCTCGCGTGACCACAGAGTCTGCCGGCATCCAACGGTGTTATTGTTCAACTTCAACTGATCCACGAAATTTTTCATTTATCAAAATAATAAAAATGATAGTATGCATCCATTATCCTACTAGAGATCAAATCTAGCATTAAGGCCTTCCTGATGAATGATTAACTTTCGAACCATAGAGTTTATAGTCAGTAGTTTACATTTCTATTTTCAGTTAATTCATAATATTACCTAATCATTATCTACTTCGATTAATGAAAATGGTTTAACATTGATTTACATCTCTCTAAAAAACACATAGAGAATTATCTGTCAATTTGTTTCTAAGAGACATAAGATTTTTATTATAGAATTTGATACTTTCTATTGAATTTAAACTTTTAAACTGATGATTAACTTTTAAGAAGAAGGAATTGGAAACCATGAAACAGTTGTGACTTTAAGCCTGGCTGATTATCACGTGATTCATTCACCAATCGAAATATGGCATATACAATCTTAGCACTATGCCAAGCCAATAACGTTCGACCGGTATAAGCAGCCTAGTGTCCTTATTGGTCTTTTTCCCTCCTAGCACTGCCAGTTTAGTCCAGAACGCTACTGACAGCTTCCACTATGCAAACCATTTATTTCCAACATACCTGATTTATATACCAACCAAACAGACCGCATCACATCATAAAATAGGAAATGACATTTATACAAGATCAAGCCAAAAAGTGGCTGTGAACATGGGAGATTGTAATCAATAAATTGAACATAACTTGGGAACATTAAATTGTATCATAATAGTCTATAGGTCAAAATGAAGCTTATAATAAGATGAATACAGATATACATAATCCGGTTACTGAATAGTTATGCCATAAGAATATATAGATAATATTAGTCCATGAATAGGTCTCAGATGTTACGTGTAATTTAATTCTCATCAAGATATAACACAACGAATAGCTAAAAACTTCTAATATGGGATTCATTGACAGTATCTTAAGTTATAACTAATATAGATTTCGGATATGAATTGACATACATAAGTTTATATATAATAACTAAATGCAAATTATTACTCAAATCTCTCCTTATTTTCATCTGTACATATTCTTCTTGTCATAGACACTAAAATTCATAATGATTCGTTAAATTTACTTGAAACTGAATTACTCAATTAAAACAATAAACAATTGATTTCTTTCATTCAGAAATACTAAATATATTTAGCTATAACCCAATCACATTTGATAGAGAAACATTGGAATAGATAAGAAATTTCACGTATCCGGGTAGTATCATCGATAAACAAGAAGGATGTGATGCAGACGTAAAGGTAAGCATCGGCAAGGTAAGGATAACATTCGTACCAATGGTGCACATGGGCTCCAGGATTGTGAGGGAACAAATGGCGTATGAACCAATGGTTGGTCACCGGCTACCATCGGACTGCATCTCCTCATGATGCTCTACTGCCTTGTGAGTCAGACCTTTAGGTCAAACGCTCGGGGTGTGGCCCCCTAAGAAAACCACCTGTTTCGGTCTGAGCACCCGAACAGTATCATCACAAAAAATGATGAGATGTCAATATTTATGGAAAATACTTGTCTTGCTTCGATCAACAATCAAACGATACACATTATTATTATTATTATTATTACGATTATTTTTATTACAATTATTTTTTACGTCATTTATTCATTCTCTTTTATTCCCACTTTATGTGTCCTTATTTTTCGACTTATACAGCAGCTTGCCTATGGTGGAAACTCGGTTCTATCTAAACATTCTTGAGTCACTGCCCAGTTGAAAAGTGTATGTTACCACCAAATACAAATACTGAAGCAGATTTTCTGAAACCACGTATCCCACACAAACTGGCTGCCTTCAACGTTCGCACATTTATGCAGGTCAGACAACAGATAGGGCTGGCTATGTCTTTGAAAAGTCTTAATATCGACGTTTGTTGTCTATCCGAGACCCGTATTCAAGACTCTGGTGAAGTACTACAAATTCACTCTTCATCTGTCGCTTCAAAAAGCTTGTCTTACGTGCGTTTATCCGGGGACCCTGTGGCATCTTCGTCTGTTCTTGCTGGCCTCGGTGTCGTGGTATGAAATAAAGCTGCAAAGGGCTGGCTTCTGCTGGTCCTTCACGACTGCCTGGCCGGGGTCCTAGAGATGGTGCAACACAGTGGCTAGAGACCTTATCAGATATGGCTCAGAATAGAAGCCAGTGGCAATCCTGCTGTAACCTTCTTTTACTTTCTTCGTAAAAAATGGTTTTTACTTCCTTAAATGAAAGATTTCTTCTGATTGTACCTTTCCGTTTCCCCTATTATTACTATTATTATTATTTTATTACTATTACACTACCTTACACTAATCTGTTCGTTATTGTTCTTTTTCTTACGCTCTTTGCTTTCTTTTTTTCTCTTCGAATTCTCATTGTTTTGTGTGGCGCATATATATCTGGTGCCCCCTTGTACCAATATTTATGTGTTCAAATAATTAAATAAATAAATAACATTCCCACAGTTGAAGAACATATGAAACTCAAAACAAACGTCAATCAATATCAAAGTCATAATCTTCAGTACGAACGTCGTGGCAATTAATTCAGTTGTACTGAGCTGAAACTTCGAGAACTACTACTGTTGTAACGTTTGGATTGCACGGTTAGATGGAGGCGCGTTTTACTGATCGGATTAGTGACACGTAAAACACGTAATGAACGACCTAGAGTCTCGATTGGTCCCGCTTCCCTGTCTAGCCCAGCCAGTTGAGTTTAGAACGCAAGTCACAGCCTCTGAGATATGAATCGTTATATTTCAAACATACTCTGTTTATATACAAACCAAACAAACCACATCATACCATAAAAATAGGAAACAACATTTACACAATATTTAACAAGTGAAATAAATACTGACCAATAGGGAATGTCCATTTAAAGTCCAAGGACAGCATTAGACTTGACACGATAATTATTGGTATATTCCTTCGCATACCTAACAACTACAACTACCATAAGTTATGTACAAGCATTTATAAACAATTATCTATATAAGATACTGAATGTCCGTTGGTCGGATACCATTAACAACATTCTACTATAGGAGACAACTAATAAACATCCAGTTGAGGAGTAAATTAGGAAAAGATGGTGAAGGTGGATAGGACACACATTGAGGAAATCATCAAATTACATCACAAGGCATGCTCTGACTTGGAATCCTGAATAGAATCGAAAAAGAGGAAAGTCAAAGAACACATTGCTTTAGGGATTGGAATCAGATATCAAAAGAATGAACAGCAACTGGAAAGGATTTTCTAGAACAGAGTTAGATGGGACTGCTGGTGGGTGACCTAAGCTCATCTATGACGGGTAACAGGCGTAAACAGGTTACAAAATTGTAAGTTCGCTAATTCAAAAACTACAATTCAAACAGAGAAAGTAGAAATATGTAATCGCCTATCCATTATGAACATAAAAACACTTCAATAGGAATAATTAATGATTCATTATATTATGTCATAAAAATTGTTTATGATAATGATTTAATTCTATTACAGAACTGACTTTTTTTTTCCCAACAATTAATGGAATTCACTTATTATCATGTAGATAGATCTTAAACGATGAATATTCGAAATTACAGTGTACAACATTTTGTATCGCCGGTAGTTATGTTTAGTTTATCAATACAATACATAACTAGAAATGGTAAAATAATTTTAAAACAACAATATCTTTATTAATTGAGATCATGAACTGATCAGTGTTAGACCACTATTGAAATCGTGAAAGGACTGGACGACCGTTTTGTCCTAGTATGGGATGATCACTTCTGTGGAATTTCAAACGGTCGTCTAGTGCTCCCAGATTTTCATCAGTAATCTCACATTGATCAGTTCATGACCTCAATTAAACAACTCAATAATCTCCACAAACCTCTATTGATAAGTATCTTTATTCACAATCTCACCCCTAACAGTTAAATAAAATAAATTCGATTTCATTAAATAAGCAACAGGAAATATTTTCACTACAGTAGTTGGCGGTAGCTTTCACAAGATGACAAAAGTTCAAGTAAACTTGGAAACATGCGTATTTTTATACAGTAAATTAATCATTGAGTAGTGACCAATATCATATAATTCAAGCCTTTCTTAAAGCTCATTAAATCCTATCGACCAGACTGCAATGTGATTATTAGTCTAAATGACTCGACATTAGGTGCATTACATCGAGATGTAAATCCTAGGTTTAAAGTAGCCAACAGGAACCCTGAACATTGGTTTCATGCTATTTGGTGCTCTCCAGAAATGTGTACCTGTAGCCTTGAGTAAACTGATGCTTTCTGATGGATTTGATCCCGTGTAAATAGTCAGTAAGCATCAGTTCTTTTAAGATTATAGGTTTATCATGATGACGAATGTCGTATGACACGGAACCTCAGTTCATCCCACTGCAAGGAGATGAACCCAGGAATTTCTGTCTTGAGCACAAATTCTCGACATCTAGAACACTAGACAGGAATAAAATCATGTGCATGTATAGCTTAAATCAATTTATGAGATCAATAAAATTTAACAACCTTCAAAAACTTACTTACTTACGCCTATTACTCCCAATCGAGAGTAAGCCTCCGACCAGCATTCTCTAACCCACTCTGTCCTGAGCCATCTCACTCTAGTTCTATCCAATTACTGTTCATTATTCTTATGTCTATCTCCATTTCTCAGTGTAATGTATTCTTTGATCTTCCTTTACTCTTTTAGCTTTAAGGATTCCAAGTAAGGATTTGCCTTGTGACATAGTCATACTTTTATATTATTGTAAACTCATATACTAACATAAAGACACAGTTATCTAATACTCTCTTACATTCAATGATTGCATAGTTTACAATTTATTTGATATACATGACATGTTTACGCAAAATACTTTGGATCCGTTGGCCGGACACTATTAGCAACAACTAACTGTGGGAGAGAACAAACCAGATCCCAGCGGAGGAAGAAATCAGGAAGAAGCGCTGGAAGTGGATAAGAAACACATTGAAGAAAGCACACAACTGCGTCACAAGACAAGCCCTCACATGGAATCCTCAAGGCCAAAAGAAATGCGGAAGACCGAAAAACACACATAACGCCGAGAAATGGAGATAGACATGAGAAAAATGAACAAGAATTGGATGGAACTAGAAAAGAAGGCCCAGGACAGAGTGGGTTGTAGAATGCTGGTCGGCGACCTATACTCCATTAGGAGTAACAGGCGTAATTAAGTGAGTAAGTAAGTAACAGATACAATACAAAGATATCTCAATAGTTATACATAAGGAAATAATTCATTCCTTCATTACAACTAATAATTTGTATTCATTAGTAAGGTGATGAGTTAATTAATTAATTAATTATGCTAATTAACTTCCTCTTTCACAAAAATCATTTCCTACTTTTAATATAATTAAGTAGAATTGTAATTTATGTCTGCTTTTTTTTTCTTTTTAAAGAGAAAAAGATTAATTGTCTGTTAGCTTACAAATACTCATTTTTATTTGATAATAATAATAATAAGTAATTACATTATTCTTATTCTGTCTTCAAACTTATTTAATAGTGTTAATAATAATAGCCCCTCAAATACCGTGGTACGGCTAAGATTGGGGGGAGAGCCCACCTCTCTCTAGCGGAATTCTCTCAAGTAACCATGTGCATTCAACCATTTCCAGGAAAGTCCTATTCATTGCCTTCTCGCACCAGGGGTGTTGTTTATGAAATTGAGGAGATGAAAAGCGAATTTCCAATGCCTTACCTGGTTTGGTGGATGTGGAGACTTCATGTAAGAGAATCGGAAAACCCTCATTCTAAAGCAATAGTGAACATGGGTTCCAGGATCATGAGGGAATAAATGGGGTATGAACCTATTGTTGGTCACCGTCTACCATGGGACGGCATCTCCTGACAGTGATACATTGTCTTATGCATCAGACCTTCAGATCGATGGCTCCGAGTGTAACTCCTTAGGAAAACCACCTGCTTCGGTAATGAGCACCCGAGCAGTATCCCAACCTTCACACTAATCGAATGATTTATATGGCGCATATCTGTTTGATGCCTACTTGTACCATTGTTTATATGTTTAAATAAATAATCAATAAAATATAATCTTATTGAAATTTTCACAAATTATTCTATAGATTCATGAAGTATTTCCTGAAGTTTTAGTGAGAATCCGTGACCAGCAGAGTTCAACCATGTCTGTTGTAGAGGCAGTTACTCACTGAAGACATTGGTGGACAGTCGCGTAATTTCGTGGATTGGTTGAAGTTAGATATTAACACCTTTGGATGCTAGGTTAGTGGTCTCAAGGTTAAGCGTTCATGCGCGAGACTGAACGTCCTGGCTTCGGATCTCGCGGGGCAAGATCATGGATGCGTACTGCTGAGGAGTCCCACAGTAGGACGAAACATGAATACAACTATTTAAAAATCACTACAATCTACAAAAAACCCCATTCTGATAATTCTGTTTTAATTTGATACTTATTGTAGCCCGTTCATATGGAAATTGTAAAGCTTGTAAGTATACTACTTACAATTTGTTGAGATAAAAATAGTTCTTTAAAATGTGAATGTGAATTAGTTATTAAAACCAGCATGGAATGAGATATTGAACATAATTAGCGAGTTTACCACATCTCGCCAGACAATCATACATAATAATCTGTTCCTATAAAATATGATTGTTAGATAACTGGAACTGTGTCGATGTTGTTTTTATGAGGACTTGTAATGATTATTGAATGGTAACCACTGTCGTATATATTGAATTCTTTATGTCAATCGAATCCTATTGATAAGGTTAAAATGCCACTGCCAGTTTAAGTAGTCCACCATTTCTTAAATTGTCCGCATATTAGATTGTAGTAGACTTTCAGCAAAAAGACCTAGAAGAAATGTCAAGTCACCAAAAGTATCTATTCCATTGTCTATTGTAAGTCTGGGATAAAGTTATGCCTAGAGGTAAAATTTTTGATTCCTTACTCCTGGTTTGATTTAACTAACTGAAGATGTTAGCTGTTTACTTGTTATAATGTATCATAATTTTTAAAATCACCGTTTACAGCACATCAACATACACCAAATATTTTGTGCTTATTGAAACATCTATGAAACTAAATTTGCTGTTAAATAAAGAAGGAACGAATTGAGCGAAGAAATTTCTTTTCAATTAGTTTTTCATCATGGCTCTACACTAATATATATACGTTTTACAATAATAATATAATACTCATCGAGTGGATACGTTACGTAATATTTACATAATGACATTTAAATTAACATTGATTAATTGGAAGAAAGAGGATTATTAATATTCAAAGTGATCAAGAAATTGCTAAGACAGACTGCAGTCTGTCTTTGTTGGCTGTTCTTATCTGCCTGAATTCGCCAAATCTATGTGTACCTATCGTTTCAACTGCTCCTGTGGAGCCAGTTATATTGAGCGTACAATTCGGCAAGTCCGTCATCGCATTACTGAACATCATCCGTCGTGGTTAAACAAAGGACAGGTAAAAGTGATTAAAAGTTCTATTCTCTCTCACTTGGTTGACACATGTCATCAAGTCGAATTGAATAAAGCTTTTAAGGTTATCTACAATATCCCATCTAATTTGCCACATGGTTTACGAGTGCGCCTCTTGCACATTGCGGAAGCCATCGCAATCCATGTTCACAAACCTGACCTTTGCATTCAAAAGAGATTCGTACAACCACTTTCCCTGCCCTGGCCATCAGTTTAAGATTTCCTTCAAAAGAACTATTTTTCATACTTCTTCCATGTCTTTTTGTAAAACTTTTGTAATTTTATTTCTGTTGCTTTTGAACTTAATAACTTCTCAACATTCATCTCTTGATTCTTACGTAACTACCATCCTATTGACCATCCGTTAAAATTCTGTTCCTTCTTTGTTTCTTACATTACGCAACATAGCAATTTCTTGATCACTTTGAATATTAATAATCCTCTTTCTTCCAATTAATCAATGTTAATTTAAATGTCATTATGTAATTATTACGTAACGTATCCACTCGATGAGTATTATATTATTATTGTAAAACATATATATATTAGTGTAGAGCCATGATGAAAAACTAATTGAAAAGAAATTTCTTCGCTCAATTCGTTCCTTTTTTATTTAACAAATGGCAAAATGGGAATATTCACTAAATTTGCTGTATTGTATTCTAACCCTTCTTAGCCATTCCAGCATGCATTCATACATACAGAACTAAAATTATGTCGTCGTTCATCCAGTGTAACTTGTTTCAAACAAACAGCTGAATTAATACATTACAAAATCTGAAAAGTGGTCGTTTAGTCTTCATGTTGAGAGATGATATAATAGTTTATTATATACACGAACTTTTTGAAGTACAGAGCCTTAATTTCGAATAGCTTAGTCGAGTATTATCAAATAACCCGATGATCTTGTATTAGATCTGTTGTATTTATTTATTTGAACACATAAATATTGGTACAAAGGGACACGGAATAAATATGTGCCACACAAGTCACTTGTTTTGTGTTTGGGCTCTGATACTGTCCTGATGCTAAGACCAAAGCAGGTTTTCTTAGGGGGTCACACCCGGAGCCTTTGAAATAAAGGTCAGATCCACAAGGCAGTGAAGCAATTTTAGGAGATGAAGTCCCATGGTAGCAGGTGACCAATAATTGGTTCATACGCCATTTGTTCCCTCAGGATCCTGAAGCCCATACGTATCATTGGTATACAATCAGGGTTTTTTAACTCCCCTAGGTGGATCCTCCATATTCACCAACCCAGTTAAAGCGCCAGAGTTTTGCTCTTCAGCCCCTCAATTCTTTAAACAACACCTCGTCACGATAAGCCAGTGAGTGGGACTTCTCTGGTAGTGGCTGAATATGTATGGCAATGTGAGAACATTTCGAGAGGGAGAGATGACTCTTCCCACTCTCGACCGTACCAGGCCATTCGGGGAATTTGTATCCGCGTCGCCTATTACTTATACTTGAAAACAAAGAACCACTGCAATTCCCACAACTCGAAGTATGAACATCAAGCTTGGTACAAGTGAAGATTTATTAAATCTCAAAATATGAGCACAACCCTAGTAGAAAATACACTCATCTATAAATTGATTTGTACATTCATTTTGATTATTAATTAGAATAAAATCACACGTATAAAAGAATACACAAAGTCATAATAAATCATATGCTGAATATCATGCTGTCCAAAGTTCACGCTAATTTAATGCAAGAATATCGTTCCTTGAACAAGCATCTCATTCAATTCAGAAAATGTTATACCGAATAAAATATCATACCGAAAACTTACTTACTTACGTCTGTTACTCCTCGTGAATGAGCATAGGCCACTCACCACCATTCTCCATCCAACCCGGAACTGAGCAATCCTTTCCAGCTCCTTCCAGTTGTTATTCATCTTTTTCATATGTACTTCTATTTCCCGACGTAATGTGTTATTTGGCCTTCCACTTTTACGCTTCCCTTCAGGATTCCAAGTTACGGCTTGCCTCGTGATGTAGTTTGACGATTTGCATAGTGTATGTCCTATCCATTTCCATCGTCTTTTCCTAATTTCCTCTTCAGCTGGAAGTTGGTTTCTTCTCTTCCACAGAAAGCTGTTGCCGATGGTATCCGACCAATGGATGTTGAGATCAAACCGAAAAAAAAACATTACACTAAGCAATCATTACATTGAACTAAAAAAACGGAATTGAACGTAAATCATAATAAGTAGAAGAATATCATTTTGGTTATTTTTTGATCCCATCATATCAAGATCATATTTACCGATTACTAAAATGTCCCAAATTATAATAAAACAAAGATTTATTATATTTTATTATCAGAAGGGGATATTTTGTGGATATTATAGTAATTTCAATAGTTCAGTTCATAAGTCAATTGAAGCTAAACCCCCATGGAAAATCTAGAAACACTATTTTACAGCCGTTTCATCCTATTATGGGATTCCTCAGCAGTGCCTATCCACAATCCCGTCTCGTGTGATCCTAACCCAGGACTTACCAGTATCGCATGTGAATACTGAACCTCAAGACCACTGAACTGGCCGGTACCTCACTGATGTTAATGTCTAACTTCAACTTATCCTATTATAGGACCCTATACCGATGAAGTTATGCTGTATATATACATCAAAACTATTACCATTGATAAATAAACTTTCAGTAACAGACTATTTAAAAACAAAAATGATTTCTATAAAATATTATCAAATATATACTACCTATAATAATAATAATAATAATGCCCTATGCATAATTACATAAACTGTTATAGGGTCATTTATTTACTATGAGAATGTATTTTTCTAATTACTTTCTTAATTATAACTTATCAGGTAATAAGTTAATTTATATTAGTTCATTATATAATATACTACTATATACTACTTATAATAGCCCTAGTAGTAGTAATAATAGTAATAGTAATGATAATAATAATCATACTAATCATTCGAATGTTTGTTGTTTATTCTTATTTTAATGATAAATAAAATATAACCGAAAATTATCATTTTTATAATGAATTAAAATGACCTTAGTTCACGTTAACTTAACATGATAAATAAGTCATCTTATATAAGAAGTGGATAAATAATAATAATAATAATGATAATAATAATAATAATAACAGTAACGACAGTAATAATAATAGTAATAGTAGTAATAGTAATAATAATAGTAATGGTAATAATAGTAATAGTAACAACAGTAATAATAATAGTAATAAATAGCTGCCTACGCAAGATACTCAACATCCATTGGTCGGATACCATCAGCAACAGCCTTCTGTGGGAGAGAACAAACCAACTTCCAGCTGAAGAGGAAATTAGGAAAAGACGATGGAAATGGATAGGACATACACTATGCAAATCGTCAAACTACATCACGAGACAAGCCGTAACTTGGAACCCTGAAGGGAAGCGTAAAAGTGGAAGCCCAAAGAACACATTACGTTGGGAAATAGAAGCATATATGAAAAGGATGAATTACGATTGCACGGAGCTAGAAAGGATTGCCCAGAACAGGGTTGGATGGAGAATGGTGGTGAGTGGCCTATGCTCATTCACGAGGAGTAACAGGCGTAAGTAAGTAAGTAATAATAATGACAGTACTTATTATTATTATTATTATCATTATTATTATTATTATTATTATTATAATAACAGGATCTTGTTAAAAAACAAAAAAAATTTCTTTCACTAAGCTAATTATATTCAATATTCAATAGAATACTCTTCTTTCAATAGAAATGATCGTATTAATGTGTTTTTAAAAACAAAACAAAGAAGAAGAAAATAAAAGAGTCGTATGTGAACGCAGTTTCTTTTGATATTAATTTTGATTTTCATAGTTGAAATCATGAATCGATTAAAGTTAGATTATAGTGTGGTATCGAGTCGCGGTTAACTATGATCACCACTACAGGAAGGTTGAGAACCAAATATCAGAAGGTAATTGAAGGTTGTAGCTAACTATATTTGTTGGTGATCTCATGGTATCGAAATAATACCGAGATCGTACTAAAGGAGTACAAGTGGATTTACTGAGCAGACGTAAGTTCGTGCAAGGTCACAACCAGCGGAAGGAAGAATAGAAGAATAATGGATGTCTTTAGTACAGTTAAACAAACAAGCACAGTAAAACAATCACTGGTACAATTGGTTATAATAATAATTGTTTTCATTAAACCAATCGCGTTCTCTTGATAAAAGTAGGTCACTACAAGATCATTATAGAAAACCTGGAAGAACTGGATGACCATCTCGTCTTAGTATAAAACTTCTCAGAAGTGCATATTCACAATTCCACTCGTGGGATTTGAATTCATCATCTTTGGATACTGGTTCAATAGTCTAGAGGTTAAGTGTTTGTCTACAAGACATAAATAGTATGTTATATTAGTCAGAAGTGTAATGCCTGGCAGCGGATGGTTGAGAAAATCAAATTGAAAAGAAAATAAATGTAAATAGAGAATAGTTTTAATAACAATAGGAATGAAGGGACGGTTCAGTTTGTAAGAAGCAATTGATAATAGATGTGTTAATGAAGTATTCAATGTATGGGTTTCATATTTTATGAGTGCTCGCTCACAATAATAACACTGAATAACTAAATTATTATATCGTATTTTTTAGGCCGGATAAATTGGTTACATTCTCCCTTTGATATTCTTAACTATATCATTATTGTCAGAATGAGGTTTTTTTGGAAATTTTAGTAATTTAATGGTTGAATTCACGAATCGGTTTTAAGCTAGACCACCCTGGAAACACAGTTTGACGACCGTTTCGTCCTAGCATGGGACTCCTCAGCAGTGCACATCCACCATTCTGCGTTCGAATCTCGCATGCGAGATTTGTATTTGAAAATATTACCCTCACTGTTTAACTATATCCTATTTACTCATGATTTTATTCATAATTTGTTTCCGAGATCAATTCATTTCATTTTTACCCCTCTATTACTTTTAATTATTGTAACATTGTTCATTCATATTATAGTCTGTTGCTAACTTATTAATTTTACAAGGATTTCTGTTTGTCAATTTAAGAGATGGCGAGACTATATTTTATGGACGAACCAATCAGATATAAGATAAAACGTCTTGGATTTTGCCACGAAATTCATTCATCCATTTGGTTAAAGAGCGTTTTTGGCAGTTTAGCTGGTGACAGTTTGTGATAAAAACCAGACTTATTGTAAATTCGTTGAAAAGAGATCCCTTCGCTGAACGTCGTACTTTCAATGTTTATATAGGAATAACATATCGATATTCTATACGAAACTGGCAAAAAATAACTATATCGACGGAATTCTCAGATGATGTACACATACAAGCTAAGATTAATCCAAGTCAGTCTAAACATCAACAACTGGATAATTCAAACCACTAGTCAGAAACAAAATAATCTCAGTATAAAATTTATGATTTCGGTTTTCTTTTAAGTACGCCTGTAGCTCTTCTAGAAATACTGCCGGTCACAAGCCCGGGTAAAGGAGGAGGGTTGGGCATGTGGTTGGCAACCCCATCCCATAGAAGAAAATCGTACCAGAAAAACGACAACCAGAAAAAATTATTCAAGCCATTTAAACTCTGCCCTGGGAGTCAGAAGGTTTTCCTTTAGAAGATTTATGACGCCTCATGATGAAAGCCGAGTTCCTCCGGAAGTCACGAGACTGATGCCTCTTCTGATAACCAGAGCAACTATTTATTTAGGTATATGGAATGCTCGTACAATGTGGGAGACCGTGAGAATCTTCCAAATTGCTACAGATTAAACAAGTAAATTTTCTTTTAAAAATAATGTCTGAATCTGTTAAATATTTCAATTTGAATCGCATGACCAAACTTTAAGTGTTCCACCAAAATGTCGCGTAGTTTCTTACTAATTGACTGAAATTAAATCGGTAGAAGATATGAATTTGATTTTTCCGCTCAAAATGAAAATAATAGTATATTCTGAAAATAATTGCAGAAGAATTCATAAGTCGATTAAAGCAAGACCACAGTGGAAAACCACGAAGTGTTATATTATGCGGTATTGTGCCCTATTATTATATAACGTAGTGATACCGCCAATTAGAGAACAATGAATTATCGACCGGACCAATGACGCATAGACCTGTACGAGCAGTCTAAAGGCCTTATGATCCTTCTTCCTGCCTAGATCTGTCCGTTGATTCCACAATATCAATCACAGCCTCTACGATATAAATCATGCATTTAAAAAACATACTGGGTTTATATACAAACCAAACAGACCATTTCACACCACAAGATAAAAAATAACATTTGTGCAAGATCTAACCAAAAGTGCTTGTGAATGTGAGAGACTTTAATTAATAAACTGGGGATAAATTAAGAATGGTAGATCGTATAATAATAGTCTATAAGTCAAAATAAAGCTTACAAAAAGAGGAATATGATTAGGCATAGTTTAGTAACCTAACAATTATGCAATAAAAATATATATATCGTATTGGTCCACAAATAGTTCTCAAAAGTTACCATTCATAATTCTCGTCGGGATATAACACAAAGCACTAGATGGCCGTTTCGTCCTATTATGAGACTCCTCAGCATCGCATACGTATCCACAATTCCTCTCGCGGGATCCGAACCCACGATCTTTGACTGTTCAGTTTTCTATGATAGTCTAACTTTAATCGACTCATAAATTCAACTATTAAACTACGACAATCTCCACAAAATCCTTTTTTTATAATTACAGAAGACATAGAAATTCAAGGACATAATCAGTATAATACTATTGCTTGAAGAATACTAATAATAATCATTTCAAGACATTGTGATATATTGATTATGCAGATACAAACAAGATATTATTACATTTAGAAAGTATACATCACAACATTGCTAGTACTGACAATGCTAAAACGTATTTCTATTTGTTCTTAAATAATGTTACTTACTTACTTACGCCTCTTACTCTTCGTGAACAAGCATAGGCCACTCACCACCATTCTCCATCCAACCCTGTCCTGGGCAATCCTTTCCAGCTCTTTCCAGTTGTTATTCATCTTTTTCATATGTACTTCTATTTCCCGACGTAATGTGTTCTTTGGCCTTCCACTTTTATGCTTCCCGTCAGGATTCCAAGTTAGGGCTTGCCTCGTGATGCAGTTTGACGATTTGCGTAGTGTATGTCCTATCCATTTTCAACGTCTTTTCCTAATTTCTTCTTCATCTGGAAGCTGGTTTCTTCTCTCCCACAAAACGCTGTTGCTGATGGTATCCGGCCAATGGATGTTGAGTATCTTACGTAGACAGCTATTTATAAATACTTGTACTTTCTTGATTGTGGTTATTGTATTTCTCGAAGTTTCAGCTCCATACAGTAGAACTGCCTTGACGTTGGTATTGAAGATTGTGACTTTGATAATGTTTGAAAGTTGTTTTGAGTTCCGTATGTTAAATAATGTAGTGATCATTAAAGTCCGTTAATGTAACAAGTGAAACAGGTCTCACTAATTATACGGAATAATGGTCATTGTATATTATAAATTGATAAACATTAATCAATAATCTAATGGTAAATTGCTCTTCAAAGGGCTTAAAAGTTCTTAAAAATTGACCTCTCTTGAAGCTGTTAGTATATACTTGAATGTGTTCATGTTTTGAACTATGACAGTTGTTTAAAAATACTATGTACTATTTTTTATGTTTTGTACTTTGAGCTGGATAGTTTGGTTATGGAACTATCTGAAGTTTGTGCTGATGATGTCGTTCAGAAGAATGATGAAAACTCCACGACAAAACCATCCAGATCAGAGAACAAAACTCCATCAAAATCATCCATCTGAGCTACAAATCTTCTCCACCACTATCTACTAATAATATTGATCTCATTTATCGATCCTTCAATTTAATAGAATCATTAGATCATTTTGTATCTCTTAGATATTTCTTATCAATTTTATACTTATAAATGCGTCATAGTGCGTCATAATTCTTCTAAATGAAGACCTTCTAACTCCCAGGGCAGAGTTAAAATGGTTTGAATTATTTTTTCTGGTAAGCGTTTTTTTTAGAGAGTTAGTTTTCTACGGGATGGGTACGCTAACCCCATGCCCAACCCTCCTCCTTTACCCGGGCTTGGGACCAGCAGTAACTCTAGAAGAGCTACAGGCGGAGTATGGGTATGAGTTAAAGGATAAATGGAAAAGAATGCAATCATAAAAAAAACTAGTATTTTAATCAAAAGGTGAGTATTAAAAGTGAGAATGGAATCTTTTAATGGTGTAAATTTTATTCGATTAACTCTGTTCATTTATGTTCTACGAACTAATTCTTTCTTCTTGTACTATGTCCTTATATGCAATCTTTATTTTATACATTACCACCATTGACTTAACCACTCCTATGAATCCGGTGTTCATCTTTCTGTGCTAATGTGGTATGGCAACTTGGACCGATGCATATTTGTGCCTCGTCCTACCCACGTTGTAGCTGACTGATTGACTGACTATCTAAATATCACTACGGTCAATTAAAAACGCCTAACAGAAAGTTCACTTTCAACATATGCTATAATCTTTTGAATTTGTTTTGAACTTCTAAGGGATAATCACATTAATAGCATGTTTGAATATGTCGAATTCCTATCAGAAGAATAGTTTTTTACATTGTTTAATCATAGATGATCAAAAATGTAAAGATGTAATGATCATAATTACTGTGAATGATTTGTAATCAAAATGTAACATAAGAGATTACATAACTGGGGTAACTAGCACAACAAATTCAAGAAACTATGGTATACATTTCTTGACTGGTCGTAGAGACAAACGAAACGGAGAATAGAGTATGGTGTCAGTTATTGTGTTAAGCCCATATACTTTATTCTGACTTTCGGACAGCCCAGTCTATTCATTCTACTTGAGTCATATTTTGACCTTGTTAATTATTCGCTTATCATTCTTGACTGTTTTTATATGAGCGTATATGCGTGTACACTTCATATCACATGTCTGTAGTTTATTTTGTCTGCCTATAAATATTGAATAACGTCTGGCTAAAAGCAAGTTGGCTTACCAGCCATCTCCACTGCGCGTCATTTTACTTTATTCTATTCCATTCGCTTCATACATACAAAATATATGTATTCATAAGTCCATCCTCGTTATTCGACTTATTTAATTCCGTTATTGACTAACGCGATTTAAGTCGACGATTATATACGAGGATAGGCGATAACAATCATTCATACGATCTTGGAGTCAGATCAACGGGCCACTAAAGTGGAGAGCCCTTTCAACAACATCGATCGATCTAAACGACGACAAAATAATGGGCCTCTGTAAGAGATCACACCGTTGAAAATAATAATGCCTTTTTCAATGATAACTTTTATTGAAATGCTCCTTTTAAATGATCCCCTTTTATTAATCTTCGCCTGTTTACTTGTACTTCTTTAAATCGATACCTTCTTGTCATGAATCAAGATTTCATAAAGAAACTGCGCAATAAAGAGAACATTTTTAATTCCAAATGAAGCATTTATGAGAGCACTTGTTATTTCTTCTGACTTCAGGAATAGATTCAAACTATATTGCCATTGTATGATATTCTATTTGATTTACTGATCAATGAAAAATCTCTTTGTTATGTACAATATTCATAGAAGAAAAAAAAGATCAAATAGTTAAATGTTTATCATAACTTTCTGTTATGTTTATGCTTCACCATCTGATGTACTAATCTTCCTGTTTAATACAATATGGGATTGAAGTTAGTTTAAGGTAAACAGAATAACAGTTCATTTTGAATTCTTTTTAACTAAATAGTCTACAAATTGCAGTTCAATGTATTCAAAATGAATTTAATGTCAACTGAGAATGGATTTTACCAGTTCTCTATGGGACATGATCAAGTTAGCAATAACCTTGGATACAATGAGATCCGACTGTCACTTCATTTGTACGTTTGTATAAAGTCCTTTCAAAGATAAATAAGATTGAATTCAAGCATAGTTTATGGGATTTCATGATAAAAGATAATCTACCAAACAGAATATGATTATTCGCTGTTTGAACCTTAATAGAGTCTAGACATTTATCAAATGAAATACGGATGCCGACAAATATAACACTAGTACTTAACCATCTATTGTTTTTTATGACAATCAATTAAATGGTAATGTTTAAATTATGTTGAAGTAACTTGAGAATGCTTGTCTTATATTTGGATAAAGCGTATGTCGGGGTGGTTGTAGAGGTATTTATTGGTCTCAAGGGAGACATTAGGTTTATGCATCCCAGGTAAACCATAGAAACATGATGTGCATAATTTGGCATATGAAATAAAAGGTAAGGAAACGTCAGTGAATGGCTTCCGTACTTCTGCTTGTTTTAAATTTATTTCTAATCACTTGAAGATTCTTTGAATCAATATCCTGTAAACAGATGTCTAGGAGCATTTTCTTCATAGTTATTTATATTTATGACCATAGATGTGTTACCTTCGTTTTACTAATGTAGTGAACGAGAACTCAAGTGAGGACAATCGAATATATTTCAATACTAAAGTACAGAATCTCTTAGTAAAATCTGAGAATCATACAGTAAATACTACATTTGCAAAATGTTAATCAATCATCTCAGACTTCACTGTTCTTTCATTTCCACACTATTCTTTGTTCTCGTTCTCTTTTCTTTGAACTTTTTAACCTTCTGTCTCCAGGTATTTCATTTCCGACTGATGATATATACTACTTATATCTGTTGAGATCAGTAGAACACACTACACTAGGAATGAAGAACTCATAATTCTTCTGTACGATACCTCATTTTTACCAAAATATTAGATATAATTTTGTAGTGAACAGAGCATGGATGGGGACAATCGAATGTGTTTGATACAAAATTACAGGACTTGTTCATAAAATCTAACAATCATAAAGTAAATGCTTAATTTGCAAAACATCCATCAATTGTCTCAAAATGACTCAGACTTCATTGTTCTTGCATTTTCATACAAATTGCATCCTGTTTCCATTCTTTACTGTTCGATCCTCTTGTTTGTCTGCTGACAGACTTTCTGTTCACGACTAACATCACCTACTACTTATGTCAATATAAGTAGCACACACTACAATTTTTAACATATTCGATAAAACACTTTTTCTTCAGTCAGTTGTTTAAGTAATCACACGAAAAGTTTATTGATTTCTAAAGTACTAAACAGTATTCTATATCAGTTAAGGTTTAATTCTTTTTCCATTAAAGTAATTTCATACTTGATGTTCGCTTTGAAAGATTACGAATAATCATTAAATCAATAATGTTGAATTTCGTTGTTTAGATTTTCTTCACTTTTCTTCTTTCTTATATCTTTTCATAATTTTTTTTTATTATAAAACGATTGAGCGGTAATAATCACTCTTGGCGGATTGTTTGAACATTCGAGTTATCTATTCCTGCTATCTTGATATTTCAACAAGCGATCTAATTTTGTTTGTTTTAATACATCATTATGTCTATTAAATTGTATAACCTATTCAGGTACGTTTCTGAAAAGTGTACAGTATTTCGTTGTACAAATTACAAAAGGCCTAATCAAAGGAATCATAGTTGCTGGCAATATTCAGCGAAAAAAATATACATTAGTCAGATGTCGATTGACTGGACTGTTCATTTTTAACTGGCAAACACTAAATATTTATTGTTAGGATCGATCAAGAAGTAAGAAACGAAAACTTGTTGAAACAGCCCCTCTGGGGCTACTGCCGGTTCCAAAACCGGAGAAAGTACGAGGGTTGGGCATAGAGTTAGCGGCTCCATCCTGTAGAAAACTAACTCACTAGAAGAAAACGCTAACCAGAAAACAAATAATTCAGATATATCATCAATTTAATTAATGATGAAACTTGACAGTTATTTGTAACAGTTTGTGAACGACTACTAATTAGTAATATCATGTTGAAATATACATTCAATGTAATTATTTCATAACATTCATTAGTTGTTACATCATTCGACGTGTTAATATTCAAATAGTTAGTTTTCTGATTTCTTTCCACTAGAAGTATCAAGAAATTTATACAACTGATCGTATTAGGGCATTGTTTTTGCCCCCGAATGCCCTGGTACGTCCGAGAGTGGAGAGAGTCCGCCCACCCTCTCAAAATGCTCTCACATAGTATACAGCTTCTGCCAAGGAAAACGTACTCACTGCCTTGTCGCATCAGGAGTATTGTTTACGAAATCGAGAGGACAAATTATGAATGTTCGGCGCTTTCACCGGATTCCAAACCAATAGTGCACATTGGCTCCAGTATCCTGAGTGAACAAATGGCGGACGAAACAATTATTGGTCACCATCTACGATGGGACTGTATCTCCTTACGATGTTCCACTGCCCTGTGGATCAGACCTTTAGGTCAAAGGCTCCAGGTGTGGCCCCCTAAGAGAACCAAGGAGGTTCAGATGCAGACGTAAAGGCGAGGATCGGCAAAGCAAGGGTCGCATTCCTAAAATTGAAGAACATATGGAACTCAAAACAACTTTCAAACAATATCAAACTCACAATCTTCAATACCAACGTCAAGGCAGTTCTACTGTATGGAGCTGAAACTTCGAGAAATACAATAACCACAATCAAGAAAGTACAAGTATTTATAAATAGCTGTCTACGCAAGATGCTCAACATCCATTGGCCGGATACCATCAGCAACAGCCTTCTGTGGAAGAGAAGAAACCAGCTTCCAGATGAAGAAGAAATTAGGAAAAGACGATGGAAATGGATAGGACATACATTAAGCAAATCGTCAAACTACATCACGAGGCAAGCCGTAACTTGGAATCCTGACGGGAAGCGTAAAAGTGGAAGGCCAAAGAACACATTACGTCGGATAATAGAAACAGATATGAAAAGGATGAATTACGACTGGGAGGAGCTGGAAAGGAGTGCTCATGTCCGGGTTGGATGGAGAATGGTGGTGAGTGGCCTATGCTCCTTCACGAGGAGTAACAGGCGTAAGTAAGTAAGTATTCAGTTTATAGTAATATCGATAATGTTCTAATCAATGTATTTCAACTAAAAATTAAAGATTTCTATTGATGATCAGTAGAACATATTATATATAATCAAAGTCATCACTATTGAAAACCCGAAAGTAATGCTTCTAGGTTGAAGTTAGACAATAACACCTTTATTTGGATGCCGGTTGAGTGATCTAAACGTTAGGCGCTCACGCGCGAGACCGATAGTTCTGGATTCGAGTCCCATATACAGAGTTTTGGATGTGCATTGTTAAGAATTCTAATATGAAAATGAAACAGTTGTTTAATAGTGGTCTAGCTTAGATTGACTGATGAATCCAACTATTAAACTTACTACTATCTCTACAAACCCCGATTTTGTTAAAGTTATTATTTGTTGTAAACACAATTTTCACTCTTTATTTAAAATATAAATAGTATGTTAGTGATTGTTTAAAATCTCATTGTGTCTTATTAATCTACATGTTTAGCTAGATGGACATATATATTGGGAAGAATTAATTGTAACTTTCAGTTTTAAAGTGAATAAATAGACGTGAAGCAATAAAAACAAATGACTGAATATGTGTTTGAAATAGATTTCAGATTCAGATTTGTGTAGTAAGGACAGAAGGCCTACGGCCTATGTTATTCCTTTTCTGGTATGCTTCTGTGAGTGTCCAGTCTTCTCTTGAAAGAGGCAATTGAAGGTGCGGACACCACTGCTTCAGGCAGAAGGTTCCAAGTATTGATGACGCGGTGTGAAAACCTGTATGCCACGGGTATTTTGTTCGTTCTTGGCTTTTCTACTCGCCTGCTATGTTCTCTAAGGTGTCCCGATCTAGTGGGAAGAAAGAGAGAGAATAAGTTAGGTCCGAAATCATTCCTCAGTATTCTGTACATCAAAATTAAATCTCCCCTTAGTCTGCGATAGGACAGAGTAAAGAGGTCCAGTTTTTCAAGCCGCTCTTGGTATGATAAACCCCGGAGTTCCGGAATTGCACGGATAGCTGCCCTCTGTGCTTTTTCTAGTACATCCGAGTCACCTTTTAAACAAGGGCTTGCAGCCTGAATTAGAAAGATCATAGCTTATCATTATTAATGTTGTCTAAAGATTGGTTAGGGTAATTTCTTAGATTTATTGAAACTGTAGTCTTATAAAAGTTCGTATTCCACTTTGTCTCTAGCTTCTCAAAAATAATTTGTACTTACATTAAACCTATTGCTATAATACTGTTTTAGCATCTATAGTGTTGTAGTTTGCATTGATTTTGCCCATCATCTTATTACTTACTTTTGTTGTCTTTGAGTAATTTAACATTCATATCTTGTATATACATATCTTTGCACCAATCGTATCACACCTGATGAAGAAGCTTTGGATGATGTAAAAATCATTATATATCTGGGCAACATCATTGATGAACACGATGGATCTTATGTAGATGTGAGACCACTGATCCCCAAGGCAGTGTAGCAATTTCAGAAGATGCAATCTCATGGTAGCCGGTGGCCAACGACAGGTTTATACGCCATTTGTTCCCTCGGGATCCTGAAGCTCATGTGCATCGTTAGTTTGAAATCAGGATTTTCCGACTTCCCTAGGTGGATCGTTCATCTACACCAACCCGACTAAGGTGCCGGATATTCGCTTTTCCTCTTCTCAGTTTCGTAAACAACACCCTCGTCGTGAGAAGACAGTGATTAGGATTTCCCTGATAGTGGTTGTATACATGTGGCCACGTGAGAGCACTTCGAGAGAGAGAGAGAGAGAGAGAGGTGACTCTCCCCATCTTCGGCCGTGCCAAGTCATTTGAGAGCAGGACCATAAAGTAATCTATGTCAGTATTTTAGACAGAGAACATAATAACCAATGGTGGAAAAGATTTGTTAGTTCAGGTGGATGATTTTGATAGAGTTTTGTTCTCTGAGCTCAATGTTTTGGTCATGGAGCTTCCATCGTTTTTATGAAAGCTCCAGCTCAGAGAATAAAATTCCATCAAAATAGTAACCAATCTTGAAAGATAAATAAAAATGGTCTATATTGTACCGAATCAGTATCTATACATAAATTAATGCAGAAAACATCAAAAAGATTATCATATTTCATGTATATATAACTCACTTATAACCGATGCCATGCCTTATCAACATTAAATCCTAATTTCCTATTAAATAGTTATAGGAAATTATACAGCTAACTAATGAAATACTTAATTGTAATGAATTATATTGTCATGTATTAATCATTTACATAAGTTTCACTATGAATATATGATTACATAACATCCTGGAATTACGCAACGACTAATTACATTTGACATATGAAAAAATACATCTATATATCTGATTGTACTAACCGACTATAGTACAAATGGTTGTGTATGTATGTATGTATGTATATATATATGCATATACATCATTTATTGGTTCAAAGGGAAACGAACCTGGTTTTGGCAACAACAAAAATCACTGAATTAAATCAATCAAGCATTATGAGTGAGGAATATCATTTAAGGATTTAAATGAACTGAAGATCTATCTATTGTAGAATTAATGGTAGTAAATGTAATTGAAGCATACTAATATACTAACTATTCAATTAGTTATTTAGTATATATATACAGATTTCATTCAAACAGTAAACTGGACTAGCAGTTCAGCATTGTAACAGAAGCGTTTAACCCATTAGTCAACAATTTGACTCGGAATATATATCAATATTTAGCGATCAATCAATTACAATTACATTCTAATCCTACAAGAGGTCAATTAACAGTGAAAATGGATCACATATGATCGGATCTGCCAGAGAAGACCACTTCCTTCAACATTAAAGATACATCTTGTTGACCAGTTTTAAATAGCATATTATTTAGATCAAGCAAAGTTTCTTATAAAAATATATCCAACCACTGCCTTACATTTGATCAGCACTAAAAAAAAATTTGACATACATGATATCGGTCACTACACACTGATCAATAATTTGTCAAGTATCTAGCCTTAATTTGGCAACATTCCTACTTCTTCTAGATAAGAAAGAGTTCACTCTACAATTATGAAAAGATTTATTTCTAGCCGATTACTAATTAATTAATGATTGAATATTATTTGATATTTTAAAAAACAAAAGTTAGTTTATGTTCGATAGATCTATATTTTCATATCATGGTTGAAAAGAAACCTAAGTTAGTATCAACTACCATATATGTAACCAGTAATACTACTCAGTTATCCCTCGTGAAGGACATTAGATCACCCACCAGCATTTTTAAAACATTATCTGTCTCTGACTCTGCTTTACAGTTCTTTCCAATTCCTATTCATTTGTTATATGTCCACGTCCAATTCACAACACACTGTTATTCGCTATCGCTCTGTTCTTTCACTTCTCACAATTTCAAATTAACTCTTGTCTCGTCATCCAGTTTCAACATTTCCACAATCCTTCCCGAATTTCCCGTTCACATGGAAACTCGTTCGTAAACTCTCCAACAGTATATTCTTCCTAATGATATCTAGTCAACAGACATTAGTTATCTTTTATAGGCAATTACTCACAAATAATTGTACGCTTCTGATGATGGTCATATGAGTTGTGTTAGTTCGACAATTTTCAGCTCCGTACAATGAAACTAACTGTCACGATGTTCACATTGAATATTGTGACTTAGATATCAGTTGATAGTTGTTTAGAGTTTCATATGTTGTTCAACTGTGAGAAAGCCGTTGTTGCTTTGCTAATTCTTGACTTAACATCTGAATCGGAACCTCATTATTGATCAATGATATGGTGGAGTTAGAGAAAACTTTCCACAAATTTCAGTGCTTCTCTATTAAGTGTGATTGTTTTGGTGTTCTCTGTATGGTATTTCAGGATCTTACTTATTCTCTTGTATATGTTGAGATCTACTGCAGCAGAGGCTGCTGATACACTGACTGTCTTCACCTACATTTGTTTGTATGTATGGTATAGACGGTCTAGGTCATCCGAGAAGTTCAAATCATATAGTTACGTCCAAGCTACCTATTGTGTTCCATGCTTTCTCTAAGATATACAGGTGTTGACAATCCATTCAACAATCAGGAGCAAGAGACTGAGTGAGAGTAATATTTACATTGAATTATATGTATATCTGTATCATTCAAACATTTAAATCCACTATTCCTTCAAAAATCAAGCATAAAACGAATCTTTTATACTCTGTACAATTTGTGGCAGCATTAGATTTTCGACCTATAAACTTTTCGCCTAAATTCTACTGTAAAACAGGACAATAAGAAAAATGAATGTGTGTTCATTACGAGATGTTACATAGTATTTACACAATACATATACACAGTCTTCAATCGTCCATCGGCATCTTCCGATATGTTCTCCAATCTGAACTGTCTTCAACACAGACCTCCAAGTGTTCTGTCAACATCTTGCTTTCGATGCACTGGAACTCTTCATTCTGTCTGAAAATTGTTGCAAATTAGATTCCATGTTCTGTTATACGCTACATACAAACAATTGATATGAGTACCGTCCAATACACTACAACTTATGTGGTGAAGAACACAGGCGAGAACAACCGACAAAATTACAGTTACTTGGTAAAATAGAAAAACCATACTCCAATGCGTCATTGACAAAATGTTCCTGCATTTCTATATTAATTGATGTCTGTTTTCGTTCTTCCCTCCTCGATCTTCTCAAACTTCCGCTGCCAGACATTCTATTCCTGACTAACGTTATATTCTACTTATATCAACATAAGTAGCACATACCACACTAGGTACTCCAAAATAACAACAGATAGATTTACGCAATTTCATTGTGAATAATAAACTGAAATATGATAGTGATGTTTAAATTATGCGCTTAAATCTAAAAGGAACATTTTAATATGACTAAACAAAACCTTTATTATGTATTCTATCCATGTCTACATACTCAATAAACAACTATTGTTTGTTTGTTTATACTGTTGAAAGGCTGATAAATGGGGGGGGGGGTAATCTCCAACTCCCTTAATATATTAGTGAAAATTACTATTCGTTATATATGGCATTGTATGGTTACATATTTCATTATTGGTCTATAGCTATCAAGATTGTATCTGGTGTACTTTCTCAATCTAAATGGAATTCTAAATCTATCGATCTACCGCAAAACCCATACACTCTAATCGTGATAGTGACTTCCATTCAGCACATCCATTCAGTGCTAAAATCTCGCTAGCCCTAAATCTTATTAGAAGAGCTACCAAGATTATCACATCAGAAGAGGATAAACAAATAGAACAAAAGAATGTCATTGGCATCTTACAATTTAATAATTTACCTATGAAGATTATTAGAAGTATATTAAAACAATACGTTTCATTGTGTAATAATAATAATTCGAATGAAATACCATGGATTAGTACTGTAGTTTTACAATACCGCCATGGCACAACAGAACTCCAAAGAATCTTAAAACAACACAGAATTAAAGTATATTACAAAACAACGAACACATTTCGAAATAATTTAGTTCGCTTAAAAGAAAAAAATCTCATTCATGTCAACACAGAACTGCGTCTACAAAATAAGGTGTGTCGATTGTGATGCTGTCTATATTGGAGAGTCATCTTACGAAATCTTGACTCGTGCCAAAGAATATATTAGGTACACAAAGAAACCTCCTAGTAATCCTGTAGAACTGGATAAACTTCAAATTAAACCGTCAATAGAAGTTCACGCCAATTTCAACGACCACCAAATAGATTTCGAAAATATCAAAATATTACTAAAAGGATTTTCCAATTACAAAGAAAGGAGAGTAGCTGAAGCGTTCCATGTAATGCTTAATCTTACTTCTCTCAATAGAACAGGAGGTGTTACCATACTTGGACTATCTATCCGAGCCGCCTAGTCTGATATTATTTACAATTCACACTGTTGTCTTACAAATTAAGCTTTATCCTTTCTCACCACAAAGGTCACACATTTCTCATCCTTAATAGTGCACACTTCCATATACACAAATTTACATAAATGTCGCTTATGAATCACCTTGACCGAAATTATATGACACTGATTTATTCAAACCTGTTTTTTGATTGATCACACATAATATTCTTGTTGTTCAGTTGTACTATTTAAACTTGAATTGATTTTGATTTGGTTCTCTATTCTCTGAAGAAGCGGCCTACACTGAGTCACGAAACGTCAGAAAATTTATTTTTTCTACTCATTGGAATATTACAAATATATTATTTATTTATCAATTTTTTAAAGTTAATATGCAAGACTGTAGAAGATCAATTTGACTAAGTCGATGGTATTCATATTTTCTTAATGTTGTAGTGTGTACTACTTATCTCGTCAGATATAAGTAGTATATATCATCAATCGAAAGTGAAAGTGCTGAAGGCAGAAGATTAAGAAGATCAAAGAAAAGAGAACGAGAACAAAGAATGATTGGTGTGGAATAGAAAGACTAATGATTTCTGAGATGATTGGTTAACATTTTGCAAATGTAGTATTCACTGTATGATTTTCAGATTTTACTAAGAGATTCTGCAGTTTAGTATTGAAATATATTCGATTGTCCCCATCAATGTGTTCTCGTTCACTACAATGTTGCTAACATAATGCAACTTAAAACGCTAGTCAAAGTTTTAATTATAGATTATTCAATGAAGCTATCAAACAACCAAAGATAATTTTTTGTGTTAATAACTTGAAAGTTATCGAAAACAACAAGTTATAGAAAAGCCGCCGTATCCTTAACTGAGATTCTTATATAGTGTACACCCAGGGAACTACACAAAACTCAACATAATCGATTTCCTGTTCCAACATTTAAGCCTGAATAACTGTGAACACAACACATTTAGAAAGCTAATTCAAGAGTGAACACTTCAGACATACAAATTTAATAAATTTATAATGGACCAATGCAATCATCAAATGTAATAATGATTTGTTAGTAGTATTCTTAGACTTTCTTTAAAATGAAGGTTTCATATTGAGCATAATATTACTTACAAGTCTGCTTGGTAACCCAATAACAAAAAATAACATACAAATAAATCTATATTGTTCATTGGAATTATGAGCCAATCTAAGTTAGAAAAATAAACATTAAAATCGAACAAACACTAAATCGCTTTTCTATAACAGTTTAGGATTTTTTAACAACGAGCATATATGGTTCCTCCACTGGAAATCGAACTGAGGACATTCAAATCTTACAATGAGTTCTGAACCTTCGAACTGTTGAATACATTTGTTTTATCAGAAGGGGTTTTTGTGGATGTTATAGTAATTTAATAGTTGAGTTCATGAGCCATTTGAAACTAGACCACCATGGAAAACTTGAAAGCACTGAACAGTCGTTTCATTCTATCGTGAGACAGTGGAGGGTGTCTCGATTCCATGGATTAGTAGTGGTTAGACATTCACACCGCTTGATGCTAGCCAGCTCAGTGTTCTAGAGTTTAAGCGTTCGCCCATGAGACCGATAGATCCTGGGTTCGAATCTCACGAGGTGGGATCGTGGATACGTAATGCTGAGGGGTCCTACAACAGGACTGTTATGCCCCAATAAGCATAGTGAATGATACCTTTTGGGATCCATTTATGGACCAGTATTATGCGTATATTCTTATCTTATAATTGTTAAATAACTAAATTATTCATATTCATATCCCTCTTATTTTGAGCTTTATTTTGACCCATTAACTATTATTATACAATTTATCATTCTTGAGTTATGCCTTGTCTATTAATTACTATCTCCCACATTCACAGCCACATTTGGCTAAATCTTGTACACATATTGTTTCCCATTTTATGGTACGGTGTGGTCTGTCTGGTTGGCATATAAACCCAATATTCTTGACATAAATTATTGATATCGCAGAGGTTGAGATTGGTGTTCTGAACTTAACTGGCTGGGCTAAGCAGAAAGCAGGACCGATATGTACTCTAGACTGCTTACACAAGTTTTATGCTTCATTGGTCCGATTGACAATTCACTGATCTCTAATTGACGGTATTATCACGTTATACATTAACAGGGCACATAGGCTACAAGTTATAACAAGAACGAAACAACCGTCCAGTACTTCCATGTTTTCCATAATGATCAACCTTCAATTGACTCATGAACTCACAATTCTATACAATCAATCAATCAATTTTTTCTTTCTATTTTGGAGAAAAATAAAACACAAAAACATGTTCTACAAAAAAAAATTTCTTCATAAATTCAACAAATTTTTTTTCTATTTTAAAACTTCACGACCTTTTAGATTAAAAGCGACAAAAAGAAATTTATTCAAAAATTTTTTTTATTTTTGTTTTCTTTTTTTCTTTTTTTCTACAGTTTTTTTCCTTTTTAAAGAAAAGAAAATTTTTTTTCTTTTTTAAATATTTATCTTATAAAAAAATGTGAATAAAATAAAAGGTCGAAAATGACAAAAATGACATCTTTTTTAACTAGATCCATAAGGTTTATGTGTACGTGTAATAAGGAGAGAGAGAGAGAGAGAGGGGTGGAGGGAGGGAGAGGGTAGGGGTGAGGAGGAGGAGGTAAAGACCAGAAGAGAAAGATATAAAAAGAGATTGAAAACAACAACAACAAACAAACAAACGGTTAAATGGGTCTATAATGAAAAAAAAAGATGAAAAATTAAGGGAATAATAATATTACAATTGAGTTATATATTTATTGACCAGTAGCTATGACACAGGTCATTTAAATTATCTTTCTATCATTTTATGTAAATAAATGGGAATAGAAATAAGAATTAAATAAACGAGATTATGAAAATAAAGTTTGTTGTTGTAAAAAGGAATAGGACATACATTACGCAAATCGTCAAACTGCATCACGAGACATGCCCTCACTTGGAATCCTGAAGGGAAACGGAAAAGTGGAAGGCCAAAGAACACATTACGTCGGGAAATAGAAGTACATATGAAAAAGATGAATAACAACTGGAAAGAGCTGGAAAGGATTGCTCAGGTCCGGGTTGGATGGAGAATGGTGGTGAGTGACCTATGCTCGTTCACGAGGAGTAACAGGCGTAAGTAAGTAAGTAAGTTGTAAAAAGGACTGATGAAGATTGATTTGATGCATAGATTGTAATTGTCTGAAATGTACTATAAAGGTCTAATGAAAAGTTATAAATGATAGAGTTTAGACAAATCAAGAATAAAATGGTTGTTAACAATGACATTTAATGGGCATTCATCTGAATTGGAATTGTATCGTTGAAAGCTAATATTATAGTGATTCTAAGGGTTGAAAGTTTCCACCTTGACTAAAAGGTCTTGGGTTCGATACGTAGTAGTGTTGCCGATGAAGACTCTACCATAGAAATAAAGCACGTGTCAGATATGGATTACTTTTCAATGGTACACCGAATGAGACTAATATGTGACAAATACCGTCTACAACCTTTCATATATATTAAAAACAAATATAACATACTTTGGACCTAGATATTAATCATAAGTAATTAGTGCAATTTTTAATTTGGGAATCACACGTCCACGTCGTGCCTCCTGGATAGTGGGACGAATGACTCATGAACTAACGTGAACGGTAACCCGGGTGGTGGAGATCGGGCTAACCACCCACTCTTACCGATACCCACCAATCGATTACGAAACCCACAGAGAAACATTGCACAAATATATTTGGAATGAAAAACGACAAAAAAACTTCAAAAGTGGTCCATGTGTCATATGGAGTTGCTCGTTATTGGGCAAAAACTGCAAAGGATTGCAGAAACAACTATTCTAGCCCCTGTAGTTGTGCCGTGCTTTGATGCGGCCTGTTTCTCTCTAGAAGGGCCTAATAGGCTTCACCAACTTGTTTGGCTGGAAGGGAAGAGGGGCAGTTTTAATTTCAGATTGACGAAAAGTAACGAAGGTAAACATTGAAAAAAATGGAGAACCAAATAAGAAATGCACAAGGCTGTTCATAGTCATACCCTATATACCAAAATAAAATGTCATCTATCTATTAGATGTAGATGATTAGTTTCAATGATAAATTTAGACGTAAGCTAGGCTTTGGATTTAAGGTCCACGAATTATGGGTAGGGTAAATGATAGCCTCAGAAGATTCGGTTAAACCAATGTCTATTAATATATGCCAATTCAACACTAAATGCCTCTGCATAAGTAGATTTCAACATATACAAGCGAATAAGTAAGGTCCTGAAATACCATACAGAGAACACCAAAACAATCACAATTGATAGAGAAACACTGAAATTAGTGCATAGTTTTCTCTAACTCCACCATATCATTGATCAATAATGAGGTTCCGATTCAGATGTTAAGTCAAGGATTAGCAAAGTAACAACAGCATTCCCACAGTTGAACAACATATGAAACTCTAAACAACTATCAACTGATATCTAAGTCACAATATTCAATGTGAACATCGTGACAGTTAGTTTCATTGTACGGAGCTGAAACTTGTCGAATTAACACAACTCATATGACCATCATCAGAAGCGTACAAGTATTTGTGAGTAATTACCTATGTAAGATAATTAATGTCTGTTGACTAGATATCATTAGGAAGAATATACTGTTGGAGAGTTTACGAACGAGTTTCCATGTGAACGGGAAATTCGGGAAAGATTGTGGAAGTGTTGAAACTGGATCACGAGACTAGGGCTAATTTGAAATTGTGAGAAGTGAAAGAACAGAGAGATAGCGAATAACAGTGTGTTGTGGATTGGAGGTGGATATATTAAGAATGAATAGAAATTGGAAAGAACGGCAAATCAGAGGCAAAGTCAAATTTTTTGAGAATGCTGGTGGGCGCTCCATGCTTATCGACGAGGGGTAACATGCGAACGTATATTAGTAATTCAACTCTAACTGATTTACACTTCGATTCGACCAGCCAACAAGCCTAACAGTTGAAGTTAAGACTATTCTTAGTTTAAATAACCTATTATGCTTAATTTAAATTTTATACTCTAAATTCTAATCTTAAACCATTATCGTAACGATAAATTTAGATTCTAGCCCTAAGGCGAGTATTTGAATTAGACCTAAACCTCCATTTTACTAAACTCTGAATCCAGTTATGTTTAAAATATTAGTATTATAGGCATCAATAACAGTTTCAAATTAATAAATTGACTGTTGAATAGTTTATAGTGGAAATTATATTCATGTAAATGTCCAATGATGTAATAACTGGTGATATTTCCTTGTATCAAGAAAGTCATTACTTCAAAGAATAGAAATACTTGTATAGTTCAATACTAAATGATTATAATCCCATAATATGGGTTGAAAAACATATCCACTAGATGATTTCAACCAATTATTGTCCATTAACATTGGTTCTTCCTACAGAAGCCGGTTTCATCCACAAAATGCTCTGGTACGGATGAGGGTGAGAAGAGTCAGCTCTTCCTCTAAAAATGCTCTCACATGGTCACCCGTATACAGCCTGTGCCAGCGAAGTCCTACTCACTGCCTTCTCGTGAGGATTGTTTACAAAATTGAGAGGACGGAAAGCGAATATTCGGCGCGTCAACCAGGTTGATGTATAGGGAAGATCCATCTTAGGGAGTTCAAAAACCCTCATTCCAAACCAATGGTACACATGGGCTCAAGGATCCTGAGTGAACAAATAGCGTATGAACCAATCGTTGGTCACCATCTACCATGGGACTGTATCTCCTGACGTTGCTCCACTGCCTTGCGGATCAGATCATTAGGTCGAAGGCTTCGGATGTGACCCTCTAAGAAAACCACCTGTTTTGATCTTGAAATCCGGGCAGTATCACAGCGCAGACACAAATCAGCTGACTTGTATGGAATATATGTATTCGGTGCACTTTTGTACCAAAATTTATATATTCAAATAAAGAAATAAAATATATAGTCTATATGATAGAACCTTTAGTAAATCTCGTTTCTAATATCATTCAGATACATCAAAAATAGTTCAAGAATATTCTACTTTTCCCAATTTAAATGAAAACGTTTTCTAATTGAATGTTGCTTTCAACTTTCAACAAAAGACATGAAATTTAGTTACTATGGAATGTCACTTTTTATTATTTATTTGTCATAGATACTATTTCTTAACCAAAATATTATATAATAACTAACTTTATACATTTAAATGAGAATTCCATAGGAAACTCTATTATTGTCAAATTGACTGTCATTAGTCTGTTTCGTGTAAAGAAAGAATTTGTCTAATGAATTCAATTCATTCAATAAAATAGAAGAAAAAAATTAAATTATATTGTTTGTCAATAGTCTGATATTGTCTTATTCCCTTATTATTATTATTATTGGCTTTCGCCAACTTACGTCACCTTTGGCGAAGGCGAGATATTCGTCTATCAATAAAAGGACGAGTATACTGTGCGGCAGTCCGTTCTGTTTTAATTTACGGCAGCGAAACATGGCCTTTAAGAGTAGAAGACACTCGTAAGCTACTAGTATTTGATCACAGATGACTTAGAAATATTGCTGGCGTCTGTTGGGATCACCGGATAAGTAATAGTGAGGTTAGACGCAGGGTATTACGTAATGATGGTAAGCCAGTTGATGAGGTTGTGAATCTTCATCGACTGAGATGGTTGGGCTACGTGTTACGTATGCCCGAACACCGATTACCACGACGCGCAATGCTAACCGGTGTTGGAGATGATTGGAAGAAAGTTAGGGGCGGCCAAACCAAAACGTGGCATCAGTGCTTGAAGACACTAACTTCTAGTCTGAGCCATGTTGGTAGATGCAGACTACTTGGTTGGGGTCTGCGTAACTATCGTAACCAATGGTTGGAGACTCTTGATGACATGGCTCAGAATCGATCACAATGGCGTCGGTATATACACTCTCTGACTTCCCTTAAACTAAAAGATTAAAATCGCCCCATATCTTTCTTTCTACGAACTAATTCTTTCTTCCTGCACTATATCCTTATTGCAATCTTTCTTTTATATATTACCACCTCTGAATTAACTACTTTTATGAATCCGGTGTCCATCTTGTTGTGTTAATGAGGTATGGCAACTTGTACCGATGCATATATGTGCCTGACTCTACGTTGTAGCTGACTGACTGATTATCAGAAGGGATTTTGTGGAGATTTAGAAATTTCACTGATTGAAATCATGAATCAATTGAAGCTAGACCACCATGGAAAACCTGGAAGCATTGGACGGCTGTTTCGTCCTAGTATGGGACTCCCTTATTATCAAATGATATTGTAGTGTGAATAAGAATACAAAATGGGAATGATCAGATACATTTATAAAATGTATATACAGATTGTTTAAAACTTTATTATTCCAATCATTTTCTTTTCTCATTCTATTCTATGGAATCCTTTCAATCTTTTGTTACTAGGCATTCTATTGTTTTCGATTGATATTACATGTTACATTTATCTGACGATATAAGTAGTATACACCACAATATAACTTCATCTGTTCTATAAACTAGGATGAATAATCTTTTTACATATATGTACTTTTTTTTAAGAAATTTATATACATGCTATCCACCTTGATTCACAAAGTTTATAATAATGTTCATTATGAAACTAGATACACAGTTTAATGGATCATTTGATAGTGGTATACACTTTGAAACTGAAGTATGAAAGACATTAAAGAGGAAGAATCTATTTGTAAAATCTTAGTGAATGAATTTGAAGTGAATCTAGAACTTTAATTGATCAATCTCTTATTGGTATATGTGCATACTGTGCGTATTGCCTCAAGTCACAAGCATTATAAGCAATGATGGATGATGCAGGTACATCCAGTTGACAAGAGCCAAATAGAATGAAACGCGTCATGGATTCCAATGGTAGCCACTATCCATCTTCACGTTAACAAGGCTATGCACAGACCGAATCGCGACACTAAGGATCATCGTTAAACAATCAATTGGATGGAATTCTTCACTATACATCAACTTACTTGATTATGAGGCGTTTCAGAGAGTGGTTAGGAGAACATTATGGAACATTGTTCGACGCCATGGTGTACATGAGAATATCTTCAACGTAATACGGAATTCCTACGACGGACTAAGCTGCAAAGTCCTGAGTGGAGGATAACTGATAGGTTCATTCCAAGTAAGGACCGGAGACAAACAAGACTGTCTACTCACCCCCTTCCTCTTTCTTATGGTGGTTCACTGGATTGTGAAAACCTCGACATCTGAGGGAAAGCACCGAATAAAATGGACAGCTCGGAATCAATCACAGGAATAGCACTTCACAGAGGATGACCTGGACCCTCCTCTATCCCATACACACAAACAAATCCAGATGAACACAACTAGTGTATCAACAGCCTCTCCATCACTAACGCTCAACATACAGAACCCAAAAAGCAAGATCCCCAAATACAATACAATACAATACAATACAACCCAATTACACTTGATAGAGAAGCTCTGGAAAATGTGGAATCTTTCACGTGCCTGTTAAGCATCACCGATGAACAAGGAGGATCGGATGCAGACGTAGAGACAAGGATTTTCAAAGCAAAAACGGCATCTCTTCCTATAACCCATGTTTTATTTTTACTTCGATCATTTTCATCTGATGAATAAAACAATCTACCATTCAGCAGGATTTCAATTAGTTGAATATTTAATGGAAATCATCAAGCTCGATTTGGATTCAAATCCATTATTTCTGGCACTGATACAGCAGTGAATTAAACCGCTTAGTCACATCGCAACTGACTGAGCCAGCAAGTGACGTGATAGTAATAGGCATTACTGTATTAATAAATGACACACTAGGTATCCTTGGAAATAAGAATTTCATGTCGATACATTTCTAGTTTGACAAACAATCTCTATTACAAGACCAAGTAGGTGATAATAAGGTATAGCTTTCCAAAACTACAACTTCAGGCTTCTTAATAAAAAAGTATATATCCTACATGAAAATAAATACATGATTCTACAAGACATTTCCGTAACACTCAGAAAGAACTGAATTGCTAGAACTTCTCAGCACAGTTGCTAAAGATAGATTATGAACGATCTCCCAAATTCATTCTTTTCCTGGATAACATCTTCCAATTCTCAAACTAAATTATGTCTTTGTACTTTTACTACTTATTATCATTAGGTAGTTTGAGTTAGTTTCAAGCATTTCTTGCCAATGTTAACTATTTATTGGGGCCGGATTCCAATTTACTGATTCAACACTTTCTACCAATGATTGTCTCTATCTTTTCTCATAAGTGTCGATTGATTATTGAATCTTCATAGATATTTATGCTTTTGCACAAAATAGTAAATACTTCATTTCTTTCGGTACTCAAAACATGACAATCGTATGGTGTTCTTTCTGACAGGATACATTCTATATGAATGTGTACCTAGCAATTGGATACCTCATAATGTGAGGTTTATATATCCGTAATATTTATTTTGATTTATATAATAATACTGGTTTGCAGGATATGTTGTCTTCTTATTACAGATTTTTGAATATAACACGATTGTTGGGTTAGAATTATCGTATAAACGTACTTAGAGAATTGCAAAGCTGAAAGTATCGGTTGCGACATAATATTGACATTTTCAATTTAATACGACCTAGATTATTTCTAATTTTTCGAGGTGAAGACAAACAGGAAAATAGCAAACTAATGAAATTGATCAGAATCCTTTCACGATTATCATTCACTTTGGTGCTACTCTTGGTGTTATTATTTGTATGCATAGTTTCTAGAGACACTGCAGTTTAAAGTGATAGCTCGAACCAACCCATATATACATAGTCACTTATAGTTTACCGTTATCTGTTTGAGTGCCAGTTATAGTACCAATTGTATTTCTGTCTTTCAAAGTTCACAAAACAATTGACCACGGTGGAAGCATTCTACATGACACAAATATCGGATTCACAGAGATACTGTAGAAAAATATCTCAAACCAATTAACTTTAATGTTAAAGATAAGGCTTTTTAAAGAAATTTGACAACTAAAATTTCCATTACTCATCCTTAACTCAAAGCGGTTAGGTTTAATTAAACTGTGAATTTCAAGAGCTGGATGCAAGATAGAGTAAAAAAATGACAAATATTGACATATGCCACTGTAACTGATTCCACTTACCAGCATAACTCAGATAACTATGCTTTTTTAAATATCTTCAAGGATCCAACATTAACAGTAAGTAGAAGTAAACTCAAGATATTTGTAGAGTGTACGTTATCGTATGGGAAAGGTACAAACGTACGTGAATATGCATCATCATCCTAGTGCTATTAAACAAACTTGCAGCAAGATTCTGTATCTTCTCACAAGAGAAATGTTGTATAGAGATGCTACAACTGTATAAAACACTCCTTTAAACTGTCAATGACTATTACTCTGGAAAATCGTGAAGCCAAGAAACCCTCATCTAAGAATAAAATTTTTTGTTAATTTATCTGAAAAGAACTTACAAACCGTTCAGAGCATCAACGGGATTTTCAAGAGAACATAGCCCTTATAAAACAATTTTCAATCAGTGAATGAAAAGTTGTCGTTAAAATTACAATCAATACACCAGTTGGTCATTTATCAAGTTACTATAACCCATTAAGAACAATAGAGGTAAACATTCTTTTATTTATTTTAACACAGACATTGGTACAAAGAGGCACCAAATACATATGCGCCACACAAATCTCATTCGATATGTGTGAGGGCTGTGATACTGTCCGAGTGTCCAAACCGAAGTAGGTGGTTTTCATAGGGGCCACTCCCCGAGCCTTCGACCTGAAGGTCTGATCCACAAGGCAGTGGAGCATCGTGAGAAGATGCAGTCCCATGGAAGCCGGTGACCAACAATTGGTTCATACACCATTTGTTCCCTCAGGATATTAGAGCCCATGTGCACTATTGGTTTGGAATCCAGTTAAAGCGCCGGACATTCGCTTTTCGTCCTCTCATTTTCGTAAACACCCCCGCCACGAGAAGGCAGTGAGTAGGATTTCCCTGGAAGAGGCTGTATACGCGTGGCCGTGTGAGAGCATTTTGAGGGGGTGGGCGGACTCTCCCCACTCTCGGCCGTACCAGGGCATTTGGGGGCACGTGAACACTTTAGGGAACTTTACATATACCACATCAGTAGTATCATAACTCTAAGTAAAGTAATAAGTCAAAATCTAACTCTAAAGTACACCTCTCTCCGAGTTCTAGAAGTCATCAAAGAAAGTCAATTGATGTTTTTCATACAACACAAGGTCTCGGTTATCATCTAGTTTTGATTAAATCGAAAATAGAATGAAGTAATACTTGTTTTCACCGTTGAATGAAACATTAAATCCAACCAGTTAGCAAATAATTATTAACCATAGACAAAACACAGAAACCATAGAAACGTACTAAAAATAGAGAATTAATTCATATCTTGACATCTAAAGAATTTTGTGACAATATTAATCAATCTTATTTCAGACCTGTATGTAATTCACTCATCAATTAAGGGTTCTTACATACTTGGCTGTGAAACATGTGTCTTGTATGAGGTTTAGTGTTAGTATTCGGTTGCCTAAACCGAAATCAGTGGGATTAGGTTCAAACCTAAAATCAATTGGTCAAAAATTGACTCCATTGATCACCGATCTATTTAAGTTTGAGTACCAGAGAAAAAAAATCACATTCATACATTCCTGACCCAGATGGTTACTTTTCACACGTAAAAATATGATCTATTTATTCAAATTACCAGTGTCATTCCATAACTCATGGATCCGCGATAGGAGTAAAAATAAACATGATCGTTTATACCACGGGCAGTTATAAAAAACTGCTGAAAACCACAGCTGTTCCAAGTTGTAAGGAATTTCCTAATAGTGCACATCTACGAACCTTTCAAGTTTCACAATGAGCACTTAACCTCTAGACTACTGATCCTCCATCCGATTAATTGCATGTTTAACATCAATTAGTTCGCTATATTACAGAACCATCTTCTAATGCCACTGACGGATAACTGCCTTACACCCGACATGGTTAAACTCTACTGGTCTAAATCGATCAAAACTCGTGTAAGCACACAACGAATTTTAGATACAAAATTATTTTTAGAATAGAAATTATTGTTGGTTTAAATGATTGTACAAAATTTTAGCACCAGATAAAGGTGATATTTTCAAAGTTTCCACAACAGGATTCAAAGTTTCTTTGAGTGCATCGCAAATATCCTCATCGCCAAGTTCCCACAGACTAAATGAGAATACAAAACAAAATTAGATGACGTAAAAATATGATATAATATATACGGTTCGTAATATTTGATTGACCAGAATTATGGATGATACATAAATATGATCCCTAAATTGTCACTTCATTACAATTCAGAAACCATAACCTTTTATATATCCATCTGCTAACCAAAGGATGAGTTTACTGTGTAGCAGTTTGCTCCGTCTTATTTTATGGGCGTGATGATAATGAACAGAGGATGTTAGTACGTCAGAACATAAGTTACTTAAGCCCGCCCACCGCCTATCTCGACGGACGAGTGGATTGGAAAGAAGCCAGAGGTGCACAGAACAAAACGTAGTACTAGTCTATAGTCACTGACAATTGGACTAAGGCATACTATCAAGTGTAGACTACCCAGTTGGGATTCAGGTAATTATTGTAATAAACGGTTGGAGACATTGGATAACGCGACTTAGAATTGCTTGCAATGGTCTAATATCTATTCACGCTTTGTCTTAAGATACTTATTATTCTGTAAAGTCATTCTTCCTTATTAAATCACATTGTATATGTCTAATCTTGTCCACTATCATTGATATTTTCTCAACTTCTACTAATCTGGCATTTGTTTTGATAATTTGATCTCGTTATAGTCATATGGTGCAACGATTTGAAAGGATACTCATGTGTCAGATTCTACGTCGCTTATGACTATCTGGAAGGTTATGAAGAATATAACCTATTAACTGTTGTTTTGAATATTATATAATTACGGAACTTGGAAATAACCGAGAGTATTGTGGTGTATGCTACTTATGGTGACAGATATAAGCAGTATGTAGCACCAATAGGAAGTGGAATGCCTGTCAGTAGAAGATTGAATTAAAGAGAACAGGGGAGCAAACACAGAGCAATTGTAATAACAACAGCATTGAAAGAATCATGAAGCATGTAAAGGATAACTGAAGGAAGATGTGCAAATAACGTATTTAATGTATGGTTTTCAGATTTTATGAAAGCACTTTGTAATTTTGTATTAAACAATAAATTGGTTTACGCCACCTGAGTTCCCGTTCACTACAGTACTAAGAAATCAAAGAAAGTCTAAATGATTGTCAATAAAATCTGCAAGTAATTCAGCTGTTGGAACTATCTAGCCAAATATAAGCAATAGTAGGAAATCCCCTTAACACCACCAGTTACACAGAAAAAACGTCACAAGAAAACCTATCGAAAGTGTAACAGACCAGCCAACTTAATCAGCAGTTATAATCACTACAAAGTTTGTTTTCTCCAAGAAAGCACATAGATGTTTAACAGATCAGTCAATCAATCTTAAGCTAGATAGGACTAAATACAAATATATATCAATCTAAATTGCTATACTTCAGCATCGGCACCCGTTAGAGAGGGATGAGAAAGTGATTCAGAGGAAGGAGAGTAAAAAGAACATCTCCAATCAACCATAGATTAAGACTGGTGCACGGGGCCCAACAATAGAAGGTTACATTGTCTGATACAGCTCAGATCAGATTTTATTGACTAATGTATCTTAGTACGACCAACGTTAGCATTTTCTTATCGTACTCATATGCTAGATAGACTAGAGTAGTGATCGAGTATGTGTAACCATTTTAATCAATGAAGGTGTTCAAAACTCATCAACTTAGTTAGTCTACATCAACACTACATACAACAAATCTCAACAGACCAATAAAAGAAAACATTCCAAGCCATAAAATTAACCTTCAAACGAACCAGCAACGTAAAAATACCTTGAAATGAAATAATGTTAACTTACTTTACTAGAATGTAACAAGTACGATTACACTTGATCCAAGATTGAAAATTTTCGACTGGAACACGTTTTATAATGAGTCGAGCAAAAGTAACTATTTCGACAAAAATATTTTTTTTTTAAAAATGCACACACAGAGAAAGAGAAACTTTGTACTTAAATATGATATGCAAAACTTTATAAGTAATGAAATTAAAAGTGGAATATTTTACTTATTTTCAAATTGATAACAGATTACTGTTCAATCAGGTAATTAAACAAAACAAATACTTAATTATGCCTGTCAATAAATGGTTCTACAACTGACTAAACTGCGAAGCTGTGAGTGGAGGATAACTGATAGATGAATTCCAAGTAAGGACTAGTGGTTTACTGGATTATGAAGACCTCGACATCTGAGGGAAAGCACCGAATAAAATGGACAGCTCGGAATCAATCACAGGAATAGCACTTCACAGAGGATGACCTGGACCCTCCTCTATCCCATACACACAAACAAATCCAGATGAACACAACTAGTGTAGCAACAGCCTCTCCATCACTAACGCTCAACATACAGAACGCAAAAAGCAAGATCCCCAAATACAATACAATACAATACAATACAACCCAATTACACTTGATAGAGAAGCTCTGGAAAATGTGGAATCTTTCACGTGCCTGTTAAGCATCACCGATGAACAAGGAGGATCGGATGCAGACGTAGAGACAAGGATTTTCAAAGCAAAAACGGCATCTCTTCCTACAACCCATGTTTTATTTTTACTTCGATCATTTTCATCTGATGAATAAAACAATTATGCCTTTCAATAAATGGTTCTACAACTAATTCAGTCAGTCAATCAGCTAAAACGTTGGAACGACACCAGTTCTTAATGTCAAGCCAACTTATCTACTGATTGTACAGCATTTCATAAATCATGTAAAAAAATCTTTTTGTCTTTATTTCCTCAGTTATAGAATTAAAATTAAAAGTTTACTTGAAGTACAATAATTCTCATTATTTATCAGTTTACTAAAGATACTAAATTTCAAAATGAATATAATGACTAAATTAAGCATTTGTAATTTGTATTTATTACAAATTAACCTCAATTTTAGTAACATGGAAAACAAGGTAGTACTGGATAGCTGTTTCATCTTGACATAAGACTTCCCAGCAGCAATCAGTTATTACCACGGAAGGTATCACATCTTCGAAATTAAATCTTGTGGTCGACCCTTAACCGTGAGACGTACTGTGTCGATGTCCAATGGTAGAATCTCAACGTTAAACGATTTGCAATACGGCACAATGGTTATTCAGCGACACTGATTACAACTGTTCCAAACTTCATGTGCCTGAACCCCACCAGTCGCGACATCTCACAAGAACTCCAGGAATATCTTGATGTTAGTAACTAGTGAGGTGAATAACATGGTTTGCGTGAATAGGTCCGGTGGAAACTGGTTTATTTTCAAGTTGTAATCATTACATACTGATCTCTGTCGGGGTACAACTGAAGATACCTGAAGGTCCTGAGTTCAATCCCTGAAAGAGGGTCATTATTATATACTATCAAGGAATCCTACACAAGGACGAAACAACTGTCAAATACTCTATAGTTTTCGATACTACACCGAGATTAATCTGTAACGAATATAACCTACAACTAAGTAAGTTAGTTACATTCACTCTCACTTAAAATCAATGTTTGAATGATTAGACAAACATAAAATAAATATGTTCATTTACATGATACTAGTAACTTAGAATGCTGATAATCAACAATAAAACATACAATCTTCAGTCGTTTTCTCCATTTTTAATAAACGACGTATCAGATATGCACCTTCAGGTCGTTCAATAAATGGTTTCGAACTAGATTGACTCATTGTAAATGTTTCATCAATAGACATATGTTGATTAGTCTCTTGTTCCTCATTATCGGATAATGATTCTCTCCCAGTGAAAAATGATTTGACTTTCTAAAATTGATTAAATAAACATTATTTTAGAAATAATTGGTTTAGGAATTGAGCAGTCGATAAAAGAAACAAATAAATATATTGTAATTATAAAACAATCATTGGGGTAATCGTTTATTGGTCACAACATTCGACTTCCCAATCGTTAGGTTTCAGGTTCGAGTCCTCAAACCCCACCTAATTCTGCTTGATTCCTCAGGTAGTATCATTAGTTTGCGCGAGACTGAAGGTCCCTAGTTCGAATCCCGCGAGCGGGATTGTGGATGCGCAGAGTTGAGGAGTCCCACAATAGGACGAAACAAAGGTCAAGTGCTTCCGGGTTTCCAATGGTGGTCTAACATCAATCGGTTCATGCTCTCAATTAAAAAGTATCATTAGTTTTCTCACTTAGAGTGTAGTTTTAAACTTGAATACATGAATCTTTACCTGACAAATAAGTTACATCATGAAAAAAATAATTGAATTCTTTCATGAAACTACTCAAGAAAAAGCACATCTAATAGTAAGCGTTGATATTGCTTAAAATGGCAATGAAAACGAAAAAAATATTCACAATTTAAGAAATGAAACAATATCAACAATAAACTGAACTTTCGAAGAAGAAAAAAGGAGTTGCCAACAAGAACAGAGAGACGAAAATTTATGAACGAACTAATGAAATTAAAAACAGAAAGTCTTGAATTTCAATATGAAGTTCTCTTATCTATATGGTTAAATAGCATTTTAGTATTATAAGTGAACTCCGTTCGTAATGAAAACTTTAACTCTCAGTCCTAACGCCGTTTTTGACCCTAGTGGATTTGCTCAAGGTCACTTTAGTGTCACTTAAAGACCAGCTATCAAATACAGTTTCATCATAAGATCATTGATTAATGCAAGATGATAAGTATTTAGTCTAACGTTTGGAAACTTTAGTTATTCATTAGTTTAGTATCTTATTCTATTGTATTTGGATAATTTTTGTTATGAATTCATTCAGTTTTGACATTTGTTCAGTATGAAATAAATATTATGGCTACTATTTAAATAGAGTCAGTAATCACCGGAAAGACTAAAGGGCTAGACCAGATGGTGGTTAGAGGTAGTCGACAGGAAACCCTGGACCCGGGTTTCATGCTACTTGGCACTCGTCAGCAAGGTGTACCTGTAATCTTGAGGGAACTGGTGCTCCCTGGCGGATTCGATCCCGTGTCACCCAGGTAGACTTTTTCTACTTATTAGTTGAAAATCGTGTCGAGAGTATTTGCGATACAGTGTTGAAGAGTACTTATATGCCCTTATTAATTGCATGAATGATAGGATACTGAAAAATCAAACTTAACAATCAGGTCATAATTGATTTGAGTGAGTGACCTACAAATTGACTTCCTTCGACTGACTATGACATTTTATCATGTATATTTTGTAGATAAAAACGTAATTTTATTACTCAAAAGATCAATTCTTCAGAGGGTGCCTATTAACAAGGTTTTTACATGAACTGAAATTCTCACTCTAATTAGCGGGTAGGGAAAAAGAGAACTGAAGTTGGAGTAGCAAAACATTTAGCTAGTGCATAAACGTATCAATGCACCCTTACGCCTACTACTGAGTTGATATATTCGAAATATGTAGCTCAGAGTAGACCAAAACAGTCGCGTCCAGGCTAATTTACAAGCTTCAGATCAAACAATATCTAGTTCAAATCATAAAAATATCCTAATAAGATCAAGTTTTGGCAGTATAAAAAGTAAGAATGAGAAATAACTAGATAAATAGAATTATGACACCATAGGTAGTGATCAAATATGTTCATGGAAAATTACAAAACAACATCGTTTTGGGGTTATAATCCAATGCATTTTAATGTAGAAGAATGATTACAAAGACAAACTGATGAAAAGAAAAAGGATCTAATTTCCTATTCAAAAAACATAGGCACATAAAGAGTTATTTGTAAGTGAATTTGACAGAAATTGCGGAAATTGATCTTATTATAGAAAATCTTTTGTCTAGAGAAAAATTACGATTTTAATCAGAGATGAATCGTGGTTAACAGTGGAATCCAGGACGCGTGTTTCGTCTTATTTGGATCTCTTCAACTAGGTGTATCAGTATTCTAGCGTTGTTCACTCCTGCTTAAAAAGATTGTGACTTAGTGGCAATACAGAGGCAATTCGTACAGGATGAATATATATCAAAAAGAGACTGATCAATTACAGTCCTAAACAACAATAAGGAGATTCAAATGACCAATACAAGAATGAATTAGAAATTACCATTATCATGTAAACAATCAAGTCTCAAGTATAAAACGAGAACACACATATAAACCAAAGAAAACAAAACAAACTAACTAACTGGATTCTTTTGTTTAGCCAAATAAGCTTCAACTAATGAAACTGCTAATTTATGCCGAGATAAACGTAAATCATCATGATTTCGTTTCTGTGATTGTTGATGTTGTTTCGAATGAGTTTTTTCCTCCTTATCATCATCATCATCGTCATTACCAGTTGGATTGAATTCCGGTACTAAAATATGTGTAACAAGCTTTTCTAAAGCTAATCTTCTTGATGTTTTATAAAATGATAAATCTTTTGGAGAGATGATCCAATTTCCAAATTGAACACGTGTATCATCATTTGTTCTCTTATACATTGGTAGTACAATATCTACATTTAAATTATGTGGAGCGCTGAAAAAAAAGGAAAAAAATTAACCTACAGTAAACCATTGTGAAAGTGATTTACCTATTTCTAGACTCAATATGTTATTCTGTAAACAAAAAACGAGTATACACAATGGAAATGAATAGTTTTGCTCGTTTTATTATTACGTTTATGCCGTAACGTTAGAAATACTACTATAGTCAAATATCAGTAAGCATGTCTGGTACGAAAGAAAACATTGACGAAAAGTAAATACTCAATCGGTGTATTCATCAGCCTAGTTTTTATGAGCTTGCTGTTTCCGAACTCCAGGTAGGTATCAATTGATTTCCGAAGCTAATGTTTTAAAAACTATATCAATCAAACTGATTCCTCCGTGGATATTACACGAGGATTTAATCTTTTCTTTTAAAATGAGACGATTATCGATTGAGATCATCTAGCTCCTGAACTGTAGTTATTATAGTTGAACTTCCGGGACTAGGATTCTATTCTTAAAAACTTCTAGAGTTAACCTATCAAGTCCCTCTGCTCATTATTTGAGGCTAAATCTATTATTACCAGTAAAAGCGCTACAACTGAGGTATCCAAATAGCGGACTGTCCATCTACTGAAAGTGATCCAAATAATATGCTTCTCATCGAGTAAATATGATTGATAGAATTAACCAGTGTAGTGATTGATTTTTAAATCGTAGCTGAATAATGAGAACGTCAAAACTTGTTTGTTTTGTACGCTGATAAAACTTGACTTCAGATTCACCTGTACGTTAAACTCCTTTCATGGACACGATACCCTCTCTCTGAAGCAATCCGGCAATTTCTCTAGACGTCAACTTATAAATTACGGTTCAAAACTAAGTACATGAACATGTGGACAGGACCTAAGTTAAATCTATTCAAAAGATCATTAACATGACTGATCAGTTGTTGGAAAAATTCGGTGATAGTAGATATTAGAACTATGAACGAAGTCGCAGAAAGTTAAACAACAATTCGATTTAATTGATTTGATTATACCATAAACAACTTTAAAATCACAAGAGAACATCAATTTAAACAATTTCCTGTTGCAAATTCTCCATAGAAAGCAACATATGATAATAATCTGTTTCTTTTCATTATCAATTTGACCAAAATATACACAATTATGAAGGTAAGTGATAAAAATTAATGAGGTTTATTAACAGTTTAGTGATAAAAACTGATGAGTTAGGAAATCATACATGAATGAAAATATAAAATACCTTTTCTCAAGAATTTCACTCAAAAGAACAAGACGACCCAAATCTTTACTTGTTAATAGACCAACTTCACTTAATGAATCACCAATAAATAACTCGACCAATTTATGATTAACTAACTTAAGTAAAGCTGGTAAAATCATTGATTGTAATTGGCGCATTTCCATTGCACGTACACCAAGTAATTTCTTTGTATAAATGCTTGTATCACCCGGAACTAAGATACTATTAATTAATTGAGGACAGAAATGACGACGATCCCTGGGAGATAACATATATAGTAATACTTTACGTGCATTAGGATGCATGACAAACAATTCTAAATCGTCTAATATTTCCTACAATGAAAAATAGAAAAAGAAATTCGGGCAAAACCATAAACAAAAACTTATTTCCAAGTGACGTTGTTAAAACCTCTATCAGAGTAGATAGAACATAAAATAGTAAAATTTACTGATTTAATTCACATAAAATCAAATATATTTTCGCACCGAAAATAATAAGCGGTATACAAATAATTTTGTGTGAGCTGAGATATTGACAGAGCGCAAAAAACGAGGTATGTAGTCTTTAAAGAGGCTACTCCCCCAAGCCTTTGATCGATAGGCCTAATCTACGAGCCAGGAGAACGTGAGGATTTGACGTTGCGTGGTGGTGAGTGACCAAAATATGTACATATGGCACTAGTTCAATCAGGATCCTGTAGCCCATATACACAACTGGTTTAAAACCAAGATCTTCCAGCCCCCTTAGGCAGACCCACCGTATCCATCAACCCGTTCTAAGCATAGAATATACGCTTTCTGTCCTCTCGTTTCTGCAGACACCACCTTTGCCACATGAAGTTAGTGAGCACGACTTCCCTAGCAGATGTCTTAAACACAACCTCATCAGTACCCGAGCATTTGAAAGATAGTAAAAAAAATAATACAGAGGATACAATTTAAAACGAATGAATCTACAAAATAAAAAGTAAGAAATTCTATCAAAACTCAAGATATAAAGAAAGATAACGAATGAATGTATGTATCAATATAGCTATGGAAAGTTTTGACGTTGTAGTGTTAGTCATTAGTTTTAGCCCATAATATATCTTATTCTAGTTTCCGGACATTCCATTCTATTCGTTCTACTTGAGTGATGTTTTGACCTTGTCAATTATTCGCTTGTCAGTCTTGATTGTTTTTATATGAGCTTATATGTGTGTGCCCTTCTTATTCCACTAATCACATGTCTGTATCTTTATTTTATCTGACTATAAATATTGAGTAAAGCTTAATTAAAATGGAGTTGGCTTCCCAGCCATCTTCCATACGTGTCATTTTTGCTTTGCTGTGCTTCATTCACTTCATGTACGAAATATATGTATTTTCAAATCAATTCTCGTTATTCGACTTATTTAATTCCGTTATTGGATAACGCGATCTAAGTCGACGATTATATACGAGAATAGGTGACAGCAAACATTTGTACAATCTTGGAGTCAGATAAAACTGGCCACTTCATTGGTAAGCCCGCCGACGACGAGCGCAACGCAGCAAACTTCTGCACTCTATACGTTCGACGAACAAATTCAGCGAAGCCAGCGCAATATCCAATCCGACGCAATCAGCAAAGCCTGTGCATCATGGTATGGACATGCTCAAGTCGTATTATCTTATCGATACTTTGTACTCATGTCAACTATTCTCATTGATCCATTCGTCGGTTTATTTAATTACGATTCAAATTATCATTATATGCTTATTATTACATTATTGCAAATATCATGACCGAATGTGGAATTATTAATCTTGTTCGTGCTGTCACTAAATTGACATTTTCGCAATCATATCACTCACCGAACAAATTATCATTTTATGAAAATTCCACTCCACTTTGTGAGAACTCATTGGGATATTTTTACTATTCAAAAACGTGAAATTTTCCTGCTTTAAGTGAGTTCGTTCCAATTTTTCATGTCATTTTGATCTAATATTACATTCATTCACTTAGTCGAGGTCCGCAATTTATGTTATCACAACATACATTTTTCATTTCGAAATCGCCTCCTATTATGTCTGTGGATGCTTCTGACTAGCTGATTAGTAACCATTACGCTCATTTTATCTATTCTTCCACGTGCATAACTACATGCTGCATCACTTATCACGCGAAAACGCTATTCGAGTACTGCAACTACTATTCTATACCCATCGCTCGGTATATCAGAACATAGAGTTTAGAGCTAGCCTCTCAAAGATACACTCTTGTTCGTCACATCCAAGTCAGTCTCATAAGTCGCCATCGTTAATCATATGTATTGGTATTTTTGTCATGCCTTGGTACGGTTTTGTAACAAACGAGATCGAGCGCATCTCCCTCAAACCACACAAACCACTCTAGGCTTCATGACCAAAAAGGAATACGACTCTACGTACCTTATCTACTCAGTCACTATTATGTTCCTCTGGTCATTCTACTAATACATATTTAACGATAACTCAATGCATCTGTCATAACGCAGACGACAACGTTCACTGACTTCATATTTTATGATTATTATCAATTGCAGTACAGCAACGAATATCACCCGTCGATGCAGTTATCATTTCACGACTTAACTATTATCATCCTACGAACGGGAGTTACGCATTTAAATTCGAATTCACTCATCACTAGTCGATGCTATTCATTCTGCTGCGGCTCAACAGAACATATATTTCGCATATTTCACTATTTTGTCAGCATCACAGACCAATTTCTGTCACATTCTACTCTAGCCATTTTGACGATTTATTTCGCTGTCCTACCCACAAACAATTTATTACTATTTTCACGTTATTTTGAATCACTCATACAAACTTGTTATTTTATCGTTCAGACAGTCATAGCATTAGTACATGTTAATTTGTTGTACACTCATTAATTTGCTCATATTCGCATGCTAACGTTTCCATTTTTGTCCGAGCCTTTTCGATATTCACGTATTCTTTTGCATAATTGTGACATTTTCATATAATACACTCACCCCTCATGTGACGCTGTACTTTATCGAGTGTTGTACTTTTTTTCGCTACTTATTGTTAACGTTGGCTTCATATCACTTCAGTGTTATTTTCGAAAACAGACATTTTTTAAATGTGCTATTTTCTACGTGGGGGCTATGTAGTGTCAGTCATTATTTTAAGCCCATATATCTTATATTCTAGTTTTCGGACATTCCATTTTATTCATTCTACTTGAGTCATATTTTGACCTTGTCAATTATTCGCTTGTCAGTCTTGACTGTTTTTATATGAGCGTATATGTGTGTACACTTCATGTCCCATGATTCATCACATGTCTGTAGTTTATTTTGTCTGCCTATAAATAATAATTAACGCTTGACTAAAAGGGAGTTGGCTTCCCAGCCATCTTCCATACGTGTCATTTTTGCTTTGCTGTGCTTCATTCACTTCGTGTACGAAATATATGTATTTTCAAATCAATTCTCGTTATTCGACTTATTTAATTCCATTATTGGATAACGCGATCTAAGTCAACAATTATATACGAGAATCAGCGATAACAAACATTCGTACGATGAGGAGTCAGATTAATGGGCCGCCAAGGTGGTAAGCCCGCCGACGACGAGCGCAACGCAGCAAACTTCTGCACTCTATACGTTCGACGAACAAATTCAGCGAAGCCAGCGAAATATCCAATCCGACGCAATCAGTAAAGCCTGTGCATCATGGTATGGACATGCTCAAGTCGTATTATCTTATCGATACTTTGTACTCATGTCAACTATTCTCATTGATCCATTCGTCGGTTTATTTAATTACGATTCAAATTATCATTATATGCTTATTATTACATTATTGCAAATATCATGACCGAATGTGGAATTATTAATCTTGTTCGTGCTGTCACTAAATTGACATTTTCGCAATCATATCACTCACCGAACAAATTATCATTTTATGAAAATTCCACTCCACTTTGTGAGAACTCATTGGAATATTTTTACTATTCAAAAACGTGAAATTTTCCTGCTTTAAGTGAGTTCGTTCCAATTTTTCATGTCATTTTGATCTAATATTACATTCATTCACTTAGTCGAGGTCCGCAATTTATGTTATCACAACATACATTTTTCATTTCGAAATCGCCTCCTATTATGTCTGTGGATGCTTCTGACTAGCTGATTAGTAACCATTACGCTCATTTTATCTATTCTTCCACGTGCATAACTACATGCTGCATCACTTATCACGCGAAAACGCTATTCGAGTACTGCAACTACTATTCTATACCCATCGCTCGGTATATCAGAACATAGAGTTTAGAGCTAGCCTCTCAAAGATACACTCTTGTTCGTCACATCCAAGTCAGTCTCATAAGTCGCCATCGTTAATCATATGTATTGGTATTTTTGTCATGCCTTGGTACGGTTTTGTAACAAACGAGATCGAGCGCATCTCCCTCAAACCACACAAACCACTCTAGGCTTCATGACCAAAAAGGAATACGACTCTACGTACCTTATCTACTCAGTCACTATTATGTTCCTCTGGTCATTCTACTAATACATATTTAACGATAACTCAATGCATCTGTCATAACGCAGACGACAACGTTCACTGACTTCATATTTTATGATTATTATCAATTGCAGTACAGCAACGAATATCACCCGTCGATGCAGTTATTATTTCACGACTTAACTATTATCATCCTACGAACGGGAGTTACGCATTTAAATTCGAATTCACTCATCACTAGTCGATGCTATTTATTCTGCTGCGGCTCAACAGAACATATATTTCGCATATTTCACTATTTTGTCAGCATCACAGACCAATTTCTGTCACATTCTACTCTAGCCATTTTGACGATTTATTTCGCTGTCCTACCCACAAACAATTTATTACTATTTTCACGATATTTTGAATCACTCATACAAACTTGTTATTTTATCGTTCAGACAGTCATAGCATTAGTACATGTTAATTTGTTGTACGCTCATTAATTTGCTCATATTCGCATGCTAACGTTTCCATTTTTGTCCGAGCCTTTTCGATATTCATGTATTCTTTTGCATAATTGTGACATTTTCATATAATACACTCACCCCTCATGTGACGCTGTACTTTATCGAGTGTTGTACTTTTTTTCGCTACTTATTGTTAACGTTAGCTTCATATCACTTCAGTGTTATTTTCGAAAACAGACATTTTTTAAATGTGCTATTTTCTACGTGGGGGCTATGTAGTGTCAGTCATTATTTTAAGCCCATATATCTTATATTCTAGTTTTCGGACATTCCATTTTATTCATTCTACTTGAGTCATATTTTGACCTTGTCAATTATTCGCTTGTCAGTCTTGACTGTTTTTATATGAGCGTATATGTGTGTACACTTCATGTCCCATGACATCACATGTCTGTAGTTTATTTTGTCTGCCTATAAATATTGATTAACGCTTGACTAAAATGGAGTTGGCTTCCCAGCCATCTTCCATACGTGTCATTTTTGCTTTGCTGTGCTTCATTCACTTCATGTACGAAATATATGTATTTTCAAATCAATTCTCGTTATTCGACTTATTTAATTCCGTTATTGGATAACGCGATCTAAGTCGACAATTATATACGAGAATCGGCGATAACAAACATTCGTACAATCTGGAGTCAGATTAATGGGCCACTTCATTGGTAAGCCCGCCGACGACGAGCGCAACGCAGCAAACTTCTGCACTCTATACGTTCGACGAACAAATTCAGCGAAGCCAGCGCAATATCCAATCCGACGCAATCAGCAAAGCCTGTGCATCATGGTATGGACATGCTCAAGTCGTATTATCTTATCGATACTTTGTACTCATGTCAACTATTCTCATTGATCCATTCGTCGGTTTATTTAATTACGATTCAAATTATCATTATATGCTTATTATTACATTATTGCAAATATCATGACCGAATGTGGAATTATTAATCTTGTTCGTGCTGTCACTAATATGACATTTTCGCAATCATATCACTCACCGAACAAATTATCATTTTATGAAAATTCCACTCCACTTTGTGAGAACTCATTGGGATATTTTTACTATTCAAAAACGTGAAATTTTCCTGCTTTAAGTGAGTTCGTTCCAATTTTTCATGTCATTTTGATCTAATATTGCATTCATTCACTTAGTCGAGGTCCGCAATTTATGTTATCACAACATACATTTTTCATTTCGAAATCGCCTCCTATTATGTCTGTGGATGCTTCTGACTAGCTGATTAGTAACCATTACGCTCATTTTATCTATTCTTCCACGTGCATAACTACATGCTGCATCACTTATCACGCGAAAACGCTATTCGAGTACTGCAACTACTATTCTATACCCATCGCTCGGTATATCAGAACATAGAGTTTAGAGCTAGCCTCTCAAAGATACACTCTTGTTCGTCACATCCAAGTCAGTCTCATAAGTCGCCATCGCTAATCATATGTATTGGTATTTTTGTCATGCCTTGGTACGGTTTTGTAACAAACGAGATCGAGCGCATCTCCCTCAAACCACACAAACCACTCTAGGCTTCATGACCAAAAAGGAATACGACTCTACGTACCTTATCTACTCAGTCACTATTATGTTCCTCTGGTCATTCTACTAATACATATTTAACGATAACTCAATGCATCTGTCATAACGCAGACGACAACGTTCACTGACTTCATATTTTATGATTATTATCAATTGCAGTACAGCAACGAATATCACCCGTCGATGCAGATATCATTTCACGACTTAACTATTATCATCCTACGAACGGGAACTACGCATTTAAATTCGAATTCACTCATCGCTAGTCGATGCTATTTATTCTGCTGCGGCTCAACAGAACATATATTTAACGTATTTCACTATTTCGTCAGCATCACAGACCAATTTCTGTCATATTCTACTCTACTCATTTTGACGATTTATTTCGCTGTCCTACCCACAAACAATTTATTACTATTTTCACGATATTTTGAATCACTCATACAAACTTGTTATTTTATCGTTCAGACAGTCATAGAATTAGTACATGTTAATTTTTTGTACGCTCATTAATTTGCTCATATTCGCATGCTAACGTTTCCATTTTTGTCCGCGCCTTTTCGATATTCATGTATTCTTTTACATAAGTATGACATTTTCATATAATACACTCACCCCTCATGTGACACTGTACTTTATCGAGTGTTGTACAATTTTTTTCGCTACTTATTGTTAACGTTAGCTTCATATCACTTCAGTGTTATTTTCGAAAACAGACATTTTTTAAATGTGCTATTTTCTACGAGGGGGCTATGTAGTGTCAGTCATTATTTTAAGCCCATATATCTTATATTCTAGTTTTCGGACATTCCATTCTATTCATTCTACTTGAGTCATATTTTGACCTTGTCAATTATTCGCTTGTCAGTCTTGATTGTTTTTATATGAGCGTATATGTGTGTGCCCTTCATATCCCATGATTCATCACATGTCTGTAGTTTATTTTGTCTGACTATAAATATTGAGTAACGCTTGACTAAAATGGAGTTGGCTTCCCAGCCATCTTCCATACGTGTCATTTTTGCTTTGCTGTGCTTCATTCACTTCATGTACGAAATATATGTATTTTCAAATCAATTCTCGTTATTCGACTTATTTAATTCCGTTATTGGATAACGCGATCTAAGTCGACGATTATATACGAGAATAGGTGATAGCAAACATTCGTACAATCTTGGAGTCAGATTAATGGCCACTTCATGTGGTAAGCCCGCCGACGACGAGCGCAACGCAGCAAACTTCTGCACTCTATACGTTCGACGAACAAATTCAGCGAAGCCAGCGCAATATCCAATCCGACGCAATCAGCAAAGCCTTTGCATCATGGTATGGACATGCTCAAGTCGTATTATCTTATCGATACTTTGTACTCATGTCAACTATTCTCATTGATCCATTCGTCGGTTTATTTAATTACGATTCAAATTATCATTATATGCTTGTTATTACATTATTGCAAATATCATGACCGAATGTGGAATTATTAATCTTGTTCGTGCTGTCACTTAATTGACATTTTCGCAATCATATCACTCACCGAACAAATTATCATTTTATGAAAATTCCACTCCACTTTGTGAGAACTCATTGGGATATTTTTACTATTCAAAAACGTGAAATTTTCCTGCTCTAAGTGAGTTCGTTCCAATTTTTCATGTCATTTTGATCTAATATTGCATTCATTCACTTAGTCGAGGTCCGCAATTTATGTTATCACAACATACATTTTTCATTTCGAAATCGCCTCCTATTATGTCTGTGGATGCTTCTGACTAGCTGATTAGTAACCATTACGCTCATTTTATCTATTCTTCCACGTGCATAACTACATGCTGCATCACTTATCACGCGAAAACGCTATTCGAGTACTGCAACTACTATTCTATACCCATCGCTCAGGTATATCAGAACATAGAGTTTAGAGCTAGCCTCTCAAAGATACACTCTTGTTCGTCACATCCAAGTCAGTCTCATAAGTCGCCATCGTTAATCATATGTATTGGTATTTTTGTCATGCCTTGGTACGGTTTTGTAACAAACGAGATCGAGCGCATCTCCCTCAAACCACACAAACCACTCTAGGCTTCATGACCAAAAAGGAATACGACTCTACGTACCTTATCTACTCAGTCACTATTATGTTCCTCTGGTCATTCTACTAATACATATTTAACGATAACTCAATGCATCTGTCATAACGCAGACGACAACGTTCACTGACTTCATATTTTATGATTATTATCAATTGCAGTACAGCAACGAATATCACCCGTCGATGCAGTTATCATTTCACGACTTAACTATTATCATCCTACGAACGGGAACTACGCATTTAAATTCGAATTCACTCATCGTTAGTCGATGCTATTTATTCTGCTGCGGCTCAACAGAACATATATTTACGCATATTTCACTATTTCGTCAGCATCACAGACCAATTTCTGTCATATTCTACTCTACTCATTTTGACGATTTATTTCGCTGTCCTACCCACAAACAATTTATTACTATTTTCACGATAATTTGAATCACTCATACAAACTTGTTATTTTATCGTTCAGACAGTCATAGAATTAGTACATGTTAATTTTTTGTACGCTCATTAATTTGCTCATATTCGCATGCTAACGTTTCCATTTTTGTCCGCGCCTTTTCGATATTCATGTATTCTTTTATATAAGTATGACATTTTCATATAATACGCTCACCCCTCATGTGACACTGTAAGTTATCGAGTTTTGTACAATTTTTTTTGCTACTTATTGTTAACGTTAACTTCATATCACTTCAGTGTTATTTTCGAAAACAGACATTTTTTAAATGTGCTATTTTCTACGAGGGGGCTATGTAGTGTTAGTCATTATTTTAAGCCCATAATATATCTTATTCTAGTTTCCGGACATTCCATTCTATTCATTCTACTTGAGTGATGTTTTGACCTTGTCAATTATTCGCTTGTCAGTCTTGATTGTTTTTATATGAGCTTATATGTGTGTGCCCTTCTTATTCCACTAATCACATGTCTGTATCTTTATTTTATCTGACTATAAATATTGAGTAAAGCTTAATTAAAATGGAGTTGGCTTCCCAGCCATCTTCCATACGTGTCATTTTTGCTTTGCTGTGCTTCATTCACTTCATGTACGAAATATATGTATTTTCAAATCAATTCTCGTTATTCGACTTATTTAATTCCGTTATTGGATAACGCGATCAAGTCGACGATTATATACGAGAATAGGTGACAGCAAACATTTATACAATCTTGGAGTCAGATAAAACTGGCCACTTCAACGTATATCATTTAAAATTTTTAACCAATGATCACAATCATTGCATGCATCCTGGATCCGTAGTCAGTTAAAACAATTATACTTACTCCTTAAAAGTATACACTAGGATGTTTAAACCAAACTGGTAAGAAAAACAAAGATGCAACAATAACAATAATAATAATAATAAGAGCAGTTAATTTAACGACCAAAATCTAAATAATTGATCTGAACGCAGAAAACAATCAAACAAAATAAAAATATATTCGATTAAACCAAACCACTACATTCTTCTAATTCATTTTTATATTGTTCGTTTGAATCATTCTATTGATATTAACGACTGTAATTGATCAGTCTCTTATTGGCATATATTGTCTTAAGTCACAAGCATTTTAAGCAAATATGGATGGTGGCTAGCAGTGGAATCCAGGACGCGCGTCTGGTCCTATTTGGGACTTGTCAGCTGGATGTACCCGCATTTCAGGATTGATGTTCATCCTTTTGTACAGAGTATGAACTACCAGATGGGAAAGTCGTTTATTCTGGAGTTCAATACATTCAACACATGTAAACTCTCATTAGTCTTAACTGAAACGCTATCAGTATAATCAACCATGTCATCAAACAAATAAAGGAACTGGCACCGCTAATGAATAGCCAGTATTCATCAGCAGATGAATCACTAGGAATACCAGGCAAACATATTAATTTAGTCATGAACTCAATTTCGGATCATGAAAACAAAATGCGAACAGATATGATTCCATATACACACCAAATCTCTTTTGATAGATTTTCGCGTCATGGCTCCAAAACTAGTAATGTTTGTAAGTGTAGTATTGACTATTGCGATAGATGCAGTAGTAAATCTGACTATACTTCAGTTGCTTTACCAAGAAAATTGATTCTTCCATTAATGAATTACGCATCAGAAAGAATAGAGTTGTAGGCGAAGTACAAGGAAGAAAGATATAGATCACATGTCAAGAGGAATTAGTTGGAAAAATTGAGCTGCATCTTATGATAAAAACTCAGATTGCAGACCAGTTTGACGATGAGTGAAATCTTTGGAACTACGGAGAAATTTCAAACTAGACAGTTGAATATAATTCAATTAACATAACTACTTCGACCAACGGATAGAATGAATTAACCGATAAACTGAATTATGTGGATAGTGATCAGATCTGAAGGGTTTGATGAATATTCAGGTATTCTTATTCCATTAGCTTCAACTGACGTTGAAACCAACATGACTAAAAGTGTTACCCTAGATGTAAAGGGTGGTAAATTTCTCGATTGGAGGTTAAAATGGTAACTGATTATAAATTAAGATCTAAAAGCAATATCAATATCGTTTTCAGAAATGATGTCATTAGATTGTGGTTATTGACCATTGAAAAGGGCTTCGGTAATGATGTGTTGATGCGTATAACATGACTGCTCGGTCAAGAGAAAAGCGTAACGACTAGCAAAGAATTCGGACTCTATCACCACAGAGTATTAGTTGCTACAATTACAGTTAATCAGGAACTATGTTTGTAAGAAGTCGACTGTGCTGTCAATTATCATATGCTTGAAAGCAATGAAAGATACTTACATCACAGCAATGATACTGGTTTCGTTATTTATTTGGTGACATAATTGATTATGATGAGAGGAGTGCGGCTAAGAATAATGAAAGTTAATGGTATTTCTGAGTCTATGAGAGAATAGAGAACTATTCCATCTGATCATTTGTATTTTATGCAAAGAAGCGTAGTTTTGCTTAATCAAATAGATTTTAGATTGTATTGTGTGTCCAGACCAAGTATTCGAGTTCTGGTCATTACAGAACCCAACAACGCCACTTGCCAAATATACCGTCAAAATTTACTTCGGTACAAAATAACGTACTGAGCATCAACAGGAATATTCCTAACGAAATGAGATCAAAATTCTGTCTCCAAGAATCAAGTCAAACTACAAACGTTTCTAAAAGACACCCAAAGAAAAACAATGAGCAACAGCTCTACACCGTAACCCTGAGTTCAGTCACATGAGACCTAATTAACAACGAACTGATATTACACAATAATAAAATAAAATAATAACAGTATATCTTAATCAAAGCCAAGCAATAAAGGTTGAGTCAAAAGAAACTGAAAAATATGGCGAAACAAGTCATCGATCTAAAGTAAAATATAAAAAACAGGGGAGAGAATTCAATGGAGAATAGCAATACTATCAAATAGGACGATTTGGAGGAATTTTCAAAGAACTCATCCTATTACAGTGAATATTATGCTCAAGATTAAAAGAGAAATAAGAAGACAATGGATACGCTAAAGAATTTTTTAGTGAGTTCTCTAATCTGGTCTTATATAAGCTGATAATCAAGTACTCGACTTTGGAACTACATGTTTTGTGTACGATAGTGATAATATGAGACAACCAACAGAATTAGCTAAGGAGGAGTTTAAACGTGTAACCTAGTGGTAAAAAATTGCATTGAAATCATAAACAGATCTAAATTAGACCACCACTGCAAACGTGGAAGTACTGAGTTCGATTTCCGCGTTAGGGTTCGTGGATTCATACTTCTGAGGAGCCCCACACTGGGAAGAAACAATCATCCAGTGCTTCCAGGTTGTCAATGATGGTCTAACTTAAATCGGTTCATGATTTCAATGATATTCAACAATCTCTACAATCCCATACTGAAAAGTAGAAGATTGGATAAATTATCCACTAAACTATTGCTTTAATACTTGTTGTATATAAGTGACAAAAAATTTAAATCAAAAATAAATTGATATACTCAAATATAACTCACTCGAAATATTGTTTTCTGTAATAATACAATATCATCCACTGAATCGATTAACCCAATAATAAAAAGATGTCCATGTTCATTAAACGCAATATTTTGTACACAGGTTTTCAAGCCTTTAACTAAAATCTTACGTTTCTGAGGACTACATGCCCAAAGTATTCTTAAAGCAGCACGAACACCATCACGAGTATGTAACATCGGCACTATTTGACCATCGATTAGATTTTCAATCAAAGTTGTAAAATTATCATGGAACGATTTAGGAATAGCATCCTCATCTTTACAGTCAACTGGTTCATCAACTATGTATGGTACAATTGTTTCGCTTGGTTGAGATGTATTCATACTAGCTTTCATATTAACAGGTATTGACGATGCTTTGGAGAATGATACAGCATTCCGTAAATACTCCAATAATAAGTGTTGAACAATACTGTATTTGTTAAGACCCCTTAAATATAAATGATATAAAGGAGTAGTGAGAAGAAAAAAGAAAAAATAACATAGAATGATAAAACCTGTGGTGAAGAAATGACAAGTTAGCAAAATCTGGGAATTCACATATTCTATCTGGTTCACATGATAAACTAAAGAGAAACTATTCCATATAACAAGACTATACAAAACGAATGAGAGCAAGTGATTAAACTAATTTCATTTTATTTAAACTAAACATTTAATCGCTAGCATGCTTGAGAGCATTGTATGGTTAAGTTTACTTAGTAGTTTCAACTCAGAGATTTCATCCACGGAATATAGGATACAACGAGATGTTCATCTCTTTGTCTAAAAGTGAGTATACTAGGGTAACAGTTCGTTTTATTTTAGTTTGCGATTGTGAAACAACCTTTGAAGGTGAAGAACACGTGAAGAGAATCAATATGAAATCAAGTCTTCAGAGCATTGTTTAGTTACGGTGTTACAACCAGATGAACACTGCCGAGTTTACACACATTTTTCCTATTTCCGACTTCGTTTTTAGCTCACTAGCTGGTAAAAAAAAACAACTCAATTCCATTTTACTAAGCAATCAACAACACTTTGGAGTAAAAATTCGCCCCCCAAATGCCCTGGTACGGCCAAGGGGGGGAAGAGTCAACTCTCCCTCTCCAAATGCTCACACATGGCCACACGTATACAGCCAATGCCAGGAAAGTCATACTCAGTACCTTCTCGTGGGGGTTGTTTACAAATTGAGAGGACGGAATGCGAATATCCGGCGCTTCAACCGGGTTGATGGATAGGGACGACTCATTTAAGGGAGTTCAAAAACCCTCATTCCAAACCAATGGTGCACATGGGCTCCAGGATCCTGAGTGAACAAATGGCGTATGAACCAATTATTGGCCACCGGCTACCATGGGACTGCATCTCCTGACATTGCTCCACTGCCTTGTGGATCAGACCTCTAGGTCGAAGGCCCCCCCCAAGAAAACCACCTACTTCGGTCTGTGCACCGAAGCAGTATCACAGCCCACACATAAATCAAGTGACTTGTGTGGAGTATATGTATTCGGTGTCCTTTGTACCAATATTTATGTGTTCAAATAAGTAATAATAAAATGGAGTAAAAATTCAAACGACAATGACAATGTGGCAGTTATTGTCAAAGCTAGACATCCAAATAAAAAAGTTTACACTGAAGCCTAGACAATTGAAAACCACTTAATACTAAAAAGATACAGTGTAAATCAACTTACTTTGATACCAAATTGATGAGTATCTTTGTAAGATTGTCAAGTATCACAGCACTTTTGTCTGGATGCAATTTTAACGTATCTTCAAGTGTGAATAATTTATGTTCACCAAGTCTCAGAGCATGTCTATTCCCATAAAACTCTTGAATCATTTCACTACGTTGTGATGCAGTGGCATAGTCATTATATAGTGTATCTATAACTTCTGATGCAAATTTATGTTGAGTTAAACGTTGAATGCGATTTTTAAAGGCCTAAATATCAGAAATGTTGGGAATAAAAGTAATCTTAATTAAAATTATGGGTTTTATGATAATGATAATAAACTCATGAGAAACACTAACCAAATGCTTAAGATTATATGATGTAAACCACTTGAATTTAAGTCATTATTTCATATGCCCAGATTCACACGAGTCAGTCGCGTATAATCGACAGAGAGACTAGCATAAATTGAGTTTATTCCAAGTTATCAAACAATTCATTATGAAATGGAAATATCAAAATGAACAGAAAACAAATTGAAACAATAATAATAGTGATAAAGAATGAATGTTGAGAATGTGGTTTAAAAGACAACGAAAGGACATGAATGGAGGAAAAATAAGTCTCAGGATCTACAAGAAACCTATTCTGAGCCGTATCCCCTAACATCTACAACCGCTGGTTGCATACAACTTAGTCCAACAATCAATGACTCTATAGACCAATAGTATGTCTTGGTTTGGCCACCTCTAACCTTTTTCAACTTACTTTACTCCAGGCACCAATGCATTCACTTCAGGATTGAAGATTCATTCATCATCCGAAACCAGAAATTTACCCATGTCTTATATTTTATATACCGTTTCACAGCCACAGAGTAACAAAGAGCAGACTACTCTCCATTATACTTACCTTTTGATTAACAAACAGCATATTCCCAACGTCACATGTAATACAAGTTGACGAAAGCCAAGCAGGATTTTTGAAACCGTGAAGTGATTAGGTCGGATACAGGATAACAACACTTCCAAATGAAGTGATCAAATTATTCGTTTCTTATGATCAGTTTAGTCACATCCCCTAACCTATTTTGAACTGCATAGACAGATAGTATCATTAATCTACAGATAACGGGTAGAGCTTTGAGCCTAGTAAACGGGCTTACAAGTAGCGTTTTTTATTCTTGTTTCTAAGTCACTTCAAATTTAGTTAATAACTTTCTTACTTTGACTATAAATAACAATAAAGAGGTCATCTTCGCAACTAACACTACAGACTTACTGAAAAAGATATGTCATATGATGTTTTTATACAGAGGGAACGTGGGTATTGTTAGAAGTGGAATACGAAATATCGCATTATTTTGTAATGTTCCTAGCTTTAATTTAATGGATTGATTGAAATCTGTGAAACATATACTTGACGAACGCTAATCATATAATTTTTCTCGACAATGATCGATCATTGTGAGATAGACGTATTAATCCTTTCTCTTCATCAATAGTTTTGGAAATAATATTATTTGGCATACATTTTTTGTATTTTATGTGCTCTTTATCTTTTTCCCTTTATTTTAGATCTATGATACAGTTGGGCACTATTATCTTCGTACTTTCATTCTTCTTGTCAAGTTTGTTTGTCGAGTTGATATGAAGCATAGTAGATCGAACTTATGCGCAATTGTGCCAGTCGCTGTTTATATATATACTCAGAGGACGAATGTGTACAAATAGGATTACTGAAGCTACAAAAAAAGGCTACTTAAAATTATCCAAGTGTAAAGTGGTATATATTATAAAGACCCGAAAAGTATGGTCTTTGTTTATGGGAAGATTAATCGATAGGATTCTGATTCTTTAGCTTAAATTTCTTAGTGATAAATACTTTATTCTTCAGATTATCCAGGATTAGTAACAATATGAATGCCTATTAGTTAACTGTGCCCTAGTTTGCATGACTATATTTGTAGAAATCTTAATGGATTCTTACCTTAAACATCTCCAGTATGTATTGTTTGTCACCGTACTTTATTAGTTTCAATATAACAAATTTTGCATAGCGTGATTTGGCCAGTATCACCAAATTTGTATGAACTTCACCGAAAATTTGCCAACGTTGTGACTCTGTACCATATTTAACACAATCTTCCAAGATTCTTGATGTATCATGAGCCATACACAAATCAGGTATGACTTTCTTTAAAAGAACCATAACACAATTCACTCAATAGGAATAAGGTTGAGATGTGTATACTCTGAAGAAAATCCTATGATTAAGTAGTCAGTCAATCGCAAAGTAGAATCTGGTACTTACGTACATCAGTCCACGTTAGAAAAATGAAACAGTGAAACTGACTGCTGTTATATTAATAGCACTAGACTTCTCGAAATTATAAAACACTCAACTTGAAAATTATTTCAGAATGATGGTGTTGGGTTATTCAGGAAAATATCCCAAAAATTATCCTGTTAAGCCTAATGCTATCCTTGGACATGAAATGGTATCATCTTATTGGTCAATCTTTATTTAACGTGTCATTTTCCTGCTGGCCAATATTGTACAATGTTATTTTCTATTTTATGGTACGTTGTGGTCTGCTTGATTGATATATAAACAGAGTATGTGTGAAATATAATGATTCATAACTCAGAGGCTGTGACTTGCGTTCTGGACTCAACTGGCTGGGTTAGACAGGGAAGCGGGGCAAATCAGAACCCTAGGCCGTTCTACGTTATTGTGCGTCTTTGGTCCGATCAATAATTCGCTACCTCTTAATCAGCAGCATAATTTTCACATTATAACAGATGGTCACACTGACTTCGTAGTTTACTGCAAATAGGGAAACAGCAGTTTAAATACCACTCACATAATTTAACTAAATCACAGGAAACAAAAAACTAACACAATTCTACTAGGTCAGTCAGACGCAACGTAAAACATGGTATATATGTACATCGGTTCAAGTTGCCATACTCCGTTACCATAGAAAGATGAAATTGTTAAGCAAAATGCCACAATAGTAGAGGTAATAACAGTATCAGTGGTTACAGAAAAGGCTAGGCATTGAAGATGCAACTCAAGAAAACATAAATTAGTGAAACAAAAAGAATTAGAGGGATCCAGAAGCTTAGAATTTGGAGGAAGACAAATAGTGCATGCATCTGCACCATTGCAACCATAGGTTACGATAACCGCGCGGACCGTGATCAGGGAGTCTACATCGGTTGACATGGCTCAATCCCAATGTCAGTGACTTCGTGAACTGATGCCATGTTTTGGTTTGGCTGCTCCTAGGTTTCTTCAAGCCTACTCCTATGCTATGACTTTAAACCCGGCTAATTATCACGTGACATGTTCGCCAATCGGAATACAACTTATACAACCTTATCACTGTGCCGAACCAATGACGTTCGACCGGTGTGAGCATCATAGCGTCTTTATTGGTCCTTTGTTCCCCTAGCACGTCCAGTTGAGTTCATAACGCTATTAACAGCTTCCACTATGGGAATCATTTATTTCAAACATACCTTGTCTATATACAAGCCAAACGGACCATATCACATAATAAAATAGGAAATAACATTTGTACAAGTTCAGGCCGAAAAGTGGCTGTGAACGTGGGAGATTGTAATCAATAAATTGAACATAACTTGGGAACATTAAATCGTATTATAATAGTCTATAGGTCAAAATGAAGCTTATAATAAGATGAATACATATGTACATAATCGTTCTATGATATCGTATGTGGTTTGTTAATACATTTAAACGAGTCGTGTTTGAAGCACGAGGAGGGGACCACATACGATATCCTAGAACGATTTCTAGATGTGTACCAGACGACCCCACATGACTGACTTATTACCAAACTTCAAATCCCATGTTGAGATGCTTATGGGACGAAAGCTACAAACAGTTTATAGTGCGATAACACCTCAGCGACTGGCCCAGCAAAGCCCTCAGATGCAGAATACTCGAATTCCTTACGAAGTTGGTGTGAAAGTGTATGCGCTGGACTACAGACACGGATGTGATAGATGGAAATGAAGTCACAAAGAAACATGGGAACGTCATGTATGATGTTAGGGTGAACCAAGATATCTGGACCAGACACCATAATCAACCAAGGCCAAGGGAAGCTAAGGAAAAAAGTGAAATTATGAAACGCGTCGCACTCGACTTGCTATTGGATACTTTTCAACTTCCTTCAATACCTAGAACAGAGACAACGGAGTCACCTACTCAAGCCGAACATCCTTCAGGTTCTGGGTGTTTACCTCGAAGGTGGTTGGATCGCAAACGAAGACAACCAAAGAAACCTCAGGTAAACCCTCGGTTGCGTCGCCATTAACTTTTTCCAAAGGGAGGTGTTAGGATATTCATAAAAATAACTCAAAAATTATACTGTTAAGTCAAATTCTATCTCTGAACGTGAAATGGTATGTTTTCACATGTTTCCAGAATTTTCACACATTTCATGTGTCATTTTCCTATTGGTCAATATTCACGACAGTCCTAACTGTATAAATATGCATTGTCTGTAAAGCATTGTGATTCTTCTTCTGGGCCCATAGACAATTTCCATCTAACGGTTCGTGTTCTGATATATTGGAGATTAGGGAACAGTACTGCGGTCGTACAGGGATATCTGGAGTTGGTCAATCGGTAGAATGTCGAGTAGCCACATCGCGGTCGACACTAGTCCCAACAAAATTTGCTGAAAATGATAGGACGAGACAGATAGTCATATGCAACACAGAATCAGTCACCTATGTCCATCGGTACAATTCCCTAAGTAGCATCTAGACAGGAAGATAACATTACCAAGACAAATACCAAAGGAGGATTAGTATCAGTGAGAATAATTTGAAAGGATATCAATCCGCAGAATAAGAAGTTTAAAATAATTTTAAGGCTCGGGATCTAAAAGAGGCAGAAACCATTCATGCCACTGAACAATACCAACCAACGTCCCTAACCATCGATTCCGATAATCCCGCAGACACCAGATAGTCTGGACATGACATGGTTCAAATCAACAGCCAGTAAATTAATGGACCGACCGCATGTATTGGTTTGGTCCCAGTGACATGGAGTGTTGCTTCATAATTAAAATGACAGTATAAAACTTTCTCGAATTTACAACATAGACCTATCATAGTAAAGCTATTAAAAGTAGCTAAATAGTATGCAAAAAACCCACACTAAATACTACATACTTCAACTATTGTGTACATTCCATTTAAAAATGCTAAGATATTTACGCGATGAATACAACAGCACGTAGTAAATAGTGATATGATTAACGTGTAATTACAAATAGGTTGGAACATACTATTTGTGTCACAAAATTAGAAACAAAACTGGAGATCTACCCTATGACGGAGAAATCTGAGATGAAACAGACTAAATAGACTACCATTTTGTTGAATTTTATCACGTCAATTTCTTTTCGTTCATTGTTAAATGATTAAGATTTCGGTCACTTATCATTTACAACCTTTCCCGACCGTTGTTGCTACCTTGATGAGGTGGTCGGGCTTGCCCATCGTGATGAAGCAACCGAGCTATACTGGCTGGAACAACCGTTCCTCAAGGTCCTACCATGTCAGACAGGTCGGTTGAAGAGCGGTAAGACTAAAGCAACAAACCCAAGGTCCGAAGGCGAAGTCGTACTGTTGACTGTACAGAGGTGTAACCGCAATAAAGTGTTTCCTTCAGACAACCAGCATGACGGCGATGCTGCCTTCCCACAAGGAGGGGTGGGGTTAGAAAAGGTCGACCCTAAAAATGCACACCTCGCCTTATCCCACGGATATCCGTCTCCGGCAGTAAGGTCTCAACAAGCACGAAGCTAACACAAAAATTACCCACAAAAAGGTCGTGTGTGACCGACCTCATGCAGTTGTCCCTTGGGCACTGCGGTCACGCTCCCAGGTCACTAAGACCACTTCTAATCCGATTTCCTTATCAGGTACCTCCAGAACAACCCTTTAACGGTGTGGGGAACCGGGAAGTGATAACCGCCCTCATACCTCTAACAGCACTCAAGACCACTGTATTCATAATCAACCATCCTCTTCAATTCCTATTATTCCTCCTACATCGACTTTCAACTCTAAATTTCCTCTTTCGGCTTCATAGCCAACGATTCCAGTGCACAACACACTGCCCCAGGTCTACTGAAACCTCGCTCCAAACTACACATTGGAGCCTTCAACGTACGAACCCTATGTCAAATCGGTCAGCAGGCTTCCTCGGCTAAAACCCTAGAGTCTCTTACCATTGATGTATGCTGTTTCTCCGAAACACGCATACAGGATTCCAGTGTGGTCATTCATTTGACCTCACCTCGGCAAAACGGAGAGCCAACGAGATACACTCTCCGTGTATCTGGTGACCCGATGGCAAGTTCTCGTGGACTGGCAGGTGTAGGCATAGCACTAAGCATGAGGGCCAAACAAGCACTGTTAGAGTGGATCCCCATCAACAGTCGTTTATAGGAAACACAAGACAGCTATACAGACTAATGAAAGAAACTGGAATCACTAAGTCAAATGTAAGTGAGACTATATCGGAAAAAGATTACACTCTCATCTGCTCCCAGTCCAGACGTTTAGAACGATGGGCGGAACATTTTAGAGAACAGTTCAGCTGGCCTTCAGCTACTCTACAACTACCCTCCATTCCCAGACAATGTGAATGGAACATTGAAGTAGGTCCCCCAACCCTAGCAGAAGTTCAAAAGGGTATAGTTAATCTGAAACGAGGAAGGGAAGCTGGTCCAGATGGATTGGCTCCAGAAGTCTTTAAGGATGGTGGTCCAATTTTAGCGACTAGGTTGACTACTATTTTAGCTAAGATCTGCGAGTCAGACGTTATTCCATCTGACTGGTCGCAATCACTTATCGTCCCAATATATAAGAAAGGGTCAAAATCATCCTGTGACAACCACAGAGGGATTAGTTTAACAAATATAGTATCTAAAATACTGGCTTCGATAATTATCAGACGTCTAACTAAGACTCGTGAACTACAAACTCGAGAGAACCAAGCTGGCTTCAGACCTGGTCGTGGCTGCATCGACCACATATTCACCATTCGTCAGATTCTAGAACACAGGCATACTTATCGGCGTCCGACAATGGTGGTCTTTCTTGACTTGAAAGCAGCATTTGACTCTGTACATTGCGGTATTCTGTGGCAGTGTCTGTCATTGAAAGGCGTACCCCAGAAGTACACAAACCTTATAAAGGTTCTTTATTCGAACACTACTAGTCGAGTGAGAGCTTATGGCGAACTGTCATCTACTTTTGCAACCTCAAGTGGTGTCCGTCAAGGCTGTCCACTTTCTCCACTTTTCTTTAACTTCATCATAGACCTATTGAAGGAAATAACATTCTCGTCTACTGAATTCTCGGGTATTGATCTCCTTCCAGGAGGTCCACTTATCGACTTAGAATACGCGGATGACATAGTCCTGTTTGGTGAAGACGCTGACAAAATGCAGAGTCTTCTGCTAGCACTAACCAACAATGCCAGAATGTTTGGGAAGCGCTTCTCTCCCTCTAAATGCAAGTTGTTGCTTCAGGACTGGTCTGCGTCAACACTTGAACTAAGGATAGGGAGTGAAGTAGTCGAACGCGTCGACAACTTCACTTATCTTGGAAGTCTGATCAGCCCTAATGGGCTGGTATCAGACGAAATCTCAGCACGGATTCGAAAAGCTCGTTTGGCTTTTGCCAACTTACGTCACCTTTGGCGAAGGCGAGATATCCGTCTATCAATAAAAGGACGAGTATACTGTGCGGCAGTCCGTTCTGTTTTACTTTACGGCAGCGAAACATGGCCTTTAAGAGTAGAAGACGCTCGTAAGCTACTAGTATTTGTTCACAGATGACTTAGAAATATTGCTGGCGTCTGCTGGGATCACCGGATAAGTAATAGTGAGGTTCGACGCAGGGTATTGGGGAATGATGGTAAATCAGTTGACGAGGTTGTTAATCTTCATCGACTGAGATGGTTGGGCTACGTGTTACGTATGCCTGAGCACCGATTACCACGACGCGCAATGCTAACCGGTGTTGGAGATGGTTGGAAGAGAATTAGGGGCGGCCAAACCAAAACGTGGCATCAGTGTTTGAAGACACTAACCTCTAGTCTGAGCCATCTTGGTAGATGCAGACTACTTGTTTGGGATCCGCGTGACATTCGTAACCAATGATTGGAGACTCTTGGTGACGTGGCTGAGAATCGATCACAATGGAGTCAGTGTATACACTCCCTGTCTTCCCTTAAACCAAGAGATTAAAATCACTTCATATCTTTCTTTCTACGAACTAATTCTTTCTTCCTATACTATATCCTTGTATGCAATCTTTCTCCTATATATTACCACCTTTGACCTAACCAATCCTATGAGTCTGGTGTTAATCTTGCTGTGCTAATGAGGTATGGCAACCTGGACCGATGCACGTATGTGCCTGGTCCTATGTTGTAGCTGACTGACTGACGACATAACAATCTACTCAACATTACATTAACAAATACTCAATATGTATACTGGAAAGTTTATTAATAAACAATTCAGTTGCTATGATATCCCAACCAAGGTAATTTTACCCATTTTACCATTAAGTGTAGTTTACTCTTGGATGGTGAGACAATATTTACCTGACAATTCTAGACAGATGAAACCAAGTATCAAAAATTTTAAACTATTAAATACATAAAACAACTAATATACATAAATATAACCTTTGAGATTTTTAACACTTCTTGGATGAATTCGAATCGTTTCTCCTTGGACACATTATCACGTCGAAATTGTTCCCATATCGGCAGTAGTTTAATTACTACTTCAGAGTGTTTCTTTGACTTTAACCTTAATAGGCGGCGCTCTTTCTTAGCCAAGAATGCTAAAAACAAAACGAGGATGAATACCATTTAAACACACAAAAAGGGGAAAAACAGACAAACTTGTCCATCATTTTCGAGGAGTGTTGATGAAACTTTACCTTTTGGAGCCTGAAAATAAATTGATAAACCTTGTGTAAATTTTGAATACCGCAATTTTTCTGCCAAGTGTATGTTTTACTTGCTTTGCTTTGTGTACCTGAAACAGGAAATAATCATACTAGTCTACAGCTGTAGGTTTTTTATAAAGAAATACGATACTTAACTACGTATACGATCAGAATTACACCCATGATATAAAGTTTTATTCATGTAAGACTGAGGCAACAATCAAAAGTGACATCCAGAACTTTGTAGTTGTGCAGTTCGGGTTCATAAGTATTAAAAAATATTTGAGCTTTTCAAATTAAGTTTGCCAGAAAGTTCATATTTGTACAATTTTTATGTGGATGAATAGGAGACGGGAGCTTAATAACATTAGCACATTTAGAACACAGGGTATTAGAATTTTATAACGTTACTGATCGGAGATTTCCTGTAAAGTGCTGAAATCCAAATGGGCACACACATTATCGATACTTTCTAACTAAAGAGGAAAGTTGAACTTCAATGGAACCCCGAAAGATCAAAAAACACTAATAATGAATAGATTCAAGTAGAATTTTCTTAAACACATAATGGCCTATCAAAGTAGACTTGAAACGATTGATCCCTTTGAGCTGACCAGTTATTTTTATATCGAGAACACACTACAAGTAAACGGCAAGACTATAATTTATGGACGAACCAATCAAATATAAGATAACGAGTCACGAATTTGGGCGCAGCATTTACCCACACATTTGGCTAAATAGAGTTTTGGCATTATAGTTGATGTCAGTTCATGATGAAAACCCTAAATCTAATTTTCAGCCCTAACCATCAACTGTAAATGGGAATTCTAACTGCTTTATAACCCTCATTTAGTCCTAATTAATTGTTCACTCTCAAGGTCAGTTAAGCGTCGCTTGGTCACCCATAAATTAAAGTCTCACCGTGTATTCTACTAACTAACTAACGAAAAAGGTTGTACAGAATCAATCGTGAAATAAAAACAAACTTACTTTGGAAACACCACCTTCAACAGGCTTTGTTACTTCCTGTTTTTCATCAAGTCTAACCGTCTGAATTGCTGAAATATTGTTAAGATTCACTCACCTTTTTTGGAATACCATCAGGTTGGGTCTAAAAATAATAAGCTAATATTATACTTTTGCCTTACTTCAGCATGTCGCTTGCTTGATTTTACTTTAGAAACTTGGTTTACTTCCCTCTTGACGTTGCTCTGTAACAGAAATAAAAAGACTTTACGTCGTGTACCTTGACTGACATTGGTTTCAATACACCGGATAAGTCAATTTGTCGAGAGGGTGAATACAACGAGGTAGAACCAGCAGTCTAAAGCCCTCAACTAGTCAAGGTCATAGCAATCCAAACGCCAATCTTTATTAAACAGAACTAAACAATAATGTTCCTGGTTGCGAAGAGATATATTTCTTAGCGTATTCATTACGAATCAAGAAACCTAAATGAATTCAACCTAGAATGTGATCCTATTTTTCTCATTGATTATTCATAGACTGGAATGCCCTTCGCGAATAGACGGTATCAAACCCACAGATAAAACATTTCCATTGTAAAATGAGTATTTACTTCAAATTATGTTGCAGAGATTAACATTATTTTACGAACTATCTACCCTTACTATTGAAAATCGAATTGTACGTGGGGTGATAGTGATGCATCAGCTGGAATAATCTCCCTCAGTCCCTAAAGGACTGTAGTGTTAACTAAGCAACACAAAACCCCGCCCAAACTATTTTCAAAGCCGAATATATTCCTCCCATAGGAAGCTGATTACTGGATGTTGTACGATTGACCGGTCAACATGGACGATGTTTACAGTTCGTTGATCAACAACTAGGAGATAGCCTTCATATATTCGCTCTTTAATCTATCCTGTTGAACATGTGGAATTCTAATAGAGAAAATAAACAAGAACTTTCGTCTAAATTTAAAAGAATAGTTTCACAATATTTGGGCGCCGAGTTAATTTCAGACATTAAAAAGAAGAATATATTTGTAAAATCAAAGCGAATGAATTTTAAGTAAATCCAACGTTTCGCCAGGCAATCCGGTACAAGTTTTTTCAAGGAAAATATAATCAAACAACAAAATTATCGAATATTTTGTTGTTTGATTATATTTTCCTTGAAAAAGCTTGTACCAGATTGCCTGGCGAAACGTTGGATTTACTTAAATTTCATTCGCTGAGATTTTACAAATATATTCTCCTTTTTAATGTCTGATAAAGAACCTTTATCCACCCACCAAGTGTGCGGTGAAAGCAGGACAGCCATCGAATTAGGGGTGGTAGGACAGGGAGTTAATAAATGATGTGATTTACATGCAAAATTGCACAAGTTCAGTAACTTAAAAGCCATATACTCAAAATAAACCCCGGAGGCTTGCCATCTCCCAAACGGATAGTTCTGCCGCAGATCTAATTCAGAGTGCTCATTACAAACTAACACCAATTAAAATTCATCAATACTTTGTCGCTATATAGATTGTAGCGTTCGGGTTAGAATTGACAGTTTATAGTTAGGATTTAGAAACAATCACATTTAATCTATAGCAAAATCTGCAGATTTTCGTTATCATTTTTAAAGTTTTGAACACCATATCAACGAATTTGTACAGTTCGCTTTAATTGAACTAGGGCAAAAGTCATTCATTTACCAATTTCGCATAAAAAAACACCCAACAATCAGATCAACCAACATCAAATTCATAATCTTCAGTACGAGTGTCAAGATAGTTTGTTCTATTGTAAGAAACTCAAACTTCGAGAACTACTGCAACCACCATAAAAAAGTACACGTATTAATAAACACTTGTCTACGCAATATACTCAGTGTCTGTTGACCGGATACCATCAACAACAGCCTACTGTGGGAGAGAGCAAACCAACTTCCAGCTGAGGAGGAAAAAAGGAAAAGACGCAGGGAGCAGATAGAATATACATTACAAATGTCATCAAACTGTGTCACGATGCTATATTTATCCGTTTGTTATTCGATTGCCAGCTTTGACACCATTGGAATCGCCCCGTTGTTAGTTTTGTATGGTGCCAATAAAAAAAACAGCTCCTTCAAGAACTGACCCCCAGTAGTCTTCCTAGTAGATAAGCATGCTTGTTCGTTTTCTATCCTTGTTCAGAATCACCATGAACTATCTTAGAACGGTTTATAGACTAGTGTCCGTACTGCAACCTAATTGAAGGAACTAGACCTGCACTAAACAGAACTTGACAGTTGTGACAAAGATCATCGCTCAGGAATCAGTCATTCCTAAGAGAGAAGCTTATAGTCCTATGAGCGTTTACCTTTAGAGAATGTGCATGACACAGACACTATCTGTGCTGTCATATTTAAATGCTTGGGAGGTGCTTCTCAGGAGGTAAATAAAATTTGCGCCTTGCCAATTGTAATTACTTAATATTGTGCATCGTAATTCAGAGTGGTCTCGGAAATCTCTTGAGAAAGATATGGTCCGGAGGCCAACCCTCGCTAATAGGTCTTCCAAACTGTGTACGTAGGATGACATGATATATTTTTACCAATCTAAAGAAGGATCATTACCTTATCATGACATTGAACGGAATTATAAATTCTCGGTTAATATTCAAGTTTGGATTAGGAAAATAAATAGCTCAGATCTTCTCGTGTTGCCTATGCCTAAATAGTTTCAGGCTTGGGAGTGGATAATACCCCCTATGATGAATAAAGTGATAACATAGGAAGAAAGCAGTTCTTATGCCTTATAGTTCTGCCACCTTCATTTTTTTAAATTTGAGGTACCTGTACCTTAGGGAAATAAACAGGGATAAAGCAGGAGCTGATCAAAACCTTCACTTATTAATGTAGACTGAGATAACTGAACACCAATTTGATAAGAAAGCTTTGGTAATTTACCGTGCTCTTTCGATCCTACGTGTAATCGAATTGTGGTTACTCGCTACATACTTTTAGCCTAACCATTAGATTATAACTGAACTTACTTCCGCTCAAAGGATCCAAAGACAAAAAGATAGATGTAAATGATCTACTGTAGACAGTCCAGGAATACAGCATAAGAGAAGAGAATACGGAAAGAGTTTGTGAAGGTAAGTTTCAAAACACATGTGAGTCGTTTATAATTGACTGACTTTACATACAGCCAATAAGGGAAAGAATACAAAGTTTCAGCAAAAACTCACACACATGAGAAAATGATTAACCGATTAAATGTTTGTTTGTTTGACACGCTTCGTGTATGCCACCGTATGATAACCGAAAAAGCTTGGTACAGAGACGTTCATTCTTTCGGCTCGTTATTTTGGGGATAGAATTACTTGACCTTTAACCCTATTTTGATGACCTAGAGTAGTAGAATCTGTGTTTGCTCACTTTTCTGGTGAGAACAGCATCCATGGTGAGCTTCGCTCTGTATTAAATCTCACTAATTGGTATAGGCTTATGCATCGATAGATAAATCCTCAAAGTAAAGAGTATTTTAGGCCTTCGACATTAATGATGACCGCACTAGTTTCAATAAACACACGCTATCTGAAGGCGCTCAGTCACGTTACAAGGGGCTAGCCGCTTGTATGCAGTACTCAAGTTTAGGCAACTGCCAGGTTTAAGACAGTTCGGACAATTTCTCCAGGTCATTTCTGAGTTCTATGCTATCACCCTTACTTCGTATCGCTCTCCATATTTTGACATCGTCGGCATAACAATCCTTTTGTGAAGAGGCTGCAAAGTGTGGAGCTAACTCTTGAGAGTGACAGCGGCGGAAAATTTTATGACGTAATTAAAGTGAGAACAGAAGTTTATTTTATTTTCAGTGGTACTGAGGTGGACTACAATTGGTTTTCGAAAACCATTCATTTCATTACCAATCAGTTTTTATTTCTTTTTGATTCTTAATGGATGGGAACAAGAATTTCACTTTTCCATAACTTAAAGAATTAAACACCTACACATATCACGAGGAACTAATAATTAGTTGTTTTTTTCTTGACAATGATTGTACTTTAATATTTTGCTTATTGTGGTAGTTTTGGAGTAGTGCGTTACTGCGTTGTACCTATCCTTCCTAGGACGTAATTGTGAGTGAAACATCCCTGCTTTGTTTATCATCCTCGTAAGTGTTACGGCATTTTAGTCTTCCAATGTTTTTTATTCGTCGCACTTCAGACAAGTTTTTAGTGAATTTAAATCCCTTGAAAACCAGTTCTAGAAGTCACTTTAGGGTCATGAATGCGAACCATGATGGTTCTTTTTTTAAAAAATAAAGTTTGGTAAACGCAACATCATTTAGCAGTACCTCTATGGTTAATGCTAGCCCTAAGCCTGGATTAGGAGAGGAAGGGAATGAACGTGAGATTAACAACTTCATCTCGTAAAAAAAGGACTCCGCTGTAAAAACCCGAATCAGAGTAAATATGAGAATTAATGTTTATTATTCAAATAATGTGCCTTATTATTTTTTATCTAAATATCAAATTATCATTCTAAGTAACACGGAATACTTATTTAAATATTTCATTTCCATTTTAAAAACAACAAACTGATTTTAGCTAGACTACCACAGGAAACCAGATGATAGCACAAGACACCTTCCTCGTCCTAAGCAATATACATCCAGGACACCACCAGAAGGGATCAGACCCAAAAGGTTTGGTCTCACAAGGAGACTCCTAACCTCCAGATTATTGAACCACTATCTGGTAGTATATATGCCTAACCTCAGACAATTCCCGATACTGTGCGATTATTTTTCATAGCGTGAGGTGAATATCTGTCTTACATCCGGCATAGACGAACTCCACTAATCACAGCTTCTCACCAGAACTTTAGAGATCGCGTGCTGAGGCTAGTTACTAGTAAGCATATGATTTAGAGTCATAAAGAGAAGCTGTGACAAATGGAGATCAAACTTGTTGGATGTGCGACAGTTATACACCATGGACGGTGAAAGATAGTCACGTAATATTATGAATTGATGAGTGCAAGAAATGCTCAATGGTCTGGGGTCTAGGTGCTAACCGCGAAACCAAAAGACCTAGGGCCATAAATGCACACTGATTATGACTACATTACTAGTTAGGAAAAGCTATCCAGTGATTTCCGGTTTTCAATCGATGTGAAGATCATCTACGAAGTTAAAAGAACTGTCCCAAAAAGAGAACTCAATCTAGAGAATTGCTTATGTTAGAAGCTTTATTCAGCTGATCACTTCATTATTTATTTATTTATTTGAACACATGAATATTGGTACAAGAGAGCGCCAATATATATGCGCCACACAAAACAATGAGAATTTGAAGAGAAATAGAAAAAAAAACTAAGGAGCGCAGAAGCAAAAGAGAACAATAACGAAGAGATTGGTGTAAGGTAGTGTGGTAGTAACGAGGGAACGGAAAGGTACAGTCAGAAGAAATCTTTCAGGTAAGGAGACACAACCACTTTTTATGAAGAAAGTAAAAGAAGGTTACAGCAGGATCGCCACTGGCTTCTATTCTGAGCCATATCTGATAACGTCTCTAGCCACTGTGTAGCACCATCTCTCAGACCCCAACCAGGGAGTCGTGAAGGACCGACACAAGCCAGTCCTTTGCAGCTTTCTTTCATACCACGACACCATGTCATGCACTGACCACCTCTCCGCTTTTTCCAACCAGTCCCAGAGTCGGCAAATAATGCACGACGTGGAATTCTCTGGGACGACATTCGTAGAACATGTCCAAGCCACCGAAGTCGGTGTTTCAAGATGGTGACACCAATTGAATTATCATCTCTGTGCCCGAACACACGATGCCGAACCTCTGCATTACTGACATGGTGTTGCCACTGAATGTCAGCAATCCTTCGGAGACAGCGATGATCGAACACAGAGAGTCGTCTAACGTCCTCAACTCGGAGAGGCCAGGTTTCACAAGCATAGAGCAAAACTGCTCTCACCGACGCGTTGTAGATCCGACCTTTTACAGCCAGACTAACATCACGAAGGCGCCAAAGGTGGCCCAGATTGGCATAAGCCGCTCTGGCTTTCACTATACGTGCATTGATCTCATCACTCACACCCCCACCAGCACTTATGCAGCTACCCAGATACACGAACTTCTCGACTACGTCTATCTGCTCACCATCCAGGGTGAGTACAGGATTGGAATCCTGCCAGTCTTGTAGAAGTACTTTGCACTTCGAAGGTGCAAAGCACATACCATACCTACGGACACTGATTGCCAACTGATTAAGTGCGGATTGCATGCCTTGGGCATTATCGCACAGTAAGACAATATCGTCCGCATACTCAAGGTCGAGAAGTCTTTCTCCAGGCAACAGATCCACACCACCATTACTTACATTCATCAGAGCTGTTTCCAGAATGTCATCGATGGCAAAGTTGAAGAGGAATGGTGAGATTGGGCAACCCTGCCTAACCCCACTGCTCGAATGGAACAATGGAGAGAGGTGGTTGTATGCCCTCACTCTGCCTGAGGTGTTTTTATATAGGGCTTTTAGGATGTTAATAAACTTCTCAGGCACACCCTTCTTCAATAGACAATCCCAGAGAACAGTCCTGTCCAACGAATCGAAGGCAGCCCTGATGTCAAGAAACACTACGATTGTTGGCCTTTGATAAGTATGGCGGTGTTCTAACATTTGGCGGAGGGTGAAGATATGATCAATACATCCTCGACCAGAACGAAACCCAGCCTGCTCCTCGCGAGTCAATCTTTCTCGGGTTTTGAACAACCTACGAAGTATGACGGAAGCCAATAGCTTGGACGCAATCGGAAGTAGACTTATCCCCCGATAGTTGTTACAGGAACGACGTGAACCCTTTTTAAAGATAGGGACAACTATCGACTCATTCCATGACGTTGGTACATTCTCTAGTTCCCAAACCTTTGTAAACAACGTCGTCAATTCCTTAGTCAAAAAGTCACCACCATCTTTAAAAAGAGCCGGAGGTAAGTCATCTGGGCCAGGTGATTTGTAACGCTTCAAGAGTTGGAGTTCCTTGCGGACTTCCTCCTCGTTTGGTGGATCAGTCGTCACCGGCCATGGAGGGCAGGACAGTCTGACCGATGTTGCCGGAGCAGCAGGCCAGTTGAACTGCCCTTCGAAAAATTCTGCCCATCGTCCAAGACGTCGATGGATGTTAGTGATTGGCATCCCATCATCCTCGCAGATTGTTTCACTCACACCAGACTTCTTGCTGTCAGTGGCTCGGATGAGCTGGAAGAGCTTCCGGTAGTTACCAGATGCAGCTGCTGCTTCCAGCTCATTAGCACGCTTCGACCACCAGGCTTCTCGGTCCTTACGCAAGCTTTGCCCAATTTCCTTACGTAAAATCCTTCGTTTATGGTCAAACTCACGGTCACCCGGAGTAGACCGACGGGCTTCAATGAGTTGTAAGGAACCAGAAGAAACCCAGTGCTTAAAAGCGGGACGTTTCGCAAACCCACAACTGACTGTTCCCGCCATTTTCATGGCGTCATGCAATTGCAACCAATGCTCATCTATACTTCACTTCAAGTTTGTTTTGTGTGTTCCAGTAATGCAAGGTCAACTCCTCATTCTGTAATCGTCTTAGGACGCCTTTCTATTTTTGAGGTTATCTTCTTTGGCTATTTGGTTATTCCTCATTTTGTGCGTATTCATCGAACAGACAGTTTTCTTCTACATTTCTATCAGTCATTACTTATTTGTTTTCTTAGCGACTATTACGCAACTCATATTCGATAATTGAAGACATTGTTAAGTAAATGGTGGTAATCAGTAAAAAACTATCTGATTTAGGCTTCATTTTAATTCATACTCATTACTATGGCATGCCTACAATCATCAGGGCAATGTTGCTCTCTGATAATTATATTTGGTAACGTTGTTGAATAATCCAAAATTTTTCGACTTTATCATAGATTTCTATGTCGAAAAATTAACTATAGATATGATTGTACGACATCATGGAAAATAAAATTTCACTAGCTGAAACCTGATCATTTTATTTATTAATGTATTGGCGAGATTCTAATTTATGTGTTAAATGAATGTGCTAAAGTAACCCGTTACGTACATTTTTAAGTCACTAACTTCTGTTCTGAGTCATGTTGATAGATGCAGACTATTTAGTCAGGGTTCACGCGACTATCGTAGCCAATGTTTGGAGACTGTGTGTGACATGGCTCAGAATCAATCACAAAGCCTTAAATGTATACACTCTGTCTTCCCTTAAACCGCGAGATTAAAATTGCTTTATATCTTTCTTCCTTCCAACTAATTCTCTATTCCTGTACTTTATCCTTACGCACAATCTTTCTTTTATATATTACTACCATTGACGTGACTATTTGAATTCGGTGTTCATCTTGTTGTGCTAATGAGGTGTGGCAACCTGGACCGATGCATATGTGTTCCTGGTCCTACGTTTTGGCCGACTGATGGGCAAGTAATTCTGGAATGATCAGTTATGTCCTCTAAGTGAATAATTTTCAGTGAAATCCTAGTCGTTAGTTCGTCAATAAGTGTAGTACAATTCATGTGTAGTCTGCAACGCATTCTTTTTGTTTGGACATACAGGGTCATTGGGTTCGAACTGTCCATCATTCCTTAAAAGCTCACACTGATACACGTATGTAGACGGTTTTCTCATTAACTCCGACGTTAGCTGAGACACAGTGGTTGGCAATCTTAGGACCACCTGGCTTTTTCAAACATTATTTTTCACTCCAGAGATACTTGTCAATTTTGGTTCAAGAGAGATGGAAGTCTTCAGTGGCAAAGATAGTAGATTAGTTGACTTGCTTTGATCCTTGTATCTCTTTTCGAAGATCTAGTTTCCACATTGAGGCGTTCACTGGTGAAACTTACCGCTTCTCCGAGTAAGGTATTCCATTTATTGACCACTCGGGTGAAAGGAAGGAATTTCACCCTAAGTTAGTTTGAGTGTTTTGTATTAAACTTCTTGTAACGACTTCGAAAATGTTTAGTCAGAGAGAAAATAAAGACACTTTGGTATCCAAATCGTCATTTCAGGCTCAGAATGGTGGTACAGAGTTTCACGTCCTATGACAAGGAATAAAAGATCTGTATTTTAATCCATTGTTGTAAAAATATTGGGATGACCTAACACTTAATTAGTACTTGCCCGTTAAATGCGCTAAAGTATCAAAATATATATCAAGACATGCGTTAGCCTATCATCATCGGAACTCATTCATCTTCAAACGTTTACATCTGAAAATAAGTGGTGGTGACCTGGAAGCCTCAGAAATCTATTAACTTAGAGTAGGAACAGTTCAGGACCTAAAATTGTGCCTCGTGACACTGCTTTTGCATGTTTATATTCAGATATTGTCCCATTTACTCTTATTCCGTCCTTGAGTGAACACAAATGATGAACTCTTTATGTCTATGGAAATTACATTTCTCGCTTAGAAAAACAATCAATTGATTCAAATTATTATCATTACAATTATTGTCATTATTAATACTATTATTATTATTACTATTATTGTCATTATTATTATTATTATTATTATTATTATTATTATTATTATTATTATTATTATTATTATTATTTTCCACATTATTCACCCTCTTTTATACTTATACAGCGGCTCGTCTTTGGTGGAAATTCGACTGTATCTAAACGTTCTCGAGTCACTGTCCGGTTGAAAATTGTATGTTACCACCGAATACGAGAACTGAAGCAGTTTTTCTGAAACCACGTGCACCATTCAAACTGGCTGCCTTCAACGTTCGCACATTTATGCAGGTCGGACAACAGATAGGGCTGGCTATGTCTTTGGAAAGTCTTAATATCGATGTTTGTTGTCTATCCGAGACCCGTATTCAAGACTCTGGCGAAGTACTACAAATTCGATCTCCATCTGTCGCTTCGAAAAGCTTGTTTTACGTGCGCTTATCCGGGGACCCTGTGGCATCTTCGTCTGGTCTTGCTGGCGTTGGTGTCGCACTAAGCGCTAGAGCTGAGGCAGCACTAGTCGATTGGATCCCCATTAACAGTCGGTTATGTGCTGTTAGATTAGAAAGTTCCATCAAAGTGAGAAGAAATCGGCGTGAGAAACGATGTCTTTTCGTCATCTCCGCCTATGCCCCGACAGATTGCAGCCCGGATGCAATCAAGGATGAGTTTTACCACCAGTTATCTGTTCTTCTCCAGAAAGTGCGTTCGACAGATATTGTAGTACTAGCCGGAGACTTGAATGCTCAGGTCGGGCGTCTAGGCACAGAAGAGAGTCGTTTAGGTGGCCGATGGGGACTCGTTGGTCGCAGGTCAGATAACGGGGACCGTCTACTGCAACTTTGCACAGACCACAACCTGTTTCTGGCTAGCACTAACTTTCGGCACAGTCATCGCCGATGTGCCACCTGGCGTCCTCCCTCTGCATCTCAAGCCTGGACTCAGATTGATCACATCGCGATCAGCTACCGCTGGCGTGGTTGTGTACAAGACTGCCGCTCCTTTTGGAGTACCTATCTGGACTCTGACCATGCCTTGGTCTGCGCCAATCTTGCCTTACTTTTCAGTGGACAACGAAGTGACGCCATCAACGGATTGATGTTAGCAAGCTGGTTGCAACTTCTGTTGCAAGTAAGTATCGAACCGAGCTAGCCTCTAGGCTAGCTACCACTCCACCGAAAAGTATAGATGAGCATTGGTTGCAATTGCATGACGCCATGAAAATGGCGGGAACAGTCAGTTGTGGGTTTGCGAAACGTCCCGCTTTTAAGCACTGGGTTTCTTCTGGTTCCTTACAACTCATTGAAGCCCGTCGGTCTACTCCGGGTGACCGTGAGTTTGACCATAAACGAAGGATGTTACGTAAGGAAATTGGGCAAAGCTTGCGTAAGGACCGAGAAGCCTGGTGGTCGATGCGTGCTAATGAGCTGGAAGCAGCAGCTGCATCTGGTAACTACCGGAAGCTCTTCCAGCTCATCCGAGCCACTGGCAGCAAGAAGTCTGGTGTGAGTGAAACAATCTGCGAGGATGATGGGATGCCAATCACTAACATCCATCGACGTCTTGGACGATGGGCAGAATTTTTCGAAGGGCAGTTCAACTGGCCTGCTGCTCCGGCAACATCGGTCAGACTGTCCTGCCCTCCATGGCCGGTGACGACTGATCCACCAAACGAGGAGGAAGTCCGCAAGGAACTCCAACTCTTGAAGCGTTACAAATCACCTGGCCCAGATGACTTACCTCCGGCTCTTTTTAAAGATGGTGGTGACTTTTTGACTAAGGAATTGACGACGTTGTTTACAAAGGTTTGGGAACTAGAGAGTGTACCAACGTCATGGAATGAGTCGATAGTTGTCCCTATCTTTAAAAAGGGTTCACGTCGTTCCTGTAACAACTATCGGGGGATAAGTCTACTTCCGATTGCGTCCAAGCTATTGGCTTCCGTCATACTTCGTAGGTTGTTCAAAACCCGAGAAAGATTGACTCGCGAGGAGCAGGCTGGGTTTCGTTCTGGTCGAGGATGTATTGATCATATCTTCACCCTCCGCCAAATGTTAGAACACCGCCATACTTATCAAAGGCCAACAATCGTAGTGTTTCTTGACATCAGGGCTGCCTTCGATTCGTTGGACAGGACTGTTCTCTGGGATTGTCTATTGAAGAAGGGTGTGCCTGAGAAGTTTATTAACATCCTAAAAGCCCTATATAAAAACACCTCAGGCAGAGTGAGGGCATACAACCACCTCTCTCCATTGTTCCATTCGAGCAGTGGGGTTAGGCAGGGTTGCCCAATCTCACCATTCCTCTTCAACTTTGCCATCGATGACATTCTGGAAACAGCTCTGATGAATGTAAGTAATGGTGGTGTGGATCTGTTGCCTGGAGAAAGACTTCTCGACCTTGAGTATGCGGACGATATTGTCTTACTGTGCGATAATGCCCAAGGCATGCAATCCGCACTTAATCAGTTGGCAATCAGTGTCCGTAGGTATGGTATGTGCTTTGCACCTTCGAAGTGCAAAGTACTTCTACAAGACTGGCAGGATTCTAATCCTGTACTCACCCTGGATGGTGAGCAGATAGACGTAGTCGAGAAGTTCGTGTATCTGGGTAGCTGCATAAGTGCTGGTGGGGGTGTGAGTGATGAGATCAATGCACGAATAGTGAAAGCCAGAGCGGCTTATGCCAATCTGGGCCACCTTTGGCGCCTTCGTGATGTTAGTCTGGCTGTAAAAGGTCGGATCTACAACGCGTCGGTGAGAGCAGTTTTGCTCTATGCTTGTGAAACCTGGCCTCTCCGAGTTGAGGACGTTAGACGACTCTCTGTGTTCGATCATCGCTGTCTCCGAAGGATTGCTGACATTCAGTGGCAACACCATGTCAGTAATGCAGAGGTTCGGCATCGTGTGTTCGGGCACAGAGATGATAATTCAATTGGTGTCACCATCTTGAAACACCGACTTCGGTGGCTTGGACATGTTCTCCGAATGTCGTCCCAGAGAATTCCACGTCGTGCATTATTTGCCGACTCTGGGACTGGTTGGAAGAAGCGGAGAGGTGGTCAGTGCATGACATGGTGTCGTGGCATGAAAGAAAGCTGCAAAGGACTGGCTTGTGTTGGTCCTTCACGACTCCCTGGTTGGGGTCTGAGAGATGGTGCTACACAGTGGCTAGAGACGTTATCAGATATGGCTCAGAATAGAAGCCAGTGGCGATCCTGCTGTAACCTTCTTTTACTTTCTTCATAAAAAGTGGTTGTGTCTCCTTACCTGAAAGATTTCTTCTGATTGTACCTTTCCGTTCCCTCGTTACTACCACACTACCTTACACCAATCTCTTCGTTATTGTTCTCTTTTTCTTTTGCGCTCCTTAGTTTTTTTTTCTATTTCTCTTCGAATTCTCATTGTTTTGTGTGGCGCATATATATTGGCGCTCTCTTGTACCAATATTCATGTGTTCAAATAAATAAATAAATAAATGAGTGATCAGAAAAATTATAGCCTACTTTCCGGGAATTTTATTTGCCCATAGGCAATCTTTTGGGACACTGGTCTGCGTAGGTGTTTTCTCTTTCCAGTTGTATTTAAACTCATGTTATACATTTCAGTTTGTGTGTCAACAAAATGTCTTTTCACTTGTCTCATGGTTATCAACTGTAACATACTCTTTTATAATATGCTTTTGGGCAACGTTAATAGGCGAAATCGCACCTGATCACAAGTAGTATGCATCTAAACGCCATGAGCAGAGCCATACCCACTCTGTCTTACCGTGCGTTTTATATGTTAATGGTGTGAAATTTGTATGAAATCCGGGATACTAACCATTTCTTCCATCAATCTGCATAACATCTTAAATCGGGTAACAACAACAAACATTGGGAAACATTTCATTCGAACCATCTCTCAACATATCCGGACAGTTTTTAAAAAGATGGTGTGTTGATTGAGTAGGATTTGATTAAAGCAAAATGCAATAGTATTTTCAGTGTGTTAACCTGATCGAAATCAAAAGATGGACTCAATAACTGGGATACTACTGTTCTTTTTAAGGGCACTCAAAGACTAATGTCTGCGTAAGTTTGAGCGATGGGAAGTTCTTCAGTTGATCAAACTTCTATTTAGATACTACGGCAATAGCTATGACCACATGCTGAGTTCTGGTTGATGGCTCACTGGGAGTCTGATCATCCCTAATGCGTTGGTATGTCCGGCGCTTTAACCGGATTCCAAATCTATGGTGCACATGGGCACCAGTATCCTACGGGAACAAATGGCGTATAAACCAATTTTCGGTCACCGGCTACCATGGAACTGCATCTCCTTACGATGCCCCACTGCCTTGTGGGTTAGACCTTTAGGTCAAAGGCTCGGGGTGTGGCCCCCTAGGATAACCACCTGCTTCGGTCTGGGCACCCGGGCATTATCGCAGCCCACACGCAATTAATGAACTGAGATTGTGTGGCGCATATATATTTGGCGCACTCCTGTACCAATATATATGTGTTCAAATAATAATAATAATGGTGTCAGACGAAATCTCAGCACGGATTCGAAAAGCTCGTTTGGCTTTTGCCAACTTACGTCACCTTTGGCGAAGGCGAGATATCCGTCTATCAATAAAAGGACGAGTATACTGTGCGGCAGTCCGTTCTGTTTTACTTTACGGCAGCGAAACATGGCCTTTAAGAGTAGAAGACACTCGTAAGCTACTAGTATTTGTTCACAGATGACTTAGAAATATTGCTGGCGTCTGCTGGGATCACCGGATAAGTAATAGTGAGGTTCGACGCAGGGTATTGGGGAATGATGGTAAATCAGTTGACGAGGTTGTTAATCTTCATCGACTGAGATGGTTGGGCTACGTGTTACGTATGCCTGAGCACCGATTACCACGACGCGCAATGCTAACCGGTGTTGGAGATGGTTGGAAGAGAATTAGGGGCGGCCAAACCAAAACGTGGAATCAGTGTTTGAAGACACTAACCTCTAGTCTGAGCCATCTTGGTAGATGCAGACTACTTGTTTGGGATCCGCGTGACATTCGTAACCAATGATTGGAGACTCTTGGTGACGTGGCTGAGAATCGATCACAATGGAGTCAGTGTATACACTCCCTGTCTTCCCTTAAACTAAGAGATTAAAATCACTTCATATCTTCCTTTCTACGAACTAATTCTTTCTTCCTATACTATATCCTTGTATGCAATCTTTCTCCTATATATTACCACCTTTGACCTAACCAATCCTATGAGTCTGGTGTTCATCTTGCTGTGCTAATGAGGTATGGCAACCTGGACCGATGCACATATGTGCCTGGTCCTATGTTGTAGCTGACTGACTGGGAAAGTCTGTACTTAGTTGCCAAGTGGTATTTTCGGAGTGTTGTTGTAGATTTTCTGTTCTAGATGACAAAAAGATGACGTTGGGTTCAAAGTTACTATCTGGTAATTGGGTTACTTCCACTCCCATATAATAAGAGGAATAGGTTTATTTTAGCTAATCTCTCGTCATATGGTAGCTTTTAAATTCAGAGGATTAACTTGGCTGTGGTACTGTGATGCTGGTTGCCCGAGTGAAACACCTTACTGCTGTCACACCCTGATAAGTCTTGTGGATCGAACGCTATATTCGTCTCCTAAGCTATTCTGTAACCCCAAGCTAGACCTATACAGCGAGAGAGAAGACTCAAATTATGCGAGAAGTAGTTTACTCCAAGGTTCATTTTAATACAGAAAATACAGGGTTTTTATAATATTTTAAATTTCCTTGGGTTTTTAGAAGATTCTGGAATGCTACTAAGCATAGTAGCAGTGTAGCGGCCAGCCAATCAGAGCCTCTACATGTGACGTTTCGCTTCCGTGATATTTTTGGCTAAGACGTCAAGTGAACGCTGACTGGACGAAGCGCTTTTTAATGATTCCTGATACTTGCTTGTCCTTTGCAAGCAATTTTCTGGATCACTCCAACACACCCCTCTACAGTCAGTAGTACGATTTCGCCTTTAGACCTTGGATTGCTGCTTTTAGTCTCCAATCGACCTGCCTGGTATGGTAGAACATAAAGGAACATATGTTCCAGCCAATATAACTAGGTTGGGTCATCACGTTAAGCAAACCATACACCACGTCAAGGTAGCAGCTACGGTCGAGATGTTGCTTTGTGAAACGTATCAGGTTTTCATCTAGATATGTAAATAATTTTATTTATTTAAGACATAGATATTGGTACAAGGAGGCACCAAATACATATGCGCCACACTAATCTCATTCGATATGTGCGAGGGCTGTGATACTGCTTGGGTGCCCAAACCGAAGCAGGTGGTTTTCATAGGGGGCCACTCCCCGAGCCTTTGACCTAAAGGTCTGATCCACAAGACAGTGGAGCAATGTCAAGGGATGCAATCCCATGGAAGCCGGTGACCAACAATTGGTTCATACGCCATTTGTTCCTTTAGGATACTGGAACCCATGTGCACCACTGATTTGGAATCCGGTTAAAACGCTGGACATTCGCTTTTCGTCCTCTCATTTTCCTAAACAACACCCCCGTCACGAGAAGGCAGTGAGTAGGACTTCCCTGGCAGAGGCTATATACGCGTGGCCGTGTGAGAGCATTTTGAGAGGGAGAGCGGACTCTCCCCACTCTCGGTCTTACCAGGGCATTTGGGGGCAAATGTAAATAATTCCTCCAGAATAATCTAAAATTTAAACAGCTGTTCTAGTTAAGCGTACAAAACGATAATTTCCAGGCTTATCCATCCTGACTGCTCTGAAAACATAATTCACAACGGTGTTCTTCCACTCGCTTGATAACTTACCTTGGGTTACCGAACGATTAAAGTATTTACCTAAAGGGTTTGCGATAAAAAATGTGAGTGACCTACTATATATTTTGCCTGATCGTGTTTATTTCGTCACAACAAGCTAACTTAGTAGCCTAATTACATTTAGTTCTTGAATTGTAACATCCAGAATTTATTTAATATGATTTGATTGTCCCTGTGACTAACATGTCTATACTGCAAACATGTTTCTAAAACAATTGTAGGACCAACTGGGAATTAGTCGTAAGTATGGCATGTACTTTGCATCTTTAAGATTCAAATTACTGCTGCAATACTAATATAAGCCGGTGCATGCACTCAGTCTTTGTGATGTGTCACCAGAAATGGTTGGAGAATTTTCATATTTTGTTAGTTGTGTAAGTGTTAGTGGTGCTTTAGTAAATAAAATCGATCTACGTTTATTAAAGGTCGGAGAATTTTATTGCAATTGGGACTGTTGTTCATCCCGTCATGATAATCTGACTGTAAAAAGTCGAGTTTACATCTCGTCAGCAAGAGAAGCTCTTCTATATGATTATTACACTTGGCCTCCAAGCTAAAGATGCTTGGCGATTCCCTATGTTTGATCACAGCTGTGCCTGAGTGTTCACACCTAGTAATAACACCATGTTGGTATTACTGAGGTTTGGCAATGTGTTCGGACACGATGACGATAATTGAATTAGTGTTACTATTCTTCAACACCGACTTTGATGGCCTACTTCCACGAACATTTTTTCAGATATATCCTCATTGCACATTATTTGGCAATTCTGAGACAAATTGAAGAAACAGGAAGGCAATCAGTTTATATGTTATGAAGGAATAGCTGTATAGGACTGTCATTTGTCGGTTTATTCTAACTCCTTAACCACCGTTCTAGAGATAGTGCAGCTCAATGGTCTGAGATGTTTTTAGATTTGATTCAGAATAAAAACTGGTGGTGATCTTGTTGTAGCTTTCTATCATACTCCTCATTAAAGTGAGATAAACATCCTAATCGAAAAAAGTTTTTCTTGGCTATATCTTCAACTGAACTGTATCGTCTTATTAAATACAGTTTTTGTTCATTTATTTGTTGAATGAGCTATCGTTCTCCTCCTTATTTCTTTACAATAGTATGAATTTATTTGCGTAAGGCACTTTTTAGTGCCGTATAGTACCAAGATGTGTGTGTTTGAATAAATAAGTTTGTGAGTAACCTCCTCTTAGTGATATTGTTGACCCATTTCCATGAAATTCTGAAATGCCGCACTCTTCTCTGTCTTACTGTTTACGTACGAAAATAGGCGTTTTGGGTATTCTATAGGCTTTAGTAAGCTCGAATTCATACTTTTTTCTGAACTGTTATAGGGCTATGACCCAAATGTTTTTGGTTCTTTATGTTAAGATTTACTCTCATCCTTGTCCAATTATGCAAATCTCTCTCCTATTCTTTTTGTCTTACGGAAAATATTTCCAAGTTCCTTTGTTGAAGCATATTGAGCTGCTCATCGATGTACGTGATGCTGTTCAATGTACTGAGCTATAACAATATTTTGTGCTCTAATTAATGATTTTGACAGCTTGTGATCAATTATTGAACATAAATGATTTATTACTTTGTTTTTGACAATTCTATTTTCTTAAAAAATAGCTATATCTTCTATTTCAGATGTGTTCAGCAGTTGATCGTACTTCCGATTTTATACGTTCCGTTCAACTTAGTCGTTCTAAATTGAATGACTTTAAGCGTCAAGATGAATTATCTTCTAATTCACTTGGAAATCACGTAATGGACCACACATCTTTGGGTATGCCTAAGGCTAATTCCAATGATTCCGTATTTGAAAACAATATTTCACACAAAATTAATGTTCTAAATGGATCTATAAAGAATCAAGATCACTCTAATAAAAAATCTGCTGCTCTTAGTCAGCGTTCACAGTTTACGAAAGCGGCTTCAGTTATTAGTCAAGATCTAACAAACACATTTTCTAAATTGGAACAGTTGAATGCATTAGCTCGAAAGCAAACGCTGTTCGATGATCATAGTTCGGAAATTCAACACTTGACATATGTTATAAAAGAATCTATAGCGAACCTAAACAATAGAATTGCTAATTTACAAGAAATTTCGAAATCTCAGGTGAGTTGGACCAAGTTTATTTTCTTAGGGAATTAGTTGACAGAGACGTATTTTGGTTTTATCGCTCGTAACACAATGTTTGTGACACAGTTTTACTGTAAGTAGTTGTTGTGGCATCAGTCCATGGAGCCATTGACAATGGGATTGAGCCATGTCAACCGATGTAGACTCCCTGATCACGGTCCGCGCGGTTATCGTAACCTATGGTTGCAATGGTGCAGATGCATGCACTATTTGTCTTCCTCCAAATTCTAAGCTTCTGGATCCCTCTAATTCTTTTTGTTTCACTAATTTATGTTTTCGTGAGTTGCATCTTCAATGCCTAGCCTTTTCTTTAACCACTGATACTGTTATTACCTCTACTATTGTGGCATTTTGCCTAACAATTTCATCTCTCTATGGTAACGGAGTATGGCAACTTGAACTGATGTACATACATTCCAGGTTTTACGTTGCAACTGACGGACTGGATTGTCACAAAAAGAGGAGTATCAACATGGAGCTTGTTAACAATTTCAAGTACTCATATTCATTGACTTAAAATTGACATTCACTCTGTATAGTAAAAATTTTCATAGCGTTGTTTTTGATGCTAATTGCGTACCAGATAAACACATCATTCCTTTTTGGTTGTATATTTAGAAGACTGTAAAGTTTTCAAGTACCATATGTTTTAAAAATAGAAGAATTAAACCACCTATATCACATTTAAAACACATATTATACGTCTGTTTCTTAACTTCATCCAAAGTGGTAATCAACATAGCTTCAACGATAGACCTTCATGCTCCAATGTGTTGTTTTATAAATGATATGAGACTTGAAGGAAACACCGTTAATTGGTTTATCATCTTCTACATCTGTTCACATAATACTAATTAGAAATTATATATAAGTTCCTTATCTTTTGTATCAGTGGCTTAATCACTGAATTTACTAACTTTCAGTCACTTGGTTACGAGTTCGAACTCCGTCACAAAGTCGAATAAGTGAATTTGTTTCTGGTCGATGAGTTATGTACAGTGTTATGTAAAAGACAAGTTACTAACTCTTATAAATATGAAAATAACATTTACCAACAACATAATACATTCTTCAATATTCTCATAATATACTCACAACTATAACTCCATTATGTACTCCGATACATTCGTTCTCATCCAATGTGTACCCATTTTATTCGGTCACACTTTGTCCATCCAAGACTTCTAGCAGTTTGTTTCAAAGTGAGTTACTAGTGCATACTGAGGTATGATTCAGTTAGGTAACTTATGAAAATCGTAGATAAACCTAAATCTCGAGGTTCCATTTCATCATACGATGTATAGACTAATAGTCTATGCTACAGATTTATAACATACATCATCTAAGTTTTATATGCATTTTTAAATCTCATTCTGCATGAGAACCATTATAATAATCGAGTTAACAAAAATTAAGTTCTTTTTCATTGTCAGGATCTTCCTTTAATGAAGTCGTACTATTTCTTTTTGTCACAGGTATCTGTTGGGAAACAACAATCTACACACTCTCGTTCCGTACTAATGGTTTTGCAAACTCATCTCGCTAAAATGTCTGATCAATTTCGAGGAGTGTTAGAATACCGTTCTAAGAATATAAAGTCACAGAATGCTCGTAAAAGCAAATATAGTTCATTGGATGACAAGTATGAATCATCTGAAACAATGTCATCTGTAAAACCTCCACATGTTGTTATCCCGTCAGTTTTGTTAAAAGTAAGCATGGTTCTATAATTTCCTTTAAATCCTAAATGTCATATCAACTGTTGCTTTCGTTGTTCCATGTTCTTCTACTGTATGATATACATTGATTATATTTCACTTGGTTCTACCCAAATCAACGTACCATAAAATAGGAAATAATACTTGTACACAAATAAGCCAAAAAGTGGCTGTGAATGTGGGAGGCATTAGCTAATAAACTGAGCATAACTTAAGAACCGTAAATCGTACAATAATAAATTATAGGTCAAAATAAAGCTTATCATAAAAGAAATATAAATATACATAATGTAATTGTTGAGTAGTTACACAATAAGAATATTTATAGAATATTAGTCCATGAATAGTCCTTGGAAATTACCTGTAATTTAATATTCACTAGGATATAACACACTACTATTCTAGTGTCGCTTAATGGTCGGTCATCGTTATAATCTCACTAATTAGGTTTTATAAATGAACGTTTAGTTAAAACTACATAGAATTACACTTTTAACTTATGCGTTCATCTGAATAGTGGTGACCCTCGGTGTTTTTTTCTTTTCATAATTATAAAGGATGATGAACGTGCCAGAGAAGCTTTACTCAGTGAAAAACAAGGAAATGATGGACTAAATGGTTTAGGGAATTTAGGACTATCTACTCTACCTGTAAACTCAAATTTAGGACTTGCTCAAAAATATATCAACACTGATCAAACTGATTCCTATTTACAATCTCGATCAGATGCAATGCAAAGTATTGAACATACAATTGTTGAACTGGGGCAAATTTTTCAACAATTAGCTACTATGGTTAGTTAAATTGTTATATTTGTTTTCATTATTCATCAATTATGTATTAATTTTACATAACCATATATTTTAGATGTCTACAAATTTACAATACGAATATTTATTTACATAATTACTGGCGATTTGTATAGTTTGTATCATGAACGAACACAGTTTAGAAAGTTACTGTTCTGGTTGGTCAGTATACAGACTATCATGCTACAGAATGACCACAGATATATAAACCTGACAATGAAGTCAGTTGTTTTGTCTAAATAACACAAATGAATGAATAAGTGGATAATATGTACAAATTATATTAAAATATGATTATAGAATCAATTACTTTTACAAATGATATTCATCACGGATTGACATCTGTCGGGGTATCATTAAAACCTCGGTACTTAGTAGAAAATAACTATTTTATCCTAGTGCGGTAGTTTATGCCAGTCCGTAATCACGATTTAACCAGACATCAAACCACAAGACCTATAGATTTCATCGAACTTGTTGAATCCAATGTAGTTCACATGACTAATTCATAACAATTCACAATTGAATTCATCTCCACAAAACTCTTCGACCAAGTTATGATTATTATTTCTTATCAAATTGGATGGACGGAAATATAAATATCTTTTAGATTAATTATGTATCAGGAGACTTAAAAATTGATTTGTCCTTTTTTTTGTATTCATTTTAATTATACCATTGAAGTTCATACTACTTAAAAGTATTTTCAAGTAAACTCTGTTTTGTTGTTTATACGTATGTGAATGAATAGATAGTAACAAGAGAATGAAAAGATTGAATTTGGTTATTGTTTTTTTGTTCGTGTTTTATTGACATTATTGATGAATTAATCAATAATATCATGTAAAGGAAGTACCTAAATTCGCTATAGCAATGTATTTGTTTTTATAGATGACAACCAGATTATGACTAAAAACTGTCATTTGGTACTTCAGTTTGTCAACAAGCTTTTTTTAATAGTTTACGTCACCAGTTATCCTTAATTATAAAATCACTGAAAGTCACGAAGTATTGGATAGCTATCTCATCCGACTGTGAAACTACTTAGAACTGCCAAGCTTCACTCCCGTCGGGTTTGGAACCCAGGACATTTAGGTCTCGCGGTGAGTGGCGCATAATATTTCACATATTCACGACATTACATAATCATCTTCTAGTGTCACTCGTTGGTTGGTAACTTTTCCACATACTGATTGTTTGTCAATTATCTAAGCACATTACTTACTTATGTTTGTTACCCCTCATGGAGGAGCACAGACCGCGCACCAACACTCTCCATCCAACCCTGTCCTGGACAGTTCTTTCCAGATGCTATTCAGCATTTTCTTGTATGCTTTCAATTCTCGGTTCAGTGTGTTGTTTGGCCTTCTTCTTTTCCGCTTCCCTTCAGGATTATAAGTTAGTTTGATGACTTCCGTAATGTATGTTCTATCCACTTCCAACGTCTTTTCCTTATTTCCTCCTCACCTGGAAGTTGGTTTGCTCTCTCCCACAGTAGGCTATTGCTGATGGTATCCGATCAATAGACATTGAGTATATTACGTAGACAAGTGTTTTTAAATATGTGTACTTTTTTGATGGTAGTTGCAGTAGTTCTCAAAGTTTCAGTTTCATACAATAGAACTAACTATCTTGACACTCGTACTGAAGATTATGAATTTGATGTTGGCTGATCTGACTGTTCGGACCACACTACAGAGAACCAAATAGATCATATTTGCATCAACAAAAAATTCCGAAGGACAATGGAAGATGTGAGAACCAGGAGAGGTGCTGACGTAGCTTCAGATCACCACCTAGTTGTAGCCAATTTAAAACTGAAGCTAAAAAAGAACTGGACAAGTGGACAAACAGCACTACAAAGGTTCAATACAGCCTTCCTTCGAGATACTGACAAACTCAATGAATTCAAGATAGCTCTCAACAACAGGTTCCAAGCCTTACAAGATCTACTGAAAGAAGAAGAAACTAGTATGGAGGACAACTGGAAAGGCATCAAGGAAGCATTAACTTCAACGTGTCAAGAGGTTCTGGGCCTAAAGAAACACCATCATAAGGAATGGATCTCTATAGAAACACTGGACAAGATCAAAGAAAGGAAGAACAAGAAGGCAGCAATTAACAACAGCCGAACACGAGCAGAGAAAGTCCAAGCACAAGCTGAATACATAGAAGCAAACAAACAAGTGAAGAGGAGCATTAGAGCCGACAAGAAGAAATACGTGGAAGAACTAGCAACGACGGCAGAAAAAGCTGCTAGAGAAGGAAATATGAAACAGCTTCACGATACAACGAAGAAACTAGCAGGGAAATACAGTAAACCAGAGAGGCCGGTCAAAGACAAAGAAGGCAAGCCAATCACCGAAATTCAACAACAGCGTAACAGATGGGTAGAATACTTCGAGGAACTCCTGAATAGGCCGGCTCCAATGAATCCACCGGACATCGAAGCAGCACACATAGATCTTCCTATAGATGTCAACCCACCAACGACGGAAGAAATTAGAATGGCCGTCAGACAAATCAAGAACGGGAAAGCAGCAGGACCCGACAACATACCAGCTGAAGCACTGAAATCAGACATCGAAGCAACCACAAGCATGCTTTACCTTCTATTCAAAAAGATTTGGGAGGAGGAACAAGTGCCGATGGACTGGAAAGAAGGACACCTCGTCAAGATTCCAAAGAAAGGAGATCTGAGCAAATGTGAAAACTACAGAGGCATTACACTACTGTCAATACCAGGGAAAGTCTTCAACAGAGTGTTGCTGAACCGGATGAAGGATGCAGTAGACGCCCAACTTCGAGATCAACAAGCTGGATTCCGTAAGGATCGGTCGTGCACAGACCAAATTGCAACACTACGGATCATCGTCGAACAATCAGTTGAGTGGAACTCATCACTATACATCAACTTCATTGATTATGAAAAGGCATTCGACAGTGTAGATAGGAGGACATTATGGAAACTTCTTCGACACTACGGAGTTCCTGAGAAGATTGTCAACATTATCCGGAACTCATACGACGGACTACAGTGCAAAGTAGTGCATGGAGGACAGCTGACAGATGCATTCCAAGTAAGGACTGGAGTCAGACAAGGCTGTTTACTCTCTCCCTTCCTCTTTCTTCTGGTGGTCGACTGGATTATGAAGACCTCGACATCTGAAGGAAAACACGGAATACAATGGACAGCTCAGAATCAATTAGACGATTTGGACTTCGCAGACGACCTAGCCCTCCTATCACGTACACACGAACAGATGCAGATGAAGACAGCCAGTGTAGCAGCAGTCTCTGCATCAGTAGGCCTCAGCATACACAAAGGGAAAACCAAGGTCCTCAAATTCAAAGCGGAGAACAGCAATCCAATCACTCTTGATGGCGAAACTCTGGAAGATGTAGAGTCCTTCACATACCTAGGAAGCATCATCGATGAACAAGGAGGTTCAGATGCAGACGTAAAGGCGAGGATCGGCAAAGCAAGGGTCGCATTCCTACAATTGAAGAACATATGGAACTCAAAACAACTTTCAACCAATATCAAAGTGAGAATCTTCAATACGAACGTCAAGGCAGTTCTACTGTATGGAGCTGAAACTTGGAGAACTACAACAACCACAATCAAGAAAGTACAAGTATTTATAAATAGCTGTCTACGCAAGATACTCAACATCCATTGGCCGGATACCATCAGCAATAGCCTTCTGTGGGAGAGAACAAACCAACTTCCAGCTGAAGAAGAAATTAGGAAAAGACGATGGAAATGGATAGGACATACATTACGCAAATCGTCAAACTGCATCACGAGGCAAGCCCTAACTTGGAATCCTGAAGGGAAGCGAAAAAGAGGAAGGCCAAAGAACACATTGCGTCGGATAATAGAAGCAGATATGAAAAGGATGAATTACAACTGGACGGAGCTAGAAAGGATTGCCCAGGACAGGGTTGGATGGAGAATGCTGGTGAGCGGCCTATGCTCCCTCACGAGGAGTAACAGGCGCAAGTAAGTGATCTGACTGTTAGGTGTTTTTTTTCATGCGAAATTGGTAAATGAAGCGAACAGTACAAATTCGTTGGTAAAGTGTTCAAAACCTTTAAAATGATAACGGAAATCTTCATTTTTCGTCATAGATTAAATGTGATTGTTCCTAAATCCTAATTATAAACCGTCAATTCTGACCTAAACACTTTAATCTATATAGCGACAAAGTATTGATGAATTTTAATTGGTGTTAGTTTGTGATGAGCACTCTAACCCTATATCCTAATCGAATTGATAGGCCAAAAACAGTGGGAACTCCTAAAGAATTTTTTCTCTATAATTGTTCAAGAAGATAGATATTGTACATTCATATCGACGAATTTATATGATATCCCGACAATAGACTCTTAAATTATGTAAAATTTGCTCTCATTTTAAAATATTATTGCTTTCTTTCCCATAAACTATCCATTTACAAAGTTGTCTTCTAATTGACTATGAATTGGCTGAAACTTCGTCTTAGTTATTTGAAGCTCTTCCCTGTACTATTCTCTTATTATTATTGTGTTATTAATTTTTTTACCTCAAATCTGCATTAATATGAATAACCATTCTGATGTGTTCTGTGAAAATAAGCTGCGATTAACTGATGATTAGAAACAGACATCTACTACCCGGCATATCAATTTTGTAATATGTATTTCTGCTCCTTTTTGTACTTCATCATAATATACTATTTTGATTATGTGACCTATTACTTGATCGTTGGTCAGATGATTGAGCCTAAGTATGTTACTTTACTAAACAGCCGAATGTTATTAAACACACTCTTAAAATATTCCCATGGGAGTTTGTAGCGATTGTTGGATTTTCATGGCTTACATCTTAATTAGATGTCCGTTGAAAACCAGAAAGCAATAGACAGCTGTTTATTCGTAGTCTAAAACTACTTAGCAGTCCCCAGCTTCTCCCCCACCGGGAATGGGACCTAGGTGATAAGTCTAGCTAATTGAACGCTAGATTTGGTTCCTAATCTCTTCTAGTAACCCTCAGGCTAGATCCACACAGCGACTTGAACACGAGAGAAAAGGCGTGAAATATGTAATTAACACTTTACTCCAAAGGTTCGTTTTAGTACCGAACTTATAAGTTTTTTATAGTATTTCAGATGTCCTTGGGTTCCCGAAAATTCTGGAATGCTACTAAACATAGTAGTAGTATAGTAATCAACCAATCAGAAACTCTACATGTGACTTTTCACTTTCTTGATGTTCCTGGCCAAATGTCTAGTGAACGCTGATTGGATAAGATGCTTTTCAGTATTTTTTCAGAGCATTTCTTGGCTTTTTTTCGAGGAGTTTTCTGGATCTCCCCAACACTAGAGAATTCAGGTTTCTCTGTAAGAGCCTAACCTTTAGATCAATAAGCTATAATTCAATAGTTTACGTGTTTAATTTCAATAAATTCATAGTATTACGCGATCATCTCCCACCACCTATGGTGAATAACTATCTAATATTTCTACTAGGGTTTTTCTTTTCAATATTCAATTTTATCATCTTCAGTTTTGTTTTACTTATACTTATCCTACAATTTTAAACTAAACTTATACGGATGTATATATATATATATATATATATGTGCAGGTACATGAACAAGATGAATCAATTCGTCGTATTGATGCTAATGTTGATGATGCAACAGTTTCAATTGAAGCTGGTCATTCAGAATTACTTCGTTATTTTCGTTCAATTAGTTCAAGTCGATGGCTTATGATTAAAGTATTCTTTGTTTTAATTATATTTTTTGTAATATTTGTTGTATTTTTTGCTTGATTTTCTCTCTTTTTCTTTTTGTAATTTATTATCATTATAATAAAAGAATATATGAATAAAGTGGAAGGTGAAACACATATTGAAATACCTCTCTTTACTATCGATTACTCATATTAATGTGTTACATAATCACACTATTTTGGGTTTTTTTGGTAACTTATCGTTTTATAGTTACAAACACACACATACAAACATACACAGATACGCATAACGTTTCATACACCTCCCGTATGTATGTAAGTGCACAAAAGACAATGGCATATATGTCGTAATAATACACAGAGAAATGGGAAAAAAACCCTACTGGAATTCCAAATAGGTAATCGTGTTTATTACTTCATTTCGTTCTCATTAATTCATAAATAAATAAATATCAATCTGTCTTTCATCCAATTTACTCACTATGTATAATAATGAGTTTGTTTGTTATGCTGTAGTTTGGTTAACTGTTGTGAAGTGGATCATTATAGACAATTAAGTAAAGAGTTATAATGAAATATATATTTTTTCTTTGTCTGGATGTGTTTCGTTCATTCTTTCTTGATACTCTGATCGTTTTCTTTGATCCCTATATTCCTTTTTTTTCTGTAATTCTATCTGCATCATTGATGCTGTGTTCCCTCCCTCCCTCCCCCTTCTCTCTCTCCCTCCCCCTCCGTCTCTCTCTCTCTCTCTCTCTCTCTATATATATATATATATATATATATATATATATATATGTATATATATGTATATATATCGACTATGCATCGTGTTTCTAGCGTACACACGAACTTCCTCTTATACCTTTTCAGTCTACACTTTCATTCTATCACCTTCCATGAAACTGTGTACAATGTGTAAATCCAACCTGTTTAATGATATCATTTGATCTTGTATTTCTTTTTTTTTTGTTATGTACCCAAACAGTTGAACTGTGCAACATTGTTTCGTTGAATATATAATGACTCTAGATCTATCTATCTATCTATCTATCTATTTATATCTCTGCCTTATTTTATATAAATGAAAGAGACAGTTCAATAAATATTACTGGTTTGATTTATAAACATTTCATAGATTGTTATTCATTTGTATTGTTAATATTTAGATCAAATAATTTCATTCATTTTAACCTTTATGACTTTCATCTTCCCCCCTTTTTTTGTTTAGAAATTGTTTTGTGATGAATAGATTGTATTAATTTTGTTGTTTTATTTTATTCTTTTTATTCATGTAAGGTGAATTGTTTAGTTTTTCCTCTTTTCTTTCTTCTAAAAAAAAGAAAGAAAGAAAGAGTACACAATCCAGAGGGGTCCATGAATTTCTGGTGAAATTCGTATCTGCTTCTCATTATTCAAGATATTACTCAATATCTAGGCATTTTTCTCATTTATTTAATGAATAAATGCTACATGTAAAAACATACTTTTCACTGGGTGGAGGGAGTGAGGAGATTTCATATCAAATTATAAATTTTTTTACTATTCTCTTTGGTAATTTTTTTTCTCATCCGGTAAGTTTGGATAAGCTACAATGACTTATTCATAGATGAGAGATATGGTTAGCTTTAGATAATTAATATGAAGTTTCAATTGGAGAGATACTGTTATATGCAATACTGACATGTTAAATGCTCATAAATGCTAGATATCGTACTTTTATTGAAGATTATTCTCACACATATGAAAGCGAATTGAATTTAATATAGGTGAAAGATTTACTTATCCATATCTCTAACTGAATACGTTTTTTTTATGATTATCGAATAATAAGACCAGTTGATCAACTTGTTTTCTTACAGAATGTTATGACAGTTTGGTTGACTATAATGGATAATGTTGAAATAACTTAGATGGATTTAATGTTAATTGTGTCACAAAATCGATCATTCAAATCTGAGATATTGAACAAATTTCAAGAGATATAACCATTAATCGACCAGTTGAATGTTTTGATCATTTCGTTTTTCATAGGCAGCTTGGAACCTAACATTTCTGGCCGGTTCACGTGACCAAACTGTATGAGCATAGAGTGATGAAATTATCAAAATACATGTCAGAATGATTGAAGCTGGAGCAGTATCAGCGTCAACAAAAACACTAAGCATAGAATGGATTTGTAGAGTAAAAGGTATAGAATCATTTTGAAACTCACAATCTAACGGATACTAATGGGCGGATGTATTTGCGCTATTACAACTGATTCTGAATCATATCACACAACGTCTTTAACCGTTGATTATGGAAATCATGCAAAACATAATAGTCTACCGTATGGTTCAGTTCAAAAATTAAAAAAATCATGGATTGGTTCGACGTCTTAGTTCGGTCATCCCATGTTGAATTTATATATTTGTATTAAGGAATTAAAGTAATTTGACTTCACATATAACAAATGATTGTTCATACACAAAACCGAAGAAATCAGTAGTAATATTTCATTCCTATCTATCATAATACAGAGGACATAATTAAATTTTAAACAGGTATTTCTCAAACTAATTTCTTTATGAATTATCGAATTTAAAATACAAAAAAGGTAAGATTCATAGTGGTGGCTCAATGTCCTGTACACTTTAGCTATGGACTGGACGATTACTACGAATTATCCGAACTTAGTTGAATCTAATGATAGATATTAATGACGCCTCAACTTCACTCAACCCAAGGGCGTGGCCAACAGTTAAATTCAGCAGCTTACAGTACCCTGTATGCATGTTGCCCCCAAATGTCCTGGTTCGGCCGAGAGTGGGGAGAGTCCGCTCTCCCTCTCCAAATGCTCTCACATGGCCACGCGTATATAGCCTCTGCCAGGGAAGTCCTACTCACTGCCTTCTCATGACGGGGTGTTGTTTACGAAAATGAGAGGACGAAAAGCGAATGTCCGGCGCTTTAACCGGATTCCAAACCAATGGTGCACATAGGTTCCAGTATCCTGCGGGAACAAATGGCGTGTGAACCAATTGTTGATCACCGGCTTCCATGGGACTGCCTTGTGGGTTAGACCTTCAGGTCGAATGCTCGGGGAGTGGCTCCCTAAGAAAACCACCTGCTTCTGTTTGGGCACCCGGACAGTATCACAGCCCTCACACATATCGAATAAGATTTGTGTGGCGTATATGTATTTGGTGCTTCCTTGTACCAATATCTATGTGTTAAAATAAAATTAAAAAATGCATGTTGATAATAGAAATTATACTCAACTTATGCCAATTTTCTATTTGTCAACTGATTCTCAAGTACTCCTCTATAGATTAAAGCAATCACATTACGCTCAATCATAGGTTCAAATCCTGTCTAGTGTACTTCATTTTAAATCGGTTCAATACTATTATTAAATGATGATACCAAAGTTTGACTTGGATCCACTAATTGGAATGAAGAAATATATACTGAGTATTTGGCACATGGTTTTAGAGACAAATCTAGATACACTTAGACATACCGTATTTTATGTTAAAATATGAGTGTGAGGACGACCCACGGGTGAACTGGAGGAAGCTCAGAGCCGAAGGTATTCCATTCAATCATCTTTTAGAAGAATGTTCCAGCATCCCTACATGTAGCTTCCTTATTGGACAAACGCTAATGACCCTCTGTATGCGGATTGGATGACTATAATGATGATTTCGCTTTTACTAAAAACTATAAATGCGTGGTAGTTTTATGCCATAATTGACACTGTTTGGAATAGCATTCCTTCTCACTAAACTTCTGTCTTCTCATTTGGGACTTATAGGGTTCTAGCGTTCGATTGCTTAAATTGCTTAAATTGTACGTGGTATATCAAAGAATCTAAGTTCTAGGTATAACAACTGGCGACGGGAATGGGACTAAATATAACAATGAGGAGAAAACCCATAACTTAACTTACGTTAGTCACCTTTATAATTGGAAGTTTATTTTTCATAGATAATGAAATATCTTCACTAAAAATATTAGGAATTTGCAGTTTTCATTTTGATCACAATACAAGAAGTTTTCAGTCAGGTGATTAAAATTCCGGGAACATATATTAGTACATTTCATTTGATATTCATTAACTATTAACTCATTAAAATTAAGCATTCAACAAAACAAACTATTATTTAGCAATCACTTGTGGTTTCTATGATTTTAACTTGCCTTTCAAGTAATCGACTCATTAACTAATGAATGTACAAGTTGACATATATATACATTCTGTTATGTCGTTACACTAACACAGTATTATGACAAAAGTAAATAATAAAGGAATACACATTCATGCTTTCAACATTCAAATACAAATTGTAATGGTTTAACATAGATCAGTTCATGATTTCAGTCCAATGCACTAATCTTCATAACTGTATACTGTCGAATAAATTAATGGCAAGTATCATGTATGAAATAAAACTAAGAAAATCATTTCGCTATACTTAATTTTCAACATATGATAACTGATTTTTAATACTGAAAAGAAACAAAATATTAATGATCTTATATAATTTCTGAATAAATCATGAAGAAGCTATTATTTTGAATTCCTTGATTTTTTTGGAATTTTAGTTCGTATTGTTATTGAGCAATCACTAACAAGTATTAATAATCCCTTCAATAAATAACAACGAGAAGCCATGATTAGTAAAGTACAAACAATCTAGCCCCTAAATTCCCTGATGGTGTTGAGGGTGGGAAGAGTCGTTTCTCCCTCTCGAAATGCTCTCACATGGCTACGTGTATATAGCCACTACCAGGGAAGTTGTACTCGCGGCGGTGGTGTGGTCTACGAAATTAACAGGACGAAAAGCGACTGATCGGTACCATAACCGGGTTGGTGGATATGGAGGATCCACCTAGGGGAGTTAAAAAAAAACCCTGATTCCAAATCAATGGTGCACATTGGCTACAGGATCCTGAGGGGACAAATGACGTATTAACCTATCGTTGATTACTGGCTACCATGGGATTGCATCTCCTCACGATGCTCCACTGCTTTGTGGATCAGACCTTTAGGTCGAAGGCTCCGGGTGTGGCCCTTACGAAAACCACCTACTTCGGTCTGGGCACCCGGACAGTATGACAGCCCACACACAAATCAAATGAAATGACAGTTACTATTGGAAATAATATTTTTGCTTCGATTGAAATTCAGACAATTTACATTGATTTGATAACATTCATATTTATTTTTCTATATACTACGTTGTGTTGTGTGCTACTGATGTTGACAGACATAAGTAGTATGTATCATCAGCCGAAAGTGAAATATCTGAAGGCAGAAGGTTAAGAAGATCGAAGGAAGAGGACGAGAACAAAGGGTGATTGCTGTGGAAGCGAAAAAAACAATGAAGTCAGAGTCGATTAAGTGACATTCTACAAATGAAGTATTTACTGTATGGTTCTCGGATTTTACCAAGTTGTTCTGTAATTTTATATTTAAATACATTCGATTGTCCCCAATTGTGTTCTCGTTCACTACAATTGCTTATCTAATCTCTTTTATTCTCGCTCTGTGTATTCTTATTGTTATGACTGTTATGTCTTCATTTCTGTCACCTAAGAATAATCACCTTTGAACTAACTACTGCCGGAAGCTTTTCCAACTCATCCGAACCACTGGTAACACGAAGTGTTATATGAGCGAAACTATCTGTGAAGATAATGGGATGCCATTCACTAACATCTAACGACATCTTGAACGATGGGCAGAGTTTTTCGAGGAGTAGTTCAACTGGTCTGTTGCCCCAGCAACATCAGACTGTCCTGCCCTCCAAATCCCGCGACGGCCGATCCACCAAATGAGGCGGAAGTCCTCAAGGAGCTGTAAATCTTGGAGCGCTACAAATTACCAGGCCCAAATGACCTGCTTCCGGACCCTTTTAAAGATAGTGGCGAGTTTCTGGGTAAGGAACTGACTGAGTTGTTTACAAAGATCTGGGAACTAGAAAGTGTACCAAAGTTATGGAATGAGTCGATAGTTGTCTCTATCTTTAAAAAGGGTTCACGTCGTTCCTGTAACAACTATCGGGGGATAAGTCTACTTCCGATTGCGTCCAAGCTATTGGCTTCCGTCATACTTCGTAGGTTGTTCAAAACCCGAGAAAGATTGACTCGCGAGGAGCAGGCTAGTTTTCATCTGGATCGAGGGTGTATTGATCATCACAGACCAACAATCGTAGTGTTTCTTGACATCAGGGCTGCCTTCGATTCGTTGGATAGGACTGTTCTCTGGGATTGTCTACTGAAGAAGAGTATATCTGAGAGGTTTATTAGCATCTCGAAAGCAGAGTGAGGGCATACAACCACCTCTCTCCATTGTTCCATTCAAGCAGTGAGGTTAGACAGGGTTGCCCAATATCACCATTCCTCTTCAACTTTGCCATCGATGACAATCTGGAAACAGCTCTGATGAATGTAAGTAATGGTGGTGTGGATCTGTTGCCTGGAGAAAGACTTCTCGACCTTGAGTATACGGACGATATTGTCTTACTGTGCGATAATGCCCAAGGCATGCAATCCGCACTTAATCAGTTGGCAATCAGTGTCCGTAGGTATGGTATGTGCTTTGCACCTTCCAAGTGCAAAGTAATTCTACAAGACTGGCAGGATCCTAATCCTGTACTCACCCTGGATGGTGAACATATAGACGTAGTCGAGAAGTTCGTGTATCTGAGTAGCTGTCTAAGTGTGGCGCATATGTATCTGGTGCCCCTTCATACCAATATTTATGTTTTCAAATAAATAAATAAATGATGGTGAATGATAAGCACACAATTTAGAAAACAATGAGGCGAAATCGGAAATATATAACTTTGGATGTTAACTCAGCTTTCTAATGGTAACTTATCTATAGATATACATGGATTTCTTATGTTTCAAACTCATCTCATGATTCATGGATACTTATTATTTAATGAGTTCTATACTTGAATGAAATATCTGTCCAATCGTTCCAAGCTTTTAATCCTTGTATAGCTAAAGTTAATTCATAATGTAAAATAATAAACACATTATCATTTCAGCATAAAGTCAGACTGTCTACAAAAAATACGTTGGATCCGTTGGACAGACACTATCAGTAACAACCTACTGCGCGAGAAAAAAAGCAGATCCATGCAGAAGAAAAAGCTCTGGAAGTAGATAGGACACATATTGAGGAAAGTACACAAGGCGAGCCCTCACCTGGAATCCTCAAAGCCAAAGGAAAAGAGAAAGACCAAAGAACACATTACACCGAGAAATAGTGACAGACATGAGAAGAATGAACAACAATTGTATAGAACTATAAAGGAATGCCCAGAACAGAGTAGGTTGGAGAATGCTGGTCAGTGGCCTATGCTCCATTAGGAGTAACAGGCGTAAGTAAGTAATGAAGTCAGACTTAAAGTCTCATATCCAAATACACCATTTGACATTATGTAAAGATTAATGGATATCTGATAAGAACTTGGAAACTTTTTTCTCTTGATTGGATTTCTTTTATGACATTAATAAATTAAAATCAAAGTCTTAATTTGTTTACTTTAATTGATTTTATTGATTTTAAAGTGATTTATATATAAAATCAATATTTTATACTGGTGATCTAACGAGTTCATTTATAGTAACCTCAGTTTAGTACACTTTGTACACTATCTCTTATGTAATATCTAATTACTGAGGTTTATTGATTCTTTTTTCTAATTGCTTGTACAATGGAATATAAATTAGTCTTCAGAAGATACCTCAATATAACTGATTATTTTTGATTGAGATCATGAATTGCTTGATGTTAGACTACCATTGAAAACCTGGAAGCATTGGACGGGTAGGGATAGGTATCTACTTCAGTACAATGAAAGATGGTCGGGATTGGTTGAGGTTAGACATTAACACCATTGGATGCCGGCAGACTCGGCGATTAAGCGTTCGCACACGAGATAAAAAGCCCTGAGTTTGAATCCCGCAATAGGACAAAACGGCCTATCCAATGCTTTCAGGTTTTCAATGGTGGTTTAACATCAATCGGTCCGTGATCTCAATCAAAAACTTGATGATCTCCACAACCTCATACTGATAACTGATTATTTTCTGACTTAGTTAATTGTTTATTATCACATGTATAACTCAGTTATACTAATTAGATTGCAAGTATCATGTCCAGTGCTCAAAGCACTGGACATTCATATAAAACAATTTAAATTTCCCTAAAATATATTAACATATTCAGTAATTTGATTAGGTGTTCTATGATTTGTAATGCATTCAATAGGTAAGTAGGTAGGTATTCAGACATTGATTTTGACACCGAATTCTCAGCTCGTTCATGTTAACTATTTTCAAATGAAGTGAGCCTTCATAACACCTAACTAAATAAGAAAGTTGGTTGGTAAAAACAATTTAAATGATTCACTATGATAAATGAAGAACTTATGAATATCGGAGGTCTGTGTAGATTATTAAAATTCCATAGTTTGCATCATTGACTACACTTAGATAACTAGTGAAAACCAGGTAGTACTGGAAAGCTGTTTCGTCCTAATATCGCACTAATCAATGACCGTGATGTAAACAGTTGGATTTCAACAAAAATCACAAACTCTTCCTATAGTATTGATAATCATATGCCTATTAGTGAGGGAATTTTAGAAGAAATTTCAAGAGTTGTAGTAAGAGGCCATGGTCACTGGGATTTAACGATATCAGGGATGATACAGTTAAAACAACATGAGAAGATTAAATTTAATTATATAAACCAGTGAATGTCGCCTCACTGGTCTAAAAATTAAGTTGTCTTCATGAAACCTTAAAATCCAAAGTTCTTTCATAGATATAACCATCAGTGTTTACTGTTGGGAACAGGCACACTTGGATGAAGCAGCTACCAAAGACTTCTTAATTACCAGTGAAAGTTTAACTAAAGTCTTTCCTTGTTACAAGTTATCTTTGAATCATCCCCAAAGACTAAATAATAGTTCAAGAATATATGTCCACTAAATAGTTGATCTTCCTAATTTAGTGATTTAAAGTTTCATATATAAATCGAGATTAGGAACCTTAGTTCTAACATCCAGATGCGATGTGATAAACGCCATCAACATTTAGTGTCGGTTGACATGTTAAACCTATATACCTTATTCTAGCTTCTGAACAGGCCAATTTATCCGTTCTTCTTGAGTCACGTTTTGACCTTGTTAATTATTCTCTTGTCAACCTTGACCGTTTTTATATGAGCATATATATGTGTACATCTTATCTTACTTACCACATGTCAGTAGCTTATTTTTATGTGACTATAAATGTTGATTCACGCTTGATTAAATGGAGTTGACTCACACGCCTTCTCCACTGTGCATTGTTTCATATAGCTCTTTTCTTTTCGCTTTGTTCCTCTACTTGTCTGTCCAGATCAGTGATTATACAAAACATATGTATTCGAAATCGATTCTCTTATTTTGCTTATTTAATCTTGTTATTCACTAACGTGATCTAAGTCGATAATTATATACAAGGATAGGCGACATATACATTTCGATGGCATTCATTCAATAGCGATCAACATATGATCTAATTAAAGGCAGATCCCGGGCCACTAAAAACATATCCCAAAAGTTTCCACAAAACAAACTTTTTCTTAGTTCAAATCTCTGAAGAAGGATTTGTTTCGTTAATATCCCAAATACATTTAATTGATTATGATTAACAAAAATTAAAACTAGTTCAAGGAATTTATTCTGTTGACCATTTAAAAATTATAAAGATGCTCAAAATAATCTTCATTTTAAACTGAAAACAGTTAATTTTGGCTTTTTCATCTTAACCATTATGAACCGATTGATGTTAGATTACCATTGAAAACCTGGAAGCACTGGATAGGCCGTTTCGTCCTATTGCGAGACTCCTCAGCAGTGCATATCCACGATCCCACATGCGGGATTCGAACCCAGGACCTTCAGTCTCGCGTGTAAATGCTTTAATCTTACATGATGCAATTCAGTGGTTAACTATGCAATGACTTTTTTTTCTATAATTTGCATGTACCATAGTAATCTATACACAAAAATGTTAAATAAACATGTATATAGACGTCTTTTCTCAAGTATAGTTTGTTTTCATCCTCTCTCTTATTAATAAATGGTGTAAATAAACTTTAATTGATTTTTAAAAAACACTTAAAGTTTCCTTTTATATTGAATTCCAATGGTTTGTGATGATTTATTGGTATCATAACAAGAACTCTTATTTAAATTTGATCGAATAGTTTTACAGTATGGTATGTTTGAAACGATTACGAGTTCACCTAGTCTGAGAACGGAACAAAGACTCTGTGATCAAAGACCAATAAGCTAAGTATTCTGACGCGTCTCAACCCTGCTAACTAGAGAGAGAAGTACAAGCTCGAAATAGGGATACATATTCCTCGATCAGCCAGACGCATGAGTAATAACAACAAGCACAAATCAAACGTATATATACAACATAAAATTGTCTTAGGGAAGCGTTACAAAATAGCATATTAAAAGATATAACGAACCAATAGAGTTTAAGATTCTCCCAAGTGGGAAAGATGACATGAAGGTGAAAATGAGCGCTTTTGGTATGAAAACAACAAATTCAAAATTTTAAGATAAAATTTAAAAAAATAAGGTATTTACCAAATGAGTTCTGGGAATCTAACATCCCCAACACAATATTCGGGCGCCGAGTTGACCAGAGACAATATATAATGAACGAAATGAGTTCTCATACTACTTACTTATATATACAGTTTGTTATCTGAACACTTTTCGTTTCATACCACAAGTCTCTTATACACTAAAACAAATAACTACTTTAAACATTGTTAACATTGATTGAATAACCTATTCAGTATACAGTGAACCGGGCAACCATGTACCTATTTATATTCGATAATTTTGATGTTTGATTACATTTTCTTGAAAAAGCTTGAATCAGACTGTCAAGCAAAATGTTGGATTTACTTCAGATTTTACAAATACATTCATCCTCTTTATATTTATCGGATTCGATCAGATGGAAAACTATTTAAGATAATTATAGTGAAGGAGAACACAAGTGAGGACTGACCAAATCATATTTAGCACAACATTACAGAGTTACTTGGTAAGATAGAAAAACCATACTATAATACTTAATTTGCAAAATGTTCAATAATTGTCTCGAACTTCGTTATTCTTGCATTTCCATACTAATTGCTTTCTATTCCCGTTCTTTCTTTCTTGATCTTCCCCATCTTCTGCTGCCAGGCATTACATTTCTGACTCGAGTCATATACTACTTATATCAATATAAGTAGCACGCACCACATAATGAAGAATATTTGTAGCTTACAATGAAGATGTTAGAGTTGTTGTGTCTCTTTATATGCAAACAATGGTCATAGAATGATGAACAATGACCAATGAAATTATAGATCAATAGAATAAACTTTTGTCTATTTATGGCGGAGACATTCAAATAATTTCAATCCTTTAAATGAATATACTGATAATGTTGTCTAGAATGATAATGAAAGATTCACAACTAAATTCTTCGGCCTAAATAGCACAAAATATTCTTAACCAAAAGTTTTTAAAAGTGAAGAGAACTAAGAAAAATGGATTTGAAATTTTTGAACTTGTCACGAAACCCTTAGGTTTCCTGTTCGATCCTCTGCGAAAATATTGACGAATGATGGTTAATCTAGGATGAAATAACTGTTTCGTACTTCATGGACTTCAATAATTCTCTGTATAGTGGTACTCCATTCTGAAGATCATCTCGAAATTATCCCTTCCGATCCAATTTTTTCAAAGTTTCTCGGGTTCCAAGTAACGAAATAGATTTAGCTCATAATTTCTTTTCAAGTTGAAAATATCACAGATTGATCATCGCAATAAATCTCCAGTCAATTGAAGTTGTAAATGTCCGTCATTTGATGCGAATCGACTAATTTCATGGTTAAAGATACTAGAATTGATACCAAGCATAGTTGCAGATGCTCATTGTTGAATAATCACATACTAGGAAGATATAGATGTTCAGTAGAACATTAACTAATGTGATAAAAATATAGTATACTGACAACATTGTGTCAACTGATCAGAAGTGGGAAAAATTTGTATGGGTTTTTTATTAAATTTAATGTGTAGTGATAAATAACGTTTATGCTACTATTAACGAAGTAACTGTTTGCAATACTTGGTCTTCAAAATGCTTAAGATCAATAAAATGTTGCATAATTTACTCAGTTTTATTGATCGCCTTAAGATTAACTTATGAACGAATATCAGAGATTGACTAGGCATACATAAACATAGGATAACATGGAATTTATCATCGTGAACATGTCCTTATTTCAACTATGTCTCTTTTTATGTGTACTGTTGTGTGTGCCACTGATGTCGTCAGATATAAGTAGTATATATCAATCAAAAGTGATATACCTGGTAGCAGAAGGCTAAGATCGAAGAAAAGAGAACGAGAACAGAGAATGATTGGTGTGGAAACGAAGAAACAATGAAGTCTGAGACGATGGACTGGTATTTTGCAATTGACGTATTTAATGTATGGTTTTCAGACTTTACCAAGAGATTCTGTAATCTTGTGTCCAAATACATTCGATTTTCCCCGCTTGTGTTCTCGTTCATTGCCGCTGCCAACCAGGAGGAGGGGACGTCGTTGCGAACCGAGGTGTTAATTGTAGCGGTCTGGAGGGGTGAAGTGACGTTGAGTGGAGTGTTCTGGCGGGGCGACGTTAGTGGGGCGTTGGGACATGCGGCTACTGGGCGGACATCGGATGTAGATGGCTCAGCAGATCGCTGGAGCTTAGGTATTAAACGTCCAGGGTGCCGGTTGTACTTCGAAAGGTTGACGGAACTATGAAGGTCAACGCACCGCAGAGTCGAAATTTTGACGGAGAGCGTGGCACAGACTGCAGAAACGAAGGAAGCGGCACGGAGAGCGGATCCAACGCAAGAACGACGGCTTTAAACGGGAAAAGAGTGTGATGTGTGCTACTGATGTCATCAGATATAAGTAGTATGTATCATTAGTCTAAAAGATGACCAACTTTCTGTCTAACAATCTCGTCTGCACTTCAGGGTTATATTCAGAATCGTGAAATTATCAAAGAACATATAACATGTAACAATTAAATCAAATCTACACTAAATCTTTATTCAACTGCACAAAGATATCGACTTTGTTAAGTAGAATAATATGAACCAGTAAAATGTAAATACTGTAAAACCGTCTGAATCTGTGAATGTGTATGTGTGTGTGTATTTGTCTACATTACTGCTATTTATAGGTAATATTGAACAAGTAAATCCAATCTCCGTCTATTATTAGAGAGATTTTCATCATTTCTTTCTTCACTAAAAATAGAAACAATAGTACATGATGCAGTTTTTTCTGAAACCGTCGAAATGTGTGTAAAATAAGAAATGTCAAATACTGTGAGGACGGTCCACAGGTGAACTCGAAGAAGCTCACAGCACAAGATATTCCATTCAATCATCTTTTAGAAGAATGTTCCAGCATCCCTACATGTAGCTTCCTTATTGGACAAATGCTAATGACCCTCTGTATGCGGATTGGATGACTATAACGATGATTTCGCTTTTACTAAAAACTATAAATGAGTGAGAGTTTTATGCCATAATTGAACTGTTTGGAATAGCATTCACTCTCACTAAACTTCTGATTTGCGAAAAGGGAGGGTCCTAGCATTCGAGTCTCCAAGTTGTACGCAGTATATTAAGAATTTAAGCCCTAGATATAACAAATACATAACTTTAATGCTGAAATACTCAAATCGGTTTCCATTAAAATAAAGCTATGTGCAATATTAACAGGGTGATTAGAGACAACCTTCAAATTGCTTGTTACTAAGCATTCGCAAAGAAGTGCTATTTGAATTTCATCTTTTCTGTGAGACTATTCTGATTAGTTGATATTGTGCATTGATTGTAAACAATCTAACGGTAATGAGGATCTATACTCAAGTTTCTTAAGGTCATTTGAGGAATCGGTAACATTCATCAAAGATATTATTAAAAAAATCAACGAAATTTGATGAAACTAAGACCTGTTGTGGTGTCGACAGATATCAGTAGTATGTATTATCAATCAAAAGTAAAATACTTGGTGCAGAAGGTTAAGAAGATCGAAGAAAAGAGAACGAGAACAAAGAATGATTGGTGTAGTAACAAAAAACAAAATGAAGTCTGAGAAAATAGACTGAAACAGTCAAGTTTTTGAGACGATTGATTGGCACTTTAAAAATGAAGTATTCACTGTATGGTTCTCAGATGTTCTGTAATTTTGTGTTGGAGCACATTCGATTGTCTCCACTTGTGTTCTCGTTCACTACATTGTTTTCGATTTCTCATGTTCATGTATTTTTAATGTAGCATGTTACTACTTATAAGTAGCTATACTATATGACGATGAAAAAGTAGATTGAAGTTTCTCAACGATACTATCAATAATATTTATTCATTTAAACGAACTTGATGTTACGATTTTAGAGTGATCAATAACTCAAGTTATAGATCAGTGTGAATAGAATGATTGGAATGAGAACGCTTCATTTTAGACTATAAAGGGATATATATATATATATATATATATATATATAGGTATTGCTACAGGATACTAGGAACCTTTTCCATGACCACTATTACTGTTAATACTTTTATTCCTCAGGTATTTTACTTAACAATTTTATCCCACTGTGTTAATATGGTATATTAAAATAAACCGATGCTCATATGGGTCAGATTCTATACTGCATTTAACAGATTAACTGATATAACCAATTCATTTATTTCAATAGTTGAGATCATGAGTCAATTGAAGCTAGACAACCATAGAAAACCTGAAAGCACTGGACAGCCGATTCATCTCATGGTCAGTCTCCTCCATAATCCCGCCTCGCGAGATTCGAACCCAGGACAAATGAGCGCTTGACCACTAAACCACTGAGTCGGCATCGAACAGTGTTAATGTCTAACTTCAACCAATCCACGAAATTGAGCGTCAATGTTCACCATTGTGTTCAGTGAGTTACTATTTCACAAATGACCCGGTTGAACTCGACTGGTCACTACTTCACACTAGAACTCCATAATAGGACAAAACAGCCGTCAAGTGCTTCCAGGTTTTACAAGGTTGTCTAGCTTTAATTGACTCCTGATCTCAACTATTAAAATTACTATAATATCCACGAAACTCCTTCTGATAATAATTCATTTATTTGTTAATCACAAAAGTATGCAATTTTCAGAAATGATCTTACCAACTAGAAAGACAAATCCGATGTGGATAATAATAATATTGATTAAAAAATGTAGATACAGATTCAAAATACATAACACTCCTACTGAGCTATTTCAAACTCAGCAGAAGTTGGTTACTGAAGAATGATCATTTAGTAATCAATTCTAGACGGAGTAAATCACGTCTGTAATAGTTGCATGTCAACATCTCTGACTATGGGACATGGAAACATGGATTCAAATAATACAGTAAGCAATAACGATCATAGTTGACTGCGTATACATCTTGCTTTAAATGTATCAATCAGTGAGAAAACTGTGTACATGGCTGGTCCCACATATATTCAAATAGTTGGTTTCACTCTTTACAAGCATACTTCGACTATATAAAGTTATAAAATTATATCACAGTCATAGCAGTAGTACTGCATATTGGGTAATCACATCAACTTACTAATAAAATAAGTCAAGAACGATAACTCTGAAAAATACATTTTCTGGTTTCGAGTAATTAAGGGTTAAACGAAAATCATACCATTCTCGAACAAGATCACATAGATTCTCAATAATCAGTGACTTATTACTCATTCTCCAACCCATTCTGTCGTGAACCTTCCTTTCTAGTTCTATCCACCTGGCGCTCCCCGGAATAATGCCGCTCCCAAGCCCAGATAAAGGAAGAGGGTTGGGTATGGGGTTAGCGACACCATCCCGTAGAAAACAAACTCGCTAAAAAAGAGCTAACAAACAGTGAATAACTTACACATAATCATGTTCACCAAATTGTATGATTTAATTGGAAATTAGAAAATTTTCACGAATTCACATCTGATGAAGTGTTATACTTAGTTAAGGGTTCAACTGAAAAAATAGAAGAAAGAGAACAAAATAATACACATTGAAAAATGACGTATAAAACGTGAATAGTCAAAGAAATTTATTATGAAGTATATGTGGAAGAGAATGATAATGATTGGTTATTCGCTTAGTCGAACTTGTTGATAGTCTGACATGCGTTAGATGAGTTGTATATTCCTCCATCCTTATTATTATTATTACTGACTGACTATTGGTTGATGTTCGATTGTTGTCGGTTTTTGATGTGGAAAGATATTTACGTTCTAGTCAGGTTAATCACGTGTTCGTGATCTGAGTTTTGTTGAATTCATGTACAATAGACACTGAGAGGGAATCTAGTGTAGATATTTGTTTAAGATAAATTAACGTCCCATTTGTGTAAACGTGGAAAACCAAGCGTTATAGCAGAACGGTTTCAAATAACCAACTGTTCACAAAAGAAATTCATCCATCTTATTGTCAAAAGTGAGGAGATTCCAAGTAGAATTGATAATATAATTAAAGCAGAGCTAAACTGAACTTGACCTCAAAACCATCTATTCTCATTGTGTAACATTAGATCTTCCATAAACTAGTCAAAAGTGAATCAATACACTTCTGATGTTACCTTCAAATATCCATCCATTAATTGACATGTACTTGTATAATGATGTACATAAGAAGGACTGAATCAAAGGTATTTACAAGGTTTTCTGAGCATATTCTTTGAATGCTGTGTTTCGAAAGAAGTATAATGTTCACATGTGCTATCACTAGACAGATAATGAATAGTCGACACAACATGAATGTTACAAAGCCGTTTACAATGACTAGCAAGCAGCGAACATCACTTCTATTCCGTATTATAGAGGCAACCAATATCAAATGTTTTCAACCTGATCTTTGTATACGGAATGTGTAGTAAACGTCTCATTGGTAAAGTAAAATAGTTACATTACTTAACATTGGTCAATTGAATTATCCTTTTATTTTGAAAAACTTTTTCCTCGAACAAACACTCTTCACATTAACTTTTATTCAATACCAATAAGGTTGTGCGACTACATCAATCATTTGTTGACAAGTAGTTCTGATTCATCATCCGTTCATCATTATTGACAACTTCATACCGTTCATTTTTGGATTGCATCTCCAATTCATAAATATTCATCCATCTATACCATTTTATGTAGAATGGGTTGTTTCCTCATCATGTTTACAATGTTGTTTCGAACTAACCTTCATTGATTAAAGTATGTGAAACCTTTTATCATAATAATAATAATGCTAAAGTAAATTCAGGTTATGTGCATCTGATGAGAAACATTGTAACGATGTATTCAATACGACGAGACCCACTAGGATTTAGGCATCCTCAAAACTGGTCTATATTAGCGTACAATTCAGAGGTGACTCAAATAGTCTTATTTTGAAAAGAAGACATGAATTAGCTATGAGTGAAACACGTTACGCAGCTCAATTTATCACTATCTACAAGTCGATATCTACGTTGCATAAAAAACTCGACACAGCATTAAGTGGTTTTGTCCTATTCCATCGTGTCTATGAATTAACATGTATGCGTGAAATTTGTTAACACCTACAACCGACCAATACGCAACGATTACCTTAAGCAACAAATACACATCAGTCAAGTATTTCGAAGACTCATACTCTCTACTTGATGGTTAGTCAAATAATCACAAGCACCACACGAATAGGAAGAACACAAGAACAATGTCCACCAATCCAACATCCTTATTATATTTCACACCTTCATTTAAATACATGCAAGTCTCGATCACAGTGTAGACCAATTGATTACCTGTACTAACACTGGACAATAATATTGATGATGGAAATCACGGAGTACCTGGAATGCACATAGTCGATTCTACTTGAAAATTGAAAATGCTCTACCAGCAATTTAAGGATCAAATGAACGCTTGGAGCCAGTATAATGAGAAAACAACAAAACAATATGTTAACTAAACATGAAATCAATATATACGTGGTGAGATGGATACGTAGCCATCTAGATAGCTAGATAGATAGATAAATAGATATAGATATAGAGAGTCAGACAAAATTGAAGGAAAACAGCTTCAAAAGGTCCTAAACCACAGTTAAGTCATCTCTAACAACAGAAACACATACTGTGGAACGAAACAAACGAGCAAACACTAAAAATAACAAATATACTTCTCACTTGTATACTGTAAACAGGGTCAACTGGATCAATTGCATTTATTTCACAATACGATATCATTTGATCAACATCAAAATAATACACAGGAATAGTGATCTGCTTGTTTATTGAGTCAGAGAAAACTTAGCTGTAGAACGGATATCAGAACACACGGGTTTCACACTCGTCAATGATAATCACACTATCTTCGTTGTAAAAGTTGGTGCTCGTGATATTCACATATTCACACATACATCAGCATTTTTACTACAACTACATTTCATCTCATGGAATATTGTCGAGAAGTATCGGCCTCATAGCATCAACTCTAACCAGATAACTACAACTATCGAAATGTTTACCAAAACACATATTTCCATATTGTGTGACCGTTTAGGTATGAGTTTGATAAAACTTCATTTATGTACAGATATGAAGTGGCCACCTCTGTACACTGAATAGAAACTGTGAGGAAATGGTGAATAGTCGATGATCATAATCACTTATGTGAGATCAATCTACAAATGAACGAGACTGAATACGACTGTATTAGGATGTTATTACAAGTCGAGATAAAACAACTGAAATTCTATCTTCGATTATTTCGCGTTTATCCAAACAAGTAGTTACAGTATAAATTGGTGTCAGCGTGATTTATTATTATCTATGTCAATGAACTTGATCCAATTTTCTATAAAACTATCGTGCCAAACAGGTTGTTTCCAAGTTCCGTTCAACGAATTCACACTAGTTAGATAATCACTATATCGAGGAAGCTCTGTACAGCTGATTCGATCAACAATCATTCCATATCAAGACGAAACAATTGTCCTCCATTTCCTCCTTATCAGTAATCGTCTAACACCAGTGACTCCACAACACTCACTAACATCACGTTCCTTTCGCTTGCATGCTGTTTCCTAACACACTAACCACTCATCATGTTAATTCGAAAAATACACTGGTAAGTATCAATCAATCATTTGTATTGACCTATTTCATCGAACTTCATCCCACAAACAGTAAAACAAAAAGTCATTACGCATAACATGTACTTGATGTGAAATATCAACTAAATGAGTTCATCAAAATATCACTGACGAAATATTTCGTCTAACATAACACACAAAATACATCACTGTTGTGGATAATACATTGATGGACTGTCAGTTGAGCCGATCGATTCAGGTAAATCATACGGTTGATATGTGTTCTGGTAGTCCATCGGATAAATTGGATAATCTGTGACCGGTTCATAGTATGATGGTCTTGAATTTCTAAATTGATTATAATCCATATATGGATAAGGTTGTTGTCCTCCACCCATCTTGGACTGGATGTAGTTTTGCAAAAGAGACTTTAATGTTGAGACGATATTCTGTAGTTCATAGTCATTCATGCCTTCATTGTTGGACATTATTGGCATGTTTACAGGCATTTCATTGGGCATGAACATTCTTTTGATTACTGCATTCTCAACCATATCACAGTAAACAGCCAGAATGAACAACACACCAAACGATATGAAGATCTGTTTTGTCATCATAACAAACGATCTGAAAGTAAGATCGAGAAGAATCAATTCATGTTTATTCAAACAGTGATGACAACAAGTGGTGTTGAAGTTGAGTGTCACACATCACCACATGTTCTCACTCACTCTTACTCACATAACATCTTGAGACTATTATTCGACAAACCACACAATTACCTATTTGTGCTTATCCATAGAAACAAATTAAATTAGGAAAAGCGAATAGATAATCAACCGAATCATACTGCAACAGCTTCAGTGTTTATCAACTTATACGACACTACACAATGCAGATATAAGAAAATGTGATATCGGTGAATTGGTTCAGTGGAGAATGCCGATGAAATTACTCGACGTCAACTATAATCAGGTTATTGGAAAATCTGTGTTTCAAGCAGGAAATCGTCACCTCATCACTAATTGGTGCAATTAGGGGCGAATAACAGTGACTTTGTGCAAATCCATCAAGTCAATATAATCGACAACTATTATGCAATGACAAGGATCTGATCTCTCACATGCTTCAATTCTCATCAGTTCAGTCGATATTTTCAATTCAACTCAAACAATATTCTCCTTTCTACCTCACTGGTCTACCAGGATAATCGAGGTTACACACAAACACTTCATTTCATACCACGTTTTAATCAGAATTCTACATTCCGAAAGTTACGTGTTTCGATTGGCATATCATCAATTACTCTAAGTAGAACGTGGTCACTACACGTGGTGAATACATAGGTGGGATACATAACACCCAACCTGCTCATTGTTTCAATGGAAATCATCAGTATCACTCGTCTTGTTCTGTCCTCGTATAACGACACCCGTTAAACAATACAAAAACAATAAGAGTGGGAAGTAATTGATAGAATTCAAGAGTCTACATCAGTATTTTTCAAACGGTACATTGTACTCATCGACACTCTCTTCCAATCGTTCACTAAACTCAAACAAATTTCAAATATGATATTTCTGTTGAAGTACGAGTTCCATTATGTTGACTGGATTGAAGTGATTCATCAAAATACTTCGTGATAAAATAAACTCATTTACTCGATAGACAATCAACGTTTAATTCAACTAAACATCTATCTTCAAACACTGTCATGATAAAAATCTCATCTCACCTACCTCAATTCACTATTCTTATGTTAACAGTGTATTGATAAGTATACACCTTTCAAACTCACTCATATTTATATGTGTATATCCATCCACGTCAACGAACACCATTCTTATTGTTTACCCAATCAACAATCAACTCCTCGAAATACTACACCAGCATCTGTTCACAAATAGGTTAATATCAATCTCGAATCAACTAACAAATAGATTGGATGCTGGTCAATTTACATTTGCACAATGATAGCCCGTATAATTTTGAATAGTATTTGCATCATTTCGAGTAACAGTTTGACAATTATTTGACTACTGAGCAAAATAAATCACCAGATAGCGAACACTTGATTTGATTGAGACTGAATGTTTCCAATAGACTGGAATTTTATCGTTCTTACAAATGTTCTGACTGACGACAAATTTTCCGTCTGAACTGATATCTTTTAATGTATATTAGGAAAATCAGTGTATTAAAGCACTCAGTTGTTCGATTTCAGAAGAACTGTCACAGTTAGCTTTTAGATCTCTGTATCGAAGTCGATAGTTCTCGTGACACTCACATCAAAATGATGTGCGTAGTTTCAGTGCTTTCTTGTAAACACATTACAAATGAATAATGTCACAGATATCGGAATCAATATGTATACTACAGATGTATATCTCAGATGGTACATCCATTAAATGTCGCTTCATTTCTCATTTCGCATTTGTGTCTTCATGTCCATAACTCATGGTACGAGGTAAAATAACCATGATACATATCTGAGTAGTAACGATAATAACAGTATCGATGACGGTAATAAACTACACATAGATATCATGTTTCGAAGGAATAAAATAAACGAATAAATCATGCGAGATATAGCTTGCATTAAAAATTAAGTCCTAAGTAAATTGGATAATTAGTAGCGATACTGATTTCGAGATATACCATCGATGGTCTCCACTCACCCTCTCATTCACTTACCAACTACGGTAATCGTGTGCATGTCAATTCAGTAACACAATAGTACATTTGAGTTGAAAGCTTGTGCCACAATACAAATAAGACAGTGGACAAGCGTACGCCACACAAATCGAGTTCAGGTGATGATGACCAACAACTCCATCAACCCATTTCACATCTCGAATTATCAGCCCATGTATGGGGACGCCACAAATTGCTCAGTTGTCCTAACAATCTGTGGTAAAGCGTTGAAGGATTTCATGATCAAGCATTAGTGTACTGATATGTCCACGTTGCCTGAAATCGACGAACCACCACAATCCCCACGATTCGAACTAAGAGTATCAGTTCATATCAATTTTATACAAGATCATTGTTCATTGAATAGAAATCACACTCAAATCAAGTAATGTTACACCGAATAAAATATCACACTGCAAAACATTAACAAATACTACACTGAATAATCATCATATTAAATTAACAAAACGGTCATAATATCGAACAACAATCACAATGAGTCAAATAAACAAAATTCCATTGTGTCACCTTATCCCGATCTATCAGAAACAACACACAGGTTCATTCATCAGAGGTCGATCCAACAAACCAGATAACGTGTCTGTGAGATAATCACATTTTCAAACAATCACATTCACTACACAATTCTTAGTCATACTAATTTTCGAGTAACATCATGCATTATGCATGAGAAGAACACATCGTTACACAAAAGCAACTCCACATTCTGTATTTTGTCAACGTCTTACTCACTCAGAATGCATCGATTGAGTACAATGGCTCGATGAGTAATCTGTATTTAGGAGATCATTCGCAATCGAGTCAGATGCAAACGACTGATATTTCTAGGTTGATATACATGAGAAAATGAAATATGAATAGATGAAATGGACAATCTTATCAGATTTCGTTTGATTTTCCCATTCCTGATGACATCTTAACATGAGCTTAATTCGATGTGATGTGAAAAGCATTTACGAAGATTGTTCACTAGTTCAATATGAATTGTTAGAACATACGTCGTCTCAGGAACCTACAATCGACGAAATTCTCTCATCGATTGATACTAATTGAATTCCAGTTCTAGATTTTATCATTTCATGTTTCATAAATAAATGTGTTGGTCGAACACATGTAGATGAATAACACATGAGGATATTGCACTTCATACAAACACATTGATATGTCAATAATTCCGATGAATGAGTGTTGTTAGATTTCACACTCAGTGGTATTTGTGCGCATAGTGAAGGAACAGTGAGCAAGATGTGACGAACTCTCGATTCATGCACAACTCAGTTCTAGATGAGTCCCATCTATATTGAAACCAAGTGAAAGATATGACATATTATGACAAGCATATTGTGAGATATCAACTGGACAAGTGAGAAGTGTGACCAAATCTCTACTTACTATCAATCGATATTCAACGACATTTGTGAACAACGACACATAACCAGTAGAGGAGATGTCGGAAATTACAACACTCTCGAAAATACGTTATTACTGAAGTTAAAGGATGGGAGTGAAATAATGACGCAATGAAACGTCATGAAACATTCACTACAAACTGAACATTTATCAATAGATTGGAATAATAACGCACCGTGTTTTAATCTAATGGATGATGAATACTGTTGTGAGTCGATTAATTCACAATAATAGCCAGTAATTATTGTTGTGTACATGTTATTAGAACGATTGATTTAGTGATCGGTAGCCCTGTTCACACTGTCATACTTTCCCAAACTATAAATCATGATATCAAGTACACCAACTCCGTTATCTATTGTTGGCATAGAGTCTTTTACAAAAATGAATTTTTCCAGGTTGCTCTATCTGATTACCATGTCAATATGAAATTAGAAATGTGATTAATATACAAATCGAAATAATGCAGTAATAATAATAGGGAAAATATATCATTGAAGATTTGTTAGTGAAAGACAGGTATCTGTGAAGGGACAGGGGAACCAAAGATTTTGGAGTAAGATGAAGAGCGAATGAACCTGTGCCTTTGGAATCGATCATAAGTTTTTTCGCCCAATGTTTTGACTGCTATGAGAAGGTCACGTACATCATATACTCTTCAACTAAATTATCGTGAATGAGTTAGTACACTAATGGTTCATGATGATCAAATGTTGAGACAAAATGTTTGTAGGGACAGTTTATTTATAGTGTTCAGTTCAAATCATACGGGCAGTATGCAGAATAGTAAATGAATCCTTTTTAGTATTTCGCAAGCGAATATGCTTTTAGAAGAAAATGAGTCATGAAACACTTCAATCAACTCATATTTAAACAGATCAGAGAATGAGATAGCAAGCTGATACACAAGCACCGGAATACGAACTTACTTTTATAAACAAGAATATTTGTATGAAAGTGTAAGCGAATTATTATGGGCTAAAATAACAGTCTGTTAGCCTTGTAAGTTAAACTAAAGGCTTAGTTAATTCAAGCATTTACAAACTTGTTTGTGTATCAGGGTAGTATATAACCACAAACCAACGTTAACGCATCGACCACAAATAGGCACTCCGTACCTATAAACATGTCGCAAACCATCAGTCAGTGACTGGTTTCGTGTTTCACTTTTTCTGAGTCCAACGTTCTTTCAACTAACTCCTACACCAGTAAACATCACCCTTTGAGATAAGTGATGATTAGCGCTACTTAGTTGATGTCATAACCACTTGATTTGAAGATTTTCAACCCCTTTCAACAACTTTGTCTCCTCTGCCTAGTACCGTATACATAAACATAAAATCACTCACTCGGTTGTTCAACGAACCGTTAGCAACGTTTACAAGTCACCTATGATCATAAATGTGCAATATACTCTTGTCTTCTATTGTAATATGGAGTTTTTTTAATGAACATAGAGTATTACAGAACGGAATACTGTTCAGTACGCTCACCCTTTAACTGTCAGACGAACATCTAACCTATATCAAAACCGGTGCGAGTTGGAATTAGCCAAATGGCCTATTGGGATCAGTGCAGAAATTTTGTTAGATGTCGACCCTATAGAGTCGATGAGACCATCAAGACAACAAAGTAGTCAATAGATTCAACCACTTAACTCGTTACCGTTAATTTAGGCACTGACGCTGAACAGTTCTGAAGCATGACTATCAAAGAACTCTGGGGTCACCCTTTCATATTCAGCTGCTCTACATCGTCTTCTAAACTTGTGTCAACCCCCTATTCATGTGGTCTGGCAATAAAATATAACTAGAGGTTAGCTTAAGGTCGGTTTAACTATTTCACAATGTTCTGCTTCATCTGTTTAACCTCATGGACCAAGCGTGAATAAAAGCTTCTTCTCTTTTTAAACCAGTCTTATTACCAACTGGCTTGTGGATAACTGTTAACCTGATTGATAGGTCTTTAATTCATTCACGCTAATTGGTTGGTCAAAACAAAGTATAGATGACCTGTGAAATGGGACGTTACAAATCAGTATCATGTCAAACATGCAATAAACCAATAGCTTGACAAACACACACAGTGAAACTATTTGATACACGTTCACCGTAAATCAGCTTCATAACAATTTACTTTTCAGTTTATTCTCCCAATTGTTTGACACTCAACAAGTACCATCAAACAAAATATGCAGGACCCTCATTCAAAACTGGTCACATTTATGACCGAATATATGGTGGTAGTTGATTCGATTCAATTTTATCAAAAAGGTGTCACAAATAACACACACACAGATATATGTAGATGATGTATTGGTAACTATCAAACTTGTCAGGTGTATTGTACTTGAAATTTCAGTCATTTCTACTAATTTGTTTACAACATTGTGATATAGAGTAATGACTAGATGACAATTAGTTGTTGTTACGGCAACGAGTGAGAAGAATATAAATATGCGATAATATTTGAAACGTTCAAAAAGATTTGTTACCAAAGGAACAGGTGAGTATAACGTTGTTCTTGTTCATCCTTATTACTATTGACTTACCCAATTGTGGTACTCGATAAGCTTCCTCATTCAAGACATCATCTGTTGGTGAAAATTATTAGTTACCCACAAGCAAATGTCTGTTGTAACTTCACTGTGCAACAAGTGCAACTTTCGATACATTCCTGGGTTTTGGCTTACTGAATTGAAAAAGTACTAACTTTGTCATCTACAGTGTATGATTTTCTATCCCAACATGACAAACTGTCCATTCCATTGATTTACACCAACGATGGAATGTGCTAGACAGTAGAGTAGAGCATACATTTCTTTATATTTTCCGAAGTTTGAGTAAGGCTGATTCTCTCAGAACTTCTATTCGTGTTACACAAATCGATCTACTTTGAAAACATTCTATAACTCGAAAACCGTGTATCACATTGTCAGTAATCAGTGACATTTTTACGTGACACAAGAGTACACTTAAACCACAATTAATAATTTAGTTGGTGTTATAGACAATGTGAAATAGTAAAATTTATTCTGCATCATCACATAACCACAAAACTGATAACTTCCTACTCATATGAGATTTGAAGTAATCAAGGATATTTATGAATATTTGAAGAGGTAATGATTGTGAAGACACTGTCACTACTTCCACAATACAATTATTCCCAATACCAGTGATTCATCAAAATATTTTGTTTGACATTCGTATGATTGTTTTGTGACTAGAGCCATATTCAGACTGAACAAATCTTTGCACAAAACAACTTGGTGAATTATAGTTGTCAGTACGTTAGAATTTGACTTCATGATGGATTCTGGAGTGTAGTGTTAGGAACCCGTGACTTGTTGAATCGGGACACTGATTAAATGCCGTGATGTATTACGGACTAATTATATTGGAAATGCGGACTTGTGTATAGACTGATTGATGCGAAACATGTCGTGGTCTGTGTTAGGTCCTATGATACAGGATGGTTTCGTGAGAGTTGACTGCCACGAATGTGATGTTTCGAATTTAGATGTGTAAGAGTCCCCACTACTTTTCAATTGTGTATAATTCTACAGTCAATGTTTATTCAATATTCATTGCTTTGTGCTCGAAATGCGCGTTTTGTATGAAACTAGTTAGTTACATAGTGTTAAATAGAGACTTCATGCTAAGTGTTTCATATGTTGTGTTCTGTTTGACAGGTGTTCAGACTGAACGATGAGGGCAATCAACTGTTTCATATTACACATGCTGATATTCTCAGTCCTGTGCGTTCTGGTGAGCAGTTATATAAGTCCATCACGTTCGCGATCAGGTGCTAATCACTTGGAACAAGAGTTAAAGAGAATTGAACAATTGGGAGCTAAGCTTGAAGAAGACATGGTGATATTGAGTGAACAGATTAATAATCTGCAATGCAAGAACGAAAGTGGTAACGTATCGACGGTAAAGCGAAGCCTACAATCAAAAGCAGCATCGATGCAAGATCAGTATTCATATGGCCAACAGCAACGATGCAACAACAATCGCAACAACAGCAACCGCAACAACAACAGTCACAACAACAAAACTCACAACAACAGCAACCACAACAACAACAACAACCACCACAACAACAATACTACTCATCCAATATGATGATGAAGAGACAAATGGGAGGGAAAATTAACCACAATTCACAACAACCTATGAGCGCATACTCCCAATATTCTAATTCATACGGAGGACAGAGTGGATATGGACAACCCATTGGTCAATCACAAATGATGAAACGTCAACAACAGTCAAAACTAGCACAAGCTTTCCATCCTTCACAACAAGGTCAACAACAACAACAACTACCACAACAATATGGATATCCACCCATTCAGCATTACATGCAAATGGGAGGGGTAAATATGCAACCTCAACAAATCCCATATTTCCAACAACCTCAATATTACGATAACATAGGATTTGATGAAAATCAGCAAGACAGTTATGAGCCTGTTGATGGGCCATATGTTTATGATGACAACGTCGAAGAATCGGTTATGGGCGGTGTTGTGAAACGTGAATTGATGTAGACTGAACTTAGATTGAGAATGGAAGTGTTGGTAAAGATTTGAATGGAGATGAGCTAGAATACTGTGATTACTTAGATAAATATTCACTGTTCATCTTCGTGTGTTTAAATATAAATGAATAGTTGCATTTCTGTTCAGTTTTGATTTTGCTAATGTGATCAGGTTTGGGTTTACTAATCGAGCATATGTTGAAACAAGATTCAATATAGAACAGTGTTCCGATTTTGATGAGGAAGATAACTGGTGCTTTAGTGTTAGTATGCGAAATCTGTGCCACTTCGTTTTCTTGTTTGTCTTAGACAAATCTCATCTTATCACTCAGAAGATGTTGATTAGTCAGTTTGACTCACTGACTGAATAACACGATTAATCGATTTTACATCATACCATAGTTGAACTGTTTGAACTGTCTCTGTTCGACATGGATGTAAGCCATCGATTGTGTTGTTAAGACTTTGATTAATCGACTCATCTCACCAGATTGATGGAAATTAAATTTCCCCTTCATGAGGTGTATCATGTTGACAAGTCACGGAGCCAATCGCGAAATCAATCAATGTCAGACGAAAGTGACACTTGTAGGAACAATTGTGTTGAACATGTTTTCATGAACATGACTAGTGTGAGATATGAAAAGCATGTCTACTAAACACATATCCACTACAACAGTCAAGATAATTATTTTTTTAATAATACACTGAAGATTAATACAATTTAGCCTATTGCATGACTGATTGATGATAGTGTGATTATTCCCTACAGTTTGTAAGATAGTAATATAGGATATGTCTAATTATTTCTTGTTCACTCCTATGCAATGTCTCAGTGAACTGTGTGCAAGTCTTAATTGTTTTGAGTAATTTGTAGTTGGAAGAATGATAGTCGTGAATTATGAATTGTGAAGTGACACGCACTGAGAACTTTTTCGTCAAATTATGGATGATAGTAACATACAAAGTACAAGAGTCTGTCGTTTCTCACGTTATCACAGAAACAGATAATGCATTTTTGAATACATTATATCTCGTAGCATTCGAATCACTTGAAGCGTTAAAAAGCGCCATCAGAACTTATGAAAGAGTGACGTACTGCCGTTATATGGTGAGAGTTTCTCATTTCCATAGAGATCAGAAGCCGTATATTAAATTTGTATGTTGGAGAAACGGTAGTAGAACGTATAGCGATTCCTCATATCCGATTAGACGAATGAGATAATTTGATTAGTGTTATTATATTGTTCATGAAGGACTTCAATGAACACTCAATGTCCGGTCTTCATCTTTTGTAATTTTATTGAAGGTTACTAGACTGTTGTATATGGGAATGTTCATCAAAATTATGAGTGCGATTCCCTGAGGTACGACAATAATTCTTGGATGCTCAGCTTAACAGAGGCTGAAACAGTACGACCACTTCCGATTTTCGGGACAACAGCATTCAATATTGTTCGCTTCACTTACTAACAGACTCCAAGATATTTACAATCTTACTCAGCCTCCAAGTGTTCGTCTATTATGTTTAATAACGAAAATTAATGATTTGAAAAATGATTTCAGACTTTCTAAATAAATAACGTATGCGATCTCATTTACAAATGACATGATTTAGTCAGAGGGCATACTTACAAAACATTTGCTGTTGACATTACGTGAAATAGAATCCAATGCCCACTTTACAAGTACAATAACCGATTTACATGACTATATACACAGTCAAGTTTTTTTTTTCTGGACATAATTATAAACCTCCCAGCTAAATAAGATGTACAATATACAGTTCAAAACAATTTATACTATTAATGGATCAACAAAATAACACGATTACAATCTTAAGTTTATTTACGATACCTTTTTTTAAAGCTAAACTAAACAGTATTGCAACTTGGCTGATAGGATTCGATTTGCACTCAGAGAGATTTGACATATATTACATTGATGATCACCAAGTGATCAAGTAATTGTCTGCATTCATATAACGTTTATTAAAAGAGTATACCATGTGTTAAAAACAAAACAATTAATAGACATATTTAGATGAAAATTTGTTTACTAATTGTGTATTAAACATTTTATGATGTGGGTTACTTATATTCACATAAGTAGTATATAACAGTGATCAAGCATAGAATGTATATCAGTAAAAGATCGATAAGAAAAGAATGGGAACGGAACTTTCAACTTCCGTAGTCACTATTATTAACTATTAAAAAACAATTATCAGTTTTTTTCCTAAATTTTCTCTTAATGATCTACATATTGTTACTCTTGTTATGGTAACTAGCGACTTCAGTTCCATATATACTTTATCGAAAAATATTTATCCCGATATACATTCACAAATAGGGCCTCCAAACGCCCTGCTACGGCCGAGAGTGGGGAGAGTCTGCTCTCCCTCTCGAAATGCTCACATGGTCACGCGTATATAGCTTCTGTCAGGGAAGTCCTACTCACTGCCTTCTCGTGGTGGGGGTGTTGTTTACGAAATTGAGAGGACGACAAGCGAATGTCCGGCGCTTCAACCGGGTTGGTTGACGTGGAGAGTCCACCTAGAGGAGTTAAAAAACTCTGATTCCAAACCGATGGTGGAGTATACCAGGGTAGTGAAATATAGTTGATATATGTTTTTTATATTTTTTCAGAAGTTAAAATCTTGCTTTTCTCTTTTTGTATGTTGAGACCTACTGCTGCTGAGACTGCTGCTATAGTGAATTAAAAAACTAATACACGTGACAAAATGTTTGTTCATTATCACTTGAGTATACACTTTCAAAAACAGGTTCACCAATCACTAATTTCTAATTTCTTTTAATCACACCCTAAAATTTCTCATCAGTGAGTGGTGAGGAAACACAACCGCCGTGCAAATAATGTTGCGGTTGTTAACCATAAATACATTTGCTGTTGACATTACTTGAAAAAAATGTAATGTCCACTTCACAAGCACAATAACCGATTTACATGACTGATATTTTCATTCAGTAAAGCCATTAATTATTTCATCATTAAATATACATGGCATGATCACTGAGTGGTAATCAATGTCATATATGTCAGGTCTCTCTTAGTGCAAATCGAATCTTATCGATCAAGTTGCATGGTGGCCACTAGTCTAGGTGACTCGACATTGTGTGCACTATATTAAGATAAGATAGTGATTGGAGATAGTCAACAGGAAACCGTAAAATTTAAACAGCAAACCGTGAACCTAGGTTACGTGCTACTTGGTACTCGTCGGCAAGGTGTTGAATACTTTTAACTACCATCTTATCTAAATATATATGGTGTATATTTGTTATTTCCTGATTTATATAGTTAAAATAATTCAATTTCAAAGTCACAAATGACACTGAAAATCTATTATAAGGTATACTTTAACAAATTTCATTTTTTCCAAATGAGTTTTACTTTACATATGAGAAAACAAGTGTTAAACTTAAGAATATGATACCATTTTTATGAAATATAAAAATATCTTCTTAAGCTACTCGAATATAATTACCTTACATTGAGTTACATAATCATTATTATATAATAAAAATAAAGTGAGAAGAGAGTAAAAACAAATGTAAGATTGGTTGAAGTTAGACATTAACACCTTTAAATACTGGCCGGCTCAGTGGTTTGGAGGTTAAGCGATTGAGCGCAAGATCAATAGGTCCTGGGTTCGAATCTGGCGAGGTGGGGTCGTGGATGCGCGCTTTTGAGGAGTTCGGTACTAGGATAAAACGGCCATCTGATGCCTCTAGGTTTCCTATGGTGACCTAGCTTCAAATGACTAATGAATTCAATTAATAAATGTAAGGAAGTTTATATTGTTTAAATAAAATTATATATTTATATTTAAATGCGTACAAACATAAATATCAATCATTGATTTAAGGAATCACCAGTATACATGTAATTTAATTCGTTAATAGGGTAACTGAAAACTAATCAATAAAACATTGAAGTTACTATGCGTCATTATTTAATTTCCAAGTTGTAACATATATCCAGCTTGTTCATCACTGGGTACCTCTTCATTTAAGTAATTATTATATTGTTGATAATTATCTAATTTTTCATATGATTTATGAAAACTAGGATGTGTATTAAATGATTGTAATTCTTCTCTGATCATATTTGCTCTTAATTGCCTTTTAATAGTTTTTAATGGTTGTATATTTTGTAGAAGTTGATATGTGTAATTATATTGTTTAGGTTGTGTTTGTCTTTGATTCTGTTGAGGAATTTTTGTAGGTTGCTTATTAGAGTTTTTGTGTATAGTTTTATGAATAGTATTATGTTTAACTATTGTTTTCTTTGATGATTTTGATTTTCGCGCTTGTGTCAATTCCCAGTAACTGATTATCAAAAGAAATATGATTAAAAATGTCAGTAAGTTGATTGTTCGCGATTTATTTGTCTTCATGATTCAATGTATTCACCTGTGATTTAAGAAAATAAGATATGCTTAAATAAATTAACGGGCCAGATGACTCAATTGATTAATCACTAGGTAGTGATCGATGTCATATATGTCAGGTCCTTCTTAGTGAAGATCGGATCCTATCGACCAAGTAGCAATATATCCACTAGTCTAGGTGACTCGTTCTGCACTAAGGACCTGACACACATGACATTGATCATCATACAATGATCAATCAATTTTAAATAAATCTCAGTCTTACAAGAGATCAGTCGTGGACCGGATAGCTCAGTGTTAATGTCTCTGACTGTAAAGCTGAGTGACACGGAATCAAATCTGTCAGGGAGCATCAGTTACCTCAAGATTACAGGTACACCTTGCTGACGAATGTCAAGTACCGCGAAATCTGGGTCCAGGGTTTCCAGTTGACTACTTCCAACCACTATCTTAAAAAAGAACACTTACATATCAGGGAATATGTTGAGCCTCAACTATAAATATGTACGAGTGTTGATGTTGTGAAAATATCATTTCGACTGATAGTTTACACATAGTGATATTACTTATGAAATTAATGATCAATTCAATGAATATCATTGAGAGGAACGCAAATGAAGACAAGCCAAAATAACTTCAGAATCTAAACATCTAAAACACTATTGACGATGAAAAATTAAAACTCGATACAATCAAGACATCTGATAATGGGTGAAATTCCTTCAAGAATGGAAAACCAAAGTTTTGTCCGTTATCTGAGTGGAAGTTTTTTAAAATTGGAACTGAAATACATTGAATGATTAGATAGTAAGCCTGAAGCCAACATAAGCAACACATTGCCTCAGGATCAATTCACCGCAGGATTCGGTGTTAGGCTAATCACTTTTCACTCGCAGTTACTAAGGAAATCCTTGTTAGTTTCTTTTCCTCCCCTTAGTGATATGCTTAAGTTCAGAAGCTAATCACGTCTGATTCGAGGTCAGGGACAACTGTATAATTCGTGTGTGATACACGTACTATCAGTATAAACCACAGACCACACGTACAGACAAGACCAATTAGTTAACGTAACGTACGATAAGAGAGATTTTTCCCGGTCGTGTATAATGTCATTAAGCCACGACTCAAGCACAACCTACCACAGCATCACAATTAAGCCATATATACCGGGCTAAGCTGTGGCCGAATTCTTAGAACGGAGCCTTTGACTAGTAACTCACATTGATATGGGGGTACACATGCTCGCAGGTACTCGTCGAATCCCCGATTAATTGTGCGTTGTAATAGACGAAAAGCCAACCTTTGATCAGGCGTGATCACAGTATATCCCGTAACTGCAATACGCGTTCAAGATGTCGATGTTCAAGGCAGTATGCAGTTCACATTAATTCACATAGTTGGCGGTATTCTCCATCGACACACGAGCTGAGAGACTCATCGCTCAAAGTTGTACCCCAATAATCTCACACACTGTTTTTCCAAATGCATAGAATTAATGATTAACACTACAGAGTTCGATGAGGAATGCAGATAGGTGATCTATGTTCCTCCATGAGGGATAACAGGCATAAGTCAGTTGAATAGTGACAATTTATTAATACAGTATGAGCATATATATTTAATATGATACTTACTTATTATTTCAGTGAATAGAGCCTTTACAAGCAATATGAATAGGATAATGTATTTATATTTTATAGATCTGTTTCCAATAACAACCAATTGTCATCTGATGGTTACCAGTAATTAATTAAAGAACTTGTAAAAATTGACCTTTATTTACCAGTAACTAAGGTATAATTTCTAATGCATTTGTTTATGTCATTTCTAACAATGATGGTTTGACATATGTAAGCATTAAAGACTCGTGTACACAATAGATATTTCTATTCAATGAAATTATAGTAATGAGTAGTATATAAGAAACTTTGCTGAAAATTGAAAAGTTGTTTTACATAAATGTCTAGATAGAATACATTATTAATCAAGAAAACAGTAATAATAACAACAAAATCAATTAAGAAACACATTTGAACTGATAGTAACCGAACATTATAAATATGAATCTTATTTCATTAGTCTTCGTAAAGCTTTATACCTGATCTATTTCAAAAACGGCTATTAGTTTGAATGGTATAGACACTGGTATGACTATGTCACCAATTGGTGTTATATCTGGTTGTCGCTAATTACTATATTAAAATTACTTATCCTGCTCGAGGGATCGTGAATGCACACTGTTGAGGAAGAGTCCCACAATAGGACGAAATGGCCGTCCAGTGTTTCCAGGTTTTCAATGGTGGTCTAACATTAATCGGTTTATGATCTTAATCAAAAACTTAACAGTCTCTGCAACCCCTAAACTGATTATTACTTATAATTGTAAAATAAGTAACCACAATAATTCCAACGAACATCAAGACTGATACAAGTGAGTTATAACAGACTACAGGTTGCATGTTATACTTATCATAGTTAACGTTAACTTAATACATGACTGTAGTATGTTATATCGAATGGAATATCATACTGGAAGACAAAAACAAGTAATACATTGAGTACTCAACACATTGAATTAGAAAATAGAAGTAATATTGAAGAAAAATTACATTGAGTAAAACAATATAATTTTATCTTTTCATCCCGTCAAATCATATACAAGTAAATGTAGGTATCAGAATGGGTTTTGTGGAGATTTTTTGAAATTTCACAGGTTGAAATCATGAGTCAATTGAAGTTAGACCACCATGGAAAACCTAGAAGCATTGAACGGCCGTTTCGTCCTAATGTGGGACTTCTCCTCAGCAGTGCGCATCCACGATCCCACACAATAGATAACAGAGTTGGAGTACTTGATATAATGATTTATAGTTTGGGAAAGTATGACAGTATGAACAGGGCTACCGATCACTAAATCAATCGTTCTAATAACATGTACACAACAATAATTACTGGCTATTATTGTGAATTAATCGACTCACAACAGTATTCATCATCCATTAGATTAAAAACACGGTGCGTAATTATTCCAATCTGTTGACCAATGTTCAGTTTGTAGTAAATGTTTCATGACGTTGCATCGTGTCACTATTTCACTCCGATCCTGTAACTTCAGTAATAACGTATTTTCGAGAGTGTTGTAATTTCCGACATCTCCTCTACTGGTTATGTGTCGTTGTTCACAACTGTCGTTGAATATCGATTGATAGTAAGTAGAGATTTGGTCACACTTCTCACTTGTCCAGTTGATATCTCACAATATGTTTGTCATAATATGTCAAATCTTTCACTTGATTTCAATATAGATGAGATACATCTAGAACTGAGTTGTGCATGAATCGAGAGTTCGTCACATCTCGCTCACTGTTCCTTCACTATGCGCACAAATACCACTGAGTGTGAAATCTAACAACACTCATTCATCGGAATTATTGACACATCAATGTGTTATTCACTTACATGTGTTCGACCAACACATTTATTTATGAAACATGAAATGATAAAATCTAGAACTGGAATTCAATTAGTATCAATCGGTGAGAGACTTTTGTCGATATTAGGTTCCTGAGACAGCGTATGTTCTAACAATTCATATTGAACTAGTGAACAATCTTCGTAAATGCTTTTCGCTACACATCGAATTAAGCTCATGTGAAGATGTCATCAGAAATGGGAATGTCAAACCAAATCTGATAAGATTGTCCATTTCATCTATTCATATTTCATTTTCTCATGTATATCAACCTAGAAATATCAGTCGTTTGCATCTGACCCGATTGCGAATGATCTCCTAAATACAGATTACTCATCGAGCCATTGTACTCAATCGATGCATTCTGAGTGAGTAAGACGTTGACAAAATACAGAATGTGGAGTTGCTTTTGTGTAACGATGTGTTCTTCTCATGCATAATGCATGATGTTACTCGAAAATTAGTATGACTAAGAATTGTGTAGTGAATGTGATTGTTTGAAAATGTGATTATCTCACAGACACGTTATCTGGTTTGTTGGATCGACCTCTGATGAATGAACGTGTGTGTTGTTTCTGATAGATCGGGATAAGATGACACAATGGAATTTTGTTTATTTGACTCATTGTGATTGTTGTTCGATATTATGACCGTTTTGTTAATTTAATATGATGATTATTCAGTGTAGTATTTGTTAATGTTTTGCAGTGTGATATTTTATTCGGTGTAACATTACTTGATTTGAGTGTGATTTCTATTCAATGAACAATGATCTTGTATAAAATTGATATGAACTGATACTCTTAGTTCGAATCGTGGGGATTGTGGTGGTTCGTCGATTTCAGGCAACGTGGACATATCAGTACACTAATGCTTGATCATGAAATCCTTCAACGCTTTACCACAGATTGTTAGGACAACTGAGCAATTTGTGGCGTCCCCATACATGGGCTGATAATTCGAGATGTGAAATGGGTTGATGGAGTTGTTGGTCATCATCACCTGAACTCGATTTGTGTGGCGTACGCTTGTCCACTGTCTTATTTGTATTGTGGCACAAGCTTTCAACTCAAATGTACTATTGTGTTACTGAATTGACATGCACACGATTACCGTAGTTGGTAAGTGAATGAGAGGGTGAGTGGAGACCATCGATGGTATATCTCGAAATCAGTATCGCTACTAATTATCCAATTTACTTAGGACTTAATTTTTAATGCAAGCTATATCTCGCATGATTTATTCGTTTATTTTATTCCTTCGAAACATGATATCTATGTGTAGTTTATTACCGTCATCGATACTGTTATTATCGTTACTACTCAGATATGTATCATGGTTATTTTACCTCGTACCATGAGTTATGGACGTGAAGACACAAATGCGAAATGAGAAATGAAGCGACATTTAATGGATGTACCATCTGAGATATACATCTGTAGTATACATATTGATTCCGATATCTGTGACATTATTCATTTGTAATGTGTTTACAAGAAAGCACTGAAACTACGCACATCATTTTGATGTGAGTGTCACGAGAACTATCGACTTCGATACAGAGATCTAAAAGCTAACTGTGACAGTTCTTCTGAAATCGAACAACTGAGTGCTTTAATACACTGATTTTCCCAATATACATTAAAAGATATCAGTTCAGACGGAAAATTTGTCGTCAGTCAGAACATTTGTAAGAACGATAAAATTCCAGTCTATTGGAAACATTCAGTCTCAATCAAATCAAGTGTTCGCTATCTGGTGATTTATTTTGCTCAGTAGTCAAATAATTGTCAAACTGTTACTCGAAATGATGCAAATACTATTCAAAATTATACGGGCTATCATTGTGCAAATGTAAATTGACCAGCATCCAATCTATTTGTTAGTTGATTCGAGATTGATATTAACCTATTTGTGAACAGATCTTGGTGTAGTATTTCGAGGAGTTGATTGTTGATTGGGTAAACAATAAGAATGGTGTTCGTTGACGTGGATGGATATACACATATAAATATGAGTGAGTTTGAAAACCTGGAGAACTACAAAAGCCATCATCCAGAAAATACAGGTGTTTATCAACAATTGTCTACGCAAAATACTTCAGATCCATTGGCCGGACACTATTAGCAACAACGTACTGTGGGAGAGAACAAAGCAGATCCCAGCGGAGGAAGAAATCAGGAAGAAGCGCTGGAAGTGGATAGGACACACATTGAGGAAAGCACCCAACTGCGTCACAAGACAAGCCCTCACATGGAATCCTGAAGGCCAAAGGAGAAGAGGAAGACCAAAGAACACATTACGCCGAGAAATGGAGATAGACATGAGAAAAATGAACAAGAATTGGATGGAACTAGAAAAGAAGGCCCAGGACAGAGTGGGTTGGAGAATGCTGGTCAGCGGCCTATGCTCCATTGGGAGTAACAGGCGTAAGTAAAGTAAGTAAGTAAGTAAGTAAGAGTTTGAAAGGTGTATACTTATCAATACACTGTTAACATAAGAATAGTGAATTGAGGTAGGTGAGATGAGATTTTTATCATGACAGTGTTTGAAGATAGATGTTTAGTTGAATTAAACGTTGATTGTCTATCGAGTAAATGAGTTTATTTTATCACGAAGTATTTTGATGAATCACATAATGGAACTCGTACTTCAACAGAAATATCATATTTGAAATTTGTTTGAGTTTAGTAAACGATTGTAAGAGAGTACAATGCGTCGTTTGAAAAATACTGATGTGGACTGTTGAATTCTATCAATGACTTCCCACTCTTATTGTTTTTGTATTGTTTAACGGGTGTCGTTATACGAGGACAGATCAAGAGGAGTGATACTGATGATTTCCATTGAAACAATGAACAGGTTGGATGTTTTGTATCCCACCTATGTATTCACCACGTGTAGTGACCACGTTCTACTTAGAGTAATTGATGATATGCCAATCGAAACACGTAACTTTCGGAATGTAGAATTCTGATTAAAATGTTGTATGAAATGAAGTGGTTGTGTGTAAACTCGATTATCCTGGTAGACCAGTGAGGTAGAAAGGAGAATATTGTTTGAGTTGAATTGAAAATGTCGACTGAACTGATGAGAACTGAAGCATGTGAGAGATCAGATCCTTGTCATTGCATAATTTTTGTCGATGATGTTGACTTGATGGATTTGCACAAAGTCACTGTTATTCGCCCTAATTGCACCAATTAGTGATGAGGTGACGATTTCCTGCTTGAAACACAGATTTTCCAATAACCTGATTATAGTTGACGTCGAGTAATTTCATCGGCATTCTCCACTGAACCAATTCACCGATATCACATTTTCTTATATCTGCATTGTGTAGTGTCGTATAAGTTGATAAACACTGAAGCTGTTGCAGTATGATTCGGTTGATTATCTATTCGCTTTTCCTAATTTAATTTGTTTCTATGGATAAGCACAAATAGGTAATTGTGTGGTTTGTCGAATAGTAGTCTCAAGATATTATGTGAGTAAGAGTGAGTGAGAACATGTGGTGATGTGTGACATTCAACTTCAACACCACTTGTTGTCATCACTGTTTGAATAAACATGAATTGATTCTTCTCGATCTTACTTTCAGATCGTTTGTTATGATGACAAAACAGATCTTCATATCGTTTGGGGTGTTGTTCATTCTGGCTGTTTACTGTGATATGGTTGAGAATGCAGTAATCAAAAGAATGTTCATGCCCAATGAAATGCCTGTAAACATGCCAATAATGTCCAACAATGAAGGCATGAATGACTATGAACTACAGAATATCGTCTCAACATTAAAGTCTCTTTTGCAAAACTACGTCCAGTCCAAGATGGGTGGAGGACAACAACCTTATCCATATATGGATTATAATCAATTTAGAAATTCAAGACCATCATACTATGAACCGGTCACAGATTATCCAATTTATCCGATGGACTACCAGGGCACATATCAACCGTATGATTTACCTGAATCGATCGGCTCAACTGACAGTCCATCAATGTATTATCCACAACAGTGATGTGTTTTGCGTGTTGTGTTAGACGAAGTATTTCGTCAGTGATATTTTGATGAACTCATTTAGTTGATATTTCACATATAATACATGTTATGCGTAATGACTTTTTGTTTTACTGTTTGTGGGATGACTTTGGATGAAATAGGTCAATACAAATGATTGATTGATACATACCGGTGTATTTTTCGAATTAACATGATGAGTGGTTAGTGTGTTAGGAAACAGCATGCAAGCGAAAGGAACGTGATGTTAGTGAGTGTTGTGGAGTCACTGGTGTTAGACGATTACTGATAAGGAGGAAATGGAGGACAATTGTTTCGTCTTGATATGGAATGATTGTTGATCGAATCAGCTGTACAGAGCTTCCTCGATATAGTGATTATCTAACTAGTGTGAATTCGTTGAACGGAACTTGGAAACAACCTGTTTGGCACGATAGTTTTATAGAAAATTGGATCAAGTTCATTGACATAGATAATAATAAATCACGCTGACACCAATTTATACTGTAACTACTTGTTTGGATAAACGCGAAATAATCGAAGATAGAATTTCAGTTGTTTTATCTCGACTTGTAATAACATCCTAATACAGTCGTATTCAGTCTCGTTCATTTGTAGATTGATCTCACATAAGTGATTATGATCATCGACTATTCACCATTCTCCTCACAGTTTCTATTCAGTGTACAGAGGTGGCCACTTCATATCTGTACATAAATGAAGTTTTATCAAACTCATACCTAAACGGTCACACAATATGGAAATATGTGTTTTGGTAAACATTTCGATAGTTGTAGTTATCTGGTTAGAGTTGATGCTATGAGGCCGATACTTCTCGACAATATTCCATGAGATGAAATGTAGTTGTAGTAAAAATGCTGATGTATGTGTGAATATGTGAATATCACGAGCACCAACTTTTACAACGAAGATGGTGTGATTATCATTGACGAGTGTGAAACCCGTGTGTTCTGATATCCGTTCTACAGCTAAGTTTTCTCTGACTCAATAAACAAGCTGATCACTATTCATGTGTATTATTTTGATGTTGATCAAATGATATCGTATTGTGAAATAAATGCAATGATCCAGTTGACCCTGTTTACAGTATAGAAGTGAGAAGTATATTTGTTATTTTTAGTGTTTGCTCGTTTGTTTCGTTCCACAGTATGTGTTTCTGTTGTTAGAGATGACTTAACTGTGGTTTAGGACCTTTTGAAGCTGTTTTCCTTCAATTTTGTCTGACTCTCTATATCTATATCTATTTATCTATCTATCTAGCTATCTAGCTGGCTACGTATCCATCTCACCACGTATATATTGATTTCATGTTTATTTAGCATATTGTTTTGTTGTTTTCTCATTATACTGGCTCCAAGCGTTCATTTGATCCTTAAATTGCTGGTAGAGCATTTTCAATTTTCAAGTAGAATCGACTATGTGCATTCCAGGTACTCCGTGATTTCCATCATCAATATTATTGTCCAGTGTTAGTACAGGTAATCAATTGGTCTACACTGTGATCGAGACTTGCATGTATTTAAATGAAGGTGTGAAATATAATAAGGATGTTGGATTGGTGGACATTGTTCTTGTGTTCTTCCTATTCGTGTGGTGCTTGTGATTATTTGACTAACCATCAAGTAGAGAGTATGAGTCTTCGAAATACTTGACTGATGTGTATTTGTTGCTTAAGGTAATCCTTGCGTATTGGTCGGTTGTAGGTGTTAACAAATTTCACGCATACATGTTAATTCATAGACATGATGGAATAGGACAAAACCACTTAATGCTGTGTCGAGTTTTTTATGCAACGTAGATATCGACTTGTAGATAGTGATAAATTGAGCTGCGTAACGTGTTTCACTCATAGCTAATTCATGTCTTCTTTTCAAAATAAGACTATTTGAGTCACCTCTGAATTGTACGCTAATATAGACCAGTTTTGAGGATGCCTAAATCCTAGTGGGTCTCGTCGTATTGAATACATCGTTACAATGTTTCTCATCAGATGCACATAACCTGAATTTACTTTAGCATTATTATTATTATGATAAAAGGTTTCACATACTTTAATCAATGAAGGTTAGTTCGAAACAACATTGTAAACATGATGAGGAAACAACCCATTCTACATAAAATGGTATAGATGGATGAATATTTATGAATTGGAGATGCAATCCAAAAATGAACGGTATGAAGTTGTCAATAATGATGAACGGATGATGAATCAGAACTACTTGTCAACAAATGATTGATGTAGTCGCACAACCTTATTGGTATTGAATAAAAGTTAATGTGAAGAGTGTTTGTTCGAGGAAAAAGTTTTTCAAAATAAAAGGATAATTCAATTGACCAATGTTAAGTAATGTAACTATTTTACTTTACCAATGAGACGTTTACTACACATTCCGTATACAAAGATCAGGTTGAAAACATTTGATATTGGTTGCCTCTATAATACGGAATAGAAGTGGTGTTCGCTGCTTGCTAGTCATTGTAAACGGCTTTGTAACATTCATGTTGTGTCGACTATTCATTATATGTCTAGTGATAGCACATGTGAACATTATACTTCTTTCGAAACACAGCATTGAAAGAATATGCTCAGAAAACCTTGTAAATACCTTTGATTCAGTCCTTCTTATGTACATCATTATACAAGTACATGTCAATTAATGGATGGATATTTGAAGGTAACATCAGAAGTGTATTGATTCACTTTTGACTAGTTTATGGAAGATCTAATGTTACACAATGAGAATAGATGGTTTTGAGGTCAAGTTCAGTTTAGCTCTGCTTTTAGTATATTATCAATTCTACTTGGAATCTCCTCACTTTTGACAATAAGATGGATGAATTTCTTTTGTGAACAGTTGTTTGTTTGAAATTGTTCTACTATAACGCTTGGTTTTCCACGTTTACACAAATGGGACGTTAATTTACCCTAAACAAATATCTACACTAGATTCCCTCTCAGTGTCTATTGTACATGAATTCAACAAAACTCAGATCACGAACACGTGATTAACCTGACTAGAACGTAAATATCTTTCCACATCAAAAACCGACAACAATCGAACATCAACCAATAGTCAGTCAGTAATAATAATAATAATAATAAGGATGGAGGAATATACAACTCATCTAACGCATGTCAGACTATCAACAAGTTCGACTAAGCGAATAACCAATCATTATCATTCTCTTCCACATATACTTCATAATAAATGTCTTCGACTATTCACGTTTTATACGTCATACTTCAATGTCATTTGAACCCCCAACCAGTTTTCGGGATCAACACTGAATCCAAACTCATGCAACTGTGCATTTATATATATATATATATATATATATATATATATATATATATATATATATATATATATATACAGTGGTTACTTAAATCTTCTCCTAGAGTTAATTGGTTCTAAGTTAGACATTCACACCGTTACACGTTAGTCTAATGGTCTAGAGTTTAAGCGTTCTTGCTCAAGACTAGATGTCCTGGGTTTGTGTACCGCTTTCGGGTCATGGATGCTTATTGTTGAGTAGTCTCATAGTAGAACGTAACAGATGTCCAGTGCTTTCAGGTTTCCAATTGTTGTCTAATTTAAATCGACTTATGAATTCAACTATTAAAACTATTACAATCTCCACAAACCCCGATTCTGATAATAAATATCTGACGTAAATTGTGAAGTATTCTGATTTATAGTTCGCTTTATGAATTTAAATAGCACTTGTTCTGGCTTTATTTGATTTATAGACCTTATATTCTTGTCGCCATTACACGATATACAAATTCAGTTTATATTTGTTTGGCACTAGTATCATTAAACAAACATTCTATTAATAGATTATAATTGTTTCAGTGTTCAATCTTTGTGAATTGTCTAAATCATAACTAGAAAGATTAACACAGTTTCTAATCAATCTAAAGAGTGTCTTGATTTCAATAGTTGAGATCATGATTCAATTGAAGCTAGACCACCAAGTAAAACGTGGAAGAATTGAACGGTCGTCTCGTTTTATTGATTAACGAAGTGAGATTAAATTATTGTATTAAAGTATATGAAAATACTCCCAATCATCGATCTTTTAAGAAAAAGGAGTCTGATGTTTCACATTTATTAGATGTTAAATCCACCCAACACATTGGAACTTCATTTCTTGATTAATTTCATTTGTCTCAAACTCTACTACTTGTAACAATTCGGTAGTTTGACTTACATTGAAATATTCCAAAAGTATCAAGTGATACAGATGATGTTTAGCAGATACGCATATCATCCATCCTATTTCTTACTCGTCAGTTAGATGAACATGTACATCAAGTTTAATGTTTACTCAGACAATCTATATAACTCAAATGGACGAAATATGTATGGATTACAATAGTAAACTGTTGTACAAATGATTTGAAAATAATGTTCAGTTTGTGGTTGCGGAGAATGTTGAATATACTAGAAACCATCAACAGAACTAGGATGAAACAGGCTTCCACTATTCCAGGTTCTCAACAGTGGTCTGAATTAAATCACAACCTGCTTTGAACGAAACTCAACAAGTTCAATAACACCATAGTAAAATTATGACGTGCTAACTAGTAACTGGTAGCTTCGAGAGGAAGTTTCAGGATTTTTAGTGAGAAGTCTTGACCAGTGTAGATAAACCTTGTCAGGACTGAATCTCTCACCCACCAAAAACAATAGAAGGTGGTCGCGCAATATCGTATATTCATTGACGTTCGATATTGACACTGTTGGACACGGTCTAAATGGTATACAGAATAAGTACTTGCTCACGAAACCGAATGTCGTTTGTTCGATTCTCACGTTTGGGGCCATAAATGCAGAACACTGAGGAGTCACATACTCAAACAATCTGTGTTCAATGCTTTCAGACCTTCAATGGTAAGTCAAAATTGATCAGTTACTGATGTCAATGACCATTATTTGTACAATCCACTTGATGACCACATATCAACAAAGACTAATACGATGTGTTCTATCATTCTTCATCCTAACATTCCATTTCCCCTTCTCAAGTAATCAACATATGTGCCTCGATCTCTGAAGGTCTTGAAGAGCATCTTGGTTTTTCCCACCTTACTACTCATATCAAACTATTGACAAATGTTTACTGTTTTCGTCCAAACATTTCCGAAATCAACACAACATCATTGCCAATCGGATGAATATTGACAAAATATAAATACTAAATAGAACGGTCCACTATACCTCACGTCCAATCTAACAACGAAAACTTGGAAAACCTATTATTTCACATATCCGATTACTTCCTCGATTATTCCATTTCCACAAATATAACAGATTCCAATGAATCCCATCTATCCACATGGAACACTGTACGTGTATCTCAGTGAGTGAGTCGATCAGAAATATTTCATTCAATGCAATACACCACACAATATACGAGAATCGTCTAAATGATTACTAGAATGACTGAATGTGGTTGCCATCATTTCGATACAATAACAGAACACGAAATAAAACAATGAATGTTTGAAATAACGAAGAAACGCCAATTCATTTTACTACGTGTATGTTGATAAACTGTGAAATTAGTCACAGGTATCCTCTTCATCTCCATAGAAATGCATTAGGTCAATGTTTTATTGAAGCTAAACTATCGATTTCACAAACGGGAAATCAGACGTGAGGAACTCGACAAACAATAAGTAGAGATGTATATGAAGGTCTGTATTCTTATAAACTAGAAGATCTTGTGGGATAACTTCATGATATTCACGTCTAAATATGAAGATTGCCTAACCAAATGTTTCTTCCCAATAGTAACAGATTCTTATACAGAGGAAATGTTTCTCAACAAATTCAAACTATGTTATCTCAAAATATTTACATCACAATCCAACCTTCAACTCCATTCCATTCCATTCCATCATTCAGTGGATACTATTCACAATCTGTCATCACTGACAACATTCTTTCTTGTAGATGGTTGAATAGCAAGCTGATTGTGTCACTGGGTGTCAATGTAGCACACAATCAATCAGATATTTGTGAATTGTATCTGTTCAACAAGTTGACATGATATGACAAATTGTATGCCGAATGCATTCCACAACTAGTACCACTGTAGATGAAGTAACGTGGATTGTATTGACGCTGTTCAATGTGATCCAGTTTATTCGAATTTGTACGGAGATTGACCTATGTGATTTTAATAGTTGGTCGGTGATACTTCAACACACACTATGTTTACATGATCACTTAGTGACATCATCTACCTCCTGAATAGACTATTAGATATGCAGTATTTACAAAGTATCTAGTCCATCCAATTTATCTCGGCCTACCACAAAACTGTTAATGATGCCTATGTGGATAGATTATTTTTAGTGTGATTATTAGTATAGTCTTCAGATTTTCACTGCGTGTCACTTCACAATTCGTAATTTATGACTACCATTCTTCCAATTACAAATTACTCAAAACTTGATGGCTTAGATCCAAGTCAAATAGAGAGAGTTCAAACAGTGCAAATATGCCATCATGAAATTCGATTAATCGTGTAATTCAGTCAGTGAGTCAAACTGACTAATCAACATCTTCTGAGTGATAAGATGAGATTTGTCTGAAACAAACAAGAAAACGAAACGGCACAGATTTCGCATACTAACACTAAAGCACCAGTTATCTTCATCATCAAAATCGGAACACCGTTCTATATTGAATCATGTTTCAACATATGCTCGATTAGTAAACCGAAACCTGATCACATTACCAAAATCAAAACTGAACACAAATGCAACTATTCATTTATATTTAAACACACGAAGATGAACAGTGAATATTTATCTAAGTAATCACAGCATTCTAGCTCATCTCCATTCAAATCTTTACCAACACATCCATTCTCAATCTAATTTCAGTTTACATCAATTCACGTTTCACAACATCACCCATAACCGGTTCTTCGACGTTGTCATCATAAACATATGGCCCATCAACAGGCTCATAACTGTCTTGCTGATTTTCATCAAATCCTATGTTATCGTAATATTGAGGTTGTTGAAAATATGGGAATTGTTCAGGTTGCATATTTACCCCTCCCATTTGCATGTAATGCTGAATGGGTGGATATCCATATTGTTGTGGTAGTTGTTGTTGTTGTTGACCTTGTTGTGAAGGATAGTAAGCTTGTACTAGTTTTGACTGATATTGACGTTTCATCATTTGTGATTGACCAATGGGTTGTCCATATCCACTCTGTCCTCCGTATGAATTAGAATATTGGGAGTATGCGCTCATAGGTTGTTGTGAATTGTGGTTAATTTTCCCTCCCATTTGTCTCTTCATCATCATATTGGATGAGTAGTATTGTTGTTGTTGTGGTTGCTGTTGTTGTTGTGATTGTTGTTGTTGTGGTTGCTGTTGTTGTGATTGTTGTTGTTGTGGTTGCTGTTGTTGTTGTTGCATTGGTTGCTGCTGTTGGCCATATGATTGTACACCTTGCATTAGTTTCGACTGCAGTTGACGTCTGCTTAATTTAGGTAGATTATTTGATCCTAAGTAAGTATTTGCTAATTGAATACCTTGCCCTAATTTCTTCTCATAATCTGCTATGTTTCCAACGCTACTTTTCAATCCATTCAAATCGATACTTTGTGATAATTGACAACAACAACTCATCATGATTATGTATATGGATAGAGATGACATGAATTTATATGTGGCCAAATTGTTGATTTGCATTGTTCAATATGATCACTTGAAACATGAAAAGAAAGATGAAAACACGGTTTAATTACAGAATAAATACTGAGATGGAAATGTGTATGGATGGTGTATTGAATGCTGGTTTATGATGAACAAAAGAGAATGCATACATGTTATGATGTAATAATGATTAATAATGTTTGAAGCAGTTTTCCCTAATTAAGAATAATAACTAGTTATACGCACTGCTGAGGAGTTCCACATTAGGACGAAATGGCCGTCCAATGCTTCCAGGTTTTCCATGATGGTCCAGCTTCATTTGACTCATGAACTCAACTATTGAATTACTATAATATCCACAAATTCCGCTACTGATATAATTTAACTGTTTATTTATTAAGACACTAGATTACAATGTATGTTCATTTTCAAATTCACTTGGTAAAGTTCACTTCATCGTCAATGGGAAAATTCAAGTAAGAACAATACCAAGCAAATTTCAACTTCATCCAATTGCACAAGCTAGTAGGTATTATACCTGAATATCTAAGTGTATAACGCCATGGAGTCTGAAGCGAACATATAACATATATTGTATTTATCGTCATAATTACTTTCTCTCAATCCCTGTAACAGTTACTGTGGAGTCCCATACAAGGACGAAACAGTCGTCCAGTAATCCTAGGGACTCAATAATGGTCTAGATTAGATCGACTCATGAATTCAACTAATGAATTTACTACAATCTCCACAAATCCACATTCTCACAGTAACAAATTGCCTTCTTTTGTACTATTATTATTACTATCAGATCTGTATGATCATGTTCGCTTGATCATATGTTACAGTCGATGTACATATGCCTTTATCCACCTTAAATGTTAGTTACTTATTGATTGATTCGGTTCTCAATTCACCTTCATGTTTGCACGATCGCGTGCAAACATTAGCTTTTTCTGCACGAATTCGTTTGTTCTACTTATGGCTCAGCCATCTGTGCTACTCAATAATAAACTGTATGTTGAGAAAACCCAGAAAACGTCTCTAAAAAAGCCAAGAAAGGCTCTGGAAACACTGAGAAGCATCTTATCCAATCAGCGATCACTAGAAATTTGGCCATAAACATCAAGAAAGTGAAAAGTCACATGTAGAGTTTCTGAATGGATGATTACTTATACTGCTACTATGTATAGTAGCATTCCGGAATTTTCGGGGAACTAAAGATATCTAAAATACTATAAAAACCCTATATTTTCTGTACATGAACAAATCCTTGGAGTAAAGTGTCTCTTACATATTTCATGCCATTTCTCTCGTGTTCAAGTCGCTGTGTAGATCTAGCCTAGGGGTTATTAGAAGAGCTGAGGAACCTAATCCGGCGTTCAGTTAGCTAGACTTTTCACTGTAGTCTGCGTTTCGTGATGCCTTCTGAATTCATACACCGTCAGAGTTTATTTAATAACGGTTATCAGGGTGACTGATGTACCAAGCTTAAGGAATTATCTCGAATCTTGTTTACTGCAATGTATATAACTCAATAGTTATTGAAATATAATTTCACACGAAATCGTTTACACAACAATCATCATCATTGTTATTGACAGAAAGTGATACAACGTTATACTGATTTATAAATGGCACACAAAGTACTTTGCACATGGATTCGATTAAATGAATATTGAAGAAACATGGACTGTAGACGTATACAAAATTGAAAAGTAGTGGGGACTCTTACACATCTAAATTCGAAATATCACATTCGTGGCAGTCAACTCTCACGAAACCATCCTGTATCATAGGACCTAACACAGACCACGACATGTTTTGCATCAATCAGTCTATACACAAGTCCGCATTTCCAATATAATTAGTCTGTAATACATCACGGCATTTAATCAGTGTCCCGATTCAACAAGTCACGGGTTCCTAACACTACACTCCAGAATCCATCATGAAGTCAAATTCTAACGTACTGACAACTATAATTCACCAAGTTGTTTTGTGCAAAGATTTGTTCAGTCTGAATATGGCTCTAGTCACAAAACAATCATACGAATGTCAAACAAAATATTTTGATGAATCACTGGTATTGGGAATAATTGTATTGTGGAAGTAGTGACAGTGTCTTCACAATCATTACCTCTTCAAATATTCATAAATATCCTTGATTAATTCAAATCTCATATGAGTAGGAAGTTATCAGTTTTGTGGTTATGTGATGATGCAGAATAAATTTTACTATTTCACATTGTCTATAACACCAACTAAATTATTAATTGTGGCTTAAGTGTACTCTTGTGAAGTGTCACGTTTACAAATTAGATCGATTTGTGTAACACGAATAGAAGTTTTGAGAGAATCAGCCTTACTCAAACTTCGTAAAATATAAAGAAATGTATGCTCTACTCTACTGTCTAGCACATTCCATTGTTGGTGTAAATCAATGGAATGGACAGTTTGTCATGTTGGGATAGAAAATCATACACTGTAGATGACAAAGTTAGTACTTTTTCAATTCTGTATGCCAAAACCCAGGAATGTATCGAAAGTTGCACTTGTTGCACAGTGAAGTTACAACAGACATTTGCTTGTGGGTAACTAATAATTTTCACCAACAGATGATGTCTTGAATGAGGAAGCTTATCGAGTACCACAATTGGGTAAGTCAATAGTAATAAGGATGAACAAGAACAACGTTATACTCACCTGTTCCTTTGGTAACAAATCTTTTCGAACGTTTCAAATATTATCGCATATTTATATTCTTCTCACTCGTTGCCGTAACAACAACTAATTGTCATCTAGTCATTACTCTATATCACAATGTTGTAAACAAATTAGTAGAAATGACTGAAATTTCAAGTACAATACACCTGACAAGTTTGATAGTTACCAATACATCATCTACATATATCTGTGTGTGTGTGTGTTATTTGTGACACCTTTTTGATAAAATTGAATCGAATCAACTACCACCATATATTCGGTCATAAATGTGACCAGTTTTGAATGAGGGTCCTGCATATTTTGTTTGATGGTACTTGTTGAGTGTCAAACAATTGGGAGAATAAACTGAAAGGTAAATTGTTATGAAGCTAATTTACGGTGAAGGTGTATCAAATAGTTTCACTGTGTGTGTTTGTCAAGCTATTGGTTTATTGCATGTTTGACATGATACTGATTTGTAACGTCCCATTTCACAGGTCAACTACACTTTGTTTTGCCCAACCAATTAGCTTGGATGAATTAAAGACCCATTACTCTCCTTTGTATCTCCGATATTCCAGTTAATTGAGTGTTGATATTTCTTATTTATTTTATGATTGGTTGAACAGCCATACCCTGGAATGTGGTGATCGTATCACCTAATCTCAATGCACATATAATCATAGGGGCAAGTGAAAGTCAAAAGTAAACAGATGAATCATTTGACGTTCTAGTTTAACAAATAGACAACGGTGACCTTATGTTGGATTTTTAATAAGACAAACGCTTGTTATTGACAGGTGGAAATTTTAGGCTTAAGAAATAATGATTAATCTGGTTAAACTGATATCAAAACACCACTGAATACTAATAGATCACAGATTATAATTTAAAATACATAGTAAAGAGACATCTGCTTACTGTGTTTTGTTCTATTCTGGTTGTCAAGCAAGAGAACATTCTGAAACTTCATTCTAGACTTATAATTTTGGGGTATTTTTTGTTATCCCTTTGTCAGCGTGTGATTAGTTAGCAGGTCATATAGATCATCAGGACGAAATAACCAATACTCGGATTCAATCAAACGACTACTCTCCTGCAATTTTAGTGTGATCACACAGCTCTCAGAAAGTAATTCAAGCATTTGTCCTTTTTCTGTCACATCAATTTCTTAAATGGAATCATTTGAAATTCCATCTGTAATTTTATCTCGAGTGTTCATCGGTTTTATATTTCAATGATAAATAAAGACTTTTTATTTTGACTTCACCTTCTGTTCAAAAAGATTTGGGAAGAGGAACAAGTGCCGATAAACTGGAAAGAAGGACACCTCGTCAAGATTTCAGAGAAAGGAGATCTGAGCAAATGTGAAAACTACAGAGGCATTACACTACTGTCAATACCAGGGAAAGTCTTTAACAGAGTGTTGCTGAACCGAATGAAGGATGCAGGAGACGCCCACCTTCGAGGTCAACAAGCTGGATTCCGTAAGGATCGGTCGTGCACAGATCAAATTGCAACACTACGGATCATCGTTGAACAATCAGTTGAGTGGAACCCATCACTATACATCAACTTCATTGATTATGAAAAGGCATCTGACAGTGTAGATAGGAGGACATTATGGAAACTTCTTCGACACTACGGAGTTCCTCAGAAGATTGTCAACACTATCCGGAACTCATACGACGGATTACAGTGCAAGGTCGTCCATGGAGGACAGCTGATAGACGCATTTCAAGTAAGGAATGGAGTCAGACAAGGCTATCTACTCTCTTCCTTCGTCTTTCTTCTGGTGGTCGACTGGATTATGAAGACCTCGACATCTGAAGGAAAACACGGAATACAATGGACAGCTCAGAACCAATTAGACGATTTGAACTTCGCAGACGACCTAGCCCTCCTATCGCGTACACACGAACAGATGCAGATGAAGACAGCCAATGTAGCAGCAGTCTCTGCATCAGTAGACCTCAGTATATACAAAAGGAAAACCAAGGTCCTCAAATTCAAAGCGGAGAACAGTAATCCAATCACTCTTGATGGCGAAACTCTGGAAGATGTAGAATCCTTCACATACCTAGGAAGCATCATCGATGAATAAGGAGGTTCAGATGCAGACGTAAAGGCGAGGGTCGGCAAAGCAAGGGTCGCATTCTTACAATTGAAGAACATATGCAACTCAAAACAACTTTCAACCAATATCAAAGTGAGAATCTTCAATACGAGCGTCAAGACAGTCAGTTCTACTGTATGGAGCTGAAACTTGAATAACTACAACAACCACAATCAAGAAGGTACAAGTATTTATAAATCGTTGTCTACGCAAAATACTCAACATCCATTGGCCGTAAACCATCAGCAACAGCCTTCTGTGGGAGAGAACAAACTAGCTTCCCGATGAAGAAGAAATTAGGAGAAGACGATGGAAATGGATAGGACATACATTACGCAAATCATCAAACTGCATCAGGAGACAATCCCTAACTTGGAATTGTGAAGGGAAGCGGAAACGAGGAAGACCGAATAACACACTACATCGGGAAAACGAAGCAGATATGGAAAGGATGAATAAGAACTAGAAGGAGCTGTAAAGGATTGGCCAGGATAGTGTTGGATGGAGAATGGTGGTGAGCGGCCTATGCTCCTTCACGAGGAGTAACAGGCGTAAGTAAGTAAGTAAGTTTTATTTTGACTTGAGTCATCACATCGTTAGCTTTATCTTTTGTAGAATTCCTTAGATTATTTGAGTAGATTAAATTCTCACGAACATTGTTATGTACGTTCGTCATGGCTGAAACTCTCTTCAGTCGTGTTTTTCACGATTTAACGTCAACTGCAAGTCACAAACAGAATTAGAAATGACGAGAATAAAGCTAATATATAGTAAAGATAAGTTTCATCAGTTGTCCCGTATAAGAGATATGTCAGTAACTTTTTCTGAAATGATCAATCTTCAACTTGTTTAGTGACCGATGTTATCATTTTTGAATGTCAATGATGCTGTGACAGAGTGTTAGTCAATTGATAGAAGTAATGAATAACTATTTAGTAGATCCGGATGGATTTGATAAAAACACCCTATGTAAGTATATCTTTTTTTCAGGAGACCGATGTGGACATATAACAAACAGTAACAGAATAAAGCAAACGATATTTCTAACATTATTTACTTACTTACGTCTGTTACTCTCGATGGAGCATAGGTCTATGACCAGAATTCTTCAACCCACCCTGTCCCAGCCCTTCCTATCTAGTTCTATTCAATTTTTGTTCACTCTTTTCATATATGTCTCCATTTCTCGGCTTAATGTGTTCTTTGGTTTTTCTCTTTTCTTTTGGCCTTGAGGATTCCAAGTGAGGACTTGGACTGTGATACAGTTGTGTGCTTCCCTCAGTATGTGTCCTATCCACTCCCACCACTTCTTCTTGATTTCTTCCTCCAACTGGAATCTGGTTTGTCCTCTCGCACAGTAGGTTGTTGATGATATTGTCTGATCAACAGATTCGAAGTATTTTGCGTAGGCAACTGTTAATAAACATTTGTATCTTCTGGATAATGGGTTTCGTAGTTCTCCAAGTTTCCACCCCATAGAGTAGAACTGTTTTGATATTTGTATTGAAAATTCTGACTTTGGTGTTGTTTGACAGTTGTTTTGAGTTCCAGATGTTTTTCAGTTGTAAATATGCTGCTCATACATTTTGATTCTGAACATCTATATTTCATACGTTGGGATTGAGAATTAAATATACTTACATTTTTCAATATGCTGAATATATAAAATGCGTTACAGTGACAAAGTCAAAACAGAATCTAGTCATTCCCGAATAGATATGCTCACTGTCAAAACAATTAGGGTAGTAATTGAACTAATCTGGTTAAACAACTACGAAATCTTTTCGAATACCTCACAAATGAATAACTGATGAACTTGAGACAAAGCCTCGATCTCCCATTTCAATATAGAAAAATACACAGAAACTTATCACCATACTGAAACTGGAACAGTAGATTTGTAAATGATGTAAACTATTTAGGCGTTATCGATGGGAATAGATTTCCTACTTTATACAATAATTGGAAGGAAAATTATAGAATACAGTCCAAGGATATCTGTCACTAAGGAGGTGTGAAGATTATTGATTTGAAAACTATACTGTTATATCCCTACGAGAATTATGAATGGTAATTCTCGAGAATTATATATTGGACTAGTACTGTACATATATTTTTACTGTATAATTGTTAAGTAGCTAAACTGTGCATATTCAAGGTTCTTATTATTAAAGGCTTTATTTTAACTCACAGAATAATATTATACGATTCACCATTATTGAGTTATGCCCAGTCTATCAATTACGATCTCCCACATTCATCAGTCACTTTCGGCTAGATCTTGTACGAATGTTATTATCTATTTTATGGTACGATGTGGTCTATTTGGTCGTAACATAAACTCAGTATGTTTGAAATTTATGATTCATATCGCAGAGGCTGAGATTGATGTTCTGAACTCAACAGGCAGGGAGAAGGACCGAAAAGGACATTGGACTGCTCGCACGTGTTGTCGTGTCATTGTTCCGGTCGATAAATCAGTGTTCTCTAATTGACGGTATCATTATGTTATATATTAATAGTGTGGTGTGTGCTACTTATTTTGACATAAGTAGTATATGATGTTAGTCGTGAACAGAAGGTCTGGCAGCAGAGAGACAAGAGGATCGAACAGTAAAGAATGGAAATAGGATGCAATTTGTATGGAAATGCAAGAACAATGAAATCTGAATCAACTATAATGAATTAAAACATACATGACAGTCACACTGGTCTTAAATAAAATCATTTGAGCTTTCAAATAATTTCGTTTTGATTTAATAACTTACAGAATGCGACAGATAAATGAATAATCTTGAAGTTTGGATTTACAGCCGACGCATTTCAAATATTGTGGAAAAAATCTTTGATCTTACCTAATTCTATATATTAACCCTACCTGTAGCACTTCTAAGGTTACTGTCGCTCTCAAGCCAGAGTAAAAATGAACAGTTGGAAATGGGGTCAGCAACCTCATCCGGGAGAAAACAACCTTGCTACAAAACACTAACCAGGATAAACAATCGAAACCATTAGTACTCTGCCATCCGATTTGAAGGATATTCTTTCAGAAGAATTATGACGCCTCATGGTGAAATCCAAGATTTTTCGGAAGTCACAAGAACGGTGCCCCTTCTAGTAGCAAGAGCAACAATTAATATAGGTAAATGAAATGTCCGGATAATTTGGGAGACCGGAAGGACCAATCAAATAGCTGCGAAAATGAGGAGATGCAACTTGGTGATGAAACATTGGGATCAAGCTGGACAGAAAAGGATAGATTCGGGAGAGAGATGCTGCTGTACTCTAGCCACGAAGAGGAAAATGTTCCACACATCCAGTAAGTTGCTCGGATGCTGTTCAAAGAAGCACATAGTGTACTTATAAGATGGAATCTCATGGACCCAGGATCATCAAAGTATCTTTCAGAACAAAGGAGGAGAGAATCACAATAAATATTACCCAATGTAATGCACCAACCAATGATATCAATGACGACGAAAAAGATCAGTTTTATGAGAGGTTGCAGTCAATCATAGTGAAGTGATTAGGAAACGACCTGGTCATCCTAATAGGAGACCTAAACGCCAAAGTCGGAACGGACAACATCGAGTATGAAAATATCATGCGATAACATGTACTGACTGGGTGAAAGGGATGAGAATGGTGACTTATTTGCAAATTTATGTGCATTCAACAAAATGGTTATGGACGGCACGATATTCCCACACAAACATATACACAAAGCTACACGAGTGTCACTTGATCACTCTACACAGAACCAGATAGATCATAGTTACATCAGTGAAAAATTCAGAAGGTCAATGAGAAATGTGTGAATAAGAAGAGGAGCTGACATAGCCCCATATTATCATAAACTGGTGGTGGCCAACATGAAACTGAAGCTAGAGAAACACTGTACAACAGGGAAAACAGCATTACAAAGGTTCAGCACAGCCTTCCTCCGAGTTACTGACAAACTTAGCGAATTCAAGATAATTCTCAACAAGCCTTATAGGATCTGCTGAAAGAAGAAGAAAATACAATGGATGACAACTGAAAATGGATCAAAGAAGCACTAACTTCAACGTGTCAAGAGGTTCTCGGTCGCAACAAGCATCATCATAATGGATGGATCTCTATGTAAAAACTGGACAAGATTCAAGAAAAGATGAAGATGAAGACAGCAATTAACAACGACCAAACAAGAGCGGAGAAAGTCAAGGCACAAGCTGAATACACAGAAACATGCAAGTGAGTGAAGAGGAGTATTAGAGATTACAACCAGAAATATGTAGTAGATCTAGTAGTGACAGAGGAAAATGCCGTAAGAGAAGGAAATATGATACAATTATATATCACTTTACTATACTAGAATAATTTCTCTATTGGTTATTCTGTCTTGATTGATCTCAATGTTCTTATTATCTTATAATGAAAAGATATAATTACATTAGTGAATGCATTATTCGGTTTATACTGCCTGACTAATCAATATATCGACAGCTGTTACTGTTTATCCTGTCACTACACTTTTGTCGGACTTTTAATGTAGTAAGCACTGTATTGTTATGCATCATAATGAGAATAGGTGGCAAAAATCCTCATTTGTAGATAGGAAGAAGTTGCTTTGCAATTTTCTTAGTATCATATGACCGTTGTGATAGGAAAGAAAGCTGATAGTATTGATAACAACATTGCTTTCACATTGATTAATTTCCAATTATTTTCATGTGTTAAATCACTAACTGATCCTATCTAGATCACCATTGAGAATCTGGGAGTACTGGGCAATCGTTTCATCCTAGCGTGGGAACATTTAGTGGTGTGAATCCATGATCTCGCCAGAGGGAATCAAACTCAAGACCTTCTGTCTCGCACGTGAATTTTTAAATTTTAGACAAATAAGCTGGTATCCAAGATTGAGAATTTCTAACTTCGCTTGATCCACGATATCTTGCCGTAGTGGTTTATACTAAGTCAAGCCCACATAGCCTATTCTAGCTTCTAGACAGACCAATTTATTCATTCTCCTCAATCCAGTTTTTGACATTGTTACTTACTCACTTATTAACCTTGTCTGCTTTTATATGTGAGTGTATGTGTGTTAATTACTTATCCTATTCATCATGTGTCTGTAACTTCTTTTTGTCCAAATATAAATATTGAGTAACTCTTGATTAAATCGAGTTTTCTCACTGTGCCTCATTTCATTTCGTTCCACTCTCTCCTCTTTGCTTCCTTCGCTTCGTTCCCTTGATTGTCTGTCCAGGTCAATAAGTGAATGAAATATACGTATTCAGATTTTATTCTAGTATTTAAGTGATTTAATTCCGTTATTCATCAATAATTATATACGAGTGTTGGAGATATTTATATTTCATTAACAATCATTCATACGATCATTACACGATCAAACTAGAGTCGGATACACGTGGGCTACTAATATGGTAAGCCTGTCATTGACAATCATAAAAGGATTTAATTAGAATCAGATAAAGGGCGAATATAAATTTCTATCATCTTTCGTTGCCTGTGGCGATTAAATGATATCTTCCTACTTTGTATAAATAATGTACAAATCTCTATCAAAATATGCGTAGCGTTACAAAATTGATCAGATGTTTTTTCAAAAATAGCCACATAATAAACAGGATTAAATCACTGAATTCTAATGATTGAATTAATGAGTCAATTGAAGCTAGACCATCATGAAAAACCTGAATGTACTGTACGATCGTTTCATCTCTGTACGGGACTCTTCAGCAGTGCGCATCCACGATCCCGCCCCGCGAGATTCGAACCCAGGACCTAACAGTTTCTCATGCGAACGCTTAACCTTTAGATGACTGAGCTGGCCGGTATCCAACGGTGTTAATGTCTAACTCCAGCCAATCATTGGTTTTCAGTCGACTTTTTTTTACTTCCTCTTTATAAGACATGATTACATTTTGACACAAAAATGAAATCAAATATTATAAACCCAACTTTTATTTTGTATAAGCAATTCGAATTGTTTTTTAATGTGAGTCAGTCACTCAGATACAAGGTAGAACCAGGTACATATATTTATCGGTCCAAGTTACCACACTTTTTTATCACAACAAGATGAACACCGGATTCATAGAAGTAGTTAATTCAATGGTAGTAACAGAAAAAAAAGATTGTGTATAAGGATATAGTACAGGAAGAAAGAATTAGTTAGTAGGAAGAAAGATATAAAGCAATTTTAATCTCATGGTTTAAGGGAAGACAAAGAATGTATACACCGACGTAATTGTGATCGATTCTGAACTATGTCACACATAGTCTCCAACCACTGATTACGATAGTCACGTGGACACCAACCAAGTAGTCTGCATCTACCAACGTGGCTCAGACCAGACTTAGAAATGTACGTAACGGGTTAGTTTGACACAGATTTATCTAACAGATAAATACATTTACACAGTCGTTTTTTGATAACTAAAATGAACAGGTTTCAGCTAACGAAATTTCCTTTTCGATGATGTCGTTTATGTAATCTGTACAATCGTATTTATAATCAATTTTTTCACACAGAAATCTATGATAAAGTCGAAAGATTTTGGATCATTCAACAATGTTACCAAATATAATTATCAGAGAGCAACATTCCCCTGATGATTGTAGGCATGCCATAGTAATGAGTATGAATTAAAATGAAGCCTAAATCATACAGTTTCTTGCTGATTGACATCATTCACTTAAGAATGTCTTCAATTATCGGATACGAGTTACGTAATATTCACTAAGAAAACAAATAAGTAATGACTGATAGAAATGTAGAAGAAAACTGTCTGTTCGATGAATACGCACAAAATGGGGAACAACCAAATAACTAATGAAAATAAACTCAAGAATAGAAAGGCGTCCTAAGACGATTATAAAATAAGGAGTTGACCTTGCTGGAACACTCAAAACAAACTTGAAGTGGTGAGCTTCTAACACAAGCCATTCTCTAGATTGAGTTCTCCTTGAGACAGTTGTTTTAACTTCGTAGATGATCTTCACATCCACTGAAAACCGAAAATCACTGGATAGCTTTTCCTAACTAGTAATGAACTCATAATCAGTGTGCATTTATGGCCCTTAGGTCTTTTGGTTTCGCGGTTAGCACCCACACCCCAGACCATTGAGCATTTCTTGCACTCATCAATTCATAATATTACGTGACTATCTTTCACCGTCCATGGTGTATAACCGTTGCACATCCAACAAGTTTGATCCCCATTAGTCACAGCTTCTCTCTATGACTCTAAATCATATGCTCACTAGTAACTAGCCTCAGCACGCGATTTCTCAAGTTCTGGTGAGAAGCTGTGATTAGTGGTGTTCGTCTATGCCGGATGTCACACAGATATTCACGTCACGCTATGAAAAATAATCGCACAGTATCGGGAATTGTCTGAGGTTAAGCATATATACTACCAGATAGTGGCTCAATAATCTAGAGGTTAGGAGTCTCGTTGTGAGACCAAACCTTTTGGGTCTGATCCCCTTTGGTGGTGTCCTGGATGTATATTGCTTAGGACGAGGAAGGTGTCTTGTGCTATCATCTGGTTTCCTGTGGTAGTCTAGCTAAAATCAGTTTGTTATTTTTAAAATGGAAATGAAATATTTAAATAAGTATTCCGTGTTACTTAGAATGATAATTTGATATTTAGATAAAAAAGCAATAAGGCAGATTATTTGAATAATAAATAATAATTCTCATATTTACTCTGATTCGAGTTTTTACAACGGAGTCCTTTTTTCACGAGATGAAGTTGTTAATCTCACGTTCATTCCCTCCCTCTCCTAACCCAGGCTTAGGATTGGCATTAACCATAGAGGTACTACTAAATGATGTTGCATTTTACCAAACTTTTTTTTAAAAAAGAACCATCATGGTGATAAACAGATTTAATAAATTGAACTAAATTTACCTCAGATATTAGTTTTTTTTTTCAGTAATAATCCATTCAATTGATGGTATCAGGTAAGGTCACTAGGTTATAAAATGAATGTTGATGTGAACAGTTGACAGTGATTGAGAATCATCATCAAAAAGAAGTAGTGCATACATACAAAGAATACCTTGATGATTGTCAATACAATAATAATAATAATCACATAATTTACTTTATTTTATTTATGTACATCACAATGATAACCAGTAACAACTGATTGACGTATAGTTGTCATAGAAAACATAAAAGATGAGTATAAATTTGTGATCATATTTAAAGTATTTAGTAGAATAGATCTTCTAATTAAAGAAATTGGTAAGTGTCACAATACTCCTTGACTATATGATTTTAATTTCTAACTAAAATATGATTAAATAAGTTTTCCACTTGGGAACAAATAATTAACTAGTTACATCATAAATGGATTTGAAACTGAATAACAATTGAGGTTACGTAGAAGCAGAATTATATGTCGTTGCTAGTTGATCAGTAGTTATTTAAAGATGAAGTCAACAAGAACTAATTATATAAAATAAACTATGAATGGAATACAACACCTTAATTTCATGCATATAGTTAACAGATAATGTAGAAGATTTGTAGCTCAGATGAATGATTTTGAAGAAGTTTTGTTCTCTGAGCTGAATAATTTGGTTGTGGAACTTTCATTGTTCTTCTAAACGACATCATCAGCACAAAGAAAAGATATGAACTATATATATGGAAAAATTTGAACACTTCACTTCTACCTGAAGTTTGTGTTGATGACATCGTTCAGAAGAGCGATGAAAGCTCCATGACCAGATCATCCAATTCAAAGAAGAAGTGACCATGAAGTGAACTATACCAAGTGAATTTGAAAATGACCATACATTGTAATCTAGTTTCTTAATAAATAAACAGTAATATTATATCAGTAGGGGTTTTTGTGGATATTATAGTAATTCAATAGTTGAGTACATGAGTCAATTGAAACTGGAACATCTTGGAAAACCTGGGAGCATTGGACGACCATTTCGTCTTACTGTGAGACTTCTCAGCAGTGCGTATTATTAATAAGAGAAAACTGCTTCAAACATTATTAATCATTATTACATCATAACATGTATGCATTCTCTTTTGTTCATCATAAACCAGCATTCAATACACCATCCATACACATTTCCATCTGAGTATTTATTCTGTAATTAAACCGTGTTTTCATCTTTCTTTTCATGTTTCAAGTGAACATATTGAACAATGCAAATCAACAATTTGGCCACATATAAATTCATGTCATCTCTATCCATATACATAATCATGATGAGTTGCTGTTGTCAATTATCACAAAGTATCGATTTGAATGGATTGAAAAGTAGCGTTGGAAAAATAGCAGATTATGAGAAGAAATTAGGACAAGGTATTCAATTAGCAAATACTTACTTAGGATCAAATAATCTACCTAAATTAAGCAGACGTCAACTGCAGTCGAAACTAATGCAAGGTGTACAATCATATGGCCAACAGCAGCAACCAATGCAACAACAGCAGCAACCAATGCAACAAAAACAACAACAATCACAACAACAGCAACCGCAACAACAACAGTCACAACAACAAAACTCACAACAACAGCAACCACAACAACAACAATACTACTCATCCAATATGATGATGAAGAGACAAATGGGAGGGAAAATTAACCACAATTCACAACAACCTATGAGCGCATACTCCCAATATTCCAATTCATACGGAGCACAGAGTGGATATGGACAACCCATTGGTCAATCACAAATGATGAAACGTCAATATCAGTCAAAACTAGTACAAGCTTACTATCCTTCACAACAAGGTCAACAACAACAACAACTACCACAACAATATGGATATCCACCCATTCAGCATTACATGCAAATGGGAGGGGTAAATATGCAACCTGAACAATTCCCATATTTTCAACAACCTCAATATTACGATAACATAGGATTTGATGAAAATCAGCAAGACAGTTATGAGCCTGTTGATGGGCCATATGTTTATGATGACAACGTCGAAGAACCGGTTATGGGTGATGTTGTGAAACGTGAATTGATGTAAACTGAAATTAGATTGAGAATGGATGTGTTGGTAAAGATTTGAATGGAGATGAGCTAGAATGCTGTGATTACTTAGATAAATATTCACTGTTCATCTTCGTGTGTTTAAATATAAATGAATAGTTGCATTTGTGTTCAGTTTTGATTTTGGTAATGTGATCAGGTTTCGGTTTACTAATCGAGCATATGTTGAAACATGATTCAATATAGAACGGTGTTCCGATTTTGATGATGAAGATAACTGGTGCTTTAGTGTTAGTATGCGAAATCTGTGCCGTTTCGTTTTCTTGTTTGTTTCAGACAAATCTCATCTTATCACTCAGAAGATGTTGATTAGTCAGTTTGACTCACTGACTGAATAACACGATTAATCGAATTTCATGATGGCATATTTGCACTGTTTGAACTCTCTCTATTTGACTTGGATCTAAGCCATCAAGTTTTGAGTAATTTGTAATTGGAAGAATGGTAGTCATAAATTACGAATTGTGAAGTGACACGCAGTGAAAATCTGAAGACTATACTAATAATCACACTAAAAATAATCTATCCACATAGGCATCATTAACAGTTTTGTGGTAGGCCGAGATAAATTGGATGGACTAGATACTTTGTAAATACTGCATATCTAATAGTCTATTCAGGAGGTAGATGATGTCACTAAGTGATCATGTAAACATAGTGTGTGTTGAAGTATCACCGACCAACTATTAAAATCACATAGGTCAATCTCCGTACAAATTCGAATAAACTGGATCACATTGAACAGCGTCAATACAATCCACGTTACTTCATCTACAGTGGTACTAGTTGTGGAATGCATTCGGCATACAATTTGTCATATCATGTCAACTTGTTGAACAGATACAATTCACAAATATCTGATTGATTGTGTGCTACATTGACACCCAGTGACACAATCAGCTTGCTATTCAACCATCTACAAGAAAGAATGTTGTCAGTGATGACAGATTGTGAATAGTATCCACTGAATGATGGAATGGAATGGAATGGAGTTGAAGGTTGGATTGTGATGTAAATATTTTGAGATAACACAGTTTGAATTTGTTGAGAAACATTTCCTCTGTATAAGAATCTGTTACTATTGGGAAGAAACATTTGGTTAGGCAATCTTCATATTTAGACGTGAATATCATGAAGTTATCCCACAAGATCTTCTAGTTTATAAGAATACAGACCTTCATATACATCTCTACTTATTGTTCGTCGAATTCGTTACGTCTGATTTCCCGTTTGTGAAATCGATAGTTTAGCTTCAATAAAACATTGACCTAATGCATTTCTATGGAGATGAAGAGGATACCTGTGACTAATTTCACAGTTTATCAACATACACGTAGTAAAATGAATTGGCGTTTCTTCGTTATTTCAAACATTCATTGTTTTATTTCGTGTTCTGTTATTGTATCGAAATGATGGCAACCACATTCAGTCATTCTAGTAATCATTTAGACGATTCTCGTATATTGTGTGGTGTATTGCATTGAATGAAATATTTCTGATCGACTCACTCACTGAGATACACGTACAGTGTTCCATGTGGATAGATGGGATTCATTGGAATCTGTTATATTTGTGGAAATGGAATAATCGAGGAAGTAATCGGATATGTGAAATAATAGGTTTTCCAAGTTTTCGTTGTTAGATTGGACGTGAGGTATAGTGGACCGTTCTATTTAGTATTTATATTTTGTCAATATTCATCCGATTGACAATGATGTTGTGTTGATTTCGGAAATGTTTGGACGAAAACAGTAAACATTTGTCAATAGTTTGATATGAGTAGTAAGGTGGGAAAAACCAAGATGCTCTTCAAGACCTTCAGAGATCGAGGCACATATGTTGATTACTTGAGAAGGGGAAATGGAATGTTAGGATGAAGAATGATAGAACACATCGTATTAGTCTTTGTTGATATGTGGTCATCAAGTGGATTGTACAAATAATGGTCATTGACATCAGTAACTGATCAATTTTGACTTACCATTGAAGGTCTGAAAGCATTGAACACAGATTGTTTGAGTATGTGACTCCTCAGTGTTCTGCATTCATGGCCCCAAACCTGAGAATCGAACAAACGACATTCGGTTTCGTGAGCAAGTACTTATTCTGTATACCATTTAGACCGTGTCCAACAGTGTCAATATCGAACGTCAATGAATATACGATATTGCGCGACCACCTTCTATTGTTTTTGGTGGGTGAGAGATTCAGTCCTGACAAGGTTTATCTACACTGGTCAAGACTTCTCACTAAAAATCCTGAAACTTCCTCTCGAAGCTACCAGTTACTAGTTAGCACGTCATAATTTTACTATGGTGTTATTGAACTTGTTCAGTTTCGTTCAAAGCAGGGTGTGATTTAATTCAGACCACTGTTGAGAACCTGGAATAGTGAAAGCCTGTTTCATCCTAGTTCTGTTGATGGTTTCAAGCATATTCAACATTCTCCGCAACCACAAACTGAACATTATTTTCAAATCATTTGTACAACAGTTTACTATTGTAATCCATATATATTTCGTCCATTTGAGTTATATAGATTGTCTGAGTAAACATTAAACTTGATATACATGTTCATCTAACTGACGAGTAAGAAATAGGATGGATGATATGCGTATCTGCTAAACATCATCTGTATCACTTGATACTTTTGGAATATTTCAATGTAAGTCAAACTACTGAATTGTTACAAGTAGTAGAGTTTGAGACAAATGAAATTAATCAAGAAATGAAGTTCAAATTTGTTTTAATGTATTTCCTTCCACATCACTAAACTTGGTTGGTCATTATCTCTTTACAGATGACATTTAATGATATAAATAAGTCTGTCATATTGATTTGAAGTGATAAAATTCATTGTTCTCTGATTATATTTTCTTTTCATAATGTTCATCATTTTAAACTATATTTGTGATAATGAAATTTTTTTGGAAAGCTGCTGAAACTTGATAAGATTATGGTTTTGACTTGCGCATATATATCGACTTGCCTCGGACAGAGTGGGTTGGTGAATGCTGGTCGGTGGCCTATGCTCCACTGGGAGTAACAGGCGTAAGTAAGTAAGTAAGTAAGTAAGTAAGTAAGTAAGTAAGTAAGTAAGTAAGTAAGTAAGTAAGTAAGTAAGTAAGTAAGTAAGTAAGTAAGTAAGTAAGTAAGTAAGTAAGTAAGTAATATATATCAAGTTGTGTTAACTTAGATAAAAATAACGCTGAATAAATATTACACAGCGACAAGGATTAGCACAACAGAGTTTAAGGAAGGTGTTCAAACTACAACTGAAGATTTATTCATGTAACAACCGCAGATTAGTAATTGGTATTATAAGTGATGCAAAAAAATTATGGCTAAATCCAGTATGTTATAGATCATCTTCTTAACTTATCAACAGTCAAATTTTTAATACATCAAACTGAGATGGTCAAGACAATTTGCAACTCAGATGGATGATTTAGGCGGAGTTTTGTCCTTATGAACAACATCATGATAACAAACTTCGTGTAGAAGTGAAGAAATTCGAATTCAGGAGAACAGTGAAAGCTCTATGACTAAACCATCAAGCTCAGAAAACAAAACTCCACCTACATCAATCTGGGTTGAAGCTAGACCACCATGGAAAACCTGGAAGCACTGGACGGTCATTTTGTCCTACCGTGGGACTTCTCAGCAGTGCGCATCCATGATCCAGCTCTTTGAGGTTCGAACCCAGGACTTATCGGTCTCACGCGCGAACGCTAAACCTTTAGAACATAATTTATTTAGCATTCTGAAAAAAGAGTAAAAAGTTTCATGGGAATCGTTGTAGTTAAATCAATGTCTTTTCAAATTCGAAGCCATCATCATTACTTGGCAGTATCATTTACACGAATATCTTTTAAGAACAGATGCTTTCAGCAGAATCCTGTGGTTGAAGTTGTTAGGATTTAACTTTTGACATCATTCAAAATGATTTTTCTTGAGTATCTCAGTGGTAACTTCTCAGACTGTGAAACTGGGCAACGTATATTCGATCCCATGAGATATAATGTACACTTTCCCAAAACTACTTATTATACTACTTATTTATTCATGCTTTCTTATTATACAACAAAATTATCATACAGTTTGATAACGTTTGAATTAGTAGATTAATATAGGCATTTTAGATGGATGAGATAATATTAGATGAATTAACCGAACATAAATGCTTCATTATGGGTTGATTTACGTAAATTAGATGACTTATTTAACAAACAATGTTATTCAGACAGTAACAATTCGTCTACTTCTTTGCATCATTATGATCACCTTCATTTCTGTATAAACATATATGCTTGATCACATATCTCTCTCTAGCCTAAACGATGATCGCTTAAATATCGCTCGATGAATTATCCTCTTTTCCATGTATATCTGTGTTCGAATCCTATTGATAGACTTTCATTTGCTTTTCTGCGCCTTGATTCGATTTGATTGTAAATTCATCTGAGTTCTCTTGCATACACACATTTGTATTTGCTTCAAATTTGCTCGATTCGCTTGTAACTTTGTTACTTGTGCTATCGGCTAATAAACCGTAGTCGCCGCTTCTTTATTGCCTTTTGAATTCAAATACCGTTGTGATTTATATCACAAGGTGATTGACTAACAAAGCTAAGTTATTACATATTTATTTATGCAAGTTAGAAACAATCATAAGAACGACTACACTAAATAATTCGATTTGATCCTATCTTCTGGACAAGATATAACGTAGACAGAATAAGAAGTACATTCCATATAATCAATAAACAATATTACATTTCACCCCGATGAAAATGACATGAACCCTATTAATCAGAAGGCTAACATGCATGAACTAATTCATCTGTATATTTTCATGAGGAGATCAAGAATGATGATTTGAATAGAATAGCGCGAATTCATTTTATTTCATTGGGTTCTCTTCAGCTACTTACAACTTGTAATATTTAACAATGATAATTACAAAGTAGGTTTAAATGAATTACATGAAAGAGATAATGATGGAAGGCTGCTTTAAAGATATGTCACTACCTCATAACAAGGGTGTAAATAACTTTAATAGACTGAATAAAGTATTAAATTCACTTGATGTTATTTTACTTGTATCTTCCTATTGTTATTCAGGTCTGTGATGGATCAGTCTCATGTTGTCATATGTGCATCCTGTACGGATTGCCTCGATATGGCCTTAAGTCACAAGCTTTTTAAGTCATAAAGTACTGTAACTATACAACTTATATAAAAGAACATTCTACAATCAGACGAAATAAAAAACATTTGTGCTATTCACCACAAATATTTATTCTTACTGTCTTCAACAATAATGAAGGGAACTATGTACATAAATCTTCAGTTTATAAGGTAATAGACATTGATAATGTGAAGAATTTCTTTCTTATTTTAACTTTGATATTCTGATATTCTTTAAGATAATCTTCATTTTATAAGACTAATTGAAGTGAATAATTAACACAATGGGATTCTGATTCAATGGTCTGAATGTGAAGCTCTTGCAATGTGACTTAAATTTCCCAGGTTTGATTCCCTCTGAGGTTGCCGATTGACATTATTCATGTATTTCACTTTAAAATGAAATAGTTGTCTGTTACAACCTGGTTTTTAACGCTTCTTCAACTAAGACCAGTTTATGATCTTAGTAACATTATATAATAAAGAATTTTTCAGTATTTTGAAATTATCATCCTAATGATTAATCAAAACCGTTTTGGAAATATTCTCATTTAATCTATACAGATGAAAAACTATTAAGTTGTTGAAGATAGTCGACAGAAAATCTTAAATCTATGTTTTGTGCTATTCGTTATCTATCAGCGAAGCTTGCCTGTAGTTTTTAGGTAGCTAGTGCTCTCTGATGTATTCAATCATGTGTCGTCCAACATCACAGTTCGATGAGTACCTACTCAGTCGATCAGAATACAGTGGTCTTGAGTGCTGTTAGAGGTATGAGGGAAGTTATTACTTCCCGGTTGCCTACACCGTGAAAGGGTTCTTCTGGAGGTACCTGAAAAGGAAATCGGGTTAGAGGTGGTCTTAGTGACCTGAGAGCGTGACCGCAGTGCCCAAAGGACAACTGCTTGGATCCACCACACACGATCTTTTTGTGAGTAACTTTTGTGTTAGCTCCTTACTTGTCGTGACCTTACCGCCGGAGACGGATATCCGTGGGATAAGGCGAGGTGTGTATTTTTAGAACCGATCTTCCCCAAACCCACTCCTCCTTGTGGGAAGGCAGCATCGCTGTTATGCTGGTTGTCTGAAGGAAACACTTTATTGCGGTTACACCTCTGTACAGTCAACAGTACGACTTCGAACCTTGAGTTCGCTGATTTTAGTCTTACCGTTCTTTAACCGACCTGTCTGGCATGGTAGGACCTTGAGGAACAATTGTTCCAGTATATAGCCTCCACTATGCAAATCATTTATTTCAAACATACTTAGTTTATATACAAGCCAAAACGGACCACATCATACCATAAAATAGCAAATATCAATTGTAAAAGATCAATCCGAAAAGTAGCTGTGAACGTGGGAGACGGTTATTAATAAAATGAAAACAACTTTAGAAAATTAAATCTTATCATAATAGTCTATGAGTTAAAATGAAGTTTATAATAAGAGAAAGATAGATATACATATTCTAGTTATACAATAAGAATATATACATATATAATAGTCCATTAACAATTCTCAGAAGTTACTCGTAATTTAAGCTTCACTAGAATATAACAACAGCTATTTGAAATCATTTTCTATTTCAAAATATCTAATACAAACGGCTTGTATGAAATGATTATTCGGTGAGACTATAATTCATGGACGACGTTTGAGCGACGCTAGAGTAACCTCCAGTTAGTCAGTCAGCTACAACGTAGGATCAGGCAAATATATGCATCGGTTCATTTGCTATACATCATTAGCATAACAAGATGAACACCGAATTCATAAAACCAGTTACTTCAATAGTAGTAATATATAAAAGAAAGATTGCATATAAGGATATAGTACAGGAAGGAAGAATTAATTAGTAAAAAAGAAAGATCTAAAGCAATTTTATTCTCACAGTTTAAGAGAAGACAGTGTATACATCTACGCCATTGTGATTGATTCTGAGCCATGTCACTCACAGTCTCTAATCATTAGTTACAATAGTTACGCGGACCCAACCAAGTGGTTTACATCTACTAACATAGCTCAAACTAGAAGTTAGTGACTTTATGGACTGATGCCACGTTTCGGTCGATTTGGCCGCCCATAATCTTCTTCCAACTATCTGAGACTGACCTTGGAAGTGTCTTCCTAATAACTAGGACTAAATGTGGGTTATAAAGCAGTGTGAGGAATTACTGTTATGATTTACAGTTAGTAGTTAGGGTTAGGAATTAGATTTAAGGTTTTCATCATGAACTGACATCAGCCATAATGCCAAAACTTTATTTCACCAAAAATCCAAAACCTATTATTTTATATCTGACTGGTTCGTCCAGAAATGATAGTCTCATCATTTGATGTTATCATTCATTTCATACAAACAAATTGAAATCTGAAATATTGAACATATAAATTAAACTATCATGTTTCTTCATCATCTAACTGATATAATTAAGAAATGTGTTGAGTCGGCTTCCGGAGAACTTCAACGGAGCCTCCAGAGGCCCAAAAGGAGCCGAAGGGTCCTAGACAATCAGAGTATGATGGAACGTTCTAGAATTCCAACGTGGCGTGCTACTATTGGTCGGTAGCATAATATGTTGTTAACGGATTGGCTGAAATATGATGTTGATTTAACAGACCCCAACATCTATAAATACCTATGATTTTCTGTACAAAAATGAACCTTGGGATAAAGTATTTTCTCTCATACTTGTGTCTTCTCTCTGGTGTTCAATTCGCTGTGTAGTTCTAGACTGCGGGTTACCACAATAGTTTAGGAAAACGAATATAGCGTTCGATCGACAAGACTTATCAAAATGTCAAATAATATCCAAAAGTTAATATTTCATAATGATTAATTGTGTAATCATTGATGAATTAAAACAAAACTACTATATAGATGTAACATTCTGTTTTGTGTGTGTGTGTGTTCGGGTGTGTGCGGGTGTTTATTTTATACTCCGACAAATTATAGAATTATTCTTTTTCCTTGTTTTAATGAATTAAATTACATATGAAAAGAATGATAATAATCAAATCAAAAAATCAAAATGTATCTCTTTTTTTCTTTTGTAAGTATCCCATCAATATAAATTACATAATTTCAATGGTTAAGATCACGAGTCAGTTGAAACTAGACCTATTGTGGGACTCCTCAGCAGTGTGTATCCACGACCTCCGCCCCTGAGTAATTCGAATCCGGGACCTACTGGTCTCACGCGCCAGCACTTAACCACTAGATCACTGAGCCGGTCGGCATCCAACGGTGTTAGTGTCTAACTTCAACTAATCCACGAAATCGAGCCACTCATCAACCATTATCATCAGTGAGTTACTATCTCACAACAGACACCAATGAACTCCACTGGTCACTACTTCTCACTAGAACTCCAGGATATACTTCGTCAAGCCAGTCACTAGTGAGCATATGTTGATTAATATCAGAAGGGGGGTTAAGACTCATGAGTCTTAACCATTGAAATTACTATAATATCCACAAAACCCATCTGAAATTACATAATGTTTATTATCGATTGTAAAAATTGTTACACATTGATTATGGAAATATGAGCACATATGTTGTTTGTACGTATTTTTGACGGAGCAGGGTGTGTAGAGGTTCATTTCAATTCTATAGAATGAAGTGATACAGAGAGGGTATACATTTCTTTAGATTTGTGATGTGTATAAACTTCAATGTTCAATTTATGTTATTATAATTTAGAACTTTTAAATGAAAGAATTGAAGATATTCAGTTCAAATGAAAACTAACATTAGTAACATTGAATTATGTAATAGAAATATAAAACTGTGAATGTTTAACTCTACATATCATTGAAATTTATTGAAAACGACTATTCATTAAATATCCTAAAAGGATTTATATTTATGTGAATAATTCACAATAGGTTTCTAATTGATATCATTAAATCATGTTAATATTCATTCATTCATAATAGCCTGTTACTCCTCGTGAAGGAGCATAGGCTGCTCACCACCATTCTCCATCCAACACTATCCTGGCCAATCCTTTACAGCTCCTTACAGTTCTTATTCATCCTTGTCATATCCGATTGTATTTTCCAACGTTATGTGTGCTTTGGCCTTCCTCGTTTCCGTTTCCCTTCACAATTCCAAGTTAGGGATTGTCTCCTGACGCAGTTTGATGATTTGTGTAATGTATGTCCTATCCATTTCCATCGTCTTCTCCTAATTTCTTCTTCATCGGGAAGCTAGTTTGTTCTCTCCCACAAAAGGCTGTTGCTGATGGTATCCGGCCAATGGATGTTGAGTATCTTGAGTAAACGACTATTTATAAATACTTGTACCTTCTTGATGATGGTTGTTGTAGTTCTCCAAGTTTCAGCTCCATACAGTAGAACTGACTGTCTTGACGTTCGTATTGAAGATTCTCACTTTGATATTGGTTGAAAGTTGTTTTGAGTTGCATATGTTCTTGAATTGTAGGAATGCGGCCCTTTATTTGCCGATCCTCGCCTTTACGTCTGCATCTGATTCTCCTTATTCATCGATGATGCTTCCTAGGTATGTGAAGGATTCTACATCTTCCAGAGTTTCGCCATCAAGAGTGATTGGATTACTGTTCTCCGCTTTGAATTTGAGGACCTTGGTTTTCCCCTTGTGTATGTTGAAGCCTACTGATATAGAGACTGCTGCTACACTGACTGTCTTCATCTGCATCTGTTCGTGTGTATGCGATAGGAGGGCTAGGTCATCTGCAAAGTCCAAATCCTCAAATTGGTTCTGAGCTGTCCATTGTATTCCGTGTTTTCCCTCAGATGTCGAGGTCTTCATAATCCAGTCGACCACCAGAAGAAAGAGGAAGGGAGAAAGTAGATAGCCTTGCCTGACTCCGGTCCTTACTTGGAATGCATATGTCAGCTGTCTTCCATGCACGACCTTGCACTGTAATCCGTCGTATGAGTTCCGGATAATATTGACAATCTTCTCAGGAATTCCGTAGTGTCGAAGACGTTTCCATAACGTTCTCCTATCTACACTGTCAAATGCCTTTTCATAATCAATGAAGTTGATGTACAGTGTTGAGTTGCACTCAAATGATTGTTTAACGATGATCCGTAGTGCCGCGATTTAGTCTGTGCACAACCGATCCTTACGGAATCGAGCTTGTTAAGAATTAATATAAAATGAAACCGATAACAATTTTTATGCTATACATAAGGACTATTTCCATAATGAAGTAGTCACGTAAATCAACTTTTATGTAGAGATCTAATGAATGAAAGTTCAAATTCACCGACAATATTTATGATGAATAGGATACGTGTCAATGAACTTCAGTGTATCACATTCTCAATGTTCAGTGTGTGTCTGTGTATGCTATGTGTAGCACTTTCTGGTTCATTTATTGAGTGAATAATGTGTGTAGTGTATGGTTTTCACTATGGATTTCATTTTAATCTTCGACATTCACTTCATTTTCTCTTTTCATTCTGTACTTTGGAATGTCGTAGAGTGATTTCTTTATAGAAGACATATTTAGATGACATTAAATGGTGGAAATGTAATTGTCAGTGAAAATTATGCTCTTATATGCTTTGTTGACCAACTAAATAAACGACGGAAATGATCAAAAATGTTAGATGATTCACTTTTATCAAACATTGATATCAGGACACTTAAGTTCACACTACCTGATAACAGAAAAGCTTTTGTCCGTTATTCACCCTATTCATATCTAACTAAAGCATGATGATATAGAAAATTTAGGGTATGATTCTCATCATTTAATGTTAAGTCAGTACTAAGTAGTTGTAACTTATCATTCTCTACTAATTGTTTTCATCTTCCCATCGATGATTAACATTGAAATTGATTAGTTTCTTGTGATATAATTTGATCATGTGCGGATTGTCCCATTCAGCTGACTGATTCCACATAGAACGAAACGCGCTCTCTGAATTCCACCCCTAGCCAATGCCATCCACTTCTGTGTAGTTATTTTTATCTGTTATAATTTTGTTTGACATTTTGGTTGATCACATTAATTCTGCACAATATAAATCCAGATATTTTCAAATGAGTTTTAGTTATTATATTCCAATAACAATATGGCAATCTGCTTGAATATCTGGGCTGTTTGTTCCATCTGGATATTTCAACAAGTTATCTGATTTCTTGTTTGTTTTAATATATCATTATGCTCATTAGTCGCACAACCTATTCAGGTGAGTTTGTGACAAGTCTACGACATTTCACTATACAAGTTACAAATAAGCTTAACCAGTGACATCATGGTTCCTGGCAACGGTATGCATTGAAAAGAGTAAACATTATTCACATGTTGATTACTGAACTGCTAACATCTAACTGGAGATCAGTTAATACTTATCGTCAGGATTGATCAAGAAATAAGAAACGGAAACTTGTTGAAATATTTTCTTCTGACAATTCTATATTGTACCAAAAATATAATTCAGATTCGAATTTCAGATTCGTGTAGTAAGGACAGAAGGCCTACGGCCTATGTTATCCCTTTCTTTCTAGCATGATTCTATGAGTGTCCAGTTTTCTCTTGAATCAGTCAATTGAAGATGCGGACACCATTGCTTCGGGTAACAGTGATGAATAAAGCCACCAAAAATAATAATGATAATAATAACTGTAACTATATCACATGTTAACAAAGAGTTTATTTATCAGCCTACTCACATTTAAAATGTCTAAATGATTAATAGTAGTAGGCAACTGAACATTTTTCTTATAAGATTCAGTTTGATATAAAGTTGCATAGTTTGTATTCAGTTAATTCACATCACTATCAACAATAACTATACAGAAAATCCTGATTTTAATTGATAAAGATCAATATGGATCATACAATTTATTGATCCATTATTATAAATGTACTTTAAACTTTAATATACTACTGATTACTTATTGATGGAAAAGTATATAAAATGGATTATGAAGGCAAAATTGAAAAGGTAGATCATGTTTTCTAAAAACAACCTCATTTCATTATGATCTTTGATCAAGATAGAATTCTGTTGTTTATTCATTATGATAATCACATGGAATAATATTGGCTTAGATTCAATATAGTTTTTTTCTTTGTTCACTATAATATTAGAATGGGGTTTTTTGTGGATATTGTAGTAATTTTAATAATCGAGATCATGAATCATTTGAAGATAGATAACCATTGAAAAATTGGAGACATTTGACGACCGTTTCTTCATGTGGTGGGACTCCTCAAGAGTGCACATCCACGATCTCGTCTAGCAGGATTCAAACTCAGGATCTATCAGTCTTGCGCGCGAACATTTAACCTCGAGATCACTGAGCCGACCGGAATTCAATGGTGTTAATGTCTAATTTCAATTAATCCACGAAATTGAGCAACACATCCACCATCGTCATCAGTGAGTTACTATCTCACAACATATTCGGTTGAAGCCAGTCACTAGTAGACATATATTGATTAATATCAGAAGGGGTTTTTTTTAGATATTATGATCATTTTAGTAGTTTAGATCATGAGTCAATATTGACTTTTTTTCAAGAAAATACTCGTTTTAATGTGAAGTTCCTTCATCATGATATGTGCCGTGTGTTATTAGTTTATAGTAACTCTATGTGGTATCCAATATATGCGTTATTAAATGAATTTGTAAAAATCAATATGAAAAAACAAGTGTACTTTTCATTTGAAAACGACGTAATTTGAAAGTGAAATAATTTTTTTTTCGTTTCTGAAATCATTTCTCATAATCTTATTTTGAGTTTTACAAATTATATTAGTTTCCAATTTCGAAGCACTACAGTGATATCTGAAGTGAACATTGATATTAAGTGTAGGTAAATCGAACTAACCAGTTCCAAGATGTGTATCATAGATCCCATTGGTGGTCATTATCTAAATCTACTTAACTATCCTTTTGACTGATGGAAACATTGAATCAACTAGCTGAGGTCTTACATATGCCAAAAGAGACTGGTTAATTATTGTTATTTCTGGAGTTCAAGTGAGAAGCCTTGACCAATGTAGATAAACCTTGTCAGCTGTGAAGCAGTTACCCACCAAAAACAATAGAAGATGATAGCGCAGTACTGTGGATTAATTAAAGTTCGACATTGACACTGTTGGGCACTGACTCGGTGGTATATAAATTAGGTATTTGCCCCCAAGCTTGAATGTAGTGTGTTCGATTCTCATGTGTTTGTGCAAGGATGTGCACTATCGAAGAGTCGCATATTATAACGGAATGACTGTTCAGTGCTCCCAGGTTTTCAGTGGTGGCTTGACATTGATCGTGTGTAATTTCCACGATACTCAAAACTAGATGATATTTACTGATGCGCTGCTTAGAATAACAGCGTGGACGAAAGTGATTGATCATTGAACAGATGTAACAAATACCTTGTTCATCTAGTCATCAGTACTAACCGAATCCCTGTGGTCAATAGTCATAGTTACTGAGTGACAAGCTTACTATATTTAGATGTTAAATGGTTCGACGCAATCATTGAAATGCCCAGAAACTATGTTCTGCATTAGTTGGTACTTAATACGTACCTACTTACTTAACCCTGTTACTCCTCGTGGGGCAGCATTGGCTGCCCAAAAAGATACGCCATTGAACTCTATTCTGAGCAACGCCTTCCAGTAGTTTACAGTTGCTGTTCATTCTTCTGATGTCTACTTCCAACTCTCAGTGCAGTGTGTTCTTTGGCATTCCTCTTTTCCGTTTCCCTTCAGAATTCCAAATAAGCGCTCACATAGTGATCCATTTTAATGATTTTCTCAAAGTCTCTCTATAATTTCCTCTTCAGATAGAAATTGAATTGTTTTCTCCATCAGTACGATGTTGCTGATGTTATCCGATCAAAGGATATTGAGTATCTTGAGTAGACAATTGTTTATAAGTCCTTGTACAATTTTGATGATGGTTGTAGTAGTTCGCAAAGCTTCAGATCCGCACAATAGAACTCAATGAATTCTCATTCGTATTGCAAATTCTGAATTTGACGTTGGCTGACAGTTATTTTGAGTCCCATATGTTCTTCAGTTGTGGGGATGCTGTCCGTGCCTTTCAAATTCGTGCATTCACATCTACATCCGATCCACATTGTTCATCGATGACGCTACTCAAATATGTGGAATTTGTGACCTCTTCTAGAGTTTCTCCATCAAGTGTGATAGGATTGTTCTCCGTGTTGTATTTGAGGATCTTGCATTTTCCTTTGTGTATGTTGAGGCAAACTGATGCAGAGGCTGTCACTACACCAGTTGTCTTCATCTGCATTTGTTCGTGTGTATGGAATAGACGTGTTAGGTCATGTGAGGACTTCAAATCATCGAGTTGCATGCAAGCTGTTCATTGTGTTCCATGCTTCCCCTCAGATGTCGAGGTCTTCATAACTCATTCGATCACGAGAAGAAATAGAAAGGGTGAAAGTAAGCAGCATTTTCTGACAACGACCCTCACACAAAATACATCTGTTAGCTGTCATTCATGCATTACTTTGCACTGCAGTCCATCGTATAAATTCCGGATTATGTTGACGATCATTTCAGCTAAACCATATTGTTGAAGAATGCTCCATGAGGTTTTCAGGTCCTGCTGATTTCCCACTGTTGCTATGTCTGATGTCCGTTCTGATTTCAATGATAACTGGTGAGGTGACATCTATAAGGAGGTATGTGTGTGCTGTTTATATGTCCGGTTAGTTTAAATGGGGCAGGTCTGTTCAAGAATTCCTCAAAGTTTTCTACCTACTTGTTCCTCTGATCCTGAATCTCAGTGATTGGCTTGCTTTCTAATTCCTTGACTGGTTGGTCCTTATCAACTAGGCTAGTTTATATTCTTCGCTGATTAGCCGGCCTTCTAAGATTTCATATACTCAAAAGCAAATATCACAAAAACTAGATGTTTTACACCATATCATACCAATATATATCATAATTAAAATGACATAAGACCCCTAGTATGTATGAACAAACTAATTTTCATTGAACAGCGATACATATGGTGTTTCAATACTTAATTATTTATACTCTGAGGTCAAAGTGAACGTATAAAATTAATGAAGTCGTAGAAATTGAAAGTGTAATAAACTGAACTACCGATTCTTTCGAATATATAACATACTAAATAAATACAGATCTGATTGAGTTGCTATGAGATATTTTTTTCTGGTAAGCGTTTTTTTAGCGAGTTAGTTTTCTACGAGATGGGGACGCTAACCCCATGCCCAACCCTCCTCCTTTACCCGGGCTTGGGACCGGCAGTAACTCTAGAAGAGCTACAGGCGGAGAACAGCAATCCAATCACTCTTGATGGCGAAACTCTGGAAGATGTAAAATCCTTCACATACCTGGGAAGCATCATCGATGAATAAGGAGGTTCAGATGCAGACGTAAAGGCGAGGATCGGCAAATAAAGGGCCGCATTCCTACAATTCAAGAACATATGCAACTCAAAACAACTTTCAACCAATATCAAAGTGAGAATCTTCAATACGAACGTCAAGAGAGTCAGTTCTACTGTATGGAGCTGAAACTTGGAGAACTACAACAACCATCATCAAGAAGGTACAAGTATTTATAAATAGTCGTTTACTCAAGATACTCAACATCCATTGGCCGGATACCATCAGCAACAGCCTTTTGTGGGAGAGAACAAACTAGCTTCCCGATGAAGAAGAAATTAGGAGAAGACGATGGAAATGGATAGGACATACATTACACAAATCATCAAACTGCGTCAGGAGACAATCCCTAACTTGGAATTGTGAAGGGAAACGGAAACGAGGAAGGCCAAAGCACACATAACGTTGGAAAATACAATCGGATATGACAAGGATGAATAAGAACTGGAAGGAGCTGTAAAGGATTGGCCAGGATAGTGTTGGATGGAGAATGGTGGTGAGTAGCCTATGCTCCTTCACGAGGAGTAACAGGCGTAAGTAAGTAAGTAATTTATAAGATAGAGGATATTATAAACTCGAGATTACTGAGTAGTTCTTTTATTCTTGCTTGGGATTTATTAAAATTTTGGACTCATAACTAGCCACTGATTCTTTATAAGACTTCATAAAATCAGTAGCGAAACTAGTCATTAATGTGCGCATGAATATCACTCAGATGTATTCTATGGAGTCGAATGAACTGTGGAAACTACTTTTGTCAAACGCTCAGCTCAAAAACATGAAACTTCTCTACACAATTTTTTTGCATTGTGATATTTAACTTAAGGAAGAACAACCAGTAAACAATGTAACTGATTATGATCAGAGTTGGATGGTCGCTAAAAATGGAATCTAGGACTCATCAGTTGGATTTATCTGCATTACAGAGTTGGTGTTCGCTTCGAAACTCGAACCTGTTAGCGTTCTCTTCAAAAACCATGGCGCTATTTACTTAGGTACTGAGTCCAGATAGCCACTAGCTTGTGTAATGAAGTGAAATTTAATTCCTTTATATCAATTATTTAAATCTTCACATAGTTTAGAAGTTCATTCGATCAGTCACTGAATAGATTGTCTCAGTATCATTCATAGTCTCAAGCATCCCAGTCGTAAACAATCAATGGGAAGATTCAAACAACCGATTCAAATGAATTAATATAGTTGATTGTTTAAAACAGAATGTACATACTTTGTATCATATTAGTAAAGATTAACAATAAACAGAGATAAATATAGATTAACTATTTTTTAAAAATGTTCCGATGTGTAGATATTTATAAATTAATGAATCCGAAAATTGTCATTATGGGGTTGTGGAGATTATTGAGTTTTTGATTGAGATCATGAACCGATTGAAGCTAGACCACCATGGGAGACCTGAAAGCACTGAACGGCCGTTTCTTCCTATTGTGAGACTCCTCAGTAGTGCGCATACACAAACCTGCTCTCAGGTTTCGAATCCAGAGCCTTCGGTCTTGCGCACGAACGCTTAAGCACTAGACCACTGAGCCGGCGTTCAGCAGCGTTAATGTCTAACTTCAACTAATCCACGAAATTGAGCAACACATCCACCATTGTCTTCAGTGAGTTACTATTTCACAACAGACACCATTGAACTCCACTCGTCACAACTTCTCACTAGAACACCAGGATATACCTCAATTTCGTGGATTAGTTAAAGTTAGACATCAATACCGCTGGATGCCGACTGGCTCAGTGGTCTAGTGGTTAAGTGCTCGCGCTCGAAATCAGTAGGTCCTGGGTTCGAATATTGCAGGGGCGAGGTCGTGGATGTGCATTGCTGAGGAGTCCCATAGTGGGACGAAACGGCCATCCAGTGCTTCCAGGTTTTCCATGGTGATCTAACTTCAACAGACTCATGATCTTAACCTACACTAAATACTGAAAAAATGAATTTTGTGACAAATTCACATATTTAAAACACCCACATATAAATTATTCCAATTTATGAGTATTCAATAAATCAGTTTCTTTGATTGTTTCTATCCTACAAATAAATTGACTGTGTTTGTCGTTTATTACATACTACAGATAATATTACATATATATACATAGATGCACAAACTCTACACACATAATTGGGTATTTCTTATAATAAATAGTGTTATGTAATCTAAGTGAATATGTGATTATATAATACAAATTATATTTGATTATTGTAATTAACATCCATTATCAAGATGGACATCATTTACAGTTGGTGTATTATCTGGTGTTTATTAAATCTCAATTTAAATGGGAAAAGTGAGTCAATTTAATCATCTGATAATCAATGATTGATGAGACTATAATTTATGGACGAATCAATCAGATTTACGATAATAGGTCTTGTATTTTTGGCGCGAAATTTATTCACTCATTTGATTAAATGGAATCCTGGTATGATAGTTGATGTCATTTCGTGATGAAAAACCGTAAATCTAATTCCTAACTCTAACCATCAACTATAAATCATAACCCTTATTTTTCAAACTGCTTTATAACCCTTACTTAGCCCTAGTGAGTAGGTAGACACTCTCAAGGTTATGTTAGCGTCGCCCAAAGGTCGTCCATAAATTATAGTTTCACCCAATTATTTTTTTGTCATATTTTTTTGTTCTTCTTTTGCTTCTTTTTAATTTCGTTTCACTAAACTGAATACTCTTCAATCAAACTTAATCATGATTGATATTGGAATAACTAAAGAGATGAATGTTTAGTTAATTAGATAATAATTGGTTTATTTATTTATATAATTCATTTAAACATATGAACATCGGTACAAGGAGGCACTAAACAGATATGCGCCACACTTTATCATTCAATTTGTATAAGGTCTAGAATACTACTTGGCTGCCCAAACCGTAGCAAGTTGCTTTCTTAGAGGGTCACTCTGTACCTTTGACCCAGAGATCTAGTTTACAAGGCAATGGAACAATGTTAAAAGGTACAGACCCATGGTAGCCGGTGAACAATAATTGGTTCATACGCTATTTGTTCCTTCAGGATCATGGAGTAAATGTGCACCATTGGTTTGGAATCGCGGTTTTCCAACTCTACCAGATTGATTCTCCACATCCACTAGTCCGGTTAAAGCACCGGACATTCTCTTTACATTCTTTTAATTTTGTAAACAACACCGTCGCCACAAGAATTCAGTGAGTAGGACTTCGTTGGTTGTGGTTGTATTCGAATAGCCATGTGAGAGCGTTTCGAGAGGATGTGCAGAATTTCCCCACCCTCAACCTTACCAGGGTATTTAAGGGCGATCATCAGTGATAATCCGTATGATATACATATATATACCAGAGAATTACATAACGACTTGAAGAAAGATAAAATGGACCGAAATTTTAAGAAAATAGTTCAACGAAAATGATTATCAGGACTCAGTAACAGAATATTATTTTGAAGAGTCTGTATTTGTTGATGTTAATTATCCAACTTCTTTGGCAATATATATGTATGTATTCTGAGCTTATGGCCATGAAATAGTTATTTTGGTCACAAGGATTTACTAAAGTTAGACCATAGATAGTAGTTAGATTCAAGATGCTTGTTTTATCCTATTTTGGTCTCTTCAGCCGGAGATACTTGTACCCTAATGGTAGTTTTTAAAGAGAAACTCGAATATTGTATCTTTCGCTCAAAATATCAAATAAAATATGGTAAATAATTAACTAAAATTGTTTTCATCATTATTTATAAGTTTAGAACTAGTCAGTTGCATTATGGTGTGTGCTACTGACGTCGATATATATAAGTAGTATGTATCATGGAATCGAAAGTAAAATGCTTGGCGGTAGAAGGTTAAGATCGGAGAAAAGAGAACAAGAACAAGCAATGATTGCACATAAACTATTTACTATATAGTTCTCAGATTTTACAAAGACGTCCTGTAATTTATGTGTTGAATTACAATCGATTGTCCTTATTTGTATTCTCGTTTACTACAGCATCCTTTTAATATTTTTGATACTATTAAATTCTCTGAGATGAGTAGCTGAAGCATGGAGTTGTCAGTGTTATTTTGGAGAAGATCTTCAATGTTTACTTTTTATAGAAGCCAATTCTTCTTCAATTAATCTACAAGTTTTAAATTAATTCTTTCTTTAACATGGAAAATTAATTCCATATGAAATCTGAACTAGTAAAGTACCGATTTCGACATCTAATGATGTAAAGTTGTAAAATATTTATCATTACTTACCTACGTCTGTTACTCCTAATGGAGCATAGGCCGCCGACCAGCATTCTCCAACCCACTCTGTCCTGGGCCTTCTTTTCTAGTTCCATTCAATTCTTGTTCATTTTTCTCATGTCTAACTCCATTTCACAGCGTAATGTTTTCTTTGGTCTTCCTCTTCTCCTTTGGCCTTCAGGATTCCATGTGAGGGCTTGTCTTGCGACGCAGTTGGGTGCTTTCCTCAATGTGTGTCCTATCCACTTCCAGAGCTTCTTCCTAATTTCTTCCTCCGCTGGGATCTGGTTTGTTCTTTCTCACAGTACGTTGTTGCTAATTTCTCGCATCAACTGTATTGAAGAGAGATTTTGAATTTGTCTATGATATCAAGATATTACTTTTAGATAAAGTTTTGTTCTTTGAACTGGATGATTTGGTCGTAGATTTTCCATCACTCTTCTGAACTACATCATCAGTACAGACTTTTACCTCCACAACTAAACCATCGAGCTCAGAGAACAAAACTTTGTCAAAATCTTCTCCATCATATTTCTCTTAGATCTATTTAGGTTATAGAAGTTATACTGATTGTATATAAGTCTTTATTTAGAGATATCACTGTGTATATAGAAAATTAAGATAAAATGTTTGTAAAGAGAACGTTTCAGAAAGTAGAACTATTACTGTGGTGAACGAGAACTAAGGTGAGAAACGTCAAGGTACTAAATCTTGCAGTAGATTAGTAAAATATGAAACTTATACAAGTACATATTTACGTTCTCCTTTACATACACCATTATTCTTCTAATTCTGTTGTTATTTTGATTTCTCATCGATTTCCTTTCTGCTTTCTCTATTTTGATCTTCTGCTGTCAGGCATTTCACTTTCTATTACAGCTACATACTACTTAAATCTGTAAGCATAAATAGCATACACCACAATATTAACAATTTACCTTTTTTTTTCTTCCCATTTCAGTTGGTCAAGCGCAAGAAGACAGTACGTTTTAGTTGTGATATTCTATTAAACTTACTGTTTGATTTCTCTGAAACATTTGTAATAATTTCATATATATAATTCTCATAAAGTGGCTGAAATGTTGTTTCTTGTTAGTATGAAATGGTTTAGTAACATACGTCAGTGATTCCAAATGAAATGTTGACCCGGACAGCTATTCCGATAATCTTACAGTCTAAATCAAAAATTTAAGAAATAAATGATTATTAGTGGAATAATCGTGAATGTATTAAATACTACTTTTTCCAGTTAATTTTTTGACAGTAGTATTACTAGTTTTGGTGCTACTTACATATTTATGACTGTTATCCCTTGTGAATGAGCATGAGTCTCTAATCAACTCTGTTGTGAGCTCTGCTTTCCGGCTGTTTTCAGATGCTATTCATCTCTTTGGTATCAGCTTCCAATCCTCAATGTAATGTGTTCTTTGGCCTTCCTCTTTTCCGTTTCCCTTCAGAATTCCACATCGTGACCCACTTTAATGATTTTCTCGACGTCTCTCTACAGTTTCCTCTTCAGATAGAAATTGAATTGTTTTCTCCATCAGTACGATGTTGCTGATGTTATCCGATCAAAGGATATTGAGTATCTTGAGTAGACAATTGTTTATAAGTCCTTGTACAATTTCGATGATGGTTGTAGTAGTTCGCAAAGCTTCAGATCCGCACAATAGAACTCAATGAATTCTCATTCGTATTGCAAATTCTGAATTTGACGTTGGCTGACAGTTATTTTGAGTCCCATATGTTCTTCAGTTGTGGGGATGCTGTCCGTGCCTTTCAAATTCGTGCATTCACATCTGCATCCGATCCACATTGTTCATCGATGACGCTACTCAAATATGTGGAATTTGTGACCTCATCCAGAGTTTCTCCATCAAGTGTGATAGGATTGTTCTCCGTGTTGTATTTGAGGATCTTGCATTTTGCTTTGTGTATGTTGAGGCAAACTGATGCAGAGGCTGTCACTACACCAGTTGTCTTCATCTGCATTTGTTCGTGTGTATGGAATAGACGTGTTAGGTCATGTGAGGATTTCAAATCATCGAGTTGCATACAAGCTGTTCATTGTATTACATGCTTCCCCTCAGATGTCAAGGTCTTCATAATCCAGTCAACCACAGCTTTTAAGGTAATTCATCCTTTAAAGTGTTTTCACTGAGATAGAATTAACTTATTATATCTGTGTCGTTTAATACTTTTACTTCAAAAACAAGGAGCTATTACAATTCCCACAACTCGAAGTGGGAACACCAAGACTGGTACAAGTGAAGATTTATTAAACAGCAAAACACCAAAACGACTCAAATTAAAAATACACTCATCATATATTAATTGTACACTGATCAATGCATTTCAAATACTAAATTTCTATCTAATCGCCATCTACTAAAATCTACACAAAACCCCTTCTGACAATAATCGTCATATGCTCACTAGTGACTGGCTTCAAGAGGTATTTCCTGAAGTTCTGGTGAGAGGCCATGACCAGTGGAGTTCAACCGAGTCTGTTGTGAGATAGTAACTCACTGCACACAATGGTGGATGAGTGGCTCAACTTCATGGATTAGTTGAATTTAGACATTAACACTGTTGGACTCCGACAGGCTCAGTGGTTTCGAGATTAAGCGTTCACGCACGACGCTAATAGATCCTGATTTCGAATCTTGCGAGACGGGATCGTGGAGGCGCACTGCTGAGGAGTTCCATAACAGGACGAAACGGCTGTCTGTTATCTCTTGTGCTCTGTGTACTCATTAATGTATAACGTGGTAGTACCACCAATTAAAGAACAGTGGTTTATCGATTGGACCAATGATGCATATAACCCGTACGAGCAGTCTAGAGTACTTATCAGTCATTCTTTCTGCCGAGCCCTGCCTGTTAAGTCCAGAACACAAATCCCAGCCTCTGGAATATGAATCATTAATTTCAAACATACTGGGTTTATACACCAACCAGACAGATCACATCGTACCATAAAATAGGAAACAAATTTGTACAAGATTTAACCAAATGTGACTGTGAATGTGGGAGATCGTAATTTATAGGCTGGGCATAACTTAAGAATGGTAAATCGTATAATAATAGTTCATAGATCAAAATACAGCTTATTATAAGAGGAACACAAATATGCAGTTTACCTACTTAACAATTATAATAATATACGTATAGTTACTTACTTACTTACTTACGCCTGTTACTCCTAATGGAGCATAGGCCGCCGACCAGCATTCTCCAACCCACTCTGTCCTGGGCCTTCTTTTCTAGTTCCATCCAATTCTTATTCATTTTTCTCATGTCTATCTCCATTTCCCGGCGTGATGTGTTCTTTGGTCTTCCTCTTTTCCTTTGGCCCTCAAGATTCCATGTGAGAACTTGTCTTGTGACGCAGTTGGGTGCTTTCCTCAATGTGTGTCCTATCCACTTCCAGAGCTTCTTCCTAATTTCTTCCTCCGCTGGGATCTGGTTTGTTCTCCCCCACAGTACGTTGTTGCTAATAGTGTCTGGCCGATAGATCTGAAGTACTTTGCGTAGACAATTGTTGATAAACACCTGTATTTTCTGGATGATGGCGTTCGTAGTTCTCCAGGTTTCTGCCCCATACAGAAGAAGTGTATTCACATTTGTATTGAAAATCCTGACCTTTGTATTGGTTGACAGTTGCTTTGAGTTCCAGATGTTCTTCAGTTGTAAATATGGTGCTCTTGCTTTGCCGATCCGCGCCTTCACATCTGCATCAGATCCACCCTGTTCATCAAAGATGCTGCCCAGATATGTAAAAGTTTTCACATCTTCCAAATCTTCTCCGTCAATTGTGATTGGATTGGTGCATGCTGTGTTGTATCGGAGAATGCTGCTTTTCCCTTTGTGTATATTGAGACCTACTGCTGCTGAGGCTGCTGCCACACTGTTCGTCTTCTCTTGCATCTGTTGTTGCGTTTGGGATAGAAGGGCCAGATCGTCTGCGAAGTCTAGATCATCCAACTGCATCCTAGATGTCCATTGTATTCCGCGCTTCCCCTCAGACGTTGACATCTTCATGATCCATTCGATCACCAGGAGAAAGAGAAAGGATGAGAGTAAGCAACCTTGCCTAACACCGGTCTTCACTTCGAACGACTTTGTCAACTGTCCTCCATGCACAATTTTGCAGTGTAATCCATCATATGAGTTCTGTATGATATTGACTATCTTCTGAGGCACGCCGTAGTGTCGAAGAAGTTTCCATAGTGTATAGTATTGGCTCATAAATGGATTCCAACAGTTACCATTCATTATTCTCATCAGGATATAACACTGTCCAATGCTTCTAGGTTTTCCATTGTTGTCTAGCTTCAATTGACAAATGAATCCAACTATAAAAGTAATTAAAATCTCCACAAAACTCCTTCTGATAATAATCGATATCTGTTTTCATATGGATACATCTTTTCAATGAGTTTCAATTGTGATTAATGTCATAGCAACTATATATCAATTATTCTCTTGATAGATGTAAATGATTCAAAGTTCAAACATTGAATGTTGAACGGAAAATAATATTTTGGCTAAATCACAACTATTCATTATTGATTATTGTCCAAATTCCAGTTTAAGTAAATCCTTGTTATATGTCAATAATTTTAACAGAATATTAGATATATGAAACCAGAAAACATGATCCTATTTACAAACTTTAATTTAATATGTAACTTTCTATCGTTTACTGATGAAACAAAATACGAATTCATGACCAAAGAAAACACACACACAAAGATAATTAACTGACTTACATACTTACGCCTGTTTTACCTCATAGAGGAGCATAGGCAGTTCATCAGGATTCTCTTTTCAACTCTGTCCTGGACAATCCTATCCAGTTGCTATTCATGCTCGTCACATCTACTTCTAATTCTGTACGCAGTGTGTTGTTTGACCTCCATCTTTTTCGTTTCCCTTCAGGATTCTAAGTTATCGCTTGTCTTGTGATACAGTTTAATGATTTCCTCAATGTTTGGGCTATCGATTTCCAGCATATTTTTCTAATTTCCTCTTCAGTTGGATGTTGATTTGTTCTCTCCCATAGTAGGTTGTTGCTGATGGAAAAATAAATAGGATTTGTGTATATTCTAAACGTGTTAACATAACCCTCCTGTTATCAATGTTCAATAAAAAAATCTATCTAAGATCTTCGATCACTTTCTTCGTTCATTTAGTTGGTCAACAGAACATATAAGAGCATAATTCCCACTGACAATTACATTTCCACCATCTAACGTCATCTAAATATATCTTTTATAAACAAATCACTCTACGACATTCCGAAGTACAGAATGCAAAGAGAAAATCAAGTGAATGTTGAAGATTGAAATGAAGTTCTCAGTGAAAACCTTACTTTGCACACATTATTCACTCACTGAATGAACCGGAAATTGTTGCATATTGCAACTACATAGTTCAATGTTATCATGTTGGTTTTCATGTGATCTGAATGCTTTCAATGATTTCGTCTATGTGATTGTTTATTTATGGTATTTGTACTAAGTAATAACTCCTTTGTACTTGATTGCGCGCTTATTACGAATTACAAATATAAAACGTTTAGTAGTGCTCATCTAGTTCTACCTGACATAAATTGAACTATTTCGGGAATCCTTAGTTAACATATTAATTCGAATACTTCTATTTAACATAGTATTTCTTACTACTGAGTTGTCTTAAACTTTATGGAATCAGTTGCTCAATGATCCTTGAATACTGTTTATTCTTCAGTTGATGTTGACTTAGTTTACTTATGTAACTTTTAATTTATGCCAAAAAAACTGCATATAAACACATACTTCAATAAATTTAAACTGGTTTATTAGTTACTTTAATCTAATTAATTAAATGTTTAGGTTCCACAGAAGATCCTATTACTGGTAAGTCTGATCAGTTCATTACTTACATACTTACTTACTTACTCATTTACGCCTGTCACTCTCGATGGAGCATAGGTCACCGAACAGCATTCTACAACCCACTCTGTCTTGGGTATACCTTTTCTAGTTCTATTAAATTGCTGTCCACTCTTCTTATTTCTGTCTCCGTTTCTCGACGTAATGTATTCTTCGGTCTGCCTCTTCTCCTATTTCCTTGAGGGTTCCATGTGAGAGCTTGCCTTGTGATGCAATTGGGTACTTTCCTCAGTGTGTGTCGTACCCATTTCCAGCACTTTTCCCTGATTTCTTCCTCCACTGGAATCTGTTCATAACTGTATGTATTTCATTTAAGCATTTTTTTAAAGTTTCATTAAGACTTTGTCATATATTTTCAATGGGAGTTGAAAATTATATTTTTTTATTGTGTAACATGTACTTACGTATTTTTCTTAATTGAAATGAATTGATCAATTTCATGGTTGTTAACATTTGTCAAAATGTCACGAAATTTTGGAAAGAACTAGCATTTTCAGCAGAATTAGAAACATTATTTTCCACTGTCAGATTCCTGGAAGTTATCATTGCGTAAACCGAACTGTGATTGAATTTCGTTGAGAATAAATCTGCCACTTTATAACAATCATCGTTTTTATAAGCAAAGAGGTAGTAGTGGAATCCACGATGGGTGTGGTTATCTGGACTTAGTAGCTAAGTGGATAACGTCATGGCGTTTGAAGTGAACGGTACTGGGTTTGTGTACCAAAATGAACATCAACTCTGTAATGCAGGTACATCCAGATGACTAGTCCAAATATAGGACGAAACGTGCGTCCTTGATTCCACTCCTAGCCTTGATCCATCTTTGTTTACGATGCTTGTGACTTAAGGCAATATCGATGTAATCTGTACAGTATACACTTATGCCGATAAGAAACTGATCAACTGCAGACCTAAACATCAATGGGAAGATTCAAACAAACAATAGAATAATGAATTAAATCACCGTCTTCTTTTCTAATATTTAAAATTGACCGAATTCTAACGAATGATTTGTAACAGTTTGCTCACTTTACAACTGTATAGTGGATTGAAAGTGATGTACATATAGATGAGGAGTAAGATCAGTATATTTTAAGAATAACGTCAGTGTAATAAAATTCTAATAAATTATAGGTCTGACTTAAGGTGCTAACGTCAATAAAAGTAAGGTCAAGGAGATAAAACAGATATCTAGACCATTTTAGACACATGATTAAAAGTACATGATCCTCTAGAATTACTCAGAATATATTTTTTATTGAAATGATAGAAATAATCTGTAGCTAAAGTAAGTACTTTTAGTAATGCTACGTTCCATTAAGTGAAATGCCGAATTGAAAGGCATTCATTATCATTTTGAACAACATCATCAACCTTTACTTCAAATGAAAGTGAGCTTTTTAAGAATCTTTTCACATGCACTAAATCAGTCCGTTCTAATGAATTTGTTAGTGATTGGTCGTCTTAGTAAGATTTACCACTTTTATATTTCTTTGGATTTTTGCTGTTTTCTTTGTTCTCTTGAACTTTGACCATGTAACTGATAGATCTTCCCCACATAGATTGATCGCTTATATCTACTTCCATCTGTCTAATGATTCTATTTAGACATGAATGACATATATCTTTATATTCTTTAGTATGTTTGTGTTATAATCTCTTTCTTACAGTTATGACCCAGCTATTTCTATTGCTTAGTATTCTCGGACACCGATTCACTCGACAAGTCCCCAAATCAGAACACGGTTGAACAGGAAAGAGATTATATTCCGAATAACAAGGTTAGATGGAAGTAAGAAGCAAGTCAGTAGCACAATAGGGAAAACGTTAGTATATTTATAGTTTTCTCATGAGAAGATTCTAGAGTATTCTTCAAGTATCGACTAGTGCTGATTGGATAAGAATCAGTCAATCAGCGTGCATCAAAGCAATCATGTATTGAGCATGCTTTAATCCAGTCTATGTCCCGCTAACAGTTTGAAATTTCCTTGATCTACAATCATTCCCTTCATATAGTTGTTACTTGTATACACTGATATAACTGATAACATCCTATACAGTGTTTTGAATTCCGACATTGTTATCAATACGAATCACAACGTATTTAAAGGAATAGATATAAATTCAAACATAATATATCGTTATCGAGTTACTTTATTCAAACAGTTTGTTCTCTCTCGGTTTTATTGTTCTATAAAATATGGCAGATCCTCCCACTTTCGGTAAGTTACATAATTCTCTTTGTAACCGAATTGTTTTAACCTAACTCCTGTATATTGCTAAATTGATATTTAAAAAATGAAAGAGATACACATTAAGGTAACTGTTCTCTGGAATCAAGTTTGAAAATTCATTGCTTGATAGACTGAGTAAAATGTGAATTAATTTCTCATTTGTCAATCACATGTTATAATCACATTCCAACTAATTAGGCTGGATGGTTGAGATTATCATTCATTTGTAGCTAGATCACCATGGGAAACCTAGGAGCACTAGACCTCAGTTTCGTCCCACTGTGTAACTCAGCAGTGCGCATCCAGACCGCGCCTTGCGAGATTAAAAATCAGGATCCATCAGTCTCGTGCGTGAACGCTTAACCTCGAAACCATTGAGCGGGACGTCATCCAACGGTATTAATGTCTAACTTCAACTAATCCCCAAAATCGAGCAAAACATCCACCATTATCATCAGTGAGTTACTATTTCACAACAGACCCGGTTAAATTACTTCAGAATTTAGATTGTTTTATGTAAAGGAAATAAAGTGAGACTGATAGGTCCTGGGTTTGAATCTCGTGAGACGGGATCGTGGATGTGCGCCGCTGAGGAGTCTCATACTAAGACGAAACGGACGTCCAGTGCTTCCAAGTTTTCCATGGTGGTCTAGCTTCAAATGACTCATGGATTAAACTATAAAAAAAACTATAAAAACTATAAAATCTCCACAAAACCCCTGTTGGTACTAAGTAGGTCTGACTAACTGTTTATTACTAACTTGTTTCGCATAGATCATGCAACTCAAAGTCGAGTAAATAAAACTATCCTTACTAAACGAATTACATTACAATATTACATTGGACATTTAAATCTCCTTAAGGGAATTTCCAACAGCGTTGTATCCATTACTTGTAATTATACTGAAGTCTTTGTCTGGGACTACTGGCACATTCATCAGTTTATCGATAAATTTAGTTTGCTAAGAACTCAAAAGATAATCACCTATCTTGATTATGGTATAAGAAAATAAAATCATCATATTGACAAACTACATTAGATATTATTGTACTAAATCTACACTACATAATATCAGAAGTTTATTTAAGCTATTGATGTGAATTAGAAATTACCCTTCAAATCCTATCCAGATTTTCATATTCTTTGATTGTATCTCAAATAATCTCAGTTTATGACAACTGCAAACTTATTGGTGTGACTATAACCTATGAACAACCTTTGAGTGACGCTAAAGTGATCTCAAAAATGTCCACCTACTTACTAAAACTAAATGAAAGTTATAAAGTAGTGTGAAGAATTACGATTATGATTTACAGCTGGTAGTTAAGATTAGGAACTAGATTTACGGTTTCCATCACGAACTGACATGAGTTATAATGCTGAAACTCTATTTAGCCAAATGACTTCATGAATTCTGCGCCAAAATCCGAAATCCATTATCTCATACCTGATTGGTTCGTCCATAAATTAAAGTTTCCTCTATTTATAATGGTTCTGTAACAGTTTTCTAAGAATTTCACACTTTCATTTAAAGGCTGTTAACATATTTACATATAACCAACTTCTTATTTAATGTAATCTTTAATCAATATTGAATATAACAATTTTTTCTGGCACAAATCCATAAAGTCACTGACAACTGGGCTGAGTCATGTTGGTAGGTGTAGACTATCTGGTTGGGATCCGCGAGATGATGGCAACCGATGGTTAGAGATCCTGAATGACATGGCTCAAAATCGTTTGCAATGATTCAGGTGCATCCACTCTTTGTGTTCTCCCAAATTCCAATCTTCTGAATCCTTCATGTCCATTATTTTGTTTCCAAATTTATTTCACTGGATTATACTCCTTGAATGATATCTTCAAACCCTAATCTTTCGGATTACTGCTTATACTCTCACTACCTTTACCAACTGCACCTCTGTGATAATGTGGTATGGCAACTCGAACTGATGTACGTACGTACGTACGAAGTTCTACGTTGTTACTGACTGACTGAACAATTTCTTCATTATTATTATTCAATAAGTTTCTGAATCATTTGCTTACTATTCACAATATAAACTATTCATTATTTAAATGTATCATCTAATTTAGTTGCTAAACACTGAATAGACATATAATGATCATTAAAGTACATTGGGATAAGTCAAGTAATCCTTAACTATTCTCTTTGTCCAGTTTAAGTTCCGACTATTTTCTAATATTATATCATTCTTATGATTATCTGGATTTATAGATAATACAACAATGACCAGTACAACAAGTGATTTCAGTGAGTGTAGTTTTAAAGCTTCATTTCAATTTGATTATTTATACACATATTTGTAATAAACAGTGAGATATTAAATCGTTAGGTAGTTCATGATGTCTGTAACTTCTTTTCAACTGAAAGGTTGAATGTATAAGACTGTGCTTGAATTACTTACCTGAGGTACTATGTCTTATTGCTTGTTAAGTATCAAGTGACAACATCACTAATAGTATACCGACCTCTATAATCTTATCCCTGTGCTAAAACAAATGATACGTCAAACAGCACTAGTAACCTTGAGTCAACTCTGAATCTTTATTGGTCCTTTGTTTTGTAGCTTCGCGCCTAATTCAGCCTGTTCAGTCCAGAACACAAATATCAGTTTTGTTTGTGTGAATCGTATATTTCAGAAATACTTGGCTTATATAAAAACAAACCAGACCACATCACACCATAAGAGGAAAAATAATTATTATAAAAGATCCAGCTAAAAGTGACTGGGAATATGAGATACCGTAACTAATAAACTGGGAATAACTTAAGAATAGTAAATTGTACATCAATAGTCAACAGGTCAAGTGAAAGATTATGATAAAAGAAATATATGTAATAATAGCTCATAAATAACTCCTAGCAGTTACCAATCATTTATTCTTCATTCGGAAAGAAAATAATCATAAACTAAAAATATATCACCGTTTAAATACCTATGGTTGTTTATAAATTTATATATGATCATATAGTTAAACATATTACTTTTATGTAGTAGACATGAACATAGTTTACTAATGAACATTTTTATCATTTTAAAATGAATATCAGAAGGGGTTATGTGAAGGTTTTAGTGATTTTAATAGTTGAGATCATGAGTCATTTGAAGATAGACAACCATGGAAAACCTAGAAGCACTAGACGACCGTTTCGCCCTACTTCGGGACTCCTCAGCAGTGTGCATCCATGATCATGAGATTAGAACACAGGACTTATCAGTCTCATGCGTGAACGCTTAGCCTCGATACCATTGAGCCGACCGGCACTCAACGGTGTTAATGTCTAACTTCAACTAATCCACAAAATTGAGTGACACATCCACTATTGTTATCAGTGAGTTACTATCTCACAACAGACCTGGTTGGACTCCACTGGCTTTCCATATTGGTCTAGCTTCAATTGTCTCATGATCTCGACTATTAAAACTAATAAACAAATCTGATTTTAATCGGTGAAAAAAACTGTATTCAAATTAAAGACATCTTCATTTATAACATATCTACATGTTGGTAATACGCTTAATGACAAATACGTTCGAAGTGAATCTCTTGCAGGTTTTGTGGGACTCAAAAAATTTAGATTTTCTGGTTAGCGTTTTTTTAGCGAGTTGGTTTTCTACGGGATGGGGCCGCTAACCCCATGCCCAACCCTCCTCCTTTATCCGGGCTTGGAACCGGCAGTAGCCCCCTGAGGGACTCCAGGCGGAGTTAAGAAATTTAGATGATAGACTACAATTCACTGATAATATTAGATGAAACTCTAGGTATATCATCATGTATTGACTATATTTGTAAACGAACTATACAAGATATAGAGCATTATTAGTTCACTAAAGTTTGCAAATTTATTCATTTCTGAAATTGTGGTTACGTATTGTTGAAACATCTGATAACAGATTCTAAATTGACTCAGAAAACTATCACTTGTTAACTCCTATTAATTAGGCTAATTTGCATAAATACTCTGCTAATGGACAAACCATTTGACAAAATATGGCTTACTTATGTACCATGTATTGTAATATGAATTGCTATATCTAGATAAGCATATCTAAAGTTACATGTAATACTGAATTTACTTCAATTTATTTATTTCAGCCAATAAACCAGAAGAGGAAAGTAAGTTCCATATAGAACATTCTACTTGTGGATGTTTCGTTTGGTACTCATGGTTTTCATGGATATCGCAGTTAATACTAAAACGTTAACATTAGCCTAGTAGTTAAATTCAATCCATGTAGGTTCGAATCCTGCGAGGCGGGATCGTGGATTCTCACTGTTGAGGAGTTTCACAATAGGACGAAACAGCCGTCCACTGCTTCCAGGTTTTCCATGGTGATCTAGCTTCAATTGATTCATCATCTCAACTATTGAAATTATTTCTTATTTATCATTATCCCATATAAGTAATATCTTGATTATGTTCATTTGATTTTCTAGCATATTGATATCTAATCCATTTTAATGGTCATTCCGTTTACTTTAAGCCATAAATCCATATTATAATTTTTAACTTAAGACTGTTTAGTTAAGCCAATGTTTAAAAGAAAAAACGAAATTAATTTTTTCATGAATTACTTGTATTTAGTAAATAATTTTCCAAAGTCTTTTCATCTCAGTGACCACAATGAAAAACGTTTAGGCAATTCAATTAAGGGACGAGTATACTGTGCGGCAGTATATTATGTTTTACTTTACGGCTGCAAAACGTGGCCATTAAGAGTAGAAGATATTCGTAAGCTACTAGTATTTGACCACATGCCTTAGAAATATTGCTCGCATCTCCTGGGATCACCGGGTACGTAATAGTGAGGTGATGGTAAATCAGTTGATGAGGTTTTGAATCTTCATCGGCTGAGATGGTTGGGCCACGTGTCACGTATGTCTGAACACCGATTGCCATGACTAGTATTGGGGATGGTTGGGAGAAAGTTAGGTGCGGTCAAACCAAAACATGGTATCAGTCCACAATGTCACTAACTTCTAGTCTTAGTCATGTTGATTGGTGCAGACTACTTGGTTGGTGTCCATGTGACTATCGTAACCAATCGTTGAATACAGGGAGTGACATGGCTCAGAATCAGTCACTGTGGCGTAAGTGTATTCGCTCTGTCTTCCCTTAAACTAAGAGATTAAAATGACTTTATACCCTTATTTCTACGAACTGACTCTTTCTTCCCGTAATGTATCCTTATACATAATTCTTCTTTTATAAATCACTACCATTGAATTAACTACTTCTATGAATTCGGTGTTGATCATGTTATGCTCATGAGATGTGACAACTTGGATCGATGCATATATGTGCCTAAGCCTACGTTATAGCTGACTAACTAACCGATGATATTAATTCAAAATCTTGGTATACATTAATCATTTACATATCGAATTACAAGTAAACAAAACTTTACTACTCAAAAACATTAGTTCTTTATTCTAATAATCGTGAAATACTTTGGATATGATCTGATTAATTTGTAGATAGACTTTTAGACTAACAATTGGGACAGTAGTTAACTTTTCATACTAATAAATACTAGGCGGCCTGTTTGAATATCTGGGCTACCTGTTCCTACCATCTGGATATTTCAACAAGTTATCTGATTTCTTGTTTGTTTTAATATATCATTATGCCCATTAATCGCATAACGTATTCAGGCGAGTTTGTAACAAGTTTACGACATTTCACTATACAAGTTACAAATAAGCTTAACCAGTGACATCATGGTTCCTGGCAACGGTATGCATTGAAAAGAATAAACGTTGTTCAAATGTCGATTCTTGATCTGCTAACATCTAACTGGAGATCAGTTAATACTTATTGTCAGGATCGATCAAGATATAAGAAACGGAAACTTGTTGAAATACTTTATGCTGAGAATTCTATATTTGTACCAAAAATATAATATTGAATAAAGCCACCAATGATAATAATGAATGTTTTATAGTGTTACTTTAATGTTTCTTGTTTCTTGTGTCTTTATCCAATTTCAGACTCTACCACAGATGACACTAATTGTAAGTTTAATTATTCATCAAAATGTGTATATCAGTTATATCTGAATGAAATGAAGATTCTTCTACAAAATAGATTACTTGTTAGTTTATATTTTATATCGACTGATTTATGGTTGGAGTTATTCCCGACTGTCCGCTCTGAAAATGTGTAGTATAGCATAGTGTCGGCCAAAGTTCTGGGAGAAAGATACAGATATATAGTAAACATTTGGTCTTCAGATCAAAATCTTTATGAATATTCGTTATAACTGTAGATGAGATGGCAGCGTAGTGTATAATCGATCGGACCAAAGACGCGTAAAACACGTGAGAACAACCTAGAGTCCTGATTGGTCCCGCTTCCCTGTCTAGTCTAGCCAGTTGAGTCCAGAACGCAAGTCTCAGCCTCTGAGATATGAATCATTATATTTCAAGCATACTGAGTTAAGATACCAAACAAACCGACCACAAGGTACCAATAAAATATGAACAAAATTTGTACAGGAATTAGCCAGATGTTGCTGTGAAGGAGGGAGGTAGTGATTAATAGACACGGAATAGTTCATGAATGGTAAATCGTATAATAATAGTTCATAGGTCAAAATAAAGCTCACAATAAGAGGGACATGAATATGAACAGTTTAGTTACATAACAATTAAACGATAAAAATATACTCATAATATTGGTCCATAAATGGATCCCAAAAATTACCGTTCATCATTCCTATCGGGATACAACAAGGTTACATAATAATATTGGTAGAACAATTGAATAAAAATACTTCCTTTTCAACAAGATCCTCTACTATAATAGGATCATACAACCGGTGACCAGGATTATACTACCACTATACTATATACTTGATCGACACGCTATACACGGACTGGAATCACGTTATGTCAAATACTTGATCCATGACCAGTTATATAGTGAATCAGGGTATAGGTTAGGTTATAGTTAGACAACTATTGGACACCGAGTAGCCCTGAACGGACGTTCGCTCTAGTATGAAACATCTCAGTAATCGCCATCTACGCCTCGTGCTCCAAAGTTTAGCCTCTAAACAACTGAACCGGTATCCAACGGTGTACAAGTTCAGCTTCTATGAAAACATAAAATAGTCAGTTATCTGGATGTCTGTTTGTCCACGCTCAGTAACCAATCACATTTTACACATCAAATACACAGCCAAATGCAGTGCATCAAATGAAAAATGACCGAAAGTGACAACGTACATTTTGTGAACGTTACGGATAACCTCAGTTGTAAGTTATGTACTGAGCTGCATAACTTCTGTTCAAAGATTTACTCACCTAAAAGACTTTCGTTTAATCTCTCCTGGTGGAACATAATCTATCCATACGATCATGATATGGACAATGTTTAAAATGAAGACATGACAAAACAAACAGGTAGTTGAATATAAACATCTTTTAACAAGATCTCAAAAAATGTTTTAATTAAATATGGTGTATTAGTATCCATCACCATTCTCATTCCTTTCACCCAATCAGTTCATGTCATCCCATGATATCTCCATACCCGATGTTGTCCATTCCGACTTTAGCGTTTTGGTCTTCCATTAGTTACTTTTCAGGGCACTTCTCTGTGACCGATTGGAGCCTCTCGTATAAAGCCTGTTACCTCTCGTGATGCATAAGGTACCGACTAGGGATATTTAGCCAATGCACTCCTGGGCTTTCGTTTCAAGATGTCCCCATTTGATATTTAGAATCTTAATTTATGCCTTTGATTCCCGGTGCAGTTGTTGCTCGGGTTTTCAGAAGAAAAATCAGCCTCATGATTTCCGAAGAATCCCAGCTTCCACTATGAGGCATCATGACACTACTAAATATAGGTCCTTCAACTCCTAAGATAGAGTTCAAATGGCTAAAGTGATTCTTTCTGGTTACCGTATATTATTAACAATTTTCTTGTTCACAGAATAGAGTCGGTAAACCCATGTTCAACCATCCTCCTTTATCCGGGCTTGGAACTGGAAGTAAACTTTATTAGACTCTAATTCGAGTTAGTTCTGAAGTTTATGGATAGCACAATCACTCTGAAATATCAATATCATATCCCTAATATTTGTCAAGTTTGTTGATGAATTTTATATATGAGTAAAACATTCGTAAATTGCTACTAAGATTTCACTGACATCTCAACTAGTGTTGTTTTGAGCTGAATATTGTTGATTAATAGGTTCATAACGCTAATTTTGAAAGTAACTAAATGATTTATCACAAGTATTGCCCCAATTATTAATATTATTATTATTATCGAATAGGCCAATCGAAGTTAATCACTATGTCATTGATCTCTTATCACTATCATCTACGTAAATAAAAATATGAAAATAATCACTAAACATTTTAGGCAAACATGAATAGGGGCTAGCAGTGGAATCCAGGACGAGGGTTTCGTCCTATTCGAGACTCGTCATCTAGGTGTACCTGCATCTCAGATTTGATGTTCACTCTAGAACTCGAAACCAACACCGTTAGCTCCAAATGCCATTGCGTTACCCACTTAGCTACCGAGTCCTGATGGTCACTTGCTTTCGCAACGGGGTGAAGATATGAGTAAAACAACACCAAGCGAGCAATCATTAAACAGTTCATAATTATTCATCTTAATTACATTATTGTAACAATAGCAAAATATTTCAGTGTTTATTTTATTTGTTATTCACTTTTTCACTTTCTAGATACTACAATCCCCAGTTATTCTAGTAAGTTATATCATTCCATTTCATTTGTAAATATCAGTTTTCATTTATTCTAATATATTTTGATGAAGTTTTGTTCTCTGTGATGGATGGTTTAGTTGTGGAGCTTCCATCGTTCTTCTTAACAACATCATCAGCACGAACTTCAGGTGGAAGTAAAGTGTTCGAACAAACAAAAGGGACACAGATGGGATCACCAATATCAGCACTTATCGCAGAAGCAGTGCAAAACCTAATGATAACGTTCAGAAGAACGATAAAAGCTCCACGACTAGACCATCGAGCTCAGAGAATAAAACTCCATCAAAACCATCCATGTGAGCTACAAATCTTCTTCACTCTAATATATATTTTCATTTAACTGATCACTCAATTGATTTATATCCTAAAATGTATTCAGATGAAAGTTTCTAGATTGATTTAGACTTGTGGAGACAGTTGAGTTTCATTGAAATCACAAATCCATTTATGTTAGAGTCCCACTGAAAATCTGGGAGCAATCGACATTTGCATCATTCTAGTGTAGAACTCTTCAAAAGTGCGCGTCCATGAGCTCATACGCGGGAATCTAATCCAAATACTTTGACCTCACTTACAAATGCTTAGACGCTAGACAACTAAGCTGGCATTCAGCAGTGTTAATGTCAAACATTATTGTCGATTTATGAGTATTGAATCCAGCTTAAAGACCCATACACACTCAGTGACTAAAAATTATCTTAAATAAATTGACTTTTTGTTTTTTTAAGAAAAAAATTATAACTAATTCAACTTATTTTGAGTGCAAACTTTAAAAGAAAGAAATTTTTTCATATCATAACATTCACATATAAAGTACTACGTTTCTTGTGGTGTCCGGAACGCTTTTGTTGGTCCTTGAAAATCCGAGCAAGGCAGTATAATTTTCGTGGTGAGCCTATCCATACCCATAAAGTGAACAGCCTCTTGCATTTGAACAATGTAAGTAAGGGAATTCGGCAAACTGGATACGTAACTTCTGGAGAAGTATTGACTCTGAGAAGCGATTTAGACTCAATAAAATCTATCTCCTTCACATGCATGAAAATTAATAAGGCTATAAATACCCTTAAGCTTTCGAGGTCATGGAGTAGACGGAATTTCATCCTTTCTCTACAAATATGGTGGTCCAGATATTCCACTTCTTCTTCTAAAGCTGTTTACTCTCTCTATGGAAACCGGTTCTTACCCTTACTGTTGGAAAACCGCGTACATCATACCACGTTACAAATCTGGAGATAAGACTGACATGAACAATTACCGGCCAATAAATATTACTCCAGTTATTTCTAGGATTATGGAAAAAATTATAAGTGATGAACTTTCCAACTATTTACTTGCTGGAAAATTTATCAATGATACTCAACATGGATTTCTTAAAAATCGTTCTTGCATGACATGTCATTTTGACTTCTTTAATTTAGTCTATTCTCTACGTAGCCAAGGATATCTAGTCTTAGTGCTATATCTGGACATTTCTAAAGCCTTTGACATGGTTAGCCACCAACTTCTTATAGGTAAGCTCGCATCTTATGGGGTTCAAAATCCTTTGCTTGCTTGGCTTGATTCCTTTCTCAGCAATCGACATCAAATAGTTAAAATTAACTCTTCATTGTCTAACGCTGTCCCTGTTAGAAGTGGTGTAATACAAGGTAGTGTCTTAGGTCCTTTGCTCTTTTTAGTGTTTATCAATGATATTTGTGAAAGTTTTTGTGTCGGTAAGCCCCTTCTATATGCAGATGATCTTAAAGTAGTATATTCATTTTCTCCACATGAGCTGAAAAATATGCAAAATTGCATCAGCATGGAGCTTAACAAGGTAGCACAGTGGTGCTTAAAATGGCAACTGGAGCTTAATACGGCTAAATGTGGATGGATATGCTTCGGCGATACATCACTCAACCTAGACATTACCATAAATGGAGAAGTGTTATCTAGGTTACATACAGTAGTAGACTTAGGACTTAGATATTCCCAAGACTTGTCGTTTACAGAACATATATTAAAACAGACCTCTAAGTCTCAACGTCTAATAGGTTACATAACTCGAAATCTTTACAACACTGAGTCACGTATTCTAATGTACAAAGTTTGTGCTCGACCTCTTCTAGAATATTGCACGTTTATTCTTAGCAGTGCGCTCATAAAGGATAAATTAAGGCTGGAATCAGTACAGAGACGATTTACACTTCGTATTCTTGGAGCTGATTGTACCTTAACTTATAATTCTAGATGTAATAAACTTGGGCTAGACCCTTTATGGAGGAGGAGACTCAAACTAAATCTTATCTTTTTCTTCAAACTACTTCATAAACTATCGTTTACATCCGATCACGCGATTCAATATGCAGAAACCTCTCATTATGACATCCGTAATTCCTTGGCACTAGTGAAACAAACTCATTCTAAATCATCTCTTTATATGAATTACTTCACCTGTAAATTTTCTAGACTCTGGAATAACCTACCACAATCTATCCGTACGATAAAATCACTCCCATTATTTGTTCGCTGCATCGATGCATACTGCTCCTTTGAAAATGCATTGAATGGTCTAGCACCTGTAAGTGTATCTCATTCCACAAGTAGTATTATAGGAACTATGAATGTTTAGCCATTTTTATTAGTGCATTCCCTAAGTAAAACCACCTACTTGCTGTCACTTTATGTTAACACCGTCCCTAGCAAGTTTAACTAATTTGAATAACATAAACAGTATATCACTGGGTCACATGACACACGCATTTAAGTAGACCTGATTCATATAGTTTGGTAATTACTGCTTTGTTTTCCCGTGCTCTATGTTTTCGTTTTAATTTCTCTAGTTGTAGATAATTATCATTATTTCGATCTGGCACACGAAATGACCTTAATTACTCGGTTCATAAATCAACAGACTGTCCATTTAAGAAATATTAAAAGTTACCGGCTGATGCATTGGATCACTGTAATACATGTACTACCTAAACAATTACTGAACTAGTATACTTAAAACTTTCTTCTATCACATGTTTGTTCCCTACATCTAATGTTACTATTTATATCAAATTGATCAGCCCTGTAAACTGGCGTGAATTCTGTAATTATTATTTTCAGAATATAAATTATTATTAGACAGGCCGAGATCAGATACATGTCGGTCCACTTGAAAGCTAGTGTCTTTTCTGCTTTATGTGCTCTGGTGCACATTGTTGTAATTTATTGAATTCTGATTGGCGTCAGTCGTGGACGGCTTCAGCCGAAGGATATCCACATAAAAAGAAGTAAAGGTTACGGGCTGACACCTCTCATTGATGAAATACCCGTGAAAAATGTACTGGCGTGAATTTTGTTATTATTATTTTCAGAATATGTTATCATTATTTATTAAGTAATATATTTCATTGAACATTTATTTCATCCACAGGTACTGACATAATCACAAACGATGGTACGTTTGTTTTTTTTTGTTTTTTTTGATAAATTATACTTTGTATTTTCTTTACATGTTTTGTATGCATAAATCAGAACTCATATGGAACACTTGTAATTAAAAAATTTCAATAACTATGCTATTTTGGGCTATCATCCGGTTTTTGATTCCGTAAGCTATCCCAGATTGATACGGATAAATAGGAGGCTACATTGGCCATAGAAATCAATTATGAAACAAAACTCAGATAACTGGGCCAAATCTTAACCAAAAGGACTATCTTTCAATAATGCTCACTGATCATTTAGCCCTGACCTAGCACATACTTATAGACATATGGTGTGACTAGATTTGTTAAGCTTATTGGAATAACCCATTTGCACTTGGTGTTCGTGCTGGCTTACTGTGGAACTTGTCATCAATGCTTAATCAAGGGCCCACACGCAGGAGTTAAACTCAGGACCTTGAGCCTTGCACATAAGCGCTTAGCCTACAGACCACTAAATGGCATCTGGTAGTGTTGGTATCAAACTCCAATCAATCCAGGATATTGAGCAATCATCTCCCACTGTCTTCGGTAGGCAATTGCCTCACATTTGACACGATTGAACTCCACCGGTCACGGCATCTCACTCATTTGTTTCAGTTATATAAATCTCATCAGAATAAGACTAATAATAATAGTATCAAAGCTGGTGCAGTTACTTTTATATGTCCCAAATCCCAGGTATTTATTGTAACAACCTATTTAAAAAAGGTAACCATTTTTGAAATCTTTACCTGATAATATGTCACCTAAATTATTTTCATTGTAATTTGTTATTTCACGTTATCTCCCTTCGAATTATAAACATTTCTTTGATTAGTCATTGAAATGATTTGGGGTATACAAACTTATGGCTCAATTTCGCACTTTTAAACACTTAGTCGGATAATCTCCCAATATTTTTTTATTCTACAATAAGATGGACTTACTACATCTCTTTTTTAAAGATGATTTACAATGACACTTTAATTTTCCCCATGAACTGACATCAACTACAGAAGCACTGAAAACCAAGGAGTGTTGGAAAGGTATTATCTTTGTCTACGATCTTCAAGTTGAAACACAATTTTCTATGTTCTAAATCCTAGTTGTTTTATGATTTGATTACTTGACTATGGGTCAAACATCTTATGTATGAACTAGGGATACTGCCTAATTAAAAAACCGAATTAAATGGAGCAAGATTTGAACCAATGACCCAATGATGAGGGTTTCTGTCCTTCACTCATTCATCTATCAATTGATCCGTTTTGTCTGTAACGCATAAAGCAGGCTTCGGTTCGTTTACTTATCTATGAATGACACATTTTGGTATGGAGGTGGATATTGTTTTGTGAAAGACCAGTCTTGTGAGTGGTAGATTGAAAATAGAATATCCTAAATGAATACTATTTAATTTTAGTAGTTGAAATCATGAATCAAATGAAGCTAGACCACTATGGAAAATCTGTAAGCACTGGATGGCCGTTTCGTCCTACTGTGCGACACCTCAGTACTATGCATCCACGATCCTGCCTCGCGAGATTCGAACCCAGGACCTATCCGTCTCGCGCCAGAGCGCTTAATATTTTTTAGTATAACTACTCTACATTGAGGAATTCACTCACAGCGTTTGTTGGTTTTTTTTTCTACCTTTTATTTCTTTAAATTCTGCTCTCAGCTACAAATTTAAAATGTCAACGAATATTCTACATGATAGTTGGATTGATCAGTCTAATGGCAATCAATTAACGAAAAAAAGCACTTACTCTCTGTAATCAATGTATAACTAGTTCCATATGTATGTTTAAATTGTATTCTTAGCATATTATTACCATGTTAGAAATAATGCAATCTTGTGTTCATTTTCTGATAACATAGTTAGTTATCAGTGATCAGTAGAAATCTTTGATCTGATGAATCAGTCGTAAAACAATGAGAACATTATATATGTCTGAAGCAGTTCAAGTTACCGTGCTTTACATCGGTATAGTCATTGAGGGAATTTTCACGATGTGAATTAGTTATAGGAATAAGTTACGCACTTGTCGTGCAACTTTAAGGTCCAGTTGAGGTCCTGTATGTTTACTTTTGAAAATTCTTAATCTGAGGCTGAAAAGCTGTCCCATCCTCCTTGGTTCTTAATACTATCGCAGCTAACATCGATCCGTCATAAATATCCTTTAGAAATATGATAATTATTAAGTCAGAGTATGTAAATCAGATGAAAGACAGCTAACTGTAGATAGATTACAACGTCTTTTATGTGTAGAAATGAGCTGAATTCTCCTGCTGTTAACATTAATGACTGAATCTTTTGGAGAGAATTAAGATAAGTTTTAGGCTAAGAATCTCATGTTCATTAGATAAATTAGTGATAATCCATTCTCAGTAGCTCAATAGATAATATATTAACATTTGAAGAAAAAGGTATAGAGTTTAAGTTTTAATGTATACCTAAACATTGAAGTGAAGGTAGATCCAATCGACAAGATTCAATTAAGACGAAACACACTACCCAGATTCCACCAATCATCATTCTATCCTGAAAACCATCTTTAAGTTCGCCTCGATATTGATTTAATTCACAAGGATTATAAGTAAAGATGGATAGTGCTTAGCAGTGGAATCCAGGACACGAGTTTTGTCCTATTTAAGACTTGTCAGCTAGATGTATCTGCATCTCAGAGTTGATATTCACTCTGGGACTCGAACTCAATACCGTTCGCTTCATACGCCACATCATTATCCACTTACCTACCAAATGAATTTAAACTTCACCCCATGTTAGAACTCAAGTTATACCCAGTAGATTAATTATTGCTTGATATGATGGGAAAAAAATGAATTTTCGATTGAATTACTCATTATGAGTTTTATTCAACATTCAACATCCGTTTTGATTCAACATGAGGATCATTCAGTGTAGTATTTGATTTGTTTTCCCAGTATTATATTTTCTTCTGTATAATATACGGTATTCTTGTATTCACTTGACATGAACTATGCTCAGTAAGTGATTTGTTATAACTGAGTATGTGATCTAATCCTAATTGCTAATCAAAATGGGTGTACAATCAATATATAAACAGGTGTATTTTAGACTAGATTCGACTCGTCGTTGTCATAGTGTTTTGGGGCTAATAAATCTTCACTTATACCAGTCTTGTGTTCTTATTTTCGCATTGGGGGAATTGCCGTGGTCTCTCGTTCCGAGTATAAGTGATCAGCGTTTTTGGAGCACAACAATTGGTTATCAGGATTCAGTAGATAAATAGATAACGTGATGGCGTTCGAGTCCCAGAGTGAGCATCAACTCTTTGAGATGCAGATACATTTGGCTGACCAATCTCAAATAGAACGAAACACGCATCCTAACTTTCACTACTAACTACTATCCATCTTTACTATCATTAATTATTTGTTCCTTATTTATCATTACAATCATTACAAGTATTGTTTTCTTTTTATTCCTTAAATTTATAGATTTCATAAAACAATTCATTAAACTATTAACCGTGAACTGTTAGTAACAGTAATTGAATAGTTACCTTTCTTCCCTTTTCTTGTAATATGAACATTTTATTGATTTAAATCAGAGTAATTAGTTACCAAATTTGAATGATATATATTTTTTTAAAAATTTTTTTTTCAAAATTATAATAGTTATCATACAATAAAAATGAATTAATATTTATTTTTAGAAGGGGGGTTTTCTGGAGATTGTAGTCATTTCAATAATTGTGAATATGAATCAATTGAAGCTAGACAACTATGGAAAATCTGGAAGCATAGGATGGATGTTTCATTCTATTGTAGGACTCTTCAGCAGTATGTATCCAAGATCCCGCCACGTGGGATTCAAACCCAAGACCTATCAGTCTTACTGATGACAATGGCGGATGTGTGGCTCAATTTCGTGGATTAGTTGAAGCTAGGCATTAAAATCATCGGATATTGGTTCATTGGTATCGAGGTTAAGCGCTCACGCGTAAGACTAATAGGTCCTGGATTCGAAACTCGCTAGGCGGGGTCATAGATAAGTAATACTGTGGGGTCTCACAATATGACGAAACGGCCGTCTAGTGCTTCTAGGTTTTCCATGGTTGTCTAGCTTCAATTGACTCATGATCTCAACTATTAAAATTTGTTCATTATGTTAATAATAAAATGAATATACTGAATCTAAACCAAAAAGAAATTATGAATTCGTGGAATAAAATATTCAAGATAATTTTGAAATTTAGGATTCAGGAGAAAATGAGTAATGAGTAGTTTTTGAGTTATTTGGTGTTGATTCTGAACTGTCATTCAAGGTCTTCAACTATTGACTTCGGTAACTGAAAGGATCTTCACTATGTAGTTTACGTTTACTTACGTAGATCAGAACAATAGTTATTGACTTAATGATATTAGATTTGAAATTCATTTCGGTGGTGATTTCATCCAGTACTACGATAGACAGATTAGAAATCAATCGCGAGATATGCAATGTTAGTAAGTTAGTCAGATACAACGTAGGACCAGGCACATATATGCATCGGTCAAAGTTGTCATACCTCATTAACACAACAAGATCAACACTATATTCATAGAAATAGTTACTTCAATGGTAGTGATTTATAAAAGAAGAATTGTGTATAAGAACATAGTACAGGAAGAAAGAGTCAGTTCATAGAAATAAGGGTATAAAGTCATTTTAATCTGTTAGTTTAAGGGAAGACAGAGAGTGTATACACTTACGCTACTGTGATTGATTCTGAGCCATGTCACTCACAGTCTCCAACCATTGATTACGATAGTCACGCTGACCCCAAGCAAGTAGTCTGCATTAATCAACATGACTAAGACTAGAAGTTATTGATCTCAATGAATGATGCCACGTTTTGGCTGGTTCGACCGCACCTAACTTTCTCCCAACCATCCACAACACTAGTCATGGTAACTGATGTTCAGACATACGTAACACGTGACCCGGCCATCTCAGCCGATGAAGATTTACAATGTCGTCAACTGATTTACCATCATACCCCAATACCCTGCATCTAGCCCCACTATTACTTACCGGTGATCCCAGCATATGCGAGCAGTATTTATAGGACATCTGCAATCGAATACTAGTAACTCACGAGTATCTTTTACTCACGATGGCCACGTTTCGCTGCCGTAAAGTAGGACAGAACGAATTGCCGCACAGCATACTCGTTCTTTTAATTGATAAACGGATATCCCGCCTTTGCCATAGGTGACGTAAGTTAGCAAAAGCCGGACAAGTTTTTTGAATCCGTTCTGAGATTTCGTCAGACACCAACCCATTAGGACTGATCAGACTTACAAGATATGTGAAGTTGTCGATGCGTTCGACTACTTCACTCCCTATCTTTAGTTCAGGTGTTGACACAAGCCAGTCCTGACGCAACAACTTGCATTTGGAGGAGGAAAAGCACATTCCAAACATTCTGGCATTGTTGCTCAGTGCTACTAAAAGATTCTGCACTTGATCAGCGTCTTCACCAAACAGGACTATGTCATCTGAGCATTCTAAGTCGATAAGTTGTCCTCCTGGTAGGAGATCAATGCCCGAAAATCCAGTCGACGAGAACGTTATTTCCATCAGTAGGTCTATATGAAGTTGAACAAAAATGGGGATAGTAGACAGCCTTGACGGACACCACTTGAGGTTGCAAAAGCAGATGACAGTTCGCCATAGGCTCTGACTCTACTAGTAGTGTTCGAGTAAAGAGCCTTGACAAGGTTTATGTACTTCTGAGGTACGCCTTTCAATGACAGACACTGCCACAGAACCTCTCAGTCTACGGAGTCGAACGCTGCTTTTAAGTCAAGAAAGACCATCGTTGTCGGAAGCAGATAAGCATGTCTGTGTTCTAGAGCCTGAAGAATGGTGAATATGTGATCGATGCAGCCACGATCAGATCTGAAGCCAGTCTGGTTTTCTCGTGTTTGCAGTTCACGAGTCCTTGTTAGGCCTCCGATAACTATTGAGACTAGTATTTTAGATGCTATGTTAATCAAACTAATCCCTCTGTGGTTATCACAGGATTATTTTGACCGCTTCTTATGTATTGGGACGATAAGTGATTGTCACCAGTCAGATGGGATTACGTCCAACTCCCAGATTTCATCTAAAATAGTAGTCAACCTGGTCGCCAAAACTGGACCACCATCCTCAAAAACCTCCGGAGCCAATCCATTTGAGCCAGCTGCCCTTCCTCGTTTCGGATTAGCTATAGCTTTTTGAAGTACAATTAGAGTCAGGGGACCTACTCCAATGTTCCATTCGGGTTGTTTGAGAATAGTGGGTAGTTGTAGAGTAGCTGAAGGCCAACGGAACTGCTCCTTAAAGTGTTCCACTCCTCGTTTTTAACGTCTGGATTGAGAGCACATAAGAGTGCGGTCTTTTCCCGAGATCATCTATCTTACACTTGACTCCTTAATTCCAGTTTCTTTTATTAGTATGGGAAGCTGTCTGGTGTTGCCTACAGCCGATGCCTTTTCTATCTCTTCTGTTAGACGGTGTCTCTCCTTACGCTTAAAATTAGTGTTTGCTAAAAATAAACGATTGCCTGAGCACATTTGCAGCAGACTATCACCATTAAATGTTCACTGAACCCGGATACTAAAACACTCACGTAAATATCCTTCTGTTTGGTTTAAGCTAACTACCTGAACATTAAAGTCACCTGCTACGAGTACTATGTCTGAGCGTTTAGCCTTATGAGGAACTTCAGAAAGCTTTCTGTAAAATTCATCTTTCACTTCATCTGGGCTACAGTCAGTTGGAGCGTAGGCAGGAATGAGGAAAAGGCAATGACGTGTGTCCCTATCCCTCCGAGTTCTTACGGAGCCGTTAAGCGGAACAGCACATAGATGACTGTTAACGGGGACCCCCTTCAATAGTGGTTGTTCTGCCCTCGTACTTAGTGCTACGCCTACACCTGCCACTCCACGAGAACTAGCCATCGGGTCGCCAGATACACGGAGGGTGTATCTCGTCGACTCTTTGTTTTAGCCAGGTGAGGTCAAGTGAATGATCACACTAAGATATTGTATGCGTGTTTCGAAGACAGTGTTAACCTTACATCTCTACAGGTCGACAATGTGTCCAAGGTGTATCCACACACATATTAACTGAAAAGGTAGAACACTAAAGATATAATTTCCCAGTGGGACATACGTTTAAAGGAGCTCAACTCATTCCACGAGAATAGTGGATATTAAACCAGTCTAACGTGAAGATAACCAAGAGTAAACTTGAACCAACCTACCTTATCCCTAAAAACGAAGCCCATCTGAAAATTATTACAAGTGCATGAATCCTAATTTAGGTTTTCCCATTCACTATGCTACTAGCTATACTTTCAGCTGACTGGTGAATTAATTACAACAAAGTTAAATAACCCATTGTATCATTGAGTAAGAATAAAGACAAGTGATCTTATTCCAGTATCCAATGAAGATCATAAGCATTCCAAAACAACTCTTGTAGACTGTTGTAATCAATATGTAAACAAAATACCTACAATTAATCGATTACTCACAAAAGAGAATAAGTCTCAATTACCTGATTTTCGGAGAAATCAGGACTTAGTGATATGTCGCCTAGACAAGGGTGCAAGAATTTTCCTTATGGATCGTCTTGACTATGTTACCAAACCATCTTCGATATTATCTGATCCTGTCAAATTCTCCCAAGAAACCGTTCAAAAAAGACGCAACTGAATGAACAGATGCTAATTAAAATCCTAAGGAAGATGAAAGATGAGTTTATTATCATTTGTGACCTCCATGAACATCTTAAACCATCGATTACCGTTATACTGTAGTGACTCACATTTATCACGAGAACACGACTGGTTTAATAAAAACAATTATTATTATAACCAACTGTACCAGTGTTTGTTTTAACGTGCTTTTGTTTGACTGTGCTAATGACAGCTATTTTGTGCTTCCATTCTTTCCTTACACTTCGATTGTAACTTCGCGCGAATTCGGTTACCTTCTGTAACCAAGGTTGTATCCTGGCACGATCTCGGTATCCTTTCGATGCCACGAGATCGCCAGCTAATAAACCTCGACTTGGTCCATTAATTGCCTTCTGGTATTCGGCTTCTCGGGGATTTTATGGAGTCATTTGGAACGAGCTTCTTACGCCTTCTGATTTTTCTGGCACGTGTTTCTTGGTAGCGGTGTTCATAGTTAACCTCAACTCGACGCCACGCTACATTGGTGACCCGTATTTTGGAACACGCCTCAACTTCTGATCAAATCTTCCAAAGAAGCCAATTCGGTGAGTCTATGATTTATCTATCCACGTCTGTCGTATATTTTCATATTTTTTAATATATAATATACGCGACATGACGGATAACGATAAGAATAGTATTAATATAATAGACTCACACGTATGTGTACCGAATCCTTGTTACTTTTTATTCGCGTGACGATGAATTCCACGCTTTATTCGAGAAATGTTTCCCTATTAACGATTCTCCTCGCTGACCCGGCTGCTTGGTACGGAATGCATACGCATAAGCATATCCGTCTACCACCCAGCACCAAATGGTTAAGTAAACGGTTTCACTGCCAACTTAAAAGAGTTCTACGAGCACACGAAAACGGCAACTGGCACGAAACCTTACCGCTCGTTCTTTTAGGGATCAGAACGAGCTTAAAGGCAGATATCCAATGTTCCGCCCTGAACTTGTATACGGCACGACATTGCGTCTGCCCGGAGAATTCTTCACACCACGGAGCAGACCTAATTTCGGTAAATCAGACTACGTCCATCGACTGTCTGCATTTATGCGAACGCTGTCTCCGGTGTCAACTCGAATACAACATCGACAGGTCGCTCTCCCTCGAGAGTTATCTACCTGTTCACATGTTTTTGTACGAGTAGATTCGGTACGCAAACCTTGGCAACAACCTTACGAAGGCCCTTTTCACGTGATCGCTCGTCACGAAAAGACCTTCAAGGTTGATCGATATGGACGCGTCGAGATCGTCAGCATTGATCGTCTCAAACCAGCACACGTCGATGACAGTGCCCTATCTGACACCCTGAGATTCAATGCTAGACCTATCAAACCTAGCGGGATCCTTAAATCTTCTTCAGGTCCCACGCTAGATACATCTGAGACCTCATTCTCACGTCCCGGTCAACAGCACGCGTCATCTGCACCGTCTACGGACGAGACGACAGTCTCACGTCCAGATCAGCAGACCACGCCGCCTCTGACCTCGGATGAGATTGCAGGCTCACGAGATACGAACGAGACTACCGTCTCACGTTCCGGTCGCCGAGTACGGTTACCCGTACGCTTCCGCGACTAGCCGCACAGTTAACAACCGATACGGTGTAGGATTATTCCTATACTACACGCATGCTACACTCTTCTCTTTTTTTTGATTTTCTTTTTGTTTCCTGAGCCCACGCCTTCGACCATCTCCGTTTGGTTCCGTCGACTTCAGTCAACTTTGGCGAAAGCTGGCCTGGCCACCCATGCTCTTGTCAACGCACTCAGTCGATATATTGGTTTCGAATGCTTGGCATACGCTTGGTCTCGAACTTGGTCGTTATGGTCGCTTCTGGTCTTTTGGCTCAACGTGGTTTCGTCCTACGTCTGCAGCGTTTCTGGTCCGCACCCTACGAACGCCCCCTTCAGATTCTGGATACAAACCACTCTGGTGTAGCATGCCAACTCAAGCAATAAATACAGCACATCGCTCCTGGTACCGTTCTCCGAAAACGACCTTCGTTGGCAACTCGACGATCAACGATCGCTTTCCTGTTCGCCAATTCTTCCGTCCTACAATCGCTCGTCAGCCGATCAGTCCCACGATTCAAACCGCTATTTATCGAAAGTGTAAACCCTTTCTAGCGGGGGGCTCCTGTAGTGACTCACATTTATCACGAGAACACGACTGGTTTAATAAAAACAATTATTATTATAACCAACTGTACCAGTGTTTGTTTTAACGTGCTTTTGTTTGACTGTGCTAATGACAGCTATTTTGTGCTTCCATTCTTTCCTTACACTTCGATTGTAACTTCGCGCGAATTCGGTTACCTTCTGTAACCAAGGTTGTATCCTGGCACGATCTCGGTATCCTTTCGATGCCACGAGATCGCCAGCTAATAAACCTCGACTTGGTCCATTAATTGCCTTCTGGTATTCGGCTTCTCGGGGATTTTATGGAGTCATTTGGAACGAGCTTCTTACGCCTTCTGATTTGTCTGGCACGTGTTTCTTGGTAGCGGTGTTCATAGTTTACCTCAACTCGACGCCACGCTACAATACCAACACTGTATGGACTCTCAAAAGTTCATAAGAATCATGTCCCTCTACGTCCTATAAGTGATATGAACAACTCTCCGTATCACCCAATTACTGAATGGTTAGCTGATATTTTGCAACCCGTTAAAAATCATATCAACAAATACAACTTTCTTGATTCCTTAGTTGACTCAGAAATATAAATGTTAATGGTAGGAAAATGATCTCATTAGATGTCACTTCTCTTTTTACAAATGTTCCTCTCACAGAAACTATTTTTTTTATGTGACTATATTGACTACAATAACCTTGATATTTTTATCGCAAAATATCATCTAAAAGAACTACTTCTACGATGTACACTCAACGTGCAATTTAGATTTAATGATGATTTCTATAGACAAATAGATGGAGTTGCAATACGTTCTCCATTGGGTCCACTCTTAGTTGATTATTTCATGGAGAATCTAGAAAATTCGGTACTTCGACCAATAATTTATATAAGAGATATATGGATGATACTTTCATTATTTGTGAAGAAGACATGAACTCAATGAAATTATTGAATAGTTTCAATGATTGTCACTCCTCAATTCAATTCACTCTAGAAGCAGAGGCAAACAAGGAATTTCATATTCTTGATGTCCGATTGAAAAGAAGACCGGATGGTTTTTTCACAGAGATCTATATATAGAGAATAGACATGAAATGAGCAGTACACGAATTTCTATAGCTGGGTCCCGCTAAGCAGAAAGAGGAATTTAATTCACTCTTCATCCTCAAGGATCAGGCGAATATGTTCTACTGATACAATAGATGAGGAACCACTTCAACTTCGATAGACTCTCATTAGGAACGGTTATCCACCTAGATTCGTCGATAGCAACTTAACACCTAGATATCATCATGAAAAAGTACCGACAGTACAAAAAAATTTTTATGAATATGGGATTTAAAGGAGATACGACTGCTGAAATCTTAAATAAACAGATTTCAAAATAGTTGAATAAAACGTTCTACGCAGCTAAGCTCCGAATTGTTTTCTCAGACTGGCCAACCATTCGTGGATGTGTTAAAGATAAACCTCCACTTTGGGCCACATCAATGTGTATCTATAAATTTACTTGCTCATATGGGGTAGGTTACATTGACCACACAAAGCGGCCACTCTCTAAACTCATCTCAGAACACTATCCGGCATGGCTTTTAAAACGAGAATGTAAAACAATTACTATTTCAATACAGGAGCATTTAATCAACTGCTGACACATCGCTCCAATGAAGTTTTCTTTTTTAAAATAATCTACACAGTCAAAGAAATCGGATGGAAGGAATGTCGAATCAATATTTTATGCACTGCTGAGACGTTGGCAATCCACGAACTCAAACCTGAACTTTTCATGGAGAAACGATTCGTCCAATCTCTCATCCTTCCTTGACCCTAATTCCCTTTAGTGGTATGTTTCGGTGTTTTTTTCCCTCATTTCTCCGTTTTTATTTGATTATTGATTTTTTAAATTAGTGTTATGTCATTGTAGACTCTAATCAGTTATTATTATTACTACCCTTAAACAAGTTTTCTTAATTATTATTCAATTTCTATTATTATGACCTTTATGTTTGTTATCTTTTCTTCAGATCTGTCAACTGGACAATTATCTGACCCGTTAATTATTTTCATTCTTCTATAACCCCCAGATTATTACGCAACCTTATGTGATATTAGGAATCTCGAATCCATTTCGTGATACAATCCTTTCTATCCTTCCATAGACATGCATTTTCCATAAAACTATAAATACGAATGTACAGCTTAAGTAAATGATTTTGTCGAAAAGGAACAGAATTTCCTTCGTTGAATTCACTTTATTCTTATTCAATAACAAAGTTACTTAACAAATTCAGTGGAAATTAGGTTAAACATCTTATTGATCACTTTTATTTTTGAGTTTTATTTTTAACATCGTCGTTAGCTATTTTATTCATATCAGAAGGGCTTTTGCAGATACTCTAGTAATTTCAATGGTTGAAATCATGAGTCAATTGGAGCTAGATCACTATGGAAAGTCTGGACAGCTGTTTCGTCCTATTGTGGGACTACTCAGCAGTGCGCATCCACGGTCCCGCCTCGCGAGATTCCAACCCAGGACCTATCAGTTTCGCACGCGAGCGCTTAACCACTAGACCACACGATTTTTTTATTTCGTTGATTCAAACAATTTATTATTGTTGGTGTACAGGTTTGCCAAAATTCAGTTATGCTTATAATATTGAAGTTTCCTATTATGAATTATGTTAAAGATTTCCTCATTATGATGTGATATCACTTACATCATGAATCATAAAAGTCTCATCTTCATCAATTCCGGTACATTGAAAGTCAGAACAGCTTATACCAATCTGGACCATATTTGGCACCCTCATGATCTTGGTCTGGTTGTGAAAGGTCGGGTCTACAATTCGATAGTGAGAGCAGTTTTACTCTATACTTGTGAAACCTTGCTTCTCCAATTCGAGGATGTTCAGCAACTCTGCGCTTGATTGTCGTGGTCTTCCTAGGATTGATGACATTCAGTGACAACACCATGTTGGTAATGAATAGGTTAGGGCAAACTGACAATCCAATTGTATTCACCATCTTAAAATATCGAATTTGATTACTTGTACTTGTACTACGAATATCGTCCCAGTGAATTTCACATCGAGCATTATTTTCCGACACTGGGACTGGTTGAAAAAAGCGAAGAGGTGTTTGATGTATGACATGTTGTGGAATGAAAGAAAGCTGAACAGAACTGATATCTGTTGGTCGGAGTCGTAAAGAAGTTCCAACTTAATGACTTGTAACGTATTCAGACATGGCTCAGAATAGAAGCCAATGTCAGACCTACCGTAACTTTCTTTTACTTGCTTCATATAAGTGAAAGAAACTTCTTCAACTGAAAGAATCCTTTCTGGTTGTACTTTTCTTAACTAAACTGCTTCCCCCATTAATATTATAATTATTAATATTCTATCTTTTAAAAACCTCATCTTTATTGTGTGACGCATACATATGTTGATGACCTCTTAAACTGACGTTTATATGTTTAAATAAATAAATAATATGAATAATTAGCGATCTATTGTATTCTGAAATAATTGGCATCTATACTCTCTATACTATAACCTGTAAATGTTACAAGTCTTAATCTAGAAGTCTAGTACAACAAATAAACGATGTAAGCCTATTCACATCGAATCCCCCCAAAACTGAGTTAGTATTCAAACACAACTACTACTAATGAGTAAACCAATAATTAGTTATTACACATTTATGACAGATGAATACAGAAAATTTTTTTAAACATCATTTAGTAGCTTAACAAAACAGAAAAAAAAAAGAAAGAAAACAATCTAACGAGTAACGATGCGAAAAAAAAAACGAGAGAAAAAAATATTCTTGAAATAGATGAGTAGTAACAAGAAATAGGCTACACATTACTAAAAGATTCAATAAACAGATATATAAATGACAATAATAATTCGCACAAAAACTGATTACTACCATTGGTTGGTTTATCGGCTTTTCAGAATTTAAAACCACAAAGAAAACAACACCAGTGGAAGTAGTAAAAGTATTACATTTTGTAGTAATCTTATTCATCTCTGTCTTCATTTAATAATTAATGGATTCTTTTATTTTGGGTAATATGCTCTATAGAATCTATCAGCCAGTATTGATATACGTTTTGTATATTGAATATTATTTTTTGTAGCCCATTCTTTAAGTTTAGTTTCATAATCATTTTTTAGATCTTTTGCAATGTTATTATACTCCTAAAAATTGAATAAATATAACAGTATGGAATATTTAAAACGATACATGTATATGTATAAGATTAACTTGATGGAACATGACTAGTACCAAAATCCAGGACATGCATTTCATCCCAGTTTGGACTCGTCAAATAAATGTATCTACATTTAATGTCCCGGATCCCTCTGCCAGTTACATTTCATTTATTCTATAAAAACTTATAACATAATGCCAATATCAGAACAATTCGCACAAAAGGAACATATACCAGCTAAGACTGATCGGAATCCAGTTGAAAATATCAACAACAGGATGATTCGAACCATAAAAAATTAAATTAAAGAACTACATACACATTGTCAATCTAATATCCTGACTTATAAAAAAACAAGCAAAATAGATACTATTCTTAGTTGAATGTTCAGTTTACTAAACAAGCGGATTCACACCGTACATTTATGACAGTAGATTATCAACATATCTTGATAGTTTCATCAACTTTGTCAGGTTAGCGATTGACGAAACCCCGACAAGGAATCAGGAAGTTCGTTTGATAGTGCCAAATTAAATAAACTCTGATGTAGGCGAGGCATCTGTCTGACAACGAAGGGGAAATTATACTGAACAGTAGTTTTCTCTGTTTTACTTTAGGGTTATGAAACATGGCCTATTATAGTGAGATATATTAGTGGATCACTGGTACTTGATTATAGGAATCTTTGAGGGATTATTCATGTATGCTGGTGGAACAAATTAAACAATATTGAGGTTAAGTGCGGGTTAGTAGTCAAAGATCGCAAGTTAATTGATAAGGTTATGAATCTGTATTAACTGAGGTGGTTGGTCGTACTGCATATGCTCGACCATCCCCTACATAGACAGATAATGTTAACTGGAGCAGGAACTGGGTTGGAAGTATGCTAAGAGGGAAATCGAGATACTGCATCAATATATAAAGTCCCTGGCCGTTGGATTGAGCCATGTAGATAGGTGAAGACAACGTGAATAATTTCCGCGCGATAACCGTGATCAGTGGTTGATGTCGGATGAAAAAATTTAGAGTAAGCAACAGCAGCGCATGAACTTGAATTCATACTTTTTTGGTCCTTCGGATCCTGAGTTTCCAAAATAATTAATACAATTTATTCTGCTAATCCATTCTTTTTCTTAAACCTTATTTTTAATGCCTAATCTTTTTTACTATCACTAATACTACTTTGGTATTCAAAATAATAATCTCGCTATGTTGATGTGACTTGGAAACAGTCGATGCACATTTGTGCAAGGCTGTACGCTGCTTATGACTGATTGACAGAATAAGATCACCAACAATATTAAGTAATGGTATATGTTAGTTTACTCACAGTAAGCCTTTCCTGTTTCTATGCAAACTATCATTATACATAACTGTAGCGAGTAGCTAGGTATCTCTAACACAGATCCTAACAACCTCAACAAATGAAGATTCACAAACGCATTAACCAACTTTTACACCTTTATCTAGAAACTTAAGCCTATCTTCTACATCATTCGCTCGATGATTTTACTGGCTGCGAGCAATGCTTCGAAGACACGTAAGATCGAATACTTGAGACTTACACATATCCTAAACTTCCACTAGCCAAGTTTCATAGCTACAAAATAGAGAACGGATTAGTGGGCTGTATACTCGCCTTTTGAAAAGTAGGTGGATATATTGTCCGTACCAAACCTGAACACACTTTGGTATATATCAAGATTTTGCTACACGACGCTCTTCTAAAACTGGTCATTCCCGAAATAATTGGAGTTTTGATATGACTAAACTATTTTACTTCCTATGGTCAAATTACAAAAAGGAAGCAAAACAAAACAGAAACAATGTTTTGGATATCGATGGGCGATTAGAAGACTTCGTACCTGGTTAGTGACTAAACCAGACATAGCTACGTTAGCCATGTATTTCAAGTCAATCAACATCGCTATAGGTAGAAGGTGACTTCAGGAAATTAGGAGAAAATATTATCTTTATGAGCACATCTGTTGTAGTGATTTACTTCTTGTTCTCCTCATTTCAACCTTTCGCTGTCAGGCATTCCACTTTCGATTGGTGCACATACTACTTATGTCTGTCAGTATAAGTAGCATACACCACACAATGATAAAATCAACTGAAAATGTGGGAAGTGGGCAGAATTAGAGAGCGCCACTTGATGTAGCCAATTCAAATGGGAGTTTGCCTTAAATTCTGACTTGACGGATAGTGGTTTGTATAAAAAGCAATCAGCTGGCTTATGTACTTCTTTGGTAATCGTTTCAACGACAGACACTGCTATAAGAAATCACTTAAGACTTCCCCGAAAAATTCAATATTTATTATGCTACTTTCGGATTCAATTCATAATGCTACACCCCCAAACAATAAGAAGTCTATCGGAGGTTAATAAGAGTGCGCATAGACATTGATAAAAGTATTTAATGTTAGAAACAAAACAAATGCTTAGTCAATTAACTGGTCACAACAACTTTAACAAACATTACTAGAACATTACCATTTCAAATACAGAATAACGATGAAAAATACTTCATGCATTAACTTAATTGTCTGCTATGACAAGGAAGGCTTTATAGTTATTTAAACTAAAGAAAAGGATTATGAGAATTCTCATGGTATCAACTTATAACTGTGTGTTACAAGAAAAACTCACAAACACTTTTTTTTACAAAAAAGTGAATAACTATACCCCCAGATATTTTTGAATCCAACAGCAAAAATGGTATTATCTATTATCAACATGGTGTATCAGTTGATCAACTTACCAGTTGATCAGATTCAGGCAGCGACATCCATTGTTTTACAGTATCTTTAAAGTCATTTCGCATTTGAGACACTGGTGTACCCTGAAAAAATAAAAAAACAACCATGAATAGACAATCATCTACACATATGTGACAGTAGTTAAACACTAATAGTCACAGAAATTGGTTGAAGTGGAGAAGTTAACTAAAAAATTTTAAAAAATCAATATCAGTAAGCTATTACCACCAGAATTCTAAAAAAACATGGGTAGTCATTTAGATGGTGTCAATTTACCCTAGTTTGTGCACATAATGATACTGTAAAAAACTTATTCATATTGTGATTAGATTGAGAAGCATCTTGGTCGTTAATAAACCATTCGAACAGTGACTCTTGATACCCATCAAGTAAACGAATGACCACACCATAAGTACACAAAGCGATCTCCCGTGATAAATGTTGCATTTGGTCGTCATAAGGATCACAGTTGGACACATTAGATGCACTATTTTCTTCTGTTCTTATGCGAACCAACAATTATTTAATATGGGAAAAATTGATTAGTTAGAAATTACACTGATATGGCAGTATTCACTGACAGATTTACGTGCATAGGGAACAATATTAAGAAATCGGTGCATAAACTTTTAATTATTACACCATAAATCAGTTAGATAAAACTTAGCAGTAGAAACGTTAAATCACTAAGCGAGAAGTGTAGTTAATAAGTTGAACAACCCCAGCCAATTAGTAATACTCAGGAAACCAGTAATGTTAGACAGTATTCTTTATTCGAAAGGTTCGCAAGGATGTACCCAAAACCAACAATTCGGAGATAGGCATGAGTAGATTTGAGATTAATCATAGTTGAAAATGGACTCAAATAAAACGTATCTCATTTTTGAAGTACCTACTACAATCACGTAATTATTCACATACCTATATATTCGACTACCAGGAACAGGCAGCTGAAAAGTTTCCCTAAGACCGTTTACAGCACTAGGTCAAGTGTACATGTATGGGAGAAGTTGTCAAACGAATATTATCATGATTTCACTTGAAATATTTAGCCCGCTACTGTAACAGAAGTAAAGACACGTTATAACTTAAGACGGAATTTTCCCAAAGATGAAGAGACCGCGGCAGCATCGTACCAATTTATCTAGGTCCGAACACGTATGCTAGCAGAGTTCGAGATGAGAAGAAAGTTAGGATAAGTGTAAATTCATTAAGGCTATGAGTAGATAAGGAGACAAGTAAAAGCTACTTAGTCTTAATAACTACACCAGCTATCACCGAATACGAACTACCAAGAGCTTCTTGGAACAGGTACATAAAAACATGAGCGCCCTAGTCAAAACCGTAATAAGATGATAAAATCACACCCTGTCCTAAACATGCAGCGAAGTTAAGAAGGCTGTGAGAAACCAAAAAGGTGAAGCTAAATGAACAAAAGGTACATTTTAGCTCATTTTTGAGATTGACGCTCGAAAAATTCTAGTCAGGTTAACCGAGGACTGTCCCAATAGATTGATCTCGATTATCGATAGTTTCGGTTTCTGGAAAAAACCGAAATTGTCTTGTAATAGTGACAGAATAACCAGTTCGATTTACGCAAATATTAAAGCCTTACCATTCAATCATCCGAACATCGTTTACTGGAGAGCATAGGAACATCAAACTTATTATGTATTTATTTATTTATTTGATTAGTTTATTAATTTATTTAATTAATTAATTTATTTATTTATTTGAATACATAAATATTCGTACAAAGGAGAACCAAGTACATATGCGCCACACAAGTCACTTGGTTTTGTGTGTGGGCTATGATACTGCCCGGGTGCCCAGATCGAAACAGGTGATATTCTTAAGGGACCACACCCTGAGCCTTTGACCTAAAGGTCTGATCCACAAGGTAGTGGAACAACGTCTGGAGATGCAGTCCCATGGTAGCGGGTCACCAACGATTGGTTCATACGTCATTTGTTCCTTCAGGATCCTGGAGCCCATGTGCACCATTGGTTTGAAATCAGGGTTTTTTTAACTCTCCTAGGTGGATCCTCCATATCCACCAACCCGGTTAAAGCACTAGACATTCGCTTTTCATCCTCTCGATTTCGTAAACAACACCGCTGCCACAAGGCAGTGAGTAGGACTTTCCTGGCAATGGCTATATACTCGTGGCCATGTGAAAGCATTTCGAGAGGGAGAGCGAACCCTCTCCGACCTCGGCCGTACCAGCGCATTTGGGGGCCCAGACTTACAAATTCAAGCAAATTTAAAATAGTCTTTCACATACTTCAAATTTACTTCGTCTTTAAATCGAAATCGATAAAAAAGCCGTAAGCCTCGGTGACCTGAAAATTATGTACTCATAATAAGCCTGATAAACTTTAACTTGAAGCAAGAAGCCAAGAAGTAGGAATTAAACGAATAAATGTTTACAGAATTTACCGCAAACAATAACTGAAAACATTCAAAATCTAGTACGTAGATCTACGAGTTACCTAAAGCGTACTTTGTTGAAACTTATAATAAAGCAGATTCTATCAATTTTTCTTAAATAAAACGCTTTCACTTACAATACACGACATAGTATATTTCATTTCATATGTCCAGAGCAAAATAAAAACAAGCTACTATTGACCAACAGTAAAAACGTATTTTTTATACTCATACAATCATAAAGGCCTTTATCACTCAATTCCAAATTCAGATACATGCTTTTAGACTACAAGATTAAAAGATGAATTTGGTGTTCATCTTGTTGTGCTAATGAGGTGTGGCAACTTTGACCGATGCATATATGTGCCTAGTCCTACGTTGCAGTTGACTGACTGACTGACAAGAAGCTAAATGTTATAATATACACAGGATTTTTAATCTCGATGAAATGGTTTCATCTAAATAATAACGGTAACTTACCTTAGAATCCTTTAGTTTTTCTCTCATAAAAACTTTGAGTCCAGAGTTTGGTGGACTTTTTGGCATTCCATTACGATAAGCAAACTAAAATTGCCACAGTGAAAAATTATTTCATAACATATAGCAATAAAAATACTCCATAAGAAAATGGAAATGAAAAAGAGCAGTGTACAGGTATTGAATGAAATTGAGATACAAAATACATTGTTCGTGGTTGGATTTTAACTAGTAATGTAGTTATTTTCAATCTCCGATTTAGTTATCCATGGATAGAGAAATCAATCTACTGATCGAAACGATGCTAGATAATATATTTAAAGCTTCATACATCATGCTACTAATAGAAAATAGTGATTATCAACATACTTCGTAGGTTGTTTAAAACCCGAGAAAGATTGACTCGCGAGGAGCAGGCTGGGTTTCGTTCTGGTCGAGGATGTATTGATCATATCTCCACCCTCCGCCAAATGCTAGAATCTTGATGGATTTAAGTAATGGTGGTGTGGATCTGTTGCCTGGAGAAAGACTTCTCGACCTTGAGTATGCGGACGATATTGTCTTACTGTGCGATAATCCCCAAGACATGCAATCCGCACTTAATCAGTTGGCAATCAGTGTCCGTAGGTATGGTATGTGCTTTGCACCTTCCAAGTGCAAAGTACTTCTACAAGACTGGCAGGATTCCAATCCTGTACTCACCCTGGATGGTGAGCAGATAGACGTAGTCGAGAAGTTCGTGTATCTGGGTAGCTGCATAAGTCCTAGTGGGGGTGTGAGTGATGAGATCAATGCACGAATAGTGAAAGCCAGAGCGGCTTATGCCAATCTGGGCCACCTTTGGCGCCTTCGTGATGTTAGTCTGGCTGTAAAAGGTCGGATCTACAACGCATCGGTGAGAGCAGTTTTGCTCTATGCTTGTGAAACCTGATCTCTCCGAGTTCAGGATGTTAGACGACTCTGTGTTTGATCATCGTTGTCTCCGAAGGATTGCTGACATCCAGTGGCAACACCATGTCAGTAATGCAGAGGTTCGGCATCGTGTGTTCGGGCACAGAGACGATAATGCAATTGGTGTCACCATCTTGAAACACCGACTTCGGTGGCTTGCACATGTTCTACGAATGTCATCCCACAGAATTCCACGTCGCGCATTATTTGCCGACTCTGGGACTGGTTGGAGAAAGCGGAGAGGTGGTCAGTATATGACATGGTGTCGTGGCATGAAAGAAAGCTGCAAAGGACTGGCTTCTGTCGGTCCTTCACGACTCCCTGGTTGGGGTCCGAGAGATGGTGCAACACAGTGGCTAGAGACGTTATCAGATATGGCTCAGAATAGAAGCCAGTGGCGATCCTGCGGTAACCTTCTTTTACTTTCTTCATAAAAAGTGGTTCTGTCTCCCTTACCTGAAAGATTTCTTCTGATTGTACCTTTCCGTTCCCCCATTATGACTATGATTATTACTACACTCCCTTACACCAATCTCTTCATTATTGTTTTTTTTTAAAAAGTTTTTTACGTTCCTCATTTTTTTCTTCTTAAATTCTCATTGTTTTGTGTGGCGCATATATATTTGGCGCACTCCTGTACCCATATATATGTGTTCAAATAAATAATATAAATAATTATCAACGAAGTTGAAAAATATTTTAGTGTCACACTGAAATGTGAATGTAGAATAAACGAGAAATATGAGTTACTGATAAACGTAGAGTGATAACTAATACAGACATTCCGCTAGTTTAAATACCAATTTTAGTTACACTAGAATCGCTAGTAGACTACCCAGTATTTTATATGGTTCAAATTAGTAATCAGATTAGTATACTAAACCAAACTCCTGAAGTTTGACTTTTTGGAATAAGTAAAGAATGCAAAAACACTTTATATATGATAAGATACATGTGGTATTTAACAGCAAGAGCGAAGTTTAAGTTTGCCGTTACTATTCTGATTTCTGAAAAGCATTAATTATATCACAGTAATTTCAAAGGATGAATCTAATGTTCATGTTACAGAAACACTGAATATCTTAAATCCAAATTCCCATTGAGAAACAAATATCAAGAATTCAAATAAAAAATTCACATACTGTGCACGGGGGTATACTTACTACTGTTTCATACCAACCTTGTTTGACTAACCGATGATATTCGGAGCGTTTGGTATAGTCATACTGCGATTGTGAGATAATATGACTAACTATCGGTAAACATACTTGCTATATGAGTTTTTCTAGGAAAGAAGACTGTTTTAAGTTTACAGTATATATCTCAACAACACTACAAACACCAACAACTATTCCCCGCAACAAGAACAGAACGACGTCACCATTTACATCCTTAAAACCAACGGTAAGAAAAATATTAAATTCATTCAGAAAACAAATCAACAAGCGATAAATCAAGAGAATAAACAGTCAAAAATATAACCTTGGTCGCTTTTTTGACATGAGATTGATGTTCTTTCGCTTCTAACTTTAACTTTTCTACCTCTTCAACTGGAAGTGATTTGTACAACTGTGCTAACTTTCTGATCACATCATAATTTGATAGCTCCGGTTTTGCGGACTTGACCTCATGATATCTCGAGTGAATGAAATTTGTAAACGCGTTACTGTTGTTATGAGCTGAAGTCGATGTTATCTGTCGCAAAATTACAAAGAAATTGCTACACAATGAAAAGAAATTTGGCTTACTTGATTGAAAACGGAGAAAGCTGCATGTAACTGGAGCGAAAATAACTTTGAGTAGCAGGTTTAATGCTGTAACAAGAATTCAGAGACTGGATTTGAAGACTAAAATTAGAAGGTTCTGTCAATCCACAAACCGATGTGTAGTCATCCCAAATAAGCCCAAAATCCACTGAACTACATGCACCAAAGGCGGAAAGAGCGACTTCAAAGAGGTCTGTAAAAAATAACCCAGGAAAGGTTTCTCCTTTGCCCTGCACTCCAAGTGGGAGCAGTCAGGAGACACCTAGAAATTTTAATCCGTAAAGCTAGGTCCGTTTACAGCACAAAAAACAACCTGGTCACCTAAGTCATCGACAATCATTGAGGATCTCACAGTATGTTTAACGCAACTGTGATTGTAACTCTAGTGAAAGCTGATGGATGGATACAAATCAAGAATAAGAGACGACCTAATATTGATAAAAAAGACAGTCTTCTGAACAGTAGTTGAGAAATCAAAGGCTGATCATAGTGACAAGGCAATCATCTTTGAGAGTCAAGGAGAGTGAAAGCTTTGAACCTAGAAACTGCTTTGAGCATGACATTGAGTTGATAAAAAGTCTAATTAACCAACTAGTGTATGCAGATATCTCTGGGGCCGCCTTACTGAAAGTTTATCAACTAGGTAGCCAAGCAGACTTGAAAGAAAATCAAACTAGGCCGTTGAAATTAGTATTTCAATACCAATGAAAGGGACACGGAGGGTCCACCTAGGGGAGTTAAAAAACAATGGTGCACATGGGCTCCAGGATCCTGAAGGAACAAATGACATATGAACCAATCGTTGGTGACCAGCTACCATGGGACTGCATCTCCAGACGTTACTCCACTACCTTGTGGATCAGACCTTTAGGTCAAAGGCTCCGGGTGTGATCCTCTAAGAAAACCACGTGCTTCGGTTTGGGTGTGCGGATAGTATCTCAGCCCTCACACAAATCGTATGGTTTATGTGGGGCATATCTATTTGGTGCCTCGTACCAATGTTTATGTGTTTAAATAAATAAGTTCAGAGAGACTATCGTTTCGGGTGTAATCCCCGTTACACGGTGAGAGAGCTCCATTTACTCTACAGGAATACTTCGATCTATTGCTGCAACCCAATCTTCTCTTACAATGAGCAGATTTGTCGAGCATGATAGACCTTTTAAAAAAACCGTGTTATTCTCTGGATAAAATATTATGCCCTTCCACATAGTTTATAACAGCCATCCATTAGTTTTAAAACTGCACTGGTTAGACTAACGGGACGATAGTTACTAAGTCTCTGCTCCCTAATGTACAATCCTTGGTCCTCCTTTTTTTTAACTTTTTTTTAATTTTATGTAAATGAATTACTAACTGTAACAAAGTCAACCGTCCTACTCTTTGCCGATGACATAAAGATTTGGAGACCCATAAACAGTATGTCAGATAGGATAGTAATACAGGATGATCTCAACTCATTGTTGGAAGGGCGGGTGGCCACTAGAAGTAAGTTCTGTGGTGATACAACTAAATAACTACGATTAATCATATCACCACACAATACGTGGAGTTGTGTTGCCCAAAGTAATGGACTATAAAAATTTAGGAGTTATAATAAGCAGCGACCTCAAAACTACGAGCAACTGCAAGGCTACTGTTGCCAAAGGCTTTAGGGTATTATGGGCTACTCGTAGGTCGTTTCAGTACTTGGAAGAAGATATCTACAGAGTATTATACCCGACTTTCGTGAGACCCCATTCAGAATATGGGATTCAAACGGGAAGTTTAGTCCTAACGTGATTTGCATTCCTCAAACTTTTGCTGTGTTCTTACGCAACAAAAGTACCATTTCTGATCTAAAGAATCTATTCTAAGCTATATGTTCTGTAGATTACTTTTTTTCGAGTTTCACCCAATTTAATAGTTAACTGTGGTTTTGCCTCAGCTTACTGTTCAGTTTTCTTTCCAGTTTTTCACGTAAAGGCTAGTTCAGTTCATCACATCCGTTTTTATCCATTTTTGCCCGTTTTTAGTGTATTTTTTAACGGTCTTAGAGTTTCTCTAGCATCTATAATACAGTTTACGTAAATATAGTCATAAAAAATTCATGCAAACGACCTGGATGCCGTTTTGTTGTTACATCTGGCATGCGGTGCGATAACAGCAAGGTTGGTTCCATGAAGCGTGCGCCGATCTCACAGCAACTGCTTACAACAGACTCAGCAAGTCGGATCATAAGTTGGTATGTGTTACGTGCAACACGGATGCTGTAGTTTTGCTGAGTAACATCATTGTCCTATTGAAAGGTCTGCGGAATAAGTTGTCAGCAAACTTGGAAAAAGACAGTCATAAAACGAGTAGACAAACAAGGACGCGCAATGAAAACAAGAATAGGGATGTCGACAGGTCTACTATCGATGAAGCATGCATCAGCACTAGTGATGACATGCTGAAACTCGGCACTACCATAACTTCGACGGTAATAGACTCCCTCAGCAAAATCGGGTCTCCCAGCTCAGGGTCCTTGAAAGCAACAGTGGTTCCCAAAAACTCTGTAGGTGATTGGACCCACGTTAACAGAGCTAAAAAGGACCAGGCGTCACCGTCTAAGCTGAACATCCCAAGTATTGTACGGAAATCAGCTGGTGATTTGACCGCACAGTCTACCCCCAGGAATGTCCATCCGGTCATCAAAGAGCCTAGGAATCAGAAACGTGCTTCGACCTTCAAACAACAAGGTGCTGAACCTGAACGCACCGAAAAACCTGGGAAAACAATAACGGTTCGTGATGACTCTCTCATAATCATGAACCTCAAAGACAACCCTGACCTGCCCCTCAGTTTGCAGGATAAAAATGACAGGATGCTCTGTGGAGAATTGAACAAGAAGCTTGAACTTCCTAGAATAGAGCCTTTGACGGTGACACGGCACACTCGGGAAAGGAATCTAAGCATCAAAATCACCCGATGCTACTTCATTTTACACTCGCTAACGCTACCGACGCAGAGGATGTGCTGCTAGCTGGTCATTTACTGAAATTCGATGGGAAAGTAAGAATACTGCCCGACATATCGTATTCTGAGCGCAGTCTCATACGGAACATCCCTAAAGAATCTCGGGAGTTTTTTTCGCGGAAGAAATATCATTGTGCAAAGTGTACCAGAAAACACGGACCCTAGTCAAGCAAACTCTGATATTAAGGAATGGATATTCATCAAGCAGTCCTTGAGGCTCAAAAACATACTAACTCAACATGTGACGAGACTAGCCAAGAAGGACGGTGATTCTAGACCCCGGCTAATGAGGATAGTTTTCCCATCCTCCCATATGGCGGCTGCAACTCGGGAAGCATTTCGTGCCAACAGACGTCGGTTGCCAACTGGAATCCATATGCACCCGGAAGAAGCTCACGCGTTTCAAATTGAAAGCATAAACTACTTATACATGAACGCCGCGAGTCTATCAAATAAAATGGATGAGCTACGTGAACTTAGCAACGCTAATAAGGCTCATCTGATAGGAACATCTGAAACTTGGATATCTTCTCAGTTTATGGACCAAGAACTAACAATACCTGGGATGTCTTTGTTTCGCAACAACAGAAAAACAGGGATTGGGGGTGGAGTAGCTGTATGCATACGATCCTGCCTGGAGGTACACCAAGTTCACAACCATGAGTTCAAAAATCTTGATGAACCTGTATGGTGCTTTGTAAGATTGTCTACTACTTCGAGGTGCCTAGTCGGGGTCATCTATGGGAAGCCCACTGCTGACATAGAGTATGACAGTCGTATGCTGGGAGGACTATCCCGCTCTACGCGTCTCGGATTTACTCATATCCTGATTCTAGGGGCCTTTAATCTCCTAGAGTCAATTTCGTGGAACATACGTATATTGGAGGTGAGAATTCAACTGAAGCTCGGTTCTTCAACCTCAATGAGGATCTGAGATTACACGAAAATGTGAAGTCGGCAACTCGTTGGAGAGACAGTCAGATACCGTCGCGCTTAGACTGGGTATTTACGAACAAAGAACTTCTAGTTGACAACCTCTCAATCCTGACTCCCCTGGGAAAAAGCGATCACACCATTATAGTCCTCAGTTTTGTCAGCAAAACTAAGCTAAGATATCCCACCAACAACAGGTGCTGGAATTCCAAACGGTTGAATGTGTCAGCTCTACAGGATTATCTACAACAGGTGGATTGGGATATTCACCCTCAATTTGATGTAGATGCTCATTGGGACTTCTTACTGCACACGCTCTTATATGTTACAAAGCAGTCAGACCCTCAAACGGTCCCCAATAGCTACAAGCAACCTACAATCATCAAGAACCGCACTCTTCGCTTGCTAAGCCGCAAAAGGCACTGTTAGACAGAATACAAACGAACTGACAACAACGGCGCGTACAGACAATACAAACATATAAGGAACATATGCACGAAGGCTATAAGAGAAGATAGGCTCCAGTACCAGATAAAGCTTACGGATAAATTTGTCTCCAATCCGAAAAGCTTATTCCGCTATGCAGCCTCTCTTCGTCAAGCCAAAACTGGAGCTTCCCAACTGCTAGGTCCTAATGGCTTGACCAATAACGACGGCGACGTCGCTAACCTTTTGTCTGAACAATACTCTCGGACATTTCAACCGACCCACATCAACTATATTGATGACAGCTTCATCCGCAACTGCATAGGACTTTCTGAAGTGAACCTGAGCGCTGACTTGATGTTCCGGAAACTGCAGCACTTGAGAAAAGACACTTCTGGCCCAGACACGGTTTATTCTGCTATATTGAGAGAAGCAGTTTTAATCCTGGCAACACCGCTTAGCGTGATGTTCTCACACTCGCTAAGCCGAGGAAAACCACCGGAAATTTGGAAGCTGGCTAACGTCACACCAATTTTCAAGGTAGGTCGACGCAGCGAACCTTCAAGCTACCGACCGGTGGATCTTCTTTCTATACCTTCAAAAATTATGGAGTCCCTGATATGCGATGGTATATATGACTATTTACTGTCCTTAAATTTCTCACCCCAACAGCATGGTTTCACGAAGGGTTACTATTGTATAACCAACCTGCTGACTGCGGTGAACAGATGGACAAATATCCTTGATCGCAAGGGGAAGGTTGATATAATTTACCTTGATTTCTCAAAAGCTTTTGATAGGGTCAAGCATGTGTCTTATCAATAAGATCAAACGATTGGGTATCAGATCACCTCTGATTGATTGGCTCATTTCATATCTGAAAAATCGATATTTTAAGGTCAGGGTTAACTTCGCTTTATCTCAGGCTATGGAATGTCCTAGTGGGGTCCCCCAGGGCTCAGTACTAGGACCTCCTCTCTTCTTGATTTATATAAATGACCTTCCACAACAGGTATCGTCACTTATTACTTTTTGCTGTTGACGTGAAAATTTGGAGAGAGAGACACGCAGCCAAGAGGATATACAGGCACTCCAGGAGGATCTGACTTGACTTCAAAGTTTGGCAGACGACAACAGACTTACCTTTAACACTTCAAAGTGTGAAGTAGTCCATCTGTGACATGTTGCAGACTACAGTTACAACTTAAGAAACTCCTCTCTAGTAGTATCCCGAGTCGAAAAAGATTTAGGAGTCCCAGTACCCTACGATTTAAAGTCCTACGCTAACTGTGACAGAAATGCCTTTCGAGCAAACCTTGCACTGATAACATTGAAGCGCATTCTTGACCAGTTTGACGGAAGAACTTTCCACATAATCTTCAACAGTTTTATTCATCCCCATTTAGAGTACGGAAACAGTATTTCCACCCTCACTCCAAAAGGATATGGACACTGGAGCGTATCCAACGGCAAACCAAGAAATCAGCCCGGGGACTCAAATTCAAACCTTATGGAGAGCGCCTTCAATCACTTAACCTTTACCTATTAGAGCATAGGCGTCTTAGAGGTGACCTTCTCATGGCTTACAGTGTCCTTAACACTTCTGGACATCCGCTTAAACACCTACTTAAGCTTAGTCCCAATACAAACCTAAGGGGTAAAACCCAGAAATTGGAGATACAACATAGCAGAACGGACTGTAAACACAATCTCTACTCCTTAAGAGTTATCAATTTCTGGAATTAGCTGCCGGATGATCTAGTCCAAGTAACTCCTCAGGAGTCCTTTAAGGGGAAACTTGACCTATTCTTAAGGACTAAGGATAACATCTTATTATGATTTGCCAATTTCTTTTTTCCTCTACTATCGTTAATATACCTGGGCTCCTGTTCTGTAGGTTTTGGTGATCCACTGCTACTAGACACGAAAGCCCGTTAAGTGAAAGCTTCTTCTATTCCGTCCACAACCATTTGAAGCAGCGAGCCCTTGTTTCAAGTATGGGGATGAAATGGTCTTTCCAGGCTATCCCAGTCTCCCTATCTCAGGGAAAATTTTGTCCATTTCGGGTAAATTTTGGGAAAACTGTAGTAGGAAACTTTGATGAAATGGCCACAAACTCCGATCGAAATTTCCCCAGAATCGTACAACACTTTGAGGTTTTTCCCAAAACTTTGCGGAAACCTACCTAACTTTTCACGAACTAGGGAAAAACCCCAAAATCTACCCAAAAGACCCCAAACTTTTCCCAAAATAGCGATATGAATTAGAAGACTCATAGCTCATGCAGTGTTACAAACGAGGCTTGGAGAGGAAAATTTCCTTCTGCTCAGATATATCATAAAAAATGTACAACACGTAGCCAATTACTAAGAAAATAAGTGACTTAGATGCATTATGTGAAATAACGACAACAACACACCCTTTCGTACCAATCAATTAGATGACCTACACAGAACCAATCATCGACTTTGTAGGACAAACAAAGTAACGACAAAAAAGACTTCGCGCACTACTTTTGTAAGCAGTATTCATGGTACTATGATGATTACAATTCTCTTTCAAGACGTAAATTAACGTAAATTCTCGATGTAATCTGTGATGATAAGTATTGCTCTATATTCAAGTCAAGTGAATATTTAATTAAGCACCGTATATTTCGCTCATAAGTTTTTATCGTTGTAAATGTTTCGTTAACTATATACATGGCGAAATTGTACTTGTTTCATCACTTTCCAGAGCCGAATCGATTTGTGACGGTAAAAAAATTCTCAAAATCAATAGTCCTGTAAGTCTTCGACATTGGATGCTGACCACATTAGTCTTACTGGGCTCACCTAGCTGGAGGCGCTCGGTGATGCATCCGCACCAGATCACGAGTGGGAACGCCGTGATCAACATCTACTGCAATCGCTAGCCAGATTCGATCAGTCGATCCACGATATATTGATAGTCTATCAAATATATCTTCTAACCTCCTCGCTTCTGTCTTTTGATTTCTCTTGGTGGGTACGAGTTATATTAGAAAGTGTTACTGGTTAAAGCGTTGTCAAACACTAAATACTTGTGACATCTTCAAAAGCAATAATATACAGAAGTCCACGAAGGAACAGACATGCAGTTTGCAATTTGGTGTACGGGGATGTTTTTTTGTTTTTTGTTGTTTTTAAAAATCTCTTTTTAATATACATATTAGCCAAATGATATATATAATGCCGCGGAAAATCAAGATGAAACAAAATGTCGACTAGTGTCTTACGTGCAATAGTCATTTAAATGTTTTGAAAATCTTACTCTTCTTCCAGAATTCGTTGTTTTAAGTTTACTTTCAGATACTGTCGGAGTATCATCGTGCGTATTGGTTGTCGGATGAGGTATTATAGGTGTCAGAGTCGTGTCGTTCGATTGTACCGGAGGAAAATCGACGTTGATAGGATTTCCTTCTAAATACGCTGCTTTGAGGCGATCGATGTTAATGCTATCGTTGGTTCAGTTCCTATCGATTATATAGTACTTCGGTTCGCGTTGAAGAACTTAGAAAGGTCCTTCATATGCTGATTCGAAAGGTCGTCGATGCGAGTCTCGAAGTACGAAGACGTGTGTACTATATCGTAAGTCAGGTTGAACGAAAACATCAGTTGATTGAGGTCGAGTGGAAGCAGGTTTAACTGAACGCATTGCGTTTGTAAGCCTGTTCGTGTAGGAGGTTAGATCCATGTTCACTGAAGAGAATGAAGGATCCACGAATTCTCCTGGAAGTCGAAGTGTCGTTCCATAAACGAGTTGAGCCGCAGTGTATCCAATGTCAGCTTTCACTGCATTGCGGATACCTAGTAAGACGAGTGGAAGAGCGTCGGTCCACTGTGAAACGTTTGCAGCTGATAGTGAAGCTTTTAGTTGTCGGTGAAAACGTTCTACCAACCCGTTTGCTTGTGGGTGGTAGGCGGTCGTTCGGAAGCGAGTGATTCCTAAAAGTGTGGTCAGACGACGGAAAAGTTCAGATTCAAACTGACGTCCGCGGTCTGTAGTGATGGTTGAAGGGCAGCCGAAGTTTGCTACCCATCGTTCGACGAAGGCGCGGGCCACTGTTTCAGCAGTGATGTCCTTGATAGGTACTGCTTCTGGCCATCGAGTGAAACGGTCTACGCAGGTTAAGAGATAAGAGTATCCATTTGAATCTGGTAAAGGTCCTACCAAATCCAGATGAACATGGTCGAAACGAGCATCGGGAGTTTTAAACGAGCCTAAGGGACATTTATTGTGTCTGATAACCTTAGATTTTTGGCAGCTTACACAGGAGCGTGCCCACTCCCTCACGTCTTTATTCATGCCAGGCCAGCAAAACCGTTCTGCTATAAGCTTGATGGTTGCACGAACACCTGGATGAGAAAGTTTGTGCAATGTATTGAAGACATTGCGTCGATAATGTTTCGGCACGATTGGGCGATCCCTACCTGTAGATGTGTCACAAAGTAAGGTTTCCTTACCTGTTCCCATCTGTTTGATGCGTAGTTTAAGTGTTGTGGACGATAACTCGTGCTGAAGATCACTGTCTTCTTTTTGAAGCTCGGCGAGTTTAAGAAGGTCGATTCCTTGGAAACTGTTCAAGGAAGTTATGCGAGATAAGGCGTCTGCAACTACATTGTTTGCTCCAGAAATGTGTTGAATATCTGAAGTAAACTGCGAAATGTAGTCCAGTTGTCGAGACTCACGGGGAGAGTACTTGTCTGAAGAGGAGCTTAACGAGAAAGTGAGCGGTTTATGGTCCGTGAAAAGAGTGAATTCACGGCCTTCGATATAGTGTTGGAAATGCCGTACAGCACAATACATAGCTAGGAGTTCCCTACCGAATGTGCTGTACCTCGATTCGGTGTCTAGCAACCTTCTAGAAAAAAAGGCCAAAGGTTGCCAGGAGTTGTTAACCCATTGTTGTAAGACTCCTCCGATTGCTGAGTCGGATGCGTTTACTGCGATGCTAATGGGTGCTTCGGTGTCCTGGCGTGCAAGAATTGTTGATTCAGCGATAAGTTCCTCAATTGTGGAGAATGCTTTTCGTGCAGTGTCATCCATATTGATGAATTTCGCATTTCCACGAAGTTGATCGGTAAAAGGTTTCATAACTAATGCGCATTTCGGTATGGAACGTCTATAGAAACTTACAAGGCCGTTAAACGTGCGTAATCGCTTGATCGTGGTCGGTTCTGGGTAATCCAGAATGGCCGCCACTTTATTCCTAAGGAGTCGAATGGCTTGACCATCGATAGTGTGTACTAGAAATTCTAATGAGTCCGTCCCGATTTGGCATTTCTGAATGTTTACAGTAATGCCATGTTTTTATAGTCGGTCGAAAACAAGATCCAGATACTGGAGGTGCGATTCTCTGTCCGAACTTGCGATTAGGCAGTCGTCAACATACGCATGTACGAATTTCTGACCTCGAAAAACCTCGTCTATGAATCTTTGGAATGTTTGGGCAGCGTTTCTTAGACCGAAAGGCATTCGTAAAAATTCATAGAGTCCAAAGGGAATAATGATAGCTGTTTTCGGTATATCATCTGTAACCATAGGGATTCGGTTGTACGCTTTAACCAAGTCGATTTTCGAAAAGACGGTTGTACAATTGTATCAACCAACCTAAGCTGTTACAACCTTACAAGGTAGCTGTCAAATCGTGAATGTGAGGCAACGGGTAACGATCGGGAATGGTTTTCGCATTCAATAACCGATAGTCGCCAGTTGGACGCCAATCGTTGCTGTCCTTTTTAGGGACCGTCTGCAACGGAGATGCCCATGGGCTCTTTGACGGTCGTACGATTTCTAAGTCTATCATGTGGTCGAATTCATTTTTGATCAACCTCAGCTTTCCAAGAGTTAGTCGGCCGGATTTCGAGAATACAGGTGGTCATGTGGTCGTGATGTGATGTGTAACGTTGTTGGTTACACATGGCAATTTCGGTTGCGTTTGGTGTATCCCAGGATACTTATTGAGTAGTGGTTGATAAAGTAGGTCTATCGTATGTTTAACTGTGACTGGGGATAATCTGCGACCAGAAAAAGAAGTTACGCAAACGGATAAAGTGTTTCCGTCTACTAGCCTCCGTTTGCGAGTATCGATGACTAGATTATGGTGTTGTAGAAGGTTCATACCATTGATTGGCATAGAAACATCTGCAACAGCGAAGATCCAGTGAATGGGTTTGCGTAAACTCACTTTAAGGTAAACGTACCTTTTGCCATACGTAGCGATAGGCTTTCCGTTTGCCGCCTGTAAGTTTGAAGCCAATTAGTGAAGCCCGGTCGTTGGAATTCGCTGGGAGAACGCTAACTTCTGCACCAGTGTCGACGAGGTAGCGAACTCTCGTTATCACTCTCGATCATTACCCCTGACTCACATTCAGGTTTTGACGGCTACCATAAAAGGTACAACAGTTTTTCCGAAAAGCTATCTGGCTGAAGTAAATTCTCTTGGCTGCAAACGACCTCTCAAAAACCGCTAATATCACTTCCCTCGAACTCCACTAATTTTTTTCATGCTTTTCAGCTTAAGAAATGCTGCAAAAAATTTCTGGATACCCATTGATGACATCCTTCGAGGTGTCAGCCCCGTACATGTATGTATATATTGCCGCTTGATCGCAAGTCAGGACAAAGAGTCTCATCTCCATCATTTGTATCTTGGTTTAGTACGATTGCAAAAACACTTCATTACTGTAAACATTCAGAAATGTCGAATCGAATTGTCTAGTTTGCTTGTAATAGGATTACTGAGTAGGAAGTGAAACCAATTCAACTTTCGTAACACGATTTAAAGAGGTATTTTGCATGATAAATCAGCATTAAAACCTTAAGTTCGTGACATCCCACGAAACCAAAAGGAGCCGTAATTAAACAAAATGTTCTGCCCTACAGACATGGGTGGATTGAAGTTATCTCCCCACCATCATGTTTGCTGGTCAGATCACGGTCAAGCAATCACGTACGTTCGACGGACTGATAAGTTTCAGTAGAACGTTCATATGGTACTGCGTGTCTGTCGTTAGAATTTTAACAAGACGACTTCGTGGGAATGCGAAACTCATTAAGTTGGAGGACAATACGAAGAAGTCATTCTCTACTGTGAGAGTAACGATCGTGAAGACATCCATGCGCGTGCCTGTTAATATTGCGTCGGACGGGACTCGAAAATTGGAGGAACCTTACAACCATGGGTAAAAGACATCTGAAAACCTCTGGCATCCTTTTGAGGGCAGCCTATATTTAGAGACTATAACTCTTACATTTGCTGTTTAACACAGCATATGTCCACACCCTCATTAATGGTACTGTTAGGTATGCAGAGGAATATACCAATAATTACCATGTTAAGTCTAACGGTGACCTTGGACTTTAAATGTCCACTCCCTATTGGCCGATAATTGTTTCGCTTGTTAAATATTGTGTAAATGTTGTTTTCTATTTCTATGGTACGATGTGGTCTGTTTGGTTGATATATAAACAGAGTATGTTTGAAATATAACGATTCACGACTCAGAGGCTGTGACTTGCGTTCTGAACTCAACTGGCTGGGCTAGACAGGGAAGCGGGACCAATCGGGACTCTAGGTCGTCACTACGTGTTTTCTGTGTCACTGTAACCGATCGATAAAACGCTGTGCATCTAACCTGCAGTCCACACGTTACAACAGGTACGAATATTGGGATGCAAGCTCTTGTTTTTAATGAGAAAAGAGGGAGTATTTCTCTTAATTATAGTGAGGAGGAAAATGACTCATGTTAAGATTACTATTTTTTCTCATGGAATTATCAGTGACTTTCGCGCACCCGCTGAAGTTGGGTTGCATTTAAATGGTGATTGTTTGTCAACTCCTATACAGTTACCGTGGCGTGGCACGAGAGTAAACTGGATTGTAACCTCACTTGATCACGATACGGAAGAAAAGTGATCGACTCTCAGACTTGGCTGACGTTTATTTACCACAAGCTTGAACGGCCTGGGTGACATCGAGCATTCAGTATTTGAAATGCATGAGGTTGGTTGCGTCCAAGTAGTTTAACGTGGTTCCCAAGCGCACGCATACTGACGTAGACCGTTGATGTCTAAAAACCGCCGAACTCGTAGACAGCGACATAAACTATGTTCTCTTTTAGTGTTGGGTGCTGCTGAGTAATATTTTCTGAAAAATATTGGTTAAATAATTTTTGGATGAGTTTTTTATAGCCAGATAAGTAAATGATGTGTTTGAAAATAACCACACACGACTCTTTGGATTGATAATCTGTGTAAGACATCGTTCTGTCCAAAGTTACAGGACAGATAATAATAATAATATATTTCTGCATGTGCAGGTACACGCCATTTTTACAGGCATGATCTATAAAGTACAACATTTGTTGGTTCACAAAATGCTTCTCAACTTATTAATTTTATAATTGTTATAAAGTATACTCGTAGGGCGCTTGCTGTAAACCGTGACCTTGAGTGGGTGCGGAAGAAGAAAAAGAGAAACAGGAGAGCAGCAAAGCACATGGATATGAACGCCAAACGTTGCTTAACGTTAGGTGATAGAACAGACAGAGGTATAATAAATTAGACTAAATTCATATTATCTCTTGTTAGAGTGAAATGAAGTCAGAGGCTCCATATTAGATAATGTAGTAATAAAGAACAATGAGTTGTGTCGTTTAAAAAGTTGGAGTAAGCTCTAATGAAGGAAAGGAGGTCAGGGTTGTTACAAGGAAAGCGGTTTATTAGAAGGGTCTGTGTATAGAGGGTGAAGTGTTAAGAATACTAATAACTATATTTTATTGTCCAATTTTTCCTTTCTTTTCTCTTTTGTCCATCTGACGCCAGCCACACAATCCTAGTGTAAAAGTCCGAGTTAGCATGTTATAGGTCGTTTTAGTAGAATAGCCAATCCAGCATAATATTGGAAACGTGGGTCTGAGTGGTGAGCGTAGAAAAACAATCTATATCACAGTTTAATTGACTTATTCTCAATCATAAAGAGCCTGACCTCAGTGAGTTTGGAGCTTTTATCGTCTTTCACTTTTGTCAGTAATACTTTCTGCACTGCAGTTGATACAGTTGCTCCTCAATGATAAATTTTTTCTCTTATTTTCTGTTAACTCAGTCCCATCTGTCGTACTTCTTGTTCGTGAGGCACGTCAGTTGTTTGGGCATATCATACTGGACAGACGGTTCGTGAGTTTGGCGAAACTCAAATCAACGTTGAATGAATTACGGAGCATAGGAGATACATATTCTTATGTGTTTTAGACTACTCACACCCGTAAACGAAAGTAAATGCAAAAATTGAGCCTTCTCGGTAAACTTAAGCTTGCGTCAGTGCGATTGTAGAGTGTTTTTAACATGCACATATGTATGCCAGCACATGATTCCTGAACACTTGAGGAGGCGGACATCTACAGGTGCCTCTTCTCATTTATGGGACGAGAAATCCGTTTCATTACCTCGTGAACAACGGACCATCACTTCCCCATCATCTGATGTACACATACGTGACAACATACACAGTACTGAGAATTGTTCTTGATAATTTCTTCAGAACATCGTCCATCCCGTTTTACATTACATTATATTGTGTAGTTAAACTGTCCTGCGTAAAAAATATCTGTTTTAAATGCCACAGTAATTGCAACAATACGGAAAAATAGACCTTAACTGTCTATTGTAAGTGGTTACAGAGGTCGCATGTTAGGTAGATTATTAAGCGGGATATTTTAATTCACGGATACTTCGGCAGTAACTGTACATGCATCCAAACACTTAGTCCGTTTCAAGGTTACCATGAAAACGAGTGCACAGCGCACTCAAACAGATAATTATGGTTTTATGATTTCCCAATAACTCTATTTCAGAGAACAACTGACTGTCGCTGTATGAATACCAGGTCTCATCAACAAAATTTCGTTCCCAATAAATTAGGTAAAAAACTGAAGAATCTGCAGAGGTGCTGGTTCCTGAACACACGATTCTCGAAGCTGAACATATATTTACTGAGATGAATGACAGTCGACATGTAGTGCCACATCGTAATTGTTACAGGAGAACTGAAGACATTTGGCGGATTAAAACCTTTTTATTGTATATTAATAATTTACTGTGTTTCTGGATGTATTTGTTTTACTTAACCTACGAACTTGTTTGCATGTATCACTACCAAGGTGTGATTTGATAATTTCAAATAAATTGAGCATTAGGGAGAAATTACTTACACTACGTCACGAAACGTCACAAAATCTAATTTTCTACTAATTGGGATATTACAAATATATCATTTATTTGAACTTGTTTCTTTATTTCATTATTTCGGACATTTCGGTTTCCCTTTGTCGTTGGTTTGGTATTTGGTAGTTTTGCTCCGGGATCCTAAAAAATTGAAGGTTTGTTTTGTAATTGTTATAATTATTGTTGTTAGAATGACATTTGGTCGAATATTTGTGAACTGCAAATAAATTTGATATCTAAATTAGAGTTTGGTTCTGTTGTTAATTTGGGTTCGTAATTTGCGAGTAGATCGATAGTCTGTACTTCAATAACTGGAACGAGCAAAACTTGGACGTAACATAAAGTTCTTCAATTTGGTTCTGTGTTCATACTTTGGATTAGTCCGGACAGTAATTTGGGTCCAAATTCTGGTTCTACAGAACAAATGCGTACTCGAATCAAAAGACAGAGGGAAATGACGAATTGGACGGTAAAATTTCCAGAGCTGTTTGTGGTATGTATGACGTTAATGATGATAAATGTGATAATGTTAGTAATAATAGTATGTCCTCTAGTCAGCTTAGTACTTCTAGATTAAAGTTAGGCAAAGCATTACTGAGGAAAAGGAATTTAGAAAAGAGACTTGAATCAGAACGGCAACTTACGATGTTAGATCTCCAAGAAGAGGTGTTGATATCGCTGGATTAGAATGTAAGGCCATCGAGGACGATGAACGATTACCGTAGATAAATGTGAGATAAATGCTAAAGTGGATAAATATTTGGACTGTGATACTGGGTGTAATAGTCACTCAAGGGAGGTGTGTAACATCTCAAAAATCGATTGGGTTGAGGAACTGAAGGACACGTTACATACAATGGTTGGTAACATGGTTTTACCTAAGATCGATATGATGTACTTTGATAGGCAACCGGGTCAGTATTACCGTCTCATTAGTCAGTTTAATAGCCTTATAGAGAGTAAACCGTCAGATAAGGGCCAATTGCTGTCGTATTTGTTATATTATTGCAAAGGGAAGGCCAGAACGGCAATTGAAGCTTGCATTTCTTTGCCCAGTCATTTGGGCTATGATAGGGCTAAACGAATTTTATATGATTTATTTGGTAAAGAGCACCTTGTTGCACGAGGACAAATTACTGAGTTATTAAACCATAAATCTGTTGGAGGATCAGCTGACGTATTAGATGACTGCGATTAAGTTACGTAATGTATGTATAACGTTGGAGGAAATGGGATACATGTCTGACGTTAATTCTACGGCTAATTTGGAGGTAATAGTTTCATGTTTACCACTAGAATTGCAAAATAAGATCATGATGCACGGGAAGGAGCCGAGCTTTGAAGAATTTGTGGTCTTTGTAGAAGAGGGGGTCAGAATTGCCCGAACCCGTTATGGTAGATTAGTACAGTGTAACTCAAACTTTGGTAAAAGGAATTCTGAAGGCCAAGCTGATAGGAGATCACGCTTTCATGCAATTAGACGAGACCCAAACAACTCAGTCAAGGTTTCACGTTGTGAAATCTGCTTAGGTGATCATGAGGCGACGGGTTGTCCAAAGTTAGCAAAAATGAATGTAAGAGAAAGGAGACAAGAGTTAAGAAGATGTGGTTTATGTTTGAGGAAAGGTCACATAGCTATGTCATGCAACTCAGGCTTCAAGTGCGACGTTGAGAATTGCAAGGTTCGGCATAGTTCATTATTACATATTGATGGTATTGATAACCATGTGGTGAACTTAGCTAAGGATTGTAACTCCACAAAGGTTTGTTTGGGTATCATCCCAGTTAGACTATACGGTCCCAAAGGATGTTTGAAAACATACTCACCCCTAGATAGTGGTTCAGATACTTCTCTTGTATGTGAAAAGTTAATTAATCAGTTGGGTCTCAAGGGTAAGGAGACTTCAATAAAGGTGACGACGGTGAATGGAACTGCCACTTGTGAATGTGTGGAAGTAAATTTAGGGGTATTTTCATTAAATGAATGGGGTTCTATAAGGATCAACAAAGCTTATACGGCAAGAAACTTTCGATCGATTATCCAGAACCTTTAACCGAACTCCAGCTGAGACGATGGAAACATTTAAAGGACATAACCCTTCCGAGGTTGCAAAGTGATCTTGTAGGAATATTGATTGGGTGTGATGCTCCAGATGCACATTGGGTCTTAGAGCAACGCCTGGGAGATAGGAAACATCCGTTTGGTGTACATACTTATCTCGGTTGGATGGTTATAGGTCCTAAAGGAATATCAAGGTCTCTACATAAAGTTCAGCCCCCGAATGCCCTGGTACGGCCGAGAGTGGGGCGAGTTCGCTCTTCCTCTCGAAATACTCTCACACGGCCGCGCGTATACAGCCTCTGCCAGGAAAGTCCTACTCATTGCCTTCTCGTTGCATTACTGTTGTTTACGAAAATGAGAGGACGAGAAGCGAATGTCCGGCGCTTTAACCGGATCACAAACCAATGGTACACATGGGCTCCAGTATCCTACGGGAACAAATGGCGTATGAACCAATCTTTGGTCACCGGCTACCATGGGACTGCATCTCCTTACGATGCTCCACTGCCTTGTGGGTTAGACCTTTAGGTCAAAGGCTCGGGGAGTAGCCCCCTAAGATAACCACCTGCTTCGGTTTGGGCACCCGGGCAGTATCACAGCCCACACACAAACGATGAACTCTATGTCTATGGCAACTGCTTTTCTCGCTCCGAAAAACAATCAATCGATTCAAATAATAAACATCAAGTTCAATGGTGTAATTGTCCTACTAATGATATTTTGTGAGATATAGAAAGATTATATAATCATGAGTTCGAGGGTGCGGATATGTTTCGTAATGGATATTCTGTAGAAGATAAAAGAGCTCTAGAAATAGTTACTAGTTCCTTTAAACTGGAAGGTGGCCATTTCCAAGTTGGTCTACCGTGAAAGTATGATAGGCCAAGTCTACCGAATAATTTGGAACTAGCTTAACGCAGACTAGAGTGTTTAAGGAAGAGGTTTATGAAAGATAATAGTCTTCTGGAGAAATATCAAGCTGTGATGAATAAGCATATAAGTAAGGGCTACATCATTAAAGCTAGTAAGGAGGGACTTGACCGTGATGTTGTTTGTTGGTATATTCCTCATCATCCCGTTACCAACCCTAACAAGCCTGGAAAACTGAGAATTGTTTTTGATTGTGCAGCTGTCTATCTAGGTTGTTCTCTTAATGATCAGCGTTTGAGAGGATCAAATACTTTAAATAGTTTAATTGGTGTACTTCTACGATTCAGACTAGGTAACGTAACATTAGCCGCCGACGTCGAAGAGATGTTTCTCCAAGTAGAGATCCCGAGACAAGATAGGGGAGCGTTTCGCCTATTGTGGTGGTAAGACGGTGATATAAGACGGAAGCCTAAGGAATATTGTTTAACAGTTCATCCGTTTGGAGCCGTGTCCTCCCCTTTTTGCGCTAATTCCGCTCTTAAGAAGACGGTAGATACATTCGGTAAGGAATTTAATAGGAATGTCCAGGAAGTCGTAGATAAGAGCTTCTATGTCGACGACTATTTAGCTTCCATTGATAATGTGCAGGATGCAACTGAGCTGGCAAAAACCCTTGGTTTACTACTCAGAAAAGGTGGGTTCAGACTTGCCAAGTGGATAAGTAACTGTTTACAAGTTCTCGAATCAATTCACCCAGAAGAGAGAGCAGAAGCCGTAAGAGACTGACTTTGAAAGACTTCCTACGGAACGCACGTTAAGATTATTTTGGAATACTATGGTTGATTCGTTTGAATTTAAAGGTCGCATACCAAAACGCCCCCTCACTAGGCGAGGCATATTGTCGAGTGTAGCCTCACTTTACGAGGGATTGTTAGCACCGTTTATACTTCCTATGAAGCAGTTACTTTAACGTTTAGGTAAATTGGGACTAGGATGGGACGAAGAGATTCCAAATGAGGAAAGCAAACGCTGGTTAGAGATTTTAAGTGAATTTCAGAGGGTTGAGAACGTTAGTTTTTCACGTTGTGTATTGTTTCCGCAATCAGACCACTCGCTCCTGGAACTTCACATTTTCAGTGATGCCCCGAAAACTGGATATGGTGCAGTGGCATACGTCCTCTCTTACATCCCTGACACTGAAATATGTTCTTGTCTTATTACGGCTAAGGCAAGAGTAACCCCCTTGAAGGTTCAATCTATACCGCGCTTGAAACTTACGGCAGCAGTGTTAGCAGCTCGCATGGAGTCCCAGCCGCAGACCGAGTTAGATATTAAATTTGCAGAGGTTAAATTTTGGACGGATTCCATGATTGTCTTGTCATATTAAAAAGTAACATTCTGTGCAGTTGAGAACAATATTGAGTCGACGTTAAGAAAGGAAAAGAAGAAAATAAGGGAATAAAAATGAAGGAAACGGAAAATACGTGAATAGTTCAATAAGAGTGTATGTGAACACAGGATAAGAATAAACGACTTTGTATGTATCGCCAAATTAATATAAAAAAGGTAAGGTCAAAAAAAATAAATAAGATAAATCATTATTACAGTAAGATGTGAAGGTAGAATAAGTGTTTGTGCAGTGGTAGTTTAGATTGATACGAAGAAAGTCATAATTGATTGCAAAGGTCATCGGTAAAAAGAAAAGGTTTGGCGTATTGAAGGAGTGGACATGTAACAGTATAGGTTGGTTGGTAAAGAGTTGACCTCAAACAACCAAGCATATGCCGAAACAGTATAGGTCAAGTATTCATTCACTTCCTTATTTTGCATAAGCGTTATATTTCCTATTATCTTATATGGAATGTTGAGAGGCTTTGTTTGTCTGAACAAATAATTCCACACTCCACTGTGACTGCGGGAAGATCGAAATAAAGACTTATTCGCTACTTGTCTGATTTCTTCCATCAATAGCACGAGGGTTACCTTAAGGCACGAAAGAAGCACGTCAGTGATGAAAAAGAGAAAGAGTAATGGGCTAGTCACACGCATTCTCTCACTTTTCGAAACCAATGTTTATGTTTAGATGAACAAATCAATGGTCTAGTGTACTTTGTGTTGATCAAACAACAAATAGTTTTGTTGATCTTGTCAAATGTTCAGTTCTGAACTTCTATGGTGATTAGGAGTATTTGAATTATATTACAAATTAAGAATCCCAGAAATAACGCAATTGGATCAAGAAGTACTCGATGAGCACGAACGAATGTACTGTAATGAGAAGACGTAGTTTATCAGAATTATGTGATATATCTGCGCAATACATTTCGAACAATCTGATCACACATATACTTGTTCGAAGTGTATTGCGCAAATATATCACATAATTCTGATAAACTACGTCTTCTCATTGCATTATCGAAACTTATCAAAGGGACTTATTGTTTTGAATGTACTGTATTTGGAATTCGGAATCAAGCATTCAACAAGCACAAAGGAATCACTAATTCATTCAAACACCACATCCGCCACAGCTTAAATTGGAGTCTAGATGTCTGTAATCAATTGTACGTCTTCTTCTCAAATTCATCCTGTGTCTGTCGGACAGTGTATTGGATAAGGACTCTGTATTACCTAGAGTGTACTCATTAGCATTAGAATTAAAAACCTAAATTGGGACAGACTCACCTGATTCCTGGAATTGTATTTGATCAACATGTCGGTTGTGTCATCCATATCTAGAATTCGCACCATAGATTCCCCGGCATTCTTCAACACAATCCCTGTGGATGGTCGAAGATCATTTCCACGATAATATGTGACTTCTGCATACTCCAATTATCTGATATGCGACCGAAGAATTCTTCCCTTTAATAGCTTCGATGGAGTCTCTGTCGTCACTGAATGTCTGGCATTTCTATATAGTCATACAAGCCACGCTAACCTGCATGTTAATGAGGAATATGGTAACTAAAAAAGGAAGCTATGCCAAAAATATCTAAAAGTTAAGACGTGACTTGTGGAACTACAGTTAGAAATATGACGGGTCGTAACATAGAGGTTGCTGTAGTTAGCCTAGCAACATCGTGACTATACAGCAGTGATGATCAGAATTAAGAAGTGTCAAATCAATGTTGAATCTAACATAGTTCTTCTGAAAACAACACACTCTCCCATAATGGTATGTTGTCATTTGAAGCCATGAAATATATTGTCACATGAACGGTCTTGGGAGTGGTTCATATGAAATATATTCAGCCGGTCTAAGTGAAAATATATGCATACTTAGAAGTAGCACAATCATGGTAGGTCGTTCAACAAAAAGTAAAACTCTCCTGGATTATTTTCGAGATCTAGATAATCTGGTTTATTTGACATATAAAAACCAGTTGTGACAAATAGTATGGGTTCAAAAGATATCTGATTAAGCACGCAGTATTGAAACTAACTCCTGGATGTGAGCGATCATGTTGACTTTTCCACTCGGTTGACTCAGTGCAGATCTGAGAGCCCAGATAAACACTTGGTCTTCACCGTTTTAACGACCTAAAATGAGCTTAAGTTTGCAGAAACGTTATAGCTTTGATCCATCGTAAGTTTCTGGAATACTAAATTCGTTGTTTGGCACTGGAACTCAAAAATCGGAAATTAAGCAGACAGTGGTAGAAATAAGATATATTAGGGGACAGTCCATGGTTTGAACTAAAGTAAAATGTTAAGCGTAGAAACAAGGTGAAGAATTAGGTGATAACTATCCAATTCTTGCTTGCATTAATTACCAGCCTATGTGTATTTATGTATATTTCACTGAAGCATGTAAATGCTATTAAGGCTGGTTGATGAGCCATCATAGCTTAACACAAATATAGTCAATCAGTTATTGGCATCAATCAAGCTATTAAACTGAATGCTAGTCAATATTACAATACGGCAATACATGTGAGCATTATTCAACAGATTATTAGAAAAATCGGTTAACATAAGTAAAATCGATCGGTCAAGTTAAAGCAAATATGTGAATTAATAACACGCTGTGTTTCTTTAGTCCGTCTCACCAATGTAGATCACTAGCGTAGATGATCTGTATCGAATGATTGGAGACCTAATCGAGTTGGACGAGAATGGTGTGACCAACCAGTTAACTTCATAGTTAAACCTTGTGGTTTCTACCTAACGTACATTACCCTTTCATCGTATGAAGGTATTATGGCTGTTTTGATTACCGTACAACACAAACGAAGTTGTTACAAAAATATGATGGTAAGATAAGGTAAAAAGAAAATAGTGCGACCACTACTGCATGAGCCAGACCATGAAGTGCAATTAATTACCAGCTTATGTTCATTACGTAGCAATCTTCGTTGATGATCATACTCGCGGTTAACATGAGTGGATCGACGTGCTACAGGGAGTTGCAAGGACCCTGTATAAACTCAGTGCTTATCAGCGGTATCTGGTTGCGATGTGATCAGTTTGAATCTAGACTTGAGATACAGAGGGAGTGAAGTGGTATTGGTTCCTAAACACACGATTTTCGAAGCTGAACACATGATTACTGAGAAGATTGACATTCACCATGTAACATTTCGAGGTCACTAATGGTAAACGCAGTGACACTGAATCGAGATGGCACGACTCAGTCATGTGGGTGTGGTTACTCCATGTAACCTCATGTTTTAGTGTTGAATACATCACCCTCTATCCAGTCCAAAATATGTTCTTCAGAAGTGGTAGGAGTTATGTTACTGATTGTCACGTGCGACGAGTTAGCGTAGAATTTGATTTGACTTTCATGTAATATCTTATAGATTAGATAGCCACATCATAACACATCTAAAATTTTAGGATTACGTCTATCATTATAGTAGTAACAATACCGAAGTAGACCACAATTTTACGGCAGGACGCCACACAGCACATCGTCCATCCCATAAATCCCCTTTCTACTTCCCAGTTACAAGTTACTCAAAAAAGAAATCTTCCAAATGACATTTCGGAGTCTTGAAATGTTACGAACTAGTAATAGTCCGAATTGAAACCTACCATAACAAGTACTAGAATTTGAGGTTCGCTGGCTCGAACTGTATTGTATGACCATTACAGGATCAAAACAAATGGCATGAAGCATTTAGTTCTGAAATAATTATATTAATTATTCGTCGTAAATTCATCTGAAGAGACTAAAAGAGGGTTACCTTCTAAACAAACTGCACATGCGTATAAATGTATTTATAAACTTTGGAATTTTAGCGTCCCATTTCTCTGACCCCGATTTGTTGGTATGCTAATACTTAAGAAAGATAAATGTCGGCTACCTTCGCATATAATTATTGACTTAATCAGCATTATAAGATAACGGAATAAAATAAATCGAACACGAGAATGAATTTGAGATACGTATATTTCATATGCTCGCTGATCTAGAAAGGTAATCAGATAAACGAAGTAGAGAAGCAGACTTCAGAAGGCAAACATGCCAACTCACTATACCCACTCACTACAAGCAGCTATATGGCACAAAATAGATAATGTGTAGTGTGGGAAAGATAGGGATTGGATAATATAATGAACGACAAACTCACACGAGTACATACCAGGCATATGAGTGTAGATATACAAGAGCATAAAAATAAGAATATTGTGTGTGCTGAAATTCTCAATTTACTATGTACTATGAAACAACAGTTATTATGAAGGTAAAATGACTCAATTGTCACATGCTAAGTTACTAGGGCTTCTTCAAAAGATAAGATGAATCATGTGAGTATTTATTCGTAATAGACACTATAGAACCAACGTTATAAATAAGTTACAGACTTATTCACAAATCAATGGAAAATAGTTACTTAACTCTGATAAATGTAAGGTATCATGGATGTGAAAATTCTTTGAGTAAACACAATAACCGACGCTTGGGGGTTAAATCATGAATGGTATGATAGTGAACGTGTAGGGTTGATTTTATACTCCTGAAAGAATCCTTTGAGGTTCAACTAAGTAAATTAAGACTCATTATCGCATACAAGAACCTATGGTTATCATATCAGAAAACACCTGCCACTACTGGATAGTTCTGTCAGTGAGCCGTGACACTAACCTGACAAATTGAGCATTTACTGGCTCAGAAATATTGATGCACAGCATGGGTCATAATTGTTCTGGCTACAACTTCTGTACTAGTTATCTATATTGACTTTGATTTATTTTTTTGCTAAAAAATGTAACAGCTGTTGACAAAATATACGATGAACATGAGACGTCTAAGGTTAACAGGTGAGACCTGAAACAACGAAATTCATTCAAAGGGGAAACCAGGTTATTGATTTGAAAGTGGATTGAGAACTTGTGTCCAAATCATTCGAATATCACAATTCATTCTGGAAATATTAGGGAATCATTAACAGTGTAAGAGATATCTTATCAATGGTTTATTATGAATTGTTTGAATTTCTGAATTGTAGAATCATTAGTAGGATCTTGAAATATGCCATCCACTGTAAATGATAGAGATCAAATGGTAATGCACAAGTGATATTTCTAAATGACTGCTAGATATTTAAGGTAAGCTGCACTAATGAAATATATCGTTGTTCAGACGCTTCATTGAGCAGAACTAATTAAAATCAAAATAATGGTAAATAGAGTAATTAAATATTTGAGCAAGAGATCATTTACTACCTCTGAGTAAAAATGAATTTTCTCTGTATTGAGGAGAAACAAAAAGACTGACCATAAAAGGCCTAACTAACATCTACCCTCATAGTAGGAAAGGAATTGATATAAACATAAACATATATATATATTCTTTGAATATGCTTCAAAATGCCTACAATACAAAGCAATTAGGACATTTAGTAGTCAATGTTTCTGTTATATACACTGAAATCCGACAATCATTTGATATTACCTGTTAAACTCTGCTGAATTATTTCTAGAACAACCGGTTACTTTAAATAACTATCAAATGTAAAACATTTTTCGTTAACATTATCAAATTACAAGTTAATAGCAGGCATATACTTGTTATAAAATAGAGAAGCGCTTATTCAAAACACATTTTATTTACAAAATCTTTACATTTATATTTGAGTAAAAATCAAGCTACATAAATGCTCCATCTGACGATTGGTAGTAAACTTCCTTATCTGGATTATTTCAGTCAAATGCATAAAAGTGGTATTTTACTTAATTGAAAGGATTTAATCATTCGAAATTGAATTATTTGATGATTCATTTGAAAATAAGTCTACATAACAGATGCCTTCATTGGTTATTGAGTCAAAACAAGAATCTGTATTACATCAAATGGACTTGTTCATTATTTTAAATAGCTTCCTTCTACCCTGTATTTATTTCAGTATAGTTTTGGTTATAAATATATGGATTTTGATTAAACTATCGGATAAGTGTCTGTAACCCACATACTTATTTTTGTTTTGGTATTCATTGTGTTAAGGCCAATTATCATTGTATTCGAGATAGGTTTTCTAATACTACTGAATTATGGAAATTACCAGTTAACGTTGACAGTCCTACTAAGAATGCAACAAGCTTTATAGTCTTCAATAACTGTTTCGCTGTGAGAATTACATCATATTCAGTGTCTTCTAATATATAATAAAATGTGATTTTCATTTCATCATACAATCATTTTAACCTATAAGTTATTCATTATATTTTTGATTAAGATCATGAATTGATTGGTGTTAGACCACCATTGAAAACCTGAAAACACTGAGTGAGCGTTTCGTCCTATTGTGAGACTCCTCAGCAGTGTAAACCCACTATCTCACTCACGGGACTCGAACCCAGGGCCTTTAGTCTCGCACGCGAACGCTTAACCTCTTGACCACTGAGTCGGCATCCAACGGCTTGATGTCTAACCTGCTTCCAGGTTTTCAATGGTGGTCTAACATCAATCAGTTCATGATCTCAATCAAAAACTTAATAATATCCACAACCCTTTACTAATAATTACCATGTGCTCACTATTGACTAGCTTCGTGAGGGGATTCTCAGAGTTCTAGTGAAAAGCTGTGATCGGGTAGTGACAGATATCTACCTCAGTACAATAGAAGATGGTCGCGCAATTTCGTGGATTGGTTGAGGTTAGACATTAACACTGTTGGATGCCGACTCAATGGTCTAGAGGTTAAGCGTTCGCGCACGAGATCGATAGGTCCTGGGTTTGAATCCGGCTAGTAGGACCATGGATGCACACTGCTGAGGAGTCCCACAATAAAACAAAACGGTCGTTCAGTGCTACCAGGTTAATAATCTCCACAACCCTACACTGAGAATATTCATTATATATCCCTATAAAAACTAAGCAATAATCTAACGTTTCAACATAAATTCTCACTATAAAAATGATATTTTTACATTGTGAAAAACTTGTATAGAAATAATTAAGATAAACAAAGTATTTTACGAGTACATACTTACATACAAAATGAAAAATAAGTGAAAATAGCACAGCACACCACAACACAAGCACAAGCACAACAGTACCAAAGAAATCAATAATTCTAAAACTTAACACAACATTATCAAATCTTTATTCCTAAAAATTGTTTTTTTTTAATAATCAGATTTCGAATATCAAAAAGCAAAATAAATAAATAAATACATAAGACGTTAAAACTTGAATTGTTTGATCAAGATAATGATAATTTGGAAATAACTTTCTTTGCAAATTTTTCTATGACAGAATTGTTTTGTTCCGTTTTTTTTACACATAATTTGTTGGAGATAAAAATTTCAAAAAAAGAAGAGGAGAGGGGGAGGAAGTAGCGAAAATCACCATAGTGATGATCATAATAATAATCAATATGAAATAATGATATCAGTGATAAGTAAACATTACAAAGTAAATAAATAAATAAACAATGTAAAATTAAATGAATGGAAATCAGTCCAAACAGTACCGTAGACGTGCGCGCGTCCACACACACACACACACACTTTTACATAGAGAAAATCATATCTATTTTTTGTTCTTGTTGTTGTTGTTGATGATGATTTTAATTAAACTTTAGAAAGTTGTTTTAATATTAATGGATATAACAATTTGCCAGCATTTAAACCCATACAAAATCTAAATGATTATATTGTGGAAAATAATGTATGGATGAAATTGTATAATTAATTTGTTTAATAAGTTTATGAACATCATTATAAGATGCAAGCCAATCATGACCACCGTAATAAATGATAATAGGTATTTTAAGCTGAGAAATATTATATAATGGTGGATATGATTGATTGTAAATTTGTAAGTTTTTTGTAGGACCATAATCGTATTTTTGAAAGCGATCAGTAACTATACCCTGTAAAAAAAATTTCCGAATTAAAAAAGAATAACTTATTAAAGTAAATTATTTGATGATATTTGGTGAACTGTGTCTAGTTTCTAGGACTAGACACGCATGAAATTGATCGCCACCCAGTGATCAATCAATTGTGATTACATCTCAGTCTTACAGGAGGTCGGTCGTGACTGGGATAGCTCAGTGGTAACGTCTCTGACTGTGAAGCTGGGTGACACGAGGTCGAATCTGCCAGGGAGCACTAGTTCTCAAGATTTCAGGTACACCTCGCTGACGAGTGCCAAGTAGCACAAAACCCGGGTCCAAGGTTTCCTGTCGACTACCTCCAACCACCATGTAATATAATTGTGTTTTGTAATTGTTTTTGTAGATGAAAAGTATACTGTGCTTGCAACATCAAGCGGTGGACACATAGGTTTTACCTTGACTTATGGATAAGGTTTGCATATCATGATGATGTAGTCGAGATATATTGACTGGAGCATTTGCTACCACATTAGCCAGGTTGGTTGTAGAGTGATAAAACTGAGAGCAACAAAATTACAGTGTGATAATCAAGTTGTACTGCTCACTGTATAGGGCGGTGACGGCAGCAAAGTGTTCCTCTTAAGCTACCGACACATGCATCTATATTGCCTCCCCACAACAGAAAGAGAAGTTAAAAGTTCAACTCTAAAAATGCCACGCCTTAATTTGTCTTACCGATTTTCAACGCTTTCGGTAAGCAAAGATGGATAGTGACTAGCATTGGAATCCAGGATGTGCGTCTCGTCCTATTTGGGACTCGTCAGCTGGATGTGCCTGCATCCCAGAGTTGGTGTTCACTCTGGAACTCGAACCCAGTACCGTTCGCTCCAAATGCCATCACGTTATCCACTTAGCTACTGAGTCGGTAAGGCTTTCAAGGTGTGGAAACAAAAAATCAAAAAAACACTTAAAATAAGACTGTGTGTGACCGGCCTCAAGTGGTTGTCTTTTGAGCTCTGTGGTCACGCTTCTAGGTCGTTGAGACCATTATCAACCCAGTTTCTGTTCCAGGCCCCTGAAAAAATGATGTTTCGTGGTGTGAGTCACCAGAAAGTGGTAACTAGTGTGTGAGAAAACATTGCAAATTTCTCTGAACTAAATGGTTTAACTGGTAACTTAACGTTAATTTGTTACTGCCATTCAGACTCATTTAGAAGTATTATTACCTATTCTTAATAGATTCAACTTTGTTTCATGTTTATAATTTACTTAAAACCTGGAAAACGTTTACAATTCACCGATATTTTCAATAATAACTTATCTATGTTTAGTTGAATAGAAAGAAAAATTTCAAAACAAATTAGTTTACGAAGAAAGTTTAGTTTCCATGTAACTTGAAATCAACAATGGAATCAGTTATTTCTATTCAATGAATCCTGAATTGAATGCAAAGTGAATTTTAGATTTTAATTCTAGTCAAAAATCCAGTGATTAAGTAAACACACACAACTGTAGTCACTGTTAAATAATCTATGTACGGTTCACATAAACAAAAAGAGAATGATAAAAAGTCACTCCTAAATATCAACAACAATAGAATATTTATCTGTAGGAATAACGTAAAGATTTGTTGAAATTTTCTTCTATTCAAATATTTTCCAGAAATTTTGAGTACCCTTTAATGTATGTATTTCATTGATTATCAGTCTAATAAGAAGGTGAATGGGTGAGACTATAATTTATAGACGACCTTTGAGCGATTCTAGACTGACCATGAGAATGTTCATCTAATATTTAAGACCAAATGAGGGTTATAAACCTGTATGGGGAATTAGAATTATGATTTACAGTTGATGGTTAAGGTTAGGAATCAGATTTAGTGTTTTCATCACGAAGTGACATCAGCTATAATGCCGAAACTCTATGTAGTCAAATGGATGAGTGGATTTCATGCCAAAACCCAAAACCTGTTATCTTAAACCTGATTGGTTCGTTTATAAATTATAGTTTCGTCAAAAATGTAAAAAATATGATTTCCACCAAGTATTGAACTTCGTAGAAAGATTGATGGAATACTTTTTTCCACACAACAGTTTGAATCTATTTCTAATGACACTATATACTGTAGATTGAACAAGATCAAGTGTTAAAGTGAACTATAACTTGAGTAAGGTGAACAAAATATTCGTCATTCAAAGGGACACATTAATTTACACTTTAAGGTCATTGAGTTATGTAGAGCGATCAAATGACAAGCCAAAATTTAAGGTCATTGGCATATAATGTAATAAATTTCGTGCTTTAGGCTTTGATACATGCAACTATGTGGTCGGAACAGCCTTACTGGACAATTTATTGTGCTGTCGGATCAATCGACATAAAACCATACAGTCATTATATCATTTTAATTGTAGGGTAATTTAAAAGTGTGGATAATTAGTTTGTAGGGGCTGGTACTATGTCAAACTCACATAAGTTATCCTGGCCTCTGGACAGACCAATCCAGTCAGTCTTCTCAAGCAACATTTTTATCCTGTCACTTATTCGCTTACTAATCCTGTTTTGTTATATGATCGTATGTGTGCTAATTAATGTTTCGATAGCAATCAGCAAACGACTGAATTGGAGTCGGATGCAAGGCCACCAAAAGTTAAATACTGTATAGAAAAAATTATTTTGAAAAGAGCAAGAACAAGGATCCTAGCAGAATAGCATGAGTTCATGTTATTTCGTCGACTGAACTTTCTGGCATTGATCTACCAGGAAGTCTACTTATCGACTTAGAATACTCAGATATAGTCCTGTTTCTTGAAGACGCTGATAAAATGCAGAGTCTTTTGGCAACACTAAGCAACAATGTCAGAATGTTTGGGATGAGCTTATTCCCCTCTAAATGCAAGTTGTTGCTTTAGGACTGGTCTGCGTCAACACCTGAACTAAAGATAGGAAGTGAAGTAGTCGGAGGCGTTGACAACTTCACTTATCTTGTAAGTCTGATCAGCCCTAATGGGTTGGTATCTGAAGAAATCTCAGCACGGATTCGAAAAGCTCGTTTGGCTTTTGCCAGCCTATGTCACCTATGGCGAAGGCGAGAAATCAGTCTATCAATAAAAGGACCAGTATACTTTGCGACAGTTCGTTCAGTTCTAATTTACAACTGCAAAACGTGGCCATTAAGCGTAAAAGATATTCGTAAGCTACTAATATTTGACCACAGATGTCTTATAATATAAATATTGTTCACATCTGCTGCGATCACCGGATAAGTGTGACGGCGGTTCACGGGTGAACTCGAGGAAGCTGTAGGAGGCTCAGAAGGAGCCGAAGATATTCCATCCAATCACCTTTTGGCAGAATATTCTAGAATTCCTACGTGTAGCTTCCCGATTGGACAATGCTAATAACCTCCTGTATGCGGAATGGTGGACTGTAATGATGATTTTGTTCTTACTAAAAACTATAAATACCTGACAATTAGACTGCATCTTCTTTGCATTCCCGAGGCAATAGCCATGCATTTTGAAAAACCAGAATTATGTGTAGAAAAGAGACTGGTCCAACCTCTTCTTCTACCATGGTCTTAATGTATTAAAAATTTTTTTCTATATCTTCATACTCTTGTTCCCTTACAGCCACCTGCTTCACCTTCCATCTTCCCTTCAAATCTTCTACCCCCAACCGGTTCGTTTTTATTTCCACGATCATTCCGATTACATTTCATCTCTGTTTCAACATTTTATTTTATCATGCTGAGCCATCTTTACCCGATGAATACTTAATCCATTAACTATCAAACGAATATTAAACTTTCCTTGTTTTAAGAAAAATTTTCTAATACCTTTGTATATTTAACCTCGCTCTCACTATGTATAACAAGTTTATTATCAGTATTACTATCACCCTGTAAAAATAAGTATATATATTTGCGATTGTACAGCTTTGAAAATGAATTCGCCGAAAAGAGAACTCTTCGCTGAACTAATCTTTCTTTCTTATTTAATGTCATAATGGGTGTATTCCGTTTATTAAAAAAAAGATCAAGTTTGTCTTTGATATTTCATTGTTCAACGAGACATAACAAGTGAATTGAAATGCAATAAAAATTTATGTCATTTCGTATGCGTTGTCAGTCCATATTTGATCTTATAATCGTACTGACTCTGGGAGAACTCCACGGGCACTGGACAGAGAGTGTTGTCCGCCAAGTGCGGGTTTCCCACCCAGTCTCCACGTTATTAATGCTGAGAAGTACTGCACTTGGCCCTCTGACTGTATGTGGTTCTGAGCAGATGATCTGGTTGGATGGGCGCTAGCCACATCTCACAATGGGGGTCACGCGACGCGACACCACACATTTAAGCCCCCGAACGCCCTGGTACGGCCGAGAGTGGGGAGAGTCCGCTCTCCCTCTCGAAATGCTCTCACATGGTCACGTGTATATAGCCTCTGCCAAGAAAGTCCTACTCATTGACTTCTCGTGGCGGGGGTGTTTACGAAATTGAGAGGACGAGTAGGGATTGACCGGTGCTATAACCGGCTTGGTGAATATGGAGGATCTACCTAGGGGTTGGAAAACCCTGATTCCAAACCAATGGTGCACATGGGCTCCAGTATCCTGAGGGAACAAATGGCGTATGAAATAATCGTTGGTCACCGGCTATCATGAGACTGCATCTCCTTAAGTTGCTGCCTTGTGGATCAGACCTTCAGGTCGAAGGCTCCTGGTGTGGCCCCTAAGAAGACCACCTGCTTCGGTTTGGGCAATCGGGCAGTATCACAGCCTTCACACATATCAATTGAGATCTGTGTGGCGCATATGTATTTGGTGCCTCCTTGTACCAGTATATATGTGTTAAAATAAATAAAATAAATTCCAATCTGCTCAGTCCTTTCCTTTACTTATCTTCAAATATTATCAACGTGAATACTAACTACTTCAACTGTCAAGATAAAGGTTTATTACTTGAGTCGATTGGAGCTATGCCACCATAGAAAACCTAAGAGCACAGGACTGCCGTTTCGTCCTATTATGAGACTCTTCAGTAGTGCGCGTCCACGATCCCGCGCGCGGGATTCGAACCCAGGACCTTTGGTTTCGAGCTCGAATACTTAGCCTTTAAACCACTGGGTCAGTATCAACAGTGTTATTCCTGAAAAGTCCCAAAGTAGGATGAAACGGCCGTCCAGTCCTTACAGGTTTTCCATGATGGTCAAGCTTCAATTGAAATTACCATAATATCCACAAAAAACCCTTCTGATACAAAATTTTAAGTTCATTTTCATATAATATTCACGTTAAACAGGATGGACATACACTAATAGTGATTGATCAATCGGATTTCTCAATAAAAATATGCAAACCTTTGCAAAAAAGAAATTAAAACGATTTTATTTTTATGACTCACTTGACAATAATGTACCATATTTTGAACTGATGTTCCAGCTGGTGTATGTGCAACATAAATTGGTAATCGACTCTATTATCCAAAAAGAAAAAAATGCATGAATGAATGAATTAATTAAATGAAATTAAACGTTCGGTATTTAGAAAATTATCAAAACTAAAAAAAGTTTTTCATTTTTTTTTGGGTGGGGGGGAAGGGGGTATAGTTATGATAAATAGGCTTATTAACACATCAACTTCATTAACCACATTTTTTTTAATAAAGAAAAAAAAACGATATTGTAATATTTGCCTGACAACAATTACTCGTTTGTTAAATTAGCTAATGATAACATGGGTATTGATTTATTGGTTTGTATATTTGAATGATATGAGAATTGTTGTTTGAGTGAAAGAAAAAAAACAGACTTTCAAATGGTGACAGTGTTAAAGTTACGTCAATTAGATTTATTGACATTTCATTTAAAAAAAAAGTGGGAGGGGGGATTTTACGTTCCAACTTAAAAGCATGTAAATAAGTTAACGTTTTTTTTCTTTTTTTTTTATTTCGTTTTATGTAACAAGAAAAAAACAACCTCTAATTGATAATGAAATCTCAGATCTGGAATAAATTAACTGAATATAAAACAGTTGGTTATTAGTTAAAAGTAGATTAAATGTAATTCATTGTGGATCTCGATAGTGATTTCAGTTCATTGAAATATTTTTCTAAGAAGTATGTTTCTTAATATCAGATGGGTTTTTGTGGATATTATAGTAATTTCAATGGTTAAGATCATGAGTCAGTTGAAGCTAGACCACCATGGAAAACGTGGAAGCACTGTTTGACGGCCATTTCGTCCTATTGTGGGACTACTAAGCAGTGAGCATCCACGACCTCGCCCCTGTAAGATTCGAACCCAGGACCTACGGATTTCGCGCGCGAGCACTTAACCACCAGACCACTGAGCCGGCATTCAATGGTGTTAATGTCTAACTTCAACTAATCCACGAAATTGAGCGACATATCCACCACTGTCTTCAGTGAGTTACTATCTCACAACAGACCTGGTTATATGTATTTATTAACAACAAAGAATTTCTGGTCAGAAGCAGTGACCAGTGGAGTTCAACGTAGTCAGTGATCTAGCTTCAACTGACTCATGATCTTAACCATTGAAATATGTTTCTAATGTTATTCTTGAGATGCTGTTACTTTCAATTATATATGAAATAACACTAATACATCATTCCTCACATATGAAGATTTAATTAAAAATATACATTTGAAAGATTCAACATTATGATTAAATAATATTTACAGGAGATTGTACTCTAGTTATCAACAAATTTTGGTTTCATTTACTCGGTTTTGTGTTAAACTTATATCAGAATGAGGATTTTTGAAGATTGTAGTAATTTTAATAGTTCAAATTACAAATCGATCTAAGCTAGACCATCAATGAAAACCTAGAAGCATTAGATGGCCGTTTCGTTCTAGTATGAGACTCCTAAGAAGTGCGCATCCATGATCCCGTGCGCAGAACTCGAACTAAGGATCTTCGATCTCACGCGTGAACACTTAACCTTTAGACCAATGAGTCAGCATCAACGGTATTAAAGCTGAGGAGTCCCATACTAGGATGAAATGTGTATCAATTCAACTATTAAAATTAAACTTATGTATTAGATATGGGCATATCACAGTAGTTAAAGACAGATTTAAATATACAACAGATGAAATTAGAACGCTTTAACCAATAAGCCAATGATCCTCAAGATTATAAGTTATTTTTGACCGCATTTCTTTAACAATGTACAATATAAGTTTATATTAAAGACATATTCGTATAGTATAACAAGGGTGTAAATCAATTTAATAGACTGAATATTGTAAATATATATCTTGTGTAAAAGAACATTGTAACAACAGTTCAAACGGCTAGAAACAAGTAAACATTGATAGGAATAAAATGAGTAGAGTTCAATTGATAAAATAAGATTAGTAATTTGGAAGATAGTTGGAATAAAACTCAGTGATGTGATAAGTGCAAGAAAGAGTTTAAAGAAGAAGAAAAAAGCATATATATTAAGATACAAAGAAGGAATATTAGTCACCAAGGCAAGGAAAGATTAATAACCATCTCCTTTTGAACACATGAATCAGGTTTTTGGCGTCTGATAGTAACTGCTTCAGCAAACTTCAGAAGACTTGAGTTTGGCTGCTTCCTAATCACCTTGAATGATTGCAGGGTATCGACCTGATGTCCTGTATCAAGAAGATGTTTGGTGATTGCACTATTGCACTATAACTTCCAATCAAACTCTTTCATGTAAGTAATTTAAACCCATTATGTAATTATGATTTATAAATATCACAGGTTGTAAGCAGCTGACGAGAACCAACGAAATAAAAATGAATTCATGCTATTCTGCTAAAATGTTTGTTTTTGCTCTTTTCAAAATGATAAGTGGAACTATGTGTATGAAATAAATTTATACTCTTCTTTAAATGGTTTATTTAACAAACGCTGTTAATATGTGTAAACAAATCTCATCATACTCAATCAGTTTAGGATAAAGTGTTCAAATTAGAAAAAAAAGGATGTATGAATATGAAACTGGAAATTTAGATATATATTGAACTATAATGAAAATAAATTGTCTATATAAGTCAGTACTCAAAAAAATACCTCAGTCAGTCAGCTCCAACGTAGGACCAGGCAAATTTCTGCATCGGTCTGTTGTGGATGCGGAAGAATAGACCAATAATTATCATGTTAAGTCCAATGGTGTCCTTGGACTTTAAATGGACATTTCCTATTGGTCGATATCTGTTCACTTGTTGAATATTGTACAAAATGTTGTTTTCTATTTTATGGTACGATGTGGTATGCTTGATTGGTATATAAACAAAGTATGTTTGAAATAGAATGATTCATATCTCCGAGGCTGTGACTTGTGTTCTGGACTCAACTGACTGGGCTAGACAGGGAAGCGAGACCAATAGAGACTCTAGGCCGTCCGTACGTGTTTACGTGTCATTGAACCGATCGATAAGTACGCTGCTCTCTAATTTTCCAGTCAAGGACACAACAATTAGCACAGGGTAAAAGTCGACCACAACTTAAAGTCATAACACGGTCCAAGTTGATATACCTCATTAGCACAGCAAGATGAACACCGGACACATAGGAGTGGTTAGGTCAAAGGTGCTAATATATACGAGAAAGATTGCATATAAGGATGTAGTATAGAAAGAAAGAATTAGTTAGTAGAAGGAAAGATATGAAGTGATTTTAATCTGTTAGTTTAAGGGAAGACAGAGAGTGTATACACTGACGCCATTGTGATCGATTCTGAGCCATGTCACCAAGAGTCTCCAACCATTGGTTACGAAAGTCACGCGGACCCCAACCAAGTAGTCTGCATATAGCAACATGGCTCAGACTATAAGTTAATGACTTTGTGGACTGATACCATGTTTTGGTTTGACCGCACCTAACTTTCTCCCAACCATCCTCAACACTATTCAGCACTGAACATCGTAGTAAACGGTGTTCAGGCATACGCAACACGTGGCCCGACCATCTCAGTCGATGGAGATTCACAACCTCACCAACTGATTTACTATCATTCCCTAATACGCTACGTCCAACCTCACTATTACTTACCCGGTGATCCCAGAAGATGGGAGCAATATTCCTAAGGCATCTGTTGTCATGTACTAGTAGCTTATGAATACCTTTTACTCTTAATGACCGCGTTTTGCAGTTGTAAATTAGAACTGAACGAACTGCCCCACAGTATACTCGTCCCTTAATTGATAGATGGATATCTTGCCTTCGTCCTTTTGTGGTCACAATCAACACATAACTATTTAAAACTTATCACTTAAGAAAAATGTGCTACTTACAGAAGAAGAAATAGAATTTTTTGGTCAAGACTATGTTTTGAATATGAATTGATAAATCTAATGTTTGAATGCTATTAAAATCTTCCTTAACAATGTTTTCAAGCGTACTAATGAAAGTCTAATAATCAATTTGTCAAATTTAGATAATGTGAAACCATAAATGCTGTCTATCTAAGCCAAAATTTCTTGTGTCATCAGGATATTAACATCGTGTAATTTGTGATTTTCATCAAAACTTCTTTTTAAAAGACTGAACTGTGTATTCGTCTGCAAAGGTATATTAACATATTTCAATTGATTTACAAAATTTGAGATCTTTCAGGACTGATCACATAAATGGAAATTTATTTTTTATTAGGCAGTTTAGTAGAATATGGTGTACTTAGTTAATCAGATAATATTATATAAGTTTAGTCAGTACATCTTGTTGCCTTTTGTCGGCCAAATGAACACTGAACAATCATTACTAGGAAAAAGTGAGATCACTTATTTCAATGAGTAAAAAACTTGCTTTACAAGTAATATCCGAGTGTGTAAAATTGCCTGAAGGATTATTTATTTTTTATATTATAAATTTTAAGAATCGTCTTGGAATCTGTTTGTTCGAAATAGTTTATTTTTATGTCTGGTTGTTATGAATTCAAAGACTCATTCATGTGAATAACACGATTCCGTTTGAATAGAACAGTATTGGATTCGAGTCCCAGAGTGAACATCAACTTTGAGATGCATGTGTATTCAGCTGACGAGTCCCAAATAGGACGAAACGCGCGTCCTGTATTTCGCTGCTAGCCACAATCCATCTTTGACTCATTATTCTGTTAACATCTTTCCAACTTCCGATTTAACTCATTGCTAAATTTGGAGTATTTCGAAATTTTATCGATTATTCTTGGTTCTTCTTTTTATCTAAAGTAAATTGTCTCTCTTTGATAAATTTCGATAGAACAATGAGAAAACAGAGTTGATCTGAAAAATGTGATGTATTTGCGTTATACATTCCGAACAATCTGGTCACACACATATGACTTGTCAGTGCATTTTTTATGTGAAAATTAATAAAGGTCAATTCAATGATGATTCAAGTAAACAAGGTAACAAAGGGGGAGTGAAACTACTCTACATCGTATAGAAAGAATAAGAAATTGTCGCGTTATCCTAGGCCATAGAATGAATTAACGATCACCAGAGAAAATTCAAGGTTACGACAAATTGTTTCTGTACATATAAGGGGGGGGTAAATTTACGAATAGCCAAGGCTTCAATAAACTTGAGAATCAGTCCTTGACAATTTCTATACAACGTTTTAAAAGCTGTATTAATGTTAATTTTGTGCTCTGTTTCAATTATAAGTTTCGCTATCGATAAACATGGTTTCCTACCTCCAACACTGATCGGATCACTTGACACTAATTGATTTTGAAGCCATCTAGGCACATGTTCAATGACACTTGATTGCATTATTCGACTACTACTCCCAATGTATATGTGTCCACACAAACATGTAAATTGGTAAATGCAATGGGATGTGACGTAGTCATTTGTGCATTGTCTACGTCTAGTTGGAATCATGGGCTTAGACTTTTCAATCACAACCAATTTAGCAGCATAATAGGTTTTCTCGGTGGCTACTTTCAATCTCTGTCTTAAAACTATGCTATTGGATTCACCTCTATATGGTAGATAGATAGATATAAACTTTTTTCTTTGGAACCGAATAAACGAGAGATGTTGGTGTTAACTGACTTTTGCACCTATTAATAAACTATAGCGGATAACCTTTGATATTAATGTGTCAGTCAGCAACTTTTCATCTTTTTCAACCGTATCAGTGGTGCAACTTCTTTGAATCCTATTAAAGAGACACTTAATCAAGCCTCGCTTGTATTGAAATGGACAGGAACTATAGAAATTTAAGTATTGCCCCGTCCAAGTTGGTTTCCTATAAACTGACCGTCTTATAGTACCATCTTCCCTTCGACTCAAAAGCATGTCTAAAAATGGCAATCAATCATTGTTTTCTGCTTCATAAAACATTACGATATCGTTTTGAACCCCATTGAGTTTGTGTAATAACTGGGAAACCACAAAATCTTTATCACATATAACTAGTATATCATCCATGTATCTTCTGTACACAGTTGTCAATTAATGTCAAATGGTCCGATAAACATGAGAGTTAGAAAACCATGTTCATCGGTAACGAAACATCTAATTGAAACGGGGCACAAAATTGACAATAATACAGCTTTTAAAATGTTGTATAGAAATTGTCAAGGAAGAATTCTCATGTTTATTGAAGCCTTGGCTATTCGTAAATTTAAGCTCCCTTTTATGTGTACAAAAACAATTTGTCATAACCTTGAATCTACTTACTTTTGTTTGATTTCTCATACAGATTAATTAATTGCTTATAAACTCATAAGTACTTCATTTCAGATTGCTTTGATAATATGTAAAATTTTACAACTAACCAGTACATTCATCTATTTTAGATAGTCCATTAACAAAATGGTTAGAAATTTCATAGGTCGAAATCATGAGTCGATTGAAGCTAGACCACGGCCGTTTCGTCCCAGTATGGGACTCCTCAGCAGTTGACGTTAGACATTAACACCGGCTCAGCGATCTAGTGGTTAAGTGCTCGCGCGCGAAGCCTCTAGGTCCTGGGTTCGAACACCGCGTGGTGCGGGATCGTGGATGCGCACTGCTGAGCAGTCTCATACTAGGACGAAACGGCCGTACAGTGCTTCCACGTTTTTCATGGTGGTCTAGCTTCAATCGACTCATGATTTCAACCTATGAAATTTCTAAAAAAAACTCTCCACAAAACCCATTCTGATAAAATGGTTAGAATTATGTGTTAAATTTGATGTATTTGTTCAAAGCTTTCATAAAAATAAATAATTGTTTTTGTCCTTTGTATATATACAGAGAGAGAGAGAGAGTGGGGGGGAGCGAATGTGTTGGAGAGAGGGAGGGAATGAGTGATAGAAATGCGAACAGTAATAATTAGTCTTACATTACATGTAAAACTAAAATGTCCAAAATGTCATAATACTAATTACAAGGTCATGTAATTAATATAAACATGCGAGTACAGAAGTTTACATAGAAAAATATGATTATCATTGTATTGAAACTAATCAGTTAGTGAAATTATTGTACAGTATTGTAGTGATCAAGAGCACAAGTGAGGACAATTGAATGTATTCGGACAATAAATTACAGAATCTCTTAGTAAAATCTCAGAAACATACAGTAAATGCTTCGTTTGCAAAATATCAGTCAATCATCTGACTTTACTGTTCCTTCATTTCCACACCAATCATTCTCTTTTCTTGTTCTCTTTTCTTCGATATTCTTAATCTTCTGCCGCCAGGCATTTCACTTTCAAGTGATGATACATACTGCTCATATCTGTCGACATCAGTAGTACACACCACAGAATGTCTTTTGTCCATATATTATAGCCCTAACTTAATTATCGGGTACAAATTTCTCACATCTCAATGCAGTAGAAAAGTTATGAGTTGTTAAGTCTACTAACCATAGTTACAGTTGAAAGAACTGGAGTTAAACATTCTTCTTTATCCCTATCTTAATAAGACCATAGAGACAAACCGGAATAGTCAATATTTTTCAAGGACACTGTTTATTAATGATAACTTAGATAACAAATTTTCATAAACGCATACTTATTTTCATGGGTTTAAATGAAAAACTTCATACTTTTTTCTTCACTCTCTTCAAATTTTAAAAACGGGATTTTAGAGATTAAATTTTTCACACTAAAATCACCGTTACTTACAACCATATCACTTAACAATATAGTAGTTGTGGAGATTATTAAGCTTTTGATTGACATCATGAACCGATTGATGTTAGACCACTGTTGGAAACCTGGAAGCACTGGACGGCCGTTTCGTCCTATTGTGGGACTCCTCAGCAGAGGCCGTGACTAATGGAGCTAATCCGTGTTGGGTAGAGACAGGTATCTACCTCAGTACAATGGAAGATGGTTGCGCAATTTCTTGAATTGGTTGATTTTAGACACTAACACCATTGGATACCGGCTAAGTTGCTCAGTATGTTAAGCGTTCGTGCGCGAGACTGAAGGCCCTGGGTTCGAATCCCGCGTGCCGCTGAGGAGTCCGACAATAGGACGGAACGGCCGTCCAGTGCTACCAGGTTTTCAACAGTGGTCTAACATCAATCGGTTCATGATCTCAATCATATCACTTAAGTTAACTTACTGATTCCATCACATGAGAACAATGTGTGTATGGTAAACACGAAGAAATACATGTAATCTGTATATATCCTTTTATTTCATCGAACTTACTGAACAAATACAGAACTTCATGAAGCAGACTACTTCACAAAGTGACTATCATTATATTAACTTCAGAATGTTTATCCAATAATATAAGAGATGTAAATAAGGGAACAATAAATAAATATTTTGAATACATTTAGAAATAAAAATATATATAATAATACTTATTAAAGAGCAGCTTACCACATTTGTATTTTTAGAATCATATCCAGCAATTAAATACATTATATTACTACATACAAAGGGAATATGATTTGGTTTGCATAAGAATAATCCTAGAAACTGCATAATTTTACCTGAAGGTAAAAATTCACCATTTCCAAACCATTCAATAACTGGTTCGACTGTTTTTGCAAATGGTGCAATATAACGTATAGGACTTTTAATTGAACCAAGGTAAGCAGCTGGCGCTAAGGCGATGAATAAATTAATAAATGATTGCATTATAGGATGTTCATCAAAACATGCCAAAAGAATTTGGCATCCCTATAAGAAAACAAACAAAGAAAAATTTTAATGGTTGAATTCATGAGACGGATTTAAGCTAGACCATCCTGAAAAACCTGGTGTAGCTTAAATGGACTGATGAATTCAGCCACTACATTATTACAATTTCCACAAACCATCATTCTGACGAAAAAAGATTTATCGGTAGTGAGTTGGTACTGTTGCGAATAATTTTAATTAGTTGATGGAAAAAATATTTAACGAACCTTATGGAAGCATCTTCGCTATCATCCCATCAACAAGTAAAGAAATAAGGATAACCATCAGACAGATCAAGAGTGGGAAAGCAGAAGCAGCAGGACCTGAAAATATACCGGCTGAAGCACTGAGGTTAGATAGAGAAGTAACCGCAAATATGTTCCACGTTTTATTTAGGAGGATTTAGGAGGAAGAACAAGGGCCGACAGACTGGAAAGAAGGATATCTCATCAATATTACCAAAGAAACAAGATTTGAGCAAGTAGGAGAACTATACAGGCAAAACACCACTATCAGTACCGAGAAAGGTTTGATACCCAGTGGTGTTGAATTGAATGAAAGGTTCAGTAAACTACCAACTTCGAAATCAACAGGCCAACAGACCAAATCGCGACACTACGGATCAGTCAGTTGAATGGAATTCGTTACTATACATCAATTTCCTTGAATATAAGAAAGCGTTTGACAGTGTGGATAGGAGAATGTTATGGAACCTTCTTCGACACTGTATGGTAAGTAGATGAGAAGATCCTAAACATCATATGGAATTCATACGATGAACTACAGCGCAAAGTCGTGAATGGAGGACAGCTGACAGATGCATTCTGAGTGAGGACCGGAGTCAGATAAGGCTGATTACTGTAGGCCTTCATCTTTCTTCTGGTGGTCGACTGAATTATAAAGACATTCACACCTGGTAGGAAGCGCGGAATATAATAAATAGCATTCATGCAATTAGACGACTTGGACCTCGCAGACGACCTAGCCCTACCACCTCATACGCAACATCAAATGCAGACGAAGAAAGCCATTGTAACAACAGCACCTGCATCAGTAGGCCTAAACATTCACAAGGGAAAAAGAAACATCCCCAAATACAACACAGAGAACACCAACTCAATCACACTTGGTGGTGAAGCTCTGGATGAGTTGGGAACTTTCATCGATGAACAAGGACAACATCATCGACTTTGGTAAAGCAACATATGGAACTCAAAACAACTGTCAACCAATATTAAAGTCAGAATCTTCAATACGAGTTGAAACTTATACAACTGCTACAATTATCATCGAATAGTACAAGTATTCATAAACAGTGAGTTATGCAAGATACTGAATGTCCGTTGGTGTGATACCATCAGCAACAGCCTACTGTGAGAAAGCATAAACCAAGTTTCCACTGAAGAAAAAGTTAGTAAATGATGTTGGCGGTGGATAGGACACACATTTAATTTTCATAAAAATAAGTTTTTCATAACATGATCAAAGGAAATCCAAGTGTTAAATGAAAATATATATGTATATATTGCAAGAAGGATCTAGAAAGTTTCTTTCTGACGACGAAATTTGGCACATTGGATCCTTAATAGTACATAACTAAAGTTAGAAATATAAAATTTTACCTATGTGTTACGTAGGATTTATACGAAAAACTAAAAAACATAAAGAAAACATCTGGCATAATTTATTCGAATAATAAATCGTTTTGATGAAATTTTATTCTTTGAGCTGGATAGTTTGGTTGTAGAGCTTTCATCATTCTTCTGAACAATATCATCATCAGCACATAATTCAAGTAGAAGTTATGACAAATCAGTTGTTAGATAAAACTTTGTCACTATATTTATGATTTGAGGTAATTTGTTGTTTAGTCGTTCATAAATGACTCCTTTCAAAGTATTTACACATGATCGTATAATTAGATGAATATTAAAGTATAATAAAGTGTAATAATACCTTAAGCTTGCACAAACATGTATTTATACACAAAATCTATGAATAACGTCCTAGTACAAACACTTTAATCATGATTGTACAACACTATTATGCAATAAGAATTACTAGTAAATATATCATAATTGATCTAATTAGAAAAGACATACTACTTGATACAAAGTTGATATAAATAACAATGTTGGAAGAAAACATAAGTACAACATTTCATTCAATATATCAACTATATAGATACAGTTAGCATGAAATGATTTTTGAATTATCCAGTTGTTAATATTCTCGACTGGGTTTTGATTAATCATGTGCAAAGTACCTTGATATAACCACTATGACGCACATTACCATAAAATAAATAGAATGCGGGTAACAATGAAATGCTAAATATAAGTTTCATCCCATTTTGAACTTATCATTCAAAATTTCCTGCATCACAGAGTTAATGTCCACTTAGGGATTCGAACACAGTAGATTTTGCTAGAAATTTCAATTAATATATCAATAAAAAGATAATGCAAGTCATTATAAATTAAATTGAGATTCATACACGTTGTACAAGTGAATGGCTATCTGTACTCAATTGCCCAATGGATAACGCGCTATTCGTTTGAAGTTAGAGATGCAGTGTTTGAATCCCCGAGTTAACATCGAATCCGATGCAAGTATATCTAGCTGATGAGTACCAGGTAAGAAGAAACAGGCCTCCTGGATTTCATTGCTAGCCACGTCCTTCTATAATACATATATATATATATATATATATATATATATATATATATATATATATATACTAACTAATTTCATTTTTATATGAAATAAAAATTCTCTTCATGATTCGTTTTTGAATTTATTCAACATATTCTGGATTCCACGAGTGGCTAATGTCAAACTTTGCTTAAAACTAATTTAGTAGTGAATAATTAGAATTTCAGTAAGTGTATAATACTAAGATGAGATTATAATACCCGCTAAGACCTGTTAGCCTGTTTTTAACCAGTCAGAAAGTAGCCTTGTAAATGAACAGTTCAAGGAAAGGTTTATATAATATTTTATGGATTTATTAAAGTACTCTACAGGTTACTCTGTCAACAAATTGAAAAAGCCAAATATTCATAAAATTTGTCTATGTAGTTATGAATAATCTGTTTACTGGAACCTTTATAAAAACTCAAATAGATTTATAAGAATATTCATAGTTTAAGTTAAGAATTTAAATTTTTATCACAAAATGACATGAACTATATTCCAAATAAGCTCTGTAACAACATGGATGAATAAATCTCACCAAAAAAAACAATCCAAGAGATAATACTAAATTAATCCGTTCATAAAATATGCTACCAGTGGGTTAAGGTTTGTGATAGAAACAAGCGTTTAAGTTTACCATTAACAGATAATATCAAATCACCTGTTATATATAATTTAATGAGGAAGAACTAATCATCTGATATGTTTAACTCTATCACTTATTTCTATGATGGAAAACGATAACCTTATTTTAAATGTTCTGAGCAAAATAAACAATTATTTCTCTTGTACATTATACATGTCATGGTGAATTTCACACAAAAGTTTCAAAGTTCTATTCTTGTATTCTGATTGGCTCAACTCTACAATACGTTTTACTAAACTTCCAACAAGATAATAATTAAATCGAATAACAAAAAGCTTGAGTGTTACAATCAACTATGGTTGTAAATAGCACTAAGTAAACATGTGTAATTTATGTGAATATGATTTATTTGTGTAGTAAAATTATTTCAGTAAAATAAAAAATACATAAACAACCAGACTACCGTATTGACTCAGATAATTAGTTGATTAGAACTATTTACATTACACCGTCATTTATTTTATTCGTATTATCTGGTATTAATAATAATAATAATAACAATAATGTTGATTACGTAAATATGACAAAAACAATGAATCACAGTTACAAATAAACGTAAAATACAAATAATGTTAATAATGTCCCCATAAAAAAACACGGTATATTGATAAATATTTGTCAATAGTTCATCAAAGTCTCACAGAAAGATGAAAAACATTAATTTTTTGTCCACGAAGCTATCGTCAGGTTCAAGGTGGTTATAGGTTAGAATTAATAATAAAAAAAGGTGAAATGTAGCTAGCAGTAGAATCCAAGATGCAAGTTTTGTTCCGTCTGGTACTCAACAGCTAGATGTAGAAGCATCTCAGAGTTAATGTTCACTCCAAGACTCGAACCCAGTGATGCTCATTTCAAGTGCCATCGCGTTATTCACTGAGATACTGGATTCCACTGCTAGCTACATTTCACTTATTGTATATAAGTTTGTGCTATAATGGCTATTTTGAAGCGATCTGCACGAGATGACCATACACCAACCAAGACTGATCGAATTTCAGTAGAAAATATCAACAACAGGATAGACCAAGCCATTCCAAGGTAAATTAAATGATCGGTTTAGTTTAAGTCAACCAAACTATTGGGTAAAGTATGTTACTTACCATTTGGAAGTATTGAACTTACTGGTGTTTTTGTATAAGTATATTATTTACAAGGTAAGAAGATTATTCTTCTCGGCTAGAAGTTCTATTTGTGATATCAAACCATTCAAGAGTATGTCTCAATAATTCTGCATCGTTAGCATCCATCATTCTGACAAATTGTATCACCGCGCTCACCAATTGATCAGTTCCTATTTATTAACTGAACAATCGTCAAACATCTTTTATTATTAAACAATGACGCTAAATAAGTGTTTTATCCTACTTAAGGGCTTTACAGAGCAGGATCATAGGTATACACTTCTCAGTAGTTCCAATATAACTAAGACAGATGTTTAGGGCTTCCTGGTTTAATATGAGACTATCAACTCGGCGACAAATTTATCATTATGGGTAATCCTCAGACTAAATAACTCGGTTACTACGTATGACAATAACACAAAAGATATGGGACAGTGACAATTAGTCTCAAAATTCGGGGTTCTAACAGTGCTTCAGTTTAGATAAACTAAGCATGCTATAAATCTACATTATTGGTACATGTAGTATTAAAAAAGGTTAGGATATGACTACTTGGGATATAGTGCAGTTTCTCAACCGTAATTTGATGGCCATTTGTTGAGGAATTCGAGTTAGATCAAATTAACAGATGGTCATAAATGAGGATGTTTCTGTATTTTAAATGAGCCCATATATCACCAGACAAACCCGACCATAAAGAATTGTTTTAGCAGTACTGGTAAAACCATGAAGTCAATAGTGTGATGTTCTATGCTCTTTTTTTACATAATTCATCTTAACTGTTTTATTTTGTTTTACATCCTTATAATATATCACAAATAATAGTTAAGTTTAGTGGACTAATTGGAGCTGTGTTACCTGTTTGTATTTTTTTTAGTTAAGCAAGCAAACTATCACAATCAGTTAAAAATAAATTACTACGGTTGAATCAACTAATTACATTTCCATTTATCTCTTATAATACAACACTAAACTGAAGTGCCTTACATGCACAATCAAAAATGTGATTTTTAAACAGTTTATACCTAATAATCAATGTATTAAATGTCGGAGATGTATTTTTATACATGAACAAATAATAAGAGGTATTTGATTGCCCTATGGAAACAGTAATGCATTATTCTAGCCAAAAAATGATTTTCACGAAAGCGAGGTGTATTTGGACCGTCTAAACAATGTGTGTATTTGAACCTTTTTCCACATATACACCGAAAGATACGTCTTTTAACTGCATAGTAAATAGTCCTGACAAAAAAATATAAAGGAATAGATAAACCGTAGCCTAAGATATTGAAACATCTTGCTATTTTCATTGTTACACCATTTGACTTTTGTTCAAAACCTTGAATTAAAATCATGCCACCATGAGACAAGAAAAAAGCCATTTAAAACTTATTCTCAAGATTAGTATGGAACAAAAAGTGAAATAGTCTGTCCCGCAACACTGACTAGCACGGTCGTATCAACCCAATAAAATAATGAGTGCGGAAAATTGCTTGTGTACTTAAGAGTCAATACATTCTGAGAAGCAGCACTGTTTCAGAACAAACTATTCCCTCTCCATTAATTCAATGATGGAAAGAGAAAGCTCGTTTATTCTTAAAAGTCGAAAACCTTTCTCTACAGCTTACTATCCCTCTCTATGGTTTTTGTCGCTTAAAAAAGTCAAAAGACCCGTAAGTATTTTGATTCTTAAAACATCAAGCACTTTTTGGTGATTCTGAACCAGAAAGACAAAATCTATTTCCCAATATCACGCAGAACGACTAGATGTGACCAGATTACTATCTCCAACGTTTTAAGTAATAATTTTGAGTTTGTCATGACTTTATTTTTGTTAACCCGAAAGACAGAAAAAATGTGTTCGAAAATACTGAAACAATTCATTAAGCAGGTGATATTTCTTGTTTAATTACTTGGTTACAGCTCCTGAATTTAATGTTTTCAAAAGGTCGTGTTGGCTGAGATATCTTCATTTTAAACCAAAATAGTTTTTATATAACATTAATAATCATTCGGTCGGTTGGCAATTTGAGCAACAGATAGCTGGATTGAACAAACTATTAAAGAACAAATGACGTCTTTTTCTGTGAGACAATGAAAGACGTCTTATTCACGCAAAGAAAATAATAAACGTCTGCAAGCTCAAACCTGTGGCATGAAAAAAAAACAACTGTACGGAATAAAAGTTCACAGACGTAAAAGACCCAAATAAACGTTGAGCTACTCAAACGACAACTCTACATAGTAAGATGATATAACTGAGTCACTGATGGATGTCGAATAATATGCTTAAATATTACTACCGTAAACACTCCTATTTTGCCACTAAATCACAAGAAATAAGATTTTGTCTATACAGTAAACAATTAATTTAAAATATTTCTGTGAAAGATGGGGAGATAATTTAGACCAAAGGTATTCCAGCACACACTGACCTGTGAATGACCGATGTAGCTCAGTTTTTCAGCATTAGTGTAATTAAGAATGTAGATCAGTGTTGCTGGTAGGTCGTATTTGCCCATTTCATCCCAAGAGAACTCCCAGAACTCTTTGTCATCGGGCTTTAAATACTGATGATTTGATGAATAGGTGCTCCCACGACTATTACCAAGCCACACATCATAGCAATTATCAGCAAGTATAAATCCTAAACTTTCGTCTGGTAAGTTGTTAACCCAAGTATGGGCAGAATCTAAAAGGCCATGTTGAAGGAATACAACTTTTTGTCTTCCTAAATGAAATAGGAATAAAAGCGTTTTACCCACAGTACAAACCTGAAGCCACGTGACATTTCGGTAAAATTCTTATAATACATAAAATAAAACCATCTTTGGTGGTAACATAGTGTTCTTCAGATTTGTAGCCTTTAGACGATATTACTTCTGTCTAAAAATGTCCATTGAAAATTATGAAAATGAAGTAAATTTAACACACTATGTTTTGATAAACTTCCGGATCAAATCCACTTTCGAATGCTTGGAGTACTTTGTTAACTGAAGAAATAGTGTTTATTTGTGCTTCATCGACAAAGACATTGACAATAAGAAACCACAGAAACCAATAGAGCAAAGCGGTCCCTTTCATTTGCCACTCGAAATTATAAGCTATGAAACAAGCTAGAAAAACAAATATGCTTCGCTGAATAACGTTTATTTAATCAGACAAGCATAAACATGGAAATAAAGATTGAATTTTTCCTTAGTACATGAATTTCTTCCCTTAGTCTTTAATAGTGCTTCTCGTAACATTTTCACAGTGACATGTCTTCAGTCTTCAGTAATTAGGAGAGTAGGTTGGTGTGCCTGTGTTATTCCTGACAGTTTGCCTACCAGTGAAGGTCCATCTTCTCCTTGAAAATATCCACTGATGGGGCTGATATCACTTGTTCGGGTAAGGCGTTCCAGCAATTAACCACTAGATGTGAAAATACTAACACCTACTTTAGGTTTATTAGATCGCGATTTGTGAACCTTCTTGCTACGAACTCAGGGATTATTAGTGCCGAAAGCAGCAAATAGATAGAGAATTTTAACACCCAAATCGTAATTAACGATACGGAATGCCAATATAAGGTCACCTCGCGTCCTACAATACGACACGGCGAAAAAGGCTTAAGTATTTTGAGCGCTCATACTAGGGTATTTTAGAAAGAATCTTCACTAAATTTGTTCCCGCATGCTGAATATGCTGAAGCGAGTCGGTATACATATTTAGACACGGGCCAGATGCTTGGATAGAGTACGCTAGGTGTGGTCTTAAGTAGGTGGGATATGAAATTCGAAACATATCAACGCATCTGAATGCTGGGGTGTGACCAAGACTCACGAATCTCTTTGTCTGCTGTTGAATTGCAATGCGTAGTTGTTTTCAGGTCGTGACCTGTTATTACTCCTAAGTCTTCACGTTCCTGAACTCGTCGAAGATGTATCATTATTAGTATACTGGTAACTAATACCGTGTCCGATGTGTATGAACACACTCTGCCTAGAATTAACTTCCATCCCCCAACCTTGAACCCATCCAACTGATTCGTCTAGGTCAGTTTGAAGATCAAAATGATCAGTCTCACTTCTTGTTGTTTTTCAGATTTTGACATCATCCGAAAACAATAATGTTGGTGACTTAGGCAAAAGCGGTAATTCATTGGAGGAGAAGCAAGGAACTTCAGATGGTACCTTGGATTACACAACATTTGACCAGCTCCCATTCGGATTGCGTCCCATTTACCCTCACTCTCTATCTGCGGCCATATAAGAAGTTTTCTATCCATTCCAGTACTGCGCCTGTAATTCCGAATCTCGACAGCTTTTGCATAAAACTTAAGTGTGAAACCTTGTCAAACGTTTAGGTAAAGTCTATGAGTATCATATCGTTATCTAATGCTGCTATCCAATCATCTCTAGCAATAAGTTAGTCAAGCATGAATGTTTGTTTCGAAACCCGTGTTGCTCGGGATTTAACAGATTGTACGAATCTATTTGACTACGACTATGCCGGTTAGACTGATGGGTTGGTATATAGATGCGATCTGTCTCCGACTATCCCTAAATCTAGGACTGACGATAGCGTCTTTTCAATCCCTAGAGATTTGAATGAGTAAAGGGGACATGTCAGAGAGTATTGATAGTGGTTCTAAAATAATGTTAACAAGAGATAATAGCAGTCGTGGATGTAATTCATCAGGGCCCGATATCTCGCAAGGTTTGAGGTTAGTGCTCAATAGAAGAACAGTTACCTCAGTAACATGTACAGGTCCGATAGCTGGTATATCTGTGATAAGGACAAGTATTCTTAACAATACATGTAGAGTAGACTTCAGTTAAACAATTTGATAAACTCAGATTTCGTCAGACCTGATTCAGCTAGTAACTTTGAGTTTCCGTGTAACAGCGATGGGTGAATACCATTACTGCGTTTTGTTCTCTGGTTAACGTACGAAAACCACCGCTTCGGGAAAATAGGGTTATCATATGCCAACTGTCGTTAATAATACGTCATCTAGCTATGTTTTTTTACATATATTCCGAATTTTTCGGCATTCACGCTTAAATGATTCATGTCCTGTTGAAAAGAATAAGTGTGAGGAGTGTTTCCTGCGCTTCAACAGCCTTCGGGTTTCTTTATTATACCATACAGAGCGATTTGATAGCCTACATGTTGACAGTGGAATAAACGGCGACGTTACGGACTCGAACGCAGCCTTAAATTTATTCAATTCTGTTATATCCCAGCAAAGATTAAATTACGAGTAACCTACGAGACCTATTGATGGACTAATATTATCTATATATTCTTGTGGTATAACTATTCAGTAGTTAGATTATGTATATCTATCTTCTCCTTATTATAAGCTTCGTTTTGACCTATAGATTATTATTGTACGATTTACTGTTCATAAGTTATACTCAGTTTATTAACTACCATCCCCCACGCTCTCAGCCACTTTTTGACTTATTTGTGAATGTTATTACCTATTTTATGCTGCGTCTCAGTCTCTTTGGTTGGTATATAAACCCAGTATGTCTGAACTAAATGAGTCTCATAGTGGCAGCTGTTATTGGCACTCTGGACTCAGCTGGACAGGCTAGGCGAGCAAAGAATCAATAGGACGCCAGGCTGGTCAGACCAGTCGGACGTCATTGGCTTAGCACAGTACAAGAGTGAATAAGTCGTATCTTGATTGGCGAATAGGTTGCATGATAACTAGCGGTCCATAAAGTCACAACACATTCGTCTTCGATCGAAGCATCCTCATCAACCGACCAGTCAATAGGAATAGCAGTCTACTATTGCCGGTATATTGGCTCTTCAGAATTCGGGGCGGGCTGGAGCAGATATACATTGTATACCGTGTGTCCAAAACTTAAAGTAAAGCACCACGTGGTTATTATTCTCTAGTGGTGGAAGGCGCTGAATGTAAATGAAATCCTCACAGTGCCGTGTGAGGACAAGGTCCGAAAATGAAGGATAATGCTCCAAACCAAAGTGTGTTGGTTTTACGATACATTGTACAAGTGCACACCAAATAAGGGTTGATATTATTATTATTATTATTAGAAGCTTTATTCAACATTATATTTTTGGTGCAACATAGAATTCTCAGCATAAAGTATTTCAACAAGTTTCCTTTTCTTATACCTTGATCGATTGTGACGATAAATTTTGAATGATGACCAGTTAGATGTTAGAAGTTCGGTAATCCATATCTGATTAATGTTCATTTGTTTCAATGCATATTGCCAGCCACCATGATGTCGCTGATTGTACCTTTTTGTATCCCGTATAGCGAAAGGTTGTAAACTTTTCATAAACGCGCCTGAATAGGTTGTGCGCACAATAGACATAGTGATGTGCTAAAACAAACAACAAAACAGATAACTTGATGAAATATCTAGATCGGAGGAACAGGTAGCCCAGATATTCAAGCAGGCCGCCGGTTGATAGGTCTCTATCGAAACCTCCACCTGAATCTGTACGCTCCGTGCAGTTGATATGCGGTGCGTTGAAATCTCCAATGATGAGACAACATTCGGCCTTACCACAAGAACAGATATGTCTTAAAATACAGTCATCAGCAAGACAACACAAACCACGGTATATTCCTCCTATAGCCACTAAACCGTTTCTAGACTTAATTGCACAACACACACATGCATGCTTCCCCTCTTGCGGCTTATAACTCGATCACTTCTAATACAGATGTAACCTGCAATGATGGGAAGACAGACTGTCTACGATAAGCCACGTTTCTGTGACAACAATGATGCAGTGATTTAATTGGCGACGGCTTCCAAGACCTGACCACTTCAATGTTCTTAATCGTAAGGTTCGTTTAGTCATTTGGTTTTCGAGGTTTTAACTCCGTAAGAGCGTTCTTCCATTTGATTCGACACACAGGCGGCTAATCTGGTTAGATGCAAATATTTGAATTACGAGTTTTGTATGATTTATTCAATATTTCATCGCTTTCGTCGAAATTCCATAGTACCGAGTTTAAAACTCTTCTTGATTGGGTCTCTCCACCAACCCATTTACCGAGTCTAATTAATTTCGTGATATGTACCCCTTTAAGCTCTTCAGGCAGTACATTTCTGATGACAGATTCCACTGATTCCAGATTGTGTGCATCTGTACATTCAATAAAATGATAAAATTGAACCAAATAAGAAAAAGTGGAATCAGTTGTTTTACAATTAAGTTGTAAAGAACAAGAAACATCAGAGTAGGAAATCAGCACGGTCAAAATAACATTTTAGGTAGTTCTCCAGGTCACACACAAAATGATTTGCTAGGAGTAACTCACAGAATAATAAGCATTTTGGCATAGATATTCACCCAGTCACCTTTAACGAGCACCTGTGACTGTGGACGAACAACAGAGAACAGTGAACATATTCTGATATAGCTTAAGTGAGATGCTTCACTACTTAGTAGCCCTGGAAGACCGACTTTTCTCCACTACTAGCTATTGTCAAATATGCTGTTGCCCCTATCCATTGCCCAGTCACTGTTTCATCAATAATGCATCCCTCTTGAGGCATTTGTAGACCGGCACTGTACAGGTCTGCCAAATTCAGAATACCTTCTTGTCAATTCAGCTGCATAAAGGGGCGAAACGTGTGAAAAAGTTGGCGCATCCCAAGTATCCAAAGCCAGTAAGCTAGTCAGATCCATAATAATAAACTTCGCTATGAAGATGCCACAGGTATTCGAAGTTTGATTACGCTTTAACCAGTAACACCTAATATGAATAATACCCAACAAGTAAAATCAAAAGACAGAAGCGAGGAGGTTAGAAGATATATTTGATAGTCTATCAATATATCGAGTATCGCCTGATCTTATGTGGCTGGCGATTGCAGGGGTTGTTGGGCATGGCGTTCCCACTCGTGATCTGGTGCGGATGCATGACCGAGCGCCTTCAGCTGAGTGAGTCCATTTAAACTAATGTGGTCAGCATCCAATGTCGAAGACTTACAGAGCTATTTATTTTGGGGATTTATTCACCGCTACAACTAACACTGAATATAGACTATTATTGCCTAAAAAATGTATCATACCCCACCTTGAATATAGTAGCCCTAACAGGGTTTCTGCCGGTCCCAAGCCTGGATAAAGGAGGAGGGTTGGGCATGGGGTTAGCGTCCCCATCCCGTAGAAAACTAACTCGCTAAAAAAACGCTTACCAGAAAAAATAATCCAAACCATTTAAACTCTGCCCTGGGAGTTAGAAGGTCTTCAGTTAGAAGAATTATGACGCTTCATGGTGAAAGCCGAGTTCCTTCGGAAGCCACGAGGCCGATGCCCCTTCTAACAACCAGAGCAAAAATTTTTATAGGTACATGGAACGTTCGAACAATGTGGGAAACCGGGAAGACCAGTCAAATAGCAATGGAAATGAGGAGATACAACTTAGCAGTACTGGGAATCAGCGAAACCCACTGGACCCAAGCTGGACAGAAAAGGCTAGCTACGGGAGAGATGCTGCTATACTCCGGTCACGAGGAGGACAATGCTCCACACACTCAGGGAGTCGCTCTTATGCTGTCCAAAGTAGCACGAAATGCACTTGTAGGATGGGAGTCTCACGGATCCAGAATCATCAAAGCATCATTCAAAACAAAGAAGGAGGGGATCTTAATGAATATTATCCAATGTTATGCACCCACCAATGATAGCAACGACGACATTAAAGATCAGTTCTACGAGCGGCTGCAGTCAATCATTGAGAAATGCCGAAGAAAGGACCTAACTATTCTGATGGGAGATCTAAATGCCAAAGTCGGAATAGACAACACTGGATATGAAGATATTATGGGACGACATGGACTGGGAGAAAGAAACGAAAATGGAGAAAGATTTGCAAATTTGTGTGCATTCAACAAATTGGTCATAGGAGGCACAATATTTCCACACAAGCGTATACACAAGGCTACATGGATCTCACCGGACCACACTACAGAGAACCAAATAGATCATATTTGCATCAACAAAAAATTCCGAAGGACAATGGAAGATGTGAGAACCAGGAGAGGTGCTGACGTAGCTTCAGATCACCACCTAGTTGTAGCCAATTTAAAACTGAAGCTGAAAAAGAACTGGACAAGTGGACAAACAGCACTACAAAGGTTCAATACAGCCTTCCTTCGAGATACTGACAAACTCAATGAATTCAAGATAGCTCTCAACAACAGGTTCCAAGCCTTACAAGATCTACTGAAAGAAGAAGAAACTAGTATGGAGGACAACTGGAAAGGCATCAAGGAAGCATTAACTTCAACGTGTCAAGAGGTTCTGGGCCTAAAGAAACACCATCATAAGGAATGGATCTCTATAGAAACACTGGACAAGATCAAAGAAAGGAAGAACAAGAAGGCAGCAATTAACAACAGCCGAACACGAGCAGAGAAAGTCCAAGCACAAGCTGAATACATAGAAGCAAACAAACAAGTGAAGAGGAGCATTAGAGCCGACAAGAAGAAATACGTGGAAGAACTAGCAACGACGGCAGAAAAAGCTGCTAGAGAAGGAAATATGAAACAGCTTCACGATACAACGAAGAAACTAGCAGGGAAATACAGTAAACCAGAGAGGCCGGTCAAAGACAAAGAAGGCAAGCCAATCACCGAAATTCAACAACAGCGTAACAGATGGGTAGAATACTTCGAGGAACTCCTGAATAGGCCGGCTCCAATGAATCCACCGGACATCGAAGCAGCACACATAGATCTTCCTATAGATGTCAACCCACCAACGACGGAAGAAATTAGAATGGCCGTCAGACAAATCAAGAACGGGAAAGCAGCAGGACCCGACAACATACCAGCTGAAGCACTGAAATCAGACATCGAAGCAACCACAAGCATGCTCTACCTTCTATTCAAAAAGATTTGGGAGGAGGAACAAGTGCCGATGGACTGGAAAGAAGGACACCTCGTCAAGATTCCAAAGAAAGGAGATCTGAGCAAATGTGAAAACTACAGAGGCATTACACTACTGTCAATACCAGGGAAAGTCTTCAACAGAGTGTTGCTGAACCGGATGAAGGATGCAGTAGACGCCCAACTTCGAGATCAACAAGCTGGATTCCGTAAGGATCGGTCGTGCACAGACCAAATTGCAACACTACGGATCATCGTCGAACAATCAGTGGAGTGGAACTCATCACTATACATCAACTTCATTGATTATGAAAAGGCATTCGACAGTGTAGATAGGAGGACATTATGGAAACTTCTTCGACACTACGGAGTTCCTGAGAAGATTGTCAACATTATCCGGAACTCATACGACGGACTACAGTGCAAAGTAGTGCATGGAGGACAGCTGACAGATGCATTCCAAGTAAGGACTGGAGTCAGACAAGGCTGTTTACTCTCTCCCTTCCTCTTTCTTCTGGTGGTCGACTGGATTATGAAGACCTCAATATCTGAAGGAAAACACGGAATACAATGGACAACTCAGAATCAATTAGACGATTTGGACTTCGCAGACGACCTAGCCCTCCTATCACGTACACACGAACAGATGCAGATGAAGACAGCCAGTGTAGCAGCAGTCTCTGCATCAGTAGGCCTCAGCATACACAAAGGGAAAACCAAGGTCCTCAAATTCAAGCGGAGAACAGCAATCCAATCACTCTTGATGGCGAAACTCTGGAAGATGTAGAGTCCTTCACATACCTGGGAAGCATCATCGATGAACAAGGAGGTTCAGATGCAGACGTAAAGGCGAGGATCGGCAAAGCAAGGGTCGCATTCCTACAATTGAAGAACATATGGAACTCAAAACAACTTTCAACCAATATCAAAGTGAGAATCTTCAATACGAACGTCAAGGCAGTTCTACTGTATGGAGCTGAAACTTGGAGAACTACAACAACCACAATCAAGAAAGTACAAGTATTTATAAATAGCTGTCTACGCAAGATACTCAACATCCACTGGCCGGATACCATCAGCAATAGCCTTCTGTGGGAGAGAACAAACCAACTTCCAGCTGAAGAAGAAATTAGGAAAAGACGATGGAAATGGATAGGACATACATTACGCAAATCGTCAAACTGCATCACGAGGCAAGCCCTAACTTGGAACCCTGAAGGGAAGCGAAAAAGAGGAAGGCCAAAGAACACATTGCGTCGGATAATAGAAGCAGATATGAAAAGGATGAATTACAACTGGACGGAGCTGGAAAGGATTGCCCAGGACAGGGTTGGATGGAGAATGCTGGTGAGTGGCCTATGCTCCTTCACGAGGAGTAACAGGCGTAAGTAAGTAAGTAAGTAAGTTGACAGTAATTGAAGGCATAGTAATTTGATGAAAATTGAGAGTATCTAATGATGATTCCCTAGGATTGTTTTGGGTTATTCCGGCAACAACGATTACCACTAACGATGTTGTACGGTCAATGCAATATCACTTGGCCCTAGTCAAATCATTCGGCAGTTGAGTAACTCAACGTCGAACACTTCACCGATCCTCTTCAAGAATAAGGGCGACCGACGCACATCAGTTAATTGTATGTCGTGAACTGGCCCATGAGGCAGTAGTCATGTAGCAACCTAAGTTGACCAATTAAGGGTTGACATTAAACAACTAAGTATATGCCAAAAAGGTGAAGCTGAAATATTCATTCAGGTCCTTATTTTTTAAAGGCATTATATTCCCTATTATCTTATATTGAATACCGAAATGCTTTGTGCGTTTGAACAGATATTTCCCTGCTCTACTGTGTGCCACCCGCGGGCTAAAATGAAGAACTATTCATTGCTAGTCTAGTTTTTTATCAGTAGAACGAGGGATACCCACAAGCACAAAAGGTACACTCTTTTTCTTGTACCTGATCTCACCAACATATTTTTGTAATAAAGTCGTTTGTGTTGCATGGTCATCAAAGCAGCCATAGTATCTCGTTACGACGAAAGGGTAATCTAGGCTAGGTAATAACCGCGAGGTGTGACTTCGACGTTAGCTGACTGTTCACACAATTCCCGTCTAACTCGAGTAGGTTCCCAATCATTCTAAATATACCACCTGCAATAGTGATCTACAATATGGGCAGCTGAAGTCAGAACCTTTCTCGACCGGGCGCATCGAACCAAGCGTTGTCTTTGTCTTATTTACTTAAGCCCATTAACCCTCATAGAGGAGAATAGGTCGAGCATCATCATTCATAAATCCTTCCCACTTGTCTCCAGTTTCTATTCATCCTTTTGATGTCCACCGGCTGCTGCGTATCCCTCGGTCTTCGGCCTTTCCAGTTCTCTTCAGGATTCCAAGATAGGGCTTGTCTCGATGTGTAGTTTGATGATTTTCTCAATGTGTGTCCTACACTAATGTCCAAAAGCAATATGTTTCACGCCGTGTTCCTCGATTACTACTGTCATTAACTAGCGCGTTTATCCTGAATATTATAAGGGAATTATACGGTAACTATAGACTTCCGCAATCAAAATGAACAGACAGTATGGTTTTTCTTCCCAGCCAATTTTGAATTGTTGGCCTTCAGCGACAAATGTGTGTATTCGATTGAGAACGCTACGGCCTAACATGCTATGAGCCTATTAGCTTTGGAATGTAAGAAGAATGATGGTAGTTGCGCTGGTAACACGAGTACTGACAGTAAATAATGTGTCAATGTAGTACGTGTTGTTACAGGACGCATTAAACACCCGACTGTGATTGACGGAAAAGTAAAATTTCCGTTAAGACTAACGAGGAGCGAAGTGTCATTTGATATTAACATGGGTAGTCATGGATCTTCAGTAAAAACTGAAGATACGAATAAAACGGTCAGCGTTCCTAATAGTCCCAGTGTGGCTGTCCTGAGTGGTGAGAAACGGACGGCAGTACAGAGAAAAGGAAGTGAAAGTATTAAAAGCTACAAGCAGTAGACACTTGGTTGGCAAGTCATTGGTGAACTTTTATTCTGAGTCACAAAATACACTACCAAAGTCTGTTATTAAGACAGAACTCGACCCTGGCGTGCCTGAGAAAAATTTATTCTCATCGAGTATTATTGTGAGTAATCTGCTAGAGTCAAACGATTCTGATCCCAAAATTAGACATGCCCATGGTTTGGAAAAGCTCGGAAAACTTATCCATAGCACCTTAACAGATAACTCCAAAAGAGTTCGGGTCAAAAAATTGATGAGAATATGTAAGAGGATAGACGATAATGCCGAACCCCGACCATATAGACCCCTCAAGGTAATCCTAGGGTCAGAGAAGCAATCTTATCTTCTGTTAGGTAGCGCTCGTAGTCGCAACAATACCGACACTCAAGTGAGACGTAGTATGTCTCTAGAAGACAAAATAAAAAGAAAGTCGGCACTAACTGCATTACTTGATGGTGATTATATTTTTAAAATGTCATACCTTCATATTATATATTATTAGGCCCTTAGAACGTATTGTCGTTCTCTTAAGTTATTCTTCTTTGGCACTAGGTAGCGTTCTTTTGAGCTGTTCGTTCATGTGGTAATTAATTATAATAAGTAAATTAGTTGTAGTTGTTATATAAACGAATAATTCATCATTTAGACAGAGGGAACTTATATTTAGTTTACGCAAATTTAAGAACCTTTATTCTCATCTGGATTCTGCCTGATCTTATCCGATTCACCTCCAAAAGTAAACTTGTACTAATTCCGAAAGCAGACCAACTTACAAAACTCTCCAGATATTAGCTTTTCTGCCAACAATTTTTTACAAGTGTTTTTTGATCCGTCTTATTCCCTTTGTTACTATTGACACAGGGTTAAATTGGCGAGCTGGCCATATTTTCGTGTGACGGATTATTATAGCATTAGGCTGTCTAAACTAAGTAGTAACTTGGCTAGGACCTAGAGCATAGAATTTAAAGTTGTGTCTTGATCACTAAGCCAACATATCAGTGGCCATACTGAACTGTGATATGGATTTAATCATTTTTATGGAATCGGTAGCCAGTTAATTCGATTAAACACGAGTACGAGAATTCAGTAAATTCTTTGATGAGTAGCTAAAAGTAACTGCAACCTTCCCATGTACATATCTACACGCTAGAAAACTACTAGGTATAAGTTGTTCACTTTTCGTGGAATAATGTTTAAGAATATGAATGGGGCTAAATAGTAGTTGAAATGGATCCTCATTTGCTTTCTTAGTTATTCAGTCCTATATTTCTGATTTAGTTGAAAGCCTATTCACCAGGTATCAATATAAAGCAATTGATATCTCACAAACATTTAATCTTACAGAGCGGTTGTAATCAAAGTATTTCGTTCTCACAAACTTTATACCATGATAGAGCAAAGTAGTTTACTAAATTTCAGTTTGTTGTGTACCTTATTAAACACTACCACTCATTTCTAAAATCACATCACTTCGGGAGTTAACTATTCTGAAAAATCTAGCTCCTGTCTTTAGACTATATATTATGTCTCCTTTCAATTTAGCTACACCTTTATTTTCAAGAATAATCATTATCTTGTAATGTAATCCATTCAAGCCGTGAGGTTGGCCAATTTTGCCTAATCTCACCATTCTTCCTCAACTTTGCTATCGACGACGTTCTGGAAACAGCTCTGCTTGATGGAGGGAATGGCGGTGTGGATCTGTTGCCTGGAGAAATATTTCTCGACCTTGAGTGTGCGGATGATGTCTTACTGTGTGATCATACCTAAGTCGTGCAATCCGCACTTAATCAGTTGGCAATTAGTGTCCGTAGGTGTGGTATTTGCTTTGCACCTTTTAAGCGCAAAGTAATTTTACAAGACTGGCAGGGCCCTGAACCTTCACTCACTCTGGATATTGAGCGGATAGAAGTAGTCGAGATGTTCGTGTATCTGGGTATCTGTGTAACTGCTAGTGGTTGCGTGAGTGATGAGATCAATTCACGTATAATGAAAGCCAGAGGAGCCTACGCCAATCGGAGCCACCTCTGGCGCCTTCGTGATGTTGGTCTTGCTACAACGCATCGACGAGAGCAGTTTTGCTCTATGCTTATGAAACCTGGCCTCTCCGAGTGGATGTTAGACGACTCTCTGTGTTTGGTCATCGTTGTCTCCGAAGGATTGCTGATATTTGGCGGTAATACCGTGTTATTAATACAGATGTTCGGCATCGCGTGTTCGGGCACAGCTACGAATGTCGTCTCAGAGAATTCCACGTCGTGCATCGTCTGCCGACGCTGGGGTTGGTTGAAAAAGGCGGTGAATTGGTCAGTGTATGAAAGTCGTACATGACTGGCTTCTGTCGGTCCTTCACAAATCCCTGGTTGGGGTCCTAGAGATAGTGCAACACTGGTTAGAGACATGGCTCAGAATAGAAGCCAGTGGCGATCCTGCTTTAACTTTATTTTTTACTTCATAAAAAAGGACCTAACTTTAACTAGAAGAATTCTCTCTGGCTGTACTTTTGCTAATTAAACTCTCCCTCATTATTACTACTTCACTATCGTACACTAATTTCTGTTCGCTATTGTTTCCCTTTTTCTTATACGCACCTTACATTCTTTATCTTTTCACATTCTCATTGTTATTGTGTGGCTCTACCACTACGGGATTTGAATCGACAACTGCATCTCTGTGCTAATGTGGTGTGGCAACTCGAACTGATGTACGTACGTACGAAGTTCTACGTTGTTATTGACTGACTGTGTGGCGCATATGTATCTGGTGCCACTTTGTACCAATGTTTATGTGTTCAAATAGATAAATAATGCAAGTGAAACAAACCAAATGGCATTCAGTAGATCAACCCAGTTGACTAAGATTGATTACAGTTTTGGGTTGGTCTATACGTATTCAATTTGGATGCTGGATATAAGTTTGTTTAACGAAGTCTTACAGTTTTTCACAAGGCTTCATTCTTACTTGTTGTTTCGCATTCTACCACATTCGTTTTCATTACTTTTCCCAGAGTTTGCTGTTGTTGGCTCATCGATATATTGATTTGTATGGTTTTCATCTATAACGAGTTGCATAAATTTCGCCGTCTACAATTCTGGACTGCATCGAATAAAGTATTTCAATAACCATGAATCGGCTATTGTCACTTCAAAAGGTTAGCTCTTCCTTAGTCAGAGTTTCTCAGTCGTCGATTTGGAAAGGAAGCATCTTTGATCCAGTATGTTCACACAATTGGGTTTTACACCCAACAATACGCTGGAAATCTAAAGGGGCACATGTGAAAAACGTTAAAAAATTTGATCGAAGTGATATCACTGCAGAAGTTTTATCACTTGTAAAAGAGGATAAAATGAACAAAGAATTTCAGAATATCTTGTCACGTTTTCAAAACTCCTTAGTCCAGCGTTTAAGTTTAAGAATGACTCCACAGATATTTTTCGATATTATGGTAAGTATATGGTTTTATATTAACTTAAGATATCCGGTCATTTGATTCCACTATGTTCACAAATGTTGACCTTTTAACCCACAATTTAGTTCTCAGTCGCTTTTGATTGAAGGTATATTCCTTAGTTTGCACTTTCAGAGCGGAACAATTTAATTACTGTAAGTTGCTTCACCAGTCTACATAGATTCGACCAGCCACTAGAATTATACGAAAACGTCGTGCATACACTACACTCCGCTTAGTCGTACAAACAAAAGCAGAAAACTATCCGTCATATCACTTCCAATTAAATATATCGCTTTACATGTACATGGAAGCGAAGAAAGGTGAGCATTCACTCGTTTTGCTCAAAATATTCCAACGAATCTACATCTCCAAACTCTAAATAACCTTCTTAGTTCAATAGCGCATCAGCAGCTGGACATATGGCATAAGGTTGACGCAATGAACTTATACAAAGTGATTAGTTAATAGTCCAGTCCGATTCTCGAGGACTATAGCAGTCATAAGGCTTAAGCTTGACCTTTGTATTCTCAAAGAGTTATTGGTTAGCATTAATCTGTTTTGGTAATAGAGGCGAATTAAATGTACCTGCCCCTTCTTTTTCAGTCAGTTGTAGTCACAATCTAGTGAGCTAAACTTACACATCCTCACTTTCATTCTATATTTTTTAGGAACCCAATTTTTTTTTATCGCGTAGTGATATTTTAAATAGCTTAAGGTTATAACCGTAAACAGTTATAAAAGCCTGTTAAAAAGTTTAATTACCATTTTTGTTTGCGTTACAAACAACCTATTCATTATTGACGCTTCATTTTTCAAATTGAACATCATGCTAATAATTAGTAATAATGAAACATAGCTCGTATGTCGCTGATCAGGCGACGGGATGCAATAAATTCTTAGTATTCCGCGAACGTTTTTGCGCTTGCTTTCTTCACATTATTATATTGTTATTCACATTCAACATGTATAAGATATTATTCGCTTAATATTTCTAAATCCCATATATTTTCCATTAGATAGTATATTTGCAGAGGTATCACTTGTAGGAAGAGTTTACTATATATATGGTGGTGTCATTTTCCCATCATATTCTTTAATAAAGTGGAAAATTGTAAACCTTTACTCATTTTCATAAAGTATACTAATAGAAGAACAGGGTTTATATCATATTCCCGTTAGCTTGTCATATGAAAACGCTTAATTCAACAGTCATCCACTATAATGACCTCATGAAGTAAGCAGAAAATGAATATATTAGTGACATAATTCTCAGCACTGATACAGAAATCTTATTGATGTTGATAATGATGCGAATGCTCAGTTGTTTAGTGCTAATTTAACCGAATTATTAGCAGAGGTTTCTAAGTGCAATAATAGCAAAACAGCATCACAACTGACCGGTAAAACAGGGCGTTAAAGTACAATGCAATAAAATTAAAGATAATTCGAAGTAATTTTAAACGTAAGTGACAGGAGATTGAAGGTTTCGTAGATCGCTAATATAGCAATGAAATTGTGATTGAACTGCTAGACTGAATTCTTGATAATTATATCAATGTATATGTACAAATTATCTAATAGACAATCAGTTACTTAGTTCTGTTTAACTGATGCTAACTATAAAACAGTCATAACTAAATTCTTCAAGACTCATTGCTTTCGTTAATTAGTTACAATAATCTACTTAATTTCTTCTGCAAACTAATACATCGTAGACATGGCATAAACAAGTTTGCTATTATTTTACATGTAAATATCTAATCCATTTTTATTCTACTATTTGACTCCCTCTATGTAATCTGTCCATTTTATAGCTTCCTGAACTAAATGTAAAACTTGGTCAAGTGGCGAATATAATCCTGCAAAATAATATGCACCAAAACATAACCTCAAACAATTCTCATAACAGAGCAAATGTAGGGAATCACTATCTTCTCGTCGATCTTACTGGCAGACCTGAACTTTTTGTTCCTGCTCGGAAGGCAGTAATTTCCTTTTTAGATCCATGTAAAGATGGTTCTGGGGAAAACAGGGTCCAGTCAGTTAATGAATGTACATTTACCATACAATTAAATACTGTTATTACCCAGGAATCTCGTCAAAGAGCCCTGCTTCAAGGTTAGTTTGTGTACAAAGTACTCATCAATAGGTAACATAAAAAACCATGTTAACAGAATCCTGAATATTATATTTTTACCTTATTTAGTCACGTTTACTAAACGGTCCCCAAATGCCTTGGTACGGCCGAATGTGGAGAGAGTTCACTCTCCCTGCCTCTCGAAGTACTCTCATACGACCACTCGTTCACAGCCACCGCCAAAAAAGTCATACTCCTCTGCCTTCTCACGGCGGGGGTTTCGCTCACGAAATTAAGAGGACGAAAAGCTAATGTTCGGCTCTTAAAGCGGGCTGGTGGATACGGAAGATCCATTTAAGTGAGTTGGGAAGCCCTAATTCCAAACTAGTGGATCCCGAGGGAACGAATGGCGTGCAAACCTATTGTTGACGATCGGCTACGATGGAATTGCACCTCCTAGCGTCGCCCCACTCCCTTGTAGATTAGATCTCTAGGTCAAAGGCTCGGGAGTATCCTCTTAGGCAGACCACCTTCGACCTGGGTACACGGGCAGTATCTTAGCCCGTACATAGATTCAGTGATAATCATAACTTGAAAGATCTCAAGTCACGATAGTTGAAAGTTGAATTTCATCATCGAATACAAATTCCCAATCAGCCTTTCTGAAACCACGTATGCCATTCAAACAGACACCCCTCAACGTTCCCACATAAATACAGATCGGACAACAGCTAGGGTTGATCATATTTCAGCACGTTCTGACGCCGATGTCTGCTGTCTATCCGAGACGCATATCCAGGACTAATGAGGCGCTATAGATTAGCTCTCCATCTGTCACTTCGAACCAAGCGCTACAGTTGAAGCACCACTAATCGATTAGATCCCTATCAACGGTCGATTATACGCTTTCAGATTAGAAAGCTCCTTCAAAGTGAGAAAAGGTAGGTTTGGGTAGTGATGAATTTTCGATATCTCCACCTACGTTCCGACAGGTTGCAACTCGGATACAATCAAAGATGAGTCATGCCACTAATCAAATGATCTGCAGAAAGCCTGTTCAACAGATATTATAGTACCAAGTGGAGATTTGAATGCACAAGTTGAGTGTCCAGGCAAAGGAGAGGGTCGTTTGTGCAGCCTATGGGGACTTGTTGGTTGTAGGTCGAATAACGGTGACTGTTTACTGCAGCTTTGGGCAGACTACCTGTTTCTGGTTAGCACTAACTATCGGGACAGCGACCTCTGATATGTTGCGTGGTGTCCTCCCTCTACACACCAAACCTAGAATCAGATTGATCATATCGCGATCAGCCACCGTCTGCATGGCTGTGTATGAAACTGCTACTCCTTTTGGAGTAATGATATAGCCTCGTTGAGGCATGTTGGTCTTCTCTTGGTGACCACGTGTTTGACGGTAAACAAAGATTGTTACGTAATGAAGTTATCCAAACCTTGTGTAAATACCTAGAAAGCTGGTGATCGGAGCGTGTTAATGAGTTGAAAGCAGCAAGTGCATCTGGTGACTGCCGGAAGCTTTCTAAACTCATCCAAGATTCTGATAACAAGAAGTCTGTTGTGAGCGGAACGAACTGTGAAGTTGATAGGATGCCAATCAATATCTACCGACGTCTTAGACGATGGGCATAGTTTTTCGAGGAACAGTTAAGCTGGTCTGCCACTCCGGCGACATCAGTCAGACTATCCTTTCCTCCACGGCTGGTGACGGCTGATTCACGTACCGAGGCGAAAGTCCGCAAGGAATTTCAATTCATGAAGCGCCACAAATCACCAGGCCCAGATGACTTACCTCCAACCCATTTTAAAGATGGTGGCGACCTTCTAGTTAAGGAATCGACTGATCTGTTTACAAAGGTCTAGCAACTAGAGTGTTCCAACATCATGGATTGATTCGATAGTTGTCCCTATCTTTAAAAAGGGTTCAAGTCGTTTCTGTAACAACCATCGGGGGATAAGTCTACTTCCGATCGCGTCCAAATAATTGACTTCTGCCATATTCCGTAGACTGTTCAAAACTGGAGAAAGATTAACTCGCGAGGAGAGGCTGATTTTCGTTCTGTTCGTGGATGTATTGATCATATTTTCACCCTTCCCCGAATGTTAGAACACCGTCAAACTTAATGCAGGCCAACAATCGTAGTGTTTCTTGACATCAGGGGCGCCTTGGATTCGTTGGACAGGACTGTTCTCTGGGATTGTTTGTTGAAGAAGTGTATATCTGAGAGGTCTATTAGCATCTTGAAAGCCCTATATTATATCTGTTTAAGTGCTGGTGGTTTTGTGAGTGATGAGATCAATTCACGTATATTGAAAGCCAGAGCGGTCTACTCCAATCAGAGCCATCTTCGGCGCCTTCGTGATATTAGTCTGGTTGTGAAAGGTCGTGTCTGCAATTCAACAATCGGCTCTGTTTTACTCTATTCTTTAGAAATGTGGCCTCTTCGATTTGAAGATGTTTAGCGACTCAGTGTTTGACCGTCTTTGTCTTCTTATGATAATAATAATTATTATTATTAACCGATTTCATTGATATCGTTACTAAAAAGGTCCCAAACGTCTGTTTTTCAGCCTTCTAAAAAGTACTCCTCTACAAATATGTATTAGAAAGTTAAAACTGTTATTTGTATATGCGTCGAACAAAAATATGATATTGGATTATTTATCAGTCAACAAGTACGTAGTTTCTCCGATAAGTAAACAAACGGATGTCATAAAAGCTTTATTTTACCAGCTTTAAGGTACACTAGTCTTATCCTTGTCAAAATAATCGCTGTTTGTAGCACTACACTTTTTCTGTATTCGTTTTTATTGTCCCTCAATTTTGCCAGTAGTCAAACTTCTTAGCTATGTTATCGTTATATGTTTGCTAAAGCCGTTTAGCTCACTTACCTTCTCCACTGCCCGTCATTCCGATGCGCTTCGTTTCTCTGATCGTCAGTCTGAATCAACGATTGTACGAAATGTACGTATTCGAAATCCATTCTCGCATTTGACTTATTTTACTCCGTTATTCACTAACACGATTGAAGTCTATAATTATATACGAAGTTGCCGGGATGTACATTTCGATAGAAATCGTCATACGATATAACTGGAGCCAGGTATTGGGCCACAAAAGGCGTACGCTCTTTCCATATCCATTTAATTGCTTACTAGAAGGCATACGTTCAATATTTTCGTCATAGTAGGTCGGTGTTGATCCTAGCTTTACATCATTCGTGTATCTTTCACGGGTCTCATTCAAACAGTTGTTCTATCTGGAAAGAGCTATTTTCTTCATTGAGTTATCTCCATAAATAGCGCTCACTATTTTATGAATTTCCTGACTTTTTTGAGTTTCACCGGAAACCATGGGAACCCAACTTAGATTTATTTCACAGACCTTGTATGAATAATCAAGGATAAATAGTAGAGACAAAACAACCATTACCGATTCAGTTCTATCACATCGTAACAGGTATAATAAAATCAGCTTCAAATACCGAACGTTTAAGGTGTACAAAAAGCGAATAAAGTGAGTAATTATAGCCGAAAAATATTAATTACGCAAACTAATAAAATATAGAACAGATTTTTAACTAACCTACTGAACATAAGCATCAAAAACATACCACGAATTAACAGATACTCATTAGTATTATACATATAATGCATATGATTAAGAAGGGTTATAAGTTTTCTGATGATGAACAGGCCTTACATCATGAAAATAAATAGATAAACTGCTAATAAAGCAGATGACATGCAACAATACAATGTGACCGATTGATAACTGTTCACAAGACATATTTGTCAACCGAAATCTTTGATTAAATTGATTTCCAAAGACGTAACAACCAACGTCAGAATAGGTTTCTAATCTCTGGTAATATTTCTTGCACATGTATCTAATAAATATCCATCGTATGAATAAACATGATTAGTAGTGTCATTTAAAACATAAATCATTTCAAGATACATGTTCTGTAGGTAGGTCACTCATATACACATGCTAATGAAATTAAGATCTAAGTAATCAGGCTTATTTCATACACATAACTCCCTTTAACATTTTGAAAAGAGCAAGAACAAAGATTCTAGCAGAATAGCATGAATTGATTTTATTTCGTAGGCTCTCGTCAGCTGCTCACAACCTGTGATATTTAAAAATCATAATTACATAATGGGTTCAAATTGCTTACATGAGAGGGGTTGTTTGGAAGTTGAATTGAAGATATATTCATAGAGTATATCGTGGGTGTAAATGAAATTAATAGACTGAATATTGTAAAAGTATACCTAATGTGAAAGAATATTCTACAACATTAATTGTGGCAACAGTTCAAGAGGGGTTAGAAACAATTGATTACATAATGAATAAACATTGATAGGAATATAGTGAGTAGAGTTCAGTTGAAAGATTATTAACTTGAAAGATAGTTGAAAAAAAAATAATATCAACGATGCAATAAATACAAAAGAAAAAAATTTAAGGTGCAGTGAAGGAATATTTGTCACCAGGGCAAGGAAAGATTAACAACCGCCTCCTTTCGAACACATAGGTCAGATTTTTGACGTCTGATGGCAACGACTTCAGCAAACTTCAGAAGACTGGAGTTTGGCTGTTTAATAATCACCTTAAAGGATCGCAAGGTATTTACCTGATGTCCTATATCAAGGAAATGTTTGATGATTGCACTGTTTAGTCTTTCTTTCCCTTGTTCTAAGACTTTTTGGAACATGTTCAAAAAATCTAAGATATGCTCTCCTCTCAGTTCGGTCGATGTAGCTGCATTGACAGGTACACGTAAATTTATAAATACAGTTGGCGGTAACATGAAAGGGGTGCTTGTCGACCTTTGATTGGGTTATTGAACATGTTGTTTTATAGGGAATTAGAAGTTTAGCAGCCGAATAAGTTCTGGCTAGCGCAGTGTTCAGTCTCCTGTTGATTGTTTGTGCGACGTTATCACCTTTAAAGTTAAGATTTATATATACTGGCTTTTTATTAACCGTAGTTATTTCCGTCTTGTTTTCTTTGGGCTTTTTATATTTGCCAATAAACTTTTGTGGATAAAAGTTGTCTTTTAGACATTTTTCTACGTTCATTAATTCTTCTTCCAGTTTGTCAGTGGTACATATCTTTTCTACCCTGTAAAATAGGGTTTTAACCAATGCCCATGGGGTATCTTTAAAACACGGTCCTTAAACAGGCAATTAGTGAAACAACGGAATACTCCAGATGCGTGGACGACACATTATTATCTGTAACAATAAACAGCATGCAATCCACCTGCTAAAACTTTTCAATAACGCTCACACTAACATACATTTTACTATGGAGCACGAACAGAACGACGTTCTACTTTCTTGATGTTGTCATAAAACGCAGGGGAGACGGGACAGTCCAACGTTCAGTTTATAGAAAAAGTAATTGAAATGGCCTTTACCTAAATTTCAATAGTTTTAGTTCAATTAGTTACAAAAAGGCATTGAATAAAACTTTAACTTTAAAGGTGATAACGTCGCACAAACAATCAACAGGAGACTGAACACTGCGCTAGCCAGAACTTATTCGGCTGCTAAACTTCTAATTCCCTATAAAACAACATGTTCAATAACCCAATCAAAGGTCGACAAGCACCCCTTTCATGTTACCGCCAACTGTATTTATAAATTTACGTGTACCTGTCAATGCAGCTACATCGACCGAACTGAGAGGAGAGCATATCTTAGATTTTTTGAACATGTTCCAAAAAGTCTTAGAACAAGGGAAAGAAAGACTAAACAGTGCAATCATCAAACATTTCCTTGATATAGGACATCAGGTAAATACCTTGCGATCCTTTAAGGTGATTATTAAACAGCCAAACTCCAGTCTTCTGAAGTTTGCTGAAGTCGTTGCCATCAGACGTCAAAAATCTGACCTATGTGTTCGAAAGGAGGCGGTCGTTAATCTTTCCTTGCCCTGGTGACAAATATTCCTTCACTGCACCTTAAATTTTTTTCTTTTGTATTTATTGCATCGTTGATATTATTTTTTTTTCAACTATCTTTCAAGTTAATAATCTTTCAACTGAACTCTACTCACTATATTCCTATCAATGTTTATTCATTATGTAATCAATTGTTTCTAACCCCTCTTGAACTGTTGCCACAATTAATGTTGTAGAATATTCTTTCACATTAGGTATATTTTTACAATATTCAGTCTATTAATTTCATTTACACCCACGATATACTCTATGAATATATCTTCAATTCAACTTCCAAACAACCCCTCTCATGTAAGCAATTTGAACCCATTATGTAATTATGATTTTTAAATATCACAGGTTGTGAGCAGCTGACGAGAGCCTACGAAATAAAATCAATTCATACTATTCTGCTAGAATCTTTGTTCTTACTCTTTTTATAATCAGGCTTAATTCTTTCTTTATATTGAATAACAACACGAGTTGGGACAACCTAATGTATTTGAACGCGAAATTACAGAATATCTTACTAAAATCTGAGCATCATACGGTAAATACTTAATTTGCAAAATGTCAATCCATTGTCTCAAAGTTTACCGTTCCTTTTACAAATATCAGTACATCGTCTGAGATTTCATTGTTCCTGCATTTTCATACCAATTGCTTTCCGTTCCCGTTATTTCATTCTCGATCTTCTACTGAAATACATTCTATTCCTGACCATCGTTATTCGTCTGTCTCTAGTATTCGATCATAGGTGTTTTCGAAGAATTGCTCGTATATATCCTGGGACCAACAAGTAAGTAATGCAGTTGTTAGGAAACGGGTACTAGATAAGGATGGTAAATCAATTGATGAAGTAGTGAAGCTTCATTAGTTGAGATGGCTGGGGCATTTGATACGTATACTCAACCAACGACTGCCCCGACGTGCGATGTTTCATGGTGTAGGAGTAGGTTGGAAGAAAGGTTGAGGTGGCCAGATCAAAACATGGCACAAATCTAGGAAGTCACTGAAACGTGGACTAAGCCATATTGGTAGGTGTAGACTACCCTTGTTGGGATTGCGAGACGATAGTAACCGATGGTTAGAAACCTTGAATGACATGGCTTAAAATCGTTTGCAGTGGTGCAGGTGCATCCACTCTTTGTGTCCTCCCGAATTCTAAACTTCTGAATTCTTCATATCCCTTTTTTTCTCTTTCTAAATTTATCTACAAACCCTAATGTTTCCGATTACTGCTCATACTTTTACTTCCTCTACCACTACAGGATTTGAATCGATAACTGCATCTCTGTGCTAATGTGGTATGACAACTCGAACTGATATACGTACGTATGAAGTTCTACTTTGTTACTAACCGACTGACTATCGTTATATGCTACTTATGTGGATATAAGTAGCTCACACCAAAATATCAGTAAAACGATTAAAAAGAAATTGCATTTAGTACAGTATTTTCTTTTATCTCTTTTATTTTCTCCTTTCTTTCTTTTTCTTCATTTCTGATCAAAACAATATTATGTCATCAAAATAGGACAAGAATTATTACATCAGACAATTCATGAAATGGATAAAATTTATCATGCACATAATAAATTATTACATTCTAAAGAAGCCAAAGAAAAGTTAAGTGAAGATGATCTATTCACAGCTCGTGAATATCTACGTTCAATGATTAAAGAACAACATAAATTAGCTGAAGCAATGTGGTATCCGAAAAAATTAGAATTAGAAGGTGAAAAATGATTTGAATTGTAAATTATTTTATATTTTCAAACTAGTCTGTACATATTTCTCCTAGACTTTTTATACATTGTTATATGTATAGTTTGTAGCTTATATGATTGGATTCTTTAAAATAGTTTTCTTTTTAATGTTTTAAATCTTTTATTAGTAGTTTTTCAAATTAAGTATCCATGTTTTTTGATACAGTTTTATTGTCTAAACTGGATGATTTAGTCTTAAAGGTTGTATTGTTCTTTTGAACAACATCATCAGCACAAACTTTACGTAGAAGTTTGAAGTATTCGAATTTCTTCACATACAACTGACAGGCTGTTGTGTCAACCTCAATCTTGATTATATCTCTTTTTGATGTTATTCTTGATCTTATATGTATCCATGATTTTTCTGATTGGCTAATAAATTGGATGGATTCCTATATGTTTTTGTTGATTGCCCCTAAATGCCCTGGTACGGCCGAGAGTGGGGAGAGTCCGCTCTCCTTCTCGAAATGCTGACATGGCGACGCGTATATAGCCTCTGACAGGGAAGTCCTACTCACTGCCTTCTCGTTGCGCGGGTGTTTTTTACGAAGTTGAGAGGACGAAAAGCGAATGTCTATTGCTTTAAGTGGGTTGGTGGACATGGAGAGTCCACCTCCTGGGGGAGTTGGAAAACCCTCATTCCTAACCAATGGTGCACACGGGCTCCAGGATTCTGAAGGAACAAATGGCGTATGAAACACTTGTTGACTGGCTACCATTGGACTGCATCTCCTGACGTTGCTCCACTGCGTTGTGGATCAGACCTTCAGGTCGAAAGCTCCGGGTGTGGTCCCCTAAGAAAGCCATTTGCTTCGTTTTGGAGACCCGGGGAGCATCACAGCCCTCACACAAATCAAATGAGATCTGTGTGGCGCATATGTATTTGGTGCCTCCTTGTACCAATACCTATGTGTTAAAATTTTGTTGATTGATTTGAGTGCCAAGCTTTTTTAAAAATTTCCTGGTGTTCTCAGTATCCCTTCTATCCAAGATCTTAACATTTCTTCAGTAGAATGAAAAGATGTGCCGTGATGTTTGACCGTTAATTGATATCCATGAAGGCGAAAATAAAAGAGGCATCTACTTTGTCCGATTTAGTGTTTTTCGCAATTAAAACATTGTTTTTTAGATGATGTTCGCTTTTTCTTATTTCGTCATTTCGTTTTTTGGTCTGTATAGGATTGATTGAAGTGATTTAGTTAATTTGTATGCTACAATTATTCCAAACACCTCCAATCATCTCGTTTTAATTGTTGATGTGTCTTTTACATATGGTAATATGATCTGTTCGTAGGTTTCTATCTTCGATTTTTTTTCTCCGGATTTGTTGTACTAATATTTTTCTTAATGAATCTGGGTAGATAGCGGGTTTATTTTTAGAAGGATAACCATTAGATATTGTCCTTCATTTTTCTACACTACAACAGTGCTGCGATGTGTTATCTCCATCCAGTTGATTTCGTGACTTCTTGGGTTGTTGCTACCGTAGTTGAAAATTTGATTTATATGGGTTAGTTTTCGATATAGGATCAATGTGACAGTTTAATTAAAGTAGATTAATCGGTTGATTCTATTAAGAATGAAAGAACTATCAAAATAGTTGGTTTTATATGTCATACTTGTAGTTGATGGCAGTGTGACTGAATACCTAATGCTGGATTCTAGCGTTTTTTTAGCATACTTGCTTACGCCTGTTACTTTTCGCGGAGGAGCATAGACTATCCACCAGCACTCTCCATCCAACCTTGTCATGGGCAATCCTTTCCTGTTGTTATTAATCCTTCTCATATATCCGCATATAGCTCTTCTAGAGTTACTGCCGGTCCGAAGCTCGGGTAAAAGAGGAGGGTTGGGCATAGGGTTAGTGACCCCATCTTGTAGAAAATTAACTCGTTAAGAAACACTAACCAGAAAAAATAATTCAAACCATATCTAGTATAGGCTGATATTTATTCTCTATTGTCATTAAATATTAATTTGAACCGTTAATTCTTGACTGTAATATGTAAAATGTTTAAAAAAATTCATTAATCATATCTAGATAAATAGACATCATTTAATGAATTTAGTGGATAACCAAATTTGTATGTAAACTGGGAAATTGATTTATTCATGCCACCATGGTCAATAAGTCACAAATTAATGATTAACATAGAAACCTATCTAATTAATTCCAATGATAATAGAAAATTATATCTTAATTATGTGTATCTTATCTGAATGTTTAGTAAGTAGTATCCATAAACTGAATGTTTCTTATTTATTTATTTGAGCACATAAATATTGGTACAAAGGGGCATCAAGTACATATGAACCACACAAGTCACTTGGTTTGTGGTTGAGCTGTGATACTGCCCGAGTGGCCAGGTCGAAGCAGGTGGTTTTCTTGGGGGATCACATTCTGAGCCTTCGACCTAAAGGTCTGATCCACAAGACAGTGGAGCAACGTAAGGAGATGCAGTTTCTTATTAGTTCGATATATTCAAATTTATGGAAATTGTCTCAAAAAGATGAAGCAAGTTAGTGACCGTAAACATGACCATAGTTGATATCATAGTCACTGATAGTATTGTTGGTGTTATTCTTAGATTTTACATATATAGTATAGTGTTTGTTTGAGAGAACTATAAGTTACCCTATCTAGAATGTATCCTACAGCATGTAGAACTAATTTCCATTCATCCATTTTTGAGAAAATGTTCTAAAAAGTCTCTGAACAAGGTAAAGAAAGACTCTAAACAGTGCAATCATCAAACATTTCCTTGATATAAGGACATCAGGTAAATACCTTGCGATCCTTTAAGGTGATTAGTAAGCAGCCGAACTTCAGTTTGCTGAAGTCGTTGCCATCAGGCGTCAAAAACCCGATCTATGTGTTCAAAAGGAGGAGGTTGTTAATCTTTCCTTGCCCTGGTGACAAATACCCTTTCACTGCATCTTAAAAATTTTTTCTTCTTTAGACTCTTCCTCGCATTTATTACATCATTGAGTTTTATTTCAACTATCTTCGAAACTAATAATCTTATTTTATCAACTGACCACTACTCACTATATTCCTATCAATCTTTATTCATTATGTATTCACTTGTTTCTGGCGTCCCGACCGTTGTTGCTACCTTGACGTGGTGGTCGGGCTTGCCTATCGTGATGAAGCAACCGAGCTATACTGGCTGGAACAACCGTTCCTCAAGGTCCTACCATGTCAGACAGGTCGGTTGAAGAGCGGTAAGACTAAAAGCAACAAACCCAAGGTCCGAAGGCGAAGTCGTACTGCTGACTGTACAGAGGTGTGACAGCAGTAAGGTGTTTCCTTCAGACAACCAGCATGACAGCGATGCTGCCTTCCCACAAGGAGGGGTGGGGTTAGAAAAGGTCGACCCTAAAAATGCACACCTCGCCTTATCCCACGGATATCCGTCTCCGGCGGTAAGGTCTCAATAAGTACGGAGCTAACACAAAAATTACCCATAACAAGGTCGTGTGTGACCGACCTCAAGCAGTTGTCCCTTGGGCACTGCGGTCACGCTCTCAGTTCACTAAGACCACCTTTAATCCAATTTCCTTTTCAGGTACCTCCAGAACAACCCTTCCACGGTGTGGGCAACCGGGAAGTGATAACCGCCCTCATACTTCTAACAGCACTCAAGTCCACTGTATTCATAATCAACCTCCTTCTTCAATTCCTATTATTCCTCCTACATCGACTTTCAACTCTGTATTTCCTCTCTCGGCTTCCACCTCAAGTGTCACCGTAGCCAACGATTCTAGTGCGCAAAACACTGTCCCAGGTCTACTGAAACCTCGCTCCAAACTACACATTGGAGCCTTCAACGTACGCACCCTATGTCAAATCGGTCAGCAGGCTTCCTTGGCTAAAACCCTAGAGTCTCTTTCCATTGATGTATGCTGTGTCTCCGAAACACGCATACAGGATTCCAGTGTGGTCATTCACTTGACCTCACCTCGGCAAGACGGAGAGCCAACGAGATACACCCTTCGTGTGTCCGGTGACCCGATGGCAAGTTCTCGTGGACTGGCAGGTGTAGGCATAGCACTAAGCATAAGGGCCGAACAAGCACTGCTAGAGTGGATCCCCGTCAACAGTCGTCTATGTGCTGTTCGGCTGAACGGCTACGTAAGAACTCGGAAGGATAGGGACACACGTCGTTGCCTTTTTGTCGTTTCTGCCTACGCTCCCACTGACTGCAGCTCAGATGAAGTGAAAGATGAATTTTACAGAAAGCTATCCGAACTTCTTCAGAAAGCTAAACGCTCAGACATAGTACTCGTAGCAGGTGATTTTAATGCTCAGATAGGCAGTTTAAACCAAACAGAAAGGCATTTAGGTGGATATTTTAGTATTCCGACACAGCGAACAGATAATGGTGATCGTCTGCTGCAGCTATGCTCAGACAATCGTTTATTTTTAGCAAACACAAATTTTAAGCATAAGGAGAGACATCGTCTAACATGGCGACCCCCTACACCAAACCAACGATGGACTCAAATAGACCATATTGCCATCAGTCATCGTTGGAGAGGGTCGGTAGAAGATTGTCGTTCATTCTGGAGCACCTGCTTGGACTCCGACCATGCCCTAATACGGGCACGCATCTGCTTGCGCCTCAATGGACGCAAAAAAGCCACATTAAAAAGACCCATTAGAACTGAGTTGAGTAACGAGAAAACCAAAAGTAGGTTCCAGGAACAACTGAGGTCACACTTAGTTAGTTGTGAAGACGAGGCTGACCCAGATGTTGCTTGGAAGGACATACAAGCAGCTGTGGAAACAGCAGTGACATCTGTTAGTGACTTAAACCACAGAGTTACAAGGAACCAGTGGATTTCTTCAAGGTCTGTCACACTGATGGATTCTCGCAAACTCGTCCCATCAGGTTCTGAACATGATGAAGAGCGTAAACAAATCAGATCTAGGTTAAGAAAAAGTCTAAGGAACGACCGTGAGCAGTGGTGGGTAACGAAAGCAAAAGAGATGGAAAAGGCGGCGACTATAGGGAACACAAGACAGCTTTACAGACTAATAAAAGAAACTGGAACTAATAAGTCAAGTGTAAGTGAGATTATTTCGGAAAAAGATGATACTCTCATCTGCTCCCAGTCCAGACGTTTAGAACGATGGGCGGAACATTTTAGAGAACAGTTCAGCTGGCCTTCAGCTACTCTACAACTACCCTCCATTCCCAGACAAAGTGAATGGAACATTGAAGTAGGTCCCCCAACTCTTGCTGAAGTTGAGAAGGCTATAGTTAATCTGAAACGAGGAAGGGCAGCTGGTCCAGATGGACTGGCTCCAGAAGTCTTTAAGGATGGTGGTCCAATTTTAGCGACTAGGTTGACTAATATTTTAGCTAAGATCTGGGAGTTAGACGTTATCCCATCTGACTGGTCGCAATCACTTATCGTCCCAATATATAAGAAAGGGTCAAAATCATCCTGTGACAACCACAGAGGGATTAGTTTAACAAACATAGTATCTAAAATACTGGCCTCGATAATTATCAAACGCCTAACTAAGACTCGTGAACTACAAACACGAGAGAACCAAGCTGGCTTTAGACCTGGTCGTGGCTGCATCGACCACATATTCACCATTCGTCAGGTTCTAGAACACAGGCATACCTATCGGCGTCCGACGATGGTGGTCTTTCTTGACTTAAAAGCAGCATTTGACTCTGTAGACCGCGAGACTCTGTGGCAGTGTCTGTCATTGAAAGGCGTACCTCAGAAGTACATAAACCTTGTGAAGGCTCTTTACTCGAACACTACTAGTCGAGTCAGGGCTTATGGCGAACTGTCATCTACCTTTACAACCTCAAGTGGTGTCCGTCAAGGCTGCCCACTTTCTCCATTTTTGTTTAACTTCATCATAGACCTATTGATGGAAATAACACTCTCGTCGACTGAATTCTCGGGTATTGATCTCCTTCCAGGAGGTCCACTTATCGACTTAGAATATGCAGATGACATAGTCCTGTTTGGTGAAGACGCTGACAAAATGCAGAGTCTTCTGGTAGCACTAAGCAACAATGCCAGAATGTTTGGGATGCGCTTCTCTCCCTCTAAATGCAAGTTGTTGCTTCAGGACTGGTCTGCGTCAACACCTGAACTAAGGATAGGGAGTGAAGTAGTCGAACGTGTTGACAACTTCACTTATCTTGGAAGTCTGATCAGCCCTAATGGGTTGGTGTCTGACGAAATCTCAGCACGGATTCGTAAAGCTCGTTTGGCTTTTGCCAACTTACGTCACCTTTGGCGGAGGCGAGATATCCGTCTATCAATAAAAGGACGAGTATACTGCGCGGCTGTCCGTTCTGTTTTAATTTACGGCAGCGAAACATGGCCCTTAAGAGTAGAAGACACCCGTAAGCTACTAGTATTTGACCACAGATGCCTTAGAAATATTGCTGGCATCTGCTGGGATCACCGGGTAAGTAATAGTGAGGTTAGACGCAGGGTATTAGGGAATGATGGTAAATCAGTTGATGAGGTTATGAATCTTCATCGACTGAGATGGTTGGGCCACGTATTACGTATGCCTGAACACCGATTACCGCGACGTGCAATGCTAACCGGTGTAGGGGATGGTTGGAAGAAAGTTAGGGGCGGCCAAACCAAAACGTGGCATCAGTGCCTGAAGTCACTAACTTCTAGTCTGAGCCATGTTGGTAGATGCAGACTACTTGGTTGGGGTCCGCGTGACTTTCGTAACCAATGGTTGGAGACCCTTGGTGACATGGCTCAGAATCGATCACAATGGCGTCGGTGTATACACTCTCTGTCTTCTCTTAAACTAAGAGATTAAGATCACTTCACATCTTTCTTTCTACGAACTAATTCTTTCTTCCTATACTATATCCTTATTGCAATCTTTCTCCTATATATTACCACCTTTGACCTAACCACTCCTATGAATCCAGTGTTCATCTTGCTGTGCTAATGAGGTATGGCAACCTGGGCCGATGCATACATGTGCCTGGTCCTACGTTGTAGCTGACTGACTGACTGACTGTTTCTGGCCGTTTGAATTATCATAATCAATGTTGTAGAGTGTTCTTTCACATAAGGTATATATTTACAATATTTAGTCTTTCAATAGTTGAAATCATGAGTCAATTGAAGCTAGACCACCATGAAAAACCTGGAAGCACTGGACGGTTGTTTCGTCCTAATATGGGACTCCTTGGCAGTGCGCATCCACGATCCCACCCTCCGCGAGATTCGAACCCAGGAACTATCAGTCTCGCGCGCGAGCGCTTGACCATTAGACCACTGGGTTGGCATCCAACGTTGTTAATGTCTAACTCCAACCAATCCACGAAATTGAGCCACCGTCATTATTGTCTTCAGTGAGACTGATAGGCCCCGGGTTCGAATCTCGCGGGATACGGGATCGTGGATGCGCACTGCCAGGGAGGAGTCCCATACTAGAACGAAGCGGCCGTCCAGTGCTTCCAGGTTTTCCATGGTGGTCTAACTTCAACTAACTCATGATTTCAACTACTGAAATTTCTAAAATCTCCACAAGACCCCTTCTGATAATATTTAATCTATTAATTTTATTTACACCCTTGCTATACTATACGAATATGTCTTCAATATAACTTCCAACCGAACACTTTCATGTAAGTAATTTAAACCCATTATGTAATTATGATTTATAAATATCACAGGTTGTAAGCAGCTGACGAAAACCAACGAAATAAAAATGAATTCATGCTATTCTGCTAGAATCTTTATTCTTTCTCTTTTCAAAATGATAAGTGGAACTATGTGTATGAAAATATCTGTTTGTGTGGTGTATAGTCCTGATACCACATTATAGAATTTATTTTACTAAAATACAATAATAATACAACATAGGACGAAAGTAATACAGTTAACAAAAAACATGCCGTACTCAATAAGGATTACAAATAACAATTCAAGGATGTAGTTCATTAATACGTTAACATAATATCATCTTTGTGTCTTGGGTAGTAGATCTACGTCGCCGCGTAATTCAAAATTGTCGACTATAGAATGGCAAATAGAAATATGTAGATCGAGCGATTATGCGTAATTACGCCTCTGGTTGTTGTTAATTAAATGGGGCTAAAAATCCGAACGTTATTTTACATGGAATATGTATACGATCCGTGCATCTGGAATACAGTGAAGACATGATCGGTGCATTTATTACATTTATGAAGTGGGAAATTAGTTTCTTAAATTTTATATATATATAACAATAAACAGGATATACCCATTGAGACACAAAACAAGAAAGTGGTTTGACGGAGTGTTCTCTTCTTATTGAATTCATTCTCGAAGTTATGCATTCCCAAATGTGTACTTTTTCATAATGGTTACCGGTAATCTTTTTACTACTAATGACAGTGATTCACTCAGCTTAGTAACAGAAAAGCTAAGTAAACAAAAGCACAAAAATGTCATATTTATTAGTAAACTGAAAATGCGGTTGTTGAGATATTGAGGATTCATTAAGAAAGTCACAGTAATTATATGGTGATTAATAATTATGAAAATGTGTTGCACAATACGATAAGGTAAAATGTCGAGATTAAAAAGATCTGTTGTCAGGCAGGATTTGCAAACAAGTAAATCGGTTAGGCGTTTAAAGGTCGACAGCGCAAGGGAGGGGCAGATGCTGAGTTTCAGAAACAATTTGCTAAGATCAACATAGAAGAAAACGTTGAATAACTTCCTCTTGTATTCGTTTTTTTGGTTTCTCTAAATATAAGATGGAGGCTTGCGTAATAAAAGGAAACGAGAGCTTACTCATAAGTTTTTACTCATCTAATGAGTGATTTGAACGATTAGCCAGTTATTATCAAATAATGCGTGTCCATGAGGTGTTCAATTGGTGAGCTTCTCGTTGACTTATTTCCGTGTCATTCCAACTATTCCGAATAATGTTTCTGAATTGCATTGGATAGAGCGCTAACGAAACGATATATATAGCTCCTAAGAGATGGGTGGATTGATGAGTGAAGGATCTTATTCTTCAGATTACTGACTGCAGAACATTAACCTCAAGGTTGATGGGAAGAATGTTCCTTTGAAAGAGTTGGAAATGCTCATCTTGTAGATATTTTCAGTTTTGTCACCTGTGAAATCGATGCTCATGTAAAGCATTTTATATGCCACACAGGTTATCGAATTCTTAAGATCTGAACTTTAAATCCTCGTTAATATATCTTGGCGGATATTCATTTTCGTTATGTATTTCTCTTAGAAGTTTCAAATAGTTCTTCGTCTATAACGCAGGCTGCGAATGTGTTGGATATAGCAGTGATATCATCCCTTAGTGATGCAACACTCACACATTCTAGACAATCTATGTAGTTATCTTAGCAGAGTATCTTTGAAAAATTCTGACAGTATACAGTTTGGTCCGTCTGTTTTGTAGATTTTTTAACTGCCGTTTTGATCAATATCAACTAGCCATGGAAAAAAGTTTAGTCGCTGTTGCTAGTGATACAGGATAGACAAACTGTGTTTTCAAAATACTGCGTCCGGCGTTTCTGACTGTTAACGACTACGCTACTAGCTGTCTCACTAACATTATACTTTTTGGTCCTGGTGTCTCCAATTAGTTGAAAGAATTTCCGTTAGTTATCAGCTCTTACATAATATATTGTAAACCGAAGTCTCATACATTAATCTGAACTGGGCTGTTACATTTCAAGCAAAGGTTAGGTGCAGAAATAAAAGTGTGTACGAGTATTTTAACATTTTAGTAGTTCACTTACAATATTAAATAGGCTAAGAATTAATGTTAGATAAGTTGATTGTTGTAACGGGTGGACTGCAGGTTAGATGGAGCAGCGTTTTATTGATCGGTTACAGTGACACGGAAAACACGTAGTGGACGACCTAGTGTCCTGATTGGTCCCGCTTCCCTGTCTAGCCCAGCCAGTTCAGTTCAAAACGCAAGTCACAGCCTCTGAGTTATAAATCGTTATATTTCAAACATACTCTGTTTATATATCAACCAAACAGACTACATCGTACCATAAAAATAGAAAACAACATCTGTACAATATTTAACGAGTGAAATAAATAATGGCAAATAGGGAATGCCCAGTTAGAGTCCAAGGACATAATTAGACTTAACATGATAATGATTGGTATATTCCTCAGCACACCTAACATTGATATTTGAAGAGTGATGAAACGTCTAAAAACAAGAGTCCATATTTCGCTACAGGTCAGAACAAGATTTTATTGTATTTAATTAAATAAAGGATTTACAATGAGGAATGGTAAATCGTAGTGCGGTTTTTATCAATTGTTGCCCAACTGTGAACAACCAATGAAAAGAATAAAGCACCGAAGAAATGTTCCTTTCTATTTTGATACTCCTCAACAGTGTACACTTTTAGGTCTCGTGGTAGCTTCAATAACATTGAACAACTGGATCATATTTCAGTGAATAACTTCAATCAATTCTTCATGTACCACACGTAAATACATCGCGCTTTACTTGATAAATTGACATAATTCTCATTTAAACATTAAAAATACGAAGTTCAGCGAAAGGATCTCTTTTCAACGAATTTATTATCAAGCTGTACAGTCGTACATATATGAAACATTTGTTAAAGTACTAGTTCCCTGAGGACATGTGAACAAGGAATAACCATGATGATGTAATAGAAAGATTACAATACTAGATTGCGTAATGTGAACAATAACAACAGACTTAGGTTAATAACGAAATATAATGTCAAGGTAACGATAACAATAGGACGTACTTTTTTTTGTACACATAGTTCTGGCTTAAGCTCATGGATGGTAAAAGCTTCGGCTATTTTTAGGAGTTGGTTACGAAGAAATCTAAATAGATTTGGACAAATCGTATATACAACCTTGAAATCAAACTGTGGATCAGTAGAATGATTACAGTCGATTAGATGTTCATGTATGGAACTTCTAACTGCTTTCCTATCACCTTTGTAGAACCACATTGGGACGTGTTCCCGTATTCGAGTTGATTGTCTATAGATTTATAATTGCCCAATACTTTCTGTTTATACTGAAAACCGTTTTAAACAAATTGTACTCAGTTTTCATGTATAAAAATAGTTAAATCAATGATGAAGTGATTTAGTCAAACTAGAGCATAATTACCTTCACGTCTATACATGAAATGCAATTATCAGTCGGAATATATTAAGAAATAAGTTGCAGTTAGACATTAACACCGTTGAATGCCGGCGAGTTCTGTGGTCCAGAGGCTAAGCGTTCGCGCTCAAGACTGATAGGTCCTGTGGCGGGATCGCGGATGCGCACTTCTGAGGAGTCCCAGACTAGGACGAAACGGCCATCCAGCACTTCCAGATTTTCCATGGTAGTCTAGCATCAATTAACTCATGAATTCAACTGTAAAATATTTGATCTTTAAAAATTTAATGAATACAGTATCTGTTTTAGTAATAAATATATTTTCACCATAAATTAATGGTTAAAATTGGACTGGAATCACTTTGTTTTGCACTGCGTATTTTCCCTCTTCGCAAAATAAAGCGGCTTTCTATGACTGACAAGATTCGAAAAGTCAACTAGATATTTGAGTATAGAGAAATAGTCACATTGGATAACACCACCTACATTAGAAGCATTTTACAGTATTTCAATGATTTACGGGCTTAGCTAACAATATCAACCGCAGTTATTGCTGTACATGAAAACGTTGTATAACAACAATCTATATGAAATCGATTATTTCAAAACTCTTATGATCTTGTAGTCATGTCACTTTCTTGGCATATTAAGAGTAACCTTATGTATATTGTTATATCCTAACGATAAATAAATGAATGGTAACTCCTTGGAATTGTTTATGGACTATTATTACATATAATCTTATCGGATAACTACAACTATTTCTCTTATTATAAGCTTCCATTCGACCTATTGCCTACTACTATACGATTTACTATTCTTGAGTTATTCTCAATCTATTAGTTACTGTCTCTCACACTCACAGCCATATTGGCATGATCTTGTATAATTGTTATTTTCTATTTCATGGTGTGTTGAGGTCTGATTTCCTTGTATGTATGCGTATGTCTGAAATACATGATTCATACATTGGAAGCTGAGATTTTTTTCTGGACTGAACGGTCAGAGCAAGGCAAAGTGAACCAATAAGGATTCAAAGTTGAATGTAGGCTCCCCGTACTAGTTAACTCGTCATTGGTTTGGCACAGTGCCAAGGTCATATAAATCGGTATCTTAATTGACGGTTTAGTCTTGTGATATTTAACGGACTATTGGACACATATATTCCAAAAATAATACGATGCTCTAAAATGATGTTAATTATGACTATACATGTATCTCAAACTCTACATTATTAACATTTTCACAAATGTTCAAGTAGAATAATAATAACGTCTTTTTAAATAATATACTCTTACTAATTGCAAGCGTTGCCTTCATTTTGTATCAACTTAATTACGTTTGTAAATTTAGTATTTAAAAATTATCAGTTTTAAATTCATTTGGTATTGTTTGTTTGAATCTTCTCATTGATGTTTACGACTGCAATTGATCAGTCTCATATTCGCATATATGCTTACTGTGTGTATTGCATTAAGTCACAAGCTTTACAAGCAAAAATAGATAGTGGCTAGCAGTGGAATCCAGTACGAGTGTTTCGTTCTATCTGGGACTCAGCTGGATGTAACTTCACCTCAGAGTTGATGTTCACTCTGGAACTCGTACCCAGTACCATTCTCTTCAAACACCATCACATTATCCATTTAACTATTGAATCCTGATGGCCACCTGTGATGCAGGCTATAAGCTTATATATCAACCAGTTTGTAACGAACGGTATTGGGTTCGATTCCCAGAGTGAACATCAACTTTATGATGCAAGTACATCCAGCTGACGTGTCCCAAATAAGAACTCCGCCTGTAGCTCTAATAGGGTTACTGCCGGTCCCAAGCCCGGGTAAAGGAGGAGGGTTGGGCATGGGGTTAGCGTCCCCATCCCGTAGAAAACTAACTCGCTAAAAAAACGCTTACCAGAAAAAATTATTCAAACCATTTAAACTCTGCCCTGGGAGTTAGAAGGTCTTCAGTTAGAAGAATTATGACGCTTCATGGTGAAAGCCGAGTTCCTTCGGAAGCCACGAGGCCGATGCCCCTTCTAACAACCAGAGCAAAAATTTTTATAGGTACATGGAACGTTCGAACAATGTGGGAAACCGGGAAGACCAGTCAAATAGCAATGGAAATGAGGAGATACAACTTAGCAGTACTGGGAATCAGCGAAACCCACTGGACCCAAGCTGGACAGAAAAGGCTAGCTACGGGAGAGATGCTGCTATACTCCGGTCACGAGGAGGACAATGCTCCACACACTCAGGGAGTCGCTCTTATGCTGTCCAAAGTAGCACGAAATGCACTTGTAGGATGGGAGTCTCACGGATCCAGAATCATCAAAGCATCATTCAAAACAAAGAAGGAGGGGATCTTAATGAATATTATCCAATGTTATGCACCCACCAATGATAGCAACGACGACATTAAAGATCAGTTCTACGAGCGGCTGCAGTCAATCATTGAGAAATGCCAAGAAAGGACCTAACTATTCTGATGGGAGATCTAAATGCCAAAGTCGGAATAGACAACACCGGATATGAAGATATCATGGGACGACATGGACTGGGACAGAGAAACGAAAATGGAGAAAGATTTGCAAATCTATGTGCATTCAACAAATTGGTCATAGGAGGCACAATATTTCCACACAAGCGTATACACAAGGCTACATGGATCTCACCGGACCACACTACAGAGAACCAAATAGATCATATTTGCATCAACAAAAAATTCCGAAGGACAATGGAAGATGTAAGAACCAGGAGAGGTGCTGACGTAGCTTCAGATCACCACCTAGTTGTAGCCAATTTAAAACTGAAGCTAAAAAGAACTGGACAAGTGGACAAACAGCACTACAAAGGTTCAATACAGCCTTCCTTCGAGATACTGACAAACTCAATGAATTCAAGATAGCTCTCAACAACAGGTTCCAAGCCTTACAAGATCTACTGAAAGAAGAAGAAACTAGTATGGAGGACAACTGGAAAGGCATCAAGGAAGCATTAACTTCAACGTGTCAAGAGGTTCTGGGCCTAAAGAAACACCATCATAAGGAATGGATCTCTATAGAAACACTGGACAAGATCAAAGAAAGGAAGAACAAGAAGGCAGCAATTAACAACAGCCGAACACGAGCAGAGAAAGTTCAAGCACAAGCTGAATACATAGAAGCAAACAAACAAGTGAAGAGGTGCATTAGAGCCGACAAGAAGAAATACGTGGAAGAACTAGCAACGACGGCAGAAAAAGCTGCTAGAGAAGGAAATATGAAACAGCTTTACGATACAACGAAGAAACTAGCAGGGAAATACAGTAAACCAGAGAGGCCGGTCAAAGACAAAGAAGGCAAGCCAATCACCGAAATTCAACAACAGCGTAACAGATGGGTAGAATACTTCGAGGAACTCCTGAATAGGCCGGCTCCAATGAATCCACCGGACATCGAAGCAGCACACATAGATCTTCCTATAGATGTCAACCCACCAACGACGGAAGAAATTAGAATGGCCGTCAGACAAATCAAGAACGGGAAAGCAGCAGGACCCGACAACATACCAGCTGAAGCACTGAAATCAGACATCGAAGCAACCACAAGCATGCTTACCTTCTATTCAAAAAGATTTGGGAGGAGGAACAAGTGCCGATGGACTGGAAAGAAGGACACCTCGTCAAGATTCCAAAGAAAGGAGATCTGAGCAAATGTGAAAACTACAGAGGCATTACACTACTGTCAATACCAGGGAAAGTCTTCAACAGAGTGTTGCTGAACCGGATGAAGGATGCAGTAGACGCCCAACTTCGAGATCAACAAGCTGGATTCCGTAAGGATCGGTCGTGCACAGACCAAATTGCAACACTACGGATCATCGTCGAACAATCAGTGGAGTGGAACTCATCACTATACATCAACTTCATTGATTATGAAAAGGCATTCGACAGTGTAGATAGGAGGACATTATGGAAACTTCTTCGACACTACGGAGTTCCTGAGAAGATTGTCAACATTATCCGGAACTCATACGACGGACTACAGTGCAAAGTAGTGCATGGAGGACAGCTGACAGATGCATTCCAAGTAAGGACTGGAGTCAGACAAGGCTGTTTACTCTCTCCCTTCCTCTTTCTTCTGGTGGTCGACTGGATTATGAAGACCTCAACATCTGAAGGAAAACACGGAATACAATGGACAACTCAGAATCAATTAGACGATTTGGACTTCGCAGACGACCTAGCCCTCCTATCACGTACACACGAACAGATGCAGATGAAGACAGCCAGTGTAGCAGCAGTCTCTGCATCAGTAGGCCTCAGCATACACAAAGGGAAAACCAAGGTCCTCAAATTCAAAGCGGAGAACAGCAATCCAATCACTCTTGATGGCGAAACTCTGGAAGATGTAGAGTCCTTCACATACCTAGGAAGCATCATCGATGAACAAGGAGGTTCAGATGCAGACGTAAAGGCGAGGATCGGCAAAGCAAGGGTCGCATTCCTACAATTGAAGAACATATGGAACTCAAAACAACTTTCAACCAATATCAAAGTGAGAATCTTCAATACGAACGTCAAGGCAGTTCTACTGTATGGAGCTGAAACTTGGAGAACTACAACAACCACCATCAAGAAGGTACAAGTATTTATAAATAGCTGCCTACGCAAGATACTCAACATCCACTGGCCGGATACCATCAGCAATAGCCTTCTGTGGGAGAGAACAAACCAACTTCCAGCTGAAGAAGAAATTAGGAAAAGACGATGGAAATGGATAGGACATACATTACGCAAACCGTCAAACTGCATCACGAGGCAAGCCCTAACTTGGAACCCTGAAGGGAAGCGAAAAAGAGGAAGGCCAAAGAACACATTGCGTCGGATTATAGAAGCAGATATGAAAAGGATGAATTACAACTGGACGGAGCTAGAAAGGATTGCCCAGGACAGGGTTGGATGGAGAATGCTGGTGAGTGGCCTATGCTCCTTCACGAGGAGTAACAGGCGTAAGTAAGTAAGTAAGTAAGTAACGCATCCTGGTTTCCAATACTAGCCACCATTCATCTTTGTTTATTATCAGTTTCTTCATATATATTTCTACAGTAGAATCTTATATAAAAACGTTTAATAGTTATGTAACCATAGTAACTTGTACTTTTGAACTGAGTAAAGTAAATAACTGATATTCTATTCTTTATTTCAATGTTATTTTATTGTTTAATTAATTCTTAATTGATTGTATTATTGTTGTTTAATTCTCTGTATAAATACATGATCAACCTGTAACTATACTTATACAATCCAATTTGTATTCTATCTATCTTAGTTTATCTTTAAAGAATCCTATTTTATAATTATAATCTACATGTATATGTGATAAATACATATGATGATGACTGAATTAGAAAGACGAAGACCATTCACTGATTTACAAATTAAAAATCGTTTATCAAAACTGCCAGTTTTTGAACAGGTCAGTTAATAGTTCTTTTTTGTTTGTTTGTTTACTATATATGGGGATGTAATATTTCAATGTGTTCTTGAATGACTTCTATATAGAGACATGATTTGGTAATATTGTCATACAATGATTTAAAGGATTTACATTTGTAGTCAGTTAATAGTAAAGATCTGATATATTTAATCACTATAGAGTGAAATGATGAATTGTGTATACTGAATGGTTGTCATTAGTTGTATTATCATTTATACAAAACGACCAAAATTGTATTATGTTGGAGATCGACCTTTGACTCAAACAATAATCCATTTGTATTTTACATTTTATTCTAATGCTTACATTAGTATTATTCTATCCCACATCAAGTAGAGATGGCAGATTTGTTGAAGTAGTGAAATTTCATCACGTGAGATGGCTGGGAGACGTGTTACGTATGCCCAACTACCGACATGCAGTGTTTCATGGTGTAGGAGTAGATTGGAAGAAAGGTAGTAGCGGCCAGATCAAAACATGGCACAAATTCATGTTGTTAGGTGTAGACTACCTGGCTGGGATCCGCGAGACGATAGCAATCGATGGTTAGAGACCTTGAATGACATGGCTTAAAATCGTTTCAATGGTGCAGGTGCATCTACTATTTGTGTTCGCCAAAATTCTAACCTCCTGAATTCTTCATTTACCACTTTTTCTCTTTCCAAATTTATTTCACTGGATTATACTCTTTAAATGACATCTTCAAACCCTTATGTTTCCGATTACTGCTTATACTTGTACTACTTCCACCACTATGGGATAGACAATTGCATCTCTGTGCTAATGCGGTATGTAAACATGAATTGATGTATGTACGTCCGAAGTTCTGCGTTGTTGCTGACTTACTGACTGATCTCACATCAGTAATGTGTTTTTATAATGCTTTTGATTTGTTCTAATTTAAGGGTCGGTATATCAGACAACAAAGTTTCTTAGTTTTTATGTAGCATTTTGTATTCACAGTTAGTATTATGACCATTGTTAAGACTAGGATTACACAATTGCTGTATTGAAAAAAACACTGCCCTAATGCTTTATATTAATTATTACTGAGAATCTATATTCTTATTTTTTATAGCTAAGTTGAACTACCTTAGCAGTTACCCACTCAATAGCTTTGGAATTTATTCTGAATGTCAATGATATTAACGTAGGTTTTCATGACATAATTAATTAAAAACTAACAAAATTCATAGTGAGTACCTGAATTATTAATTCGTTGTAATTCTTCAACAGGTATAAACGTTCGACAGGAAAGCTTAAGCATTAAATCGTACTGAAGACTACATACTGAATAAAGTGTACGAGTTGATCAACGGATTTCTATGATTATTGAAGACTAGACATTTCAAAACTGATTAATAACCCGTGACTATTTGATATAAGTTTATAGCTTGTATCACAGACTGATTTTTGTTAGACAACCAGTGAAAATTAGGGAGCGCTTGACATCTGTTTCGCCCCAATATGGAACTTCTTAACTATACACATTCACGACCCCACTCAATGCTTTGAAGGCTAAACGCTCGTCAATAAATCTGAAGGTCTTGGGCTTGATCGTGTGAGGGGTCCAGTGCTCCTCTGTTTCCTGTGGTTCTCTAAGACGAGTCAGTGACAGAAAAGGATATCAAAAATCCCTTCAATAGCGTGTAGTAATGATAATTCGAGATTATCAGTGATAGTAAACATCTGCACAATGTTGATCAGTGATGATGGCTGACTGGTAATGACTGGTTTTTATCTTTTACAAATATTCTTAGGTGGCTATTTTATTTCCACATAATAAATCAAATTGCTTTCTTTGAATTACATTAATTTCTAATTGCACATTTATTTGGTCTCTATTTTGTTCTTCAGTTTGATTTCCTTCGTGGATCTGATATTCTACTTGAACGAGAGTCTGAAATCACACTTTACTTATATCGTAAGCTAAGAGGGGATTTGGATAACCTTCTAGCAAATATTAAAAATGAATTATTATCTACTGATGTGGAAACTGAGGTTGTTGAGGGTAAGTTTTGACGTAATTGTCAAACTACTTAATACAAAAATGAGTACTAAGAACTTATATTTGAAAATGTTTAGTCCTTTGTCATCGAATAGACTCAACTTGGCTACGGGTCGATTCCTAATCCAAATTCTTAGCTTACTCCGGAAGCTAAATTTTGATGGAACATTTATTATCGCTAAAAATTTTTTGAACTGCATATCAGGAAGTTCATATTTCTTAAACTCAGTAAACGAAATCCAAGTGAAAAGCGATAAGATTTTATATATATCATGGTGCGATTTATGTAAGTCTGATTATCATGTGTCAACTTTTATCACTTATGCGTATTAAAAATAGTGTTGGACGCTGTCTGACAATGGTGTCCAGGACGTACATTTCGTCCTACCTGGGATTGATCAATTGCAGTCTTAAATATCAAATAGAAATATTCACGCAAATTATCCATAATGGTTTGTTTAATACTTGTTAACTCATTTGACTGAATATCATCTTGCCGGTTGTGTGATCTAGAGGTCTTGAATTCAATCCTATGTGAATTGATAGTTACTAACTCTTTTTTACGTCTTTAACTTCAACAATACAACTGTCTACATGGTCTTTAGTCTTCTCTGGTTATTATAAATCGAGTTTGTAAACAATACTTATTGGCTTGAACTTGATATTTAAATGCCGTTTTATAAAATATAAGACAATACTTGAAGCCATATTCATTCTTAATCTACTGACACTACATTTTTAGTACAACCTTAAATACCATATATATTTACCAGTTTTAATATAACAAATTTACACTATCCTCTCATTTAACTACAGTAAAGTATTGGAACGTTTTAGTCGGACCCCTTTATTTTGTCGTCATTCATATCGGGTGACGGGCTCACCACTTTAATGGCCCAAGTTTTGAATCCAGTGAGATCGTTTCTGATTGCCATTGAGGTATACATATCGTCAATCCTCGTATATAATCATCAACTTAAGTCGCGTTAGTGGATAACGGAATTAAATAAGTCAAATACGAGAATGAATTTTGAATACGTATATTTTATGCAATCGTTGATCCAGACAAAATATCGGAGAAGCGAAGAGAAGAGAGCAGAATGAAATGACACGCAGCGGAGTAGGTTCGTGAACCAAACCCATTTTAACCAAGCGTTAATCAATATTTATAGTCATATAAAAATAAGCTACAGATTTGTGATTGAATGGGATAAGATTGATAAGTGAATAATTAACAAGGTCAAAATGTGACTCAAGTAGAATCAATAGATTGGCTTGTCCGAAAGGTATAATAAGGTATATGGGCTTAACATAATAACCGACACTACAACGTCTTGATAATGAGCACTAATATTATGAATATCCATGTTGTTGAACAATCATCCTAAATGGCTTCCTATCCTCGCTTTCGGTTTAAGCTTACCAATAATTAATACAATTATGAGCACTCAGACTTAGTGATTCGAGAATAGAAATCAATAACAGATGAGGTTGGGGATGGGGGTGGTGGAGAAATCACATATTTAATAGTCAATAGTCTAAGTGCTTGTATGTTCGAGCTCAGTGATCAATCACATATCAGTTTTAAAACCAAAGAATGTTTTTACACAGATAGATTATTAACATGAAAACTACAATTCTGTTAGTTGTCCAAAGGGTATTTGATATTTAGCAATTATTAGCAAAATGTACCTGTTTTCTTCAAGGAATTGATCAACGACAATTCATTTATTATTTTGATGAAGTTTTGTTCTTTGAGCTGGGTGGTTTGGTCATGGAGCTTTCATCGTTCTTCTGAACTATATCATCTGCATAAACTTCTACCTGACGTTTGTGCTGATGATGTCGTTCAGAAGAACGATGAATGCTCCACGACTAAACCATCCAGTTCAGAGAACAAAACTTCATCAAAATCATCCACATGAGCTACAAATCTTCTCCAGCATCTCAAATTCATTTATTATTTAATTTAATTTTTTCTTGGTTAGAAAAATCATTACCATTTGACACCACAACAAAAATTGGCCAAAAATTAGCACGTATTGCTAACGTATTCATTGGGAATTTGAAACGATCAAAAGAGACCAGTCCTATTATTGAAGATCGTGTTAAATTACCGACAGAAAGAAAAGATTTAGGAAAATCGACAAGGTATTGTTATATTATGTAATAAGTAGTATAGTTTTAGTGTTAATATTAATTGGTATGTGCTCATTAGTGATTAACTTTAAGATATGACTCCTGAAGTTCTGTTGAAAAACTGTGACTAGTGGAGTTACCTACTTCAGTCAATGAAAGACGATCAATTAATATTGCGAATTACTTGAAATCACACTTGTACACCTTTGGATGTCAAGCCTGTAGTATAGAGGTTAAGGGTTCTCTGGAAAACTGAGTTCTGAATTCGACCCCCTCCGGCTTGTGGACGTGCATCAATGAGGATTCCCATGCAAGAATGAAACCACTCTTTAGCGCTATTTGGTTTCCAGTGATTGTTTACTTAAGATAAGTCAATGATATAAACTATGAATATTATATAGTTGTCAGTTGCTTATGTATTCGTTCGTACATAAATAAAACAATCATTTTGTGTCGTTACTACTGTTCGAAAACTTGGTTGGGCCAACAAATTTATTTTATAACACATAGTTACACAGTAGCTTAGTAAAACTTGAAGATCCTACATTTAAATACATCATTTGCACATCTTCTTTGCGTTGTCCCTTACACATTCCATTATTTCTCTAATTCCATTTTCATTTCAATTGCTCTCTGGTTTGCTTCCTGTTCTCTTCATTGCAATATTCTTCTGCTAGGCATTCCACTTCTGAATGATGCTACACACTACTTATATCTATCAACATAAGTAGTATGCACCACAGTGTTACGTGATACGATAGAATAATGGTTTTATTGTGCTAATTAATTGATTTATTATCAAATGTCAATAATTAATACGCTTTCTTAAAAGTAGGAAACAACGAATATCTGTACTTTTTTTCATACTATTCTTAAATATGGATTCCTTCGATTAGGAATCCTCGAATATTTTTAATAAATTAATTCATAGAATATTGTTAAACCAATTAGTAGGAAATTAGCAATATCCATAAGTTTATAATTGATTGATCACTGAATGGTGATCAATGTCATGTATGTCAGGTACTTCTTAGTGCAGACTGAATCCTATCAACTAAGTTGCTATGTGGTCACCAGTCTAAGTGACTCGATATTGCGTGCGGCCCGGATAGCTTAGTGGTAACATCTCTGACTGTAAAGCTCGGTGACACGGGATCGAGTCTGTCAGGGAGCATCAGTTCTCTCAAGAATAATACAGGTGCACCTTGCTGACGAGTACCAAGTGGTACGACACATAGGTCCATGGTTTCCTGTTGACTACTTCTAGCCATGTTATGGCTTTAAGTTGCGGTCGATTTTTACCCTGTGCTAATTGTTGTGTCCTTGACTGGAAAATTAGAGAGCAGCGTACTTATCGATCGATTACAGTGACACGGAAAACACGTACGGACGGCCTAGAGTCTCGATTGGTCTCACTTTCCTGTCTAGCCCAGTCAGTTGCGTCCAGAACACAAGTCACAGCCTCGGATATATGAATCATTCTATTTCAAACATACTTTGTTTATATACCAATCAAGCATACCACATCGTACCATAAAATAGAAAACAACATTTTGTACAATATTCAACAAGTGAACAGATATCGACCAATAGGAAATGTCCATTTAAAGTCCAAGGACACCATTGGACTTAACATTATAATTATTGGTCTATTCCTCCGCATCCACAACAAGCCACCATCTTTATCAATAAAACCTCATATTACATCAACATACCGAAGTGTCCATCAATTATAATACAATATTATCTCATATCGTCTCATAAAATAAATCCATGTTGGGTTTACATAAGATTTACATAACATTTTCGAAGTTACTAAATAGTAATTCTGAGTATGATATAATCTGAAGATTATGGAATAATTCTTTGTACTAGTGATAATTCAACACTTAAATGAATTCTTACTTAAAATAGACAATCCATCATAGATCAGATCATATTCATTGAATGGGATATGCTTATTTAGACATAATGTAGATTAACAAGATAACTTCATATTCAATTACAAATCAGTGAATATTATACATTTCGGAAAGAATAAGAATATACTCTTCGAGATATAAAGAATAAAATGGAAGAAGATTGATTCAATGAAAAGTTTTCACTTTATTGAATTCATTTTTAGAAGAAGTATAATTGTATTGTAGTGATACAGAACACAATTGGGGAAAATTGAATGTTTTGGATGGAGTTCTGTTGGTTCCCATTGGCTACCAATGGGAGACACAACCAAAACAAAGAAGTAAACAATGAAAAATTTAAGGTCAATAAGAACCAATCAACGTCGAGGTGTACAGAACAACCTGTGAAACACATGGTGAAATTCGAACAATTCACTTCTATCTGAAGTTTGTGCTGATGATGTCGTTCAGAAGAACGATGAAAACTCCATGAGCAAACCATCCAGCTCAGAGAACAGAACTCCATCCAGATCATCCACTTGAGCTACAAATCTTCTCCACCATCTCACAACTGAATGTATTTCAACGCAGAATTGTAGAACATCTTAGTAAAATATGAGAGCCATATAGTATAATACTTCATTTGCAAAATGTCAGTTAATCGTCTCAGAATTCATCGTTTCTTCGTTTCTACACTAATCATTCTCTATTCTCATTCTCTTCTTTTTTTCGATCATTTTAACCTTCTGTCTTCAGACATTTCATTTTCGATTGATGATATATACTACTTATATCTGTCGATATCAGTAGCACACATTACAGTATGATATAATAAGATAACATGTTAAAGTAAGAATGAAATGCAATCAGAAAGAACGTAGAAATAGAAATAAATCGGTTATTAAGTAAAACATTCATAGAGAAAAAGATAGAGAGGAGTATGACTGATTCGGAAGAAAAAAAATCCCTTTTCATCTTTGTTATTCAGCTACTTAAGTGAAATTAAGAAATTCCGAATATATATATCTATTTATGTTATATGAATTGTAAGACTGATTTCTTCATACTCACTTTTCTTTTCTTTTTAGAGAAATAAAGCCTAGTCGAGATCAGAGGGTTACCAGAATTAAAAAGTCTGGTAAATTCGCAAATTTAGTGTAAGCTTTCATTTACATAAATTTCGATATTTCATATATATATCTATATATCAGTGTGGGGTTGTGGAGATTATTATATTTTTGATCAAGATCATGGACCGATCCATGAGAGGGATCGTAGACGCGCACTTCCGAAAAGTCCCACAATGAGACGAAACGGCCGTCCAGGTGGCCTAAAATCAATCAGTTCATGATGTCAATCAATCATATATTTATAACTTATGGGCAACCTTTGAGCGACGTTGAAATGACCTTGAAAATGGACACCTATTAAATAGGACTAAATGAGGGTTATAAACCAGTTAGGATTATGATCTATAGGTGATCCTTAGGGTTAAAACATAGATTTAGGGTTTTCATTACCAGTTGACATTAGCTATAATGCCGAAATACTATTTAGCCAAATGTATGAATGAATTTTGTGCCAAAATGCAAGACTCATTATTTTATGTCTGATTGGTTCGTCCATTAATTATAATCTTGCCGTACGAATAGATCACTTCTGCTTGACGTTTTTTACGAATAGTTTTGTCCAGAAAAATAATCAATATTTCATAATTACACAATTGTGCTCATAACATGTAACTTAACCAAAATTATCCACTTAATCTACAAATTGTATTCATCATCATGAAAGTGTATACATTGAAAAATACATTCTTTATTGAGTCTGTGGGCAGGTAGAAGTGATCTATTCGTACTATGTTGATTGTACTGTCGAGAAAGATAGTGAATGCTTCATGACTAGATCATCCGATTCAGAGGACGAAACTTCATTGAGATATGCACATTATACGTAAAGATGATGACAAAGAAATTAGGAGAGTGGATATTTTTATACACGTGAATAATAATGGATACTCAAGAAGAAGAAGAAAAAAGAAAAATACACCCTTTGATTATACTAATAAAGCTGGAATTTATCAATAGACGTTGGCTTAATGTATATTCTTTTTATTTTCTGATAAAATGGGAAAGTATAAATTTTTTATTTGCCACGTTATGCTACTATAACACAACCGGTGATTGACATCATGTTACCACTGGACGGCACGGCATAACAATAAATCAGATAAACGACTGCCGACGAAATATCCAGAACCAATGAATAAGCTAAGCGGTACTTTGTTCACTGAACTAATTGAGTAATGACTAACCTCTCCTTATCTAGTCTGATATGACAACAGTTTTATAAAGTTTTGATTGAGTTCGTGAACCGATTGATGTTCGACCACCATTGAAAACCAGTGCTTCCAGGTCTTCACTGATGGTCGAACATCAATCGATTCATGATCTCAATCAACAACTTAATAATCTCCACAGCTCCATACTGATAAATACCATGTGTTCACTAGTGACTAGATTCGTGAGAAAATTCTTGCAGTTCTAGTGAGAAGCCGTGACCAGTGGAGCTAATCCGTGTCGGGTAGAGACTAATATCTACCTCATTACAATGGAAGTTGGTTGAGCGATTTCGTGGATTGGATGAGGTTAGACATTAACACCATCGGATGCTAGCCATCTCAGTGGTTTAGAGGCTAAACGTTCGCGTGCTAGACCTAAGGCCCTGCGTTCGAATCCCGCGAGCAAGATCATGGATGTGTACTGCTAAGGAGTCCCACAATAGGACGAAACGGCCGTTCAGTGCTTCCGGGTTTTCAATAGTGATCTAGCATCAATCAATTAATGATCTCAATCAAAAACTTAATAATCTGTACAACCCTATACTGATAGTCTCATAAGTTTTTCAGTCATCATTTAATAATCTTATACTTCTTATAATGATTGTTTTACATAATACATTATAGTACATCACTAAAAGATTCGAAACAACGTTCTCTTATTCAATTACATCAAATTCCTGAATTACCACAACATGAACAAGATAAAAAAGCAAGTTCATATTTGAAAGAGAAATTATTTGACGATTTGGGTGAAGCAGCTAAAAGAGAACAAGTTAGTTCATTTTTATGATTATTCATGGTTCTTTTTTTTAAAATCTAAAGTAAATTGTCTCTCATTGATAAATTTCGATAGAACAATGAGAAAACAGAGTTGATCTGAAAAATGTGATGTATTTGCGTTATACATTTCGAACAATCTGGTCACACACATATGACTTGTCAGGGCATTTTATATGAAAATTAATAAAGGTCAATTAAATGAAAATTCCAATAAACAAGGTAACAAAGGGGGAGTGAAACTACTCTACATCGTATAGAAAGAATAAGAAATTGTCGCGTTATCCTAGGCCATAGAATGAATTAACGATCACCAGAGAAAATTCAAGGTTACGACAAATTGTTTCTGTACATATAAGGGGGGGTTAAATTTACGAATAGCCAAGGCTTCAATAAACTTGAGAATTAGTCCTTGACAATTTCTATACAACGTTTTAAAAGCTGTATTAATGTCAATTATGTGCCCCGTTTCAATTATAAGTTTCGCTATCGATAAACATGGTTTCCTACCTCCAACACTGATCAGATCACTTGACACTAATTGATTTTGAAGCCATCTAGGCACATGTTCAATGACACTTGATTGCATTATTCGACTACTACTCCCAATGTATATGTGTCCACACAAACATGTAAATTGGTAAATGCAATGGGATGTGACGTAGTCATTTGTGCATTGTCTACGTCTAGTTGGAATCATGAGCTTAGACTTTTCAATCACAACCAATTTAGCAGCATAATAGGTTTTCTCGGTGGCTACTTTCAATCTCTGTCTTAAAACTATGCTATTGGATTCACCTCTATATGGTAGATAGATAGATATAAACTTTTTTCTTTGGAACCGAATAAACGAGAGATGTTGGTGTTAACTGACTTTTGCACCTATTAATACACTATAGTGGATAACCATTTGATATTAATGTGTCAGTCAGCAACTTTTCATCTTTTTCAACCGTATCAGTGGCGCAACTTCTTTGAATCCTATTAATGAGACACTTAATCAAGCCTCGCTTGTATTGAAATGGACAGGAACTATAGAAATTTAAGTATTGCCCCGTCCAAGTTGGTTTCCTATAAACTGACCGTCTATAGTACCATCTTCCCTTCGACTCAAAAGCATGTCTAAAAATGGCGATCGATCATTATTTTCTGCTTCATAAAACATTACGATATCGTTTTGAACCCCATTGAGTTTGTGTAATAACTGGGAAACCACAAAATCTTTATCACATATAACTAGTATATCATCCATGTATCTTCTGTATAAAGATGTTTCACTAATGAGCTCGTTCGTCATATTTCCCACATATGACATAAGTACATCAGATAAGAGAGGCCCCAAAGGGCCACACCCCCGATATGTGTACAAAAACAATTTGTCGTAACCTTGAATTTACCTTGGTAATCCTTGAGTCATTCTATGGCCTAGGATAACGTGACAATTTCTTATTCTGTCTATACGCTGTAAAATTGTTCCTCTCCTCCTTTGTTACCTTGTTTACTTTAACTGTCACTTAATTGATCTTTATTAATTCTTTTTTATCTGTTAACTTTATTTGTAACGAAATGAATTATGATAATTATCAAATTGTATGAGGTGGTTTTCATTACTGATTGACGTTTATCTGTTACACAACTGAAGTGACCTAATAGGTTAATGATTTTCAATAATAATCTAGTGGATGTTAATTCATGGGAAAAACAATATCCAAACTCAGTTAAGCTCTGTAAACCTTTTGAATAAGTTATAATTGTATGTTTAGTAATGACAAGCTTTAAGATCAATTTCCGAAGTTATGAGAAGTTGTCATCAGTAAAGTTCATCCATGTGAAGCTTGAGAAAATCATCACTTATGACAACTAGTGGATTGTTCCGGTAATTTACAAAAGTGAACTAAGTTGAAAGCATTGATCAACTCATTTATTCAAATGTAATGAGATCGCCCAAAGAACTAACTCTGCTGTTACACAAAACCTTTCGTGGTGTTATAAGTGTGCACCACCTAGGATTCTCATACTAAGACAAAATATTTACTAGTTGCTCTATAGTATCTAGTATTATCACGACTAATACCACTCCGTAATGAAAATCATTTAACAATACAATGATCTCCACAAATCACTTCACAAAACTTTTATAATGTTGCTGTTGAGAACAGCGGATGTTTCATTAAAATGATGATTGGAATTGGAGAGTCTACTGTATCAAAAATATCTTAAGTTATTTTTCACCAAGAGCGTTAACTTAAAAGGATGTACTCTGGGTCTAAATGTTCTAGGAAAACCATATAGATGCTTGATAATCTTAAAAAACACAATGTTTGGTCGAGATGAATATATGAGCCGTACCGATAGAACTATTAAGTAGGAAATTATAACCGGTTATTATCTCCGGTTATGGGGTTATCAGTGAGTAATACTGAAAAGTCCCATATTAGGATCAGACGACCATCAAGTGCTTCCAGGTTTTTAATGATTTCCTAACTTAGATCATTTCATAATCTCAATAAAAATGAGTAATTATGTTAAAAACCTATGCTATGTTAGAAATAACACTTTTAGTTAGCCTTGAAAAACAAAACGGGATTCTCCGATACAACACAGCATGCACCAATCCAATCACAATTGACGGAGAAGATTTGGAAGACGTAAAAACCTTTACATATTTGGGCAGCATCATTGATGAACAGAGTGGATCTGATGCAGATGTGAAGGCGCGGATCGGCAAAGCAAGAGCAGCATATTTACAGCTGAGGAACATCTGGAACTCAAAGCAACTGTCAACCAACACCAAGGTCAGGATTTTCAATACAAATGTCAAGACAGTTCTACTGTATGGGCAGAAACCTGGAGAACTACGAAAGCCATCATCCAGAAAATACAGGTGTTTATTAACAGTTGTCTACGCAAAATACTTCAGATCCGTTGCCCGCACACTATTAGCAACAAGGTACGGTGGGAGAGAACAAACCAAATCCCAGCGGAGGAAGAAATCAGGAAGAAGCGCTGGAAGTGGATAGGACACACATTGAGGAAAGCACCCAACTGCGTCACAAGACAAGCCCTCACATGGAATCCTGAAGGTCAAAGGAAAAGAGGAAGACCATAGAACACATTACGCCGGGAAATGGACATAGACATGAGAAAAATGGACAAGAATTGGATGGAACTAGAAAAGAAGGCCCAGGACAGAGTGGGTTGGAGAATGCTGATCTGCGGCATATGCTCCATTATGAGTAACAGGAGTAAGTAACTAAGTAAGTAAGCAAGTAAGAAAACAAATTCACTGACATTCTTTTGGCTAATTTAATTTTGTAATTTTTGTAAAATTCTAAATCGTTCATCATTGTTTCATATATGTTTTAAATTTAAAACAATTTTTTGCTCCCAAATGCCCTGGTACGGCCGGGAGTGGGGAGAGTCAGCTCCCCCTATCGAAATACTCCCACATAGCCACGCGTATACAGCCTCTGCCAGGGAAGTCCTATTCACTGCCTTCACGCAGCGGGGATGTTGTTTACGAAATTGAGAAGACGAAAAGCGAATGTCTGGGGCTTTAACCGGATCCCAAGCCAATGGTGCACATGGGCTCCAGTATCCTGAAGGAATAAATAGTGTATGAACAAATTGTTGGTTACCGGCTGCTATGAGACTGTATCTCCTGACATTGCTCCACTGCCTTGTGGATCAGACGTTTAGGTCAAAGTCTCCGGGTGTGGTCCCCTAAGAAAACCACCTGCTACGGTCTGGGCACCCGGACAGTATCACAGCTCACATACAAATCAAGTGACTTGTGTGAAGCATGTATAATTGGTGTCCCTTTTTACCAACATTTGTGTGTTCCAATAAATAAAGAAAGAAAATAATTTCAACATGCAAATGTATTACTTAAAAGTAAGATTAGTAGTAGAAGTGATTTCGATCAAATTCTTAACTTTAGGAAATGCTTCTGGAGAAAATGAAATTACAAGCAATGAGATTCACATCGGAATCAGCTAGGCAGCAAGATAAAATTGATGAGATGATAACTGAAGCTAAAGGTCGTAAGAAAACAAGAAAAGAAGAAGCTACAGATATGGCAGTTAGTCAACTTTTAGATAGAAGTCATCAGTTAAATGAAATGTATGTGATATTTTTATTGAATTATTGTATATCAATTTGATTTTAAATGTAAATGTGCTTTCTTTCCATACAAAATCAGAGGTAAAACCAGATTTTAAAATGTACTAAGGAATTATATCCTTCATGAATTTTGTTTCGATGCTTAAATAATGACAATCAGGCATGTAATAAACAAATGTAGATGAGCGTTTGCACAAGATCATGGACTGATTGAAGTTTGACATTAAATTTGTTAGACGCCGGCTCAGTTGTCTAGAGGTTAATCCTTCGCGCATGAGACAGAAAGTCCTGAGTTCCAGTCCCGTGAGTGGGTGGGATCGTGAATCCGCACTGATGAAGAGTTTCATACTAGGACGAAACGGCCATCTAATAATTCCAAGTTTCCAATGGTGGTCTAGCTTGAATCGACTAGTGATTTCAAATATGAAGATATAAACGTGCTTAGAACACGTTTGGACAGTACAAGTCATAAATTATCGGGAAGTAAGAGAATTTTTGAAATAGTAAAGTCTTTATTAAAAGAAGTTTGTGGCTCAGTCTATTACTATTTTCAGATCGTTTCATCTGATTGAATGTTGGGATTGGTTTCTTTATTTCTTTTATAAAAGCGAATTCTCATTTCAACAGTAACTTACTGTTAAAATAGTCTAACAGAATTAAAATAGTAAAACTGAGAAATGTATCACTGTTGGATGATTTTGAGATGAAGAATATTTGTAATTCAGGTTAGGAATGCTAGAGATGTAACTATTGAAATAGATAGATTGATTGTCAAGCTTTTATTGTTCTTCTAAATAACATTATTACGTAGTACTATAAAGAGAAGTGAGTGATTGAATAAGGGCTGGTTTCAAGTGTTTTCTCTTTTGACCTGATCATTATTTATGTTTTTTTTTTCTTATTGACTGATAGATTTAATCGATTTCGATAAGTCTATTGACTGATTTCTATTTAAAGGCTAAAGCTACTAAAGATCATTTAGCTTTTTGTTTTGTATTTCCTCTTCTCAACAACTCTCAAGTCAGAGTTTAAGTTATGACAGAAAATAATCGAAACAAACTTATTAACAACAACCACATAGTTATGAATAACAATCGACTATATTTAAGGTCAACAGAATAAGCTATTGTTCAATTATGAATAAATTCTAATAGCTCATTTCGCTTTGAAATAAGTGGTTATAGTGTTATTCGGAAGAACAATGAAAGTTTCACAGCTAATCCATCCATCTCAGAAGTCACAACATCACCACCGTATCCCGTTCTTTCCTCATCGATCTTCTTGACCTTCTGCTACCAGACATCTATTCTTGACAAGCGTTATAAACTACTTATGTCGATATAAGTAAGACACACCACAATATTTATACATTGAAACAGATTTGATATTAATGTATTTTTTTGGTAGGTATCAAAAAGATCGGGAAGAACATGAAACAGTCTTAGCTGAACGTTTACAACAACAACAATTAAAGTCGGATGATAAACAATCAAATGATAAAATGGAAGAAAATACATCAAAACTATCAGATAATAAACGTTCCAAAATGAAACAACGTCCTTTACCACGTCTTTAGTAAGTTAGCATATTATCATTATTACTGATCTCAATAATAATAATGAATTAATTATCTTTTATTATTGAAGCTAGATCATCATGAAAAGCCTGTAAGCACTGGACGGCCTTTACGTCTTAGTATGAGACTCCTCAGTAGTGTGCATAATTAGTTGTCTAGTAGTAGATATATTTTTTGTTATATTCCAATGAATAGAAGAATTTAATTCCTGACGTTTCGTACATTAATAGAAGCTGCTTCTTCAGAGTAGATAAATAACCAAATTCAGTTAACACAAGTTTAAATGATGCAGAGGAAACAGTTTCAACTTATGTTAATTGAATTCGGTTATTTATTTACTCTGAAGAAGCAGCTGACATCAAATCACGAAACGTCAGGAATACAATTTCTATATTCATTGTGATATAACAAAGAAATATATTTATTATTAACTTTCTACTCAATTCTCAATTTATTTGAAACTAACAGTCATTTAGCTACAACGTAGGACCAGGCACATATATGCATCGGTACAAGTTGACATACCTCATTAGCACAACAAGATCAACACCAAATTCATGGAAGTAGTTACTTCAATGATAGAAAAGTATAAAGGAAAGATTGTGTCTAAGGAAGAATTAGAACAAAAGGTATAAAGTAATCTTAATTTCAAGATTTAAGGCAAGACAGAAAGTTTATACACCTACACCACTGTAATCGATTCTGAGCCATGTCACCCACAGTCTCCAATCATTAGTTACGATAGTCGCGTGAACCCCAACTAACATGGCTCAGATCAGGAAATAGTGATTTGTGGACTTATTCCACGTTTTGGTTTGGCCGCCCCTAACTTTCTTCCAACCATCTCCAACACGAGTCAGCATTGCGCATCGTGGTAGTCGGTGTTCATACATACGTAACATGTGGCCCAACCATCTTAGTCGATGAAGATTCATAACCTCATCATCTGACTAACCATAATTGACCAATACCCTGCGTCTTACCTCACTAGTACTTGCCTGGTGATATTTCTGAGACATCTGTGATGAAATACTAATTACTCACGAGTATCTTGTACTCTTAATAGCCACGTTTAGCATCCGTAAAGTAGAACAGAACAAACTTGAAACTATCAAGTTCAACCTTGACATTGATACCTACAAACTCATTAGTAATTGAATCAAATCAATTGTTTATAATTCAGCTTAAATAAATCTGAATGAACTTAAGTATAGTTTGTTATGGAGACGAATGTTTGAATAGTGAAATAATTCATCACTTCCTATCATTGCGTTGTCTAGTTCCTTGAGTTAGGCTATATCAGTTCTGTTTGAGTGATAATGTTGTGAACAAGAACATGGGTGGGAACAATCAAAAGTAAAGTATGAGAATCATACATTAAATACTTCATTTACAGATTTTAATCGTTTGTCTTTCATATTCAGTATGATTCTTAAGATTCATAACTCCTATCTTATTCCATTTCTGTTTTCTTCAAGTTGACCTTCATAGCCTTTTGTTGTTAGGTTTCCACTACCGATTGGTGTTACATACTACTTATACCTGTCGACGTAAGTAGCATAGACCACAATAACATATATTTGATTTCCAGAAATTTTTCCAAATTTCTAAACTATCTGTCTTTTGAAAATATTGAAAAAAAACTTGAATATCAATAAAGAGAAATAAAATTGATCAGTATTTATCCATGAAGACATGTATGCACACAACACCCAAAACATTTTTTGTGATATTTCGAGTCACTTTTAAAAGTGTTAACTGTTAAGTCTAGAGCTTGGATTCTTGCTACAACTTAAGCAATCGAATGATTGAACCGTCCAAGTGCCAAGTTAGAAGACAGAAGACAAGTGGGAAGGAATCGTATTTTGAACAGTGTCCAATATGATACAAAAACTCTTGGGTATTTATAGTTTTTAGTAAAAACGAAATGATCATTGAAGTTAACCAATCCGCATTCAGTGGTTTTCGGTACATGTCCAATAGGGAAACTACAGGTCGATATTCTGGAATATTCTTAGTGGAATGCCTTCGGCTCCTTCAGAGCTTCCTTGCGTTCACCGGGAACCATTGCCATAGTAACAATTATCGATTTTAATCGTAACTGACATAGTTTTACCAAACATTTCAAGTTGTTCACTAACGATCAAAGTATAACTACTTAACTGATGAATTCATTTAGACGGAGAGCTTGTGAAGATTAATAGAATTTGCAGCTAATTTTTTATGACAAACAGAAGCTAAGCATTAGATTAATCAGAACCGGACTTACGGTGAATTCTGTGAATATGTAGTGAAAAGTCATGATTTATCAAATTAAAGAATTATTTAATCTTACCACATAGCGAAGTCACTGAAACTGTAAAATATGGATCCGATCGACCTTTTTAAGAATACTATGTTCTTTGTGAAACTTGAAAATTATGAGTTCGATCCCATAAGGGCTCATGGTTAAGCACTTCTGTGAAATTCCAAAATAGGATGGAACGGCAACTCAACAATCATTGGTCCCTAGTTTCCCTCTAAATCATAACAATCCTTTACGAAAGCTATTTTCATAATCAATTCATTTCAAAGGTGTTTGATTTCCGATCAACATTACTCTGAAGTATAGATCTATAACAACTACAACTTAGTAGATCCAGTTTTCAATTACAATACCAACTACTACTCCTTGAATTAACTGAATTTGTTACAGAGGCTACTCGATAGCATTTCAAACGTCTTTGTTAAATAATTAGTGAAGGAATTTCAGAATTGAATCATTCTAGTAAAACATTTTGTTTAATATAATCTGTTTTCTTCCTATTCTATTTTAGGGCGTCGAACAATCATGAGGAATGTAATGATGAAGAGAACTTGTAGATTATTCAACTAGAGAATAAGAATGACTAGTGGTCTTAAAATAAAAGACAATGTTCAGTTATAAATTGATAATCGAATTAACAATACATTCTTCATATTTATCGAATATCATTGTTTTATTCTTATTAACCAAGCGCGGAACTGTGTTTAATATTACTTCTATCAGTAAACAATAACAACGTGTACTATTTTTCCGTCTAAGCGACAAATGAGCAAAATTGGTTTGAAAATGTAGTGTACTGTATTTGCTGTACTAACAAACGTAGCGTCAGTCGATGTGAAGCTATATACAAATTCAAATAGTAAAACTATCTTGACGTTCGTATTGAAGATTCTGATTTTGATACTGATTGACAGTTGTTTGACTTCCATATGTTCTTCAAATGTAGGAATGCTGCCCTTGCTTTACCAATCCTTGCCTATACTCCTACATCGGATCCTCCTTGTTTATCGAGGGAAGTTTCCAACTCTTCCAGAGTTTCTCTATCAAGCGTGATTGGGTTGGTGTTCTTCGTGTTGTATTTGAGGATATTTCTTTTTCCCTAGTGTATATTGAGGCCTACTGATTCATAGGCTTCTGCCATACTGGTTGTCTTGACCTGCATTTGTTTGCGTGTATGAGGTAGAAGGGCCAGAGTGAAGTCCAAATCGAATAGTTGCATGCAAGCTGCACATTATATTCTGTGCTTTCCCTTAGATGTCGAGATCTTCATAATTCAGTCAACCATAAGAAGGAAGAGTTCTGCTGTTCTACCGTTCTAATGTATGGAACTCAAACTTGAAGAACTACTACAATCATCAACAAAAAAGTACAATTATTTATAAACAATTTTCTATACAAGATACTCAATGTCCGCTGACCGGATAACATCAGCAACAACCCACTGAGCAAGAGAATAAATTAGCTTGCGTCTGAATAGAAAATTAGGAAAAGACGACAGAGGTGGATAGAACATACATTGTGGAAATCATCAAACTACATCACGAGGCATGCGCTAACTTGGGAGTGGAAAGGAGGAAGACCGAAGAACACATTGAGACGGGAATTGGAAGCAGATGTCAAAAGGATAAATAGAATCTGGAAGGGACAGAGTTTGATTAAGAATGATGGGGGGTGGCCTATGCTCCTTCACAAGGGGTTCCAATCAAATATATATTTATGTTATTTTTAATATAGGGTTCAAACGTAAATCACTAATCAACTAATGCCATGGTGGTAACTACGAGTTTTCAATGGATAAACTCTTTAAGGTCATTCGTTTGTTTGTTTGGTTGGTTTTAGGGTTATTAAGATAAAAAAAATGATTTGAAATGTCTAAAAAAATTAAGATTTAAAATTGTTCATTGTTTTTTTAAAGTTCATTTTAACTTATTTATCAAGAAAAGACAAACAAATCTTTTACATTGAAATGACTCAGCAACAATTTTAATGATCCTTTATCTGACCTTAACTGGATTATATGATCAATATGATTATATGGTCAAAATATACATAATCGTCAACCGTCGTATATAATCATCGAGTTAATTCGTGTTAGTGAATAACGGGATTAAAATAAATCAATTACGAGAATGAAGTTTTGAATATGTATATTTTGTACAATCATTGATCATGAAGTGGTGGTCGGGCTTGCCTATCGCGATGATCCAACTGAGCTATATTAACTAAAACATATGTTCCTGTAGGTTCTACCATGTCAGACAGGTCGATTGGAGAACGGTAAGACTAAAATTAGCAACTCAAAATCTGAGAGTGAAGTCGTAATGCTGACTGTAGAGGGGTGTGACAGCAGTAAGGTGGTTCCCTCAGGCAACCAGCATCTACAACAGTGCCGCCTTCTCACAAGGAGGGGTGGGGTTAGAAAAGGTCGACCCTAAAAATGTAACACCTCACCTTACCTTGCGGATTTCCGTCTCCGGCGGTAAGGCCTTTCGAAGAATGGAGCTAACGAGTTAAAAACCTTCCATAAAAAGGCCATGCGCGACTGGCCTCAAGCCGTTGTCCCTTGGGCTCTGCGGTCACGCTCCCAAGTCGTTAAGACCAACACTAATCCAACTTTCTTTTCAGATTCCTCATAAAATACCCTTTCACGGTGTGAGTAGCCGGGAAGGGACATCAGTCCGCATACTCGTAATAGCACAAAAGACCAAGTTGGTCATTTATGGCCTAGGCAAGATATCCGTCTACCAATCAAAGGACGGATTTACTGCGCAGCAGTTCGTTCTATCCTACTTTATGACAGTGAAAAATGGCCGGTAAGAGTAGAAAATATTCGTAAGTTACTAGTATTCGATCATAGGTGTCTTCGAAGAATCGCTCGTATATCCTGGCACCAACAAGTAAGTAATGCAGTTGTTAGGAAACGGGTACTAGGTAAGGATGGCAAATCAATTGATGAAGTAGTGAAACTCCATCAGTTGAGATGCCTGGGACATGTGATACGCATACTCAACCAACGACTGCCCCGACGTGCGATATTTCATGGTGTAGGAGTAGAGTGGAAGAAAGATTGAGCTGGCAAGATCAAAACATTGCAAAAGTCCATGAAATCACTGAAACGTGGACTGAGCCATGTTGTTAGGTGTAGACTACCTGATTGGGATCTGCGAGATGATAATAATCGATGTTTAGAGACTTTGAATGACATGGCTTAAAATCGTTTACAGTGGTGCAGGTACATCCACTCTTCATATTCGTCAAAATTCTAACCTTCTGAATTCTTCATTTACCATTTTTTCTCTTTCAAAGTTTATTTCACTGGATTTTACTCTTTAAATAACATTTTTAAACCCTAATGTTTCCGATTACTGCTTATACTTTTACTATCTCTACCACGATGGGATTTGAATCAACAATTGTATCTCTGTGCTAATGTGGTATGGCAACTCAAACTGATGTACGTACCTACGAAGCTCTACGTTGTTGATGACTGACTGACTAATAATCATTGATGAGAGCAGATATAATCAGAGAGATGAAGAGAAGAGAGTGAAGTGAAGCGAAGAAAAATGAGGCACAAGCGAGCAAACTCGATTTAACCAAGCGTTAATCGATATTTATAGTCAGACAAAATAAGTTACAGATACATAATGAATGGGTTAAGTAATTAGCACACATACACTTACATAAAAACAGTCAAGGTTGATAAGTGAGTAATTAACAGGATCAAAATGGGACTCAAGAAAAACGAATAAATTAGTGTCTCCGAAAGTTAGAGTAAGTCAATATGGACTTGAAATAGAGTCAGTCATTACACACTTATAATTTACAAGAAAACAAAATTCAGTTTATCATAAATTTTAAAGATTAAAAGTTTTCTTTGTCATATAATTTAAAGATAAAATCAACAAGTTACAATTGATTATTTCTGTTGTCAAGACAAATAATTAGATATGCTAAATAAATTAAGTATAACTGTCCTTATAAGTCATTGGTACAATTATCGTTTTTGGCAAGATGAATAAGGTTTGAATTCTGGCGCGAAATTCATTCATTCAAAAGGTCAAATAGCGGGACGATCAAACAGTTAAGCCATGGTTTCTCATGCACATGTTACATGTTGTCGAGGATTCTGGATATCGTTATTTATCAGTTATTAACAGCATTTTTTTTTTCCGTCACACGTCGAATTTCGTAATGTTTGTGCTTGTTACATAGATTTTATTCTAGTTTATTAGTAGTTTGACATAATTGTTGCTCACAACTTGGGTGAAGGTTTAGTCAGTCTAATGTGGTTATTTATAAGAACTCAAGCAAGTGAAATTCACCATTTATTAGGCCCAAGATAGACCGCGATCAGAGTTTTAGGCAAAAATGAACTGTAAAACCTTTTAAATTTTGGTATTATACATGATATCAGTTAATGATGAAAACTCTTAATTTAATTTCTACCACTAAATTTTAACTCTTAATTCTTCATAGTAATTTATAACCCTCTTTAAATCCCAATAAACAAGTGAATTGTTCCAAGGTCACTTCAGCATCACTTAAAAGTTATAGTCTCACAGTATTATTTTATTTCCGATACAGAGAATTAATCAGATATCGAAAACCACACTCATGGTTACGATGTGCCTGCCCTAAATAAGGAACAAAGCATATCCTATTGGTAGAAAAGTGTGACTTAACCTTCTAAAGGATATATATATATATAAATGTGTAAAGTTATTTCTCGATTCAATTGACTAATAAAACTCTTCCCTTTTACTCAAGTGGCCGGTTGGGTTGGTGAATAGGATGTTTGACAGTGTCAGAATCACACACCACACAACACAAAGTTCCATTTTTAATTTTTCTATTAACTAATTAATTTAACGGTATACTTTCAGTGTTTAGGTGCACGTTTTGTAGGTTTATGTTCGGTTGGAAAATTTTATTGTTGTTACCTCTATTGTCTTAACAGAGGGAAACTCAGTGATCTAGGATCAAGAGATTTGCGTATAATGAAGAATATTGAACTTTTGTTGACTTAGATGTAAATGGCCACTTAATGAGCTGAGGTCAATTTTATAACAAGTGCATCCAGGTTTTCCATCTTGGTCTAGCTTCAATTGACTCATGAATTCAATTAATAAATTACTATCATCTCCACAAAACCCCTGTCTGATTATAATTTATTCTAATTATGATCTTTGTTATAGAAGAGTATTGGTATCTGGTTCCTGTTCTCTTATCTGGGTTTGTGATGGTAAATGATACTGAATCCATTTCAATATAAGTTTCATCATTCCCATTTATATACGTTGACTGATTTTCTTTATGTATGTGTCCACACTCATTAGTTAACCGATAAATTAAATGATATATGAATTATTTGGTTCTGCTGTTTAGAAGTCTTTTGAATCAACAGTTTCATACATATTCTCCAATCGAATTTTCAATGTAAATAAGTTGATATTAGTAGAAGTGCAATAGTAACCCTTGCTTATATTGTTACTGACAGAATCTGAGAAAGTTTTATTATTGATCTATGTAAGTTAACTCCTCATTATTTGAATTGCTCTCTTTCTCTCTCCATATATATATTAAATATACTACTCAAATGCATCATATCTATGTGGTTTTCTATTCTCAGTAGTATTATAATACAGAATTAACCATTTGTTATTTCTTTCAATTCATAAAACTGTACTATCTAGATACAATAGTAAAACCTACATATTAATACATCATATTATCAGAATGATTCTAAGTTTATACAACATGAAATTAAATGACCTTAATTTATTGACAATGAACTTTTTATTCACTATTTACTTAAATTGTAATAAAAGAATAGATGAATAGTTCACCATAGTGATATTAATAACCTAAGCAACTATAGCAACTCACGTGCAATTGAGTTTGTTAAGATACAATTTGATTAAGTCCTTTGTTAACTTATTAAACAGTTAAAGTAGTCATTCGTACAATAACAACTTATCTATACCATTGTACCTTTATTATTGTTACACTTGTATGAATATATATGCTTGAGTATTGCTTACTACCTACGCATATATATTCATTCGGCTAGGCTAACTATTAGTCGCTTAATTGATCCGATGATTTACTCATTTCACTATGAATATATATGTACATTTTAATCCTGGTGATTGACTCACCGACTCGCACGCCCACTCGCTTGCTTGCCTGTTAGCTTTTCGGCACTACTCTTTCATGTTAACCTAACGTATCTGCAATTTTGGTTATCTGTGCATAGTGCAATAATAAACGTAATCAACACTTCGTATTCGCTTTCTGATTAATACACCATTGGGGCGTTATCTAGTGATAGTTATCAGGATGAACTGTATACAAAGTTTAAGAATTATATTGAATACCGACCACTACACAACTAAGATATTTGTTGACATTGAGGGTTGAAACCTTGAAAAGTTAACTTACTATTTGCTTAAATTTACATGTAAACTAACAAGAAAAAGATTATATACAGTGACCAAAATGAAACAGACATGGCGAAAATGTTTATAGGTTAATTGAATATGTAAAAATAATTTAGTATCTAGTTGATGGATGACTACTGACTACTTGTTAAATGATACGGGTTTGAACCATTTTGAGGAAGGGATAGAGGAGTGATAGTTTCTTAAATATGACAGAAACGTCTTGTTGATAAATATCAATTAGAAGACTTTAGTTTTCAAGAATTCCTATTAATTGCCCTCACCTACGCAAAGTAGATACAAAATTATACAATCACAACATGACAATTTCGCGACTTGATCGACTTTGAAAGTGTTTTATTCTCTCACTTGAATGTTTAATTTATGAGGCCTTTCCTGTCTTCTTCAACAGAACATCATTAGTTAATACTTGAAAATGAAGTAAGTTAGTTCTATCAACCTGAATGGTTGTCGTTCATCATTGTGTAGGAACTACTTGCATATTAGCTTTGGTCGATTTCTCCTCTTACTTGATAATCTTTTTTCTTATTATTTGATAGAATGTGTTGATTTTGATAAGTTTATCAGCTAACACTTGACCATAATGACATGCTGCTAAACATTTTCTGGTTCTCTTTGTGTTAAGTTTATCCGATATTTCTACGTTATCTTAGTCAAACTAATGTTCGTAGTCGCCCACAAACAATGATATAAGTGCAACTATATCGGCTTGTTTATCATAATTCTCGACAAGGAGAGGAGGGCCACATGATCCTATGTAGTGCTACTCACAGTTGGTGGATATCTGACTTATCTCCATTAAAACATTCAGCTCAAAGAAAACTCGTCACTTACAAAATTCTCATTGTAATTTATAAACATTCTATATCATCAGTTAAAGTCAATTAGTATCAAGTACTAGACAACATGACCCAACTGAGTAATTGATTATTATGAAGTAACTAAACCGTTGAATGTCATTAGTTTTTTGTTATTTTTGGATCACTTATTGATTACTACCTTTATTATCTTGAACATAACAGTTTTATTCTTGTGTATAAATGTATACAATCCTCCAGCATCTCATATTAATAATAATAATATATCCCCTTTGATATCTATATCATGCCACACTGACAAAGTGTAAATGATCTTAAATTGATAGAGAACTAAACATAATGATGAACAGAACAATTAGGTTGTAAATTTTCGTTCTAAGTCATTAAATAGAGAAATTTTATTTTTTAGAACATTGACTTCTAACATATTCTATAGGTTAATAATGTAGTAAGTATCAGAAGGGGTTTCGTCGATATTATAGTAATTTTAATAGTTAAGATCATGAGTCAAATGAAATTAGACCACCATGAAAAACCTGAAAACACTGGACAGTCGTATCATCCTAGTATGGGGCTCCTCAGTAGTGCGCATCCATGATTCTACTTCGCGAGATTCGAACCCAAGAACCTATCAGTCTCGCTTGAGAACGCTTAACCTCTAGACCACTGAGCTGGCCGGCATCCAATGGTATTAATGTCTAACTTCAACTAATTCACGAAATTGTGTGACTAAAATTAACTCTGCCTATAGCTCTCCTAACGTTACTGCCCGTTTCAAGTTCAGGTAAAGGAGGAGGGTTAAGTATGGGATCAACAACCATATCTCGTAGAAAACAACCTTGTTAAGAAAAAACACTTACCAGAAGTGACTAAAATTAGCAAACAAAAAAGATTATTTTACTTTTAATTTGATCACAGAGAACTTTCAATTTTTTTCTTCTTTTACTTTCACATGATAATCACATGTCTTTAACAATCTTGATTGACAAATGCATTCAGTAAATTAGTTTAGTTCATCAAAACTTTACACTTAATCTTAAATCATTCACTTTATGGTTACATTCTAAACTAGAGCGAAAGTTTCTGGGTTCGAGTTCACAGATTGGATATCAACTCGGATGCAGGTACGTCTAGGCTCCGAGCCCAAATGAAACGAAAGTCGCTTTCTAAATCTGGCTGCTAACTACCATCCATCTCCGTTCGTAATTTTACTCTAGTTTGAAGGTTCCCTCAAAAAACACAAATTTCTAGTCAACTCAACAGGACCATGCAAGATGTTTCCATTGTTTGCTAATAATCAACAAATTCAAATGTAGTCATCCATAGTTATATTTCCAACCTCGCTGATAGGATTCGACAATCTTTGGAGAGTAAGCAACTTAGTTTAAGTTACTTTATTACTTGTGACAAATACTGTTATGAATGCCTTCACCACTCACCAATACTACGACAAACCAACGGTTATTGGACCTACCTAAATATGATCTTTTTAGAGATTTCAATAAATTATTGTTCAATAAAATTAAGTACGTTTTTTACATTGAAATGTTCCCATTAGCATCACGAAGATATGGAATTTTTGTTGGGTAATTAACTATTTGTTTAGAACACAATAGAATAAATAATACTTATTCCCAGAAGTTCTTAAATTTAAATAGTGAACTGCTTACGAGTCCCTAACTAGAGTGAAACACTTATTGACATTCTTTAAATAAATTGGATATTTACAGACCCTTTAATTGATCGAAAAGTTTTCAGGCAGATAATATGAATTCCTATTGAGAAGTCTTGACCTACACAGTTTACAGTAGTGGGTATGATTGTCATTGCTTTGATTATGTCACAAAGAAAAATAATATCAGGAAATATACACGATAGAGTTTGAAGCGAATGGTACTGGGTTCGAGTCCCGGAGTGAACACCAACTCGGAGATGCATTTACAACTAGCTGACGAGTCACAAATAGGACAAAGCGCGTGTCCTGGATTCCACTGCTAGCCACTATCCATCTTTGATTAAAAATTTTGGACTTAAGGCAATATCGAGACAATCCGCAAACGATGCACATATACCAACAAGGGATTGATCAATTACAAGCCTAAATAACAATGGGAAGATACAAGTAAAACGACAGTAAGTGAATTTAACAGAAGTCTAGTTCTTTTTTTATGTTTAATGTATTAGATGATATTGACCTTCAATCATTAAAACATAGTTTCAAATTAAAAGTTCTATAAACCACTTTATAGATAGATTTTCTATTAATCATATGAATAATTGTACGTTTGCTTGTAGATAAAATTGATTCATCAGAGACTATAACTGACCTTAAATATAGTTAAACACACCACTTATTGTTAGTTAAATTTATTTACCGATAATCTTTTTCAGGACATGCGATATAACCAAATAAAGAAAAACAAGTTTGCTCAATAAGAAATTAATTATTTTAATAAAATGTTACGTAATTAATTAGCTTAGTCAAAGCTTTAACTAACCAGTTAGGAATTATTACCAAAGTCTGATTTGATAACTTTGAATAAATTGAACAAAAGGTACATTCGAAGTCTAGCATAGTGCCATGATAGAATGGAAGAACAAAAATGACTCCTTAAACTAGACAGGATTAAGCTTTACTATAAAACAACTATTAATCTATGAAATTTTTCCATAGGAATCAAAGAAAAACCTTCACATCTCAAGTAAAGAACTGTGTCTACAGATTAGAATATGTAGATTGTAATGCTTATTATATTCGACAGTCATCTCACGAGATCATAACTAATGTCATGGAACATCTAAGTTACATAAAAAAAGATCTATTAATCCTATAGAACTCGAGAATCTTCGAATTAAATCAGCAATAACAGTGCATTTTATTGTTCAAAAACACCAAATGGATATTATGAATATTAAAATAATCCAGAAATAATTTTTCCCAAATATAAAGGCGAATTGCAAAAGTTTCTCAAATACTACCAACCTGTAATGTGCTCAAAAGAAAATAAGGTATTACTGTCTATCCAATTTGAACCATTTGTCATACATAATGCGATTGTTAATACATAACATTGAATGAAATATATCAAGTTTAATTTGATAAGTCAATATAAGCTATTTTCTGTTCACATATCATAAGTAATACAATAAAGTAACTTGAAAGGGGTTAAATTAAATTCTATAACGAGCCTTAGGTTTAATACATAACATATTCCTTAAATTACTTATTACATATACAATCTTCATCCTCAGATAAGTTTATATTGTTACACTCTTTGTTTGAACAATTTTCATACTTTTGATCAAATATGTCACCGACTACCACACATTCGATTGAACGCAATACTTTCAAATTTCTCAGAGAGTACAACATACATTTAGACCACTGATTTAAAATTCAGTAATCCCCATATACAACTCTAATACAATTGCATTGTGAGTTACATGTTTTTGTGAAGTTTCAAGAGAAGACCTCATAGGTTTCTTTTCTTTTCCTTTTGTATCGTTTTTGAGATAAAGCAACTTTAACTTTCGTTACAAGAATTAATCTTGAGTATTTTACAACACTGAACTGATTTTCTATTTGAATAAAAACAAATCCACTAATATAGTTCTATTCATGGTTTTGAAGATTAAGTTTTACTATTCTTATTCTTACATATAATTGGAGTGGCCGAAAATACTTCTTTTGGATGCAAAGCTCTGGCTTTTTGATCCGAATAGCAATTGTTTCAGCCGTCTGTAGGATTCGCAGTCTGATGGAATTAGGTAGGATGTTGTTAACACGATAGACTATCGCAAAAGTTATATCAGCAGATGTTCTAGGAATTTGTACATTCGGGCTCGTGAGCCCCTCACCGTGTGGTTAAGAAAAGTTTAGTCAAAACTGTTGACAGCTCCATCTCAGACCATCTAGTTCAAACAGGACATACAGCCAACATGGAGCAATCTTTTGCAATAGTCTATCGTCTTACATATAATTACTAAGAATGATTTTGAACAGTTATCGTGTGACATAAAAACAAGTCGATCCTTTTTTTGTTGAATACTACTGACCACTTTTATTATTATTAATAATAATAGTAATAATAACAGACACAAATTTTGGTGGTTAAAAAATAGAAGAGCCCGTGCACAAGTAGATAAGAGAAACTATATTTATATTTATACCAACAACCAATAAAAGAGAATATTAAATGAAAGAGGAATGATAAAATAATTAAGCTGAATTCAGAATTTAATGAATAGATACATTAAATTCTATTCTCATGTAAGGTAGACAAGTGACAAAATTCTCAATAGTAAACATTTGAAGACAATTATAGTGTTATTCAATTTTTAACCAAATCTCTGCATTGCCATCTTCACCATTCATTAATGATGGATCGTATATAATCCAATAATACGGTTCTGGCATATAGTTAAAATTACCTTCTGATAATTGTTCAATAAAATCCTTTGTTTCATCCATAAATTCATCTTGTTTAATAGATTTTAAATGGAAACGTCTGCGCGTATTCAAAAGAATTCAAGATGGAAATGTTTTCAGTAAATAAAATATGAATTAAGTCATTGAACAATATCTACTGTTAATAATGTGAGAAGAGTAAAATCTACCACATAACATGAATTCATCACACTTCAAGTTTAATTATCGGCTATCACGGCCTAGAGTTACCTTGATAATATTTATAAATTGAAATCAATGAAATTTAGTTTGAAATGACATGCAAATGAAGACGAAGAAGAAGAAAAAGAAGAAACAGCATATTCCACGTAAAATTGATAAGCATTTCATCTGTTAAAGATGAAATCATCAAAGGAGAGAAGGGGTTGAAGTTGTAAACGATGATAAGACGGACATTGAATAAAAACGAATGAGCAATAATCAAGCCACCTAGCTGATATAAAATTAAAGTTAATATGGTTACTGAACGTCAACAACAAAGAGATAACGTAATTGACAAAAGCTAAAATAATATGACTATTTGACCATGTCAACGAGAGGTCTACCACACTTGCATTCTTTGTACAAAGGTTAAGGCGAAAGCGCCACTTCATTATATGACTTCATCTTTAACATATGTATAACGTTAATCATGCTATTTCCTATATTTATTTCTTATGTTGCTTCGAACTAAATTTTATTGACTATGGTACATAAATATTACCAATGCAACTCTAGGTTGTTTGTAGCTGATGATAAATATTTATACATAATGAATTCATGTTGTACCGCAAATCTTGTTCTTCTCGCATCATTTAAATTTACCAAGGGGTCGGGATGTATGAAATGCCCAGTGTGTACAATGTGTTATATGTTAGTAACCAGTGTAACTAATACTTACTGAATGCAAGTTATATATATATAACGTGTAACGTTTAGCATTATTAATTAAATTCTTAAAATGAAGTAGATACACTAAGCTTCAAATGTTTATGATCAAGTGAACCACTTACCGTATTGTACACACCAGGAAAAAGTAGACCTATGATAACCAACACAACGTACAAATAATTAATCTGTGTGAAGGTCTCGGGTTTGATCTCTGGTCGCGCGGTTGCGAACGCACATTACTAAGGAATCCTATACTAGGAAGAAACGCCCGTTCAGTGCTTCCAGGTTTTCAAAAGTGGTTTAACCTAGATCTACTCATGATTTCAATGTAATTCAACAATATTCATAGCCTATTACTGATAATAACCAAGTCAAAAAAGCTATCGTAAGAGCTTAATAACAAAGTTTAAAAATATTCGTTAAAATTATCCTAAAACTTTAGAGATAAATTACAACTTATCTGCCAAACAATAGAGACTTTTGAAAAACTGACTGCACTTTACATAAGACACTAGCGAAGCTATGGCAACGATGTAACTACCCAAGGGAGTTCTAACGATATATCCTCATTTACAAAACGACAATTTCCCGTTCTTTCTTTCAGAAACCATAATTCTAAGAGAAATGCAGCATTTATATTTTCGAAAATACAGGAATATCCAGTAACTCCAAGGTCCTATACAAATGCTCCGTTGATAGGAAGATGTTGTGAACGAGAACACAAGTGGGGACAACCAATGTACTTTTAATACAAAACTACAGAATATTTTGGCAAAATATGAGAACTATACATTGAATACTTCATTTGCAAATTTCCATCATTTGTACTCCACACTTTCTATGATTCTTCCAGTTCACGACTTCATCTTATTTCCTCTTCTATTCTCTTCAACCCGATCTTCTTGGCCTTCTGCTGCCACTCATTCAATTTATGATTGGTGTTACATACTACTTATATCAATAGACATAGATAACACACACCACACATATAGAGATGAGAGTATTATACAATCGTATTATAAGACTCAGTCACTCAGTCAGTCAGTAACAACGTAGAACTTCGTACGTACGTACATCAGTTCGAGTTGCCACACCACATTAGCACAGAGATGCAGTTGTCGATTCAAATCCCGTAGTGGTAGAGGTAGCAAGAGTATAAGCAGTAATCGGGAAGATTAGGGTTTGGAGATGTTATTTAAAGAGTATAATCCAGTGAAATAAATTTGGAAAGAGGAAAAAAGGGACATGAAGAATCCAGAAGTTTAGAATTTGGGAGAACACAGAGAGCGGATGCACCTGCGCCGTTGCAAACGATTTTGAGCCATGTCATTCAGGGTCTCTAACCATCGTTGCTATCATCTCGCGGTCCCCAACCAGGTAGTCTACACCTACCAACATGGCTCAGTTCACTTGTCAGTGACTTCATGGACTTGTGCCATGTTTTGGTTTGGCCGCCCCTAGCTTTCTTCCAACCTACTCCTATACCACTGAACATAGCACGTCGAGGCAGTCGGTCGTTGGGCATACGTAACACGTGTCCAAGCCATCTCAACTGATGAAGTTTCACTACTTCATCAATTGATTTGCCATCCTTACCTAGTACCCGTTTCCTAACAACTGTGTTACTTACTCGATGGTCCCATGATATACGAGCAATGTTTCGAAGACACCCATGATCAAATACTAGTAACCTACGGATATCCTCTACTCTTACCGGCCATGTTTCACTGCCATAAAGTAGGATAGAACGAACTGCTGCGCAGTAAACACGTCCTTTGGTTGATAGACGGATATCTCGCCAACGCCATAAATGACGCAAGTTGGCAAAAGCTAGTCGAGCCTTCTTCACGGGCATTGGGTTTATTACACACATAAATTTTCGGAATGTACCAATAATATACATGAAAATCTTACTTTATATAAACAGAGAAATTAGGCCATTCGCTTTGGAAAATATGAGGTGATTTACCACACGCTTTCATGTCGATCTGATCATCTGGCACGTGCCGAAGTACCGTGAATAATGATTCGCAAGCAGGTCCTCCACTTGGTCTGATTTCCACAACAGTTGGATATTTATTGCAGTCTTTTGAGCCTAATTAAAAAACCGTATAGAAAAAACCATTCAAAATGAACTCAATCAAGTCAAGTCTTAAACACTCGCATTAAATTAAATCTATTAAATATACTGCTCTTGGCATGGTTTTGATTTGTCCGTTTTTTTCATTTGTATTACGACTAACACAAATCAGAATAATGTAGTTTCAACCAAAGTGGATATTTATACATTTATGTAGCCATTGAAAGATGTGTTATGTCGAGACAAAACATTGCTTGCTTAGATTTTAACGTATAGCTGAGCTGTTATGACAGAAAAGTAGTTATATGATCTCTAGTTTGAATAAAAACTAGTTTACCCGTTAGTAAAACTGACGACCTATTTATCAATTGGCACACTGATCAGTGAACATCAACAAAGATTAACGCTTATTGGTCCTCAAAATCCTTCTAACTCAGTGATCAACCATATAACGAAGATAGAAAGCAGACCAGTTCTCTATTGTACTGAAGTTAGTCATGAGTCAAAATTAATTTATTAATATGATTGAAATATTTAACCACACGGCAACACAACTATTAAATTACAATGTGAACATAGGTTAGTCATAAGCGGTACAAAACTAGAGTAAGAAGTAAATAATTAGCCAGGGAAAAACCTGGGACAATAAGGTATATGAAAAGTCCACAAGTCAAACACCAAGCTACAATCTTTAAAGCGGTCTTATTTGTGATCTAGATACTCTAACAAACTGATCACAATATCCTAATAAAAAACAAAGTGAACGTAATGGTTTTAAAATAGACAAGTTATCTTTTAAATACACCAATTTTAACTGAATATCGCAACAAAAAGCAAAACGTAATAATAAAGCTTTAAAATGCTTTCTAATGTACAAAAATGAAGCAAAAATCCAAAATATTTTACACGTTAACATATGAAACGAGACAAATTACCAAATTTTTCGGCAAAAGCAACTTCAACTTGTTCCATAATTTCATCAAATGTCATACTCTCATTTCTGTAACCCATCCACTTACTCACTCGAACAGATCCCTTTTTGACTTTCTGCCAATTCGTGTAATTTTTCTAATTAACTTACCCCAGATTCATAGGATTCCAATACATCATACAAAGAGCTGCACATCTTTCAGAAACGCTACTTTAAAATACCTGCAAAAGATGTGTTATATATATATATATATATATATATATATATATATATTGAAGTGTAAGAAACTAGGAAGTACTAGAATATCTAGTGTACCGTATACTGAGAACTATACTACACGAGATTTTGTTTGGTTGAACAAATGCACTCATATTTAAACGCACCTCAAAAACGAATATAATCCAGTTGACATCCTTACCTCTTACTCATCTTTATTATTTTCATTTTTATTAAAAATGAACATTAAACATGTTAAAATGGACGTAATTCGTGTACGTTATAAAATAACTTATCAGGAATAGCTTTTTCAGGCAAAACGCAACGATTTATTTTCAACTATTATTCTCCCTAAGACTTTAATTAAAAAGACGGATGTAATGTATTTTGAGTTTTCTAAAGTTTTCGATAGAGTCGATCATACAGATTTTATCAATAAGCTTAACACGAATGGTAATTTGCTATTGAAAGACAAAATTAAATATTTAAATAGTCGAAATTCCAAGGTAAGGGTAGGCTCCACATTCTCCCAATCTACAGAAAGCCCCAATGGGGTCCTGTACAATAACTTGAAAACTAATGTTCCTGGCGGTCTAATTTTCTTAAGAATTAGTCGATCAATAATCATCAAAGTAAACCTAATCGTAAGTACTTAATAAATAGATCAAAGCCTTTTCAACTAGACGTTTCCAGAACCGGTGATCAGTTTGTGATAAAGTTATTAGTTCGCGATACCGAACTACGGGACTATAAGCCATGGGGTAGCATGACTTAACTTACTCTCAACATTAGTGCCAAAACAAATTCAGATGAGATATTTCGCCAGTTACACATACATATTAGACAATAATGCGCTCTAGAAGTGTCGTATGGTTGACAAAGCACCGGAAGTCTTGTTATACTATATTTCGAAGTCCAAACGGAAAAATACCTTTACAATAAACCTTGGTAAAGTAAATTTCTAATGCATTTTATTCCAGTTTGGTAGTAGAACGTCCCACCTATATCCTAAGATTTACTAGACATCATGTTTAAATGAATTTAAAGCACGAAAATATCGAGTTTCTGTGGTATTCGAATGAAATAATGACGACAAAGAAATTTTGCTTCTGGTCTCAACTGAATATTCAATAAAAACTGCAATGATAATTGGAGTAGCTGCTTCAGTTTCGAACTTTGGTTCACAACGCGTGGCGTTTGGGACCATGGATTATCGGTGTCTTCATCACTGGATTATAGTTTATAAATACATACCGCTAGTACACTTAACGCATTCCAAATGCATTGAAAGCCAACAATCTTATCATCACACCATAATATTTTCTTACCGCTTCCGACGTAATTGTAAAGTTTTCCGCCAGGTTAAGGTCGAATGTGTTCTCGCTGATGCATATATAATCCAAAGTTCAATTATATTTGTATATTATATTCGTATAGCAATACTTTATATTGAGTAAATAATATCGACTTCTTTGACACAGAAAGAACTATGAAAGGGTTTTGTTATCATCCATCTATGTTTCGATTGTAGAAAACCCCTAATAAATTTTGATTAGTCTAATTGAATTAGTTTCAGTGTATTTGATAGGTACTCAGTAGATACTAACATCTAAAAAGAGAATTGTGGCTTCTGGGCTTTAGCCATTTTCGATAATGGCAGCGTAAACTTTCATACTACCAAAACATTTAACAGAAGAACAGTTTGGACATTAGTTTTTTTTTAATTTTAAGGATACTTGAGATTGAGCTGGCAATAAGTTATTTATGTGCAGAGGTTTTGGAATGGAAGAACGGTAGTGAACTCTAAATTGAGGGAATAGGTGGCGCAGGGTGGGAAAGCAGCAGATCAAATCATAGACATCATAAATCTCTCAGTACTCAATCCAAATCATCTTTTTAAGTCCTTAGACATCCTAAAACGCATTCGCTTTATTGCTGAACGATTTTAGAAAGTTCCTGAAGGTTAAAATGCAACAGACCGGTCATTCACCAACAAAATAATGTTCATGAACAATGGTGATAACATAAGAAACCGAGAGAATTTTCAAAAATCCTGAAAACCTCGTAAAACCTGTTTGCAGCCAATCCAACTCAACAGCTTCAAAACCCGTACAGAAGTCCTTCTAGGGGAGAGTACAAATCAAAGCCGAGAAGTTAATATTCAGGAAACAGCCTATTGTGAGAATGAAGGAGTTATAGCTGAAAAATAAGATTGTTCATCTTTTTATTCAATATAAATATCACATTTCCTACTTCCCTCTACTAATTGGTGAGACGGTTGCGTATTTATATCGTTCAACTTGTTCTCCGTATAGTGTGATAAACTGTACGGTGAAACCGTTTAAGTACTCTGAGTTAACTATAACGGGGATCGATATTTAATTACTTTTAGTCAGGGGTGTGTAAATTCAAACATATGGTTACGCAGAGCCAGCGTCTGCTACTGTGATTAGGATTAGCATTTTACCTAACTTATTTATCACGTTTACCTGATAACAGATGTCCCAACTCCCTTTATATGCAGGTTTGTACTAGATCATGGCATATAATCTTTAATCGAAACAAACAATAGTATGTGCCACGAGTAATTTTTCGAAATAAATATTTGGCGGTGCTCCTACCATTCTCCGATATTCCAGATGATAAGCAATGAGTTTGTTTCTTGTCATAATATTATATATATATTTATATACATGACGTGATATAATTTCGCTTCTTCAGAGTTTTGCCCATATTTATGTATTTTGTTCTTATTGCGTCGGAACTCACACCTAAATTGGAACGTCTGAATTATATCCTCTTTGTTTATTGCTGATGCGGCCAAGGCACAAAAAACCTATCACATCCGACAGTGCCTCTTTATCAAATTTGATTAGATTGGCGTTCTCCGTGTTGTATTTCTGGGTTTTGCTCTTTCATATTTGGACGTCGATGCCAACTGAAGGTAATGTTTAACTAGCTGTATGAAGACTTTCATGTTCTGGCTATACGTTATACTGTAGTGGCATTAGACCATAACCACTATATCTCAATTAAATCGTATTCCGCCTTATGATAAACTGCATACTTGCAACTAACTTGTATGCTCAATCAGCCGGCAAGTATAAATATAAATAAATAGTCTGCCACAGATCAGAACATTGAGTCTAGAGCATGTCTCTTACAAATACACTCATGTTACGGGAGAACTGAAGACCTTTGACGGATTAAAACCTTTTATTGTACATTAATAATTTACTGTGCTTTTGGATGTAATTGTTTTACTTAACTTTTGAACTTGTTTGTTTATATCATTATTTCGGACATTTTGGTTTGGTATTTTGGTGCTCCTTTTGTCTTTGGTTTGGTATTTGGGAGTTTTGCTCCGGGAACCTACAAAATTGAAGGTTTGTTTTGTAATTGTTATAATTATTGTTATTAGAACGACATTTGGTCGATTATTTGTGAATTACGAATAAACTTGGTACCTGATTTGGATTTTTGGTTCTCTTGCCTACTTGGGTTCGTAATTTGCAAGTAGATCGATAGTCCGTACTTCAATAACTGGAACGAGCAAAACTTGGACATAACATAAAGTTCTTCAATTATTGGTTCTGTGTTCATACCTTGGGTTTTTCTGGATATTTTGGGTCCGAATTCCTGGTCTTATTGGTCGATTTCGTTTGGATTAATTCAGATTTGTTTTGGCAATTGATTATTTGGAACAACAAATACGATGGAAACACGGAGTAAAAGGCTGAAGGAAAATGACGAAATGGATGGTAACATTTCTAAAGCTGTTTGTGGTATGTCTGATGTTATTGATGATAAATGTGATGATGTTAGTCTTAATAGTATGTCCTCTAGCCAGCTAAGTACTTCCAGATTAAAGTTAGATAAGGCATTACTGAGGAAAAGGAATTTAGAGAAGAGACTTGAGTTAGAACGGCAACTTAAGATGTTAGATCTACAAGAAGAGGTTGATATCGCTGAACTAGAATGCAAGGCCATCGAGGACGATGGACGATTACCCGTAGATAAATGTGGGATAAATGCTAAAGTGGAAAATTATTTGAATCATGATACTGGTGTAATAATCATCCAGGGAAGGTCTGTAACATCTCAAATGTCGATTGGGTTGAGGAACTGAAGGACACGTTACATACCATGGTTAGTAACATGGTTTTACCTAAGATCGATATGATGTACTTTGATGGGCAACCAGGTCAGTATTACCGTTTCATTAGTCAGTTTAATAGCCTTATAGAGAGTAAATTGTCAGATAAGGGCCAATTGTTGTCGTATTTGTTATACTATTGTAAGGGAAAGGCTAGGACAGCTATTGAAGCCTGTATTTCATTGCCCATTCATTTGGGTTATGATAGAGCTAAACAGATTTTGTATGACCTGTTTGGTAAGGAACACCTTGTTGCTCGCGACATGATTACTGAGTTATTTAACCACAAATCTGTTGAAGGATCAGCCGATGGCTTAACTGACTTTGCAATTAAGCTACGTAATGTATGCATAACATTGAAGGAAATGGGGTATATGTCTGATATGAATTCTCCCGCTAATTTGGAAAGAATTGTGTCGTGTTTACCACTAGAATTACAGAATAAGTGGGTGGAAGTTGCCGATAAGATCATGATGACCGGAAGGGAGCCGATCTATGAAGAATTTGTGATCTTTGTAGAAGAAAGAGCCAGGATTTCTCGAACACGTTTCGGTAGATTGGCACATTGTAACTCAAAGTTCAGTAAAGGTAATTATGAAGGCAAAGTTGATAAAAGATCGCGTTTTAATGTAGTTAAGCTGGAACCAAGCAACTCATTCACCGCTCTCAGTTGCGGAATCTGCTTTGCTGATCACAAAGAGACAGATTGTACGAAGTTATTGAAAATGAATGTTACCGAAAGAAGACACGAAGTGAGAAGACGTGGTCTATGTTACCTGTGTTTAAGGAAGGGTCACATAGCGAAGTCATGCGACTCGGATATCAAGTGTGACGTTGGTAATTGCAAGGCTCTGCATAATTCATTGCTACATATTGATAGTATTAATAACCGTGTAGTGAACTTAGTAAAGGACTGGAACTCGTCGAAGGTTTGTTTGGGTTTTATTCCGGTCAGGCTGTATGGTCCAAATGGAACTTTAGAAACTTACGCCCTTCTTGATAGTGGATCGGATACTTCTCTTGTATGTGAAGAGATAATTAATCATTTGGGTCTCAAGGGTAAGGAGACTTCGATAAAGGTGACTACCGTGAATGGAACCACTACTTGTGAATGTCAGGAAGTAAATTTAGAGATATTTTCATTAGATGAACGGGGTTACGTGAAGATCAACAAGGCTTATACGACCAAGAAGCTTCCGATCGATTATGTTGAACCTTTAACCGAGGAACAGCTGGGTTCGTGGGAGCATTTGAAAGACATAGCCCTTCCGACGTTGCAAAGTAATCTAGTGGGAGTGTTGATTGGGTGTGACACTCCAAACGCACATTGGGTTCTGGAACAACGTCTGGGAGACCGGGAACATCCATTTGGTATGCGTACGCCCCTCGGTTGGATGGTTTTAGGTCCCAGGGAGTCTTATAGGTCCGTAAATACAGTACAGCGTTGTCATTCGCATGGTGTTTCACCGGATCTAGAAGGACTATATAGTCATGAGTTCGAGGAGGGAGAACATATTGGTAAACATGGTTCACTTGAATCAAAGGTCTATGTAACAGGGGAACTAAATGAAGAAATGTGTTTGGAAGATTCACTTAATAGACGGCAATACAATGTTAGTGTTGATGGGTCTCGTAATGAATCCTATGGAAAGGTGGTAGACACTTCATCTGTATTTACGAAGGATCTGATGTCTCTATTGAATTTACGTGACAACACTCTATGTGGTGACAGGTATTCTAAGAGATGGAAGCAAGCGAATTACTTGGCACAAGTATTTTGGAGGCGTTGGTCCAAAGAGTATGTTTCTCTGTCGCAGCGTATAAACAAGTTGCCCTTAGGTCTAGTACAAAGAGTGATATCAAGTAAGGATAGATTAATGAGACAGGTAGAACTGAGGACAAAAAAGGGTCTTCTATTGAGAGATATTCGAAAACTGTGTCTTCTTGAATCTGTAGATGGTAGGTAGCTACTCGGGTCCCTAGGCGTACTGGTGTAAGTCCTAGGGATCACGAGATTGTTGGTATATTGAATGCTTGTTGTTGATTGCTTGTGATGTATATACTTGGATTCCTGCTACCTATTTACTTGTTTGTGAAAAGAACCAAGGTTCTTTTGGTCGGGAGTGTTACGGGAGAACTGAAGACCTTTGACGGATTAAAACCTTTTATTGTACATTAATAATTTACTGTGCTTTTGGATGTAATTGTTTTACTTAACTTTTGAACTTGTTTGTTTATATCATTATTTCGGACATTTTGGTTTGGTATTTTGGTGCTCCTTTTGTCTTTGGTTTGGTATTTGGGAGTTTTGCTCCGGGAACCTACAAAATTGAAGGTTTGTTTTGTAATTGTTATAATTATTGTTATTAGAACGACATTTGGTCGATTATTTGTGAATTACGAATAAACTTGGTACCTGATTTGGATTTTTGGTTCTCTTGCCTACTTGGGTTCGTAATTTGCAAGTAGATCGATAGTCCGTACTTCAATAACTAGAACGAGCAAAACTTGGACATAACACTCATGTTTAACAATTTGTTCCTAGCTATCTGTCCAAAATTCATATAATTATCACTCATGTATTTCAATTTTATTTTGATAACCATTCATGTGTATTAGTAGTATTACTAAATTCTATCACGGTCAAGTAAAAATGAGGTTGAGAAAATCTCACCGTAACTAAATAAACCGTATCAAACTAACTGGAACACTTGTTGGAATTCTCCACGGTAATACTTTTGTTCCTTCAGTTAGCCTACTAATACAGATGCAATTGGAAATCAACTCATATGGACAGCTGACCCGTATAATCGTTATTTGATTTGATAATTTAAACCAAAACTAATACCAATATTAACATTTCTACAATAATAATTGCTTTTAATATTTTTAAACACAAAATACTTACTACCCATAAGTTAAGTTATTAACACGCATCGTTTTATTATTATTATTATTATTGTTATGCCATTCTTTATAGTTCAAATAATCTTCACCCAAATTCTCATTTTAAGCGTGTTAATCATGAAAGCAGATATTTTAAGATCATTACATGTATTTCCCGACCAGATGCTGCCGTCTTTTTGATTTATCTTTCAGCTTATCAATACCCGGAGGATCCTTATTATCCATGGTAACCTCCGGCGCGCGACGATCCCATCCGATTTGGTATCGAACCAACATCACGTTGATTCTGGTGGGAGAGTAGTGTAGTGGCATTAGACCATAACCACACAATCTTCAAAGCTGAACACAACACTACTCGGAAAATAGATATTCAATATTTAACACGGAGAAATACCTAGGATGGAGAAGGCGCGTACAATGGATTGAATGGACTGGGTTTGATCGGATGGCATGGCTCGGCCATGCAGGCGTGGTCCATCTAAATGTTACCTTATATCTTCTATTCATATTAAGTATATTGTTCCTTCTCTAGCCTAACCTTGTTCTACATCATGTATTGGTAATTGATACGATACAGTGAGTTGGCGTAGTCGATGGTATAACTTCCAAGTAAGATCTTATAGATTAGGTAGTTATATCATGACAAATCTACAAATTTAGGATTAGGTCTATTATTAGAGCAGCACTAATATCATAGTAGACCATAGTTCTACAATACCTCACCACGATCAAACATATGATCCATCTGTACTTTCAACTGGTGCACGATAAGTATCCTGAACTTCACACAGCTTCCGTATTTGACATAAAACTACTAACGCCGCTTCACCTCCATTTTCGAAAGCGCGCCAGAATCCTGTAAAAATGACTTATTGACTTACTTACACCTGTTACTCCTCGTGAAGGAGCATAGGCCGCTCACCAGCACTCTCCATCCAACCCTGTTCTGGGCAATCCTTTCCAGCTACTTTCGGTTGTTATTCATCCTTTTCGTATCTGCTTCTTTTTCCCGACGTAATATGTCCTTTGGCCTTCCTTTTTGCCACTTCCTTTCAAGATTCCAGCTGGAACCTGGTTCGTTCTCTCCCACAAAAGACTGTTGCTGATGGTATCCGACCAATGGATGTTGAGTATCTTGCGTAGACAGCTATTTATAAATACTTGTACCTTCTTGATGGTGATTGTTATGGTTCTCCAAGTTTCAGCTCCATACAGTAGAACTGCCTTGACGTTCGTATTGAAGATTCTCACTTTGATATTGGTTGAAAGTTGTTTTGAGTTCCATATGTTCTTCAATTGTAGGAATGTGGCCCTTGCTTTGCCAATCCTCGCCTTTACATCTGCATGTGAACCTCCTTGTTTATCGATGATGCTTCTCAGGTATGTGAAGGATTCCACATCTTGCAGAGTTTCGCCATCAAGGGTGACTGGACTGCTGTCCTCCGTTTTGTATTTGAGGACCTTGGTTTTCCCTTTGTGTGTGTTGAGGCCTACTGATACAGAGACTGCTGCTACACTGGCTGTCTTCATCTGCATCTGTTCGTGTGTACGTGATAGGAGAGCTAGGTCGTCTGCGAAGTTCAAATCGTCTAATTGATTCTGAGCTGTCCATTGTATTCCGTGTTTTCCCTCAGATGTCGAGGTCTTCATAATCCAGTCGACCACCAGAAGAAAGAGAAAGAGAAAGTAGACAGCCTTGTCTGACTCCGGTCCTTGCTTGGAATGCGTCTAACAGCTGTCCTCCATGCACGACCTTGCACTGTAGTCCGTCGTATGAGTTCCGGATAATATTGACAATCTTCTCAGGAACTCCATAGTGTCGAAGAAGTTTCCATAACGTTCTTCTATCGACACTGTCAAATGCCTTTTCATAATCAATGAAGTTGATGTATAGTGATGGTTTCCACTCAACGGATTGTTCGACGATGGTCTGTAGTGTTGCAATTTGGTCTGTGCACGACCGATCCTTAAGGAATCTAGCTTGTTGATCTCGAAGTTGGTCGTCTACTGCGTCTTTCATCAGGTTCAGCAACACTCTGTTAAAGACTTTCCCTGGGACTGACAGTAGTGTAATGACTCTGTAGTTTTCACATTTGCTCAGATCTCCTTTCTTTGGAATCTTGGCGAGGTGTCCTTCTTTCCAGTTTATCGGCACTTGTTCCTCCTCCTGAAAAAAATGAACTTGCCTAAAACGAGCTCAATTACATTATAGATTTGGAAATGATCTAGTATGAATCGCCTTTAGCTGGAGTCATTCAGAGCTTGAAAGCTTGACTTAAGGTGAAATTCATGGATTCTTCATCTTCCTCAGTAAATGTGGGTATTAATTGTTACAATAGTATGCTCGCAGATGCAATACGATCCGCTAAACACTTTCTCCCTCGCTTGTAAACCACACCAATCGACTAGAATCTTACACGTGTTGATTTTCCCATTAAATAATCGAAAAATACAATAGTCTGGACTACAATACAGACCTCGATATTAAACAACCAGGCGAAATTTGGTTATTTCCTGACAACCAAGCTTAAACGATGAGTTCTGAAAAATTGTGTTTTATAAAGCTTTGGAAAAAATAGAAGAGTCTAAGACCATTTCTCAGCATATCCTTCTTCACTTTTTGCGTACTCTATAGCAATTCAGCTTCATTGTGATTTTGAGTCTGTCTATAACGATAGAAAAAAAAATTGATTTTTGATGTGTTCACATACATACAATTGTCACAAAACATATCAACACATTTTTAAAGAATTCTAGAAAAGTCTTTATTCTTTCTGATTTCTTACGGTTTATAAACAAACAAATAACAGTTTATTCAACACGATTAGTTTCCTTGCTATACACAAGCGTATTTCTATATGAGCCTTGACTTATGTTCGCTCATTTTCAGAACAACTGAAAAGAATTAGGAAGCTAGAGACACACACGATGGATCGATTTTTTCACTGTTCTTGGTTCGTATTTGCACATTTTTCCCTAGATTAGTAAAACTTGATAGGGCGCTTATTGGAGGGGCGAGTTAAAGCAAAACTGATTACCGACGGCGTGTTCATACAATCTAAATCTTTGGCTGGCTGTCTTAAGTCAACATCGCTCTAGGGGAGGAAAAAGTTTGTATTTTTTCATAGTTATATGTACGGTGAAAACTCCTCTTTCACCAGTAACCGAGGATATCTAAAAATCAGTTAGATAACGAAGATGTTGTTATATATTTGTTTCCTAGATAACATATCTGAACAACAGAATATTGTTATGTTATGCGGGATAATTATTTTCGAGCCCTGGCACCTTAAATCACAGTGGGAGAATCTGACCAGACGCTGAATTCGCGAACAAATCCTTCCTCATAAAGTGACTGTTCGTGCAGTTTGCACCAAGGTGTATACAACTCGTATACGAAATGGACCACATCGTTGTCTTTCAATCCCATTTCATGCATTGACGGCCACCTTGAGAGGCGACGTCCTGTTGTTTGAAGTCTAAGCACTAAAGCATAAAAGTGATATTCCAATGTTGTGATTTTTACTGCATTTGTTACCATTCAATATTATATTTCATCTATTTCAGAATAATGTGATCTATATAACTGGTCTACCTCAAATGGGTAACCATGCTTAAAGGCATTGTAAAAAAATGAAATTTAAATTGTAGTGTCATTTACTAATATCTTATCAACAAATCCTGGAGTGTTTATTTAGTTCGAATGTCTGCTTAAACCGGTAACATGCAAACAAGTTACCTATGCCAAAATATAAAAACGATAATTTAAAACGTTTCACAATATGATATAGATACATCTCAAGATTGAATTTTTGTGAATTAGCTTACTTTGACGCTCAATATATATTGAGGATTGATTACCACAAGAGTTTGTTTTTGTATATTACAAGTATCGACTTCTTTATTTAAAGCCGCTGAAAATGTGTTTATGTATGTGATTCTGTGTAAGTTGATTCTGTTCAGATTTGCTGTTAATTTTCAGTTTTTCATAAATTTTATTTGTGATTTGACATGTTTTGCTGATGAAAGGCGTGCTCAAAACAGTTGTTTCATTTCAACACCAAAAAACTTTCAATGTCTTAAGTTTATTTACGAATTTACCATTTCTCCAGAATTATAGTTTTATATTTAAAAAATGACAATAACCATTGTTTACTCTGATCAATTTGTGTCTGTTACATGCATGGAAGTTTTGTATCTCGTTGATATTAAGTTGAATAAACCGTTGTTTCAACCTATATGCATGTTAGGATTTTGTCATAGTTACTGATGTTTTATTTGCCTGATAAAAGAAACAGGGCATCGATTTTGATTTAAAACCCCTGAAAATTTATAGTTGGTGTGCTCATCATTACAATTAACAGTATTGGTATCAATCAAATTGATTTTTTTGATAGTTAATATGAGTTCGTGGATTTTTGTTCTTCGGGCAGAAAAGTTTTATAATCTCCATTGTTTTCAAAGTTTGTACGCTGAATTTCTACCTTTTATTTTGCATAGATATATACATTCACAGAAATAAGTTCTGCCGTTCCATGTTTATATAGGGTAGTTATTGTCCATCTTATTTTTTTGCATTTATTTTTATCACAAAGATACTACCGTAAACAGTTAAAGTTTGCTAGTCAAAATGAAATATTGAGTAAAAGCCTTAATGTTTTGGATTTTAAGTTGGTGTTTTTTAAAGTGTAACTCTTTCTTGAGTGACTTTCTGAAACCTAGGTGGTTATTTAAGTATATCAAATCTGTAACCCGCTAGTCGAGCGTACACTTTCGGCAATGCCTCAAAATGTCTGCTATTCAAACTGACGTTCATCAATCAAGGAGACAAAATGCATGAGCCTTTATATTTATCATGCATGTTCCTATCAAGTTTATTTTGCATTTGAATAAAAATAACTGGAATTATGTTGAAATAATATCCTGTGAAACATGAATACTGATCGCTAGAGTATGTGCTTACGGTCTGTTTTCTAAGTTGCAAAAATAGCCGCTTCACACTTTTTTAGCCATATATAAATACCCAGGAACCGTTTTCAAGTGGCTGAAGGGTAAAAATATTTTTAATGAACGATAACTTTCAAGTCACATGTTTAAATCTGTGTTGGGGTATTAATAATCAACAAGGTTCATACAAACTCTTTTCGAGCATATCAAGGATATGTAGGACATAAGTCACAAATCATGGTCATAGAGAAAAATTTATGATGTATGTGAGACTTCCAATAGCTAGTTTGCAAGCCATGCAAATGTTTAAAACTTTGAGGATCATAGTGTATACTAACATAACAATGTTAAATAGTTTTTGAATCTATAATATCGTCGGTTAACATCATTATTCTTGCAAAAGAGTGGTATCATTTTGATGTATTATAAGCAACTTCGTTGCTTTCAAAAGATATTCCGGTTTTACCGCAACGTTGAAATCTTATTTTAAGTAGTTCAAAGTAAACCGGTAGGAATAATCTGAACCCACCAAAGTTGTCTATGGTCACTAAATGCGTCTTGTAGCAATATTTAAACCCACAGAAACAGGTTCATGACAATGTTTGTTTATATCATTGTCCATTTTGTTCTGTTAGATTATTGTTTTATCCTTAAATGTTTTTTCAACTAGCACAGACTTATTCAGGCATTTGCTTTGTAAACTTACCCGTTATTAACATATTTTTAAGCTGTGTTTTCGTGCTTATTTTTCTACGTCTATTATTTTACAATGAAAATAAAAAGTTGAAAACATAAAAGTTGGTATGTTAACCAAAATGTCCCATTTTTACTGAACTTTGACAAAAGCTTATTTTCAGAAAATATTCTACACTTCTTACTGAAAATGGTGTTTTGTTTTTTCTCTACATTTATATCTACGATTAATTCTATTTTTACTTAGAGTGGTTATTACATCTATAATCAGACCATAAAATTACCTCTCAAATACGACGAGTATGATGTTTTTGCTGCAAATAAATAAAAAAAGTTAAGGGTTTGAACCTTTACAGCCTTCAAAGTTTTGTTGAGCGATTCTATTCACTTACCCTTTTAATAAAGCGGTGATTCTGTAAGCTCATGTCATACATTCATGCTCTCATGATTGTTATCTAAAAAGTAACGTGAACGAAGCAAAAAATATCCATCAGTTTTGAAATCAAAGAAAATTAAATTTGAAGGATATTTGACCGAATAAAGAGAAAAACGATAACAAAATATCACTTCCTGAAAGATAAAACCGTTACTTAATAAACAGAAACACCTGTTTACTATCATTTGCATGTTTAAGGAACTCAATCTGTCATGTTTTAATCTAAATATCTCACTGAGAACATCATTCGTAAATTGATGAATGATTTGTAAATTCACATGCCTATTAAATATTTTCGCAGATATGTATGCTTCATAAAATGCAGTATGCCTCGTTTAGAAAAATGGTCTAAGTTTTTAGTGATTATACTGACTACATTTACATCTTGGTTCATGAACAACAATCAGTTATGTGTTACACAACAGATTCAGATTTAGCGACTCAGTTAGTTTTTACTGAGCATAAAAATTAGGAGTAAATGAAGGTTACTGATTATAAGAAAATTCATTCCTAGCGCAAAGTATCTAGCTTTTATGATGCAATCAGGTAAATCCCTAAATATTTTGTGACCAAAATTTGTGAGGCGCAGTGTATGCCTTAATGATGAGAGTTTATTCTTGCATCTGCCATAAAGACAAATAATGACCATTTATTAGGCTTAACAAGGTTATGGATTTTTAGCCTCAGAGGTATTACATTAATAGGAGCATATATCAGTCATCTTACTTAATCTATTATCTGTGAACTCAGTCAGTTATTACTAAAGTAGAGCGTGGGGCAAATGTACGTTGGCTAAATTTTACCATACCAAACAAGCACGACGTGATGAGATTAACACGATGAATTCTAAAAGATCTAAAGCAAACTAATTGTTGATATTGAGCAGCATGAAACATTGATATGTTTTAATGAAGCAGAAAAAGAGCTATGTTGGTTTTTTGAGTGAATCGGCCTATTTGAACTAATCATTAGTAACCAGCGAATTCTGTAAGTCTGTTTTACCCTAGGGTGGAACGAATTTTCTATCTTCTTTTATAACTGTTTTCAACTAAAACCTTCAGTGCACAAATTGTTTATTTTACTACAGCCTTTTACTATCTTAAACCTATAATAGAGTTGTATCTAATTTGGGACCAACTACTATTAAAGGCAGAACTACAGGCACAAAAGACATTAACAAGCCCATTTCAAAAGATATAAATTCATGTGATTTGCTTTCAAAATTTAAAAATGTATAACTAAATTCAACTTCAAAAATGTGTTTTCATATAGAATGATTGAAAAAAATATACATTAGAAATTTGATAAGAGCAATATCCATATATATCTTGCACTTCGACAGTGTTATATAGTAGTTATTTATTTATAAACTAAGTACTAAATTGTAGATGTTTGTTATTCGGACAAACATTAGTGGGACTGAATTTTGTTTGTCATATAGAGAATTAAACGTCAACAAAAGGATTACATTACAGGTAACCACCCAAAACACTGAGTTGATTTTGCACACGAAAATAAAAATCTTAGTTAGGCTTATATTTTTTCTAGTCACCTGGGTGATAATCACACAAAAGTGTATACAAAATTCTGCAGATTGTCAACAAAATATTGAAAGTTGTTGGACATTGTATTTAAATGGCTAGAATTTATTTTTATATAACAGGGAGATACTGTCGACATATTTTATGTTGAACATGCAGAAGTGAAAGCTTAATGAGTGGTAATTTTAGAAATAATGCTGAACCGTTTCACTGATAATTAAACATTCCTATTTAGATATTATCTGTAAGACAGTTCTACAATTATAATTATCACATCAAAACTAATCTTCTTGGTGGATAATAATAGCACTTTAATAACGGTTTTTTGCTATCAGATGAAATTAATTTGATAAATTTCAGCAGGATTTACAGTTAGTCATATAATACTTCAAAGCCGTTCGAATTTTTTAAAATAGAATTACAGTAAAGTAATTTTAAAGGCAATAGTTTCTCGACACATGGTTTTGTTAGAAATAAAGGTGTTCTTTTATTAGGTCTACAACATGAGAAAGCTAGTTTTAGTGGACTTTTCTATTAATTTATAGCAACAAAATTCCGATTATATTTATGATCCCACTAATTGGCATGTTTAGGCATGAGGTTTTACTGTTCGTTGGTTGTTTCCATGCAATTCATGTTTGTGAAGTGGCTGGTGAAGCGAGATGTGTTTTAAATACAACATGTTGCCTGAGAAGTGTAGCTGCTGAAGAGCAAATTTATGCTTGTTCATAAATTATTTGTACTTCTAGATAGGACCTTTTGAATCATAACAAATAGTTTATATAGAAATGTTCAAATCTCTATAAATACTGTGAACACAAAGCTTCAGTCTGTGCTCGATTTTGAACACTAAATTTCAGTGTAGACCTAAGCAAAACATTAAATAATAAGTAGATTTTTTAAGTCTCACTTTGCTGTTAACCAATAACAGCAAGTCTAACTGACTATATATGTATCCAAATTTTACAATTTTGTTCTTAGTCTTCCTTCCTTGGCTAGATCAAATGAGAGGCGTAGCGGAGATATCTTAAGTTAAAAATGACGAACGGAATGAAATTTATTTATGTTTGTATCTTCACTTTGTTGATATTAAAGAAAGTGACCGATTGGTATCTTCAGACATACGTACATCTTTAGGAGATTACCCTGATATTACTGATCAGTCATAATTTTTAATAACCGTTAGATAGACATAAATCCCTTAAAATAAAATCACTGCCATTTACATAATCTTGTAACTGTTTGAACTACTTAATTCATTGAATAACGCAACAAGCAGTTGAGGTAAACTGTGTGTAAATATCGGCAGTAGAATCAAGGTAAATATAACTGAATATAGATCAAATAATTCAAAATTCACATCCTGAATTCTATAATTAACTAATGTTCAACTACATTAAGTTACAATTAGGATTATGGCTATCACTTTACATTAATTCCAAGTAAATATCATTCTCTTCAAAAGATTTAATCATATTTCTATTACACATAAGAATCACATTTCTTAGATGTTCTGCTTTCTTTACTTTATTTATAAATTCTATCAAATTTAATTGAGAAGATATGATTATTATGGTAAGTCTATAGAAAATAAAACAATATCTATTATTACTATTGTCAATATTTTACAAGTCTTAAGTAAATAAAAGAAGTAAATTTTTCATCTTTTGATATAATTAATATATATTCCAGAAAATAAAGTTTCAAAATCAAATATGAAGACAGGTACATCCAGCTGACGAGTCCTAAATAGGATAAAACGAGCGCCTTGGATTCCGCTACTAGCCACTGTCCGTCTTTGCTTAAAAAGCTTGTGATTTAAGGCTATATCGAGACAATCTGCACAGGATGCACATATGCCAACATGAGACTGATCAATTGCAGTCCTTAATAACAATGGGAAGATACAAGTAAAACAACACCAAGTTAATTTGAAGACAGTTTCCTTTCAATTTTAAAATTACATAATAATCAATCAAAAACTTTAGAATTACACATAAATATATTAATAGTAAATTCGTTATACGGAAATCTTGCAACAGGAGTTTATTATCAGTATTATTATCATCCTGTAAAAATAACTATATATATATGTATATTTGCGACTGTACAGTTTTGAAAATGAATTTGCTGAAAAGACAACACTTTACTGAACTAGTATTTCTTATCAAATTGATATGATTTAAAAATTTTCTTTTTAAGTTCTACCATTATCTCATATCCAAATTAATAATCCGCAGAAATGGTCAGGTTAAGAGTAAAGTACATCGTTTAAAGTATGTGAATTTAGAACCGTTAAATAAAATACAATAATATTGATATGATTCATATAGAATGTTAACTTGAATCTGCATATATATATATATATTAAGTGAGAAGTTTTAAGATCTCTAAATCAGAATAAATATAGGTCAGATAAATTGAGAGAAATAATTCGATCTAATGTTTAATGATAATTTGGAAAGCTCATTTTGAAGTAAAGTGTTTCTGTATTATTATTATTATTATGATTAATAAACTATCATTATTTCAATATTCATAATCCTGTCGTCTAACGGATAAACGATGTTTACACTCAGATCACATATAATATCTATATATAATAATGATTTAGGCATAAAATGCTTCTTCTTAACCAGTATATATCAAACACTTAATTACACATTATTAGATCAAGAAAGTTTCGTTTTTGTTATTTGCATTAAATACATTCTTATTTTCAGAATCATTTCAATCAACCATTTCATGATAAAGTTTGTATTGTTTTACATTTTTTTTTAGCTAAAAAGAAAGAATAAAAAAGTTAAGGCAATAAAAGAAAAATGGTTGAATCAAAAAGATATTCATCCTCGTCTACAGATACTGCTAGTGTTAGTGATTCACCAGAACCAAATACTCCAGCGAATAAATCACCTAACAATTCTAAGGTAAGCATATATATGTATATATATACATGATTTATTAAAAGTTCAATAATAAATAGTTAAAAAAAACAATATATACATTAGATTATTTGAATTACTTTAAGTGTTACAATGTAGCCTAATACTACAATAATAGTAACAATCATCATCATCATCCTCATAAATTTTGAAAGTGTAAATTACACACCTAATCTATTTTGATATTTCATTGAATACTTGTATCAATCATTGAAATCACTACAATTCAAATAATCTTTTTTAATATATTTCATTAACATTGAAAGTTTGATAAAGACACATAAATTGTATTCTTCTATGGATGATTATTTCTTATAATCTGAAATTAGATAGTTTTATTTACAGGTTGAAATGTTTTTATTTCACCATGGATACACTAAAAAAAATGTTTTTCTTAAATAATATTTTAAAATAAAATGTATACTTTGAAGTTAGAATTTTGAAAGATAAACCATTCAATCATATACTATTATTCATTATTGAATAGTTATTATAAGTGACTAGTATTGTAGTGAACGAGATCAACCATATATAATTTGTGAAATCTGAGAACCATACAATAACAATTCTTTATTTACAAAATGTCAATCAATCATTTCAGATTTCTTTGTCCCTTCATTTCCAAACGAATTATTCCCTGTTCTCATTTTCTTTTCTTCAATCTTCTTAATTTTGTGGCGCTATGTATTATACTTTTGATTATTGATACATACTACTTATAGTTGTTGACATCAGTAGTATACACTACAGTATGTGTTCAATGAATCATTAGAATTTTAATTTACATGAATAAATCCAGTTTATGATAAAGCAGTATAAATAAAACCATCTATTTTTTGTGTGCATATTTAGGTTTGAGTATGTTCATGTTTATAAAGCACACTAAGCTTAATAAAATAATATCATTACTGAATTTCTTAATGAATGTTAGAAATAAAATCCGTTTACTTGGCTACTTTTTTAATAAATAAAAGCGTTATATTAGAATATATTACGAAACTACGGTCTTATCTGTATATCTATCTATCTACCCATTTATCTATCTATCTATCTATCTATCTATCTATCTATCTATCTATCTATCTATCTATCTATCTATCTATCTATCTATCTATCTATCTATCTATCTATCTATCTAACTATCTATCTATCTATCTATCTATCTATCTATCTATCTATCTATCTATCTATCTATCTATCTATCTATCTATCTATCTATCTATCTATCTATCTATCTATCTATCTATCTAACTATCTATCTATCTATCTATCTATCTATCTATCTATCTATCTATCTAACTATCTATCTATCTATCTATCTGTATATATGGTATTTTACCTTCATTAAATTGTATGCACGGAATTAAATTTTCCCGGTATAATGTCAGAAAATACAGTCATACGTTATTCTTAGCATTTTTTTTAAAAAGTGTAAACATAAATAACATGGACTGTAATTTTTTTCTTTAAGGATTTTTACCTTAAATATTCTAGAAGTGAAATTTCTATCTACAATCAATGGAGTCAGGAATTTTTCCTATTTTTGTTCTGGAGTGGTCTCTGACGGGCACTACACATATTTTGACTACATAGAATCCTAGTATAGACATAAGTTTCCATATTATCAAAATATTGAAAATACTTTAAATAAAATGTAATAATACCCTATAATTTATCAACTGATTTGAGGCTTACATTTATCTAGTCTACAAACGAATAGTCAGTCAGTCAGTCAGTAACAACGTAGAACTTCGTACATATGTACATCAGTTCGAGTTGCCACACCACATTAGCACAGAGATGCACTTGTCGATTCAAATCCCGTAGTGGTAGAGGTAATAAGAGTATAAGCAGTAATCGGGAAGATTAGGGTTTGGAGATGTTATTTAAAGAGTATAATCCAGTGAAATAAATTTGGAAAGAGGAAAAAAGGGACATGAAGGATTCAGAAGATTAGAATTTGGGAGAACACAGAGAGCGGATGCACCTGCGCCGTTGCAAACGATTTTGAGCCATGTCATTCAGGGTCTCTAACCATCGGTTGCTATCATCTCGCGGTCCCCAACCAGGTAGTCTACACCTACCAACATGGCTCAGTTCACTTGTCAGTGACTTCATCGATTTGTGCCATGTTTTGGTTTGGCCGCCCCTAGCTTTCTTCCAACCTACTCCTATACCACTGAACATAGCACGTCGAGGCAGTCGGTCGTTGGGCATACGTAACACGTGTCCAAGCCATCTCAACTGATGAAGTTTCACTACTTCATCAATTGATTTGCCATCCTTACCTAGTACCCGTTTCCTAACAACTGTGTTACTTACTCGATGGTCCCATGATATACGAGCAATGTTTCGAAGACACCCATGATCAAATACTAGTAACCTACGAATATCCTCTACTCTTACCGGCCATGTTTCACTGCCATGAAGTAGGATAGAACGAACTGCTGCGCAGTAAACACGTCCTTTGGTTGATAGACGGATATCTCGCCTACGCCATAAATGACGCAAGTTGGCGAAAGCTAGTCGAGCCTTCTGTATCCGTGCTGAGTTTTCGTCACACACCAGACCACAAGGGCTGATGAGACTTCCAAGATAAGTGAAGCGATCGACACGCTCAACTACCTCACTCCCTATCACTAGTTCGGGTGTCGATGTAACCCAATCCTGAAGCAACATTTTGCATTTCGAGGGAGAGAATCGCATCCCGAACATGCTTGCATTGTTGCTTAGAGTGGTCAGAAGACTCTGCATTTTATCAGCGTCTTCACCAAATAAAACTATGTCATCTGCATATTCTAAGTCAACAAGTGAACCTCCCGGTAGAAGTTCAATCCCTGTAAATTTAGATGAGGAGAGTGTTATCTCTAAAAGTACGTCGACCACAAAGTTGAACAAGAATGGGGAGAGTGGACATTTTGATCAATAAATTTTATAGACAAACTAAATGATATGAATAGTTTCCATAACATTCAACGAAAATAGTGAATTAAGCAATGCTGGATATCTAAATCATCATGCTCCGACACTATTTTATTAATACACTGTACAATGCGACACTTGAAGCTCGAAAGTTCAATCTTATACAAGGTTATAAATACATACTCGTTAAGAAACCATACTTACAATGAAACAGTAATTCATTGCTATATACTTTACAATTCTTCATTGTTTGATACCAATTAATGACAAAAACTACTGTCAAATTAAACTAATTTTTTTCAAATTACTTAACTAATCAAAATATTTTTATATTATCTATATAGTTCCATCTAATCAGTAGAAAGTTTCATAATCTTTTATATAATCATTTTTAAACATGAGTATTACTTTTTTCTATTTGTTCCAGATAATAAAAGTTAATCACACTATATTTTACAGACAAATATAAACTTTTAACTTAAAATTCCATAAAATTTACATAACATTTAAGTGTAATTGTTTTAACGTGACAAAAATATGATCAAGGAAATAATGGAACACTATTTATGTCTAATCAAATCTTATGACCTATATTTCTTTTTGTCATATCCTAATAAGTAGAAAATTAATATTTTTCCGATATTTCGTGACGTTATGTAAGTCACTTCTTCAAAGTAAACAAATAATCTAACGTTTAATCTATTTGAAAGTATAATGTTCAACGTTGACATTGATACTTACAAATTATTAATAGTTGAAATCATGAGTCGATTAAAACTAGATCATCATGAAAAACCTGGAAGCACTGGACGAACGTTTTGTTTTATTGTGAGACACCTCGGTAGTACGCATCCACAATACCGCCCCTGCGAGATTCGAATCCAGGACCTATCAGTCTCGCGCGCGAGCGCTGAACCATTAGACCACTGGATCGGCATCCAACGGTATTAGTGTCTAACTTCAACCAATTCACGAGAGCTAGACCACCATGGAAAACCTTGAAATGTAACATTGGATGACGGCTCAGTGGTTTACTGGCTAAGCGCTCGTGCGCGAGACTGTTAGGTCTTGGTTTCAAATCTCGCGGGGGTCGGATCGTGGATGCGTACTGCTGAGGAGTCCCATACTGGGACGAAATGACTGTCCAGTACTTTCAGCTTTTTCATGGTGATCTAGCTTCAATCGACTCATGATTTCAATTATTTAAATTACTAAAATCTCCACAAAACCCCTTCTGATACTTACAAATTATGTCTATTGTATTTTTGTTTATATAAATGACTAGGTACTTCATTCCATTGATTAACTGTGTATAACTTCTCAATTTATTATAACTGTAATGATAAATAGTTTACAGAATTCATCTTCATTGATACTTCAGTTTGTTATTTCTGAAGGTGTTTTCGATTATACTGAAAGTTGATATTTTGTTAACTATGTGTGATCATCAGAAGTATTCGAATCAAGATATCAACTAGGAATTCAAAGAACTGTTCAATTTAAGTCAGAGATAACTTTGTGAGCACAGTTGAATATATTGTTTTTTTTTTAGAAATTCGAAATAATGCACAAACAAATGATCAGTCAGCATTAACACCATAAGATTCTGTAGTTGTTGACAATAGTACTATGAGAGAACTTAAAAATTTCAATATTTCTGATTTACAACAAATTTTTTTTGTTTCATCTTATCCTTGTCAGGTTATTATTTGATATGATCTCAGTGGTAGAAGAGAAAATAATTTACAACGATTTAACTAAGGCTAAGAAATTTATTTTATAATGTTTTAACTGTATTCAATATCATGTTTCCCTATGAAACAATAAACAAAAGTTCAACCTATAAATTTTAAACGTTTTATTATCATTCGCGAATAATTTTTTTTGTTAACCGATAAACAAGTGATAATTACAAGATGATAGCTGGTTATTTCATATTGTATACTTAGTCATTTGACTAGTGATATTATATATGTAAACGCATTGAACTAAAATTCAGAAGTCTATTCTGTTAGTAACCTATCTATTTATTTAGCTAACTGATTATTATGTTTCATTCATCAGTTGTATCATCATAACACTTTGTATCTTAGTCGATTAGCTTGTAGCGTGGCGTCGAGTTGTGATTAACTATGAACACCGCTACCAAGAAACACGTGCCAAATAGATCAGAAGGCGTAAGAAGCTCGTTCCAAATGACTCCATAAAATCCCGGAGAAGCCGAATACCAGAAGGCAATTAATGGACCAAGTCGAGTTATATTTGCTGGCGATCTCGTGGCATCGAAAGGATACCGAGATCGTGCCAGGATACAACCTTGGTTACAGAAGGTAACCGAATTCGCGCGAAGTTACAATCGAAGTGTAAGTAAAAGAATGGAAGCACAAAATAGCTGTCATTAGCACAGTCAAACAAAAGCACATTAAAACAAACACTGGTACAGTTGGTTATAATAATAATTGTTTTTATTAAACCAGTCGTGTTCTCGTGATAAATGTGAGTCACTACAGGAGCCCCCCGCTAGAAAGGGTTTACACTTTCGATAAATAGCGGTTTGAATCGTGGGACTGATCGGCTGACGAGCGATTGTAGGACGGAAGAATTGGCGAACAGGAAAGCGATCGTTGATCGTCGAGTTGCCAACGAAGGTCGTTTTCGGAGAACGGTACCAGGAGCGATGTGCTGTATTTGTTGCTTGAGTTGGCATGCTACACCAGAGTGGTTTGTATCCAGAATCTGAAGATGGCGTTCGTAGGGGTCCGGACCAGAAACGCTGCAGACGTAGGACGAAACCACGTTGAGCCGATGAACCAGAAGCGACCATAACGACCAAGTTCGAGACCAAGCGTGTGCCAAACATTCGAAACGAAGATATCGACTGAGTACGTTGACAAGAGCGTGGGTGATCAGGCCAGCTTTCGCCAAAGTTGACTGAAGTCGACGGAACCAAACGGAGATGGTCGAAGGCGTGGGCTCAGGAAACAAAAAGAAAATCAAAAAAGAGAAGAGTGTAGCATGCGTGTAGTATAGGAATAATCCTACACCGTATCGTTTGTTAACTGTGCGGCTAGTCGCGGAAGCGTACGGGTAACCGTACTCGGCGACCGGAACGTGAGACGGTAGTCTCGTTCGCGTCGCGTGAGCCTGCAATCTCATCCGAAGTCAAGGGCGGCGTGGTCTGCTGATCTGGACGTGAGACTGTCGTCTCATCCGTAGACGGTGCAGATGACGCGTGCTGTTGACTGGGACGTGAGAATGAGGTCTCAGATGTATCTAGCGTGGGACCTGAAGATGGTTTGAGGATCCCGCTAGTAGGTTTGCTAGGTCTAGCATTGAATCTCAGGTTATCAGATAGGGCACTGTCATCGACGTGTGCTGGTTTGAGACGATCAATGCTGACGATCTCGACGCGGCCATGTCGATCAACCTTGAAGGTCTTTTCGTGACGAGCGATCACGTGAAAAGGGCCTTCGTAAGGTTGTTGCCAAGGTTTGCGTACCGAATCTACTCGTACAAAAACATGTGAACAGGTAGATAACTCTCGAGGGAGAGCGACCTGTCGATGTTGTATTCGAGTTGACACCGGAGACAGCGTTCGCATAAATGCAGACAGTCGATGGACGTAGTCTGATTTACCGAAATTAGGTCTGCTCCGTGGTGTGAAGAATTCTCCGGGCAGACGCAATGTCGTGCCGTATACAAGTTCAGGGCGGAACATTGGATATCTGCCTTTAAGCTCGTTCTGATCCCTAAAAGAACGAGCGGTAAGGTTTCGTGCCAGTTGCCGTTTTCGTGTGCTCGTATAGCACTTTTAAGTTGGCAGTGAAACCGTTTACTTAACCATTTGGTGCTGGGTGGTAGACAGATATGCTTATGCGTATGCATTCCGTACCAAGCAGCCGGGTCAGCGAGGAGAACAGTTAATAGGGGAAACTTTCTCGAATAAAGCGTGGAATTCATCGTCACGCGAATAAAAAGTAACAAGGATTCGGTACACATACATGTGAGTCTATTATATTAATACTATTCTTATCGTTATCCGTCATGTCGAGTATATTATATATTAAAAAATATGAAAATATACGACAGACGTGGATAGATAAATCATAGACTCACCGAATTGGCTTCTTTGGAAGATTTGATCAGAAGTTGAGGCGTGTTCCAAAATACGGGTCACCAATGTAGGGATTACCAATGTAGCGTGGCGTCGAGTTGAGGTTAACTATGAACACCGCTACCAAGAAACACGTGCCAAATAAATCAGAAGGCGAAGGTTGGACGTACCAAATAAATCCATAAAATCCCGAGAAGCCAAATATCAGAAGGCAATTAATGGACCAAGTCGAGTTATATTTGCTGGCGATCTCGTGGCATCGAAAGGATACCGAGATCGTGCCAGGATACAACCTTGGTTACAGAAGGTAACCGAATTCGCGCGAAGTTACAATCGAAGTGTAAGTAAAAGAATGGAAGCACAAAATAGCTGTCATTAGCACAGTCAAACAAAAGCACATTAAAACAAGCACTGGTACAGTTGGTTATAAGAATAATTGTTTCTATTAAACCAGTTGTGTTCTCGTGATAAATGTGAGTCACTACAAGCTTTTCACATAAAACTATCATTTCAGCGACTTATTCTATAATTGTTTTTAATTTATTTTTATTTTCTTAATCTGTAATATAATTTACTCATCAGGAGCGATTGAAATTATGAATACACAGATTTGGTTAGTCAGACTCTCTGTCTTTATTTCTGACTGTAGTAATCAGACAATCAGGATAAAATAGTATTCGATCATTTTCAATCCTCATATTAGGCTTTGTTCAATTATTTCATAAGTAACATGAGTTTTGAGTAGATTAACCAGGACGATTAATGGTTCAAAAATACATATATATGTTTTTTCATAAACCAACTATAAGAGGATATAGGACTTACTTAAAAATATTGATAAAAATGGAATTGAAACTACTAGAGAACGTTGGTTTCCTCAAGATCACAGCTACATCTGACTGACAAACGCTAAAACAACACAAAATCCAAGTGCAAGGTTTTGTGACGACAACCTCCAACCATTACCTTTTAACTTGCATTTACAACTTTTCATAATTAATCTTTTTAAGAAATTTTAATTCGTGGATTTGTTTAAGTTGGACATTAACATCGTCGTATGTCGGCTCAGTGGTCTGGTTGGTTAAGTGCCTGGAGCGAGACTGGGTTTGAATCTCGCCGGGAGCGGTATCATGGATGCGCGCTGTTGAGGAGTCCCATACTAGGACGAAACGGCCGTGCAGTGCTTCCAGGTTTTCCATGGTGGTCTAGCTTCAACCGACTCATGATTTCAACAAGCGAAATTTTAATTCATTTTAACTTCCAAACCTTTAATCAAAAAGTTGTTACTAAAAGTACTAGAACTGACTTGTAATTCTATTTATTTATTTTTACTTTTATCATATTAATTGTGTATTACTAAGATTAATAACTAGTTTAAATTAAATATTATTTTGAACATAAATTACAATTGATTAAATAAACAATTAGAATGTTTCATTTGAATGCTTATTATTAAGGTTCAAATAAAATTTATTCACAACATTACTACATATGCTTATATTTATTTATTTATTTAAACACATAAACATTGGTACAAGAAGGCACCAAACAGAAATGTGCCACATAAAACATTCGATTTATGTGAAGGCTGGGATACTGTCCTCACAACCAAACCGAAGCAGATGACTTTCTTAGGGGCCCACACCTCGATCCTTTAACCTAAGGGTCTGATTCGCAAAGTAGTGAAACAACGTCAAGAGATGCAGTCTCATGGTAGCCAATGACCAACAATGGGTTTCCTTAGGATCTTGGAGCTCATGTACACCATTGGTTTGGGATCAGGGTTTTCCAACTCTCTTAGGTGGATCCTTTGTATCCATCAACCCTGTTAAAGTGTCAGACATTCGCTTTCCGTCCTTTCACTTTCGTAAACAACACTCCCGCCGTGCGAGGGCAGTGAGTAAGACTTCTCTGAGAGTGGTTGTATGCACGTGGTCACTTGAGAGCATTACGAGAGAGTGAGTGAGTTCTCCCCACTCTCTGCCATACAAGGTCGTTTGGGGGAACTATATATATATATATATATATATATATATATATATATATATATATATATATATATATATATATAAACAAATAAACTATCATATTCGTAAAATACTTAATCATTCACACTAATTAAGATAATTTCGAAAACACAGAAAAATTAAATATTAAAACGATTTAATTTATTTCATTTGAGTTCGATTTGACTAGACAATAAACAATGTGAAAAGTTGAAATGATTTCAGCAGTAATAACAAAGTTATTATGTATATATATAGTTATCCATTATGTTATAAATATACATAGGTATTAATTTATCAATTGTATTTATCTAATTAAAGGTTAAATGCTGTTTTTTCGTTGTTTCGTTGTTGTTGTTGTTGTTGTTGGTCGAACTGAGAGAAAAAAAAACAATAAAGCTCATGGTTACAAAATATTTCGACAATTATTTATGGAATTTAAATTCATGTAGAAAGAAGAGAAAAAAATATATATATATAAGAAAAGAAATGTAGTTGTGATGAGGAATAAAGAATATTTCTCTAAAAGTTAAATTTAATAAAAAACTGTTTATAGTCAGTCATATGAAAAAATGTTTGTCATTTAATTTGTATCCAAAATAAGACAAAATGATGCCTAGTAACGTTTTAGTTATATTAATAGACTTACAATATTCTTTTTGCTAAAATAGTATTATTTGTTGTCAAGTGGCAAAGTATTATTAACTAGACATTTCACTTTCGACCTTTAAATACTATTTAATAGAATCAGTGATATTTTTTTATGATCTATGAAGTAAAATAATAAAAGTGTTGTAAGGAATTTTATGACTTTCATAATTCACATCATGGATCAATTATAACTAGATAACTATTTTAAACCAATGAGCAGTGATAGGATATTTTTTCATAATATAGGTTTCTTAAACAATGCGTACTCACAACCTTTTTACAAATGGTCGAATCGACTACTTTCGGTTTCACTGAGATCACTTAACCTTTAGACCTGTATATATGTCTAACTTCAATCGGTTCATGACATTATGTAATCATTTTCTGTCTTCCATGGTGGATAACTGTCTCAAAACAAACGTGGTTGAACTGAAATAGTCACAACTTCTCATAGTCTACATCATAAATTAATGCTAATTAGACAACTGTTGAATATCATAACAAATCTTTTTCGCTATGCTAAACTGATCCCAATAATCAGCGTTTTTATGAACCGATATCCGGTTTCTATCTGATTTCAGTAGGTTTCTTTCAAATACCACCATCATTGAAAGATGGAATGGAGTGGTGAGTGATTAATCATAATATGAGTCACATGCAATCTTTGAACATCAGTTTTTTGACTTTACAAACTGATATATGATGATTTTTACAGAAACTAGGTTTACCCTCGTAATCACTTTAATACTTGCAAGCCTCTAATAAAAAACGCTTTAAAGTCTCTCATCGTTGTATGCTTGTGTTTCAGTCATGTTTCATAAAAATGCTCCATACGTACACCAGAAAGTTGCTGACAACAGACTAAACTATTTCTAGCTGATAAATATATGAGTATTTGCTTTAGTTGCACCCTCTTAAGATAGAACAAGTATTTTAGTGAAAGTTGCGAAACTATCCAGACCTCAGTCAATGAAAAGATTTTACTACCACTTATTATTATTATGACCAAAGTAATCCTTATTGCGAAAATTCATAACAGGTGAAATTCAGCTATGTTATAATTGTAATACACAAATTGCGAACCACAGATGTCTTGATTATAATTCCTCGTTGGACCATTTGTATTCAATTCCGTGGAGTTACACACTAGGGTATAACGAATTTGCAATTCTCTATAGTTTTTAATAATCCTTCAGAAAACATTTAGCCCATGACGCGTACTAATTCTTATGATACCTTTGTCATGACACATTTCGCTCACAGTGGCTGGTGTTCAAAATTAAAGAAACTATATATTTCTTACAATGAGATTTCAATTTCTTATTTGTATTGATAATATTTATTTCAAAACTTAAACCCTTATTATTCATTACTATAAAGCATTTTAGTAACACAACTTCAAGAGAACATCTCAGACAATAATTATATGAGTGAATCTATAGTTCTAAGAGATTTTTTAAACAAGCATGGTAATATTCTTTAGCTCCCAACTATAAAACAGTAATGTTGGGTCATCTTTTAAAGCAACTATCGATTAAATCATCAGTGAAGCTAAGTTACAAAAATGTTCTTTGATTATTTCAGTTATAATCCAATTGTATAGAAAACTTTTTGATCTATCTCTTATTTAAAAAAATGAGGGTAAAAAGCATCCGGTTAGTGACTACCTAGATGATCAAGTTTACCGATAGGATGAAATCTTTAAACGAATACTTAAGAGATATATTAAAATAAAGTCTTCTTTAATCTAGATGGTATAGACTTTGAACTGAGCAAATCTATTTAATTATTCATGCTTAGAGATAATTAATTTCATATTTGAGTATTTTTTTAATCTTTAGAAATTTACAGAAAACAAAACATTAAAATGTTTGAGCATAGTACACTTTCGTGTACTTCAAAAGATGGTCATGTATAATTATACAATTTAATGCAACCTAAGCAACAACGCTTTTTGTCTTATGTATTTTATTATCACTTCACTTCATTACTTATGTAATGTTTCTTTCTATTGAAAAACAATTTTTTGTGCTAGAAATCATTCTTTAATAAATCTTTGAGAAGAAATATTATGTTTCAATTGCTGAAATCATGAGTCAATTGAAGTTAGACCATCATGGAAAACCTGGAAGCACTGGATGGCTGTTTCGTCTTATTGTGGAGCTCCTCAGAAGTGCGTATCCACGATCCCGCCTAGCGAAATTCGAAACCAGGACCTATCGGTTTCGTGCGCGAATGCCTAACCTCGAGACCACTGAGCTGGCCAGCATCCAATAGTGTTAATATCTATCTAATGTCATCGATAACGTTACCCATAAATAAGTAAAAACAAGCTGTGAAATATTGTGGCGGAATAGCTATTTAAGTTAGTAGTCAACGGGGAGAATATTTTGCCCACATAAATAACTAACAATGAGTTGTTAATACTAAAAATTAGTCGAGAAGTTGTAAGTCCTTATCAACTGAGATGACTGAAAGATTTTTTTATAGATGACCGGCCACTTTGTGTCACTCTATTCCTAATAGGATAGCAGTGATTTGAAATAAATCCTAGGGATAGTCATAGCATGATATAGAGTCGAATTATTTAGGATTCTGTTTTGATAATCTGAAGCGTGGATTTCTTATCAAAATGGAATGAGTTATTCAGTACTTCTGATAAAATTTTGTGTTTAAATGGTCATGTTGTTATTCCACCTTCATAACGTAAATCTGTTCTTGAAGATCATCATAGTGGACATTTGGGTGTTCAGAAAAAATCCTTGGCAAAGCTCACATGCCGGTGACCGGAGATAAATTTGTCTACTTCTTAATGTCAATCGAATTTTTCGTTATTTTCACGTAGGTGTAACATCACTGACTGATAAGTCGTACATCATTTATGTTCGACTGATAATTTCCATCTATCCAATGATGAAACAATGTTATATAACAACATATTATAAATATAGTTTGGTCAGTACATTCATAGTAAATTTATTTTCATATGCCATTAGGTTTTCTCATTCTGATTAAATTACTTTTTATTATTAACTTAATCGTTCTTAGAATGAATTCCCTCTAAGAACCAATGTATCATATATGTTGTACGTGTTATAACTTGTGGCCTGTGTGCCCTGTTAAGGTATTGGGTAGTGATACCGCTAATTAGAGAACAGTGAATTATCGACCGGACCAATGACGCACAAAACAAGTACGAGCAGTCTAGAGTGCTTATCAATTCTGTTTCCCGCCTAGACCAGCCACTTAAGTCCACAACACCAATCTCAACCACTGCAATATGAATCATTTATTCCAAACACACTAGGTTTATATACCAAGTAGACAGACCATATCGTGCCATAAAATAGGAAACAATATTTGTACAAGATTTAGCCAGATGTGGCTGTGAATGTAGGAGATAGTAATTGATAGACAGGGCATAATTCAAGAATGGTAAATCGTATACTATAGTTTATGGATCAACATAAAGCTCATGATAAGAGGGACATGAATATGAATAATTTAGTTATTTAACAATTATACGATGAAAATATACGTATAGTATTGGTTCATAAATGGATCCCAACAGTTATCATTCATTATGCTTATCGTGATATAACAGTATGCTAATTCCATTTAATTTTGTGAGGTTAACTATTCTCTTTTGTAAAGTATTTATATCCATGAAAATAATTAAGTTGGATTTACTTGGTAAATGTCGTAATTTAATAATACAGTCTATTATTATTGTTATTATTATTATTATTATTATAGCTGAACGTTTCTGCAACAAATCGTCGTCCACGTTATTATTCATTTAATCAACAACAAAATAATCCTGAACAAAATCTTAACAAAAATGAATTAAAACATTATCCAATTAAATCAGATCAAAATGCTTTGAATTTCAATTCTATAATTATAAATAAGAAATCTCATTTATCATCTGTTCATGATATATCAATTATAAAACCGATAGAAAATAATAGTAATAAACATATTACTGAAATGAAACAAAATAACATTAATTCAATGAATAATTATCATGGATTATCATCATTGGATAAAGATATACATCTTCACACTGATCATAACAATAATAATAATAATATTAATAATGATAAATTACAATTAAATAATTATACTATAGGATCTATCACACAAATACATTATGATGGTTGTGAAACACAGGTGAATGATCCACCAAAACGTGAAGCCAAACAAAACAGTATTATAACAATGTGAGTTTCTTGGTTTTTATATTGAATTATTATGTTTTGTGTATTAGTCAATTCATGTTGATATAATCTCTACTGAAAAACAATTGTTGTGATAGTTAGACTTGAACTTTTGATTTATTTAAGAAAACTCAAACTCATTCATTATATCGATAAACTTTTTAAACTCTCTGGATATTATTGTCGATCTTATTGGATGTATGAAGTAAATGATATTTCATTTAGATGTTTCTATTATACGATTTAAAGTTTCTGCATTATTATGATAAACATAAGTAAATTTCAAACAAACGAATCTAATTAAGATGGAAACACTCATGAAGTTAAGTAGCCTGATTTTGTGTTAAAACAATAATAAACAAGGAAATTAATGAGATGGTAGAGAAGATTTGAAAGCTCAGATGGATGATTTTGGTGAAGTTTTGGTTTGGAACTTCATGTAAAAGTAGACAATTTATTGCTGCCTGAAGTTTGTGCTAATGATGTCGTTCAGAAGAACGATGAAAGCTCCACGACCAAACCATCCAGCTCAGAGAACAAAACTCCATCAAAAGGAAATTAATAAAACATTGAGAAAAAAAGAAGCGAAAAACCATACAGAATGATGGGAAGTAAAGGAATTCGTCATCCAAGATGAATATCCAATATTTAAAAAATATCTAAACCATAGACTAGTTTTGAACCATGTTTTCTAAATATTCCCGCCTTGATTTTAAATCTTTTAGGAATTCTAACTGACAGAATTACAGCTTTTAACATTGTTTAATCTGGTAGTCAGGTTTTGTGTGGTTCAGTGCCTTTTTTTGATATGATCATCTTTACTATTTCTTAAATGTCTATCGATTCTAATTTGTATCACTTTAAATAATTAACAGGAGTTTAGTTTCCAAATATATTTCTGATAGAAACTAAAGATTTTTAGATGTATATTGACGATGTGCAGAACGAAAAATCAATGTTCTAAATATTTTGTGAATAAAATCACCTGTAACTGATCAAAAAAGATTAGTATTGAATCGAGGTAATAATGTTGTTTGAGATAATCGATTTACCTAACATACGAAATTAATGAGGCATAATTATCTTAATAAATGAGTATTTAACACTGTAATATTTTTTCTTCAACTATATTATTACCAGAAAACAACGTTTACAATAAACATTAACATCATATGTTTGAAGTTTACGATTATCCATGTACCTATTACTGTCTGAAAACGTAATGTTGACAAAGATTGTAGTTATTATTCAAAGTGAAATTCAACAGATATTCATTAATGATAAACTGGTTATCTGCAAGATTTTCAGAAGTATAATTCATAAGTGTATAATATCTTTAGCACAATACCTTTAGCATGAGACATGAATGGCATCTAAACTCCACTTTGAGATCCCATAATGCTTGTGCCATTGGAAGCTCTTTGATAAATACAGTGTCGAAGGTCAATTATCTTGGTATCACCTTTTCCTCCGATCTCTCTTGGTCTTCTCACGTTTTATTGTTATCGAAGAACGTTTTCCGTCCGACTTACTACATAAAGAGACTGCATGCTCTTGGGATTACTCGTAATTTACTCTTATAATTTGTCAGTTCTTGCATATTACCTATTGTTTACTGTTCTCCATTATTCTTTCCCGGGATTTTGAGAAATTTCTTTGCTGTATTGCGGAGAGTGCTGAAGGCAGTCAGCAAGTTGCGTGATAAATCGTTAAAGGTAATTTTTTTAATATGGTTGTGGATAGACATCTAAAGTATTGCAAACTCATAGCAGGTGTTATCTTATCAGATACTAACCATCCCCATTTCACGTCCGAACTAATAATGATTTATTCGCTTACCTTGTTTTTTTTTCATTATTTGTGAAATTCATTTTGAGGTACAATTATTTTGACAAGTAATATTTGTCTTATATTATCTCTGTTGAGTTTTAACACCGTCAACAAATATTCTATTCTTTCATAAATTAAGTTTTACGCTTTTTAATCTGATTATTTTAACAAACCTATGACAGTATCATGTCCAAGGCACTCTGAGTATATAAGTATACATAAATTGTTGGTGAGATCCAGAATATTCCTCGAGAAAAGCCCAAAGCGGCTCTCAAAACACGTGGAAACATTTTATCCAATGAGCATTGAATAGAAGTTTCTCAGAAACATCTAAAAAGTGAAGAGTCATGTGTCACATTTGTGGTTAGATAATTATCTATCCTACTACTATGTTTAGTAAGGTTCTAAAACTTTACAAAAGCCCAAGGCCATCTAAAATGCTATAAATAATCTCAATTTTCTGTGCCTAAACTAACTTTGGAGTAAAGAGTTCTTCTCATATTTCGACCCTTTTCTCTTGTGTTCCAGTTGTTGTGTAGATTTAGCTTGGGGTTATTGGAAGAGATTAAGAAACCGATTTAAGCGTCCAGTCAGAGAATTTATTAAAATAAACACACATACATATATATTGTATTACTTTAAATTCATACACGCATTTATAGTAAATATCCAAACATAGGTGAAAATTACACTTCGTTATTAACATTAACGTATCATATACAAATTTTCATCATACCGTTTAATGAAATAAACATGACTGGCTAGCAGGTAAATCCAAAATGCTCGTTTCTTTTTATTCAGGATTCATTAGCTGGATGTGGATGCATTCCAGTTTTAATTGTATATTTCTAAATGATCATTAATTATCACATCATAACCTCACTATTAAAATGAAGTACTTAGTTACTTGTGGTGTGACATTTTTAATACTTTCCTAAGTTCTGATCTTCATAATTTATGGTTCTTTTAGAAATTAAAAGCATATTTGAACAAGCATAAATCGACATCTGTCCAGGTAATTGCATTTCATAGTGGACTAGTGAGTTTGACAGAAAAATACTGACTTATTTAAATTTCAATATTTGTAAAATTATCTTACGAATACCACTGAATACATATTTCACAAAAGCAAATGAAAATAGATTGGACGATAATGGAAGAAAACAGGACCAGTACTCAAAAAATGAAAAAGAATGAATGTATCCGTTCAACTACAATAAATTTCTGGCTATATTAATTAAAGTCTTGAACCAAAGACTGTGATAATTACCTGGGTCACAATATAGAAGTTTATATACTTCGAGACGGCTAAGGATTGGAATAAAGTGCTATCGCAATATCATAGGTATCGTAATATAATGGTGTGGATGTAGACAGCTGTTCATTCACATGTTCCAATCACACGACTCGACGAAGTTTCTATACATCATAACTTTTCTATACATTTCTAATAAAAATCCAGAGTTGAACCACAGTATTTCTAACTTAGCACTTACGTCAATATAAACATCATTCCAGAGATATCTATGAGTGCATAGAAGCAAATTCAGTAAGTTTGATATGTCCATAAGCTGCATTTTGGGTTTATGACGTAATGAAAGCCATGCTGATACTCACCCCATAGTAAGCAACTTGAAATGTCATATAAATGATATACAAATATAAATGAAAACAATTCTCAGTAATTAAACACGAATGTATTGAATGTTTCGACTGGTAACAGAAGATCTCTTATCTCTTTGTATGACATTTGCCACAAAGTGTAACATCTAACTAATATCATTCGTGATTTGTGAATAATCTTGATGTAAATCCATTTTCACTATTAACTAGATCTATTACTTTCTTTTGAAGTCTTATGTGTTTACTTACTTACTTACTTACGCCTGTTACTCCTCGTGAAGGAGCATAGGCCGCTCACCAGCATTCTCCATCCAACCCTGTCCTGGGCAATCCTTTCCAGCTCCTTCCAGTTGTTATTCATCCTTTTCATATCTGCTTCTATTATCCGACATAATGTGTTCTTTGGCCTTCCTCTTTTCCGCTTTCCGTCAGGATTCCAAGTTAGGGCTTGTCTCGTGATGCGGTTTGACGATTTGCGTAATGTATTTCCCATTCATTTCCATCGTCTTTTCCTAATTTCTTCTTCAGCTGGAAGCTGATTTGTTCTCTCCTACAAAAGGCTGTTGCTGATGGTATCCGACCAATGGATGTTGAGTATCTTGCGTAGACAGCTATTTATAAATACTTGTACCTTCTTGATGGTGGTTGTTATGGTTCTCCAAGTCTCAGCTCCATACAGTAGAACTGTCCTGACGTTCGTATTGAAGATTCTCACTTTGATATTGGTTGACAGTTGTTTTGAGTTCCATATGTTCTTCAATTGTAGGAATGCGACCCTTGCTTTGCAAATCCTCGTCTTTACGTCTGCATCTGAACCTCCTTGTTCATCGATGATGCTTCCTAGGTATGTGGAAGATTCTACATCTTCCAGAGTTTCGCCATCAAGAGTGATTGGATTGCTGTTTTCCGCTTTGAATTTGAGGGCCTTGGTTTTCCCTTTGTGTATGCTGAGGCCTACTGATGCAGAGACTGCTGCTACACTGGCTGTCTTTATCTGCATTTGTTCGTCTGTATGCGATAGGAGGGCTAGGTCATCTGCGAAGTCCAAATCGTCTAATTGGTTCTGAGCTGTCCATTGTATTCCGTGTTTTCCCTCAGATGTCGAGGTCTTCATAATCCAGTCGACCACCAGAAGAAAAAGGAAGGGAGATAGTAAATAGCCTTGTCTGACTCCGGTCCTTACTTGGAACTTATGTGTTTAGTGAAAGCTTACAACGGAATCAACAAGGGTTTGTATGTTGCTTAGATTTTATTCGCTGTTTACACTAAGACTATATTGCTATTACTAAATGATTCATGCATGATGGTCATTGGTCAAGAGTATTTGAAGTTTATTTAAATACATAAACATCAGATTAAATGTACTTTAACATGTCAAACTACGTATTTAGCCTCACAGATATGTTTTCCTTTCTTCAATCTTCTTAATCTTGTGCCGCCAGGTATTTCACTTTCAATTGATACTACGTACCACTTATATCTGTTGACATCAGTAGCGCACGCTATAATATTAGTGAAGATTGGCGAAATAACGATGATGATAACGATTTTAAATCTCTCACTGCCATGATAGCTTCTTCTTTATCGTTTATAGATCCTTTTGAGCTCTACTGATTTTACTCTGCTGTCCTGTCAAATTTCATGGTTGTTATTACGTAGCCTTTATCTCAAGATTCATTTCCTAGAAACGTCTCCACGTGTTTCGAAATGTTCTTTCTGGAACCTTCGCACTTAACATATAAATATTCTAAATATAAAGTTGCTGAGTTTGTTAAATTTCATTCTTTAAGAGGTTAAACGTTTGAGTGCGAGGCTGAATGTCCTGAGTCCGATCTCCGCATTCATAGTTGTGAATAGGCACTATTGAGAATTTCCGTACCATGACGAAACGGCCATCCAGTGTTTCCGGGTTTTCAATAGTGGTCTAACTTAGATCAGTTCGGGATTTAAATGAAATTTAAATATTCATCCACTTTACCACTTCACAGTACTTCCATATTTGAAAATTAAAAGGTCAACTAGACAGGTTAAGGATAAGTCATAAAAACTTCCATATTTGTTGTGGTTATTCTACTAATCTTCACTAATGTTATCGAAAGTATTCACATTGGTTATAAATAATCATTACTAAAATTTCTTGATTGAAAGCGATAACTAATGAGAATCCATGAGATAAATAAAAGTTACATTATTCTATCACGTTTTTCATTCTTATTTTATTTATCATTAACATGGAAATAAATGTATGAAGAAACTGATGACTTATATCAGAGATCTAATTGTAAAATCACTATAAGAATAAGAAAAAAAAATCAAAGATGCACTTACCAGTAGTTTGAAAGAAAGGTAAACAAAAACAAAACAAAAAACAATCAGATAGATAAACAGACAGATCGATAAATCGAAAGATAGAAACATTTCCATTGTTTACGTGAAACTGTTTTTCTAAAATCATTTATTTCCTTTAAAAAGGTTAAACCGGTTAAAAGGGCCACGTGTGTTACAATTGGATAAAGTCGAAGTTTTACTATAGACATCGGCATTTAATAAAGATTTTTTAACGTGAATTTGGGGTTCATTGTAACATTATATTTGTATTTGTGAAAGAAATACTGCTTAACTCCAGGTTTAGATTATCATTAAGTGATACAACTGATGACATCATTTAGCGATTGACTGACATCTTAAACGATCTTGATGATCATGGTAATCCACCATTTGTTTTTAACTTGAGTTATTTTTTATAGAATCCACTATTCCATATCTTATGAGCCAAATGGTTTGGTGTCATTATCTGAAATAATTGAAGTTCAGTGCACGATAACACTTAATGCCGGAAGGTTTTAGTTAGTTCAATTACTAGTTAATTCATTTGTAAATTCACAACTAGGAACAACTGAAATTGCAAACTGTTATTTGTTTGGTCTATTAAACAAAGGCTTAAACATCTTACTGCTAAAAGTATCTATGTTCTTATGAAGTCTTGAATTAGTTCTATAATATCATACCTAAAGCTCATTATACATTAGAAACCAATATTTGCAGATTACAGATAGTTTGAGTAAACATTTATTATAACCAACTTTATTCTATTAGGGATCTCGTCATATTATCGAGTTACATATCCGAGTCAGTATTCATTGAATTAATAGTCGAAATGATCCGTCTAAACAGAAGTTTAGACAGCTTACGACTCGTATGAATTCTTAAGCTTTCAGTATTGAGTAATCAGACGGTAAGATTAAAAGTTCTTGTGTAATTTATATTACAGACTTTCCTTAATTGGATGAGCATTAGAAACGACGAAGCACTGGATATCTATTTTGTCCAGACATGAGACTCCCAACATCCGCGGTCACATTGAAGACTGAATTCGGGACCTGAAGGTTTCTGGACAAGATCTTAACCTCTAAACTACTGAGTGTAGTCGTTAATGTACACTACTGATGAGCCCCGTACTAGAATGAAACAGCTATCTAGTTTTTCCTGATTATCATTAGTTATGTGGCCAAGGTTAGTCTGCGGTTTAAACGACAAAATTCAGTTGCGCTAAAACGTCGTTCACCACTCCCCACATCTTTCAATAGTTATCCAAATGACGCCAGTTAGTGATGAATCTAACCTAGAGCATTCATTCTCGTGTACGAATGCTCAAGCTTTAGACAACTGGCCGGGAATCTACTGGTGTAAAAGTCTAAATTTAATTGATATTTCTAGAAAAATAAATTACAGCCATCGAATATCATCGTTAGAATACTGAAGATGCAACACTAAACCCTCTGCAAAACAGATCATTTTATATGTTGTATTCATTTTTAAAAATTCATTAAGAATAAATGAAGATAGAAAGTGAAACAGGATACGTATCTGTGGGTTTGTAACACATCTGTCCCTAAATGTTTAATATGTATGGGATTTACTGTATTTTAGAGCACTTTGCTGTTCATTTATGGGGTTAGTGGTTTGTTTGAGAGCATAATTTTCACTGAAAACGCCATTTCAAGCACCAACTTTCATTCTATATACTTATTTCATTCAGCAAGTTGGATTGAACTACAATGACATGTTCACAGAAAATTTATTTAGATTAAAATGAAGTTCTCAATGAAAAGCATGGTCTTATATACACCATTCATCCTCTAAACAAACAAAATAATACTCGACAATATTAAATATTACATGTGTATTGAACGTTAAAAAAAATTAGTTAACCTCATACTAAAAAATCGTTCTTATTTTTATTTTTATCAGAAGGGGTATTGTGTAGATTTTAGTAATTTCAATAGTTGAGATCATGAATCAATTGAAGCTAGATCACCATGGAAATCCTGAAAATACTGGACGACCGTTTCGTCCTTGTATGGGACTCCTCAGTGGCAGTGCGCATCCACGATCACGCCCCCCAAGAAATTCGAAACCAGGACCTATCAGTCTCGCGCGCAAGCGCTTAACTTCTACACCACTGAGCCGGCATCCAACTTTTATTTTTACTAAATTTTCCACCTTATCTAAATTCATAAAATATGCTAGTAAATAAATGATGTCTTTTGAATATTCTAATCTGGCAAAAACAAAAACATGTCTAGACATTTTGACAGGCAATAAAGTAATTTGATGATTTTAAGCTACTCTACAAAATTATTCATAAATACAATTTTTAGTACGTATATTTATTCTTTGCCAAATATTATTAGACTTTATTTAATACATATAATTTTATTTGTGCCCATTGATCGATATAATATGATGGTATTTACCAGTATTACTAGTCGATTTGTTATTTGATGTACATTTGATTGTTCCTTTCAATAATTTGTTAGCACACGGTAAATGATCAAAAATTATGTTTTAAAAATCAATTGATACCCAATGGATGAATTCATGAGTCGATTGAAGCTAGACTATCATGGAAAACCTGAAAGCACCAGAAGGTTATTTTGCCCTAGTATGGGACTCCTCAGTGTTAGTGCGCACCCACGATCCCAGACCCCGCGAGATTCGAACCCAGGACCTATCGGCCTCGTGCGCGAACACAACCTCTGGACCACTGAGCCAGCATTCAGTGGTGTTAATGTATAACTTCGACCAATTCACGAAATGGCTGTTTGGTGCTTCCAGGTTTTCCATGGTGGTCTAGCTTTATTGACTTATGAATTCAACTATTGAAATTACTAAAATATCCACAAAACACCCTTCTGATAATAATATCATCTAATGGAAAACCACTTAATGTGTGTGTCATGCGAAAATATTTATCATCATTCTTTACTCATATAGTAAGTAATTGGTAAACATGTGATATCTAATGGTGTTGACTAAAATGACAAACTAATTAAATTTTCAATCATGTTTAACATATTTCACACTTGTAATATCATTGTCAACTAGTTAATTCATTAATCATTTTAATTATTATCTGATTGGAAATAGTTATTTAATTAACTGATCAGTAATAGTGAATCAATTTTGAAAATTTCATTTATCAACATTGAGTTTATTTCACAAAATGATACGATGGCAGACACATTAGTCGATATTATCATTCGTCAACTTCACTATAATATCTGTTTTATGTTTATCGTTAATGTAATCATTTTTGAATCTATATAACTTACTTTCATTATTGGATTGACTAAGAATATGAAGAGCGTGGAATTAGTTGGAAAACTCAAAATTTTCAAATATTTGTAGTAATTTACTCAAGCGATTACTTTATCATAAAAATCCTTGAAACTTGAAGTTAACCATAATATCCAAGCTATAACTCTTAAGACGACCTTGGTACCGTTAGGTCTTTTATTGTCTGTTAAGAATAAAGATTATTTCTATTGAACATTTAATAAAGCTAACATAATATATAAATGTATCAATGATCACAAATGATTTCCAGTTATAATATTAAATATTCAACGAAATTTATATTAACCTGTTTCCCTCCACAGCTTACAATACAAAAAAAGCATCCTCAAAATAGATCATAACAAAATTACAAGATTTAGGATTGGGTATATCATTTAAACTGTTTAAATGATTTGTTTTCTTATTTTATCTAGTTTAATAATTACATTGTATCTATTCTGTAGCATATTTGTTCATTAGTATAAAACATTACGAGTATTTTTATAGATTACCGACATTTTTCACTTCCTAAAAGAAAAAAAATTTTCTTGACTATTCAAGCTGAAGCAAACATTTTCTTTCACAAGTTTAAATAGTACTATTTAAACGCGTTAATTTAATTCGGTTATTTATTAACTCCGAAGAAGTGGCTTACATTAAGTCACAAACATCAGTAACACTATTTCTCAACTAATTGGGATATTTCAATGGTTAAGATCATGAGTCAGTTGGAGCTAGACCACCATGAAAAACCTGGAAGCACTGGACGGCTATAACTGGACGAATATAACACTATTATTAACTCTCTATCAAATGCTCAATTTATTTGAAACTATCAAATCTAACCTTGATATTGATACCTATAGACATATTTTTTTCATTAACAATTCAATGAACTACTTTTTATGTTATTAGTAAATAGAGTTAAACATTCAGGTATGATATGAATGTCAATCTATCGTTACCATAAATTTAGAATACATTTATTTAATTACTAGTAATTTCAATAGTTGGAATCATTAGTCAATTGAAGCTAGACAACCATGGAAAACGTGGAAGCACCAGATGGCCGTTTCGTCCTAGTATGCGACTCCTCGGCAGTGAGGATCCATGGTCCCGCCTCCCTTCGCGAGATTCGAACCCAGGACCTATCAGTCTCGCACGCTGTGGAGTCCGATACTGTGACGAAACGACCGTCCATTGCTTCCAGGTTTCCCATGGTAGTCTAGCTTCAATCGACTAATGATTTCAACCATTAATTACTAGTGCTGAAAACTATGATTTTTTGAAGGGGCTAATTCTCAACTTATTTTTAATTTATTCACTTCAGTTTTACGATATGGAATACAATAATGGGTACATCGATTTTGGTAATGCCATGGGCTATACAACAAGTAAGCTATTTATATTTAATTCAATAATAGTACATTGAAATAAATATTTTTTTTTTCAATAATATCGGTAGTTTTACCGGTAGGTAGGTTTGTTTATAATAATAAGTAAAATTTGTAACGTTTTCTTGTATTATGTAATCCAAAGTTAGTTTACATCATTGGTTAATTTTAAATAGACAATCATTGAAAATAAAAAGTGCTTGTTAGAGTTTATTCATGCTGTAAACTGTCCTTTTAACAAAACGTATATTTAGGTAATAATTGTGTGCTTACTAGTGAGGAGATTTCTGAACATCATATCATGAAGTTGTGGTCTATGAAGTTTATCCTTCTCTGGTATCAGACAATAAACAAGTCACTAATTAACTGAAGTTAGAAATCTAGTGCATTAAACAATATACAAGTGATCACATGTCAGTGTGCTAATATCAGATCTAGAATACCCTCATTTTCACTCTTGGAGGTTTCATGAGTAAACTCGTACGTTTTCCAATGATTTTTAGTTTGCACTATCAACCAATTTTTCAAATGAACAGTATTGAAGTGTTCCAATATCAACAGGTATATAGATTCAGCTTCCTCATTTTACACAAATGATGATAATTATATGAATTATTTATCAGTCTACAAGTTGATATTGTTATACTACATTCATAGTACTTTTCCAGTCATACACCATTAACACTGAATTTTGTACCATATATCTTTTAACAGACGAACCATCAATTACAATTGTTGCGTCCCTATGACGAAACCTTCAGCTGAATCCTGGGGGTCAAACCTGTTATTGGAGACGAAGGTTGATCACAATTGATTGATCACTGGGTGGTTGTCAATGTTATATGTGTCAAGTCCTCATTAGTGCAGATCGAATGCTATCGACCATGTTGCAATGTGGCCAACAGTCTAGGTGACTCGACACTGCGTGCACTATGTTGAGATTAGATGGTTGTTGGAGGTAGTCGACAGGAAACGCAGTGTCGAGTCACCTAGACTGTTGGCCACATTGCAACATGATCGATGGCATTCGATCTGCAATAATAAGTACTTGACATACATGACATTGATCACCACCCAGTGATCAATCAATTGTGATTACATCTCAGTCCTACAGGAGGTTAGTCACGGCTCGGATAGCTCAGCGGTAATGTCTCTGAATGTGAAGCTGAGTGACACGGGATCAAATCCGTCAGGGAGTACCAGTTCCCTCAAGATTACAGGTACACCTTGCTGACGATTGCCAAGTAGCACGAAATCCGGGTTCAGGGTTTCCTGTCGACTACCTCCAACCACTACCTAACGAAGGTTGATATATTGAGACAGTCAGAAACTGATCAAATGATAAGTACATTTAACTGACCAAGGAATCGTCTCTGTTCCTAGGACATATGACTCACTATGTATGTAAAATTCCTCCCTAAACTTCAACCTCTTATTTTAGAAAGAGAATTAAGGGGTTTTGGTATTACCTGACTTTCATACCGATTTAATAGAGAAAAAAATTGAATAAATTCTAATTATTGAACTTCCTGCAAAAAATTTCCACCTAATGCAAATTTGGTCACTCTTTAATAATACCATGTTTGATTACTCTTTGATTATTTGTATTACTCTTGTTAATATATTTTTCCCTTCACCACAGTTTAAATTATTTAAGATTTATATGATAATTATTTAATAACACATACAAACATAGGCTTTTTTCCATATCTATGATCGCGATTTTTCTTTGACATTATAATTTATTCAGCATTGATAAACTTAACATAATTTACCATTGTTAATAGAAATAACTATGCTGAATAAATAAGGCAATAGCTATTTTTACTGTATAAATTCATAACAAGACCTGTTTATGGTAGAATTGTAGTGAATGAGAATGGGACAATCGAATGTATTTGAATACAAAATTACAGAATATCTTAGTAAAATCTAAAAACCACACAATAAATTATTCATTTGTAAAATGTCAATCAATCGTCTCAGAATTGATCGTTCCTCCATCTTCACACCAATCATTCTCTGTTATCATTTTCTTTTCTTTAATCTTCTTAACCTTCTGCCTCCAGGCATTTTATTTTCAATTGATAACACATACTACTCATATCTGTTGACATCAGTAGTTCAAATCACAAAATATTATTCTAAATAATTTTCGTAAACTAATAAAGTAGACAAGCGTTTTATGTTTCATCGATTCCATATAATTCACTATCTACTGATTATTTTCTTATGAAGTAAAACTCAACTTTTTCAGTTTTGTTTTGTTTTTCTTATTATTTTTTGTATGGAATTTTACTGAAAATATTATCAAATCACATTATAAGTTAACTCAATAGACAGATATGACTATTACAAAGAAAACATATGTATTATTGTATACTGAATAAATTCATAAGTAGTAAATAACAACATATTTCAATGTGATCAATCTATTTTAGTTTTGCAATCAACAGGTATGTTAATAATAGTAATAATAACTTTCTTGTCTTAAAAGTAGAGAAAAGGAGAGAGAGAGAGAGTGAGTGAGTGAGTGAGTGAGTGAGTGAGTGAGTGAGTGAGTGAGTGAGTGAGTGAGTGAGTGAGTGAGAGGAACGAAAAACCATCGGCTTGTCACAATCAACTGATTTTATTATTATTATTATTACTGTTGTTTTTTTCATTATCATTTATTTTTCAATAGGCTGGTTTCGCTTTGGGTATATTTTTAATTATATTTGTCGCATTCATTGCTTGGTATTGTGCTTATCTTGTATTGAAGGCAACAGAAGATTTGAAAAGTATGTAATATTCTTAATGATTATCATTGTTATTTTTACATATATGTAAATTGTTTGTTTGTTTTTTTAATTTTTAATAATGAGCATTTTACGATATAGATTTTGAGATGGTGGAGAAGATTTGAAGCTCAGGTGGATGATTTTGGTGGAGTTTTGTTCTCGACTAAACCATCCAGCTCAGAGAACAAAACTCCACCAAAACAATATAGATTTTTATGAGGTATATATGTGAATATTGTAGAATAGAAACCTAAAGCATATCAATCGAATTGTTCAGGGATGAAAGATTGAATACATAAAAATAACTTTGGTTATAATTTGTTGGTAACATCCACCCTCGCATTGGTGAATAGTTTTAAACATCTTTCCCCATTTTTATGCACTTGAATCTGTCGTCTTGTAATATTAATCATTTTGAAAATAGTACAATCAGTTATTATTGTTTGAAGATGTAATTTATGTAGCGATTATCTTCACATTATTAATGAACTCTTGGTGGAGTTTTGTTCTCTGAGCTGGATGGTTTGGTCGTGGAGCTTTCATCGTTCTTCTGAACGACATCATCAGCACAAACTTCAAATAGAAGTCTATTTGGAGTCTATTTGAAGTTTGTGCTGATGATGTCGTTCAGAAGAACGATGAAAGCTCCACGACCAAACCATCCAGCTCAGAGAACAATACTTCACCAAAATCATCCACCTGAGCTACAAATCTTCTCCACCATTAATGAACTCTATTAATCATGCTGTCAATAGTTCACATTCAAGTTTAATCATCGTTAAAGTCAGAAATAAATTGTATCTTAAATGTGTTACATTTTGAAATATTCACTTAAGCATCCTGAGCGTTACGTTTTTTATTGTCATTTTAATGTTAAAATACTAAAAATTCACGTTACGTATAATTCGAACAATACATAGAGACAAACAAGACTGATCATTGTTTTTTTATGTACATATAAAAGTATTAAGCTAATCAAGACAACTTATGAGTCAGTGGTCACTATGAAATGGATTGCATAACCACCCACTATAGATAAAATATACAAATTGGTAGTAAGAAGACAGGTCTACTAGCAGTGATAAACTTAATAATAAGGTTCAAATTAATAGTTCAATATAGGAAGAAGGTCGTACGTGGATAAATAAACTTTAAAATAATCCTCACAAAAGATTACTAAATCGCGTAGTAAAATGTGTGTAAATAATTAAACTGTAAAGTTTAAAAAATGACGAACAATTCAATAAATTAATTTGTTAAGTGATATTCGGCCAAGAAAGAGACAGAGGTTTCACGAATGTATTCTGAACACATAAACTAGGGATACAGGTTCGAATCTCCATAAATTCTGTTGTATATAGAAGGTGATGTTGAGCCCCACTAGGCACTGACGAAGGCATATGATAGACTACTCGGAATGATTCAGCTTTATGTACCGTATGAACACCATCAACCAGATGTGGCAAGAAAGAGCCTATATATACGGCGCTTCTGCTGTCAATTTTTCTTTATGACTGCCAAAACCCTCCTGAAGTATTTTGTTCCCTTCGAAATCAGTCATGTTAACTGTTTCTGACGCATATAACTCTATCGCCGACCTTTTCTCAAGTTTCTTCAGATAAATCGAGGATTTGGGAACATTTTTAAACGTTGTTTGCAATCCTTTCAAACTACATAAGCTGCATTAAAATCATAAGAGTTGGTCTCATAGACAAACTTCTGTTGTTATTCCTTTGAAAAATTATCCTTAATTTTCACTAATGCTGATCTTATGGAATAACTAGCAAGAAAATACACTCTTATATTATGTTTGTTTCGAATCCTCTTAATTGCTTCCTACTTTTGCTACAGTATGGGATGATTACGGTGGTCTTCCATTTTTCGGTATACACTCTAATTTAATTTTCCTTTCATTTGTAATAATCTTTAAAAACTCTCTGTAGTAATTGTTAGACAATATTCTATTCAATTCAACCTGTCTACAATCCTTCTCTGTAATGAGGTTAATATTCCTGTTAATTATCTTTTTACAACTGTGAACCATAATCTAAGTATATTTGAGAATGTGTTGATTTCCTAAATGTATTTACTTTTAACTTATTATTGTCTCCTTTCAACCAAACAATCGAGAAACGCTAGATTGTGGTCATTGAACTCTATTGCCTTGGTCAGCTTGATGTCAAGATCTAAATCTGATTGGATAAGCACAGTAAAGATTTAATTTGTTTACTAAACACATATATTCTTTGATAATCTTGATTTTGATTATTATTCTGAAGAAGTTTGCTGGACGAAACGTTGAAACCATTTACATTCAATAGCTAATGCTACTTTAATTATCATTTTCACAAAGAAAACAAAATGACTTAACTGAGTACAGATCAAATAAGAGTTAAGAATTACGACCATGGAAAGAAAAGTATTACTTAAAAAATAATTTATGAATGAGGTCACCATTATTAATTCTCACTTCTTATCTAATCTGTACTCAGTTCATCAATTACATTTTATCTAATATTTTAAAGATTACATAAGTATAACGATAATATTATATGCAAAGATGGATAGTGGCTAGCAGTGGAATTTAGGACATGCGTTTCGTCCTATTTACGCTCTTATTCCAGAATAGTTATATATTCAGTCTATGAATATTAGCATAGAAACATCAATTATAATTCTTCCATATGTTTGTAAATGTCTGAATGAAATACAGTTTTGATATTTATTATTTACTATTCTATTATGTAAACATAAATATTCGGTCATTCATAATCTTTATTTCTGATTTGACCTTGGTGAAAAGAAAAAGAAAAAGCAGATCCAATAAGTGTTAGTTATTAATGTTCTGCCATTTGACTAAGGAGCTTTTAAAGCTTTTTCATACTCCAATTACTAATAAATTTCATTAAAACAAATGAATGCCTAGTATGGTAGACACATGATCTACAGGTTTATGACATATTTCAATTTAAGGTTAAGCAAATAATATAGATTGTTACTACAAAATATTGTGAAGATTGTAGAATCTAAAATTTCAAACCACAAACTAATCTTAGTTAAATGATCATTGAAAAACAGCGAGAATTAGATAGCTTTTCTGTCAATATAGGATTTCTCAGTAGTAAGTATCCATGATCTTATCATAGATTGAGTCCTGAATCTTCACATCAAGTGGCAAGTGCATAATGGCCTGAAATCCAATGGCTTACATTCCTAACTAAATTCAGATTGTGATATTATTGTGTAATCATCATCTAAAATCAGTTTGTAACATGAAATGTCAAACAAATGAATTGTCAGGCTAATTATTCATAGTAATAATTAATGGATTACGCTTTGTGTAGTTAATGTAAAACTTATATGTCCTGAACTTCTTAACACTCTATAGCAAAGTGGCTGGTAGATCTCCTAGAACTCTTAAGAAAACGCATTTGTAGACATTCCGTACATGATACTTTTGAATTTACTGAACACATAAAAGAGGTTAATGTAAATGACAAAATAACGCTATCTTTGGAGGTCGAATCACTATTCACTAATGTTCCACTTACAGTGACCACCAGTTAACATCAGAATACCGGAAGTTCATTTGAAGGAACTACTTCTACGTTGCACTTGCGATGTACAGTCTATATTCAACGACGTAATTTATAGACAAAAAGATGGCATAGCAATGGGATCCCTTCTTGGTCAATTATCAGCAGATTGCTTCATGACCACTCTATAAAACGATCAACATAAAACGATTATAGAAAACTTCCACCTGTATAAAAGGTGCGTAGATGATATCCTTATCATCTGTGACAACAAATATGACCCGAGTCATCTTTTAAAGACATTTATAAATGTCACACAGTAATAAATTTCACACTTGAAGTTGAAAACAAACAAAATATTCACTTTCTTGATGTGGAAATGACAAGAAAACAAGGCGGAACTCCAAGAAGATCTATCTACAGGAAACCCATGTGGAATGGTCAACTACAGAGTTAACATAGATGGATCCCCATTGGTCGAAAGAGAAACTTAATAATATCACTTACTACACGAATACAAAGAATTTGTAGTCCCGAGGTCATAGATGACGAACTGGGACTCTCGAAAAAAATACTTCCATATTCAATGACAAGAGCAGAAAACCAAAACCGCCAAAAACACAAATAACTTCAATCTGAAAGAAAACATCATACATGAACATGGACGTTATTGGTGAAAGAGCCATATACGTCTTAAAGAGAAGTTCTCATTCTTTAAAAAGAACGTTCTACGCAGCAACGTTGCGAACAGTTTTCTCCAGCTGATCATTGTTCATCAATAATATTAAGGATAAATTATCTCATCTGACCAATTCAATGTACATTTATCAATTACCCGCTCACGTGGAACCAGATATACAGGTCGTTCGATGCGTACTTTTTCCAAGAGAACTCAAGAACATTATCCCGTGTGGCTAAGAGGAGGAGGAAACGGCTCAATAAGAAGTTAAATAATCGAACACCTTGTGAACGAAGGTCATTCAATGAAGATGAACTCTGCGTTCAAAGTCATCTACAAGGTAATTTGAAGACTTCCAAAGGCAATCATATTGCATCTTCTTAGCATAGCCTAAGCAACAGCCATAAATCTGGGAAAACCAGAATTGTTTGTTCAAAAGAGATTGATAAAACCTCTCCTTCGTCCATGGTCTTAATGTCTTATAATATTTTTAATTTTTTTCTTCATACTCTTCTTCCATTATAGCCATCTACTTCCCCATCTTCTCCTCACACCTTCTACCCCCAACTGGTTTATTTCTGGTTCTATGATCGTTTTGACTACATTTAATCTCAATTCCAACATTTTATCTTATTATGTTGAGCCACCCTTTCCCAATGATCATTTCGCTATCTATCTATTGATGAATATTTAAGCCATTAACAATCAAACGATTATTAGTTTCAATAGTTGAGATCATGAGTCAATCGAAGCTAGACCACCATGGAAAACCTGAAAGCACTGGGCCGCAGTTTCATCCTATTGTGAGACTCCTCGGCAGTGCGCATTCACGACCCCATCTCGTGGGATTTGAACCTAGGACCCATCAGTCTCACGCTCGAGCGCTTACTCACTAAACCACTGAGCCAGCCGGTATCCAATGGTGTTAATGTCTAACTTCAACTAATCCACGAAATTGAGCGACACGTCTACCATTGCCATCAATGATTTACTATCTCATAACAGACCCGGTTGAACTCCACTAGTCACGGTTTCTCATTAGAACTCCACAATAGGACGAAACGGCTGTCCAGTGCGTACAGGTTTTTCATGGTAATCTAGCTTCAATTAACTCAATCTCAACTACTGAAATTACTACAATCTTCACAAAAGCCCTTCTGATTATTAATTCCCCTGTTTTTAAAATTTTTTAATACCTTTGTTTATTCTAGCTCATTGTTACCATGTCTAACAGAGGTTTGTTATCATTGTTATTGTAATCATTATCATCCTGAGAAAAAACATAAGTATATATATAATTGTGATTGTACAGCTTTGAAAATGAATTCGTCGAAAAGAGAACACTTTGCTGAATCAGTTTTCCCTATATAATGTAAAACTATCTTTCATTTAACTAGTCACTATAGTCACTTATTTATATAATGAATATAATAATAAATTAATAGAATGTTAAACATGATAAAGGTTTTAAATTGTTTGTTAAAACACCGGCCGATATTGATTATTTTATTTATCTATAGGACCATAAGAGATTAATTAACTGAAGAAAAATGTTATTCACTATCGATGTTTAGATTATCATATTTTGATTTTCAAATGTATGAAACATTGGAAATGACTATAAATGAATGTTAATTCGGTATCAATGTCAAAGTTGAACTTCATAGTTTCAAATTAATTGAGCATATGGTAGAGTGACTTACATTAGGTCACAAAACGTCAGAAACACAATTTTTTCTACTTATTGGAATACAACAAAACTATTTTTTTTAATGGTTGAAATCATGAGACAATTGAAACTAGACCACCATGGAAAACCTGAAAGCACTGGATGGCCGTTTCGTTCAACTGTTGAACTCTTTAGTACTGTGCATCCATGAACCCGCCTAGCAAGATTCGAACACATGGTGGTCTAGCTTCAATTGACTCATGTTCTCAACCATTGATATTACTGTAACATCTACATAAACCCTTCTGAACTAAAAATATATTTATTGTTAATTCGGATTGTATTATTATGCTTGTACAGAGATATGAAGTCCTGATAATCTATTTTTCCAATTGCTCTTTGATCATATTTGATGATTTATTTATGTTTAACTATATAGAAAATGCCTTTATCGACAATTTCCTGTCGAGGATAAAATTCGAGTTATTCAACATTGCATAATGTATAAGAAAAGATTTCTTTAATCTTATAGATTCCTGATAGCCCATTTTAACTTTAAATGCTAGTTATGTAGAAATACGTGATATGTTATCTTTTTGCATCTCTTTCATACTTTCATGGCTGTAACATAAAAATTTTCGTCACTATTCATCTTTCTTGATAACATCAAGTTATTTTGACATTTAGCCCTAAAGACTAGTGACTAATAAACATTATCACATGTCACTTATACCAGAATGCATCTTCACTATGTTCAACGACGGTATATCGTTTTCTAAATTAACTTTCATTGAAGCGTATCTACAAGTGGAAATGTCAACTCAATCTTGTGAGCTATTCTCAACCAAGACATTGATGATCAATCCTGCATACATGACTACCATTAGTAGTTTATAATTTCCTCAGGCATATTACAAAATTTTACATAAAATAAGCCTTACACACATCGTTCGATCCGCAGCATAGGTAAACTATATTCTTTCAGTGGGTAGATCAGAAACTGAATATGAAGGAAGAATTTTAGAATTATTTTTGGGTACTGAAGTATTTGTGAGTTTCTGCCATGTTATCACAAATGTCAACCTTTCCAATGGATTATGAATTATGTTGTATTTGTCTTTGAAGAAAAGAGGAACTATCCTAATTTTGAAGATATTCAAACCAATAACAAATGAAATATATTTTTAAGTGGTTGTATAACCAATGAAATACTTGTTTCACTCCTACTGATAATCTTCGAAAAATAAAGGAAGAAGAAATAAATTAGATGTTTCCAATCAAAGAGTTTAATTAAATAGTCAGTGATCGTCGTCTCTGCCTTATGAGAGAACATGAACTCCTATTAGACATTTTTGGCTCCCGAAATGTGACTCCGGAGTACTCAATGGACTAATTCGCAGAGAGACACTAAGATATTCTATGAATATCCAAGTATTTCTTAAAATATTATATTAAAATCGTTAATTTTACTTCCGACGTAGTTACTTTGTGATACAGTTTTTACTTGGCTTAAAAACATTTAGTCAGAATGGTTTCTAAACTCACATCATCCATTATATATTCTTAGAGATCAAATTTAGAAAAGCTATATATCACACGTTGTTGAATGGTGGTTAGGAGCGGAAGTCAAGACGAGCTTTTCGTCGTATTAGGTTTTAGGCATACGAATATACCTGGTTTCTAGTGTTGATGTTCATACCGAGATTCAAACCCAGTACATTTCGCTTCAGACTCCAACAAGTTATTTACTAGTCTGTTGAATATCACATTACATTTTTGAAGTAAATTAGATCAGTCGATTTCTTACTTTGATTTATTTTTTGATTCTTCAGTGCCTAATATTCACTTTATATTATTTAATACTTTCCACGTTGTTATATACTTGTTTGATAAAATTATATTTTAAACATAGTTTCATCAATAACTATCGTAAATCAATAATTGAATGCATATTTTCATAGTCCAAACCAAGAGCTGATCTTATCTAGGCAACCACTGAAGACCAGAAGGTACTGGACACCAGTTTCGTCCAGCGGTGCGTGTCCATGACCCCACCACAAGGAATCAAGCGCACTAGCTTCAATCTCGTCCACAAACACCTAACTTCAACAATACCAAGTCAACATCTAACAGTGTTAGTGTCTAGATCCACTCAATTTAAGATACAGATCAACAATGTACGATTACCCAGATTGTTAATAGTTTTTTTTATTACTTTATTGTTTTTTTTTCATTCTAGTTATACAAAATACTCGTTCATCTGCTGACATTGAGTTTACAGACGTATGTCAATATCATTTAGGAAAACCTGGTTACATTTTGGCAATCTCATTTTCTATGTTAGCTCTTTTTGGTGCAATTATAGTCTATTATGTTTTAATGTGTAATTTCCTATATTACACTGGAGATTTTATTTACAGTAAGTTGACAGTGGTGTTTTTGTTCCAACTTTTGTACTCTATATAGGTCATATTATTATAGATACTTCCTCTTAAAGTGTATTTCTACCTTATTGATAATGTTCCAAACATGGTTATATTATTAGAAACGATGCATACATTTCTTATGTTCATATTTTATTTAAGTGTTTATTCAGACAATTTGTCTATACAAATTTATTTTATAATTTGGAATCAATCAAGTAATCTTTTGATGTAATCAACAAGATTTGGAGTAAACTTATTACCACAGTTGTGTTAGAAATGGTAATATATCACTTATTTACTTCGTAGCATGAGATCTACTACTTAACTATTCTTTTCATACATTTTTCGACGATATAAAAGGTAACATATAACTGACTACTTAGAGTATATTACACCTAAATGGTGTTTGAATGAATAATATTTTCTGATAAGTATTAAAACGTAAACAAATGTAAACAAGTAAAACAGGGTCTTTTGTATTGTTCAAGATGCTTTTATTATCAGGAATGTTGACTTGTTATTATAGAATTATTACTACTACAGAATTAACATTAAATCATATGAACCCTCAATAATTAAAAATTCGTGTAAATACATTTAATAATGCAATTAAGTCTTTATTATACTGGGAATAACTGTGAATTATATTTCACTGTTTCTTTGGCAGTCGATTTTTACAACGCTTAGATTTATTAAGTTTCCGAATACAGTCTTATTGCAGTCTTACAAAAAGCTTGTGAAATAAGTAAATATCGGGGCAATTCGCAAAGTATGCACATATGCCAATAACAAACTGATCAATTGTAGTCTTAAACCTCAATGGGAAGATACAAACCAAACAATACTAAGTGAATTTAAATTCACCCCATTGCACAAGAAAGTGGCTATCAGGACTCAGTAGCTGAGTACATAACGCGATGGCATTTGAAGCGAATGTTACTGGGTTCGAGTCCTAGAGTGAGCATCAACTCTGAGGTGCAGGTACATCCAGCTGACGAGTCCCAAATAGAACGAAACGCGCGTCTTGGATTCCACGGCTAGCCACTATCCATCATTTCTTACAAATAGTTTCCAAAATGTTTATATTCAAGACTATACTATCTAGAAAGTGACAGATTACAGGTCAACGAACAATATATGTGATTATAGATGTTATTATCAAGGTTTAACTTGATAATTTCAAATAACTTGAGCAATAAGATATTTGTAATATCCCAATAAGTAGAAAAATTAAGTTTTTAAATTTTCTGACGTTTCGTAAATCAGTATGAGTCACTTCTTCAGAAAATAAAAAAATAACCAAATGAAATTAACCCAAGTTTAAATGGTACAAAGGAGCAGAGCAAGAATATTAAATGTGATCAAGTGAATGTCATGTCATTCCGGTCAAGGTGATTTATATGAGGCATATTTTTATATTTGTGCGTGTCTGTGTATAGTAAAGGATGAAAAAATGTGACATTTGTGTTGCGAAAGAACGGAGTTGAGTTTCTACCTACGATAATGGTGTGAGATATGAATAAAATCAAACATAGTAGCTCGGATAGATGGTCGAAGTTGGATGAATAATGAGGTCTTCTTTTCTATTGAGGGCAATAGGATTAAGCAATATATATGAAAAGTTTCAGCTACTCTACTCTCTTTGTAATCGGAAAAGACTTTATTATTTTGATGTTTTTAAAGTTGATTTGATGGCTATTGTAAATCACATGAACTGCTATTGCCGATTTATTTTGGAGTTCTTCCAGTTCTATGGGATTATTAGGCGGTTTGTTTGTGTACTTAAAATGTTTTTTGGCTTGAGTCGAGATTTCGCGGGATGACTCTGCAATACAGAAGGCATCACAATCGACACATCCTAATTTGTAGAAATAATTCCGAGTTGACAAGAAGGGGATTTTTCCCTTTATGGGAACTAAATTATTTTGAAGTGTGTTCGTTGTTTTGTATGTACTTTAATTCTGTGTTGCTGTAACACTGTAACACACAGTATCAATCCATGATATTTCATTCGGATTATTATTTAGCAGTAACGCGTCTAGTTTTATTGCACTTTGAATAATCTTTATAGGAAAAATATTATGTTGTAAGATGTTATTTATATGCTTTCATTCGATTTGCTTATCCTTTCCAGATGTTATAATCTCGTTTGCCCTTCTAAATAGATTTGGGGTTAGAGAGATTTTCGTACTGAATGAATGCACCGAAGTGAAGTCGATAAAGCGATTTGAATGCGATGATTTTCAGTAGATGGCTAGATTTAGAGCTCCACTTAGATTTCTTTTAACTAAACAATAAAAAATAATAGCTCACCGTGTTCATTTTCATTCTCATACGTCATTTGAATGTAACATGAGAGTGTATTGATCTATCCGTTTGCACCACAAATGTCACATTTTTTCATCCTTTACTATACACAGACACGCACAAATATAAAAATATGCCTCATATAAATCACCTTGACCGGAATGACATGACATTCACTTGATCACATTTAGTATTCTTGCTTTGCTCCTTTGTACCATTTAAACTTGGGTTAATTTCATTTGGTTATTTTTTTATTTTCTGAAGAAGTGACTCATACTGATTTACGAAACGTCAGAAAATTTAAAAACTTAATTTTTCTACTCATTAGGATATTATATATATACGACTGTTCATTACTATGAATGAACTTATCAAAAACAATTCTTTCACTGAATTCATTGTTTTTTATTCGATGGGTATTTTGAAACAGATTTAATTTATCAATATAGAGGTTTCTAGAGGTTATTAATTTCATGAACTCATTTCAGTTCAATATTCCTTGAAAGATTAGAAGTAGTGAATAAACACTTCTGAAAAACATTATATAATAGAGTCTCTGACTCTCCAATGATGTCTTATGTAAGTTTTTATTTAGTTACACAAAATGTATTTTCCAACTTTAAAAATGTACCTAAAAAAATACTTGATATTGATGATTTAATAAAAAGAATTTTTGTTTTCATTTTATAGATAAAATAAATAATGTGAATAATTCACATTTAGATCAAACATTTACATTATGGAATAAAACGTATACGGGTGGTAAGTTGAGTTGTGGTTTTCTAATTGCTTAGCAATAGTTATGTTTAACTTGTATTAGTATTTATATTTAATTAGTAGGTATTTTGTTTTGATAGGGGATCTTGAAAAAAAACATCGAGAGTATCAAAAGCAAGAGAAAATGTAGAGTTACTTACTGACTTACTTATGCCTGTCACTCCTCTTGGAGGAGCATAGACCGCTCATCACCACTCTCCCTGTCCTAGGCAATACGTTCCAGCTTCTTCCAATTGTTATTCATCCTTTTCATATCTGCTTCTATTTCCTGACGAAACGTGCTCTTTGGCCTTTCTCTTTTCCGCTTCCCTTTAGGATTTCTAGTTAGCGCTTGTCTTGTAATGCAGTTTGGTGATTTCCGTAATGTATGTCCTATCCATTTCAAAATGTAGAGTATATTAACTTAGATAGTTTATAACTAAATAAAATGTGTTTATATTAACTAATGATAACAATCATTATCAAATAATGGATAATAAGCTTCCTTTCAAGACTACTAATCAACCACAAGTAAGGAACTGATTGAGTACAGAAGTAAGATAATGAATAACTGAATTCAGTTTTATTCTCAAACTAAATAATAAAAAGAACTTGAATCTTTTCTATAACTAGATGTTACGAGAATTCATAAAGATCTTTAAATGAAAAGGAATTTATATGCATTAGAAGCCAACTCATATTCCGATATCATCTTAATTAGTAATAATTACAATGAAAACAAAAAAAAAATGCACGAAACCAATTAAGGCATATTACAATCAACATCTTTTTTAACATACATTGAAATCGCACTGATTTAAAAATGTCTTTCTTAATCGTCGGTATCTTCCATCTTTTAAATTCAACCAATAAAGTGGGTTTTTCATCACTTCAATTGATACAAATACTTTTGTTTTCTTTTGATCACATACAACGTACTTGAATTTCAACGTATTTAACTTTTTTTCATTTTATCGAAGATACAAAGAAAGTATAACTACCAAGTGTAGTGTTTCAATTCTCTCTTTTCTAGTATTTAATGTCGGTATAATTTGTAAAACTTTTTATTGATAACGGTTGTTAAACATCAACAATTCGGTATTCATAATTATCGTTTTTGAAACAAATTAGAAACATATTTGATTAATTGTAATATTTTAGAGAAGTTGATAAATGGAAGGCTAAAACATTTGACCTGGATACTATATGTTTATCTGTTAAAATGTAATTGTACGCACAAATATAGCTAATTTTGGGAATAATGACAGAGAATGAGGCCTTTTTTAGTACCTAAATTACTAACATGATTAATAATCTAAAAATAAGTAATTATTTGTTTATTTAGTCAAAATGATATTGAAATCTACTTTGGAAAACAATATGTGTTTATACTTTCTATTACATACTTACTTACGCCTATTACTCCCAATGGAACATCGGTCGCCGACCAGCTTTCTTCACCCCACTCTGTTCTGGGCCTTCCCTTTCTAGTTCTTACCAGTTGTTGTTCACTCATTCTCATTTCTGTCTTCATTTCTTGGCGTAATGTGTTCTTTGGTCTTCCTCTCCTCCTCTGGCCTTGAGGATTCCAAGTGAGGGCTTGCTTTGTGATACAATTGCGTGCTTTCTTCAATGTATGTTTTATCCACTTCCAGCACTTCTTTCTGATTTTTTCCTCCACTGAAATCGAGTTTGTTCTCTTCCACAATAAGTTGTTGCTGAAAAGGTTTGGCCAACGGACGAATGTATAATTGAAAGACTGAAGCTAAACATATTGACTTAAATAAATTATTGCTTTGAAGTTATTCATGGCTCAAACTGCGATGTGTCCAATTTTGTAAATAACTCGATACTGAGTGCATCATTATTTGATGTTATTTTGATTAGCAATCGTTTTAAAAGAACTATTTCTTTTCATGAGAATAGAAACGACATCTTTTATTTTGTCCTACTATGAATTTAAATTCTCTTAACCATACAGTCTATATTATAAAAATTCTCATTCTGTACTACATTAAGGATATAAGGTTCCTAAACGATTGTCTCTACTCAACTGACATCTGTAGTTTAGTTGCTGATAACTACAGTATTCAACTGCATTTTAGTTCCAAACAGAAAACTATAAACATAACAGCAAATAATTTTGTTGTAAAATTTTTGATATACGGAGAATTTATCAACGAATTTGTGTTTATTGCACTCAATGTTGGGAAGATAAAGACAAACTGTAATAGCTGTACTCTAATGCATCTCCTCTAACTGATATTAGATCTAAACTGATAGGCGGCAATAATATTAGGATGAATTAACACTTGTACACTTACGACAATTATTAAATTATGAAATGTATGAAAGAGACATAAATAAATAGCTAGAATATAAAATAATACTTGAACTGAATAAAATGCGTAATATTGGGACAAAAATATTAGATTTTACCTTATAGAACTGAAGAGATCAACTATTTTTGATGTTTTACTACTTGAAATCATCGTATTATTTTGTAAATACGGTCTCTTGTAATTTACAGGTCATAGTTGTAGAGATTGTTGAATTTCTTCTAAATCATGAGCCGATCAATGTTAGACTACCATTAAAAATCTGGAAGCACTAGATGACCATTGTCTTATAGTATGAGACTCCTTAGTAATACATAGTGTTAAGCCATGATTATTGGAGTTTAACCGTGTAGTTTGTGGAACGGTTACCCACCGGAGACAATGGAAGATTGCGGTGCGACGTCGTGAATTGGTCGAAGTCAGATATCAACTCTGTTTGGTTAAATATTCCCAAACGAGGCCAAAGGTCCTGGTTTAAGGCCCCAGGTGCGGGGTCGTGAATAAAGACTGCTGAGGAATCCTGCACTAAGATGAAACGGTCGTCCAGTGTTTCCAGGTTTTCAACAGTAGTTTAATATTTTAATTTTATCAATTTTTCATTCAGGATTATTTAGTTACAGTTTGCATTATTGCGTAAATTTAGCTAAACTATCGATGACAATAATATAGACTACATAGCTGGTTTATCCCAGTGTAACATCAATAACCAAATTCAGAAACAATTGGAGTACTTCCTTTAAAACAAATAGATTTACATTCCAACTCACGAAACTAGCTAATCATCATCTATAGATTGTGGTTGGAGGAAGTTAACAAGAAATCCTGGATCTAAGTTTCGTGCTACTTGGCATTCGTCAGCAAAGTATACCTGTAATCTTGAGGGAACCGATGCTTCCTGATAGATTCGATCCCATGTCACCCAGCTTCACGGTTAGAGAAGTTACCATTGAAGAAATATTTTCGCAAATATATATATAAACTTTTGAAAAGTTAGCTGAAATTATAAACATTTATTTATTATTCATAATAAATAAATTCTAACAACCATTTCAATATTATTCACTATTCAAGTTAGAATATCTCATTATAATAAACTTATTATTCATATTAGGTTGATAATTTGAAGTGTAATTGACCAAAACATTAACAATAAATGATTCTGATATTATTAAGACATGAAACGAAAAATCATTCTTATTCATACTAATATAGACCTTTATGTTATATATGCCATACACCTCATACTGAATGCATTCATACTATAATGATAATAATAATCAGTACTATTATTATTGTTCCGGTTATTGGAATGTAAAACATCATTGCATTTCAATGATAAATACATATTACTATTTATATAAGAATAGAAATGACAATAAATAACTTAAATGCTTAGGAATGTTTACCATTAATTAATATTCATTTTATATATAAAATACTTCTGACAGGGATATGAACATGTTGTAATAGGACTTATGCATATATATATATATATATATATATATATCAATGATGACTACAGTAGTTGTTTGACAGTCAACATCATAGAAATGAAATAATTTCATAATGATAATTTATTGTTTCAGACTCTTTGTGAATATCTAAAGTATTTACTTCTTTCAATATTGTTTTCTTCTTATATAATGTAATGTTATTTATATTTAGTAGTAAACAACTGTCTATAGAGATATTTGATATATTGTTTATATGTAAATATTTGTTGTATCCAAGTAGTAGTAGTAATAATAATAGTAACAGTAATAGTAATCGAAGCGAATGATTCAATGTTGAGTATGTTTACTTGTATATGATACATACTTGAATTGAATTGTCTCTTTTAAGTGTAAACAAAACAATTTTTGTCATGAATGTTTGTCATATATGTTAACAGAAAAAAATCTGATTTTAGAATAAACATATTATGTTATTGTATCATAAAACTTTTAGTTCCAAAAAAATGAAAAGAAAAAAAAGGCAAAGAATATTTATGATAACAATAGTGAACTGATTCAGGGGAATTTCAATATTCATAGGTTGGTTGATTTGTAATATTTTATTGGGAATCGACTAATTGTATATAACACAATAAATGATTTATTGAACTGATGAATCTCAAACAGTATAAACTGAGTGTCTGGTTTAAACTTAACAGGTTAGTATAATTTAACGAAGATTTTTACGGATATGAAGATTCAACATACTGAATTATCTCTAATACATCCTGCAATCAACTTAATATTTATGTATAAAAACATGTTCAATAATTTAATAAAAGATCTATATATACTCAGTTTTACATGTTACCATCAATTGTGTTTATAGATTTAGATGTATGTTACAAAGAGTTTTTGTCAGTGTGAAAGAAATAAGATATTATTCTGAACATTTTGAATACATTCTATACACCATTCTATCAGGAAACTTGAGAACTTTGAGAACCTTAATTCCAATATAACACATCAGGTTGAACCTTGAGACTTTTCAATATGAATAATGAACAAACAACTTATATTCCGAAAAAAGGCTTTAAAGACGTGACTGTGTTTTAAAGAAAACAGTTAGAAATCCTTTTTGACTTAATAACCTAAGGGGTTTTATAAATATCTCTGTTCAGAGTCTCTAGAAATATAAAGACAAAACACATCAGGAAGTGCATCACACAATCATTATTGAGTAGAAACTTATCAGAAACATCGACAAAATTAAGAATCACATTTATGATTGAGATATCATCATTATTAAATTTAGAATATTTTCAGAAAGTTCTAGAGCAATTGGATTACATGCAACTTCAGGAACACACTCGACTTTCTTTTTGTATCCAATGTTGAAGAAGAGCTCTTACTCACAATTCACACTTTTTCTCATTTATTTGAGTTGAAGTGTAGAAGTAGTGTAGGTTTGTAGGAAGTGGATATGAAGTCAGTAACATGACAGGTTGTCATATATGACACATTAACAATTTTTTATTTACTCTCATTACTTTTCCAAATGCCCTGGTATGGCAGAGAGTGGGGAAACTCCGCTCTCCCTCTCCAAATGCTCTCACATGGCCACGCGTATACAGCCTCTGCCAGGGATGTCCTACTCACTGCCTTCTCGTCAAGGGGGTGTTGTTTACAAAAATGACAGGACGAAAAGCGAATTTCCGGCTTTAACCGGATTCCAAACCAATGGTGCACATGGGCTCTAGTATCCTGAGGGAACAAATGGTGTATGAACCATTGTTGGTCACCGGCTTCCATGGGACTGCATCTCCTTACGATGCTTCACTGCCTTCTGGATCAGACCTTCATGTCGAAGGCTCGAGTTGTGGCTGCCTAAGACAACCACCTGCTTCGGTTAGGGCACCCGGGCAGTATCACAGCCCTCGCACATATCAAATGAAATTAGTGTGGAGCATATGTATTTGGTGCCTCCTTTTACCAATATCTATGTGTTAAAATAAATAAATAAATAAATATTTTTTCACAATATGCTGATGTTTGTTCAGAATAATCGTCAATTTAAATCCATGTATGACATTATTGAGGAAGAATGTATTTGTAAAATCTCAGCGAAAGGAATTTCAAGTTAATCTATGTACTTAGTTATATTCAATAATTTTGATTATAATTATTTGAAAGAGCTTGGATCAGATTCCCAGGTGAAACGTTGAATTTACTTCAAATTCATTTTCTGAGATTTTACTAATGCATTCTTCCTCCTTAATATCTCATATCAACTCGGCGTCCACATACTATGAAACGAAATTTCTTACAAAAACTCATTTATGTTGGTATTTTCAATTCTCAATTGTAGTTATAATCTTGAAACATTACAATTTGTCTAAACAACTGATTTAATCCCATCAAAATGAAATGAATCCTTATTATCCTTACCATTTGAAAATTTCGTTAAGTAATAATTATTCTTAAAGGAATACTGAACATGTTCCATATACCATTCTATCAAGAAAATTAAGAACCTTGAGAAGCCTAATTAGAATATAACACACACCAGGTTGAATCTTGAAGTTTTTCAATTTGACTGATGAACAAACAACTTCTAAAGTTCTGAAATATGACGTTGGAAACACAATGAATATGTTTCAAAGAACATAACTAAAAGTCCTTTCTCGACTTGATGACAAAAGATCCATTGCATGAAATTATTCAATAATATAAAAAAACGTGGTTTACAATGCATAAAGTTTGATTGTATAAACGTCTATTACAATAGTGAACTGTTAAAAATTGTTATTTTCACAATAGATTTTCAAGTATGTTAATCAGATGATAGAATTTATAAGTGAATACATGCTTGTACAGTAATAATGAATTACATATTACTTTCAATAGGATTTTCAATTATGTCATTACTCATAAGTGTAGTTGTAGTAAACATATTATTTAGATGATATATACTTTGAGAGAAAAATAAATCACTTCACTTTTAAATTTAGTTTTCTTCGTAGTAACTAAATACAAAGAAAATAGTCATGTGGGCAATTGAAATAACAACTCAAAACAACATTTAAACAAATTTAATTTGTAATCAAAGATGGATAGTGGTTGGTAATGGAATCTATGACGCGTGCCACTTCGTCTTATTTGGGACTCGTCAGCTGGATGTGCCTGTATCGCAGAGTTGATACTCGCTACAAGCTCGAATCCGGTACCGTTCGCTTCAAATGCCATGGCGTTATCCACTTAGCTACTGAGTCCTGACTTAAGGCTATATCGAGGCAATCCGCACAGGATTCGCATATTCCAACATGAGACGGATCAATTGCAGTCCTAAATAACAATGAGAAGATACAAGTGAAACCACACCAAGTGGATTTAAATTCAATTTTGTTTAATTGTTAAATTCATGAGTTGATCTAATCTAGAACAGCATTGAAAACCTGAAAACACTGGACGACCATTTCATCCTAGTATGAGACGTGAGCAGTGAGCATCCACGAACTCGAACCCATAACCTTTCGTTTCACGTGTGAACGTTTGAACTCTGGACCACTGATTATTAAAAAAAAATCATTGACGAATATAGTGAACATCCATAATTTATTAATTATTTGAGTTTTCAGATAAGTAAAATAATCCATTGTGTCATTGAAAAGAAATAGAATTCAGTGAAGAAACTTCTGTTTTCGACAAAATCGTTTACTTAAGCAATAGGACGAAATGGCCGTCCAGTGCTTCCAGGCTTCCCATGGTGGTCTAGCTTCAATTGACTCATGATCTCAACTATTGAAATTACTACAATCTCCACAAAACCCATTCTGATAAACTAGAAATTATTATTATCCATTAAACTTATCTAGAAATATATAAATGATAAATCTACTGATGAATGTATTCTCTCACTGATTTTATACTAAATACAAAAGATATCATAATTATATTATAATTTCAATAAATTAATTTTCATTTATTTATCTTAGCTACATGTTCCAACTTACCATTTGTTCCAAATAAAGATCATGAAATATTACAACACCTTCTTTGAATTATAATCATGAAGCATTTAATAATTCATTGAACACTGACCATATTTCTACTTATAATCGTTTATGGTCAAAAACTCGTACTGTTCCAGCATGGCTTTTAATTATTGTTGTTCCATTGATTTCTATTAAATCACCTACATTTTTAAGTAAATTCAATGCACTTGGTGAGTAAATTTAAACATTCATTATTTGTTAGATGTTTAGATTTTTTTTCTTACTCAAATGAATCTTTTTTCTTCATTATTATCAGTTTTAGTATAGAAAATGTAATCAAATTATAATATATGGATAAACTTTCAACAAAGCCACAGTGACCATGTGAAAAGTCACCTACCTAATATGGTCTGAAGAGAGAGGGTTATAGATTATTTCGAGGAATTAAGATTAGTATTTAGAGTTAAGAGTTTCATCACAAAATGACATCAGCTATGAATGCCAGAAATTTATTTAAGTATTCGGATGAATGAATTTTGCGCTAAAATTCAATACTTGTTATCTTAAATCTAAATCATAGTCTCATCGAAAATGTTGTATCTAATATATTACTATGATTATTCTAAAAAGACAGTGTTGAACTTTTAGAAATTGTTTTATAGCAAGTCACCACAAATATTTGTAATAAGATAAACTTAAATAATCATTTAAAAACATAGAATGTGTTTAAGCATAGATGTATAGTGGCTAGCAGTGGAAGCCACGATGCGTGTTACGTCCTATTTGAGTCTAGTCAGTTGAATTTACCTGCATTACAGATTTGATGTTCACTTCGGGACTCGAACCCAGTACCGTTCGCTTCAAAAGTGAACATCAACTCTGAGATGCAGGTATATCTGATTGATAAGTCCCGAATGGGACGAAACGCGCTTTCTGGATTCCACTGTTAGCCACTACCTAACTATGCTTAAAAAGCATGTGATTTAAGGCTATATCGATGCAATACGCACATTATGCATATATACCAATAAGACTTATCAATTGCGGTGCCAAACATCACTGAGAAGATTCAAGTAAAAATTATCAAGTGAATAGAATGTGTTTGATATGCCTAATAGTAACCGTTGAGATTAGCAATTTGCATCAATTACTCAGACTGTTTTCACACTACAATTAACCGTTTGTCTGATTTACTGACTTAAAAATTAAGCTGTAAATTAGCAACTGATATTTTAACTTAAATATATTATCAGAAGGGGTCTCATGGAGATTTTAGTAATTTTATGGTTGAATTCATGTGTTGGTTAGAGCTAAGCGACAATGGAAAACCTGGAAGCACCTGGAGATTTGTTTCGTTCTTGTATGGGACTCCTCAGCAGTGCACATCCACGATCCTACCCCGCGAGATTCGAACCCAGGGCATAAAAATATTACTCATTCACCTTCACAAAGTATAATTTGTTCATCAAGAGTATTACGTTTCAACAGTAAGAGATTTTTTAACATAAACAATTTGACAAATATACTATACTATGATATCGAAGATGAAATTTGATGGGCTGAAATACTTTCAACTCATTATGAGAAGTTGTTTTTCCATAATGCATCAAAAGTACTTTGATTTTTGTGATTTTAATCAATAAAGAGATTACATTTTTATGAAAATCTTTCTTAAGTCTCTTTCACAATGCTCTTAGATGTATTTATAACTTTAGCAGTCAATTACCTCTATTTTTTGCGAATAAGTGATTACAAATTTCCTAGTAACATAACTTTGAAGACAAGTGGTCTGATATCAATGTAAATGTGTGCATGTTATACTTAATTATTTGATCACAACATCAAAATATGGCGTTTCAATCATGTGTATTTGATTCAAGATATTCCAACTGATAACTTGGCATGAAATCTATCCATTATTTTGTTTGCAATCGTCATTATCTAGTTGTTTTTTCTCTCAGTAATATGACATGATTATATTTAATATAACTTCAGGTACTATATGTGTATTCTATCTGGTCATATTGGTTTGTTTGAAAGCTGGTCAATGGGGAATAAATATGGATTTTTCATCTAAACATCCTTATAGAATTGTACCTCGTGAGTTCATAAGATTAATTTATTTCATATTAATGATTTCATATTAGTAATTTATCATGGTATCATAATAATTATTCATAACTTGAAGAGATTCACTATAGGTAAAAGTATAAATTATCTTCATAAAAAAAAGGTTTATTCCCGAAAAGTGTAAACACTATAAAAACGGAAGCTATTTCTTTGGTTAAAGTCTAAAGAATTAATTTCGATATTGTTCTTCAAAGTATTCGAAAAGATCTTTGATAACCTGTTAAATAAATGTTGAATATTACTGTAGTATGAGGCTTTGATTTCATGAAATATGACTGTGTGTACTATGTTTGATACTAGTGTATTTTGTATATTTTCATAAAGATATAACACGGAAAGAAATTACATATTTAATAGTCAGTAAGTTGTGTGCCTATTTTTCCACACTCACTGGTCGATACACCAAGCTTTTTTTTCATTATTCATGTCACCATACAATTACCTGAATAACCTCTGAAGATATCTTCGTGAGTGTAGAAAAGGAAGTGAATAACTTTTTTGACCGAAAGTGTTGTTTTTTTGGTGTAGATTGATGCTTGCTAATTCATGAATTTGAATTTATCAAAGCTATAGCGTATTTGTAATCCGTTCTTTACATCCCAATATAACATAAAGCAACGTGTTCTTCAGAAACAGTGAGAATCACTAGATAACTATTCTATTCATGAACAATATTTTATTACTTACTTACTTACTTACGCCTGTTACTCCTCGTGAAGAAGCATAGGCATAATAGATAAGAATTTTCTTTTATAAAAAAATTAAACCTGAATTTTTCCAAACAAATTTTGGCTATTAAAATGGTAATTATGATTGTAAAAATCTCAGTGATTGGAATTAAAAATAATTTCTACCTTACTTTTGATAGGATGATTTGAGCTTTTATCCCCTGAAGAAACTCGAAATAGACTGCTGTGTCAAACATTGGAGTTGCTTTCAACTTCAGCTGATCAGAATTTTAATATTATAATATAATTTAAATGTTTGTTATAAACTAGACATCCATCTATTATGAAATTATTAGCTTAAGTGAAGATGAAAATTCTTTTAGAATGACTTGACTGTATAGGTGATCATAATAACCAAGTGACGTAATCATGAATGAAGACAAAGGTATATAATAGTACTTTTACAGTTGGGCGGTCATGTTGATGAATCCAAAAATATGCCTCACCAAATTTTTCAGAAGTTTAGTAATCATCAGAAAAGGCTTCACTTAATCACTATTCAGTAGAAACGTTTTAGAAACATCAACAAAATGAAGAATCACAGATAATGTTTATGATTAAGATATCACGATCAGAAAGTTCCAGAGCAATTGAATTACATGCAACTTCAGAAGCACACTCGATCTTATGTTTGTGTCCAATGTTGCAGAAGAGTTCTTACTCACAATTCACGCTTTTTTTCATTTATTTTAGTTGAAGTGTAGAAGTAGTGCCTTTTTAGCGAATGCCATCTAGCATAAAACATAGGTTTACTTCCCGTTACTTTCAACTACTTTATATCTATTATGATTTCACTACTCTTTATTACGTCAGTCAGTTCGGCTTTTGTCTAATTACGTCATGCATAGAAAGGGCGAGATATCCGTCTAATCAATTAAGGGACGAGTATACTGTGTGGCAGTTCGTTCTGTTTTACTCTACGGTTGCGAAGCATGGCCATTAAGAGTAAAAGAAATTCATAAGCTACTAGTGCTTGATCACGGATGCCTTAAAAATATTGCTCCCATCTTCTGGGATCACCGGGTAAGTAATAGTGAGGTTAGATGCAGGGCATTAGGGAATGATGATAAATCAGTTGATGAGATTGTGAATCTTCGTCGACTGAGATGGTTGGACCACGTGTTACGTATGCCCGAACACCGATTACCACAACGCTCAATGCTGGCTAATATTGGAGACAGTTGGAAGAAAGTTAGGGGTGGCCAAACCAAAACGTGGCATCAGTGCTTGAAGTCACTAACTTCTAGTCTGAGCCATGTTGTTAAATGCAGACTACTTGGTTGAGGTCTGGCTGACTATCGTAACCAATGGTTGGAGACTCTTGATGACATGGATCAGAATCGATCACAATGGTGTCGGTGTATACACTCTTTGTCTTCTATTAAACTATGACATTAAAATTGCTTCATTTTTTGCTTTCTGCGAACTAATTCTTTCTTTCTGCACTATGGCCTTATATACAATCTTTCTTTTATATATTACCACCATTGACTTAACCACTCCTATGAATTTGCTGTTGATCTTGTTGTGCTAATGCGGTATGTCAACTTGGACCAATGCACAAATTTGCCTGTTCTTACGTCTTAGCTGACTGACTGAATAAATTTTTTTGTTGATTTAAATATACATGCTAACATACACACATTTCATCAAAGGAGAAGTTGACTTGTAAATACGTTAACTACTCTTTGAAATAACTAAATTCCATACTTGAAATATATCAAATCGAGAGAGAAAAAAAACATGCATAACATAACTATGAAATGTATTATGAACAAAATGTAGTTCATATACGTACTTGTAGATAATTACATGTTTGTTTTTCATACCGTTTTTTTTGTTTTCAAGTGTTACTATTAGAAACTGTAATGTTGACTTTTGCTAATCTATGTACACAATGGTTTTTTTAAGTGTTTTTCTTCTTTTTCATAAATAATACTGATTCATATTAATGCTTATCAATTATGAAAAGTATTCAAAGAAATCTACCTCAGTACAACGGAAGTTGGTCGTGCGATTTCGTGGATTGGTTGATGTTAGAAACTATCACCATTGGATGCCGGCTCAGTGGTCCAGTTGGTTAAGCGTCCGCGCGCGAGACCGAAGGCCCTGGGTTCGAATCCCGCTCGCGGGATCGTGGATGCTCACTACTGAGGAGTCCCACAATAGGACGAAACGGCCGTCCTGTGCTTCCAGGTTTCCGAAGGTGGTGATCTAACATCAATCGGTTCATGATCTCAATCAAAAATCTTATATAATTGTATTTTAAATGATGAATCACATTGAAAGTAACTAGAAAGACAGATTGAATAATGAATCCATAAACTCATTCAATGGGCACACATAGTGATTGTTGTTGTTATTTATATATTGGAAAACTGAATGTTTTTCATAATCAGAATACAATTTAATAAATGAGTAAATAATAATATGATAATGAAAAAGATTTTAGTTAATGAATTAACTATTCAGTGTTTTCAACTGGATGGATTAATCATGAATTCTTATTATCATAGCTAGATATCTTAAAAAGAAGTGTATATTGATGTTGTGTTCTTAAAAGGTAATTAAATTAAGCAACTAGGAGAGCGATGAACTTTAAGTAAGTTCTACTTTCAATTCAGCCTTGAAGGTATGTTGTAGAAGAATTCGTAAATCAAATAACAAGAGAGTTATTTTATGCTTTTCATAAATCTTAGAATAAAATGTATACGATCTGATATTCAAATCCACTGTGTTGTGAAATAATATCACAGTTTAGGAAACAATAATTGTCCTAATTATTTTATTGCGGCTAGCAAAGTTATATACTACAAGTGGAGCTAACTCGTATCGGATATAAGTCAATTACCCACTGAAGACAATAGAAAGTGGTTGCGAAATATTATGGATAGATTGAAGTTGGACATTAACATTAATAGATCCTGACTCCAATGGTCTCAAGGTTAATCGTTCGCGCGTAAGATCGAAAGTCCTGTGTTCGGCATCGTGGATATGCATTGCTAAGGAGTTCTATACTAGAATTAAATAACCGTTTATTGATTCTAGGTTCTCATTGATGGACTAATTTATACCGATTCATGATTTTAATGAAATTCATAATGAAAAAATTAAAGTATTACAGTGAGCAAATATTTATTAGCAGTCTTCCAGTACTACAATTTTATTTTATAGAAAGAAAACAGTGATACGTAGATTGTTTGAAATCTTTTATCATATATACATTTTATTATTTAGAAGCACAAACTACATTCATTAGTTTAACTGGTATATGTTCACTGGCATTTTTCTGTCACAACACTTTACATACATTGACACGTAATCAAAAACGACCGGAGAATAATGTAAGTGAATTTAAATCTGTTAAGTGTTTTGCATGTATTTGTTGTTTTCATTAACATTATATTATTATGCCCTTTTGAACAGTTAAATAAAATGAATGTGTTGAGGTTAGATAAGCGTTCGCGCACAAGACTGAAGGCCCTGGGTTTGAATTTCGCGGGCAAGATCATGGATGAGCACTGCTGATGAGTCCCACAATAGAACGAAACGACCGTTCAGTGCCTCCAGGTTTTCTATAGTGGTCTAGCTTTAATTCACTCATTTGATCTTAACTATTTAAATTATTTAAATTTGATTGTTTATTCGACAATTTGAAGTGTCTTACAAATAAGAAACCGAAAATTACACAGTTTACATGAAGAATATCTGGGCTACCTGTTCCTGCCAACTAGATATGTCAACAAGTTATCTGTTTTCTTGTTTGTTTTAACACATCATTATGTTTATTGGCTTCATAATTTATTCAGGTGTAATTATGACAAGTTTACGATATTCCTCTGTACAAGCTGCAAAAGAGCCCAATCAGAGACATCGTGGTTACTGGCAGAAGTATGCATTGAAAAGAATGTATATTATTCAGATGTCGATTCCTGAACTACTAACATCCAACTGGCGACTACTGAATATTCATCTCGAGGATCGATCAAGAGATAAGAAAATGAAACTTGTCGAAATACTTTATGCTGAAAATTCTATATTGTACCAAAAATATAACATTGAATAAAGCCTCTAATAATAATAATAATGTGGTCTTAATTAGACAATAATAATAAACCAGAAGATAGAAAATATGGAACTAATTAACAATGCTTACCGACTATGGAATCAGTGATTGACACCAAGATCTTTCGGTATCGTGGTCAGCCCTTAACCTTAAGGTCACTGAGAAAATAATTTGTATGACTAATTTTAATCAGGTTACGATATTACATAACCGTATTCCTATATGATTGGTAGGGAAATGGTTTCATACATGTGTAAATAATTTCATATCCTTCTAAATCTATAACAGTAAAAATCCTCAAGAAGGCAATTCTTGCTAATTGTTAATTAAATTGAATACATGAAATTCCTCTGGTTTCTAGTTTTCATATATATTCATTATAAAAGATTAACGCTTTAGACTAAACTTTACTGCAAAGAACTGGAGAAATGTTTTTTTTCAGTAATTGAGATCATGAGTCATTTGAAGCTAGACCACCATGGAAATCCTGGAAATGTAACATTGGATACCGATTCAGTGGTCTAATGGTTAAGCGCTCGCACCCGAGACTGATGGATCCTGGGTTCAAACACCTCAAGGCGGGGTCGCGGATGCGCAATGCTGAGGAGTCCCATACAAGGACAAAACGGCCGTCCAGTACTTTCCACTCTCATTGTTTTGTGTGGCGCATATATATTTGGTACCCTCTTTAACCAATACTTGTGTGTTCAAATAAATAAATAAATAAAATAACCACAAAAACCCTTCTAATACAAATAATTTTTTGTCTAAATCGTTTCACCATTTAATATTATCAAGGATATTATTACCAGAAATCGAACATTTTTTGAAGTACTCAAAATTTATTCTCAATTCATTAATATGGGGGAGGATTTGTGCTGATCATATCTGATCACATTCTGATCATGTACTTACTAACAACTGATTTTGAGATATGACTTCAGGAGTTCTTGTGAGAAGTTGTGACAATAAGAGCTTAACCATGTTGAGTATGAGCCATTCACCCATCGATAATATTGCAAAATGGTCTTACACAGTATGCGAATCAACTGAAGTTCGATTGATAAGCTACTAAATGCTGACTCGGTGGTCTTAAATTTAAGCGCTATCTGTAAATATGAAAAGTCTTGAGTTCGGTCACGAGTAAAATCATGAATATCCAGAGGTGAGAAATAACATACTAGTATGAAACAGCAGTTCAGTAATCTTCACTTTTCAATGTTTGTTTAAAACAAGTTTGTAATATAAACTATGAGATCAATTTGTTATGACTTAACAATTCAATTATTTTATTTATTATGTAGTTTTCATATTCAATTAAAAAAGTAATATAATTCCTCATTTTTTTATATGTATTCATTTCAGACGCGAGATGTGGCTATTGCATTTCTTCTAGTAGCAGCGACTTATTTGTCTATCGGTTTAATATTCTATTGCACTTTTCCATTAGCGAAATCATGCATTGAAGATGTAAGTTTCTTTATTTTTATCTTCTAAACAGAAACAATTAGATTAATTGTTTATTTTTATGTATTTGACTACGTGGTTATTTATTTATTATTTTGGAATTATCAGAAGGGGTTTTGTGGAGATTTTAGAAATTTCACTGGTTGAAATCATGAGTCGATTGAAGCTAGATCACCATGGAAAATATGGAAGCACTGGACGGCCATTTCGTCGTGGTATGGGACTCCTCAGCAGTGCACATCCACGACCTCACCCCTGCGAGATTCGAACCTGGGACCTACGGCTCTCGCGCGCGAGCACTTAACAACAAGACCACTGAGCCAGCCGGTGTCCAGTGGTGTTAATGTCTAACTTCAACCAATCCACGAAGTTGCACCATCGTATACCATTGTCTTCAGTGAGTTGATATCTCACAACCGACCTGGTTGAACTCCACGGGTAACGGCTTCTCACTAGAACTCCAGGAGTATCTCTTGAAGTCAGTCACTAGTGAGCAGATGGTTATTATCAGATGGGGTTTTTTGGAATTCATTATTTTTATTTTATCGTAAGAAGGTCGAAATTTATAGTCAATTATTATCTATCAAATGAAGTCTACTATGAATAAGATTAGAATAACAATTAAGTTAGAATAATATAAGTTCAATATAATTGATAGTTACTTCCCAATCATTAATGTCTATAATTTAATATCTCAATATGAATATGGTTGTAAGTAGCTGAGGAAATATCACAAAAAATCTTTTCTACCTTAATTGTATTCTTGATTTTCAACAAATTCATTGTATACAAGGTCCATATTATTGAAAAAATAAAACTGTTCTAATGTTTTTAAAAACTAATCTCCAAACTGAAGAAACATTGATCTAAAGTTTCTAGATAACATAGTCAGTCAGTCAGCTACAACGTTAGACCAGGCACATATGTGCACCGGTCCAAGTTGCCATACCTCATTAACACAACAAGATGAACAGCAAATTCATAGAAGTAGTTAATTCAATAGTAATAATATATAAAAGAATGAATGCATATAAGGACATGGTACAGGAAGAAAGAATTAGTTGGTAGAAAGAAAGATATGAAACGATTTTAATTTCATAGTTTAATAGAAGATAAAGTGTATACACCTACGTTATTGTGATCGATTCTGAGTTATGTCACCCAGAGTCTCCAAAATAGTACTGTTAAGTGATAGCATAAAACATGTAAGAGTTTCCTGAATTTTTAGAACAGTAATTCAAAAACGATTCTAGTATATTTTTTTACGCTAAGTACAGTCTAAAAACATCAAAATTTAAGTTGTTACAATCTCTACACCGAAGATAGGTTTTAGTCTTATGAAGATTTTATTTCTGTAAGGGTTTCATCGGTAATGGCAGACTTTTGAGTATCGAAATTATTGAAGAAATAAAAAGTATTCAACTATGCCGTACATGAGAAATGTTTACTTATCAAATGATGAATATAATTTCAGAAATCAAATGGTACTAATTGGTCTTTGGAAATAATCCATCTTACTGTTCAAATTCAATCATAGTGATCATCAGTATAGGATTATGGAGATTATTACGTTTTTGATTGAGATCTTGAACTGGTTGATGTTAGACCATCATTTAAAACCTGGAAGCACTAGACGGCCGTTTCGTCCCAGTTTGGGACTCATCAGCAATGCGATCCCGCTCGCGGGACCCAGATTTTTTCTTTATTGTTTAATTGAAGCTCCTTTCATTGGTTGATAAGTGCAGGGATTTTCAAACATATATTGATTATCAACTCATTTTAAGACTAAATTTGTAAATTCATCTAATAATTACTATATTTCTTGTTACAAAAAGTACCATGTTTCCTTATTACATTTATTTGTACATCTGATGATATAAGGGAAGGTGAGTGCGTTTTTCGACCACATCATACAAGAACGAAGTCCAGTTTTAACATACTTATTCCAAATATATCAGTTACACACAGTTTCTAAATCCTCACTAAAAGTATTGTTAACTCTAATGTTCTACTGGTTGTTGACTCTAGACATGTTAGTTTGAACTATGTACAAATAAAATAATGTCAATTTAGATTACATTATTGTGGATAATATTGTATTGTTATATTCATGATGATAACCATGTACATATATTGGCACTAGTAAAATCCATATAAAACTATGTAAATTTATTTTTCTTCTTAATGTTATCAATTCATTGGGATTGTTGCATATGTTTAATATCACGAACTGACCCAAGATGGACAATCATTGAAAACCAGCAGTGAAGTGTTGTTTGACTGTAGTATATGATTGGTCAACAATACGCGTCTATGGCCCAACATAGATTCCAACTCAGGAACTTCAAATCTCTCGAAAAGCGTTCAATCGTTTTCTCTATTAATGTAGACTATTACCTAATGTTTGTATCTCATACATTATGTATGGAAAAGACATCTTAACGAAAATTGTTTATTTATTCATTTAATCACTAGTGGATACTTCCAACTAACCAATTAGTTATAAATTACTTATTGCTGGTAAACTTAATTATTTAATAGAGTTCTTGACAGAAGTGAGCAACAAAAGTAACATGACCAAGTATTCATGATTTGTTACAGTACATAGAACCTGTTATAAACTGTAATATCTAGATCCATTTCGTAAGCAATGATGGATAGTGGCTAGCAGTGGAATCCATGACGCACGTTTCGCTCTATTTGGGACTCATCAGTCGGATGTACCTGCACCTCAGAGTTGATGTTCACTCTGGCACTCGAACCCAGCACCATTCGCTCCAAACGGCATCGCGTTATCCGCTCAGCTACTGAGTCCTGATAGCCACTTGCTTGTGTAATGGGATGAATTTAAATTCACTTGGTATTGTTTTGGCTTGTACCTTCCCACTGAGGTTTAGGAAAGCAATTGATCAGTCTGTTATTGGCATATGTGCATACTGTGCATATGCCTTGATACTGCCTATCCATCATAGCTTACAAAAAGTTTCAGTTTCAGTTTGGGAAGGACAGGAGGCTCGATGGCCTATGTTAGTCCTGGCAATAGTGGTCTCTCAGTTGATCCAACTTTCTTTTGAAAGAGTCGACGGATGGAGCCTCAACCACGTGCTGAGGTAGTGAATTCCACTCGTTGATGATTCGATGGGAAAGTCGATGGTCAGCTGACAAGTAATTTGTTCTCGGCTAATGAACTTTTTTGGAGTGTCCTCGTAAATTCTCTGTTTTGGAAGACAAGAAAAATGAGGGCATATTAGGTGCAAATTTGGCACTAAGCAATTTGAAAACTGTAATCAAGTCGCCTCTAGTTCTGCGATATGACAACGGGAAAAGGTTCAGCTTGGCCAGTCGAGATTCATACGGAAGCTTCGCTATTCCGGGAATCAGCTTAGTCGCCGTTCTCTGAACCTTTTCCAGAAGCTCACTGTCTTTTTTAAGCAGGGGCTAGCCGCTTGTATGCAGTACTCAAGTTTAGGACGAACGAACACTGTATACAAAGTCAAAAACGTTTTGGCGTCGACATGACTAAAAGCCCTACGTATTGACCATAACGTTCTAAAACCTTTGGCGGCTATTGCACGGCAGTGTGCAGTAGTCTTTAAGTCTTGACTAACGATAACTCCTAAGTCATTATATGTCTGGACGACAGGTAGCTCAGTGTTATTCATCGTGTATGTATCTGTGCCTTGATGACCGATATGCATCACAACACACTTGGAAGTATTTATCGGCAACTGCCATGTTTGAGACCATTCAGATAACTTCTTCAGGTCATTTTGAAGTTCTAAGCTATCACTCTTACATCGTATCGTTTTCCATATCTTGACATCGTCAGCATATAGCAAGACCGATGATGATAGGAGACAAGGAAGGTCATTTACATACAAGAGGAATAGCACTGGCCCCAAAACTGTACCCTGGGGCACTCCACTAAGCACAGTTTCCCAGCTAGATAACTTTGAGTTCACCCTTACTCTTTGTTGACGCCCAACTAAGAAGTCTTTTATCCACATCAATAAATTGCCTCCAATCCCGACTTTCTTAACTTATATAACAGCCGGTTGTGCGGAACTTTGTCAAAAGCTTTACTGAAATCAATGAAGGCGACGTCTACAGGTAGCTTTTGGTCCTTAAGAGCGCACCAGCTTTCACGAGCCACTAATAAGTTAGTGAGACAAGAATAACCTATTCTGAAGCCGTGCTGCTTCTCCGAGAGGATCCGGTTTTTATCGAGATACTTAAACAGCTCCTTCCGAATAATCTTTTCTAAGATTTTAACAACCACACTAGTTAGGCTAACGGGGCGGTAGTTCTCAGGTTTGTGTTTCGTACCTGTTTTGAAGACAGGACTTACTAAGGCAATATCGAGGCATATGCACAGTATGCACATATGCTAATAACAGACTGATCATTTGCAGTCTTAAACCTCAATGGGAAGATACAAGCCAAAACAATACCAAGTGAATCTAGATCCATTTGTTTAATGAAAGCAAATCATTAAGATAAAATATAATTCATTCGTACCTATATGCCAATGTTTGTTATCCTCTTTTTATTTTCTTTTTTCCGTGCTAAAACTTATTTAGAATCTTCTAAACAATCTAGTAACAGATATACCAGTATTTATTGGTCGTTTCTTTTCACTTCTACAAATGTTCACTGTATTTCCAATGATTCTTTATGTTTTACGTGTACAAATTATGACTGCTATATTCAAAAAACCATATCCAGGGTAAGTCAGTAAAATGTTATTCTTTCTCAAAGTATTTTATTATTATTATTATTTTCTCTTATAAAATGAGTATTTTCTCTCCCTGGAATATAAAACTAGATTCAATCACCTGATTGAAATCGTATACAAAGTTTGAAGATTCTAACTACCAGTAGTCAAAACTGTTGTAATGTGTCTTTTATTCTTTCTTTTTTTTTAACTCAGTTCTTACACGACTGTATGATCTTTATTTATTGAAAAAGTTGCATTCCATTTAAAATGTGAAACTAATGAATAATGATGATCGAAGTTAAAATTTATTATAAACAATGTTAACAATGATATATTCTATAAGACAAAGACTTGGAATTACTTGTTTCATTGAAGTTGAATGTAATCAGCAAAGTTTTCATTCATATATTACCATCATTGAATTAACTACTTCTATGAATTCAGTGTTTATCTTGTTATGCTTATGAGGTATGGCAACTTAGACCGATGCATACATATGCTTGGTCCTATGTTGGAGTTGACTGACTGTTTAGTTGATTTTAATGACAAAAAGCATTATCCCTTCTTACTTAGTATTTGAATCATTTTATGATTCCACATCGTTTATGGACAGTATTTTTTTCATAACTTATATACCTTTCTTGGCTCAAAGCATCATTCTATATGTATCATATTGTTATGTTTCAAAAATTTGTTTTGTTTGACAATTTCTATCATCTAAGAATTTACTAAAGTTTTTCTCTATTTTACAATGTTTAGCTGACTGTATTTACTTATTGGGTGTGATAAATTTGACTGATATATTGTTAAGGTAGATTCAATTATTGGACAATTTATTCATCAAATAGATATTTACAATTTAGCTAATATTCAATAGTGACCAATTTCATGTTTGTCTAGTCCTTTAATCATGATCGAATTCAGTTGATTGGACTATATTAAACCTACTAGTCTAAGTACTTTAAGATTATATACATTGTGTTCAAGACCAGACAAATATCATATTGGTCACCAACCAATGATAGATTAACTGTGAATATTTTAGTCCTACAGACAATCATTAAGAAAATAAATGAAATGAATGATGACATCTCAGACAGTGAATCTAGGTGACTCTGGTTTGTCTTCTATAAGAATAATCAATTCCCTCAAAATTGGAGGCACTCTATACAGACGAGTGACAAGTAATGTGAAACGTAGATCAAACAATGCGTTCCATGTACTACTTGCAACTATCTAACACCTCAAATTTGACTATGCGCCGAACAGCCAGCAATTTTTATAAATACCAACGACTGAAATTGGACAGCTGCTACAGAATATAATCTTTTGAACGTGTTTAATTAATAAATTTATACTTAACTATTTCAGTAGTTGAAATCATGAGTCAATTGAAGCTAGATCACCATGGAAAACCTGGAAGCACTGGACGGCCGTCTCATCCTTGTATGGAACTCCTCAACAGTGTGCATCCACTATCCCGCTCCTCGCGAGATTCAAACCCAGGACCTATCAGTCTCGCGCGCGAGCGCTCAACCACTAGACTACTAAGCCGGCATCCAACGATGTTAATCTCGCAGGGGCGGGATCGTAATTGTGCACTGCTGAGGAGTCCCATACAAGGACGAAACGGCCATCCAGTTCCTTCCAGGTTTTTCATGGTGATCTAGCTTCAAGTGACTCATGATCTAAACTATTGAAATTACTAAAATCTACACAAAATCCCTTTTGACCTAACTATTTGCTTATTTGTTTATTAAAAAATTTTTTTTCATTTATTACTTTTAAATCTCAGATTTATTCATGTTACTGTATTACATGTGTTTATTCTTGGACTATCATTAACGTTTTCAATGTTAATGCCGAGTATTGGTACCATAATTCGGTGAGTTAAACTCTACGATTTATTCAAATGTGATTAATTAATTTTACAACAATATACTTATATAGTAATGAATATTGGCATAGAATTTGTCTGGTTAACTATATATTGTTATCATTAAAGGTTAACATAAAATGGCATATATAATTTGATACCTTATCTAAAAATTTAACATTAAAAAACAACCAATCGTAGGTTATTTGTGTTATAACTTGTGTCCTGTGTCCTTATTAATGTATAACGTAGTGATATCGCCAATTAGAGAGCAGTGAATTATCGAACGGATCAATGATACACAAAACAAGTTCGAGCAGTCTGAAGTGCTTATCAATTCCGCTTCCCGCCTAGCCCAGTCATTTAAGTCCAGAACACCAGTCTCAGCCTCTGAAATATGAGTCATGTATTTCTAACATACTGAGTTTATATGCCAATCAAGCAGACCACATCGTACCATAAAGTAGGAAACAATATTTGTACAAGATTTAGTCAAATGTGGCTGTGAATGTGGGAGATAGTAATTGATAGGCAGGGTATAATTCAAGAATGATAAATCGTATAATAATAGTTCATGGGTCAAAATAAAGCTCATAACAAGAGGGACATGAATATGAATAGTTTAGTTACAAAACAATTATACGATAGAAATATACGTATAGTATTGGTACATAAATGGATCCCAAAAGTTACCAATCATTATCACATCGAGATATAACAATTTGCAAGATGACTTCTGTACGTGTGTATTTGTTATCAATTTGTTGAGCGTTTTCAACAGTTTAAATTATCAGAAAATAACATGAAGACAAACAATATTGCTTTCAAATGATGAAGTCTAATGGTATCATTGAATTTTGTGTATCACATTACAAATTAATTTAGATAATGACTAAAATATCGAAAGCATTGAATAGTTATTTCATCCTATCCTCAGCAATGAACATTTCACTGGAAATCAAACTAGGGACTTTCAAGCTTTGAGTTAAAAGCTTTAAACTACTGCTTTGACATTCAATTGTTCATGTTTCTAGTTTCATTTATTTAGAATGTTTAGTATTTCTCGGTTTTCAATGATTGTGATGTAAACTATAGAACTGCTTGAAACTGGATCTTCATGAGACTATATAATAAAGAATACCAACATATATATATACAATAGTAATTTTCAATGATTTAACATCAAACTATCTTAATAAATTCTATACATTTACCTGTTAGTTCATTTAGGTGTGTAGATTACATCATATGAACCTGACACCCTAATTTTGATAAAAAGTATTTATATTCTCATATGAATATTGAAAATGAATATCAGTTACGTCTTATGATCTCACTAAATAGTGATCATAGCTAATGATAATAATACCTAAAATCCACTTCTTTTTTTTCGAAATACTAACATTTTCATTTCACTCAAAAGAATAATTCATCTTGGATTACAATTAAGTAACTATGATTTTCGTTCTAATCTTCTACTGGATTTGTGGACAGTACAATTAACAATGAACTCACTAATCCATAGTTCTATCACATTGAAACATAATTTATATTTTACATATTAACACTAACCTTCTACATCATTGAAATAGTTAGTGTCACAGTTGTGAATTTAGCTTCCATGAAATGATCAAGAAAGAACAAATAAGTTTTTTTTTCATTCTTTCATAATTGATTTCTTCATTAATTTCTATCGAGCAAAGGGTGAGACTCTAATTTATGGATGACCTATGAACGAACCTTAAGTAACCTTGAGAAATATTAGCCAATCAGCAAAACAGTCTGTATAGAGTAGAAATATGTTATACAAAACCAAGGAAATAAAGTGGATACACTTCTTATACGTGGTTCAAAAACTTGTCAAGGTTAGAAAGAGGTTCAGAGGTTCTAAAATCGCAATGCATGCAGTAGAGGAAATCATCCATACGGCTACAGAATAGTCGGCCTCTGGAGCCATGATAAAGCCTCAAATACTCTTTCAGCATCGACCACATAGCTTCAATATTGTTTATATGCACTCCGGTTGTTGAGTGTACAAAATGCTACTTGTGGATAACAACACGATGCACATAAAAAAGCCTATGTAGGAGTCTGTACGCTCTCCAAACATCCGTACATATTATAGTGCCTGACGGCAGCCAGTGTTACTTGTGCTTTTATTATCCAGTTCGCAATAATTTTCGTAATTTGCTTTAGTTAGGATTAATATATGGGGTTCTCATCACGAACTAACATCAGCTATAATGCCAGAAATTTATTTAGCCAAATGAATGAAAGGCTTTCGCGTTAAAATCCTAGATCTATTATCTTATACCTGGTTGATCCGTCCACAAATTATAGTCCCGCCGTTTTATTTGTTATAGCCTCTCAGTTATTACGTTTTGTACAAAATTCCCTGTGAACCGATAGTACGTTAGCATTAAGCACTGAAGTTGGCGCCGTAACCTCGAAATCTCTAAAACGCCTCTGATTGGCTCGTCCATAAATTAGAGTCTAACCAAGTAAAGCTCTATGCGTAAAATATTATTTACGAGTTTTTATTTACACTACTTATAAGTAACAACAAATTAATAACGTAACTATTTCTGATTTAGTATTTCTCAACTTCAAGGTGTCTTCATCACTGCAGCCAATATATTCCAAATAATAGTAGGAATTAGTATTTATTTGTACTTATATAAGCACTTGCTCACAGCTTTTATGATGACATATGTTATCCCTATGTGTTTACTAGGTGATCTTATCATGTGATATAACAATGAAGCATTGTTGCCTAAATTAAGTACTTTAAGAAGCCATAATAAATTAAGTTTTATTACTTAGATACCGATGGATGAACAAGATTATTATTCTTTTATGAAAAATTTACGAAATATGCTTGAGTATTTTCGGAAAAAAAGAAACAGTAAGATTAAGAGAATTTTCTCAAAAGAAACTAGTGAATTATTCACATTTATGTTTAACAAAGAAAACGATGGATCAGTCAGTTATATTAATAAATTATAATCACATTGAAACTTGTATTTTGATGTAAAAGTTATGACATAGGTGAGGTAAAATTGATATCATCTCAGCTATTTTGATGAATAAAAGTTTCTTTTTGTTATATCTTGCTGATTGGACGCTAAATTCGTTCCTCAGCTATTCTGATAACCCGCACGCTAGAACTACACAGCGACCTGAGCACCAGAAAGAAGACGCAAAGTATGAGAGAAACACTTTACTTCAAGGTTCGTTTCTGTACAGAAAACATTGGTATTTATAGATGTTAACGTTAAATCAGCATCATATTCCGGCCAATCCGTTAACGACATATTATGCTACTGACCAATAGTAGCACACCACGTTGAAATTCTAGAATGCTCCATCATGCTCTGATTGGCTAGGACTCTTCGACTCCTTTTGGGCCTCTGGAGGCTCCGTTGAAGTTCTCCGAAAGCCAAATCAACACTTTTACTATGGTTAGCAACAACTATATGTAAATAATTTCTCAAATTAAGTTGAATATTTAAACATCATAACAGTTTACACTTTTGAAAGACTCATTTAACATTTCATTTTATGCAAAAATAATAATAATAATAAAAGCGTTTAGTATAAGATAACCGAAACGCTGTAAACAAGAATTGCCTAGAATGTAAAATTCTAAATAATATATAATATAACCAAAGATAATGACCACCAATGGAGATCAAGTGATGTACAAACAGTGAAAACTATGTAACACATGGACTCTACATGTTTATTTAATACCTCACACAAATAATGAAGACATTGAGGAAAGATAAATCTAACGGGTAGTATCGGATTTATTAAAATATCACAAATATAATAGTAAATCCAAAGATATTTTGATATATTGTTAAAGGAAATCTTGTATTTGAAGTTGATTATAAATACCTCACTTCTAGAGGTATACAAAATGAAGTCTGATTTTGACAGATTGTGTTTCACCGTTTGTTTCATATGTGACTATTTAATTGTTTTGCATATTGTTTTGCGAGTAGTAAATTTCCAAGGTGCCAAGAATTCAGTCTCTAGAAAGGAATTCTACTCATTTTATGTTAATAATCGTAAATATAACAATATTATTAAAAATCATTACATTGTGAAGTAATTTTTCCATATAAATTGTCACTTATCTACCACACTGACTATAAATTGTATTGCGTGTGCTAAACTATTATCTACCTTGATCGGTGAATGTGGTTGGTGTACAAATAGAATGAAATAAAGCTAGTGGTAGTTAAACCAAAACTAGAAAACATTTTCTGAAGTAACTATTGATCTGAACTATCTTGATAGATGCAGGCTAATTGATTGTGGTCTACGAATTATCCCCCATTTAAAGTTTGATGTGTTGAATAAGATGACACCAAATTATTCACAATGGATTACGTGTATACTCTTTTTACTTTCTTTGAGATGCTGTGTTTCAAACTTATTTTCTACGTTTAATTTAACGAAAACATTCTTTCCTTTTGAATCATTTTCTGTATTTGTAATCTGGTGAGACTATAATCTATGGATGATGTTTGAACGAGTCTTACGTGACACATAATATAAAGTAAAAATATTTTATACAAAACCATAGAATTGAAGTGGATACACTTCTTTTACATGGTAAAAAAACTTGTCAAGATTAGAAAGAGGTTCTAAAATCGTGATGCATGCAGTAGAGGAATTCATCCATATGGTTCTATAATAGTGGGCCTCTCAAGCTATAATAAGATCGTAAAAACTCCATAAATTTTAGTCTTACCGGTAATGTTTTTTTATTATGACTGAGATCATGACTACTAATTTATCAATTGGCGAGGATTGGCAAGGCAAGTACACCATTCCTACAGTTGAAGAACACATGAAACTCAAAACAACTTTCAATTAACATCAAGGTCACAATCTTCAATACGAACGTCAAGACAGTTCTACCGTATGGAGCTGAAACTTTGAGAGCTACTACAACCATCATCAAGAAGGTACAAGTATTTATAAATAGTTGTCTACGCAAGATAAAATTTTTTCTGGTAAGTGCTTTTTTAGCGAGTTAGTTTTCTACGGGATGGGGCGCTAACTTCATGCCCAACCCTTCTCCTTTACCCGGGCTTGGGACCGGCAGCAACTCTGGAAGAGCTACAGGCGGAGTTCTACGCAAGATACTCAACATCAATTGGCCATATACCATCAGCAACAGCCTACTGTGGTAGGGAACAAACCAGCTTCCAGCTGAAGAGGAAATTGTGAAAAGATGATGGAAATGGATAAGACATACATTATGGAAATCACTAAACTGTATCAAGAGGCAAACCCTAGCATGGAATCCTGAAGGGAAGCGGAAAAGATGAAGGCCAAAGATTACATTAAGTCGGGAAACAGAAGCAAATATCAACAGATAAACATTTGTATCAAGTTCAACATTGTTTATGACAGGTAGACTAAATCAGATTTCCTCATTATTACTAATATCAGTTCTTAAATTAAATTATCAATTTATATCTATATACATATATATGCATCTATTTATTTGTTTTCTTTTATCTCATTATAGATTTAGTGGTTCATTATGTGGTCTAGTCTATATGTTTACACTTCCACCATTAATTTATCTACTTAATAAACGTACATTAACTCGTTTACAAAATGAAAATCATATTAAAATATCTGAAATTCATTCAGAGAAATTATTAAATGGTAATTATCATTTGAATAGTATAAATTCTATAAAAAATTTTAAAGATGATCATTTACCATTTCATGAATTACAAATTGATAATCATAGTGATACAATATCAATCATTAAAATTAAATTATTATCAGAACATGATACAATTAAATATTGGTTTATTGTTTCTATTCATGTATTCATTATGTTATTAGGTTTATTAAATTTTATTGGACAATTTACTGTATTTTTTATTGGATCTAATAAGAAACAAATTGTTTCATCAACAAATAGTTAAATGTAAACATTTATATATACACACACACATCCACACACGCACGCACACGCACACATACATGGACACACATGGGTACGCACAAAAAAAGCATACAATACTTTCTAATATTTAATCCTTTAATTCACTACTACATAGTTGACTCTATAACATTACATAATCACTATGCACTAATGTAATCACTGAGAGATCAATAGAATAGAATAGAATATCAGTTGGATCCAAATTGTTTCGTCGAAAGCATCGTTAAATTCAAACATTTATACACACACACACACAAACACATATGGATACGCACAAAAAAAAGCATACAATACTTTCTAATATCTAATCCTTTAATTCACCTTTACATAGTTGCCTCTATTATATTACATAATCACTGATAGATAGATATATAGAATATCATTTGGATCCCAAGTAGTTTATTCGTATTTAGTCAATTAATGATTCGTTTAAATTAGTTGATCATTCTTATTCATCAAATGATACACTAAAATTTATTTCATATATACACATCAATATACAATTTATCTTATAGTAGGATAATAATTATGAAGAGAAAAAAAACGTAAACTCTTTTCTTTTTCGATATATTTATACAATTTGTTTATATGTATTTATTTATGTATCTGTGTAGATTAGGCGCCTTTTTTTTAAAAAAAAAATATTAAATTAATGTTTTTGTAATTAGTCAGCTGATTCATTTAGTGAATAAAATTTAATCCTCCCCCTCCCCTTTTTTTAAAAAAAAACAAACAAAAAAACTATGATCAATTATTGTAATTTTATATTGATAATTTTCATGTTTCCTTTTTTTTCTCTTTTTTTTTAAAAAACAAATCCCGACAACCTTTTATCTTTTTGCCTTAGAAACAAAAAATTGTTTTTTTTTTTAATTTGTCAAAATATTTTAATCATAATTATATTAGAATTATTGATATAATTTCTGGATTTAAAACAAAATATAAATTTTTTAATTGAGATCATGAACCGATTGATGTTAGACCACCACAATTGAAAACCTGGAAGCACTGGACGGCCGTTTCGTCCTATTGTGGGACTCCTCAGCAGTGCGCATCCACGATCCCGCTCGCGGGATTCGAACCCTGGGCCTTCGGTCTCGCGCGCGAACGCTTAACCAACTGGACCACTGAGCCGGCATCCAAAAACTTAATAATTTCCACAACCCCTATACTAGTAAATATAAATTTGTTGGAAAAAAGGATTTATTATTGTTTCTTACTATTTGTATGAATGATTAGATATATTATTAATTGTAAAGTGTTGATCATGTATTCAGATCATAAACTGATCTGATAAAGAAGTACTCAATTAGTATATAGTCGTCATAGTATATAGATATCCACAATCTTGTTGAGGATCATATATACTGATAATTATCATGTTGTTACTGAAAATAATTTCAAGAGTTTTGTTAAGAGATTGATCCGCTGAATTCGATTGTATTATTTTGAGTGAGTTATTCATTGAAAACAAGAGAAGATGTTTGTTCAGTATAGTAAGTTCATTCAAGTTAGGTATGTAATCTTTTGGACACTAACTCAGTGGTCTAAACAATAATCGTTCACCGAAAAACATGAAGGCCTTAGATTTGTTACTAAAGTAAGTGTGATCAATAGCTGTAATGATGACTACAAACACTTTAAGGTCGATATAATGTCAAAATTACCACTGACCTCTTGTGTTGATAAAAACAGAAAACGTTTTAGATCCGTCTCAGTCTTTCATTCACTCTCAGAACAAATACTAATGAACCTAATTTTAGGAAAATGTGAAATAGTAAAGTAGCTATACAGTTTGACTTCTGAAAACTTTTAAAAACTAGAACCATAAAAAACAAGATAGGTCAATATTATTCTCATAAACAGAGATTGTTTCGAATGGAGGGAATTTTGTGTGAAATAAAACTTTTTTACAATTCGTGTATTTAATAAAACTTTAGCAAAAAAGACTAATAAGAGTAGCATTCTCCAGAATAAACCTATTTCGAAATTCACAAGAAATGATCACACTTTTGAGTGATGGACGTATAAACAAGTCCTGTTATTCACCATCGACTATATATATAGACTTCCGAGAAGGCTATGACTGAATCAGTTCTGTGAAAGATTTGTTATGTATGTTTTATAGAGAATGAGTTAAGCATCTGATGTTATGTGTTCTATTTATTCATAATCGATAGAAAGTTGTGCCAGACTTCTATTGCTATCAGAAGGAGCTTTTGTGGATATTATAATAATTTTAATAGTTGAGATCATGAGTCAGTTGAAGCTAGACCACTATGGAAAACCTGGAAGTATTGAACGGCCGTTTTGTTAGCGCATGAGACCGATAAATATGCTGTTGTTCACTGTTATATATTAGGTTTATACCTAAACCATCGGAGAAAAACTGAGGTAATTCTAACATCGAAGAACATCCAGGGTGCTGAAAACGTCATGTTAAAACCCATAGTAATAATCCTCATTTTAAAAAAAAACCATGGAGAAATTATGACTACATACATTTATACTAATATCAGAGAATCATATTAACCCATATTAATTTAGTGTAGAGGAGTTATTTATTCTTTGAAGAAGCAGCTTACGCCAAGTCACGAAACGTCATATTATTTTACTTAAAAAAATTTGAAAGAAGCATTTTGAATTCGATAAGTATTTTACATCTTCAAAATTTGAAAAAATCGCATATTGTAATTTAGAACAACATAGATATAAGTGAACAATATTGTTTTCGATTAGATCCTCATCAGGCTTTACCTTAATATACAGCAATATTTATATGCATATAAGAAATTTCTAAACCAATCAAGGCAGTCTATAAGTCAATGATAACAGTGGAATAGATTACATAGTTAAATATAATAAGTGAAAAGTACAAATTGGTAGTGTGATGCTAGGTTTACTAGTTGCGACAAGAATAATGAAGGCTTGAATCAATGTTTCATGATGGGAATTAGGTTAACGGTCAGAAAAAAACATTCACAAAAATTATATGATTACGCAATAAGAAATGTTCAGATAATTGGACCGTGAAGCGTATATTTGAGAAAAGAAAAGGGTGAGGAGTGAAGAAAAATAAAGCGAAGAAAGTATGGAAAACAATAGTAAATAAGGTCATTTATTAAGGTCAAAGGAGAGATAAAGGTGTTACAAATTTCTTTTGAACACAAAGACTTGAATTGTTAGCTCGAATTCCTATAGTTTCTGCTATGTGTTAATTCTAAAAAGAGTAACACATACAATCCATGCAGTTCTCTAGACAATACTCCCACTTTTCACTTTATTAAAATAACAAAGTTACTTTCACATATTATTGATGTATAGTGGCTAGCAGTGGAATCCAGGACGCGCGTTTCGTCCTATTTGGGACTCGTCAGCTGGATGTACCTGCATCTCAGAGTTGATGTTCACTCTGGTACTCGGACCTAGTGCCATTCGCTTCAAACGCCATCGCCTCATCACTTATCTACTTGGTTCGAGTCCCGGAGTGAACACCAACTCTGAGATGTAGGTACATCCAGCTGACCAGTCTCAAATAGGACGAAACGCGCGTTCTGGATTCTACTGCTAGGAACTATCCATCATTGCTTACAAAAAGCTTGTGAATTAAGGCAATATCAAGGCATACGCACAGTATGCACATATCCCAATAACAGACTGATCAATTGTAGTCTTACACCTCAATGGGAAGATATAAACTAAATAATACCAAGTGAATTCACATATTATTGTTTACTTGAATCTTCCCACTGATGTTTAGTACTGCAATTGATCAGTCTGTTATCGGCATATGTACATACTGTGCGTATAACCTCGCTATTGCCTTAATTCACAAGCTTTTTGTAAGCTATGATGGATAGTGAATTTAAATTTCATCCCATTGCACAAGCGGTTTGTTATCAGAACTCAATAGCTAAGTGGATAATTCGATGGCATTTGAAGTAAACGATACTAGATTCAAGTTCCAGAGTGAACATTAACCCTGAGATGCAGGTACATCCAGCTGAAGAGTCACAAATAGGATAAAAACACGTTTCCGGGATTTCACTACTAGTCACTATCCATCTTTGCCCATAATAAAATTAACTGTTAATTTCCCAATTTATTTCCTCCTTGTTTTTCTTGTACAATTTTCTATTCTCTACAGGAAGAAAAGAACTCTTAGGATAAATATTCAATAAAAATAATTGTACATTTTGCAAGATTGTTCTTCTACTAATTATCATGAAGTGAATGATATCTTAGTACACAGCGTAGGATGATTGACTTTTCAATATTCTTACATTCAAATATGTCTAAATGTCGAAATATTAGCTTAAGTCAGACCATTTTTAAATAGGGTTAAGACACTGTTTTGGAATTGTATCATTGAATGTTGGTGTTTAAGTGAGTGTTTTAAGGTCGATTATATCGACATATTAAATGGTATTATAGTGAACGAGAACACAGGCGGAGGCGGGGGGGGACAATCGAATGTATTTGCACACAAAATTACAATCTCTTAGTAAAATCTGAGAACTATACTATAAATAGTTCATTTGCAAAACGTCAATCAATTGTCTCAAACTTGACTGTTCCTTCATTTCCACACCAATAATTCTCTGTTCTCATCCTCTTTCCTTCGATTTTTTTAAAAATCTTTTGCCGCTAGGCATGTAGTGGCGGTTATTATGTTAAGCCTATGTACCTTATTGTAGCTTTTGGACAGCCCATTCTATTCATTCTACTTGAGTCGCATTCTGACCTTGTAAATTATTCGCTTATCAATCTTGACTGTTTTTATATGAGCGCGTAGGTGTGTGTACATTTCTTATCCCATTACTCATCACATGTCTGTAACTGTTGTGCAAGTATAAATATTGATTAACGCTTGGTTAAATGGGAGTTGGCTTACCAGCCATCTCCACTGCGCGTCGTTTTCCTTTGTTCTATTACATTCGCTCCATATACAAAATATATGTATTTAAAATAGTCCATTCTTGTTATTTGACTTATCAAAATCCGTTATTGACTAACGCGATTTCAGTCGATGATTATATACGAGGATAGGAGTCAACCAACATTCACACGATCCAATTAGAGTTAGATCCACGGTCCACCAAAGGCATGTCACTTTCAATTGATGAACCATACTACTTACATATCTGTCAATATCAGTAACACATATCACAGTATTACTTAATACCCTCTTTTAGGATACTTACTAGTTTAAATAATTATCTTAATACATTATTTATAAAGGACACCATGATAAATGATCTGTTCACTGAATTATTGCATCATGTAATATATTTAGGTAAAGTTACTAATGACAGTATCCTCATCTACAATCGACATCAGCAACGTCAATAAATATTGAAATCATCATTTAACACCATACCTATTTCACACTATACAATATCGGTAATTATCCAAAGTAATAAATTCTTTCCTAAAAAGTATAATATGGTGTGATATTATCATTATTATTAATCGTTTGAACAACAACGACGGAGAATAGTTACTCAGATCATACACACACACACACATCAGATCAGATCGGATCAGATCAGATCATTTCTTCAAAACACATAATTTCATTGATGCCGTAAAAAAATATTTTCTTTTTTCCAACTTGAATACATATGTGTAGGTATTGTTTGTAAATGGTATGATTATAAAATTAGTCTAATTGAGATTAGATTGCGGTGTATGTTACTGATGTTGACAGATCTAAGTAGTATGTATCATGAATTGAAAGTTAAATGCCTAGCGGCAGAAAGTTAAAAGAAAAAAGTCGAAAAAGAATGAAAGAGAACAGTGAATGATTGATGTAAAAACGAAGGAACAATCGAGTTTGAGACGACTGACTGATATTTTTCAGATGAATTATTTAAAAGACTTATATATATGATCGAAGAATATTCTTTCCGATAAATTCTCTTCAGGTTCTACAATTATATATATTCAAATTAATCATCCTCAAAAATGGACAGGTTAAGGGTAAAGTATATCGTTTAAAGCATGTGGATTTAGGATACATTTTAATAGTTGAGATCATGAGTCAACTGAAGCTAGACTACCATGGAAAACCTGGAAGTATTGGACAGCCGTTTTGTCATATTGTGGAACTCTTCAGCAATGCGAATCTACGATCCCGACTCGCAAGATTCGAAACCTGGACCTATCAGTCTCGCACGCGAGTGCGTAACCTTTAAACTACAAAGCCTGCATCCATTGGTGTTAATGTCTAACTTTAACTAATCCATGAAATTGAGCAACACATCCAACATATGCTCACTAGTGACGGTCTATTATTTATTTATTTACTTAATTGTTTGAACACATAAATATTAGTACAAGAGGGCACCAAATACATATGAGCCACACAAAACAATGAGAATTTGAAGAGAAGAAGGAAAAAAGGTAAGGAGCGTAAAAGAAAAATAACGAACAGATTAGTGCAAGGTAATGTAATAATAATAATAGTGAGGGAAACAGAAACGTACACTCAGAAGAAATCTTTCAGTTAAGGAAGAAGCAACCACTTTTTATGAAGAAAGTAAAAGAAAGTTACAGCAAGATCGCCACTAGCTTCTATTCTGAGCCATATCTGATAACATCTCTAGCCATTGTGTCGCATCATCTCTAGGACCCCAACCAGGGAGTCGTGAAGGACCAACAGAAGCCAGTCCTTTGCAGATTTCTTTCATCCCACGACACCATGTCATACATTAACCACCTGTCCGCTTCTTCCAACCACTCCCAGAGTCGGAAAATAATGCACGATGTGGAACTCTCTGGGACGACATTCGTAGAACATGTCCAGGCCATCGAAGTCGGTGTTTCAAGTTGGTGACACCAATTGCATTATCGTCTCTGTGCCCGAACACACGATGCCGAACCTCTGCATTACTGACATGGTGTTGTCACTGGATGTTAGCAATCCTTCGGAGACAGCGATGATCGAACACAGAGAGTCGTCTAACGTCCTCAACTCGGAGAGACCAGGTTTCACAAGCATAGAGCAAAACTGCTCTCACCGACGCGTTGTAGATTCGAACGTTTACAGCCAGACTAACATCACGAAGGCGCCAAAGATGGCCCAGATTGGAATAAGCCGCACTGGATTTCACCATACGTGCATTGATCTCGTCACTCACGACCCCACCAGCACTTATGCAGCTACCTAGATACCCGAACTTCTCGACTACTTCTATCTGCTCACCATCCAGGGTGAGTAGAGGATTAGGATCCTGCCAGTCTTGTAGAATTACTTTGCACTTGGAAGGTGCAAAGCACATACCATACCTACGGACACTGATTGCCAACTGATTAAGTGCGGGTTGCATGGCTTGGACATTATCGCACAGTAAGACAATATCATCCGCATACTCAAGTTCGAGAAGTTGGGGATGTTAGATCCCCAGAACTAACTTGGTAACCACCACCTTATTTTTGTACATTTATTTTAAAAATTTGAATCTATTGTTTTCGCGCCAAAAGCGTTCATTTTTACCTTTATATCGTATTTCCCACTTGGGAGAATCTTAAACGCTATTGGTTCATTATATCTTTTAGTATACTATTTTGTAACGCTTCCCAAGGTCAATTTTATGTTATATATATATACGTTTGATTTGTGCCTGTTGTGATTGCTCTTACTTCTGGCTGCTTGTAGTATATATTTCCCCATCTCGAATTCGGACTTCTCTATCTACTTAGCATGCCTGGGACGCGACAGAATCTTCATTCCATTCTCAAGTCAGGCGAACTCGTAATCACTTCAAACATAGCAGACTGTTAACATTTGAAACCGATTGATATTATATATTGCACACAAAGATGGAACACTCCAATTGTTTTTAAGAGAATAAACGGAAATATTTTACGACCATAAATTTACCCAGCAGAAGGGTGATTATATAATGGTTTCCTGGAGACTTAGACCCGTTAAGGCTTTTTAAAACCGTAACATGAGATTTCAGTTTTATATTGATATTACAGGTATCAAGTACCTTAGTGTATAGAACTATTTCAATAGAAAATTTACTACCCCATCATGCATAGATCGATCATCTTTGAATAGTTATTAAGTAGATTAGATGATAACATGTGGATATGGAATTTGTGTCTCCATTTCAGTAGTATATTAGACTTGAGTATAAAAAAAAGTCAACTTATATAGTGATATAATTCTCGTGATTTACTATTATTCCATTTTAATTCACCGCTGTTTATGAAGTTCATTTAAAATATTATTCATCGAATGGTGGCCCCTCTAGGGCTTCTGCCGGTCCCAAGCCCTGATAAAGGTGGAGGGTTAGGCATGCGGCTAGCAACCGCATCCCGTAGAAAACTAACTTGCTAGAAAAACTCTGACCACAAAAAATAATTCAAACTATTTAAACTCTGTCCTGGGTATTAGAAAGTCTTCATTCAGAAGAGTTATGACGTTCATGGTGAAAGCCGAGCTCTTCCGGATGTCACGAGGCTGATGTTCCTTCTGACAACCAGAGCAACCATTAATTTAGGTACATGGAATGTTCGTACAATGTGGGAGACCGGTAGAGCCATCCAAATTTCTGCAGAAATAAAAATATACAATCAGGAGGTGCTTGGAAATCAGTGAAACACAACAAGCACTAGCTTCAGGGGAGTTACTGTTATACACCGGCCAAGTTATCAGAACACAATACTAATTACCCTAAAATGACCCAGATGAATACCTGTATAATATTTATACTTTCTCAGTCTTATATTCGATTAACCTCAAGGCGAAATCAAGCGCAATACTAAATGAAACATTACTTGATACGGTTGTTTCCATCATTTGTTCGTTTTTTTGGAAAAGAACAATTCCCTCCCTCCCCTTCTCCTTATATATAGATATATATATATATGAACGCGCGGATCGGCAAAGCAAGAGCAACATATTTACAATTGTAGAACATCTTGAACTCAAAGCAACTGTCAACCAACATCAAGGTCAGAATTTTCAATTCAAACGTCAACACAGTTCTACTGTATCGGGCGGAAACATGAACAACTACGAAAGAAATCATCCAGAAGATGCAGGTGTTTATTAACAGTTGTCTACGCAAAATGCTTCGGATACCTTGGCCAGACACTATCATCAACAACATACTATGGGAAAGAACAAACCAGATTCCAGTGGAGGAAGAAATTAAGAAGTGCTGGAAGTGGATAGGACATACGTTGAAGAATGCACCCAACTGTGTCACAAGGCAAGCCCTCACTTGGAATCATCAAGGCCAAAGGAGGAGAGGAAGACCAAAGAACAAATTACTCCGAGAAATGGAGACAGACATGAGAAGAATGAACAAGAATTGGATAGAACTAGAAAGGGAAGGCCCAGGATAGAGTGGGTTGGAGAATGCTAGCAAGTAAGTAAGTAATGGGATGTGAGCAACGGTGGAATCTATAACACACCTCTCGTCCTATTTGCAACTTGTCAACTGGATACACCTACAATCCCAATTATGTTTTAATTTCATTCGTTCCAAACAAAACAAAACAAAAGTAATTAATTAAAGAATCAATAATATGTATATTTTAAACCAAAAAATACTTATCACAATGCTTAATATATCCAGTCATATTTAAGAATGGAATCAATTACATTTCATTTAATCAATATCTGATTTCTTTGCTGGAACACCACCACTAATAAATGGAATAATTAATTCTGGACCTCTTTTATGTAGATGTGATAATGAAGAAATAGATGGAAGTATACGATGTGGTAATCCATCGTCATCATCATCCATATATGGTACAATTGGCCATCGATAATTAAATGGTAGATATGCAGCATTTAATTCATAAAATTGTTTATTCAATGTTAAGATCATAATACAAAATGTTATAAATCCATTGAATGTATAACTCTAAATATAGAAAAGAAAGAAAAGAATTTGAATCTGATTGTTTGAATCATGGACTGACCTTAGTTATTTATTTATTTTAACACATAGATACAAGGCACCAAGTACATATGCGCCACACAAACCTCACTCGATATGTGTGAGGGCTATGATACTGCTCGGGTGCCCAAACCGAAACAGATAGTGAGAAACGCCTCCGGGTGGGCTCGAACCGTCAATCTTTCGGTTAACAGCCAAATGCGCTAAGCGGTTGAGCCACGGAGGCGATCTTAGTTAGACAATCATTAATCATCGGAAAGCATTAAAAAACTTGTTTCTTCTCACTTCGAGGTACGATCAATCATTTCACCAGGATTCGAGCTCAGAACCTTAACGTTTTCGGGATAATGATTATTCTTTAAGCCATTGATCGCAGATTGAATGGTGTATATGTTTTCTGTTTTACAAATTATAATCATGTTATCACTAGTAACCGTCTTCGAGATGGAATTTCAGGAGTTTCATTAAGACACTATGACCAATGAAGTTCAAATGTATCAGGTTTGGGTCAGTTAACACTTCAGATAATTGAAAATGCTCTGGATCCGTGATCTATTTATCAAAAGTTCTCCTCGAGAGCTAAAGATCTTGGATTCTATCTACTATAGATGCTTTTGCATTTCTAATGTGTTCCAAAGTAAGAGAAAACAACTAACCAATACTTCTTGTCTTTGAGTCGTTATCCAACAATAACACGTCTATGACGAGAACTATGGAAATATAAAACTTATATATATCTTCATTTCTGTAGGAAATCGATTTGTTTACTGAATTTTATTGAGAAATATCGTGACAGAACAAATCAAACATACCATATGTTATTTATAATAGAAAGAACATAAATAATTCAATGGCTTTTCCAAATTATATGTATTTTATTTCATTTGAACACATAAATATTGGTACAAAGAGGCACTGAATACATATGCGCCACACAAACCACTTGATTTGTGTGTGGGCTATGATACTGCCCAGGGGGGTGTCATACCAAGAACCTTCAACCTAAAGCTCTGATCCACAAGGCAATGGGACAACTTTAGGAGATGCAATCCCATGGTAACAGGTCACCAACACCAGGTTCATGCGCCATTGGCTGCTAAAGGATCCTGGGGCCCATGTGCATGATTGATTTGGAGTCAGGGTTCTCCAACTCCCCTAGGTGGACCCTCAGTATCCACTAACACGTTTAAGGCGCCGGATATTAGCTTTCCGTCCTCTCAATTTTGTAAACAACAACCCCACCACAAGGAGGCAGTGAGTAGGACGTCCTTGGTAGTGACTGTATACACGTGGTCATGTGAGAGCATTTCGAGAGGGAGAGTAGACTCTCCCCAACCTCGACCGTACCAGGGCATTTCGAAATCAAGACGTCATCATATACAGTGGCTGCAGATAATTAGCGATTAACTAAAGGACAACACTTTCCTACAAACTATTGAATTAAATTCTACTCAAGATCTGTTTTATTGATAAGATAACGCAAAAATTCCAAATCCCATCACCGTTTTTTATTTTAACTTAGTTAATTTTTAAAAAAAACCCAATGGGTCGTTGTTTTTCATCATTTAAATAAGTTAGACTGTTGACATTGTCTGTGTATTACTAGATCTCTGTGTAAATATTTTACACTTCTGTCATTATTTAAATAATCAACGGTACAGATTATTAACAGGTTTACCAACTTACTGATCACTAAATTGTGATAAACATCATTTTAATTTGACACTTCAGTGTTGATCAAATTCTACCGTTCAGTTTACAATTTGGTTACTGGTCTAAATCACTCAATATTGTGTACAGGTGGTTGAAAGTAATCAGAAGGAATTCTAGTTTCTTGAGAGGAGTTAATACTCTCCATGAGAGGTGAAATATTACTAACCACATTCAATTTCCATCAAGTAGTGTATTTATATACCTGTCACGTTATTTTCATTCCTCTTTTTTTAGTATATTTAGAACTATACTAATTTATAATAGTCAGTAGTTCATCTTATTTACGATATTTTTTCGAGAACCTTTGTCGTACAAAATGTTAAGTGAAATGATGGATAGTGGCTAGCAGTGGAATTCATAACGGGCGTTTCGCCCTATTTGGGACTGGTCAGATGGATGTACCTGCATCTCAGAGTTGATATTCACTCTGAGACTCGAACCCAGTAACATTCGCTTCAAACGCCATCGCGTTATCTACTTAGCTACTGAGTCCTGATAGCCACTTTCTTGTGCAATGGGGTGAATTTAAATTCACTTAGTATTGTTTGGTTTGTATCTTCCCATTGAGGTTTAAGACTGCAATTGATGTTAAGTTAAATGACCATGGTAAACACCTATACTATTGTTTGATATTTAGTTTCATTTTTCAATGTCGATTACCGGTTATTCCTAACCATCTTTATTGTACAAGATTTATTACACTCTGAAAAATTATTTAAGTCACTCTTCTAATTCCTAAGATGTATTCAAAGTTTTCGATTCCATTCATCATTTAATCATTAAAATAAAACCCTTATAATATTATGCAATAATATTTGAAATAAAATGAATATTCCTACGTTCTCATATGAATTCAATACATGGATTCATGCATTATTACAGCCATGTATGAATATAACATTTATTGGTTTCAGTAAGAATCAAGTATGGATATTATTAGTCATCAAAATCAAGTAGTACATGGATGTAATACATAAAATGTGCATTTTGAGTGTGCAATTTGAATGTAATAATCATCAAGTGTTCATATCCTGAAAAGAACTATTTCAGTTCATTGAACTAGTTCATGAGAAATAAACTGTTTCATCATAACTGATTACAGTAGTCTTGGTATTCAATTAGTTTAACTGGGCACCAAAGGTTTCATTGATATATAATTAAAGCAATGGATAATTGAAATAATTCACAAGCGATATCACATTTCAAAATACGACAGACTAAAAACTATGCTTCATAGATGTTCTATTTCATTAGTTTACTACTTATAAGTAGTTAATATAATGTTCATAAATGTAATTACAATGGTTGAGATCATGAGTCAATTGAAGCTAGACAACTATAGAAAACATGGAAGTACTTGACGGTTGTTTCATCCTATTCTGGGACTTCTCAGCAGTGTGACTCTACGAATCCATAACCTATAAATCTCGTTCGTGAGCGCTTAACCTTTAGACCACTGAGCCGACAGGTATCCAATGGTGTTAATGTCTAACTCTAACCAATCCATGGGGCGGGCATCATGGATGTGCACTGTTGAAGAGTCCCATGCTAGGACATAAACGGCCGTCTAGTACTTTCAGGTTTTCCATAGTGGTCTAGCTCTAATGAACTCATGAATTCAATTATTAAATTATTCTTAATCACTAGGAATTAGAATGTGAAATCATCACTAAAATGACAATAAATGTCTCATAATAAATATATGTCCTTTCTCATGACAACATAATTGAAATGAATAGAGAGTGTATAAAACATCAAATGGTAGAATCAATTATATAATTAAATTGCTTTATTTATATTATATTGTTTAATTGTTTGTTTGTTTTTCATCAGATTTTCATTGTCAGTAGTATATTTTGTTTTCTTTTCAATTCACTTGTGAAATTTCAAACAAAATTAATTTTACAAAATTGATTTGAAGAAAATTTAAAACAAACAACATGGCAGATAATGGTACTATGACATAATTGTCAAAATGACGGATGATGATTATGTAACACAATGATCTAGTTTAAATAGAAAACATTCTTGGGATAAATTGAAATTTCCACATAGAAAGGGGGGGGTTGTGAAGATTATAATAATTTGGATTCATGAGTCAATTAAAGCTGGATCACCATTGAAAACTTAGAAGCACTGAACAGTTGTTTACGTCCTAGTATGAGATTCATCAACAGTGTAAATCTACGATCTCGCCTTGTGAGATTCGAATCCAGGATATTCGGTCTTGTGCGTAAACATTTAACCTGTAGACTGCTAAGCCGGCATCCTGATAGCTATAACAACAATCCTTGATTCACATGTAATTTGCGTTAAATCTGGTCAATTCTGTGGATTAGTAATTTGGATATGAGATAATCATAGAGTACCTGATAAGAAATTCATTGAAATGAATATTCTTCATTCATATAATTGTGTTTCATTGACCATTTAAAAGATCATCACATTTAAGTACTAATAAATTATTTCACTAGGTGAGATCACGAGCTAATTGAAGCTAAACCATCATGGAAAACCTGGAGGCACTGGATGGCCGTTTCGTCCCATTGTGAGACTCCTCAACAGTGCGTATCCCTAATCCCACCCCATGAAATCTGAACAAAGGACTTATCGGTCTTGCGCGTGAACGCGTAATCTCTAGACCACTGAGCTCGTCAGCATCCAACGTTGTTAATGTCTAACTTCAACTAATCCATGAAATTGAGCGACACATCCATCATTGTCTTCAGTGAGTTACTATCTCACAACAGACTTGGTTAAATTACTTCAGAATTTTGATTGTTTTATGTAAAGGAAATAAAGTGCGATTAAAAGATGAAACGTTTAGTTTTTTTTTCCAGTGAAACAAATAATAACCTCTATTTTTAAGGTGTGCATTAATGTATGAGGTTTGTGGCCATTGCCAAAATGTATAGTTATCATAAAGAATTGATCATAGGTAAGCGATAAGAACCGTGAAGTACTAGACATTTATTTCCTTCAATCTTCATCAATCCACATTTATAGTGATAATAATCTTGTTCTCATTAGTAGTAAATACATTTGAGAGATAGTTCTTACAGTTTTAGTGAGAATCTGTAACCATAGGAGTTCTGTTATGTTCTATACTAGATAGTTACTTACTAATAACTCGATTCGATACAATTTAGTTGTATAATTTATCGAAGCTTGAATCCTTTTTCTAAAGGACAAATGTTCATAGAGAGATTTGAAAGTTCTACGTTTGATAGTTGATGGATATGGATTAATGAAGTAGTCCCATTCTATTATGAAACTATGTCAGTATTTAATCAGTTTCACCTAGACTATCTATTTTTTTAGGTTGCATTAAGTTTATTTGGTGTAACTGATGAAATGTTTGGTAGATATTGATTTATTTAGCTTTTTTTTTAAGAATGTTTATCGTTGACAAGGCAACTGAATATAACAACAACTTTCCCTGTTGATTCATTGTATGGTGTATGTTACTTATGTCGGTTGATATAAGTAGCACGTAACATCTATCGGATGTGGAAACCCTGACAGCAGAAGGCTAAGGAGATAAAGTTGAAGAGAATAGAAACAGAAATAGAAAGCAATTGCAAATAGAAAGAATCCTACACAATGTGAAAGACAGATGATGGAGATTTGAAAATGAAGTATTTAATGTGTGTTTCTTATATTTTACTTACGCATCCTATAATTCTGTATGAAATTAGATTGGCCGTCCCTAACTGTGTTCTCGTACGTTACAACAGGACCAACTTGTGTATGATTAAAGAAAGTAAATAACTTTGTAAATCGCTTTTAAAGTTTGCTCGTTTGATGATGTATTAGTGACAAATTATGCAATACTTGTATAAAGTCTATGATATAAGTACATAGCACATAATTAAAGCATTTAGTTTCCTAATAGATATGAACAGTATTATGAAGTAGTTACTCAGTGAATTTGTGTAATCTTCAACATACTACCTAGTTAATACTATAATAAACAAGAATTAGTTAATTCATGTATAATTAGCTAAACGTCTTTAAAGATATGTATTTATTAAGAATAAAGAATTTCTAGTGAGAAGCAGTGACCAGTGGGGTTCAGCGTAGTCGATTGTGAGATAGTAACTCACTGATAACAATGGTGGATGTGTTGCTCAATTTCGTGGATTAGTTGAAGTTAGAGAATGACATCGTTTGATGCCGACTCAGTGGTCTAATGGTTAAGCGCTCGCAGGTGAGACTAATGGGTCCTGGGTTCGAATCTTGTGGGGGTGGAGTTGTGGATGCCCACTGCTAAGGAGTCCCATACAAGGACGAAACGGTCGTCCAGTGCTCCCAGGTTTTCTATGGTGATCTACTTTCAACTGGCTCATGATCTCAACTATTGAAATATAATAACTTAACTCAATTGACTTGCAAACAAAAAAAATGAAAAATTTAATATTAAACAATGTTTTAGTCTACATTAATAACTGCTGTTAACTTCACCTGTAGGTATTCTAGGGCTACTTCAGGTCTCAAGCAAAGGTAAAGGAGGTGGGTCAGCAATGTGGTCAGTAACTTCATTCCGTAGAAAACTACCTTACTAAAAAAACAACGCTAACCAGAATAAACGAATGAAACCAGATATGAAGAGGATCGATAGCAACTGGAAAAAACTGGAAAGGATTGACCGGTACATAGTTAGATAAGAATCTTGGTGAACGATCTATGCTGCTCTATGAGGTCTAACAGGTGTAAATAAATAATTAATAATTGCCGTTAGTCATAACTTCAGTAAAAGCTTAACACAATAACCAAAAATGGATAGTGGTTGCTTCCAGGTTTCCAACGGTAGTGTAACATCAATCGGTTCGTGATCTTAATCACAAACAAAATGAGTAAAATATTTGCAAAAATGAAAACATTCGATACTTATTATCAATAAAAACATTTTTATTGAAGCTAGATCACCATGGAAAACATGGAAGCACTGAGCTGCTGTTTTGTTCTATTGTAGGACTCTACAGAAGTGCGAATCCACGATCCCACCCGGCAAGGTTCGAACCGAGGACCTGCTGAGGAGTCCCATACTAGGACGAAACGGCCGTTCAATGCTTTCAGGTTTTCCATGGGTGTCTAGCTTCAATTGATTCATGATTTCAATCAATGAAAAAACATTTTTGATAAATTTTCATTTTTCAAATAATTTCACAGATTTTGAATTCAAATTATAAACATTAACTGATATCATCAGAAAACATCATAGAAACAATCTAGTCCATTATAGTTTAATGGATATACTTAATGTTTAATTATAAAATATAAACTTGATCTTAATCAAAAGCTATCGATTCTTCAATAAACAAGTTATCAACTAGCAACTTAATTGAAATCTATATGTATGTAATTAAATTTCAATTTACTATAATGCTTAGTCAATTAAATGAAAAAGAGAAAAGAAGAAAAAACTTATTTCATGAGTCAAATAAAGCTAGATCACCATGGAAGACATGGAAGCACTGGGCTGCTGTTTCATTCTACTATGAGACTCCACAGAAATAAGGATCCACGATCCCACCCCACAGGATTCGAACCTAGGACCCATTAGCCTCGCGCACGAACACGTAACCTCTTGACTACTGAGCTGGCCAGCATCCAAGGGCGTTAATGTTTAACTTCAACTAATCCATGAAATTGAGTGACACATCCACCATTTTCTTCAGTATGTTATTATCTCACAACAGACCCGGCTGAACTTCACTGCTCACTGCTTCCCACTAGAACTCCAGGATATACTTCTTGAAGCTATTCACTAGTGAGTATATGTGGATTATTATCAGAAGGGTTTTTGTGGATATTATAATAATTTTAATAGTTGAGATCATGAGTCAGATGAAGCTGGATCACAATGGAAAACCTGAAAGCACTGAACGGCCGTTTCGTCCTATTGTGGGACTACTCAGCAGTGTGCATAACAATATTCAATGAATGTTTTGAAATGGAAAACTTTCCCTTTCTATTAAGTTGATAGAAAAAAAATTAATAAATTGTGTGTGTATATATAAGATATTGATTCAACCTCATCTTTCTTTTATATATTACTACCACTGAATGAACTACTTCTATGAATCCGGTGTTCATTTTGTTGTGATAATGAGGTATGGCAATCTGGACTGATGTACATATGTGCCTGGTCTTACGTTGTAGCTGACTGACTGACTGACCTGAAAGTATTAACAGAATGATTTACCCTATGCACGCAGTGAAATATCTGTAGAAAAAAACCTAAACTACATTTTATGAATCCACTTAGATTACATAATAAAGGAAAGGTGGCTAAGCTGTAATTTATGGACGACGTTTGAGCGACGCCAAAATGACCTTGAGAGTGTCTACCTATTTACTAGGGCTAAATGAGGGTTATAAAGCAGTGTGAGAAATTAGAATTATAATTCACAGTTGATGGTTAGGGTTAGGAATTTAGATTTATGGTTTTTCACCATGAACCGAGATCAGCTAAAATGCCAAGACTTTATTAAGCCAATGGGTTAAATGAATTTCGCACCAAAATCCGAGACCTTTTATCGTAAATCTGATTGGTTCGTCCATAAATTATAATCTTACCGGGAAGTTAATCAGTAGTAAATTATGATCGAGTGCATAAAATGATCACGAATAACATTCGGTAACATTGAGGATTTTGGAGTTGAACTCTATACGCTTTTTCGCTATATGCACTTCGTAATGTGAAGGTTAGTATAAAAACTATATACAAGTGAGTATAATATAACTTGTACCATAAAATAGTGTTCTTTGTGAAAATGAGAAGGCGTTTGACAATGTAGATAGGAGAACATTATGGAAACTTTTCGATACTATGCAGTGAGTGCCTGAGAAAATCATCAACATCTTCCGGAATTCATATGACGGGATATACTACAAGATGGTGCACGGAGGACAGCTGATAGATGCACTCTGAGTGAGAACCGGAATCAGACAAAGCTGCGTACTCTTCCTTATGGTAGTTGATTGGATTATGATGATCTTGAATCTGAGGGAAATCACCGAACACAATGGACAGCTCAGAATGAACTGGAAGATTTGGACTTCACAGATCACCCAGCGCTGCTATCTCATACACACTAACCAATGCAGATGAAGACAACTAGTGTAGCTGCAGCCTCTGCATCAGTAGACCTCAAAATACCCGAATAAAAAACGAAGATCTTCAAATACACCACAGAGAACACCAACTCAATCACGCTTCATGGAGAAGCTCTGGAAGATGTGGAATCCTTCACGTACCTGATCAGCATCATCGATGAAGTAGAATGATCTAATGCAGACGTGAAGGCGAGGATTGCAAAACAAGGGCCGCACTCCTACAACTGAAGAACACATGAAACTCAGGACAAATTTCAACCAACTTCAAAGTCTGAATCTTCAATACGAACGTAAAGACAGTTCTACTGTATAGAGTTGAAAAGCGGAGAACTACCACAACCATCATCAAAATATACAAGTATTTATAAACAATTGTCTATGCAAAATACTGAAAGTCCGTTGGTCGTATACCATCAGCAACAGTCTACTGTGGAAGAGAACAAACAAACCACCAGCTGAGGAGGGAATTAAGAAAATACATTGAAAGTGGGTAGGACAAATTGTAGTAAGTCCATTCAACTACTGTATTATTTATCTGCTCACTGTAATTTAGACACTTAATCCACTATGTAAATTTTTGTAAGAGTACGATTGAGCAAATTCCTGCACAACAATTTTCAATCTATTCTTCTATTGGTTGTAATACACAGACAATCAATAATTTATGCATAACTGATTAACACTCAAAAATATGTATGGATTTTTAACACTCGCACTCGCACTCACACACACACACACACTTGTTTCCCCTGTGTGCTTGCTTCGTGTACGCTTGCGGATTTCACCAACATTTAACAATAAACTATCTCTATAACCGGTGTTCAGGCTTTTGAATAATCCCGAGTAAATCAATAATTAAACTAAGAGATTTAGCCTGCATTAAATACTCAGTTAACGGGATACTATTTATTGGAGTCAGATATAGGGGAAATTAGCCTCTACAAACTTGGTGAGCCCGACGTGATTCGAACTTGCAACCTTCTGAAATTAGCCTCTACAACATATTGAAGAAATCACCAAACTACATTACGAGGCAAGCTCTAATTTGGATTCCTGAAGGGAAACAAAAAAGAGAAAGGCCAAAGAACACACTACGTTGGGAATTGAAAGCTAACATGAAAAGGATGAATAGCCCACTGTAAAGAACTGGAGAGGATTGCCCAGGACAGTATTGTATGAAGAGGGTTGGTGTGCGACCTATGCTCCTCCACGAGGGGTAATAGGCGTAAGTAAGTAAGTAATTAAGTGAAAATATTACAGAATAATACAAATACTAAACAGATGTTTAATTTTCATTTATCAATATATATACCATCTAATATATAAGTAGTATCTACTTATAACCTGACAGAGAGTCGAACTCAAACTTTTCAGATGTTCTAAAGAATTCAACAAAACTTAGTTACTAAGTCACTTATCAACATTTTACATTTACAATTACAAGTTATAGTAATCTTTTCTTAATACCATTATATACATATATACGCTATTTCTTATCTACTATAGGGAGCTAACTTCCATTACTTCTTTTGATGTAAAAATATTAGTTGATTCTTCAAACTGAATTCATAATTTAGTTACTATGAGCGTAGAACTAAAAAATTTTTTTGTTTTTTTCTTTAATACCAAAAGACGACTAAAGCAAATGTCTCCCCTTAAAACCTAAGATCTTTGTTTCTACGAACTAATTCTTTCTTTTTGTATTATATCCTTATATACAATGTTTCTTTTATATATTACCACCACTGAATTAACTACTTCTATGCATTTGATGTTCATCTTAATGTACTAATGTGTAAGGTGTGGCAACTTAGACCGGTACATATATATATGTAACTGGTCCTACGTTGGAACTGACTGACTGACTGACTGAAAAACTATATTATACAAACCATATTTACACTTTATATGAATTCCTTCTTTCTTTTGTTGTTGTTGTTGTAATTCTTGCAAATTAATGAATATTTTATTTGATACACCTAATACCTTTAATCAGCTTAAAGGGAGTAAGAATAAAGATTGGAATAGAATAACATAGATTCATTTTCTTTCATTAGTTACTTATAATCTGTAATGGTTGAAAGCTTTAATTACAGAACAGATTGAAATTACTTACATTGATGAGTACATATTACTATATAGTATAACAAGAAAAGGATAGTAACAAACAATTAAAAAGCTAGAAATAAATGGTTACGTAATGATTAAACGTTGTTATATTATACTATACTATTTTTGGGGACGTTAGATCCCCAGAACTCACTTGGGAAAGGACCTCAGTTTGTAATTTTATTTAGAAAATTTGAATTTCTTTGTTTTCGCGCCAGAGGTGTTCTTGTCACCTTCATGTCGTATTTCCCATTGGGAAATATCTTAAATGTTATTGGTCCGTTGCGTCTTTTAGTATGCTATTCGGTAACTCTCCCCCAAGGACGGTTTTGCACTGTATATATACGTTTAGAATTGTGTTTGTTGTGATCGCTCGTTTCTGGCTGTTTTGCAGAATATACTTTCCATTCCAAACTTGGGCTTCTCCCTCTATTTAGCTGGTCTGGGACGCATCAGTAGCTAGATTGCTGGTCTTTGGTCACCGAGTCTTTTTCTCGTTCGCAGATTAAGTGAACTCGTGAAAGCTTCAAACCTATCAACTATTGAATTTCTAACAACTTGTAACTAAATACACTTATATAAGTAGTTAAAATCCATTTTGTAATTATAATCTTTTAGTATTATAAGTTATAAGCAGCTGATGAAAACTTAACCGAAGTAAGTGAATTCAAGCGATCTCATTTAAATCTTTGTTCTTACTCTTACGGTGAACGCTACTCATAAGATTGCTTGTAAGTAATTTGTTGTGGGATGTCACTTCAAAGTTGTCGAATAGAGTGAAGGGTCTTAGTGAAGTGAAAGTACAACGTTGATAGAATACTTGAAAACCAGATGAGATGACTGTTTAGATTCTATAATATACTATAAGATCTAAATAGATCATTGAAGGTTATGTATATGTATTATGCAAATGCTTTGTAATTACTCAAAGTGTTCCTTCTATCTATTACCTTCTTTTATGCTTTTTTTCAATATTATATTTAATCCAACTTTATCCATTCATTAGAACAAAAAATATTCACAGGATAAGATTAATTCAATATGTTAATTTACTACTTATTAGTAGTTGACAAAATAGTTAAAGAGTAATGTATAATGTTGAATAAAGATTTGACATCCTAGTTAGTTCAGCAATATGAGATGAACATTTAAAACGAGGCTAAAATATCATAATATGAAGAATAGGACACAAAATATGTATTATTTAACATGGGTAAGTTTGATGCGTATTTCAATGTTGAAAGAATGTGGAGAAGGTCATGTTACAATTAATAATATCAGAAGGGGTCTTTGTGGATATTATAGTAATTTTAAAAGTTGAGATAATGAGTCAATTGAAGCTAGACCACCAGGAAAAACCTGGAAGCAGTGAAGGGCCATTTTGTCCTAGTACCTCTTCCTGTACGATCCCGCCTAGCGAGATTCGGACCCAGGACTTACTAGTCTCGTGTGCGAGCGCTTAACCACTAAACCACTGAAGAGGTGTTAGTCAACATATGCACAATAGTGACCGGCTTCAAGAAACTGATAAATCAGCGAGACGAGGTCCTGGATGCGCACTTCTGATGAGTCCCACAATAGGACGAAACAGCCGTCCAGTGCTTCCAGGTTTTGCATGGTGGTCAAGCTTCAACTGACTCATGATCTCAACTATTAAAATTACAATTAATAATAATCAAACCTAAGAACAAAAGAATTACGTGATCTTGAACTTTATTCATCTGCTAAAATTTATTTGGTTTTTTTATTTAAAACTGTATAGTACTACTTGAAATTTCGATTTGTTTGCTGCTTGTGAATAGCTGTGAAATAGCATGATTGAATAAGAGACTGATCAGTTGCAGTCTTATACATCAATCGAAACATTCAATTTAGTAATACCAAGTGAATTTGAACTTCAGCCCCATTGCACAAGCTAGTGGCTATCTGGAATCAGTGGGAAAGTGGATAACGCGACGGTGTTTGAAACGAGCGATATTGGGTTCGAGTTCCAGAGTGAACATCTACTTTGTGATACAGGTAGATCCACATGATGAGTCTCGTATAGGACGAAACGCGCGTCCTGAATTCCATCGCTAGTCAACTAAAAGGCTGAAAACGCAAGCTAGCAGATGTCGACTATATACTCTGGAAATATTATCCTTATGATTTGAACTTAAATTATCAAATTTCCTCTTGTGACCAGACTTCTAAGAAGTTCTGTGTTCTACGTTTTTCTCTAATTCTTGAGTTTTTTTTTCTAATTCTACACCAATTATCATTAATGCTAACATACGATATGCATATTGGTTGAAAATAATAATTAGACGAAACGCGCATTCTGGATTCCACTGCTAGCCACTATTCATCTTTACTTAAAAAAGGCTTGTGAGTTATGTCTATAGCAGCGAAATCCGTACAAGATGCACATATGCCCACAAGAGACTGATCAATTGCAGTCCTAAATAACAATGAGAAGATAAAAGTAATACTGTGGTGCGTGCTACTTAAGTAAGTAGTATGTAACATGAGTCAGGAATGTAATGTCTGGCAGCAGAAGATTGGAAAGATCAAGAAAGGAAGGACGGAAATAGAAAGAAATTGGTATAGAAATGCAAGAACAATGAAGTCCGAGACAATTATTGAAGATTCTGCAAATTGGGTATTATAGTATAGTTCTTCTATTTTACCAAGTAACTCTGTGATGTTGTTCTAAATATAATTCGGTTGTCCTCACCTGTGTTCTCCTTCACTACAATACCACAAAAACCAAGCAAATTTAATTGTTACTTTTGTTTCATAATTGTAAGGAGTTGATGAGAAGCTACGAAATCAATGAATTTATCTTCTATTTCTACGTTTGTAGTGACTGTGCTTCGTTAACCAGTCACCCATGTAACTGTTATTACATAAACCTCACTACTATAACCATCATCAAGAAGGTACAAGTATTTAAAATAGTTTTCTACGCAAAATACTTCGGATCCGTTTATCAGACACTAAAAGCAACAAACCAGATTCCAGTGGAGAAAGAAATCAGGAAAAAGATCTGGAAGTAGATAGGACACACATTGAAGAAAGCATCCAACCGTGTCACAAGGTAAACCCTCACTTAGAATCCTCAAAGCCAAAGGAAACTAGGAAGACCAAAGAACATATTACGCTGAGAAATGGAGACAGACATACGAAAAGTGAACAAAAGTTGGATAGAACTAGAAAGGAAGGCTCAGGACATGAATATTAATGGAGCTCTTGACAACTACTTCAGTTATAAATGTCAATGTCTAAATGTTAAAACCAATAATCGTAAGAATATAAATGAAACTTTGGTACAATCAATCATAAAGATTCGATTCTGATGGAATCGGAAAGAGTATCAATAAAATAGCAGTACAGAAGACTTATTACTCAGGTGTATGATTTTGGTAGAGCTTCGTTCTCTGAACTAAATTGTTTTATCATGAAGCTTTCATTGTTCTCATGAACAATATTATCAGTAAATAACTTCGGATATAAGTGAAGTATTCAGATTTCTTTATATATGACTGACGGCTTGTTTTGTTGACTTCGATCTTAATTAGTTAGTGTTGATCTTTAACCTGTCGTTATCTACATTTTTATTTTCATTATATATCCTTTTGATATGATTCCTGGTTTTGATTTTTCCAATACGTTGACAAATTAGATCAATTTCGATATGTTTATTGATCATTAGTTTTATCTGAGTTTCATGCTTCCTAAGAGTTTCCCGGTGATCCGAGTATTCCCTCTATTCACGATTACAACATCTCTTCAGTAGGATGTGTGTCCACAATTATGCATATACACTGAAGATATATTATGTCATTTGACCATTAATTCATGTTCATGCTGATGAAGATGAAAGAGACGCCCACTTTTTTCGACATAGTGTTGTTCGCAATTGGAACAATTTATTTTGTATAAGACCAAGAATCAAATCAAAGGGAGATAGAATAGAAATACAGATAATGATATATTAAAGGTCAACAATAACTAATGGAAATCAAAGTCAACAAAACAAGCTGTTAGTTATATATAAAGAAATTAGGATACGTCATTGCAACTTGGTCGATAGTATTCGATCTGCACTAAGAAGGACATAACACACATGACATTGATCACCACCCAGTGATCAATCAATTGTGAATACATCTCCGTCCTACAGGAGGTCGGTCGCGGCACGGACAACCCAGTGGTAACGTCTCTGACTGTGAAGCTGGGTGAGGCGGGATCGAATTCGTCACGGAGCACAAGTTCCCTCAAGATTACAGGTACATTTTGCTGACGAGTGCCAAGTAGCACGAAACCCGGGTCCAGGGTATCCTATTGACTACCTCCAACCACCATCTTATCTCAACACAGTGCACACAATGCCGAGTAACCTAGACTAGCGACCACATTACAACTTGGTCGATAGGATTCGATCTGCACTAAGAAGCACTTGACACACATGACACTGATCACCACCCAGTGATCAATCAATTATGAATACTTCAACTCTATCCGAAGTTGTTCACTGATAATATTGTTCAGGAGGACAATGAAAGCTTCACAATGAAACAATTCATCTCAGAGAATGAAATGGTCACAACTAGTTTTTCAGATAAACTAATTTAAACTAACCATTTTCTGGAAAAAACCAAGATTTTCTTTTAGTCTCTACCCGTGTATGTACTAATCTAATCAACATGGTGTACAAAAATAAAAAGAATAAATGACCCATACACATACACATGCACACGCACACGCACAAACACATGCATGCATGGATGCATCAATGTAAAACAAATGTTACATTTCACAATAAACATGTCCATATAAAGGATGTAGACTGTTTTCATGGGAGATAAACAAGATATGAACACAATTTTAACGTCATATTGTATTTTGTCTCTTTTTTTTCTTATAAGAAAAGAAATATAAGATTTCAATTTATGAAATTAGTAATATATTACATCATGTGTAGATCATAACAACAATGATGCTATGACTACCAATGATGATAGTGTCATTGAAGTTAGACTTTGATAGTGTATCATTTCATTGTCAGTTCATCTCATTGAATCATGTGAATTATTCTTTCTTATATGAAATAATTATGAAGTTTAATAGTTGAATTTATGAATTAATTAAAACTGGACCACCATATAAAATCTGAAATCATTAAACGGCTGTTTCGTCCTATTGTGGGACTCTTCAATAGCGCGCACCCATGATCCAACCCCACTGAGATTCGAAACCAGGACCTATCGGTTTCGCATGCGAACGCGTAACCTCGAGACCATTGAGTTGACTGGTATCCAATGGTGTTCATGTTTAACTTCAACCAATCCACGAAATTGCACCACTGTCCACCAAACGGTCGTCCAGTGCTTCCAGGTTTACCATGGTTGTGTAGCTTTAGTTGACTCATGAATTCAACTATTAAATTACTAAAATCTCCACAGATAATTATATATATCATGTTATCAATAAAAATGATAGTTCTGTTTTGAATTCGGATGTTAAAATAAGCTTAACCCCCAAATGAGCTGATACAATCGAAGTGTAGAAAGTCCTATCCACCCCCTTGAAATGCTCTCTCATGGTTATACGTATACAGCCGCTGTCAGGGAAGTCCTACTCACTGCCTTCTAATGGCAGGGTTGTTGTTTACGAAATTGAGAGAACTAAAGGCGAATGTCCAATGTTTTAACCGGGTTAGTGGATATGGAAGATCCACCTAGGGAAGTTGAAAAACCCTAATTTCAAATCAATGATGCACGTAGGCTAGAGAATGCTTAGGTAACAAATGACAATCAACTCTGAACCCTTATTGATCCACTGAGATAGTGGCTTGTTCAGTAGCCAGTTCACTTCGGATCACAAATATTAGCTTCCACTGTATAAATCGTGTATTTCAAACATACACAGTTTATATACAAGTAAAACAGACCACATCATCCTATAAAATAGAAAATAACAATTATACAGGATCAGACCAAAAGTGTCTGTGATTGTGAGAGACTGTAACTCATGAATTGGGAATAACTTAATAACAGTAAATGGTATAATAGTAGTCAATAGGTCAAATGAAAGCTTATGACAAGAGAAATATAAATATACATATAATTTATTTACATAATAGTTATCCAATAAGAATATATGTATAATAACAGTCCATAAATAGATCTAAGCAGTTACTATTCACTTATTCTTCATCTGGATATAACACTATTTAGCTTAGAGAATACAATACAATCAAAAACTGTTTATTTAATCTAGAAATCTATTTTAATCATTTCAGAATAGTCTTGGTTATTTTGATGAAATTTTGTTCTCTGAGCTGGATGGTTTGGTCATGGAGCTTTCATTGTTCTTCTGAACGACAACTTCAGATAGAAGTGAAGTGTTCGAATTTCTCCACATATGGCTCACAGTTTGTCCTGTACACCTCGATGTTGATTGGATCACTTCTACCTGAAGTCTATGCTGATGATGTCGTCCAGAGGAACAATAAAAGCTCCACGATCAAACGATCCAGCTTAGAGAACAAAACTCCATCAAAATCATTCATCTGAGCTACAAATCTTGTACACCATTCTTGGTTATATTTGCATGTTTCTTGATGAAACAGTGTTACTAATGTTACACATATAATGTTGTAAATCATTTATATATATTCAAATCAAGTAAACATTTGATTGAATTCCGTGTGAGTATTTTTAATGAAACATTTCAAATACATTCAGTTATGATCAGAAGGGGTTTTGTGGAGATTTTAGAAATTTCAATGGTCGAAATCATGAGTCAATTGAAGCTAGATCACCATTGGAAACCTGGGAGCACCGAACGGTCGTTCCATCCTAGTATGAGACTCCTCAGCAGTGTGCATCCATGACCCTGCCTCCCACTAATTCGAACCCAGGACCTATCAGTCTCGCTCGCGAACGCTTAACCATTAGACCCCTGAGTCGGCGTCCAACGGTGTTATTGACTAACTTTAATTATGCCCAAATCTTGTAGAACATATCACACAATTAATAAGTTTCTACAAAGTTAAATATCTTAGGGTCAAGGATATAGTATCAAGCATATTAACTATTATTACTGGTGTATTCAAAGAAGATAGAATTAATGGATAACTTCCGCGAGCTATTTATGGACTGTTATTATACATATATTCTTATTGGAATAAATATTAAGTAACTATATTATATGTATATTCATACTCCTTTTATTATAAGCTTTCACTTGACCTATTGACTACTATTATACCATTTACTGTTATTAAGTTATTCCCAATCAATGAGTTACAGTCTCTCACAATCACAGACACTTTTGGTCTGATCCTGTATAATTGTTATTTTCTATTTTATAGGATGATGTGGTCTGTTTTACTTGTATATAAACTGTGTATGTTTGAAATACACGACTTACACAGTGGAAGCTGATATTTGTGCTCTTAACTGAACCAGTTGAAATTAGTCAAGAAGCTACCATCTCGTTGAACCAATAAGGATTTAGATTTGACTGTAGGCTGTTCATACTGGTTAACACGTCATCGGTTTGACACAGGGATAAGTCGATGTTCTAAGTGATGATCTTACCACGTGATAAATAATAAGCCATAATTACATAACAAATAGATTTGTTCAACAATTGTACTGTAGTGAACGAGAACATAATTTGGGACCATCTAATACATTTTAATACAAAATTACAGAATATTTTAATAAAATTTAAGAACTATACAGTAAATACTTCAATTACAAAATGTTAATCAATCGTCTCACACTCCATTGTTCCTGCATTTCCATACCAATTAATTTCTGTTACTGTTCATTCCTTTTCGATCTACTAAACCTTAAACTACCAGACATTTTATTCTTGACTAGCGTTATATACTACTTATGTCGATATAAGTAGCACACATCACAGTATCATTCAACTCGACAAATTCAACACAATCAAAAGGAAAGTAATTTTGGTGATCAAACAAGCACAAAGTTTGAAATAAATAATTAACAATTTGACTGAATTAGAGTTAAGTGAAATCTTATGATCTTTTGATTCAAAGCCATTGAATATATATAATCCTACGTATTAACTTCAGCGATAAAGGTACATTTCTAGAATAGAAATTTGGCTAACGTCTAGTGGAGAAATAGATGATGTAAGTTTTGAAAAATATCAACTAGGTTTACCTCTATCCTATTATGGATTATTACAATAAGACTTGGAACCAGTATGACTGAACTCAATATGTCAATTAATAATGAGTTCGAATTGGAATCGGGGAAGATACTGGATCCAAGTTTCAGTTCAGAAATCTTATCACTAAGATGAAGGGACCTCTAGCTGACGAGTTGTAAATTAGTATATTAGACCTTTTCATCACTTCTTTATTCATGTCTCATCCCTAATTGATCCAAAGTCATGTTTTTAAATATGCACTATTATTATTATTAGAAAGGGTTTAATCAGTTTTGCAATTGATATTCCTGATTGAATTTAGATCAGTCTTTGTTAGTCTACTTGTATCCTGTACAGATTGTCTCAATTGAACCATTCTGTAACAAATTTATAGTATATAAAAAAGTATTTTAGCTGATAGAGGAATCTGTGGTATGTTTTGTGCTATTTAGTACAGGTTAGTTGATGTTTACATTAAGGCTCAAGTTCAGTAGCTTTATTTCAAATATTATCCACTACGCTACATTATATCAACACTACGATGCAATTATATTTAGTTAACAAGTCTAAAGAAGAAATCACTGTCAGTCTTAGATTCCACTGCTAGTTGTAATCTTTCTTTTCTATGTAAAATACCATATTTCCTTGAAATCAATTACTTAATAATTTAAAGTCAAAATATTTTAAAGCTTAGTGAATTCGCAGTCGAATGCTTTACCACCCCCTCAATTGGAATCCTCAAGATCAAAGGAAACGAGGACGACCAAAGAACACATTACGCCAAGAAATGTAAACAAAAATGAAAATAATGAACAACAATTGAAAAGAACTAAAAAAGAAGGCCTAAGACAGAGTGGGTTGCAGAATGCTAGTCGGCAGCCTATGCTCCATTAGGAGTAAACAAGTGCAAGTTTATTTTTCAATCGAGTTTACTTTTATTTTCTGTAGTTCAATCTATAGAGTATACTGATCAACATATACATGATATTTATCAATTATTAATTTATTATAGACAAAATCTATATCATCTTCCTACATGGGTACTCTTTATGAACATGCAATTTATAAGTGAATAACACCAACAACAACAGCAACAAAATGATATTTTTGTTCATTCATTCATTTATTCAATCAATCAATCATTCGTGACAAGCTTTTTTTTCTTCATAACAACTAAACAAAATTTTATTATTAAATTAATTCAGATTTGGTTTCACCAAAAAATAAGATTCTTCTGGCGTTTCGTGACTCAGTCTAAGCTACTTCTTCAAAAAATAATAATAAAAGTGAATTATATTGAGTCATGAAGCATCTGAAAATCTAATTTTTCTATACATTGGAGTATTACAAGTTTCAATAGTTGAAATCATAAGTCAATTGAAGCTAGATCACCATGGAAAACAAGGAAGCACTAGACGGACGTTTCGTCCTAGGATGGGACTCCTCAGCAGTGAGTGTCCATGATCCCGCCTTCCACGAGATTCGAACCCAGGATCTATCAGTCTCCCGCGCAAGCGTCTAACCATTAGACCACTGAGCTGGCGTCCGACGGTGTTAATGTCAAACTTCAACCAATCCACGAAGTTGCGCCACCGTACACCATTGTCTTCTATGAGTTGATATGTCACAACAGACCTGGTTGAACTTCACTGGTAAAGGCTTCTCACTAGAACTTCAGGAAATGCCACTTGAAGTCAGTCACTAGTGAGCAGATGATTTATAAGTTTATCATTTTTATTTATATCAATCTACTCCAATGTTCAATTTATTGAAAATTATCAAGTCAAACCTTGGTAATGATACCTACATTTCAACTATTAAAATAAATGAGTTTCATGTCAACTTCAAAAAAGTTTAAAAAGTTGTAAGATGATCGTTGTGGTATGTACATAAGTCATATACTATTCCATTTCATTTATTTTTAATCACTATACAATGTAATTCACTAGAATCAAAACAGCGCTCAAATGCCTTGGTATAACCGAGGGTGGGAAGAGTCACCTCTACTTCTCGATATGCACTCACATAGCCATGCGTATATAGCCACTTCCAAAGAAGTCCTACTCACCGCCTTTTCGTGGTAGTGGTGGTGGTGTTGTTCACGAAACTGAAAGGACAAAAAGTGAATGTTCAGTGCTTTAACTGAATGAATATTGAGTGCTTTTGATTCTTGCATTGTTCCTTTGTACTATTTAAACTTAGATCAATTTTGGTTTAGTTATTTATTTACTCACTCATTGAAGAAGTTGGCTATACTAAGTTACGAAACGCCAGAAAATCTAATTTTTCTACTCATTTAGAATATACTACCCCAATGCTTAATTGATTTGAAAATACACCAAATAAGATTAAAGGGAAAATTATTTTACAAATAAACTATATAAAATGTAATAATGTTAATGATCTATTTTTGACAGGATAACATTAGTTAGTTAGAGACTTATAAGTTACTTCATAATAGTAATTAATGGATGTTTAGTGCTTTAATAAAGAGTTCAGTAATGCGATTTATTGTTAATCCATGAGAAGAAAGCATTTACAATGTAAATGGAACACTCTATAATTATTCATATAATACTATACACTTTTGATGAAAACTAATTATTGTTATAACCATTATATTTCTTCACAACTTTATATTGGATGTTTGGTACTTCGGCACCAAAAACAATGGAAGATGATTGTGTAATATCGTGGATTAGTTGAAGTTAAATATGAATACCGTTGGACTTTAGCTCAGTGGTTTAAAGGTTAAGTGTTCAGATGGGTTTGAATCTCGAGTTCAGGATCATGGATGCTCATTGTTGAGGAGTTCCATACTAGGACGAAATGGTCATCCAGTACTCCTAGATTTTCAACATTAATCGATTCATGATCTCAATAAAAAAAACTTAACAATCTCCACAACCCAATATTGACAATTAATCGTAGAATTAATTACAAACTGCAATGAGTTTGATATTACATGATCTGAACACACTGGTAAATTCTGTTTCATTATAAAATTACACTGTAATCTAATTCAAAATCATAAATTTTCAAACTACTAAAATTGGGAAAAAATATCATGGAATATAATTCTTCAATGGGAAACATTAAATTCGTATAATCGAGGACGCGCTTTTTGTTCTATTCAGGACTCGTCAGTTGGGTGACATTAAGAGACTGATACTAAGCATCAATGTCAACATTCAAAAACCAATACAAAAATGAGGTGAAACTTTACTACATCACACAAGCTATTGGCTAACTGAATTCACTAGTTAAATGGACAATACAATGGATTGTTGAATCGAGCCGCACTGCATTGGAATCCCAAAATGAACATCAACTTTGGGATGTAAGTACATCCAGCTGATGAGTCTCAAATAGGACAAAACATGCATTCTGGATTCCACTATTAACCACAATCCATTCATTTTGATAATAATAATCAAATTAAACTTCGATATTTGTATAATCATCTAAACTATATGATACATATGAAATACAAGCATTAAAGCTCTGTATATTATAAAGATATTTATGAAGACTTACCATCTTTTATGAATAACAATGTATTCGTTAATAGGTATAATTGACTTTAATGTAAATGTGAAATATCTTTAGTTGAATGCAGTTAAACAAGTAAATAAGTAAATGTATTCTATAATAACCGTTGACATTTATAAAACTCTTACAAATAACCGGTAAATTTAGTTAACCAATCAAATGATTATTTCATGTTAATAATGGGAATAAAATTAAATTTTTTAAAAAAATTCTCTGATTGGTGGAGAATTTATGATTAATCCAAGAATAATTAAGCACATCACAATGTTTTCTAATAGTTGAGATCATGAATCATTTGAAACTAGACCATCATGGAAAACTTGGGAGCACTGAACGGTCGTTTCGTCTTATTGTAGGATTCCTCAGTCGCGTTTCAATGTTGTTGGGTTTTTTTGTGACAGCGTTTATAAAGTTAAGCTACTGAAATTCACTGATAAATATATCTTGCTCATTTATTAACTTAAAACTTACTGAATTCGATTAATATTCACGTAAACATGTATACTGATTCCTCAATGTGTATAGTTAGTTCATTAGTAAAAACTGTGAAATATGAAATTTGGGTCTAGGATTCACTAGAGTACCATTTGGTGGACGGTGGCGCTATGTTGTGGATTGGTTAAAGTTGGGCATTAACACTGACCAGCTCATTGATCTAGAGGTTAAGCGTTCTCGCATAATACCGACAGGTCCTGGGTTCAAATCTCAGGGGATGGGATCGTGGATGCGCACTACTGAGGAGTTTCACAATAGGACGAAACGGCTGTCCAATGATTCCAGGTTTTCCATGGTGATCTAGCTTCAATTAACCTATGATATCAACTATAAAAAATTACTATATCATCCACAAAACCCTCACTGATACAGATCACAATTATTACAAAAAAATTAGAACAAAATAAATTAATAAACTGTTTAAACACAACTACAAAAGATCCCATAAATGATACCCTTTACTCCTCAGATGAATATAGTTGTATCCTAGAGTAGATATTCACGCTAATACTTAGAAGCTTCCACTGTAAATGTAAGCACGTTATTCATTAAACTAATAGGTCCAATTAAACCACTAACAGATATAAACTTTATTCCATATCTAGTGATTTTCCAGCTTTACTAAAAGCTTTTCATGGTAAGCCTATTCGATCAGGATCTACATATGTTAATAAAGATTGACCACTAAGGGTTTTTAACATTACCAATGTAAAAATGAAAATCATTACAAAGAAATTCAGTCAAATAATGTTGATAAAAGTAGACATTTCCCAAATTTCATTTGAGTTTAATAGTTTAATTGTATTCAGTGATTATCACTTGTCTCAGCAACTTTATACATTAAATCAATTAGTGTAGTACTATTGTCGTGTGGGCTACTTATATCCACGTAAGTAGTATATTGACGATGGACAGGGATAGAATGTATTTCAGTAGAAGTTCGAATAGGAAAGAACGAGAACGGAAAGCGATGGGCATGAAAATGCACGAACAATAAAATATGAGACGATGGACTGAGATTTGAAAAGGGAACAGTCAAGTTTGAGACAATTGATTGATATATTGCAAATTAAGTATATACTGTATGGTTCTCAGATTTTAGTGAGATATTCTGGAATTTCATGTCCTAACATAGTTGATTGTCCCTACTCGTGTTCTTGTTCACTACAATATTATCTAGTAAATTCGTGAATAGTTCGGTGGTCATCCATTTATTTGGCTCAGGATCTGACTTCAGGTGGATTGTACGAATGTTCGTTATTAAATTATATACATTCTGATTATTTTCGTATATAATTATCAACTTGGATCGCATTAGTGAATAACGAAATTAAATAATTCAAATACGAGAATGAATGTTTTGAATACGTACATTTTGTACACATTGATCTGGGAAGACGATCAGAGGGAAGAAGCAAAGAGAAGCGAATAAGAGGGAGCGAAGTGAAAGAAAAAGACACACAGTGGAGAAGGCGTATGACCCAACTCGATTTAACGGAGAGTTAATCAATATTTATAGTTACACAAAAATAAGCTACAGACATGTGATGAGTAGGATAAGAAGTGTACACACGCACACATTCATATAAAAACACTCAGGATTGATAAGGGAATAATTAACAAGGTCAAACTGTGACTCAAGAAAAATGGATAAATTGGCCTGTTCAGAAGCTAAATTAAGTTATATAGGCTTAACATAATAACTGACACTACAAACCGTTTAGCTTCCGATTTACTTATGTACTGGCAATACATTGATAAACTTGTAAAAACTAAATCTGAAAACTGATTTTCATAAATATCGTGACTTAGTTACATTTACATAGAGAAATATTGTTCATCTATACGTAAAATTTTCTACCTGTTTAGCAATAACAGGTATTTAATTCTTACCTATTTAAGCTTATTACCACTCGTAGAATTGTAGCTTAGTTTCGTTAATCAATCACCTTGATAACCGTTAGCATATAAATCCCCAACGATGTTTGAAATCACAAGGTTATAAGAAGTGATGACTACAGTTTATTAGCCGATAGCACAAATAACAAAGTTACAAGCACATCCAGTGAAAGAGGTGAAAGTGTGTTAGCGAGCGAATACAGAGGCAAATTTATAGTCAAATCAAATGAAGGTGAAGTTAGACAAGGCAAAGTCAATTAATAGGATTCGAGCACATATTTACAAGGAAAATAGGATAACTCGTCGATTGATATTTAAGATATTAACATTTTAGCTAGAGAGAGATATATATGCGTAGGCTGTCATGTGATCATGTGTACACATTTATACAGGCATGAAAGTGATCATAATTATATAAGGAAATACATAAATTGTTACTATCCGAATAATACTATCTGTTAAATAAGTTAATAAAAGGGTCGACAAAAAGTAACCATAACCGAAATTAATCGTAGGAGTGTTGCTAAACTCGCATCAAGTAAACACGTAATGACTTTTTTCTATGTCATAATCTGATTTCCGTTTTGTAATATTCCCTCTTATTTTTTAAAGAATATGTGAAATTTATTTGAATAATACTAAATGATTTTTTTCCCTTATTTTACCAATAATTTTGTAGACAGCTTGTTCGAAACACCTATTTATATCTTATAAGCAAACGTGGATAGTAGATAGCAGTGGAATCCAGGATGCGCGTTTCGTCCTTTTTAGGACTCGTCAGTTGGATGTACATGCATCTCTGCTTATAATGCTTGTGAATTAAGGCAATATTGAGGCAATACGCACAGTATGCATATACGCCAATAGGAGACTGATCAACTGAAGTCTTAAACACCAATGGGAAGATTCAAGTAAACGATACCAAGTGATCCTATTCATATCTTTTTTTTAAAAAATATTTCACCGAATTAAATTAGTTGTGTGGTATGTGCTACTTATATCGAAAGATATAAGTAGCATGTAACATCAATTGAAAGTGAAATGCCTGGTGGCAGAAGGTTGAGAATATGGAATAGAAGAGAAGAGATACAGAGAACTTGATGCAAAAAATGAAGGAACAACAAAGTCTGAGACAATTGATAAACATTTTGCAAATGAAGCATTGAACGTATGGTAGACATATTTTATGAAATAACTCTGTAACTTTGTATCCAGATAATGTTGGTTGTCCCCATTTGTTTACTTCTTCACTACAGTTGAGATATTTTGAATTAAACAACTGTATTCTAATTCATCACTCATCTTTGTGTACTTTGAACGTAATAAAAAACAGTGATTATTTTAATTTTTTTCTTAACAGAATCTACAAATTCTAACTTGTTTAGATCTCAAACTTGTAGTGACTTTGCTTCATTAATCAATCACCTCGATAACCGTTATAACATAAATCTCAACGGTGTTTGAAATCAGAAATCAATAAAAAGTGGTGACTACTGTTTATAAGCGGATAACGCGTGATCTGCGCTATAAGAATATCAAGAGAATTTGAAGCAGAGAGGCGAATATATATTTTCGAGCAAATGCGGAGTCAAATTTGTAGTCAAATCGTATAAGGGCACAGCAAGGCAAAGCAAAGAATAATAATGGGATTTGAGTACATATATACACGGGAGAGAGAATGAATAATCACGTGATATTTAAGTGATCAACATTTTAGCTAGAGTCTGTTATGTCATCTAGTGATCATAACAATACAAAGAAATAGACGAGTTGTTACTATTCACATAACATTTTCTGTTAAGTAAGTTAATAAAAGTCGTTAACCAAAACTAAAAATCATCGGAATTAGTTGCAGGATGGTTGCTATAATCTGATTAAAGAATCACTTATCGTGGATTAGTTGAAGTTAGACATTAACACTGGTGAATGATGGCCGGCTCAGTGGTCTAGTGGTTAAGCGTTCGCGAGAGAGACTGATGGGTCCTGGGTCCGAATCTCGCGAGTCGGGATCATGGATACGCACCGCTGAGATGTCCTACAGTGGGACGAAACGGTTTTCCAGTGCTTCCAGGTTTTCCATGTTGATCTGGCTTCAATCGACTCATGAGATCAACCACTAAAAAAAACATTAATCGCCTAAGAAACAACTATCACTTCCATAAGCCTATGTTTTAGACTAAAGATGATCTGTTTTTAACTGTTTATAATTACAGTGATACAGACTCAAATAAATTAACAATATTTCGTTTGTTGACAAAACAAATATTATATTGTTAGACTATAAAGTAGAGATTTGACCAGTCAATTTTACAAGTCACCTTCTTGATTGATTTAATTGAAGTTCATTTAGCTACCTTTCGGTTAGCTGGTATCGTTTGCCTAAATTGTCAAAGCAATGTTAACCTTCTGTCACCAGGCATTTTACTTTCGATTAATGATACATACTACTTATATTTGTCGACATCAGTAGCGCACATCATACTACAGTTACGTTAGAAATGAACTGATAATTTGAAACAGAGTTATTCTATTACTTTATCTGATTAAATACATGGTTTGTAATCAGCTTCTTTGCCAAAAAAAGCTAATTAACATATGAGCTGCTAAACTGAAGTTCATTACTTTTTAGTATTGATAATTATCAATAACTGTTCGGCTGATTGTCATATTCAGTTCTGGAACTCTCTAACTTTTAACCCGATCAATAACTAATATTTAAAACTTACTCGAACCGACCTAAATTTATTACTTACAACCTCCATTACAGTTTTAAGAATATGATTTCAATCATATAGTTAGGACAGGATCATTATAAATAATTAAACATATTTCTACTATACTGAATTTCATATATATATATACTACTTAAATTATACTTTAACAAGTCAGTAGTATATCGAACTAAATACTGTTAAAACTTACATGCTAGATATACTAGATATTCATGCCAACTTGCTTACTGACTTACGCCTGTTACACCTAGTGGAGCATAGGCCACCGATCAGCATTCTCCAACACACTCTGTCCTGGACATTCCCTTCTAGTTCTATCAAATTTTTGTTCATTCTTCTCATATCTGTCCCCGTTTCTTGGCGTAATGTGTTCTTTGATCTTCCTCTTTTCCTTTGGCCTTGAGGATTCCATGTGAGGGCTTGCCTTGTGACACACTTCGGTGCTTTCCTCAATGTGTATCCTATTCTCATTCAGTGCTTCTTCCTGATGTCTTCCTCCACTGGAATCTGCTTTGTTCTTTTCCATAGTAGGTTGTTGCTCATAGTGTCTGGCCAACGGATCCGAAGTATTTTGCTTAGATAACTGTTAATAAACACTTGTCTCTTCTGGATGATTACGTCCGTAGTTGTTCATGTTTCCTCCCCATACAGTAGAACTGTGTTGACATTTGTATTGAAATTTCTGGGTTTGTCAACCAACACCAAGATTCATGCGAAAACAATTTAAATAGATGTTTTGTCTGGTAACTTTATGAGACTCAAAATGGAAAATTATATTAGATGTTACTTAATTCTCATGAGAATTTCTATACATGGCTTCCAGTCAAGTTATTATTGTTTTGATTATCATACTTATGATTGACTCATAATCATTTTGTCTATCCGTTGGGTCTTTTACAAATACTTTTTATATAATGCAAGTAGGTTCCTGATATTAGTTCCCTTTGATCTGTCTTATTATAGTTGAAATATGTTATTCATGATGTATAGAATACTAAATATTAATTTTACACCACAGCTACTCTCTTTTTCATTCAATCTGATCAGCTTAGATTAATGGACAAAACAAATGAGTTTAAAAGTCATACATAAATCATATTCTAAGGAAGTATATAGATTTTCAATCATTACATTGACTGTTGGAAGATTTGATGTCTAATTCCTTGATCAATTCATTCTATAAAAGAATGTAAACACAAAGAAACATTGTAGAAAACAACTAATATAAACCTATAACATGTCAGTCAGTCGGTCAGCAACAACGTAAAACTTTGTATGTATGTAAATCAGTTCCAGCTACCATACCACATTAGCACAGAGATGTAGTTGTCGATTCAAATCCCATAGTGGTAGAGGTAGTAAAAGTATAAGCAGTAATCGAAAAGATTAGGGTTTGAAGATGTTATTCAAGGAGTGTAATCCAGTGAAATAAATTTGGAAAGAGAAAAAAAGAGAATGAAGAATTCAGAAGATTAGAATTTCGGAGAATTTGAGCCATGTCATTCAACGTCTCTAACCATCGGTTGCAATCGTTTCGCGGATCCTAACCAGGTATTTTACACATAAAAACATGGCTCAATCCACTTGTCAGTGACTTCATGAAATTGTGCAATGTTTTGGTCTGGCCGCCTCTACCTTTCTTCTAACCTACTGCTACAACATGAAGCATCTCACTCCGGGGCAGCCGGTGGCTGGGAATACGTAACACGTGTCCCAGCCATCTCAACTGAAGTTTCATTACTTCATGAATCGATTCGCCATGTAGTTTTTATAAATGCTGATATGATTATGACCCTACTAGTGTTTAGTTAGTACACAGTGATGACATAATCTCTCTGTAACTCAAAACAGTTACTTCACTATTATGAACGTTATACTAACTTCGTAATATGTCATTTGGTTAAACCATTTACCGAAATTCTTTTAAATGAAAAAACTCACAAAAATGATTAGTCAATATGTGATCTGAATAAAGAGGGCAATGAATTATTTTAATAATATTATAATTAAAGTATAATATTTCCCATTAGTTGATATCATCCTCGGTATTTACTTACGCCTGTTGAACTTAGTAGAGCATAGGCCACCGATCAGCATTCTCCAACACACTCTGTCCTGGACATTGCTTTCTATTTTTATACAATTGTTGTTCATTCTTCTCATATCTGCTTCTCGACGTTATGCGTTCTTTGATCTTCCTAAGTGAGGGCTTGCCTTGTGACACACTTCGGCGCTGTCCTCAATGTATGTATACTATCCACTTCCAACTTTTCTTCCTGATTTGTTCCTCCATTGTAATCTCGTTTGTTCTCCCTACAGTAGGTTGTTTCTGGCCAACGGATCCGATGTATTATGTACTATAACGTCAATGTGAGTATACTGTTTATCTATTGAATCAGAAAAACAAAACAATAACATTTCTTTTTTAGACAAACGATTTGTAATATGGAACGATATAATAAGTGTAATTCATCTTCATATAACTGATTAGTTAGCATCATGTTTTGTTTTGTTTTGTTTTCCTCTTTTTTTTATCTCATCTTATCTTCAAAAAAATAAAAACGCCTATATACATATATCTACATTAAACAATCACAACAACAAAAAAAACAGAATGTGATAATACTACTGACTAAAATTAAGTAAATTAAATAATGTTTATTCAATATTAATATTCCAATACTCCACCCCATTCTTTAAAAAAAATACAAAAAAAAGAGAGAAATGCCAATTTCAATGTGTTGAAACTTAAAAAAAAGCAACTAACAATCAATTTTTAGTTGCTAATCATTCTAGAAAGGTTATCTTGCATAGTGATCAATTTAATTTATTAATAAATGTATATATATATATATATATATATATATATATATATATATATATATATATATAATATGTAATCAAGTTTATATCCATGTGATTTTGCATATTCTCGTTTTGCCCAGTTCTTTTATGATCAGCATTAGTTAAACAAAACTGTTAATGTTACTTAATAATAATAATAATAATAATGGCAATGGTAATGGTAATGGTAATAATAATTATAATAATAAAGTTTCTAATATGAAAGTATGATTGTTGTTGTTGTTGCAAAAGTCAATTTTACTTATTTTATCAAGTAATTAAACCATTTAAAAGTGTTTTTTTTCTTTCTAAAGTTTAGATAAACAAATAATTAATTGAAAAATATTGACGAATAATTATTTATAGTATTGTGATATGTGCTACTTATATTAATATAAGTAGTAAATAATGCTAGTGAAGAATAGTATTGTAGTGAATAGTAACGTTCGATTCAAACGACATCGCGTTATCCTATCAGGACTCATTAGCTAAGTGAATAAAGCTATGGAGTTTGAAGTGATTGATACTGGGTTCGAGTTTCGAAGTGAACATCAACTCTGAGATTCAGATACATCCAGCTGATCAGTCTCAAATAGGACGAAACGAGAGTCATGGATTTGACTGCTAGCCACTATTCATCCTTGCTTCAAAAAAGCTTGTGACTTATGGCTAAAGTGAGGCGATGTATTTGAAATAAACAAACTGTTTAGAGACACGAAAAAGCATAGGTTAGAATACGATTTTAAACCTGGAGATATCAGATAGTTGTTTGTTTGTAATCACAGCTCCATTCCGAAGTAAAAACTATGATCGTTAGTCTAACTGTTACTAGTCGGAAACTATCCAATAACTTTGTTGACCACCACCTCACTCTTGACACAACCTTGAAGTTCCACACAAGAAATAAACAAATTTCTATCGATCTACGATTGTAGATAAACTTTAGATCCAATATCAGATCATGATGTACAAATTAATAGATGGATCTTTATCAAACATTTCAACAGGTACTTGACAGGAATAGTTCAAAGTAGAAGAGCCATATTTTTTCTGAAATCATCGACTTAACTCTGTTTAAATTAACCAAAGAACGCATAACGTCGAGAAATGGAGACAGATATGAGAAGAATGAACAACAATTGGATAGAACTAGAAAGGAATGTCTAGGACAGAGTGTGTTGGAGAATGCTGGTCCGTGGCCTATGCTCCATTAGGAGCAACAGTCATAAGTAAATAAGTATGATCATTACTTAGTCCATAGTAAATTAAAATTATTTAACAAAGTAAAGTCAGATTTTCTCGTCACCATTGTGATTGCTGTTTCATCTGAAGTCAATCTAAAATATTTCATTCACTGAAAGTGAACATCAATAAATTTATAGACTAAAAATAGTCCATGAATGTACACAAATTGCTATCGTTGGACTATGTAAAAAAACCGAAGGCGGCCTTCTTGAAAATCTGAGCTACCCTTTCCTGAAATCTGGATATTTCAACTAGCTATCAGTCGCATAACCTATTCGTTGTACAAGTTACAAAATAGCCCAATCTGAGACATTGTGGTTGCTGGCTATGTGCATCGAAATGAGCGTACATTATTTAGATGTCGATTTCTGAACTACTAACATCTAACTAGTGATCATTCGATATTTATCGTCAGTATTGATCAAGAAATAAAAAAGATGCTTATTGAAATAGTTTGTGCTGACAATTCTATATTGTACCAAGGCTATAATACCGAATAAACCTAATAATAATAATAATAATAATAATGTATTCATTTATTAGGCTTACAGAACTATATTATTGTAAATCATAAACTAAAGTGGGAAGAGAAACCAGACAATCGATTTACATTCGCAGTTAACCCAACACAGCAGAAAAAAATACAGAAACATGTATTGAAAACTGGAACACAAATAAAATAATCTTGATCAGTAATAAACTAGTCACATAAGAAGAAAGCCAAAAAAGAACGAACATCATTGGACTTCATGGATTATAGTTATTAAGATCTCAGCAGAATTGATTATTAATCATGGTAACTTTAGTCTAAAAAGAAGGATACTTAGTGGTCTTCCAAATATCTGACTCCTATTTGGTTGTGTAATTATCGTTATCGACTTATACATGTCGTCAATCCTCACATGTAATTATTGACTGAACTCTCATCAGTGATTAACGGAACTAAATAAGTCAAATACAAGAATGGATTTTGAATACGTCGTATATTTCATAAAATCGTTGATCCAGGCAGACAATCAGAAAGATAGAGCTAAGGAAGAGAAGAGGAACAAGCGAAGCAAAATGGATTGGAGAAGGCATGTAGGGCAACTCAGTTTAATTAGATGTTCCTCAATATTTATAGTCAAATCGAATCAAGGTGAAGCGAGCCGAGGCGAATAATGAACAAGATCAAAATATGAATCAAGAAGAATAAATAAATTAGTCTGTCCAAAAGCTAGGATAAACTATATGACCTCGATACAGAGTCATTACCTACTAATTTTTACTTAGGCCTGTTGCTGCTCGTGGAGGAGCAAAGGCCGCTTACCAGCACTCTCCATCCAACCATGTCCTGGGAAATCTTTTCCAGCCCTTTCCACTTCTTATTCATCCTTTTTATATCTGCTTCTTTGGCCTTCCTCTGTTCCGCTTCCCTTCAGGATTCCAGGTTAGCGCTTGCTTCGCGATGCAGTTTGATGATCTGCGTAATGTATATCCTATCCATTTCTATCGTCTTTTCACAATTTCCTCTTCAGCTGAAAGGTAGTTTGTTCTCTCCCACACTAGGCTGTTGTTGAAGGTATCTGACCAATGGGTGCTCAGTATTTTGCGTAGACAACTATTTATAAATACTTGTACCTTCTTGATGATGGGTGTAGTAGTTTTCCATGTTTCAGCTCCATGCAGTAGGACTGTCTTGACGTTCAATTGAGGATCCTGAATTTGATATTGGTTGAAAGTTGTTTTGAGTTCCATATGTTCTTCAATTGTAGTAATGTGGCCCTTGTTTTGCCAAACCTCACCTTCACGTCTGCATCAGATCGTCCTTGTTCATCAATGATGCTGCTCAGGTACGTAAAGGATATGACATCTTCCAGAATTCCTCAACCACATGTGATTGTACTAGTGTTCTCCGTGTTCTATTTCAATGTCTTGATTTTTCCTTTATGTATGTTGACGCTTACGGATGCGAACAGAGGCTGCTGCTGCTGGTGCTACTCTAATTGTCTTTACTTGTATTTGTTCGCGTATATAGGATAAGAAGACAAGATCATTCACGAAGTTCAAATCGTCTAATTAGTTCTAAGCTGTCCATTGTATCCCATGTGATACAGATTTATCCACTACAAGTATTTGAATAAAACTTAAACACAATATTCACTTGGTATTGTTTGGCTTGTATCTTCCCAATGAGGTTTAAGACTGCAATTGATCAGTCTGTTATTGGCATATGTGCATACTATGCGTATGCCTCGATATTGTCCTAATTCATAAGCTTTTTGTGAGCAATGATGGATAGTGGCTAGTAGTGGAATCCAGGACGCGCGTTTCATCCTATTTTAGACTGGTCATTTGGATGTATCTGCATCTCAGAGTTGATGTTCACTTTGGGACTCGAACCCCGTATCGCTGGTTTCAAACGTCATCGCGTTATCCACTCAGCTACTGAGTCCTGATAGCCACTTGCTTATGCAATGGGGTGAATTTAAATTCACTTGGTATTATTTGGCTTGTATCTTCCCATTAAGGTACATCCATCTGACGAGTCTCAAATAGGACGAAACGCACGTCCTGTATTCCACTGCTAGCCACTATCCATCATTCCTTACTCTAATCACAATAGTTACCTATGTAACATTCAAAGGGAAAACTTATTCCCCTAAATGAAATATAATGCTAATCCAATTATTTTCTTTTCTTTTTATTAAAATTCTTTTTTCATACATGTTCATTTTGAAACAAACCATCTGACATATTCAGTGACGTAATATGTTCATGGAAATATGAAATAGAAAATCATTATGTAATAGGTTTCTCTTTCTTTCCTATTACTTAAAAGAAAGAAGAAAAAAAAACATTACAATGGTTCTTCTTTTTTTTGCAAGAAATATTCATCTATTACTGATATTTCATGTGAATAAGTAGTGAATATTGTTTCAGTTTTAAAGGGCTATAAATAAATACTCCTTAAATTATTAAAAGAAATTGAGCTAGTCTTTATTATTATCATTACTATTACTATTATTACTACTATTATTATTGCTATTATTATTACCATCATTACTATTACTTTCATTAGTGTTACTACTATTAGTGGTAGCATTATTATTGTTATTATTACCATTACTATTACTATTATTATTATTATTATTGTTACTAACAGCATCGTCAGCATGGTGATAAAATTTATTTTGTTAAATTCAACAAATTTGAAACACGATTTAAAATTGTTTCTAATGGTTACGTGAATATTAAAAAAAAGGGATTTTTGTTTAAAAAACAAACAAAATAAAACAAAACAAACAAATGAATCATGTAAGATATTTCTGATAGATTATAAAATATGGATCTCATTTAAAAATAATGAAATTCAAGAAAGTTTGTGTTTGTCTTAATACTGGCTCTTCAACAATATGTATTAACAATCTTAATAAAGATCAAATATAGAACGTTTATTCGGATCCGTTGGCCGGACACTATTAGCAACAATCAACTGTAGGAAAGAACAAACCAGACTCGAGTGGAAGAGGAAATCAGGAATAAACGCTGGAATTGGATAGGACACACATTGAGGAAAGCACCCAATTGCGTCACAAGACAAGCCCTCACTTAGAATCCTCAAGGCCAAAGGAAAAGAGGAAGATCAAAGAACACATTACGGCGGGAAATGGAGATAGACGTAAGAAAAATGAACAAGAATTGGATGGGACTAGAAAAGAAGGCCCAGGACAGAGTGGGTTCGAGAATGCTGGTCGGCGGCCTATGCTCCATTAGGAGTAACAGGCGTAAGTAAGTTAGTAATAAAACGTTTATGAATTTGAGATGGTGGTGAAGATTTGTAGCTCAGGTAGATGATTTTGACGGAGTTTTGTTCTCTTCCATTGGGAGACACAACCAAAACAAAGAAGTAAACAATGACAAATTTAAGGTCAATGAGAACTAATCAACGTTGAGGTGTACAGAATAAGCCGTGAATCACATATGGAGAAATTCGAACACTTCACTTCTATCTGAATTTTGTGCTGATGATGTCGTTCAGAAGAACGATGAAAGCTCCATGACCATAACCATCCAGCTCATAGAACAAAACTCCACCAAAACAGAACGTTTAGTTTCATGTGTAAATATTTAACCTTTTGAACACTAAGCAGAAAATTAGTAGTATAGATGTTTGATTTTTTTAAATCAGTCATTGATGATATGGCCCAGTCAATTTGAATTTCTTAGGGTGAATAACTGTTTAATGTCCACTGAATATAACTTCATACAAGGATCATAAGAAATTGACTCTTGAAGTTAGGCATTAAAGAATATATGATTATTATTAGTAGTAGTAAAGTTTTGTGAATTAAATTATGGATTAATTTGTAAGACCCCCCTAGAACATTTAACATTCAACATAAAGTCCCAATTCTAATGATATGTTCAGTTAGGAGTTATTTATGCAGGTATTAGAAAAACAAACTACAGGCTTCTAAAGTTGACACAAGTCAAAAGAACTTCGATGACAATTTTAAAGAGGGTTTAGTAACTACTTTTAATGTTTTTTTTCAAAGGTAGACTGTGGCTAACATTGGTATACAGAACTTGCATTTTACCCCTGTTTCGAAATTATCAGCCCGATTCATACACTTACAAGTAAATAATATTATTATTATCATTTAGCAGTGTATTATATCAGATGATGACCTCTTTGTTTATCTGAAACCAAACATCCGTGCATATATGAAGTCGAGAGTAAGCCAGTTATCAACCGTAGACAATGGAAATCTTACAAAATGATTGAAGTTAGACATGTACACCAGTGGATGACTTCTTGATGTTCTAAATATTAAGCCATTTCTATAAGTTCGAAAATCTTGCGTTTGGTTCCCTGTGGACGGGTTGTTGATACGCACTAATAAAATGTCATATATCTAAACGAAACGACTGTCCAGTGATTCTTGTAGTATCGAACTAAGATTAGAAAGCGACATAAACAATATGGTTTATTTATTTAATCATCAAACTTTTTAACCAACTTATTCGTTTAAAGTTGACGCTTACTTATTCACTTACGCCTGTTACTCCGAATGGAGCATAGGCCACCGACCAGCATTCTCCAATCCACTATGTTCTGGAAATTCTGATTGATGTTAATTCTTCTCGTATCTGTCCCCGTTTCTCAGCGTTACGTGTTCTTTGGTCTTTCTCTTTTCCTTTGCCCTTGAAGATTCCATGTGAGGGCTTGCACTGTAACACACTTCGGTGCTTTCCTCAATGTGTGTCCTATCCACTTACAGAACGTCTTCCTGATTTCTTCCTCCACTTGGATCTGGTTTGTTCTTTCCCATAGTAGGTTGTTGCTGATAGTGTCTGGCCAACGGATCCGAAGTATTTTGCTTAGATAACTGTTAATAAACACTTGTCTCTTCTGGATGATTACGTTCGTAGTTGTTCATGTTTCCTCCCCATACAGTAGAACTGTGTTGACATTTTTATTGAAAATTCGGACTTTGATGTTGGTTGACAAATAGTTGTTTTCAGTTCCAGATAATCTTTAATTGTAGATATACTGCTTTTGATTTACCGATCTATGAGCATTAGTCAATCTATTTTTACATTTTCTTCGATAAGGAAAGGATCTATCTCAACTGTTTAGATGTAACGTTTGGAAATATAAAAAACTATTATTAATTCTTTTGTTTAACGCACTTAACTAATTACTTAATAAGATGATTAGAATATTCACATACACTCTTTGATATCTTATGTAGAATTTATAAATCATACAATCAGCGTAATATCCATCAATTTGAAGATTAGTTTTAACATGAATCAAATTACACTTAAGCATACAAACAAATAACTCTATCCTAATTTTCAGCCATATAATTCTTGAATTAGCCAAAGATATTCTATACTAGGAAAGTTTAATACTCTCTCTCTCTCTCTCTCTCTCTCTCTCTATATATATATATATATATATATATATCAGAAAGGAGTATTGTGAATATTATAGTAATTTTAATAGTTGAGATCATCAGTCAATTGAAACTAGACCACCATGGAAAGCCTGGAAGCACTAGACGGCCCTTTCGTCCTGTTGTAGGACTCCTCATCAGTGCGCATCCACGATCCCACCTCACGGGATTCAAACCCAGGACTTACCAGTCTCGCGCGCGAGTGAGTAACCACTAGACCACTGAGCCAGCCGGCATCCGACGGTGTTAATGTCTAACTTCAATCAATCCACGAAATTGAGCCATACATCCACCATTATCTTTAGTGAGTTACTATCTCAAAACAGACCCCATTGAACTTCACTGGTCAGTGTTTCTCACTAGAACTCCAGAAAATACCTCTTGAAACTAGTCAACTATTAAATTTACTATAATATCCACTGAAATCCCTTCTGAGTTCTAGTGAGAAGCAGTGAACAGTGGAGGTCAAGGGGTCTGTTGTGAGATAGTAACTCCCTGGGTATATATATATATATATATATATATATATATATATATATATATATATTCAATAATGTATTTAAAGACTGACTATCCTATATGGAAAAGATTGTTCTTTTTTTGAGAAACATCCTCTTTTCTTTGATCTTCTTAACTTTCTACCGCTAGACATTTCACTTATGTTTGTTTACATCAGTTGCATACACCATAGTATTATTAATGTTCAATTCCAAATTCATAATAAAACTGTACCGTATTAAAGAACACATTGCGTCGGGAAATGGAATAAGTTATGAAAAGGATGAATAACAAGTGGAAAGAGCTGGAAAGGACTGCTCAGGATAGGGTTGGACGGAGAATGCTGGTAAGCAGCCTATGCTCTTTTACAAGCAGTAACAGGCGTAAGTAAGTAAGTATTAAACAACAGGATTTCATAAGTATTCATCAAATTAATTCTGTTCCGAATTAATTGAAAGAACTAACAATGAGACTATTTGAGCGACGCTAAAGTGACCTTGAAAACATTCACCTAATAACTAGGACTAAATGAGGGTTATAAATCAGTATAAGGAATTAGAATTATGATTTACGGTTGATGGTTAGGGTTACAAATTAGATTTAGGATTTTCATCACGAACTAATATCAACTATGATGCCAAAGCACTACTTCACCAAATGTATGAATGAATGTCGCGCCAAAATCCAAGACGTATTATTTTATAACTGATTGGTTCGTTCATAAATTACAACTATCGGAAACTGTGAAGCTTTAAACGGATACCCTATCACACTGTTTAAAACTAATCAGTAATATATATATATATATATATATATATATATATGTATACATATATATATATATATTGATGATTTAACATGAATAGAATCTAGAACCATCATATTCTATGATGATAAAGATTTAATTGACTCCAGGAATGAAAATTCAACAGTCTAAATTTGTTAATTTCAACAAACATTTAGTTTGAAGAACGGTATTCAATTCACTGACAACAAATGAGTTACTTTCTTACTTGTAAATACATCATCACATCCCAAGTTAGTGTCTGTTTCAAAATAACTTTATGATAATGACTTCTACAGTTTAAAACTGTGGTTTTAATCATTAACTACTGAAAGTATTATTCTATTTAAGAAACCCGTCAGCTACAAATGTGACGCTTGTCTTTATTATATGAAAGTGAGATTAACATAGTGCAAAACAATAGACATATACAATAAGTGAGGGTATATTGTACACCAAGAATAAATTGAAATGGCATCTGAATACACTGATTTTATAGGAATCATTCACACTAATCTGTGGTCAAATTAAATTCAGTAACATGACATTATTTAATTACTTAGCGATTCCATATAATTAAACTACCATAACCAATGGATGTAATTCATTTACTAAATTATGTAACTTCTACTACATAGAATGTGATTACATCATGTAGATGTTTGCAGACGGTCAATACTGTATATGCTACTCTCGTTCTAATCACTTAGAACTTTATTAGTATAAGATTGTAAAGATTGAGTTCAGGAACCAGTCTAAGTTAGACAATCATTGAAAACCAGGAAACAATGAATGTCCGTTCTATCCTAGCATAGGACGCTATAGCAATGCACTTCCCTGAAAACTTCATTACAACGTGTGAACACTTAACCTCTAGATCATTGGGTCAGAATTGAATAATCTACAATCTTAGTTTTAATCACTCAAAAAAATATCGTGTAACCCTCTTCTATTGTCTTTGGTCGGTACTATTCACATACAACACTGTTGAGTTCCATTTATGACTTTGTTCAAAAGATCCATAGATATCAACCATCATTTGATATAAACAACTCATTTAGTAAATTTCCATCATCATTAATGTAAAATGGAAGATAATAATTCAATAAAACAAATGATTTTATGATTCATTAAATTAGATTTACTTTCTGTTCATTTATTTCTGATAAAAAAAAACAACTACTTTCATCAATTATAATGAGTATAATTCACAGTGGATTCATTATGATTGTTCTTAACAAGATTGTTCCATTTGAATGGCTGGAAATAAGTAAGAAACTAAATATGATGTGCTTCAATTACGTGTTAAGTTTAAAGTAGATTTAGTTTTTTTTTGAAATGTATCTAACTGTTAGAGAAAATATCAGTTTATTTGTGATATTCTAATTATTGCGTGGTGTTAGTCGAAGTACTTAGGGAGGAAGAAGGGGAGTACGGAATATATTGAATAGCGTGGGTGCAACTAGACAATTTGAACTTAACAGATAATTTACCTCTTCTATTTTATACACACGAACAAATAAAAGTGAAGAGAATTAGTTGTTTTGCCAAAAAAAAAGAAAAAAATTCTGATCACTTATATTTGGAACGAGGGACCTCGGCAATTCCCACGATGAGAAAGTAAGAACACAAGACTGGTATAATTGAAGATTTATTAGCCCCAAAACACTATGACGACGACGAATCGAATATAGTCTAAAATACACTAGTTTTATATATTGATTGTACACCCATTTTGATTAATAATTAGGATTAAATCACATACAAACACTTACTGAGCATAGTTCTTGTCAACTGAATACAAGAATATTGTGTATTATACAGAAGAAAATATCATACTGGGAAAACAAATCAAATACTACACTGAATGATCCTCACGTTGAATCAAAACGGATGTTGAATAAAACTCAACATGAGTAATTCAATCACAAACTGACTTTTCTTTCCATCATATCACAATAAAAATATTACAATAAAAATATACGTTTAGTATTGGTCCATAAAAGGATCCCAAAGTTATCATTCATTATGTTTATCGGGTCCTAACATTAGTGTAGCAGCAGCCTCTGTCTGCATTAGTAGGCCTCAACATACACAAAGAAAAAAGCAACATCCTCAAATACAATACGGAGAACATGTCGTATTTGTATGAAATAAACATTCCTTTATACTTGTTGAATGATTGATTTCGAATTTCAAATACAGTACATTCGTCCGTGCTTATTTAATACTTTTTGATTCAATTGCATTATTTATGGGATTCCTAGTTTGTATAATAATTCAAATACTTCTAATTATTACAGAATCCCAACACAATCACAGGTGATGGAGAAACTCTGGAGGTTATGGAAACTTTCATGTACCTGTTCAGCATCATTGATGAATAAGGACGATCTGATGCAGACGTGAAGGTGAGGTTTGGCAAAACAAGGGCCACATTACTACAATTGAAGAACATATGGAACTCAAAACAACTTTCAACCAGCATCAATTTCAGGACCTCCAATACGAACGTCAAGACAGTCAGTCCAACTGCATGGAGCTGAAACTTCATCATCAAGAAGGTACAAGTATTTATAGGCAATTGTTTATGCAAGGTACTCAATGTGCGCCGACCAGAAACCATCAGCAACAGCCTAGTGTGTGAGAGAACAAACCAGACTCCATCTGAAGAGGATATTAGGAAAAGATGCTGGAAGTGGATAGAATATACATTGCGCAAACCATCAAATTGAATCACGAGGCATGTCTTAACTTGAAATCCTTAAGATATTAATGAAAGAAGTAGACCAAGGAACACACTGTCCTGGTAATCAGAAGCGAAAATTCGAAAGGATAAATATCAAGTGTAAACAACTGGAAAGGATTGTCCAGTACCGAGTTGTATGGAGAATGTTGGTGTGCTTCTTATGCTCGTCTACTAGAGGTAAAAGACGTAAGTAAATTAGTAATTTAGTTAGTTCAAGGCAAAGGAATAAGTTATATAAATTCGCTACTTCAATCTAATTGTTTCTATAAAAGTAACTTCACTGATTCTGGTAGCAATCAGTTTAGTCAAATGGTCTTAAATAACTTAATACTTCATTCTACAACCGCGTAATGTCTGTTTGAACGTGACAAAGTTATATGTTTACTACTATTTATTCTCAAATTCACTCTATAAAAGCATTAGTCTGGTAATTCAGAGGATAACAGTTTACATTCTTTTATAATTCAAATTGTTTCACAATTTCAATCTTTTAGTTCACCACGAACACAGTCTATCATTTGCTCTTTCAAATAAATATGACAATATTAAAACTATGGAAAAATAGGATTTATTCGATAGTATATATAATTAAATGATAAGGTAAACGTTTATAATGGAATTCTAGTTTAAATGTTGACAACTGAGTGAACATTTCCATAGGTATAGTTCATATTGTGAAGCGAAATCAGCTATTAAAGAAACATCGGAAAACAACTTGAATTCAATATGACTCATAAGTATACATAAAATTGAGATTAAAACTACTGGATTTTGCTACACACTTAATCGTAATTGCAATTCTATAGTCAGATACTCACATGTATTACAGTAAATCTGGATATTGTCTAACTTTAGAATCCAATATATGTAAGTTTTATCCTATTCAGGCTTCCTCAGTTGAATTTACCTACATGTCAGTGTTAATGTTCATGTAGGAGTATCAATGCAGTACTAATATAGTGAATGAAGACAAATTTATTGATTTATGCAAAATTATCAGAAGGGGTTTCGTGGAGATTTTAGAAATTTCAATGGTTGAAATCATATGTCAATTGAGGCCAGATCACCATGGAAAACCTGGAAGCACTGGACAGTAGTTTCGTCCTGTTGTGGGACTTCTCAGCATTGCGCATCCACGATCCCGCCCTCGCACGATTCGAACCCACGACCTATCAGTCTCGCGCTTCCAGGATTTCCATGGTGGTCTAGCTTCAATCGACTCATGATTTCAACTATTGAAAGTTATGCAAAATTACACAATGCTTTGCTTAAATCTGAAAATCATACACTAAATACATTATTTACACATCTTACTATGTATCAATGCACGTTCATTTCTAAATAAACTTTCAGATTTGAGAACTTTAGCTTTACTAGCTTAACCTTAATTTTTACTGAAACATGATGCTCTCCCGCAATGTCTGATTCAGAATTAAACATCCGGAACTACCAACTCTATCGCCATAATAGAGGAACTAAGCGATGTGTTGGTTGTCATATATATGCATTGGATGCTCTAACAACTAATAAAGTTGAAGACGATGTCTTGAGTAGTTCAGTTGAATTTGTCTGTATATCAATTAACACTTTGAATACTAGTCTACTATTAAGATGTATAAATAGAGCCCCCGATAGTATGGATAGTGTGAATGATTTTATTATTAATGCATTTATACATGCATCTGCTGTAAACTTCAATACTAAGGCTGTTACATGAGATTTCAATTACCCCTGAATAAACGGGAATACTGATAGTTTTCAAAATGTAATGATGAATTCTCAGAGACAATTAACATACACCACTGGTCACTTTGGGTTCGTACCATAACAGAGCACGATAATATATTCAGTAGAGACATCATCACTCTATCTATTTAAGTGTACAACGAATTTGAAATCAGTGACCACAAAATAGTAGTTGGTGCCCTCCCTATCTATCCGTCTTATAACCAACTTGTGCAAAAAAACCCGTCAATATAGGGACTACAGGCATGCTGACCAAGACTTTCTGTACACCATGGTAAAATACTCAGACTATTCTTATGGGGTGTAGAAGTCTATGAATGCTTGGTTTATTTATTTTCACAGTAACTAACACCATTTAGCCAAATTTAGCTCATCCTTGTCGGAAGCTGTGCCAGCCAAATGTGGTGTAATACAAGGTAATGTCTTAGGCTCTTTGCTCTTTTTAGTTTATATCAATAATATTTGCGGTTGCTTTTTTATGGGTAAATCTCTTCTGTATACAGATGATTTTAAAGTAGTGTGATCGTTTTCTTCTTATGAGTTGAACACCACACGAAAATGCATCAGTATGGGTCTTAACAATGTAACCCAATATTGAACTTGGGGGTTTACACAGTTAAATATGGAATAATGTGCTTCGGTAACACATCACTCAAATCAGATCATACCATACATGTTCCTTAGTAATCCCCATCCACTATCCCACTAGGGATCGTGTCATAACTTTCAGGTTTTACAGGGAAACCCTAATCTTTAGGCCAATGAGTCAGTATTCAGTGATTTACAACACCTCTAACTTCAATCAATTTGTGGTATTATTAAATCGATTTTTGATGCCCTTGGTGTGTAAATGCCGATGAGTCTCATACTAGAATAAAACAGCTGTTCAGTGCCTCATTGTTTTTAATCGTTGTCCGAAATGAGTTGATGATGTGAACTAAGAAAACATTGTATCACGGTACAACAATTCAATAAGTTACCGTTTCATTTTGTCATTTTATTTTGGATATTTTAAAAAAGTAATCGATCATTAATTTGATAATTTCATTCGCTTCGATTTAGTTCTCATCTTTGGAGAAAGAAACTATTATCTAATTATCATTTAAACATTCATTGCATTTGTTGCATTTAGTTATTGGTTTTCTACTCACAAATTTACTTTTGTTGTAGGGTTCCGTATATACTGTCACAGAATACATTTTTCCATAGCATGTGCCCAAGAACCACACCACCACCATCTCAGACCAAATCTCAGAAGCTTCCAGCATACGAGGTCGGATGCCCGGTGTTTGCTCGAGACTACAGAGCAAATCATGGTCCCTGGATCGAAGCACATGTGGTTGGAAGACTAGACCAAGTTATGTACGAGGTAAAGGTCGGAAGAGACACGTGAACTGGACACCGAAATCAACTACGGAAGCGGATAGCCCCGGACCGCCCATCAAAAGGAGTAAATCTTCCCTTCGACATCTTGCTTGATACCTTCAACTTACCAGCAGCCCCATCACGAGAAGAAGCTCAACAACAAGCTGATCCCCGTCCCAGAAGATGGCCTCTCCATCAGCGGCGCACTACAGTCAAGATGTGAGTCGACCCCAGAAAAGTACGCTATTAAAAAGAGGAGGAGTGTTGGGGACGATAGATCCCCAAAACTCATATTTTGTAATTTCATCTTATCGATTAACTTATCGATTAAATGTGCAAATAGGTCAGTTGACGAACTTATCGATTAAATGTTTAAATAGCAGTCAATTGATGAACTCATTGATTAATGTTTAAAAATTTCCCATGACAATATCGATTATATATATTTGTATATATACGTTTTAAATTGTGTTTGTGGGCTCGCTCGTTTTCTGGCTGTTTGCAGAATATATTTCCCATACCAAGCTTGGACTTCTCCTTCTAGATAGCAAGACTGGAACGCATCAATAGCTCGATTACTGGTCTTTGATCACTGAGTCTTGTTCTCATTCGCAGATTAGGTGAACTCGTGAAGCCTCAAACCTAACAATTCACTATTGACTGACTTTAAGAAGTATTTCTTGGAGTTCTAGTGAGAAGCAGTGACCAGTGCAATTCAGCCAGGTCTGTTGTGAGATAGTAACTCACGGATGACAATGGTGGATGTGTCAGACAATTTCATCGATTGGCTGACATTAGTACCGTTGGATGCCAAACTGCTCAATGTTTTAGAGATTAGGTACTGTGTTTGAATCTCGCGAAGTGAGATGGTGGATGCGCACTGCTAAGGTGTTCCACAATTGGACGAAACATTACAGCAACTATCCTGCAACAACCAATTTCGATTGATGGTTAGTTTTGCTTAAGCCTTTTTGCTAACTTACTTAACAGATAATGTTATTTGAACAGTAACAATTCGCGTATTTTTTTTGTACTATTACGATCACTATCTTGTCTGTATAAACGGGTACTCCTAATCACATGACAACCTACGCACATACATCTCTTTAGCTTAAATGTTGATCGCTCAAATATCTCTCGATCAATCATTCTCTTTCCTATGTATATATGTACACGAATTTTATTATTAGCCTTTACCTTGACTAGTTGCGCCTTGATTAAATTTGACTATAAATTGACCTTTGTATTCACTGGCACACATATATTCACCTCTCTACTCAAAACACTCATGATGTGCTTATAACTTTGTGATCCTTGCTATCCTCTAATAAACTATAATCGCCACTTCTTATTGCCTTCTGATTTCAAACACCGTTGGGGATTTATACAATAACGGTTAACAAGGTGATTGATTAACGAAGTTAAATCACTACAATTTGTTCCTTTAAAGTAAAATAAATAATTATGTACTAAAACTGTACTGATAAGTAACCATTGATTGATTTTTCAACAAAAAAACGCTCATTATAAAGATACTTAGTTTGTGATAATTAAAATAATTGACAGATAACCTGTGAGAAAATTACAAAACTTCATCTGTTCAACGTATTCAGAGATAAACTGAGAATAAAGTATTGATTAAAGAAATTTTAAAGATTTGATAATTGAAGATTATTCACAGGGGATTGTGATAAATACCATATATTCCAAGATATTTAATCAGTTGAGTTGACAGGCGTTAGGGAGTAAGTAAATATCTTCGGTCACTATAACATCCTGTGGGAGAGGACAAACGAACTTCTAGTTTAAGAGGAGATTAGGAAGAGACGATGGGAATGGATAGGACATACATTGAGGAAATCACCAAAGTGCATCATGAAGCAAGCGCTTACTTGGAATCCTGAAGAGAAACAGCAAAGAGGAAGACTGAAGAACATACTACGTCGGGAAATCGAAGCATATGTGAAAAGGATGAATAGAAACTGGGAAGGAATGCCCAGGATAGGGAGAGTGCCTGAGCGAGTAATAGGCGTAAGTAAGTAATCAGTTAAGTGATTACATAAATAGGCGATGAATATATATACAAAATGTATTGTAACTTTATAGTATGATTTTATTGTGACCGAAGATATTCACTTACTCACTTTCACCTGTTAACCCTCGTGGAGAAGCGCAGGTTGACCACCATCATTCTCCATCCAACTCCGTTCAGGACAATCCTTTCCAATTTATTTCAGTTGTTATTCATCCTTTTCGTGTCTGCTTCCAATTCTTAACGCAGTGTTTTCTTTGGCTTTCTACTTTTTCGTTTCCCTTCAGAATTCCAAGCTAGCGCTTGTCTTATGATTGAGTTTGATGATTTCCTTAGTGAGTAACCTATCCACTTTTAGAGTTTTTTTCCCAATTTCATTTTCAGCTGGTTTGTTCGATTCCATAGTATGTTGTAGCTGATGGTATCCGGCCAATGGATATTGAGTACCTTACGCACACAATTATTTATTAATACTTGTGACTTTTTGATGATGGTTCTAGCAGTTCTACACGTTATCATTTTTGAGTAATCAACATTAAATGGAATATTCAAAATTATTTACAAAACTCTTAGCCATCATCCAACTCTGTTTATAATGCTTTTGACTTCAGACAATATCGAGGCGATCCGCACAGGATGCATATATACCAATAACAGACTTATCAATTACAATCCTAAACATCAACAAAACAATTATTCCAATCTGCTGAATACAGGTAATCTGTATATATTTCTATTTTAAACAATAGTAAACATTATAACTTCAGAGGGGGTTTTCTGGAGATTTTAGTAAGTTCAATAGTTGAGATCATGAGTCAATGTCGTGGATTAGTTGAAGTTAGACATTAACACCGTTGGATGCCGGCCGGCTCAGTGGTCTAGTGGTTAATTGCTCGCGCACGAGACTAGTAGTTCCTGGGTTCGAATCCCGCTAGCGGGACTGTGGATATGTCCTGCATAAGAGTCGCATACTAAGACAAAACGGCCCTCAAGTGCTTGAAGATTTTTCATAGTGATCCAGATTTAACTAAAAATTATTACAATCTCTACAAAAATACCCCTTTCTGTTAATAAACATTCTGTTTATTTATTTATTTTAACAAATAGATATCAGTACAAGGAGGCACCAAACACATATGCGCCACACAAATCTCATTCGATATATGTGAGGGCTGTGATACTGCCCGGGTGCCCTAACCGAAGCAGGTGGTTTTCTTAGGGGGCCACTCCTCGAGCCCTCGACCTGAAGGTCTGATCCACAAGACAGTGAAGCATTGTAAGGAGATGCAGTCCTATGGAAGCTGGTGACCAACAATTGGTTCATACACCATTTGTTCCCTCAGGATACTGGAGCCCATGTGCACCATTGGTTTGGAATCCGGTTAAAGCGCTGGACATTCGCTTTTCGTCCTGTCATTTTTGTAAACAACACCTCCGCCACGAGAAGGCAGTGAGTAGGACTTCCCTGGCAGAGGCTATATACGCGTGACCATGTGAGAGCATTTCGAGAGGGAGAGCGGACTCTCCCCACTCTCGGCCGTACTAGGGCATTCGGGGGCATTGTGTTAGAAATCTTTTCATTATTTCTAATTTATGACTTATTTCAAATTTCCAATCATATAATAATAATAAGAATAATAATGAACAGATTAAATTAAACAATAAAATAAATCTTCAAACAAGAATTATTTTAAATCTTGTTTTAATGAGCTTAACTTTAATCAGCCAAATACTACTACTACTAATAGTTATTATTATTATTATTTTAATGACAAGATTTAATAGGCATTACATCTAGCCATACTTAATCATTTGGGGAATTAACAAAGGTCAATTGAAACAATTCGTTTAAACAAAAAAAAGGACAAAAATATGCCTCTCTCTCCCTCTCCCTCTCTCTCTCTCTCTCATATATATATATATATATATATATATATATATAGAATATCAGAATGGGACTTTCATTATTAATTGTGATCCTGATTCATTTCTCATATGCTTTAAAGATAAAAAAAGCAATTTACCAAAGTCTTTTATTTTTATTTTTTTAAAAAATTTTTTGAGTCTATCGTTTACCCCTATCACATTCTATGATGACCTCACATTAATTTATTGACACTAAAAAAAAATTTGTTTTTGAATAAACAAAAAATTAAAAAAAAATTTAAAAAATAGAAAAAAATTTAAAAAATTAAAAAAATTAAAATTAAAAAAATTGAAAAAATCAAAAAATTAAAAACAAACAAACAACTAAATGACTGACAATAGAAGTACAAATCTGTATAGAATATTAACAACAAAATCATAATAATAAATTATGAATTAATTCATTACAAATAGTATGAAATATCTATTTACACAATCTAACCCCCTTTTTTTCTAATTTTTTTAATTTTTGGAATGAATTATAAAATCATTATCATTTTAATGAAAGATAAACACTAAGGGGAACTAAGGGAAATAGTGACTCGTTTTTTTTTTAAAAAAAAAAGATTTACTAAAAATACAAAAAAAACATTTATGAAATAATCACCAATGAACTACAATAGAACATTTTCTCTTCTGTTTTTTTCTTCTTAACTATGAAACTTAAAATAATCAATATTGATTTGAACAAAAAAAAATTATGTTTCAATTATTTTTTTCTCTTTTTTTCTTTTTTTTCTTTTCTTTTTTCTTGTAAAGCTTATAGTCATTAACAAAATCAGGTCATTGATAGATATATGATATTTAATCATTTTTAAGTCATTTATAGAGAATTTCTTCTTCTGAAGAAGAAGATATAATGAAACGAAACCTGATATTTTATATACATCATTCTATTTATTATCTTAAAGAGAGGAAGAACAAGAATTGGTGAAGAATAATAAATGAATTCATTTTATTTTATTAGACTCTCATTAGCTGCTTACAATCTAAAAGATTTGAAAATCAACTTTATTGACATACTTATACATAAGAGGGGGATTCAGAATGAATATATGTATCATGATGTAACGAAGATTCCGATAGAGTTAATGAGGTTATAAAAATTATGTGTTTTGGATAAATAAAATTAGGAAGGGAAGGTTTCAGAATACTGAAATAGTGATTAAAACTCATGGAGTTAGTGTTACTAGGCCAAAGAAATCTTTCTTTGCCCTGATAACATCAAACCCCCTTTTTTATTTATTTATTTATTACGTCATTCATTATTCCAACTCTTTCTGAAGTTTAAATTACATCATTTATAACTGAGTGATTTCAATTCATATCTTTCTTTATTACTATTAATCTATTTCCACTCACTTCATTACATAATGATCTAATGTGTTATTTTTTTAATTCCATGAATTCTAATCACTATTTCAGTATTCTGGAACTTTCCCCTCCAATTTTTATTCATTTAAAACAAAAAATTTTTATGACCTTATTAACTCTATCGAAATCTTCGTTACATCCTGATACATATATAATTATTTTTAATCACCCTCTTACTTATAATTATGTCAATATCTGTAATAACGTCGATTTGCCATAATTAAACTAATGGATAAGACCGGAATCTAAAAGATGAATTCCCTAAAACTAGTTATAGAAGGGGTTTTGTGGAGATTGTAGTAATTTCAACTGTTGAGATCATGAGTCAATTGAACCTAAACCACCATGGAAAACCTGGAAGCACTGGACAGCCGTTTCGTCCTATTGTGGGACTCCTCAGCAGTGTGCACTCACAACCCCGCCTCGCGAAATTCGAACCCAGGACCTATCGGTCTCGCGCCAGGCACTTAACTAACTAGACCAGTGAGTCGGCATCCAACGGTTTGAATCCCGTCCAGTGCTTCCAGGTTTTCCATGGTGGTCTAGCTCCAATTGACTCATGATCTCAACTGTTGAAACTATTTAATAATTTACTCAAAATATCCAATTACTAACAGATGGATAGACCAAATATAGTTTAGATTAATAACAATAAGATAACAAAAGCTCATAGAAATTAATATGAAATATTTTAACTGATTTGAAATTTTAAATATTTTAAATGAATTTTAATAAGCATTAAAACAAAAATGGAAATGGATAATTTTTCAATCCTTATGCAAGAATAAATATCAGTACTATACTTCTTATCATACCACAGAATTAGTAGCGACGTTGTGGGACCTTACAACATGTACTTAAAACACTTAAATCTATTTTACTAATTGACTAACTTACTTCTGTAACGTGGTGGTCTTCATAATCTAATCGACCGCCAGAAGAAAAAGAGAGAACCACAGTGAGAATCCATTGTCTGACTTCGGTCCTCATTTGTAATGAGTCTGTCAACTGTCCTCCACGCACCACTTTGTACTGTAGTCCGTTGTACCGATTCCAGATAATGTTGACGATTTTATCAGCTACTCACGCTATAGTGTCGAACAAGGTTCCATAAGGTTGTTCTATCCACACAGTCAAGCACTTTGTCATAGTCAAGGAAGTTGGTGTATAGTGACGAGTTCCATTCAATTGATTGTTCAACACTGATCCGTAATGTCATGATTTGGTCTGTGCATTACTGATGCTGACGGAAACTAACCTGTTGATTTCGAATTTGGACATCGACTGGATCCCTCACAATGCTTAGCGACACTCTGCTGAAAACGTTTCCTGGTACCGATAGTAGTGTGATGCTGGTGTAGTTCTCACGCTTTCTCAGATCTCTTTTCTTCGGTTCATTGATGAGTTATCCCTCTTTCCAGTCTGTCGTCACTTGTTCTTCATCTCAAGTCTTCCTAAGTAGAACTTTAATCATATTTGCACTTATGTGTCTGACTTCAGTGCTTGAGCTAGTATATTGTCATGACCTGCTGCTTTCCCAGACTTGATTTGTCTGATGACTATCCTGATTTCTTCGATCGTTGGTGGAGTGACATCTACAGGTAGGTCTGAAAGTGCTCTTTCGATATCCGGTAGGTTCAGTAAGGCTGGTCTATTGAAGAGTTCCTCAAAGTGTTGTGTCAATATTTTCCTCTGTTCTTGAATCTCAGTGACTGGCTAGCCTTCTTTGTCCTTAACCGGTCTCTCTGATTTATTATATTTTTCTGCCAGTTTTTAGTCATGTCATACGGAAGTTACATATTTCCTTCTGTTGCAGATTTTTCCGCTACCACTGCTAGATCTTTCACCTATATCTCCTGGTTGGCTCTGGTGCTCTTCTTCACTAGCTCGTTTGCTTCTGTGTATTCAGCTTGTACCTTGACTTTCTCTGTTCTTGTTAGACTGTTAATTGCTGTCTTCTTGTTCCTTTTTTGTTGAATCTTACCTAAGTTTTCGATACAGATTCATTCCTTATGATGATGCTTCTTGCGGCCTACAACCTCTAAACACATAAAAGTCAGTGCATTTTCAACCCCTTTTCAGTTGTACTCTATAGTAGTTTCTTCTTCTTTCAGTAGATCATGTAGGGTTGGGAACCTGTTTTTGAGAGCTGTCGTGAATTCGTTGAGTTTGTCAGTATGTCAAGGGAAGGCTGTATTGAACCGATGTAATTCAGTTTTTGCAGTTGTATAATGCTTCTTCTCCTTCAGTTTTATCTTAGCAACCACAATCATGTGGTGATCTGAATGTATGTCATCTACTCTCCTGGATCTCACGTCTTCAATTGAGCTTTTGAATTATATATTGATGTAAATATGTACGATCTGATTATCTGTACTCTGATTCGATGAGGTCCATGTTGCTTTATACAAACGTATGTTTGAGAATATTATGTCACGTATAACCATTTTCTGAATGCACATAGATTTGCAAACCACTCGTCCTTCTCTTTTATTTCTCCTAGTCCAATTCAATCAGCGATATCATCATACCGAGTGTTGTCCATTCCAACTTTGACGTTTAGGTCTCTCATGAGGATGGTCAGATCTTTTCCTGACATGCTCCTTTGGACAGGATTAAAGCAACTCCCTGAGTGAGTGGATCGTTTTCTTCTTCAAAATCAGAGTACGAAAGCATCTCTCCTGAATCTAACGTACTCTGTCCAAATTGAGTCCAATGTGTTTCACTCACTACGAGCACGTGCAAGTTTTATCTGCTCATTTCCGTAGCTATTAGACTGATCCTTCTGGTTTCGCACAGTGTCCGGACATCCGATGTACGTTTATCGATTGTTGCTCTTGTTGTTTAAAGGTGTATTGAATTCGTAAATCCTTATGTATATCGACTTTAAAAAGTGGAGTCAGGTTATATGTTCCGAAACGCTTGGACTGGAGTTTGAGATGTTAGCTGGTTGAACTACGTATCAGTTGTCATGATCACAACTAGACTTCAAAGCAATGCAAATACGTCTAAGTGCTTTTCGTGCCTCTAGGTAATCCTCGTGCTATTGATAGAAGAAACCAGACAATTAGTGAATAGGTCTTTATTTAGATATTCGCGCAGTCAGAGTGGAGCGTGGGATTATTTGTCCAGACAAACAAAGCCTCTCAACATTCAATATAAAATAATAGGAAATATAACGACTATAAAAAATAAGGAAATGAATGAATACTTGAACTATACTGTTTTGACATATGCTTAGTAGTTTGAGGTGAACTCTTAACCAACCAACCTAGGCTATTACTTTAGCTTCCCCTTAGAATCGACTTCCGTAGGTACGTCGGTGCGACTAATCTATCCATCAACAACACCTTAGTTCTGTTTTCGCTACCCAAAGGAAAATTATCAACTCGCTCACTGTTTGACTTCCAATCAATTACGACCAACTTCGTCGGCGATCGCCGCTATTCCATAGATGTCTCTTCATTTGCTAGCTTGTCCACTTTTTTGCAGCATGTGATTTCTTCTACAACTACCGCTGACGGTTTGCTACGTGCTCGCAAGAGAAAGAGTGTGAGAACGTGGAATAAGAATATCTGAGGAAGTGCCGCGAGCGGGCTACCCAACATTATGTTGGTGAGGTACGATTTTTCCATGCTCAGACCGGCTATCAGGTGTTTACTCACCTGCCTCTTGAGTCGCCCTCAAGTAAAAAGTAAAGAAGAATCTACTTCAAAGGTGACGGTGAAAACCAATTTAACCTGAAGAACTGCCCCACTGCCTGCGTAAAATAATAAAATACAAAATGGAAATAAATGTGATTGATAATTGTTTGGTTCCACGTAAGTTATTGGCCTCCAGAAAGGATTGGTATTCTGGAAGGAAATAGACATAGTGTAGCCATCTTGTGTACGAAAAAGTATGAAAACAAAACAATACTGTTTTTGTAATGTATATATGTAAAAGTGTAAACTTACTAGAAGTTGGACTCATTGTCAAACCCGACCAAATGTATGACCTTGGGCCTATGACGACCGCCTTTTATAACCAGGTACGTAACCAAGAGTATATAAGTGTACTCCACAAAACGGAAAAGAATAAGCGGTTAAGGAGGGAAAATTTAGGTGGAGTACGAGGATCAAGTACATTTGTGTCAAATACCCTTTTCTGGTTTCATGTAGGTATGTATGATATACTGAAGCAATATTTCGTCAATTCATCCAGGTAACGAATTGGTCTGCACCTTAGAAGTGTGTAAGTCCTTTTACTCATTAATATTATGAATGAATAATCGGTGTGAGGAAACATTGTATGCATCCCCCCACGGCCTATTGTGGTCTATTGGCTAAGCTCGCGGTCTAGCGTCCAGTAGGGAAGAGGTTCGAGTGCGTGTTGGGCCTGCACTTTTGTTCACAAAACCCTCTTGCACATGATTTTTGTTGTCCGTAAGTCGCTCAAATATGAGGGAAAATGACAAGAGGACAGACTGATATGCCAAAGTGCCATATTGGAACAGTACAAGTTCTTTGTTTATATTAATAATAATACTATAGAAACAATACAAGTGTGGTTGATTTCCGTTTTACGTTATACTTAAGCCAACAATAAAAAATATAAGTTATTGACATAACGTTTTTTTATAACGCTAGCGTTAAGAATTTTGTATGGACCAATAATAATAATTGGTTTAAAGTGAGCATAACCATGATAGTCATATCACTAGTTCAATGTTGTGATTACTTAACAGTTCCCTTATAAGTTGTGTTTAAAATTAGGTATTTGGAATCAATGCAGCTAACATAGTAACCTTACAGGTAACGTACTATACTATATCTTCACGGTTATTGATTCTGGAATATCAGAAATTTAAAATAAATCTGAATGGTGCCAATAAAACTGGGTTATACGATCACATTAAAAAGCATGCTGCAGGAAAACTGGTTAACTTATTACATAATTTTTCTAAACATGAAAAAATGATAAGAACCCAAGCTGTTACATCCTCACACGTTTTCCACTGAACAACTGAGTCCGGGTAGGTAGAAGGATTACGTCAAGGTGATCTGCTCGGAATCTACACACGATAACAGTCAGTGATCATTTACAGTCTTGAACTTCGGCAACATGAAATTACAGACCGCCACCACTACCATCAATATAAACGGATAATAATCCATCAAAGATTCTTATCGGGAACTTCCCTTCTGGGATGAGAAGCTTACTGCTATAATACATCGTCTGTATTTAAAGTTAGGTCTGAGAAAGTCACACCCGGAACAAAACTGTGATCAGCTTATCGGAATTGTCCGCAAGTGACGACGACAATTTATTAAGATGATGTTCCAGCTTCCGAACCATTAAAATAATATGTTTATAGCGAAGAAACTTTTCTATGCCGGTACTTCATAATTGTATCACTCCTTAGAAAATATATTAAACCTAGTAAATTATAATGAACTATACTTAAAATGAACGCAGAATCCTTGCTAGTCTAAAGACGTAATCAACCCGGTACAAACTGATAAGTATTAACAGTGAGAGGGTGTAGAATTATGGTCTACTATGATATTAGTGCTGCTCTAATGATAGACTTAATCCTAAATTTGTAGGTTTGTCATGATATAACTTCCTAATCTATAAGATCTTACGTGGAAGTCACACCATCGACTACGCCAACTCACTGTATCGTATCAATTACCAATACATGATGTAGAACAAGGTTAGGCTACAGAAGGAACAATATATTTAATATGAATAGAAGATATAAGGTAACGTTCAGATGGACCACGCCTGCATGGCCGAGCCATGCCATTCGATCAAACTTCAGTCCATTCAATTCATTGTTCGCGCCTTCTCCATCGTTAGGTATTTATCCGCGTTAAATATTGAATATCTATTTTCTGAGTAGTCTCGCGTTCAGCTTTGTGGATTGTGCGGTTATTGTCCAATGCCACTACAAGGGAATTTTAACAAAATTGATAACAACACAAAACAATCAGATACATATAGGATATATAAGTCTAAAAAAACCATGATGTAGTGTATTCTTATTGATTTTAAAAGCTCCGTAAAAAGACAAGTTTCACGAGTATACAGCTGTTAAAAGTATGTAAATTAATGTCACATTCACAAATCCCGACTCAAATTGAATCAGTACATGCTTTTTGGCACGTAAAACCGTACATGCTTTTAATAGAATGCAACGTAGCAGTATGCTGTTTAAACACACAATCAACTATAGTTTCAAATATAGTTCCATCAATCTCTAATTTTATTAAAGTTAACGGGGTGCAGCAAATAGTTAACCACCTACAGTAGTATCTTGATACATCACTTATTAAATACGGAGCTTTCTGGATCCTTGAGTTCTGGTTTGATTTCCTTCGCAATTTTCTGAATAGTCACTCATTTATATTTATGTATCAAAATACGGTGAATCAGTGATAACGTTGGTGTGATCAGTGATAAATATGAGTTTAAATTGCCATCTGTTTACGAAATGTTTGATCAGTACCTTTCCTAAGCTAAAATCAAAACCGCGCAATACCAGGTAAGTGAGTCCTCAAACAACGCAGAATTCGTTTGTTATCAAAGAGATAAGAAAATCCTCATAAGTTAAGAGAGCCTTTCTATACGAAAACCATGTAACAAATCGACCATATTAGATAAGAAACAACCAAGAACGATGCATCGATGCGATGGCAGACAAAGTGTGTGACTGAGTAAAACCAACTTATACAATCCGTATAATAATATAAGGTAGATGCAACATCTCAATCGTGATTACAACTGCGCAGTAATCACCTTGCGCTGGACCAAAAATTAAAGAAGACATATGGATTGAGCTAACCAAATACAGTTACTCTCGTTCTAGAATGAAATAAATGTATATTGTTACCGGTATACACTCGTCACAAGCTAGCTCATAACCACCTGACATTAACACCTACGAATAGAACATGTATCTGAGAAGGAAAATGAGATATTTCAGAACGCAGATGTCCTAGTATCCTTAATATGGAGTGTATGTTAATAATCAGGTGTGGATCATGATATGTGAAACGACAAAGATGCCTCACTATCTAAATTTAGTTAATATGGTTTAAAAAGCTAATGATATTGACACTATGCGTTGAAATCTGCTTACTTTGGTGGTTTTTTGATCTAATTTTTTTGACCTATTTTCCTTATGATCCATGCTACATTATTCCTCTGTTTGGCTATTCGAATACGATGAAAACCTACACGCTACTAGCATAAATTTGTCGAGTGAATCACTAGTTCACAGATAAAATAATTTTCTGATGCAAGCATTTTGAGTAATTATGTAATATACGTCTTAGAAAGCCACAAATTTCTGGTTTTGGTTCTTAATATTATATGTCTTCCACGGCCGGACTTGCTAAGACGACGGAACTAATACGTACATAGTCGGCATATGATTGTTCACATTTCTGTTTGATGAGATAAGTGTTCTTCATTTACGACAGGGTTTAATTTTGTCTTACGTTGGGACTTTTGGGGAGCTATATACTATGCATAATGTGTGTTAACGAAGGTCTTTGCAGCCAGAAATAAACTATTTTTGACTAGCTCCCTTTCCCTTCACTGTCTTTGCGTTATCCATTTCACATCAGTCGCAACATCCGCATCAGTACTACTCGGACGATAATGTCTTTGTCTGGGTCATCAGTCTCTGCTGTAGCAACTTGGCCACCAGTATTTAGTGGTGTTTCGCTTGTTAATTGTTTAGGGATATAAATACCCATTCCATGTTGGATGTCTGGCATGTGCCGTAACAACACACACGACAGTGCTACATTCTTTGCTATCAGTACCCATGTTACCGGTACAGCACTCATCAACCTATTTGTTAGCCAACTCCAGAAGACTAGTTGCCCCTTGAATGAGTAATGCTTTGCTCGAACAACAAAACATTCAAACCTATCGGATTTAAGCTTCGAACGCTTTTCATAGGGAGTGGGATTTAAGCGGGTACATATCATATGGAACCACTTCATACGTTCGTCACAATGTATTCCTTCTTCTACACAGAATAAGCAATAAGGCTGTCCACATTTTTGATTAGGGCCGATTATCCTCAAAGTTAGTCATAAATAGTAACACGAAGATGGATATGTAAGAAAATTTCAGACCTTAAACGAATAAAGCAGGTCAAAGTCGACCGAATATTACTTGATGCAGTAAATGCACGAAAGCAAAACCAGTACGTACGATTACAATATCCCTTTAACTGAAATAAATTCAACTAATGTGGAAACAGTGCTTCCGATGCGCAATTTACCATCAAAACAGTGAATTTAACTCAAGGAGTTATAATACCACTTTTATTTTTAAGTGGCGCGCCCAATTGATATCTGATTGAGTCATTTTAATAATATAACCAAACTCGTTGAAGTAATTTTTGTTCAGTTTAAAGAACTTTGCAGCAATAGGAAGTACGTACTTTGCGGTTTGAACCAACTCCCCAGCAACATATTGGATATTGGATGTCATGGGAATTGGCATTGAGCTCAAGGTCTGGGCGCGGCCTTTCGGAGGTTAGATGTGTGGTGATACACGAGGCTATTTTTACACAAACGAACCTTGAGTTTTTGGCTTCTGCTTCAAAGTTGTACGGTATGGCTTTCTGCGTTTTGAACTGTTCTTAATTGTGCAATATTTTCGGCTAGCCTAATAGAATTATATTCAGTTGATTGTACGCGGTCGACAAGTTTACTTTTTTTCACAGTCTTTGTAAAACTACTAACCCTTGTCGTCTTATCTTCGTGTCTGCCGACCCATTTTCACACGGTTACTTCTCGACTAGAACTAGTAAGCTAGGTTCTTCGGTTCACGATACGGTTGCCTTAAACGTGAATTACTGAGCTCCGATTAATGGCGCTAACAAATCCATTCATAAAAATACTTAATCCGAGCGTTATGAAGAATCAAGATACCAATAGGCTCTCAAATTGTCATGCGTCCCTTTTCTTCCTGTTTGTTGTCCTGAGTCCTCGTTTTCTATAAAAAATAAATTCAGATTCAGATTTGTGTAGTAAGGAGAGAAGGCCTACGGCCTATGTTATTCCTTTTCTAGTATGCTTCTGTGAGTGTCCAGTCTTCTCTTGAAAGAGTCAATTGAAGGTGCGGACACCACTGCTTCAGGCAGCAGGTTCCAAGTATTGATGACTCGGTGTGAAAACCTGTATGCCACGGGTATTTTGTTCGTTCTTGGCTTTTCTACTCGCCTGCTATGTCCTCTGAGGTGTCCCGATCTAGTGGGAAGAAAGAGAGAGAATAAGTTAGGTCCGAAATCATTTCTCAGTATTCTGTACATCAATATTAGATCTCCCCTTAGTCTGCGATAGGACAGAGTAAAGAGGTTCAGTTTTTCAAGCCGCTCTTTATATGATAAACCCCGGAGTTCCGGAATTGCACGCGTAGCTGCCCTCTGTACCTTTTCTATTATGTCCGAGTCACCTTTAAACAGGGGCTTGCAGCCTGAACACAGTTCTCTAACTTAGTTCTCACTAAGGATGTGTATAATGTGGTGAACATGGTAGTATCAAGCTTAGTGAATGTCCTTTTTAAAGCCCAGAGGGTTCGAAACCCCTTAACTGCGACCTCCCGGCAATGGGCCGTCGTCTTAAGATCATTGCTCACTGTCACCCCTAGGTCCTTATGAGACCGGACTACGGGTAATGACACATCCCCTATGTTGTACGTATTAACCTTTGAATCCCCCAAGTGCATGTAGACACACTTTTCCGAGTTGATAGGCATTAGCCACTCTTTAGACCAGTTTATCATATTATTTAAGTCCGCCTGAAGAGTAAATGCGTCTTTGTCTCCAGTTATTACTCGCCAAATTTTTACATCGTCAGCGTATAATAACATTGGAGACTGTACTATACTTGTAAGATCATTAACGTACATTATAAAAAGTAAAGGACCTAAGACGGAACCTTGGGGTACTCCACTAAGTACTGGTCTCCAGATGGAGCACTTGGAATTTATTCTTACTTTTTGCCTACGACCTACTAGGAAATCCTTAATCCATTTTAAAAGAGGTCCGGCAATACCAAGGTTTGCCAACTTCAATAGCAGCCTATTAGTTGGCACCTTGTCAAAAGCCTTACTGAAGTCTATGTAGACAACATCCACTGAGTTTCCGTTGTCTAGCGCATTAATCCAGAGCTCCCTAGCTATAAGGAGGTTCGTTGTACAGGATAGACCCTTTCTAAAACCATGTTGTGCCATGTTCAGCAAGTTATTGGTTTCCATAAATGCTGTTATGGTCCGTTTGATTATTCTTTCCAGTATTTTAATTACAACACTGGTGAGGCTTACGGGTCTGTAATTTGATGGAACTTGTCGTAAACCTGTTTTATGTATGGGAGTGACGATTGCGTCCTTCCAGTCCATAGGTAACACACCTTGGTCAAGTGACATTTTGAATATCACAGTCAGTGGGGCTGCGATATATTGGGCAATATGTCTCAAGATTTTAGGGTGTAGTTCATCTGGTCCTGTTGACTTCTCCATGTTTAGGGTGCTAAGAGCCTTAAGCACATCGTTTTGGTCGAAGTCCACGGTGAGCAGCTGGTTTGTTGACTCTGTAATTGGGTCTGGTTCTTTCTCTAGAGGAGGTTCCTGAGTGAAAACTGCCCCAAAGTAGTCAGCCATAACCTCAGCTTTTTCCTGATCTTCCTCTATCATTTCAGATTCACTTCCTACTTTAATTAGGTTGGGAATCCAATGATGAATCCTTGTTCTGTAGTTTATGTACGAGAATATCCTCTTGGGCTGCTTGAGTGCAGATTCTGCCAGCTGCATTTCATATTTTCTTTGCGCTTCCCGAATTTTAGTTATACACTCGTTTCTTATCGATCTGTAACGTTCCATCGTACCCGCTGTGCCAAGGCGGATGGCAACATCCCAGCATTTCTTCTTTTGTCTTAGTAAGCGTCGAATATCCCGCCCTATCCAGGGATGTCCGTGCTTCTTTTTCTTTGGGACAGTCCAGGGTATGTATGGTTGAGTTACCCGATTGTATAACTGCCTGAATAGAGTCCATGCCTCTTGTACTGATGCCTTTGAGTCGATTTCCCAGTTCTCAGCCGATGCTGCGGAGTTAATTGCCTGCATATCTGCCTTCCATATGTTAGGACGGGCCGGCGCAATTGTTTGACAAGCAATCTCAGCCATGAATTTGAATAAGATGACTGCATGGTCACTTCTCTAATATTCCTTCAGCATTGCTCGTCACTTACTGTTGTCGACACGTTTTACGTAGTTGCTTGATTGTCTCACTGACTCATCTATTTTTATCTAAGTTTTAAGTAATATACCTGCCTTTCCATACAGCCATTTTCAGTTTGTTGTTGTTGCTATTCATTATTGTCTTATTGCTATAGGATTTAGTGCCTTAGTTATGACCTTTATGGCCACTGCTTCGTATAAGGCCCTACGTTACATGTCGGTGAGACTGTAATTTATGGCTGACGTTTGAGCGACGCTGAAGTGACCATTAGAGTGAATACCTACTCATTAGGACTTAATGGGGGATTGTAAAGCAGTTAGAATTCTCATTTACAATGGTTGGGTTTGAAAAATATATTCAGGGTTTTCATCACGAACTGACATCAGCTATAATGCCAAAATTCTATTTAGCCAAATGTATAGGTGAATTTCGCCCCAAAATTCGTGACTCGTTATTTTATATCTGATTGGTTCGTCGATAAATTAGTCTCGCCGTAGTGGTTGAAGATTCTATCTGTAAGATTGGACGGTCAATAACGGAAGCATATATCCGCCTAATATCCGTCCATTTTTTACGTGTATTCCTGTTTCAATGTTGCACTTTTATTACGTTGTGCCTAGTCAGTCAAGACTATAATTTGCTGACGATCTTTGAGCGATACCAGTGACCTTGACAATTTAGCAACCCAGGATTGAATGATGTCTATAATTTAGTGTAAGGAATTAGGATTAAGAAGTAGTTAGAGTTTTCATCACGAACTGACATCAGCTACAATGCCAGTGCTGTTTGGCCATATGAATAAATAAATTTCGCGTCAAAATCGAAGACCTGCTACCTTAAATCTGATTGGTTCGCCCGTAAATTACGGTTCTACCCACTTTTGTTACATTTAGGCTTAATATTCATTCAAACGTGAGTAGGACTTCCAGGACAGTGGCTGCATAAGCGTGGCCATGTGAACAGACTTTCAACCCTCGATCATACAAGGGCATTTAGGAGCAAAGCGTTTGCCAGGAGTGGGTTTAAGTGATCCCATGTGGTTCTGCGTTAAAACATCCATCTACTGAAAATGACGTCATCTAAAATCTTACACAGACGTGCTGACCACGTACTTTATGAAAGTCAGTAAACCACCATGTATTAACCTACGGGCTACATACAGTTTAGGTATCTGACAATACCATATGACTGCTGATTTCATCTCAAATAAAACTTTTGGATGATACCTAGTCTCACCAACTACTGTTTGTTTGTAACACTATTTTTGGTGCTCAGCTGTAACTGAGTTTTTACAAAATGGTATAATTATAGTTTCACGTTAAATAACTATCATCAGTTTGCTTTGTGAACGTTATGCAGCAAAAATATGGTGCATAACGTTAATATCTAAAGTCTTTTCCAACTACCAGAATGGTTTGTCGCTTTTCATGTTTGTTTACCTATACTTCCTTCTGATGTTAATACGTCAATAATAAACCTGAAAATCGGAAAACAGCACCTATCCATCTTTTCAATTTGTTTTACACAAACAACTTAGCCATCTTATCTAGTGTAAATTTTATTTTTAGTCGCGTCACTCAATGAAGTTTGTCATTAAAACTACATTTGACTCCGTTGATCAGTGGTTAGCGGTGCTGAATGACATGGCTCAAAACCTGTCACAATAGCATAGATGCACTCCCTCCCTGTCTATTCCTAGATCCTGGGTTTAAGAATTACTTTGGGCTGTTTATTCCATGATCTATTCCTAATTTTTTCTACTACCACTTCGGTATTCATCTTGGTAATTTCATCTCTCTGTGCTGATATGCTGTGACAACTAGAACCGACGCTGACGTATGCCAGATTCTACGTTATTCATGACGCGTTGGTCTGTTGGATTCACACGTCACTCAAAGGTATATCAAAGAAGTAAATAAACCTGTAGACTGTTACAACACAGTCGAGTCAGTTTATAGTAAACTGTCATGTAAACTGACAATATTAAGTGATATTCGTAAGTGCCGCAAGATTTATCCCAGGCTTTTCGAAAATAACACTGTCTGACTTCAGTAGTAAATTTATCAGACTCACTTATCAACTTAGAGTATGTAGATGATATAGTTCTGTTCGACAAGAACGCTGATAAAACGCTATTTCATAAACCCCTTGAGATCCATTTCAATTACTTGGAAATGCGTTTCTCTACCACTTTGGGACTGTTCTACATCAGCATTTCTGTCTGTAGAAAGTGAAATAATAAACCATGTTAACCGCTTATGAATTCCAATGGGTATTTGGCTGGTGAAGTATCGGCATAGATTTAAAATAAGCAACTTGATTTCCGCCAGCGTGGGTCACTCGTGGCGTGAGCGGGATGTCCATCTCACTGTGAAGGTGCAATTATACTGCAGTCCACTCTGTATCACTTGGTGACTGAAATATGCTTTATGAAAATAGGGGTTCTTAAGTTGCGAATTTTTGACCATACTTCTCTTCAAAGCATTTATCACGTATCATGAAACAAGTTGGTTAGGTCGTGAAACTTTCTTGACTTAGGTGAATGGAATATGTGTTATGTATCCCTAACTGCTTCCTACCCTTTTGCTCGACGTTAGCATATATAAAAGTAAGTTGAGAGAAAGCTAAGGACATCTAAACCTTCAGTTCATAAAGCCATTGATTGTTAAGAACACTGTGTAACATGACTCGAAAGCAGTCTAAATATCACAAATGCATTTGCTGCCTATCGTTTAATTGTTGTCTAACGATCAGTACAAACTTTTGACTAAATTCATCCGTTTGAGAACCGTACTTCCCAATTTTTAGTGTTTCTCGTGGCCATTGATACTACTGTTTTTTCGACTCAGAATTCATCTTCATTTCACTGTACCGAAGTGTTGCATTGACTTGGAACGATGCTTGTATCCCGTTTGTTGATGGAATATATTTGTGGTCAAACGTTTGACATTGAATCCTACTAGTTTTTCTAGTCGATATGTGTCCATCGTATGCGATATTATAGTCTGTCATCGTAAGCAGTTAAATATTATGTGCGTCTCATTTTTTGGGAAATAAGATGTAACCAATATTATTCTTTTAGTTTCAGGCAATTTCGAATCTACTTCTCAATTTCGCAACTCAGTGATCTTGAGACTATTATTTACAATGAAAGTTACATTTCTTTAACATTGGTACTCCTTAATTCATCTCATAACCTCTCAGTAAACCAATGTCGTCTACTGCATCTGTAGTCCCCAATGTTTCATATCATTTGCCCAAGCCTGTTACACAGAATTTCCAGCGCTTCGATTGTGGTTCTGATGGGTCAGTGTTGGGATTCAACCATCAATCTTCTCAAAATAATGATTATGGGTCTACTACTAATTTTATGAAGTCAGAGTCATCTATATCCGCTTCTAAACTAGTTTCCTATAACTTAGATAATGCTTTACGTCTATCATTAAAGTCATCTACAGTCCCGCTTAATGGGCATATATCAAATTATACAGAAAAACTGTCTCAACGACCTTTGTCTTTCCATGAATCGTCAGCCCCTCCTCTGGATTCAATAATCAAGCAGAAAATCCAAAGTTTACCCAGATCTTTGATCCTAGAAGATTCAGAAGAATGTAAATCCGTCAAAAAAGTATGTCTTTTCATGAAAATATCTGACAACTTTCCACTATTACACATTTAGTTTCAAAACCTACTGCTGAGTTTTTTAAATATTCAGATTGCCTAGAATCTTACATCTGATTTCATTTATTCCAAAAGTGAATATTCATGTGCCTACTAATAGTTTGGTACTGTCCATCCATCTGTGACATGCTAAATAAATCTATTATTGAGAGGAATTATATCGAGGTATAGCAATTCACTTATCGTTTAATAATCGCACTTGTATTCCACTGGTCTATTGGGTTACTCTTACTATCAGAACTATATCAGCACCCATCAATAATTTAACCCACATATTCAGAATACAGTAATCACATGTATGTCTATTAACTGCTGCCCATTAAAACAGCATCTAGTTAAAGACGCAAATAAATTTATTGACCATTAATCCCATGATTTCTTTATTACTATTCAGAAAGCCCTTGACGTGCACATGTAATGCCTTAGAGTCACTTTTGACGTACAAAACTTTACTAATTTCCCCAAATCCCACTAGAATTCGTTTCTTATTTATTTATTTATTTTAACACATAGATATTGGTAAAAGGAGGCACCAAACACATATGCGCCACACAAATCTCATTCGATATATGTGAGGGCTGTGATACTGCCCGGGTGCCCAAACCGAAGCAGGTCGTTTCCTTAGGGAGCCACTCCCCGAGCCTTCTACCTGAAGGTCTGATCCACAAGGCAGTGAAGCATTGTAAGGAGATGCAGTCCCATGGAAGCCGGTGGCCAACAATTGGTTCATACACCATTTGTTCCCTCAGGATACTGGAGCCCATGTGCACCATTGGTTTGGAATCCGGTTAAAGCGCTGGACATTCGCTTTTCGTCCTGTCATTTTTGTAAACAACACCCCCGCCACGAGAAGGCAGTGAGTAGGACTTCTCTGGCAGAGGCTATATACGCGTGACCATGTGAGAGCATTTTGAGAGGAAGAGCTGACTCTCCTCACTATCGGCCGTACCAGGGCGTTTTAATATTTGAAACAAGATACTCAAACCTTTATGTATAAAGACAAGTATATATCGCTAGTAGAAATTTCATATCTACTGAACCGTTCATTCATTATCCATTTACTAGGCTTTTTAAGGTTGAAATTACATATTTGTGGTTACTTTTTGGGGAGAAGACCAAAACTAGCTCCGAGATAAAAAATAAAATAAAATAATATTGGTGCCTCATCTAATCTAAATATGAATAACAGGATCCATTAGTTCCGAACCTTATCATCTCCTAACGTCCATTCAAAAAATGTGACTAAAATGGATATAAAGATATAAGAGAAATGTTCTTGGTGAGTGCTACTATCAAATATGTTTTTCGGTGGTACTGAGTTTTAATTCACTGTATGTAAATATATCTTAATCAAGTCGTTATCTCATCAAATACATCCATTCGTCCTAAAAATGTAATTCTCATTTAACTTAATCTATAATTTTCCTTAGAGTAGTACAACTACTCATAAGTGCAGAATTAATCTGGTAATTTTTTTTAAATTGAGTTTGTACTGCCACATTTCATTTTCTACAACACTATGTTTTTGACAATTTAACCAGTTCTTTGAAGTGTTATAATTAAGAGAATTAATCACCATTGTGCGTTGTTGTTCTTCGTAGACATGTATGATTTCTAGGAAAGAAGTAGCAAAAACAGCTAAAATTAGTGCGTTTTCTAGTTTACGTTTAAGCATTACTTTGTCCTTTATACATATACACTGTCATGCAAAAAGCACGTGGCAGTAAGCTGCCTGTGAGTTATCAGCAAATTTTAGGAAAGCCATTACGTCAGGAATTCAAATGTTGTAGCTTAGCATAAGCAGTAAGTAGATTTCCTTGTAACCAGTCTTGTAAAACTAAATGACCAACAAGGTTGTGTAATTTATTCTTTAAATTTTGATTACTATCGATTTTTGCTTATGCATATTACTTCTCGCGAAGGAGCATATGCCGCTCACCAGGTTACTACTATTGATAGCTCTCAATTTTTGGTTTATAATTCTTTTCGAAGATTCTGGATATGACGTGAATATACATATCATAAAACATAAACCTATGACTTCCTACTGACCACTCCCACTCGTCCAGTCAGTCTAACAAACACATTCAGTCAGCTCTGAAAATCAAATAATGACATCGGTCATTACTATCTAATAACGAGTTGATCTATAGTTTTAATTAGTTAAGTTGGACAATAGAATTATCTTTTTGATTGAGATCATGAACCGACTGATGTTAGATCACCACCTTCGGAAACCTGGAAGCACTGGACGGCTGTTTCGTCCTATTGTGGGACTCCTCAGCAGCGCGCATCCACGATCCCGTTCGTGGGATTCGAACCCAGGGCCTTCGGTCTCGCGCGCGAACGCTTAACCAACTGGACCACTGAGCCGGCATCCAATGGTGATAGTGTCTAACATCAACCAATCCACGAAATTGCGTGACCAACTTCCTTTGTACTCAGGTAGATACCTGTCTCTACTCGACATGGATTAGCTCGAGACCGAAGGCCCTGTGTTCGAATCCCGCGAGCGGGATCGTGGATGTGCACTGCCGAGGAGTCCCACAATAGAACGAAACGGCCGTCCAGTGCTTCCAGGTTCCCGAAGGTGGTGATCTAACATCAGTCGGTTCATGATCTCAATCAAAAACTTAATAATCTCCACAAACCCTATACTAGAATAATCTTTTCTATTTTTAGACCATGAAATTGATTCACTTATACAAAATGTTTTCCTGTCATTATGTGAGATTAAAAAATAAGAGAATCGATATTGTCACACGGGTACTATATTATCATTTCTTTATTCGACCTATCTTAAAGAGGGAATTTCATTAGAGGTGGGAAAGAAGTAGCAAAATTATCACTTACAAATTAATATTCTCTCCTCATTTTGAATGATTTTTTAAAAATTAGTCATTAGTTTTAGTATTTTGAGAAAATTAATATCATTATATGTATCATGTAATTTTTTCAACTCTTCTTGTATTTAACTTCTAGGTTCTCCTGAAAATAAACTCCTATGTTCTGATGATGAACTTGATCATTTGTGTCAAACCGGTGCTCATTGTATTCCAAAAAGAGCTTTGGGATTTGGTAACTCTGGGAATACATGTTATCTTAACTCTGTACTTCAATGTATTTTGGCTACTGGACCTCTACTTGCATATATTAACCATAAACATTCAAACCCTAGTAGCTGTATCATAACTAATGGTCGATCCAGCCTTCCAAGCTTAAACAAATCTCGGTTTTGTGTTTTATGCGGTCTTTCTCGTCTTATTAATGAACATCACTCTCAAAATGGACGTACAATTCCTTCTTACTTTGTAACAAATGTTCGAGGTAAGCAATAAGCATCGGAACGAATTAAATCTAACAGTGTAATATCCTTAATAAAATATAATTAATTTGTATGATACAGCCTTCCTTCGACATACCGACAAACTCAACGACTTCATGATAACTCTCAAAAACAGGTTCCAAACCTTACATGATCTGCTGAAAGTACTATGGGGGGGGGGCAACTGAAAAGAGATCAAGGTATCATTAACTTCTACGTGTCAGGAGTTTCTAGGCCGCAAAAAGCATCATCATAAGGAATGGATCTTTATCGCAACCTTGGATAAGATTCAACAAAGAAGGAACTGGAAGACAGCAATTAACAACAGTCTAACAAGAACAGAGAAAGTCAAGGTACAAGCCGAATACACAGAAGCAAACGAGCCAGTGAAGAAGAACACTAGGGTTGACAAGCAGAAGTGCATGGAAGACCTATCAATGGCAGTGGAAAAAGCTGCAAGAAACACACATCGAGGAAATCACCTGCTTCGGTATGGACACCCGGGCAGTATCACAGCCCTCACACATATCAAATGAGATCTGTGTGGCGCATATGTATCTGGTGCCTTCTTGTACCAATATCTATGTGTTAAAATAAATAAAACAACTTATTCTATCCTTGTTCAATTGTAATTTAACTTAGCTTGTTGCTTTATTCACCATTTCTCTACCTTCCCAGCTATTTGTCCCAGTCTTCGTCCTTATCAACAAGAAGATGCACATGAATTTCTACTTGGACTTTTGTCAAGAATGGAAGATAGTTCATTGGCAAGTTTTGGCAAAGTGTCTCGTAAAATATCTGAAACAAATGTCATCAGGAGGATCTTTGGTGGTATAATACGTTCAGAAGGTAAGTAAACTGTTTGCAACTTTCTAAGTGGTAATACACAACGTATTCTGATTCTCTAAAATATTAATTTCAATAGCGAATCATTTTTTAAATATTCTTGAAAGACTATCCATTAATATTATTATTATTATTATTATTATTATTATTATTATTATTATTAAACATCCAATATTTATTGTTGTATTCCAGTGACATGTCATTCTTGCCTCAAAGTTTCAGCGCGGGATGAACAATGCTTTAATTTGTCTATGGATATCACTTGCGCTCGAAGTTTACAGGTTAATCTATTTCCTTTCTTTTTTGAATGTTCTTTCTAACTTTTTGCAATAAAATAATGCTAAGTAGTCCGACATATTGCAATATTCAGTCATTCAGTCGCAACATAGAACATAGTACATATGTACATCGTGCATGTCCCAACCAACCTCTGCTGCAATATTGATCAAAATAATAATATTTGGGACAACCAGACTCAGATACGGCGTCATTGACTTTGAATCCGTAGCATCGCTCATAAGCAACGTAAAAACCTAACACATATACATGGGTCCAATTCGCTGTACCACACCAGTCAATGTAGTATATAAGCTATCACAGTATCAGTGGTAGTAGGGAAAATTAGCTATAGATAATGTTTCGAAAAAAGAATAAATTTATGGGGTAAAGAAAAGTATAAGATAATTTCGAAACCTAAAATGTAAGGAAAGATAAAGAGTGAATGCATCCCCGCCATTACAACCTAAAGTTCGACCATTGGTTACAATAATTTCATGGGCTACTAACCAGCCCGTAATTCCCTTCCATCTTATCTCTGCATCGAGTAACATTACTCATCAAAGTAGGCAATAATTAGCCATATGTAATATACATTCCAACCACCTCAGTTATTGAACATTCACTACTTCATCAATCTACTTATCATCTCTAGCTAGTACGTTGTGCCTAACCTCAGTATTTCTCACTCGGCGACCCCAATATACTCGACTAATCCCCCAAAGGCATCTATAAACCTCAGTCTGTGCCCTATAAGGCCCACATAATAATTCATAGCGTAGAACTTTATGTGATTCAAAATCGATCAAGCTGATTTAGTTGCATTCGTTCTTTAACTTCCTCTAAATCACAAACTGCCATTTTGCGTTTTCATTCGTTCTTTACGAACTATCCGCACTACTGTTGGTATTATTAATTTCATTTCGTTACTTTACGCTACCTGTCGTGTTGCTGTTAGCGTGTAAGGTTTAGCAGTTTGTGTCGATAGACACTTGTCTCTAGTTCTACTTTGCTTAGTGCACACTGCCTTCATTTATGTCAAGGTGTTTTCATGAGAAATAAACAGTATCAACCCTTGTGTTTGAATGTCACGTTTTCCAGTAATTGGCTACCAACTAACTAGTTAGTAACCAATTCGAAATCAGCTCAACTGACTATGCACTAAACAACCAATCAATACGATGTGTAGTAAGATAACGGGTTTGTATTTTGTTGAGATAGGTTTCTTTGTTCATTTACTGGAATGGGATGTGGCAGTGACTCAGTGTGGGTGTAAAAGTTCTCGACTTTCTGAGGATTCGAATTCCCTATCCATCTATTTAAGTCTATCTAATCGGGTACTATCACTATGCCCTAGATTTTTAATGTGTTCTAAATCCGAGCAAATAAGGTTGTATTTGCTAAGTTCCATAAATTGATTTTAGAATATACGTTCTCACTAATTAAATCATTCATTCGTCTTTAATTCTTATATCATCTAATTTTACGACACCTAACTAGCCAAAACGTTCAAAAGCTGAATATTTCAATGTTTACTCTCATTAAAATGAATGTTTAACTTGTCAATCCTCTTAGCTATGCAATAAATTTTTTTAAAAAACCCAATGCTTGATTCTGCTCTGTTGCATTAATTTCTCTTTCTTGTTACCAATCAAAACCGTATTAATCTTCTTCCATTTTATCTCTTTTCAGCAATGTCTGTGTAATTATATTCGTAGTGAAGAGTTATCAGGTCAAAATGCATATAAATGTGAAAATTGTCATCAACTTCGACCAGCTATGAGAAAATGTACCATTTATCGAGCACCACCTATACTTATTATCCAGCTTAATAGGTAAGTAGTTGAATTCTGTTTTTTTTTCATTGTAAGTATTTATTGTCAGCTTTATTTACAATTGTGTATGTAGCGATTTGACGTTTATCTGTTGCTTATCGAGTAATTCACTGTCTCCCGACATGTAGTTTTCTACAACTTCTTACTTTTTGTTAGTTATTCCATTGGAATAAAACTGGGAGGCTAGAACCGCCTATCCATTTCTTACAAAATCCATATTGGTATTCAATAGTAGAGGATAAAATGTTAAAAGTTAGTAGAAAAAAATTATCTCACTAGTTTCATTACTCATGTTCAATTCATTAAGTCGTCAATCAGTAACCTAATCTACTTCACTTCCAACAGCTAATTAGTGTCTTTAACCTCCATCCAATAAGTTTCGTGCGAAATGTACCACATAAATCTTAATTTACTTCTCAGATATGATCAGTCGTCTTCTGTTTTTGCGTTGTCATTCTATTCAACCTCTTTAGCTAAACATTGGTCCCCATATTAGTAGGTTTCTTGCAAAATGTCTGGACAACCTGTCTTTTTGTTATTGTTATCCAATCTAGTTGGTGCTTAATTTAACCATGCCATCAATCGGTGATCAATAAAATAATCATCAGTTAACACTTTTGTATTGACTGCCATGGCGTAGAGTGGTTAGATCACTTTGGACTAGTTAGGTCTTGGGTTCGAACCCAACCCCACCTACTTTGATCAGCTTGTTCGAATCCTTAGCCCTCATGCAACAGGTATAGCTTCTATTTTGGTACACAAACATATATTTAGTAGACGAGTCTGTATTATTACTAGTGCCTCCCCTTATAATCCTCTCATATGACGAGATCCAAGTCGGCGAACACTGTTGCTTCCCTTTGACTTCTCATTAGCGTAAGTTCAGTATATTTGAAATATTCTTATCTGCTAATATCGAATCACATATTCACTCTACCTGATGATAGATGTAGATCTATACTTCAACTTGTCAAATACAATATGAGTATAGTATAATGATAGTCAATATGCTTTACTAAATAGAATTACATTTAATTTGACCAAATAAGTATACAACTATGCATGTCGAATAAGCAATTTACTTACATAATTAGAATGTATGGATATATATATACACACTAGTCTCATGGAAAACTCAATTATAATCGCATTTTTGTGTATAAGACTAATCTCATTTATTTTCATTACGTTTTATACGTATTTAGAAATCATAGAATGGAAGTTTGTGGTCATTGAAAAATTAAACATATACTCTGATATTATTATACATTCATTATCCTATTCATTAATAAAGAAATATATTTGTGTATACTAATATGTATACGTATAAATGTATAAATTTATATGTATATCTTATGAAGTGATGAAGTTTTGTATTGAAGAGATGAAATGCAAATTACAATCGAAAAACAATTCAATTATTCGCTCTGCAAAAAATAACATCGACTACCATCCATGATGTTCTACCTGTGTATACATATACATATATGGTGAGAAAACTTGAGTATACCTGTGTTTGTAAGCTACAATAATTTTTATTATGTAATAACTCCTCCTTTGTACCTTTTCTTCATCCTTCCCTCCCCCCAATGTTCACTACATCTTTTGTCTACTTCAACTGAGTTGATTTTTTTTCATGTTATATTCTTGGTTTAACCAAAAATATAATGGCTATCCTTAATTGGTTGGTCAACTAAATTAATACAAGAGTTAAATTAAGATCATACTTAGTGTAAAAGAATTATAAATCTCATTAAATAGCAATGAATTTGACAGATCAGCTTAAGTTGTTTTTTTCTAACATCTCACAGTCTTGTCTAAATATGTCCCTATATTGTTTCATCATCTTCTGCTAAGTCTATTACCTATTTCTGTTTTAGTAACAATACTTCTATGAATTTGTTGTTCATCTTCTTGTGCTAATAAGATATGGCAACTTAAACCAATGCATATATATGTGCTTGGTCTTATGTTATAGCTGAATGACTTTTAGTTTTGCTTCATCATAACCAAATGTTATTCATAATGAGGTATGAATGTTATTCATCTGTTCGATTGTTAATCAATGGTTGGAGACTCTTGGTGACATGGCTCAGAAACGATCACAGTGGTGTAGTTGTGTACACTCTTTGTCTTCCCTTGAACTATGAGATTAAAATCGCTTCATATCTTTCTTTCTGAGAACTAATTCTTTCTTCCTGTACTATATCCTTATCGCAATCTTTCTTTTATATATTACCACCTCTAAATTAACTACTTTTATGTATCCGTTGTCCATCTTGTCGTGTTAATGAGGTATGGCAACTTGGACCGATGCATATATGTGCCTGGTCCTACGTTGTAGCTGACTGATTGACTGAAAGTTATTCGCATGTTCAATTGTTAATCATTTCAGAAAGTCTACATGTCAAGAACTGTAAAATTAGTTATCTATTTTATGTAGTAGTATATTTCTAGCCTAAATTCTTACGTTCACCGAAAGAATACCAAGGTTAATGATTATTCGTCTTACTATTCTTTGTTTATTGAGTTATTATTATCACCCTTTTCATTGTTACTAATGAACAATTATAACAAATAAATTTTTATTCTAAAATGTTTATTTTTGTAGATTTTCACGTCATCAAAAACTTGATATACGTGTAGATTTTCCTTCATCATTTAATTTACGTCCATTTATGACACAATCAAAAGGTTTACCAATATTATATAAATTATATGCTATAGTTAATCATGAAGGATATAGTTGTCGTAGTGGACATTATGTATCATTTACTCTACGTCATGGTCAATGGTTATCACTTAATGATAGTTTTGTAAGTCCAAATATATATTATATATATATGCATATCATTAATGATGTTTACTAGCTTTCTTTAATATAAATATATGAGAAATAATTCAACAGAATTTGTAATTGATTTTCTCTCTTTTAAGTATTCCAATTATAAGCGATTTATTTTTAGTATGATCCGAATGTGTTTCTCCACTCATTGAATGATGATTATGATGTTTTAATTTAGACATTGGATTTTGATAATACACAGTGAAGTTAGTAAGTGTATTAATAACTTTATTTAACTAGGTAAGTAGTTGTGTCTATTTTAGTAAGTTAGTACATCATAGAAATAGATGTCAATGGAAACGGTTGGTTAACATGACATGTATAAACTGCAATTTTATTAGTACTCAAGATAGTTTATGGTGTATATAGGTCCAAATTAATTGTCATCTCATCAAATTTGTGTGAGGGCCGTGATCCTGCACGGGTGCCCGAACCGAATTAGGTGGTTTTCTTAAGTGACCAAACCCCAAGGTCTAGCAGTGGAGCATCGTGAGAAGATGCAGTCCCATGGTAGCCAGTGACCAACAATTGGTTCATACACCATTTTTCCCTCAGGATACTGGAGCCCATGTGCACCATTGGTTTGGAATCAGGGTTTCCCAACTCCTGTGGCGCATATATATTTGGTGCCCCTTTGTACCGATATTTATGTGTTCAAATAAATAATGTAGGTCCAATTATATTGTACTACCACTGCTATTTGAGCTCTTTCTCTCAACAAGCTAAGATAGATGGAGATGGCTAAAAATGTGGTTGGTCAACATCATTGAATTTATTGACTGTTCGTTTAAATCACTTTTGAAATTTCAAAGTCTTCACATATAACCTAGTTTATTGTATAAAAAGTTACCTGGTAACAGTGCTGACTACATTAGTCCACTGAGTTTTACACTGTTCGATTACCACAATTGGTTCAAATATTATCAGTATCCAGTTAGCAAGGGTCTCATTCTAATTGTTAATGTTACATCGTGTTATTAGTGTTTATTTTTATTTGTTATTTGTAGTGGTACTTCAGTTATGTGTTGTCTTATTTTACGATCTGTAGGTTTCAACAACAAATCCTGACCATGTTTTACGTCAGTCACCCTACCTACTGTTCTATGAAGCGGTAAGTTATGATACTTATACTTCTCATTTTTCGTTCGTTACCCATGTAAATATTGACTCATCGGTCTAAACTCATTCATTTATCGAACTTAACTCCTACTGCTTAATTCTAGATAATTAAAAGTTATGATATTAACTACTCTTACATCCTTCTAGTTTTTGGCACTAGCTTTCGCTTGGTTACTGACTTTTTGTTCTCATCAACTGTATCATTTGTTTTTAAACCGCATCTCTTACTTTCATGTAATTGGTTACGTGAAATTGCAAACTGAGATTTTAATTTTGGTGTAGTTTTGTTCTCTGAGCTGGAGAGAACAAAACTCCACCAAAATCATCCACCTGAGCTACAAATCTTCTCCACCATCTCGAAATTTTAATGTTATAATTTATTCCAATTTCTTATAGACTTCACTTCTGTATAACTTATCTAAATATAGGTCTGTGTACCAAGCTTTAGTTTATACATTATGTCAAGACTGAAGTATCACAATAAAGTAAACAACGGGAAAATAATAATTGCTGACAAAAAATCAATCAAATTACAAAAATGGAATATAGGGAAGGTGTAGCAACATTTCTAAAGTAATTTTGGTAGAAATTCATTCCTTGAGTTGCATGATTTAGTCGTGGAGCTTTCATTTTTCTTTTGAACAATATCATCAGCACAAACCTCAGGTAGAAGTGTAAATTAACTCTAACAATATCAAGCTGTATTGTTTGTTCACACCTCCAGATACACATTTCATTCTAAAAATTCAAGAATTTTTATCGAAGTTCTTTTTAATGCTCATATTAGATGTACTTTTCTTTGTGAATTATGTTCATCTCAACACAGTCGTATCACCCTATTGTAACTACAGTGAATCAGGTTACTTGATTGAAAATGATTTATCATATGATTGTTCCGATTGTCTTCTGTGACTATGTTTTATTATCCTAAATCTATCATAACACGTATCTCTAATCGCTGCCTGCCAGATCAGTTCAAGAAGTAATTTACTGTTGATCCAATCCATGTTGGTAGGTTCACACTATCTGACTGAATGATCACGTGATTATTGTAACCCCTGACAGGAGGACTTTAGGTGACATCGCTGGAAATCAGACACAATGACACGGATGTATTCACTCTTTTTTATTCCTTGCATTTTGAGTTTCGTAATCACCTTATACTTTTTCTTCACTCCATGAATTCATTTGTTCTTTTCGAAACTTGTTGTATATGCCTAGTTTTTTCTACTACCACTGTTACTGTTACCTCTCTCACTACTTTGACGTGTGTTTTGATAATTTCACCTGATTGTGGTAATATAGTCTGGCGACTCAGATCGATATATGTATGTGTCGAATTCTCCATTATATTTGACTGACTCTGTCTTAATCCGTTCTACTTTAAACTTCAGTCATTTAATATAGATGTCAGGTTATTTTCACTCTAATCTGTAAGCGATAAATAATAATGTAAACACTCACTGTGTTTTTTGTTTGTTTGTAGGTTCGTAATTCAACTAACGGTACAGTTACTCGTACAGTAACCTCTAAGGAATCTTCACTCGACACTAATACTCCGAAGCTAAATAACTCCCAGTTACCTCCTGTTAATGATACAGTCAAACAACAACAGTCTATTACAAAACCTTACTTATCATCATCATCATCATCGTCTACACAGCCTAATCATCATAAATCTTTTAACATCATAAAACAAACAAATTTACCACCTGTTACCACATCATCTGTTATTTCTCAAAGTACTTCATTTACTAAGACACCAACAATTAATTCATTGTGTTGCAGTAATCCTACCACAAACACGGTATCATCCGTACCGAAAATTGTTTTTAATCCTAAACTTTCATTAAATAAAATAAACATCCTGCGTAAGTTCTCTACTTTATAAGTTTTCTGTACATGATCTTTCTCTAACAGATTGCTTTTTTTCAATTTCTTTTGGCCTGTTCGGATAATAAATAGTGTGTGTTGATTTTTATACCACCATAGATTTGTTATGTGTTCAGTTGTTTAACATTACCAGACACGTTTTCTTAAAAAAAGTTGTAATTCATTACTGTTGATATTTTCAGATTTAAATCGACTAACATTTACGTAACATTTTGACTTCTAGCGTGATATACTTAGGTGACTACTTTAAATTTAGTAAGGTCAGTTAGTGGTCTTGAATGCTGTTAAAGGTATCAGGGCGTTTGTCAATTTCCGGTTACCCATACCGTAGAAGGGTTCTTCTCGAGGTACTTGAAAAGAAAATTAGGTTAGGGGTGGTCTTAGTGACCTGAGGGCATGACCGCAGTGCCCATGAGACAACTACTTAAGACCAGTCACACACGATCTTTTTATGAGTAGTTTCCGTGTGATAAGGCGAGATGTACATTATTAAGGAGGACCTTTTCTGACCCCACTCTTCCCTGTGGGAAGGCAGCATCGCTGTTATGCTAGTTGTCTGAAGTGAACACCTTAATGCCGTCACACCTCTGTAAGCCCCCAAATGCCCTGGTACGGCCGAGAGTGGGAAGAGTCCGCTCTCCCTCTCAAAATGCTCTCACATGGTCACGCGTATATAGCCTCTGCCAGGAAAGTCCTACTCACTGCCTTCTCGTGGCGGGGGTGTTGTTTACAAAAATGACAGGACGAAAAGCGAATGTCCAGCGCTTTAACCGGATTCCAAACCAATGGTGCACATGGGCTCCAGTATCCTGAGGGAACAAATGACGTATGAACCAATTGTTGGTCACCGGCTTCCATGGGACTGCATCTCCTTACAATGCTTCACTGCCTTGTGGATCAGACCTTCAGGTAGAAGGCTCGGGGAGTGGCTCCCTAAGGAAACGACCTGCTTCGGTTTGGGCACCCGGGCAGTATCACAGCCCTCACATATATCGAATGAGATTTGTGTGGCGCATATGTGTTTGGTGCCTCCTTTTACCAATATCTTTGTGTTAAAATAATAAATAATAATAATACACCTCTGTAAAGTCAGCAGTACGACTTCGTCCTCGGACCTTGAGCTTACTGCTTTTACTCTTACCGCTCTTCAACCGACCTGTCTGGTATGGTAGGACCTTGAGGAACCGTTGTTCCAGCTAATATAGCTCGATTGGTTCATCACGATAGGCAAGCCCGACCACCACGTCAAAGTATCAGCAATGGTCGGGATTTATAGAGCATGTTTTAGAACAACATTTATTCAAACCGAGGATCTTCTTTACTGGACTTACCGCCCAGTTTTTTTCTACGACAATGGTCGGGGATTTAGTAAAGTAATTAACAGCAAAATAGGATCCCGACTATTGTATGCTTAGATCAGTGTGAAATCAAAACACATTGTTTGATCTTTCTGTCAACTAATTGCTGTTGTTAGACTAATCGAGATACTAAATGATTCTAATACTTTTACTAATCTACTTGTTATTCGACTTTATATATATATATATATATATATATATATATATATATATATATATATATATATATATATATATATATATATATATATATATATATATATATTGAACGCTATATTCGTCTCCTAAGCTATTCTGTAACCTCAAGCTAGAACAATACAGCGACCTGAACACGAGAGAAGACTCAAAGTATGCGAGAAGTACTTTACTCCAAAGTTCATTTTGATACAGAAAATACAAGGCTTTTATAATATTTTAAATGTCCTTGGGTTGCTAGAAGATTCTGGAATGCTACTAAACATAGAAGCAGTGTAGCACCCAACCATTCAGAGCCTCTGCATGTGACGTTTCGCTTCCTTGATATTTCTGGCTAAGAATATATATATATATATATATATATATATATATATATGCTGACTTTCAGTTTCTATTCTGATCTAGGAAGAGTCGATTGGGCTATCATGCATGGTCTCGGAATGCTAGACAGTAGTAGTTGGTTTTCTGAAGTTTTGATTCACAGCGCATCATTTGTTTAAATTTTAGCGAATATTTTCCCTACATTTAATTCATATCATACACTTGGTTCCGCTTATGATCTTGAGTAGAGCAAGAACAAACAATTAAGCAGAATAGCATGAATTCATTTTATTTCCTTAGGTCCTCATCATTTGCTTACAATTTGTATAATATTTTAAAATCAAAATTGTCTTACAAGTCGATGTACTTGTAAAAGTAAAAATCTATACGTATCATTATGGTGAAGTAATGAGATTGAACACATAAAGAATGTTGTAAATAAATACAATATCTGAAAGAAGATTCTGGATCACCAGACATAGTTACAGGGTTGGAACTATTGATTGATTATGTAATGAAGTGGTTGGGCGTAAATTAATGACAGTTAAGATCAACCTAAGTTTAAAATGATTCAGTCAGAAATAAAATTATGAATTCCAAAGAACTGATGCAGCCGAAATAAACGGGAATAAATCACAAGAATAATGTAATTAACTGACAGTCAAATCACCATAATGACGAAAGATTTGCAACTGTTTCTTTTTGGATACTTAAGTTGGGCTTAAAATGTTTAATGGCTACAGCTTCGGTGAATTAAGGAAGGATGGAATTCGATTGCTGATTAATGATTCTGAAAGATTTCAGTATACCAGCCTGATGCCCTATCACAGAGATGTTTTACAATACCACTGCTGAAAGCCTTTACTTCTATCAACCTGAGACTTTTGAGGATATGATCTTGAAGTTGAACGTAGATCCTTTGTAACTGCTTTAACAGGTACATGTATATTTGTATGCTTATTTGGTGGTAACATGAAAAAGGTACGCGTTATGACTTAAATCGCTGTACATCATCAAGTGGAATTCATCATCATAACTAAAGTTGCGTAACATGTGATCAGTTTACTTAAAATATGTAAAGATTCTCTGATTTTTATTATTATCTGTAAATAGATTGTTTTGTAATTATTGATTGTATTATATTAGAAATAAGTCGCATAAGAACAAGCTTCACTATTTATAAAGTAAAGCACAATTATTATTTAGTACTTCACCTATAGGAAACGGGAAATTTTCTTCGGTAGAAAAGCTAATTTCTTCTCAATGCTACTGTTATAGACTTCTAAAGGCTCTTTTATTTGTTACATTCTTCACTATGATATTCGGAATGACTATTATGCATTGGAAAACAAAACGCTCTCAGTATTCCAAACATGTTAAATTAATGTATTATTTCCTTATGTGTGATACAATCTGTTTCTTGATCCTATTTATTTGATTAACTTGAATGTGAATTATTCTTTTACTATTTTGTCAACTTATTTGATGGTTTCTCTATATTTGGCCTACAAATATGAAATTATTATCTGTATATAATTCAATACTCTTCTTCTTGGGATTTTATTCATATTCAATTGTATACATCAGTCTATCGAAATGTTTGGTAAAACCTAAGTAAAATCATATAATATTACTTGAGTAAGATGATATGTTAAGGATTAAAATCTTTTTGTTTCAGGTGTTATATTGACAATTATGAATGGATAATAGTTACTGATTGTAATCTATCTCTTTTCGATGAGATTAATGAAAATTATACACTGTCTAAATCGGACTACCTGACTTATATTCGCTTCCTAATGATTATCTTACTCGAACATTGTCTATCTGTTTTAGCGTCCCAAACGGACATATGTGTATAATGAGTAGTGTATCATATTATTACCTTTACATTATAGTGATAGAAAATTACATTTGTTAATCAAACACTTGTGAATTTATTGTGTAGTTTCATGTTTCAAGTTTTATTTATTTGGTCATTGCTTTCTTTTGTTTGTATTTTTTTCAGCCTCACCAATTGTTCCCTCTACATCGATATCAAATGGTTCCATTAATTCACTGTCTTTTACTTCGAAGAATAAAAATATTCAAGATATCGTAGAATGTGGTAAGAATCATCATTCAAATATTATATCAACAGTACCTTCAGCCAGCAGTAGTACTAGTGGTACGACAACAACCATCTCTTTATCAGCGGCCACTGTCCGGGAGGTTAGATTTTATCTTTAGTTGTTTTGTATTGATTTTTCGTGTTTAGTAGTAATGTAACCACCTTTTTTAAGTGGATGTCTATAGGTTAAAATAACCGTTATCGGTGGTTGGAGATGGGTGACATAGTCCATAATCGGTTTTAATGGTGCAAATGCACTTACTCTGTCTTCCCTTCGATTCTGGTTTCCAAATTATCTTTTGTTTCTCATTCCACGCATCTGTTCTGCTCGAATCATACCATCTATGTCTAATTTTTTTCTGCTATTAATGTTACTATTCTTCGTGCTGCGACATAGTAACCTAAACCAGTCCCCACATATGTACCAGGTTTCTCTTTGCTAATGACTAGCTTACTTCCACTTAGTACATTATCTTAAACTGGTTATAACGTTATAACTTCCAAATCTATTCAAAAAAAAACCTAAATCAACTCAAGAAAGTCTCAATTGTCATAGTTCTAGGTTGATAAAGGGGATACTATGTAGTGAGTAGAAGTCGAATTGATATGCTAATTAGTAAATCCCAGCATTCAAGTCATAGAGCACACTTGACAATATTATATTCTATAATTTCAGTTAGACACATAGTAATGTACAGATAAGTCATCATTACATCACAATCAAATTATATTCAGCTTTCAATCAATCGGTTGTATGTTCAAACAATTCCATCTGTCTTATTTCTATCAGCATTTTGGTAATACACGCCGTAGACATGAAGAAAAGTGTGACTTAATGCCGGTTACCATACTACGTTGAAAACGACGTTCCTCGTCCGACCACCACAGTTCAGCATCGTTGAGCCCGGTCAGTACTTGGATGGGTAACCGGCTTAGAGTGGGGAGAGTCAGCTCTCCCTCTCGAAACGCTCTCACATGGTCACGTGCATACAACCACTGCCATGGACGTCCTACTCACTGCCTTCTCGTGGCAGAGGTGTTGTTTATGAAATTGAGAGAATGGAAAGCTAATGTCCGGCTCTTTAATCCGGTTGGTGGATACGGAGGATCCACCTGGGAGGTGGGGTTGAAAAACCCTGATTCCAAATCAGTGGTGCACATCGGTTCTAGTATCCTGAGGGAACAAAAGGTATATGAACCTATTGTTGGTCACTGGCTACCATGGGACTGCATCAGCTTACGTTGTTCCACTGCCTTGTGGATCAGACCTTTAAGTCGAAGACTCGAGGAGTGGCCCCCTAAGGAAACCACGTGCTTCGGTTCGAGTGTGCGTGTATTACCCCAGCCCTCACACAAATCGAATGATTTATGTGGCTGATATCTGTTTTGTGCCTCCTTGTATCAATGTTCATGTGTTTAAATAAATAACTAGCTTAATGCCAAATACAAAGTATCTTTGCTCAGTTATTCAAGTACACCTAAGTAAATCAACTATCGAAATTCGTTATCTATAAAGTATTTCATGTTGAACAACAAAATTTGGTTACTCCTATGCAACTCCTTTGCTTTATGCCATATTTTTGTGATAGTGTCACTACTGGATTGGACACTTTCTCGATTATTCCACTTTTAAAGACGTATACTGTCATTTTTTTACCTAGTGGCATTGGTCACTACTCTGTGATAAGCCAGTTGTACGTACATCTCAGTCATACAACAGGTCACTCTCAGCCCAAATAGAACCCTGGCAACGTCTCTTATGATGAAACTAAGTGACACGGCATTAAATCTCCCAGGCAGCATCAGTTTCCTCACGATTGTAGGTGCACATTGCTGAGTGTCAATTAGCATAAAACCTACACCCATAGCTTCTTGACAACTACCTAAAATATCCATGTTTGTTCAACCCACTCAAATCTGATGCACACTGCTGAGAAGTCCCGTAATAGGACGAAACGGCCGTCCAGTGCTTCCAGATTTTAAATGGTGGTGTAACATCGATCGGTTCATGATCTCAGTAAGAATTCAACAATCTCCACAACCCTATACTGATAATTATCATGTGCTCACTGATTACCGACTTGGAGGGGTTAATTCTCAGAGTTCCAGTGTGAAGCTGTAACCAGTGGAGTTCAACCGTTTTGGGTGTGAGGCAGTTACCCACTGCTGTCCAGTGCTTCCAGCTTTTCAATGTTAGTCTAACATTGTTCGATTCATGATGCAAACTAAATCCGATCTGGTTGAATGATCTCTATTTTCTTATGTCGGATAATAAAAACCCGCCAAGATGAGTGTGCACATTGATGTTTAATTATAAACTCAGTATTTAACAACTGTAAACTTTTATTGTTTCAAATTTGTATGAACAGAGTTTGTAATTAACATTAAAAATGTATGTATACTATTCATGTGGACCCCCTCGGTACGATGTTATCAAGATAAATGTATTTTCTACTATTCGTATATTCTTAATATTCATTTTTTTCTTTTTTGTTCTTTAAGTTGCTCTATGGAAAAGAAACACCATCAAATTTATGGACTGAACGTCCAACACCAATAAACGAGTCTGTTTTATCATTGTCGTCGACTTCATCATCATCTTCAACAATAACAACATTATCTCATTGTATTAAAAATCCGACTAGTGAACAATCATCAGTTACTCTTTGTAATAATTCATATAATCTAACCACAATCAGTACTACAAAGGTACAAACCACCTCATCTCAATTGCCTTCAGTTAATACTACAGACTTAAAAGATAAACAACATGAATTGACAAATCCTTTAGTGGACTATTCTTATGAGGTAAATGTTGACTACTTGTATCATATTTATGTGTTCTAATCGTTCTCACTTTTTTTAATTATAATTTTCTTAAGAGTATGATTGAGTGTTTTATCTTAATCTAAATTGAATAAGTGTCAGTCAATAAAATGGAGAATACTAACCCAATTAGAAAGTCGTAACATAATTCCAAGAAGTGATTATCATGCTCTTAGTCTAGAAACATCCTATCAACTGATATACAAAACAATAATCGATTTCGTGCAACCCTAATTATCCAACTTATTAGAATTATGTAGCAATTATTCGAAAATGTATGTATGTATGTATGTATGCATTATCCCTATTTTGTTTTATCGAACTTCTTAAGTTTGAATACTTTTTTAAAACCTTTTTTCGTACCATAAAGTGGTACACTAATGTTTGTGATTTCTTCCTACTTGGATATCCAGTATTTCCTTAAAGTTGATTCTAGATCGACCAAAGGAATAGATTTTTAATCATCTGTTTAAATTTTAAATAGCCCCCGTACAGATAAGTTGGGGACTTCAAAACCCTCTCCCTGATTGGTTGGTTCTCAAAGACGTTAAAAATCAATAAATACTCACACTTTTCCTTTTGTAGCACTTTCCGTTGGAGTTAAAGTAAATCTATTGTTTACTCTTGTCTTCTTGATAGTTGAGAGTTGTCTCAAGATTCATCATTACTGGTATAGGGCAAGTTCGACTGAAGAATGTTTCTACGTTGCATCCACTATTACATTGATATTCCGAATCATGTAACTGAAAACGGATCATAACACTTCTTATTTTTATTTCATTGAGCGTTTATTAAATATTTTATATCTAGCTAACAACACTACTTTCCTTAAAACTATCATCTTCATACAATTTTCACACTTAGAACCAGTTGACCACCTAGAATTGTTGTTTTCAAAGATGCTTGTAATAAGGTTCTACATTCAATGACTGTAATTTAACAGTAAACTCTTCTGAAGAGCAGTTGTGCTCAGGATTCTACTTCGAGTTCTACAAAATTCATTCTGAATGAAATATTCTATATTCATGCTACCATAAATCCGCTTTGTCTAATGTATACTTTCGTATCCAAAACTTTATCTATAGGCTTTTGATGCTTTGCAGTTTGGTGTTATCGCTCTACAACTGACTACTCAGGGTTTACGGGAAGTAGACGTCACCACCCTATAGTGCATTAGCGTTGTCATCGTGATTATGAAAAGAATATTGCATTTTTACTAGTTCATTACTTAAGATAACCGATATACTACCATATAAGTCGAATAAGTAAATGCAGCTTTGCTAAGTAACATATGGTAGTTATTGACTTAACTAAATATCAGTAGATTCATGATTACGTACAATAGTTATGCATGCATTTTAATTAAGTCTTCGGGGTAATCAGTGAATAGTGAAATGTTGTAAGTAGTTAGTTTAGATATTTGTTATATAATTAATTGGTTATCCATTCTTAACTATTCAATAAGCAAAGATGGGTGCTGCCTAGCAGTGGAAACCAGGACACCTGCATCATCAACTCTGGGATGCAGATACATCCAGCTGACGAGTCCCAGATAGAATTCCACTTCTAATCACCATCCATCTTTGTTTATAATGCTTGTGAATTATGGCCATATCGATGCGCTCCGCACAGGATGCACATATGCCATTAAGAGACTGGCAGTTCGAAAAAGTGATAAATAGTTATTACCTCTCATGTAATAGTTTCTGCGTTGTAGTTTTCAGTAGTTCTTTCCGATGTGTCCTTGTTCAATAAAATTACCATCCCGGATAATAGCCCAGTCCATGACCATTTAACATTCTCTAAGACATTTTTTAATTGCATAGCTTTTATTGTCTTTCTGGACAGCATCATCAATGCTAATACTATTTGGTGGTGAAATTTTCAGTTATTCCGCAACAGTCAATACTTGTTTGTAACTGGTTGTGTTCTTCGATTTCATTGTCTTCATTTATTCTCGTACTCATGTTGATTGCCTTCTCTGGTTGAACTCTAGCCTTGTAATTGTTTCATCGCTTCCATATGGGTTGATAGATTGGAGGTCCATGATTAATAAAACAGTAGCTTAGTATACAGGCTACGTGGTCACCAATTCTAAAACATAATAAACACCGTTTATTTACTATTCGTCACTAACAATTTTCATTTCTTTCACTTTTAAGGAATCGGACAGTGATAAAAATGGTTCACCACCTCCTCACAAGCGAAGTCGAACAACATACAGTGGCTCTGACTCTGGCATTATTTGGGTTCCCGGCAATCATAATGAAGAATCCAAAAAGCATCATACTTATAAATCTTCACCAGATGAACATAAACGTCATAAGAAAAAGCATAAAAGTCGTCATTCGTCTAAACACAGTTCTTCCATCATAATTCATGGAATGGTTCCGACGATAACCATCACCGTCATAATCATCGTAATCGGGAGCTCGATCGTAGCAGTAGTCTGCCTCGTCCTTCTTCTCATCATCATCATGACAAACATCGTCGCCGTCATCATCATAAAAAATATCGACAAGAGTCACCTGATTCTAAAAATCACCGCTTCCATTCACATCATAAACACTACAAACAATCTCATAGTCATGAAAATGGATACAGGTAAAAAAAAAAGAAATCTCACTGTTTAGTCTGCTGCTTCTACATCAAACAATTATTTTTTGCATGCATTCTTACACTGATGAAATCTGTACTTCAATCTCTTTCTATCCTTAATCATACATATATAAACACATTGTCTTGAATTGGCCTACCATATCTGCAAAGAAAAATTATTTTTCAAATGGCAATGCAAAATGAATTCATTAACAGAGATCAGTATTTGTCTATAACCTGGTGTGTATTGCTTATGAAGTCACCTCTCTATTTCTTCATTATCCAAGCTTGTTTTTCTTTAGTTATTTTATACTTTCTCACTTTTGTATTTAAATGAGGTCTAATAATCCAAACATAAAAATGTACAGTTATGTTCTTCTTTTTCTCCTTCTTTAAACCATCATGTTATCGACGAATGACGATTACACAACCAATTCATCCATATGATATAACATTGCATACATTATTTAAGCCTATAAAAATTGAAGAAGAAAACAAAAGAAAAACTGAAATGCATTGTAATTTATTATTTCCTAAAATCCTACTAAATTTTAATTGAGGATTATATATATAAAGTGGTTTTACTGCTCCATTAATTAACGTTCTGTATTATTGTCTTTAATGTTATTAATTCTTTTTTTTTCTACTTGTTTACTTTAAAGTGATGTCGACTACGCTTTTTCAGTGTTTTTTTTTCTGTACGTAGCTATAAAAGTTTTCGAAGAAGAATTTTGTTTTGGATATCTAGTCTGTTTGTTTGTTTGTTGAAGAAAAACCATTGTAAAAATTGATAATCTCATAAACAACAAAATCTGTTGAAAGAAAAGTTCGTAATCAATGAGAGAGATCCTGTTTCAAATATCCATTTGACCCTAATACGGCTCTCACGTGGTCACGTGCATACAACCACTGCCATGGAAGTCCTTGTTGCGTGGGTGTTGTTTACAAAATTGAGATGATGAAAAGCGAATATCTTGCGCTTTAATCAGGTTGGTGGATACGGAGGATCCACCTGGGAGGTGGGGTTGAAAAACCTTGATTCCAAATCAATGGTGCACATGGGTTCCGGTATCCTGAGGGAACAAAAGGTATATGAACCTATTGTTGGTCACTGGCTACCATGGGACTGCATCAGCTTACGTTGTTCCACTGCCTTGTGGATCAGACCTTTAAGTCGAAGACTCGAGGAGTGGCCCCCTAAGGAAACCACGTGCTTCGGTTCGGGTGTGCGTGTATTACCCCAGCCGTCACACAAATCGAATGATTTATGTGGCTGATATCTGTTTTGTGCCTCCTTGTATCAATGTTTATGCGTTTAAATAAATTCATTTGGTTCAGTTCTCCATTACTGCGTTAGTACGACAAAATGAAACTAATAAGTTGAATAGAAAAGCAGCTGAAGTAATTTGGTCGCAGTGATTATTAGAAAGACTAAGTACTGAGAATGTAGTTCGAAGCAAAAGGTATATATTCATAAATACTGGGACTCTAGATGTATGGTATGACAGATTGAATGTATTTGCGCCATTGTAATTGGTTCTGAGACATGTCACACAATATCCCCAACCAGTTATCTCACGGTAATCTTTATCAAACAGCGTGGCTCACGTTAACAATTTGTGACTTCAGCGACATAAAAAGGGAGTCGTTTTAAAGAGACACTTCAACGTTTAACTAGCTGCAAGCGTAGAATGGTTCAGCTACTCATGTTTGAAAACTTGACAAGAATGAAAATTGTTCACAGGTTTAAAATGATTTATTCTGGTAGCATACTTACATTGCCAGTATCATACATTCAGATCCTTCAGAATATAATCAAGCCTGACACCGCTGCTAGTTCCCGGTAATGTAGAGAGACTGTTAAAGACCGTCATTCAACTTAATTTGCTTTTGTACATAGCTTTCATTATGCATATAGTACCTTTAGAACTTCTCTTGCAAACAATTCTACAAATCCTTGCTTTTTGAAAAAGTCGAAAGCAACTTATCGAATAAATCTGGGCTATTATTCTGTGTGGAGATGTCCAAACATCTATGAAAAATTATTGTAGCCCGGATCAGAAGAGAATTCATTATATTTTAAATCAGATACCATTTGAACCAAGACCTGTAAATTAGCTCCGACACCACTGTCATTGGGTTGAATTTGGTGAGTGAATTTTCGATCATTAGGATGAAACAGAATGCTTATCGATAGATAAAATGCAATGATACGATATGAAAGAATAAAAACAGTCCATGAGAATGAATTATTGATGTAAGCAGCCATATAATTCCAGATTGAAGACAAGACTAGGAAATAGACTCTTCCTAATAGGACTTAAACTTAGCCTTTGCATTTTAAAAAAAGTCAGTGAATAGCCTTCATCTGCTTAAGTAACCATAGCAACTTGACTACTTCAATTTTAATGAGAATCTAAAGAGTTCAGCCAAAACGTCCTTTCTTTCTAAACTTCATAGATTTCTGTTATTACATAGTGCTCGAACAGAAGCAGTAACTAACATTACCGTTAGCCCTATGATAATGTTTATCTCAACTTTTGATAGGTTATCTACAGCTTGTTCTGTATGTTAATGTTACTGTCTTAGATCAATCTTCACAGAACTCCTTATATCAATTATCCTTGGTCTAAATTAACCACTATTGCTTACATTCTTAATTTATATGAAACCTACTTTGACTCCTCTTTGTTCCCAGATCCAATCGTAATGAATCATCACAACTGGAGTAGGAAACTTTAACTAAATAAGCAATTTTTCATTTACATTTCAACTGTTAGAATCCATAGAAATACAGTACATATGTATACATTAGCGTATAATGATGGTAATAAACTATCTTAAATATGTATAGACACTTATAGTCTATTCGGACTGATATTCGTGTAAGCTAAGTGTGGAATTTTTTGGTTTACATGATGAATGAATCATCAATAAAGGGTTGTTAAATTAAAATGGAGACATACCAACTATAACATGAGTAATGAAAATAAAAAAGTACACATAAGGACAATATATTTTATACACATCGTTCCCTTTATCATCTTTGTTCTTGCTCTCATCAAGACTTTATATTTATTTACCCGATGTGAAAAGGACAGAATATGACCCGGTAGTAAGTGAAGGTCAACGGAAGGCCAAAAAATAATTATTACATGTATATGTTTGGTTGATGAATTTTAATCATTATTCCTTTATGCTTTGTAAAGAGTGTTGTGCAAAACCTTGAATACGTCAGTGGATCCCTATTTATGTTAATGACTGTCGATCTCTTACTATGTTTGTTAATTGCCAATACCAAACTTATTGGTTCAAATCATTACATTATCCAATTTATGCTCTAGAAAACGATGATGGCTTTGATAAAACAAAATAACCGTACATCTTGTTTCCCAGTTATCTATAAGCAAAATCTTTAGAGTGTGCAAACCAACCACCGGAGTTATGGTTACAAAGACTCATTTTACTGTTTTAATAAATTTTTAAGTAATTATTCCTCTTTACATACTTTATACTGTCCTGATTTGTCCTCTCATTGAGAAAGCACATGATCACAAATGAGATCCAAACAGTGAATCCAAGACTAGTTGTAGTTTTCCTATGATTCTCTATAGTGACTATCGGAAAGAATAGTGTTAATTTGTTTGTATTGTTACCTTAATATCGGCATTGTCGAAATTACCACTGCTGGGGAAGAATTCACCATCAGGGTAAAATTATTATCATATGTTCTCCAGTGTGTGAATCAAATGTAGACTACACCTAATTGTTTCGAAATAATAAAGCTAGAGAACGATTATTAACTTGATAGATTTTTATTGTCTTAGTTGGGTCGTTTGGTCATGGAGCTTTCGTCGTTCTTCTGAACGACATCATCAACACAAACTGCAGGTAGAAGTGAAGTGTTCGAATTTCTCCACACTTAGTTCACAGCTTGTCATGTAGATCTCGATGTTGATTGGTTCTTGTTGACCGAAAATCTTCAGGACAAGCTGTGAACCACATGTGGAGAAATTCGAATATTTCAATTCTACTTGAAGTTTGTGCCGATGATGTCGTTCAGAAGAACGATGAAAGCTCCATGACCAAACAATTCAGTTCAGAGAACTAAACTCTATCAAAATCATCCAGCTGAGCTACAAATCTTCTTCACCATCTCAACGATTATTAACTAAAACTTCTGTATTGTGGCGCAATATTAATGGTATGCATCGAATACTCACTGATTCAATGTCATCTACAGACCACTTTATCTGTACAACTCATTTTTACGACAATATTGACCTAACTTTTATTGATGAGCGTTTTATAATAGATTGTTGTATGATCAGATACTGATTTGATATTTGCTTACCTTAAACTTCTCTTATAATCAGCATATTCTTTACTGGTCTTCTATGGACAATAATAGTAACCGATATTATCAATAGTATTTTTCTCATTTGTTTTCCAAGCACTATTACAAGGTCAAGGACGTGCATATGTATATTTAGATTAAGTAATAAACATCCAAATGATGATTAGCTTGTTGTGTTTATATAACTACAAAGAACGTTTGATTCTTACTGATGAATAATTCGGATTAACGTTCTCTGTTAGTGGAGTACATATACATCTAGAGTGAAACAATCATCACACAGTATCTCTAATAGATTGAACTTGGAAATGGGCACCTACCAAATGGTTATAATGGTAAAGTTCTTGCTATCTAATTATCCCTGCTCTTCAGTAATACTCCGAGTCAGATTAATTTGGGTTAAGTAGCTTCTACAAAACACCAATATAAAGATCCATTTCTCTATACAAATCGCTTGCTCGTATGAATTCATTCAATAACAATGCGTTTAATGTATCATAAATAAATTCAATGGGTCACTATTCTGGTAGTCAAGGATTATATTATTAATTAATTTAACGTGATAATCCGTTCATTCTAATAATCGATTTAATTTTAACAAATTTGTTAATTATTTCAGTATAATTTTCCTTATTGTAGTCAGTTAGTTGCTATATCTGCTCAATATAAAAATACGTCATTATTATTAAAATATACTTAATAATCACTGAATAGAACCTTCATTTATAAAGAATAATATCCTCTCATAAAGCCTATATATTCTTCGTAACCATAAACTAAACTTGTCTTCCTTGAACTTTCTAATAGCTGGGATCTAGATCAAAAGTATTATTGAGGGTATCGGTGGCTATCAGTGGAATGCGCTTTTCGTCCTAATTGGAACTCGTCAGTTAGATTTACCGCCGTTCCGGAATTCATACTCCGTGACTCGAGGTGAACCTCACTGGATGCACATATGCCAATAAGAGTCTGATCAATTGCAGTCATAAACATTAATGGGAAGATTCAAACAAATAATACAAAATGGATTTAAACTTCAACCCATTGCGCAATCAATTGGCTAACAGGACTCATTAGGTAAGTGGATAACGCGATTTGAAACGTTTGGAGTGAGCGGTACTGGGTTACAGTCACGGAGTGAGCGGTACTGGGTTACAGTCACGGAGTGAACATCAGGTACATCCAACTGACGAGTTCCACTAGGACGGAACGCGCATTCTGGATTCCACTGCTAGCCACCATCTATCTTTGCTTATTATGTAATTTTATATTTATATAATTTGTAATGTAATGAAATTAGACTCATGGTAAATAAAGGGATGTGAAAAATTGTCTTTTGTGTGTGTGTGTGTGTGTGTGATTCTGGTTTTAATTTGTATATTGATAAATCTTTTCTAATGTAAATCAATTTTGAGTATGAATTTCTTGGAATTTGTGTCTGTCTGTATCTTGTTAAAGAATAAATCTAAGGCTGGAAATTTTGAATATATTAAATGGAACACGATGGATGACATAACTTACCTACATTGCTCCATACCAATCTTTTCTGACACATAATGTATGGTCAACCGAAAAAGTTATCTCGATGACTATTTGAACAGATAGGTCTATTGTAAGAGTATACACAAAATAATAATGTCATCAATTAATCCCATTGGTCGTTAAATATGGAAACAGATTGATACTAGATTGTTTACTCAGAATAATACGTTATTTGAATTTTCATATTTTGATATATCGAAATGGCTTATAATGCAGATAGCATTCACATTTAGATTACGTTATTAAATTGGGTCTTTGATGCTCATCCATTTTAGGCTTACTCTTGTTAGAGGATAGTAGGCAGGTGAACCATTATATCCTGATTGAATTCGTCAGTGGTGGCAACCTATTTTTCATATAGACACAAGTAAGAGAATATTTATAATAAATTAAACAATGACTTACTTCAGTAAAACCACTGTGGGGCTTATTTTTGACAAATTATCTGCAACATCTCCAAACTGAAAAGTCATAAAGAGGATTTTCTCTGGAACTGTCTATATAATCTTTAAAGACTGTTTCTCTTGAATACTTCTCTGAATAAATCTAGATGGCTTTCCACTTTGTAAGAAAGTTAGATATCAGGATGGTTAGTTCATAATAATGTATTTTCTTACTTATTTACATCAGTCAAAGATGAATAAACACCGTGAATAGTTGAAAGTTATCACATGATGTAAGAAGGTCAAACGATCAGTACAACAAAATACTCAGATGTATCAATTACTATGTCAGTATGATGTTGTTGCTAATGACCAATGTATATTGATTTATATATTCGTTGCATGAAATCCAAGATAGTAATGAACTTTCTTAAATTGTGCCAATACCTGGATTATTCTGTATATATGGATTGAATAACTTAAAATCTAATATGATAAAAATTGTGTCATGTTTTAGATTGTCTCATTAAATCACTAATTAAAAGTATCTATATAAATTAGTGCTTAAGTAATGTGAATCGATTTAGTCCACAAAACTTCCTTATTCACTTTTAGTCTTCTCATTCAGTAGTAGGCGGTTTTTAGGAAATGTTTAACGGAAGTTTGTGTACCAATATTAGTTTCGGTATGGTGTTTGTATGAACTAATGATTCTTTTGTACTTGTCGAATGCTTGATTTCAAATAAAGTACATTCGTTTGTGCATATCTAGTACTTCTTGATTCAATTGCATTATTTCTAGGATTCCTAGATTGTACTATTATTCAAATACTTCAAATTATCATACTAGGAAACACCGTGAGCCATAACAATAACTATCATTGTCGTAAGTAGTTATCTTTATTTAGGTGTTTTTAACCCATCATACAGATATATTTCATAAGTTCTTCTCTTATTAACTTTAAGATAAATTATAAGCTTTCTAAGCATAAATTATTACAGTTTATAACTTCAATGTTCAAATTTATTAACTATTTCCAGTGTGATGACAATAATTCCCATATTATTAGTGATTATAAACAAAAGTAAATGAACAATAAATGAACTTCTGAGTCACTAAGGCTTTTAGTGGAACTTGTAGAAAGTACTTAGGAAGTTCATGAAGTATTGAAGGAGATTTATAAATATAATACCAAAGAAAATAACCTATTCTCAAGTATTTCATCAAGCGTTCTATACACTACAAAAGTAATCCAAGAATAAGATAACTGTTAACTTTCCGTATTGATGAAAACATATAATGTGTCCAGTTTTTTTTTGTACTTTTGAATTCTCGTTTCAGAGTCCTGATAACCGTTGATGATTTTTACGTCATTTTCATTTTATTTGTGTACGGTATGTGCTTTGCACCTTCGAAGTGCAAAGTACTTCTGCAAGACTGACAGGACCCTGGTCCTGCATTCACTCTGGGTAGTGAGCAAATAGAAGTAGTCGAGAAGTTCGTGTATCTGGGTAGCTGCATAAGTGCTGGTGGTGGCGTGAGTGATGAGATCAATTCATATACAGTGAAAGCCAGAGTTGCTTATGCTAATCTGGACCACCTTTGGCGCCTTCGTGTTGTCAGTCCGGCTGTAAAAGTTCGGATCTACAACGCATCGGTGAGAGCAGTTCTACTCTGGATATGATCTACCAATGTCATCGCGGAGAATCCCGCGTCGTGGATTGTTTGCTGACACTGGGACTGGTTAGAAAAAGCGGAGAGGTGGTCAATGTATGACATGGTGTCGTGGTATGAAAGAAAGCTGCAAAAGGCTGGCTCCTGTTGGTCCTTCTCGACTCCCTGGCTGCGGTCCTAGAGATCGTACAACACAGTGGCTAGAGACGTTATCAGATAAGCCTCATAATAGAAGCCAGTGGCGATCCTTCTGTAACCTTCTTTTAATTTCCTCATTAAAAAAAAGGTTTACCTTCCTTAACTGAAGGACTTCTTCTAATTGCACCTTTCCGTTTCCCCCATTGTTATTATTATTATCATCATCATTATTACGCTACCTTACACTAATCTGGTCGTTATTGTTCTCCTTTTCTTTCTTTTTTCCTTTTTTTCTTTTACGCCCCTTACCTTCTTTGTTCTCTTCCTATTCTCATTTTTTTTGTGTGGCTCATATATATTTGGTGCCCTCTCGTACCAATATTTATGTGTTCAAATAAAATAAAATAAAATGATGATTTTTAAGAAAACATTAGCGGAAATAATAGGACATGTAATGTCAAGAAAGATGAATTTATTGATTATGGTTATTATTAGCGATATGTTGAATCCACAAAACTGAACACTCAGTTTAGAATACAGAGTATACGATTGTCGATAGCATTAATTCCATTCCATTAGTTAACTTATGCTCAGTTATGTGATTAATTCAAATGTCTTTTATGTCAATCCTTATAATATACTTTTGTTTGGCTTTATATCTATCCATTTTTCTGTTAATCATACTTTATTATCACATTGGTTTACACATATTTGAAGCACGCTAAATGACATCAGAATATTTGAACTCACTTCAATATAATACAAATTAGAGTGGTCTATCAAATTTCTGGAGTTCTTTCATTCTAGTACAGATGATAATAATTATAGTGACAGTGTTGGTATAATTCCAGTTCAATTACCAAAAGGTTTAATTTTTCATGTTTCTTCAATACGACTATTATTTCAATCCATTTGTGTCTATTCAATCCTATCATACCTTTTTTCTGTTTATTACTATTGTACATGTCAGTTATTTCAATTACTTAAATATATAATACAAAACAGTTGTATTTAAGTTCCTACTTAATCTATTCTTCATCAATCATCCAGTTAAAGATAATGAAGATAACAGTGACTTCCCAAGACTTCTAGAGATAGTTTTAACAACCGAAACGGTTATAAAACAAGTGTACTTCGACAAATAACGAAATTTTTTGAAGAGGATAATACTGATTTATTTCAGATTTTGTAGAGCAACTTTTTTTAACAACAAATTACGTAGTTATTGGACTGGAGTAAATAGGAACTATAAATATGGTTTTATTACGAACTATCACTAAACGTAACATATTCAATCTCCTGATATACTTTCATGAAAATTGAATAGCAAGTTTGTGTTATCAGCTTTTGATATTGGGCAATGTTTCTTTAGTTCTGTCGATGATCTGTTGTTTTGCCTTCTATGTTTGTGATTTCGTGGTAGAACTTTGGAAAGCCTATTACTCATAGAGTTTCTAAGGTATTCCGGGGAAATTTCGTAATTTCTACCACTAATCTATGTCAGCTAAAGTATCATATAATAATGCAAACTCTGCGTCCATTGTTACGAAATCACTACAAACCATCTTAAGGCGTAGAGATAGTATTGAGAAGAATTAACTTACAATTTTCTAATACTACTGAAATATGGTGAGTAAGCTGTACTGACCTACTCTTATCACGAAAACGCTATTGATTTAATGGAAATAATCATTATTATAATCAATTGTACCAGTGATTGTTTCACTGTGCTCGTTTGTTTAACTGTGCCAAGGACAACTATATTACTGCTCCATTATCTTTCGATTGTGACCTTGCACGGGTTCGGTTACACTCGGTAACCACGCTTGTACTCCTTTGGCACGATCTCGGTTTCCTTTCCATACCACGAGATCGCCAACAAATATATCTCGACCACAGCCATCAACTGCCTTCTGATATTTGGCTTACGAAGGCTTTTATCGGTTAACTGGCACGTAGTCTTCATGTAGTGGTGTTCATAGTCAATCGCGACTCGACACCACGCTACAAAGCTATTTAGTCACTTGATTAACTGGACAGCTTTCTTCTCCTTTTTGTATAACTACATCATCAATGATGAATAATAAGTGTTGTATTAAACATAAACATACATACTCATAGGGAAAAGACAATCTGATACAACAGAATATTTACCCTAAATTGAAGTTTGTTCATCTTGAAGAATGATTCAATATATTTTCTATTAAGTAATCATTAGATGGTGCAGTAATAAACGAAACATCCATCGACCAATGACAAGGTTAACTTTTAAAAAAATTCACACAATAATAAACCTAGTAGTTTGACTTGACATTGTCCTAATCCGCTGATCGTTTACTGATCTTGTAACATAGTTATACTGAATTTTACTCTCAGATGTCAGGGTGTAATTAAAAAACTACAGAATATATCTTCATTGATGTACAGTCAACATTTTAAATAACGTGTAACACGTAATATTAGCGTTTACTTGGGAGCAGGGGTGATTTGAAACAACGACACAAGAGCCAGAACCGGTAAAGTCATCTGAAGTAAGAACGCGGCGTACTAGCAAAACAGATATATTTTTGAAAATTGAAAGGCGCGGTTTGGGTTTAAAAAAGGAAAACTTTAAAAATAGTTCAAAACATCGTTCTGCAGGTTCAGCTTACGTAAGGCTTGTTCCTCTTCTTCCGGTACGTTTACTCTTTTCTTCCCTGCAATAAGAAAAACAGACACGTTAGTAAAGTCACAAGTAATGATTTTTGATATTTTTACAAACGATCTTGTTCAAATGGGCACTTATTTTCAGACTTATCAACTAATAACCTGCTTTACTTGTCTTCGAATTTACATACAATCCAAATAATAATTTCCTTATTTTCTTTACAGCTCCATAAATGACACATTTCTAGACTTAAATACGACATTATCTTTGGCCACAAAACGATTGACCTAGAGTATTACTTACGCTTATTATCTATTGTGGAGGAGCATAGGCTGACCACAAGCATTTTCCATCCACCCTTGTCCTGAACAATCCTTTTCAGTTCTTCCGGGTTGCTTTTTCATCGTCTTCACGTCTGCTTCCAGTTCCCGACTCAGTGTACTCTTTGAGCTTCCTCGTCTTCTTTTGCTTTTATGATTGTAAGTTATCGCTTGCGTCGTGATGCAGTTTGATGATTTCCGCATTTCATATGCTATCCACCTCAACGCCTTTTCCAAATCTCCTCATCAGATTGAAGCTGGTTTGTCCTCTCCCACAACAGGTATTTGTTGATGGTATTTGGTCAACTCATATTGACTATCGTGTGTAGATAAATTTTTTTAAATACTTGTACTTTTTGATGATGGTTGTAGTAGTTCTCCAAGTTTCAGCTACATACAGTAGAGCTGTCTTGACGTTTGTACTGAAGATTCTGGACTTGATATTGGCTAGCAGTCGTTTTGAATTCCATATGCTCTTCAATCGTAGGAATGTTGTCCTTACTTTGATAATCCTCGCCTTTACGTCTGCATCAGATCGTCCTTAATCATCTATGATCCTGACCAGGTGCGTGAAAGTTTCCACCACCTCCAGAGTTTTTCTATCAAGTGTGCCTAGGTTGATGTTCACTGTACATTAGCGTCATGATTTGGTCTGTGCACTACTGATGCTTACAGAATCTAACCTGTTGATTTCGAATTTGGGCATTGACTGAATCTCTCATACTGCTAAGCAATACTCTGCTGAAAACTTTTCCTGGCACCGGTAGTAGTGTGATGCTGGTGTAGTTCTCACGCTTGCTCAGATCTTTCTTTGATATATTGATCAGGTATCCTTCTATTCAGTCTGTCGGCACTTGTTCTTTCTCTCAAATCTTCCTAACTAGAACGTGAAGCATATTTGCACTGATGTGTCTGATTTCAGCTCGTATTTTGTCAGGACTTGCTGCTTTCCCTGTATTCGTCGTCGATGCCAAAAAAGATAGTGCAGTCCGGTGAACGCTGTCCCGGGTCCGGTAGAGGAGCTAGTATTTGGGATAGTGAAATTCTAAAGGGTAGTGTTTAATGGAGCATCTTGGTGGCTCATCGTGGTCCGTAGCAGTTGCTGAATACTGTAAGTGACGGTAGGACGTGTGGCTGCTGCGCAGACATTGGATTTAAATGACTCAGTGGGTCGCTGGTGTTCAGTCGTTAGACATCACAGTTGCTTTGATATTTCACAAAGATATTCTGTGATTTTGCATTAACCAATAAGTGTTTAGTGACTATGCAGCGTTCCATGATCAAAATTGTCAGCATACTATATTTTTATAATTATATCTGCTTTAGCCGATCATAAAAGTAGCTATCATTCATCATTTATACTTTACGGAAAAAACTAAGCGAACGCCTAATGAAGTAAAGTTACAAGTTGTATATAGAGTCTCGTAGTAGAATTTGCCTTGATCACTGCATCATGCTGGCAGAAATTCACATGGAATTATGCTAACGTATTGAACGTCTAGTAGTTGTGAGTAAAATATCTGTTAGATCACCAGTTTAGATTGTTTTAACGGTACACGATGGGATTTCCAGTAACACCAAAGCAACAAGACCTTGTAATTCCTATATCTGATAGGTACACTCCCAAAGTTAGAGAAAGTTAGTAACTTTTTTCTGTTTCAGTATCATCATTTTGCCACATGTCGAAACCAGTCTTTCAATACATATGAGTTCTGATTACTGTTCGCTAAGGTGTCGTCCGATTTTTTCTTCAACAGTGTAATGTCAAGTGTACACAATCTTGTCAGTACTAGTTCGGATTCATTTGATGCTACATGAACAGGAGATCCACTTAAGACTGGTTTAATTTTATGAACAGAAAAAGAAACGAGCATAAAACTAGGCTTATCTCTATTCACAACACACAGGCAATCATCTTGTAAAACATAGTAGCAGACTGACGTGAGTATCAAAACTGACCCAAAGACCCTGTGAAATTCAACATGGTGTATTCTGATGAGAAAATGGAGTAAATTCCTCCATATATGTCTTTTTTCATGTGTAGGTTGGCGTCGAGTCGCGATTGACTATGAGACCACTACAAAGAAACAAGTGCCAAATAAATCAGGAGGCGAATGCGGATTGGAACCAAGTTTATTTCGTTGGCGATCTCGTGGTGTCGAATGAGTACCAAGATCGTGCCAAGAAGATGTACAAGCGGAATTGGCAGGAGAATGTACGTGCGAACGGGGTCACGAAGCGCGAAACAGTAATGGAGAGTAATGGAAGAGCAACATGGCTGTCTTTAGAACAGTTAAACAAACGAGCACAGTAAAACAATCATTGGTACAATTGGTTACAATAATAATTGTTTTCATTAAACTAATCACGTTCTCTTGATAAAAGTAGGTCACTACACATGGTTGGCCCTTGCGCTCTCGCGGTGTGAACTGCTTATTTTGCGATCTTCTGTTTTTTCATATATTTTTTCTCATTAGGATTGACTGCAATTACTATTACTTTAGTGTTCAAAACCCTCGAATCTCTAATAATTCCTTGATTTTGTTAGGTCTTTCGACGATTATTTTATAATTGTTTTCCTCAAGATTTTTTTGTGGTGGTCGCCATGATGGGCTGCTATGCTGATATTTTGTGAACTGATTTCGTTGATTACTTTTGGCTGATTTCAAAGTATGTATTTTAGTGGTATCAAGATAGTGTGCCACTAATAACTATCAGTTGACTGTATTCTTATATAATAATTATTTTCTCGTTAATTTCTCATTATTGGAGTAAGTTAAATTAGCCTGAATTTTTCCTGGTGTAGCATATTACTCCTTGACTGATAAGAATATCTTCCTTATTGTGATAATTTGGTCTCATCATTCGTTCGTGCCAGCCGAAAAAAACAACACTCTTGGTACCATTAAACTTATTTTACCCACATTTTTTCTCATAATATCTCTTCAGTATGTCACTTCTAGCGTTTCTAAAGTTTGTTAAGCTGTTATAAAGAAGTTGTTAGCCGACATCGTATTTCGAACTACTGAACTCGAAAGAGCGTAAATGCCCATGTCATCGACACGCTAGAGCAGCCAGAATTCCAGATCTAACAGACCGAATACAATGGAAATCCATATATGGTAAAACTAAACATTGTTGTCCGAGGTCTGTTTGTTTGTTAGATCGCCTAGCAGTAAATATCGAACGCCAATGAAAATAAAATCCCAATCCAAAAATGAATAAATCTAAGTGAATCTCTACTCTAATCAGCTTGCCTGAAATTGCAATTCGGTAGAATCATTGGCTTGAACTACCTACAGTTGTCTCAAATCTTTGATGATTCAAACAAATAATAATAAATCACTTGTAGATAATTAGACAGCCATGGAATCTCCACACGTCGAACTTGGAAAAAATCTTTAAAGTGCTTATAAACTCAAATGTAAATGAAGAGATGAGTGTGCAATTTCTACGGTCGTAAAATATCTGAGTAGCTTGTAGTATGGTATCGAGTCGCGGTTGACTATGATCACCACTACAAGAAGACTACGTGCCAGTTAACCGATAAAATCCCCCGTAAGCCAAACATCAGAAGGCAGTTGATGGCTGTAGTCGAGATGTATTCGTTGGCGATCTTGTGGTATCAAAAGAACACCGAGATCGTGCCAAGTTACAAGTGTGGTTACTGAGCGTAACCGAATTCGTTCAAGGCCACTACCAACGGAAGAATGTATGTGCTTTGGTACATTTAAACAAACAAGTACAGTAAAACAATCCCCGGTACAGTTAATTATTGTAATAATTGTTTCCATTAAATCAATTGCGTTCTCGTGATAAAAGTAGGTCACTACAAGCTCTTGCAATCAGTCGACTTTGCACGATGAGATTTAACGAATACCTCTGATGAACTTCCCGATGCATTTTCATCTGAAGTCTTCAAGTATCCCCGATATATTGCCGGAGCAGTTAAATTACAATCTTATCGTATAACACACTAGTGTTCTCTTGAACTAGTTTTACAGTATCAGAGTCCATTTTCACTGTTATCGTTTTGTATTGCAGAATTAAATTTTACCCGTCCGCGCCTTAAGCGAACATAAAGTTGAATTACTGACTTCGAATCGACAATGCTGAGGTATTTCTGTACCTCTGTTAGCCATCTGAAAGGCTTGTTAATCCCTCCGAATCATTATGCTACTTATTACAGACATGTTAAGTGGACAAACTTGTATATTCATGTTGGAATACAATGTCTAACTGAGAGCGTGACTGCCCAACACATTACTTCAATCCAATTGGTTAACTTGCGCTCAGTTTTCCGATTTATTCAAATGACTTATACATGAGCCTTTCCAGTATTTCTTTATCTGGTTGACGGTTTATCTATCTATTTGTTGGTCATATCCCATTATTGTTTCAGTCTATAAACACTTGAGATTTCCTGAATAGTTGATACTGCGGACATTGCGTTCATATCAATACAGTGCATATTGAACCCATCTAATGCAGTCCTGAATTTATTTCGTTACAACACAACTGCTTTCAATATAAATCTAATCTAACAGCAAAGAGGTATAAATTTGATGTTAGTCCAATCCGCATAAGCCTAGAACTTTGAAAAGTCAAGAACTCATATCTGAAGTACGCAGTATGAAATCGCATCGTATTATGATGATAGGATTAAACAAAACACGAAGTATATATCTGTACAGTAAATGTATACTTTGTACACCAAATGCGATTATTTGAGTCTAATTGTCTCTATTTAATTTATTGTATTTTGATTGTTTATCACCTCTGCATATGCTAAATAATTCAGCCACTGAAATACATTCGGGAACATTTGTTTTCTGGCTCCTACGTAATTCATTTGTTCTTGTTCATGGAGTATGAAGATAACGAATACAACTGTCAGCCTCATATACAGACCACTGCCTTTTACCATTCTAAATAATCCGTAAAAAACCACTTGCTGTATCACTGACCTTTCCTTAAGAGTAGCTTTTGTCTCAAAAAGAGTTTCTAAAGACTGAGAAGTCACGTGCAGCCCCACCACAAAGCCATACATTCATGTTGCTTGACAGACCCAGATATTATCGAACATCAAAACTAAAACCAGTGTTCTAGATAACTATTGATCTTTTTCAGACTTTAATCTTAAGCCAAAATAATCAGAGGCATGAAGCTCCAGCCTTCGTCTTAGAAAAGTGGGTCCGAATCAATAATTGACTTGAAACTTGTCAATAAGGGACCAGTAAGAAGTCTGTGACGGATAGAAACAGTCTGATTTAGATCCTTACTCCCAACATTGTAAGTAGGAACACTGTCTCTAAGCTTTCTACCGCAAAGACAGCAATTGAACGAAAGACTGGATAGTGTTCAAATCTGAAAACAGCAAATAAAATCTCTACTGTCATACAATGCAATGATTTTTCGTTTTTCGTAATTTCAGTTTCAGTTTGGGAAGGACAGGAGGCTCGATGGCCTATGTTAGTCCTGGCAATGGTGGTCTCTCAGTTGATCCAACTTTCTTTTGAAAGAGTCGACGGATGGAGCCTCAACCACGTGCTGAGGTAGTGAATTCCACTCGTTGATGATTCGATGGGAAAGTCGATAGTCAGCTGACAAGTAATTTGTTCTCGGCTTATGAACTTTTTTGGAGTGTCCTCGTAAATTCTCTGTTTTGGAAGACAAGAAAAATGAGGGCATATTAGGTGCAAATTTATCACTAAGCAATTTGAAGACTGTAATCAAGTCGCCTCTAGTTCTGCGATATGACAACGGGAAAAGGTTCAGCTTGGCCAGTCGAGATTCATACGGAAGCTTCGCTATTCCGGGAACCAGCTTAGTCGCCGTTCTCTGAACCTTTTCCAGAAGCTCACTGTCTTTTTTAAGCAGGGGCTAGCCGCTTGTATGCAGTACTCAAGTTTAGGACGAACGAACACTGTATACAAAGTCAAAAACGTTTTTGCGTCGACATGACTAAAAGCCCTACGTATTGACCATAACGTTCTAAAACCTTTGGCGGCTATTGCACGGCAGTGTGCAGTAGTCTTTAAGTCTTGACTAACGATAACTCCTAAGTCATTATATGTCTGGACGACAGGTAGCTCAGTGTTATTCATCGTGTATGTATCTGTGCCTTGATGACCGATATGCATCACAACACACTTGGAAGTATTTATCGGCAACTGCCATGTTTGAGACCATTCAGATAATTTCTTCAGGTCATTTTGAAGTTCTAAGCTATCACTCTTACATCGTATCGTTTCCATATCTTGACATCGTCAGCATATAGCAAGACCGATGATGATAGGAGACAAGGAAGGTCATTTACATACAAGAGGAATAGCACTGGCCCCAAAACTGTACCCTGGGGCACTCCACTAAGCACAGTTTCCCAGCTAGATAACTTTGAGTTCACCCTTACTCTTTGTTGACGCCCAACTAAGAAGTCTTTTATCCACATCAATAAATTGCCTCCAATCCCGACATTTCTTAACTTATATAACAGCCGGTTGTGCGGAACTTTGTCAAAAGCTTTACTGAAATCAATGAAGGCGACGTCTACAGGTAGCTTTTGGTCCTTAAGAGCGCACCAGCTTTCACGAGCCACTAATAAGTTAGTGAGACAAGAATAACCTATTCTGAAGCCGTGCTGCTTCTCCGAGAGGATCCGGTTTTTATCGAGATACTTAAACAGCTCCTTCCGAATAATCTTTTCTAAGATTTTAACAACCACACTAGTTAGGCTAACGGGGCGGTAGTTCTCAGGTTTGTGTTTCGTACCTGTTTTGAAGACAGGACTTACTATGGCGTTTTTCCAGTCTTTCGGTAAGCGACCCTGCGTAACGGATAGGTTAAAGCATGTACTTAAAGGGCTTGCAACGAAGTTAGATAATTCCTTCAGTAGCCTAGGATGTAATTCATCGGGCCCCGTGGATTTACCTATGTCAAGCTTATTTAGCAGACCAAAGACATCGAGTTCTTTAATGGTCACGCTATCCAGTGTATGTATGGGGGATCTGTATACGCTGACGGGAAGGGTGCTTCTATGGTATACACGTTGCTAAAGTAGTTCGAGAACACTTGAGCCTTACCAAAGTCGTCTTCCACTAATGATGAAGCAGTACTGTCTCCCCATAGAGCAGGAATATTTCCTCTTCTCTTTGTCCTTTGGTTTATATAAGGATACAAGCGTTTAGGACATTCTACGGAGTCCTTAACTCATCAGTCCCCAGTAACCTAAATCTATCCCACATTTTCCTTTTCTTACGGAGAAGGATACGGACCTCCCTACTGAGCCATGGTGGTGAGTTTTTCGGCCCCTTTGGTATAGTCCAAGGGATGTGAGGTGTGGTAACTTTTAAGTATGAATTTCGAAATGCGTCCCAGGCCGTTTCAATGGAGGACTCTGGGTCTATTGTCCAATCTATTAACGATGCTGAGTGCATGATGTCTGGTATGTTTGCTTTCCAGACGTTGGGTCTGGACTGGACTGACGCGTGCTCATGACTGGCAGTTATATGGAAGTCGAAAGTTAAAACTGCGTGGTCACTTTTACCTAGGGGTGGCATATGATGGAGGTTCGCAACATCATCCTCATAGTGAGTCAGTATAAGATCTAATAAGGATGATTCAGTGTCCGGATCGTACCTTGTCGCTTCTTTCACATGTTGCACTAGAGCACATGTGATAACCCCATCAACTAGTTCCTGCTCGAAAGAATTCTCCGACGATTTAGTTCGCAGATTTTCCCAGTCTACCATAGGTGCATTGAAGTCCCCTAGGATTAGACATCGACCACTTTGGGACCAAGTATTGAGACTGCTTAACAGGATCTCATTTGCCTCACAGCTTGGACTGCGATAGACCAAACCAATCAGCAGCTCTTGTCCCTTGCATTTTAAGCGAAGACTAACTAATTCACACGTCCCACTCTCATGGGATACACTATCGATAATGGCAAATGGGATAGCATTCCTAATGAATAGAGCTACTCCCCCTCCTTTGCGCTTTTGTGTTCTGTCGGCCCTTACTAACGTAAAGCCCTCGAAATCAAGTTCCATACTATCTATAGCCTGTGTCAGCCAGGTTTCTGTTACTGCGATTATATCTGGCTTTGTAGAGTCAATCTGTACACCTAGTTCCGATCGCTTATTAAGTAAGCTTCGTGCATTGGTGTAACAGATCCGAAGCCTGTTTAAGTGCCTTCGTGCTTCACCCAGAGTGGCTTCGGCATCATTCTCTGTCGAAGTCTTACAACCCGAAAATTTACAATTTTCAGGTCCTTTTCGCCAGCGTCTAACCTAAGTTGTAGTTCTTTCTCGGCTTCCCGTCTTTTAACACGGTCTGCCAACGGTAGGTCCTTTCGGATAAAGACTCCTGAACCCTTTAATTTGTGTCCATTTTGTAAAATTAGGTCACGTTCGTTCGAAGAGCCGAATACTACTTTAAGCAGTCTGGAATGATTTGGTTTCGAGTCCGCTAGACTCCCTAGTCTGTACACCTTTAGCAAGGTGACCCCGGTCATATTTTGAGGCATGAGTTGATTAAGCAGCTGCCTAATCAGTACAATGTCATGCTCAAAACGAGCTTTAGGTTCAGAGCTATCGCTCTCCTTGATTCTATGAAAAATAGCTGATCTGTCGCTATGATCAGCTTTCGATTTTTCAACTACTTTTACGGGGGCAGGTTTCCCTTTTATATCCCTACTTTTCTTCCTTACAACCTTACCCATTCGTCAACGGTGCTGGTAGAAGCAATAACAGTTGCGTCAAACCTAGTGTTGGGTTTTGGGGGGTTGTCGACGACCTGAGAGGTCGGGTTATGTTTACCGCTTGAAACCGATCGAGCCTTGCGATTGCGGCTTCTAGGTGTTTCCTGTTGGATCCCATCTGGGAGACGGGGAACAGAAGACCCTACTTTTCTTGAGCTTTTGTTTAAGGCAGGCCCCTTTGGAGACTGCTTTTCCTTCTTTGACGGGCGTGAGTCATCTATCATCGGACTAACCTTAGTTTCCTTCACGTTGATTTGCGTGTCAACAGATCGAGTGCTGTTTGACGCGTTCCGACTATGCTTGCTAAAACACTTCTTTGCAGCATCAACCAGTGAGATGGCCTCGGTTAACAAGCTGTTTGCATCCGAGCAGCACTGTTGACAAAGCCACACACAACCCTTCTTACTGAACCGTTTGAAAGCAGCAGGCGTTAAGTTCGTGCAAACTTCGTGGTACCAGCCTTTGCACTCGTCGCACTGCATGCCGCTTTCAACAGGATAACGACAACCCGGACGTTGGCAACTGCTTTTTTTACACTGTCCGGTCATTTAGGAGGGGTTCTTTTTCAAATGCGATGATACTCAGAAACAAAAAAAATAATCAATGACCAAAAAAGTGAAGAGCTGTAGATTGCTAGGACCAAAAGTACTAACAGATACAGTTGAAAAAGAGGTACTCAAGAGTACCAACGACAAAAAATTGAGAGAACAGTAAAAACGATACTCTAGTCGAATACTTTAACTGAAATAAATTCAATTAAAGTGAAAACAGTAGTCTTGATACGTAATAAACGATCAAAACAAAGAAATTTACTCAGCGAGGAAAAATACCACTGTCCCTTTTAAATAGCATTTTACATTGGATAGATGAAATTAAACGACTTATTGCAAACAATAATCCAGATATGTATATTTGCTGTTACTATAGATGTATTCATATAACTCTTATCTCTAGTTAACTGATTATTAAGAGCTTGAACATATTGGACTTTATGTATGGTAAATTTTGGTGGTCGACACAGTCCGCGACTATCAAAAGTAGTTTTGTGAGTCATTTTAAAGTGAGCAAATGGTATACATAAGTTACTGGTATCGTCAGGGCAAACGAACACTTAACCGAAATTCTTGTATAGATCAGTTATTTATAGTGTTTTACAGTGTTAACTTTTCATTTTATTAATTTCTAACGGTAAATGAGTGATATTTTTCGTCTATAGACGAATCTATAGTCGAGACTACGTATACATAGTCTAAGACAAGTTTTTGTATTAAGTGATTAATACAAAAGAAATTTGATTAATTCATAACGGATTCAAGCTGAAGTTCCGGTTTTTTGCAGTTATCGGTTTTCGACTGTTTGAACATAAAGTGTTAGTAGTGCTTGGTCGCAAGAGGTTTTTACTAGATTTATTCTTTCCTGCTTATGTAATACACTTATATAACTTGAAGTACCTATTCAGGCTTCCGTGTTCACTAGCACTAGCATCTGGACAAGATAAAGTATATTTTTCAGAATCAATATGTGAATTGTTCTTTTCAGTAGATGTAGCGTTGTAGTAAATGGTCATGTGCTTTCATAATATTGATAGTCATGAATCGATGTTATTTAAATGCATTGCATGCAAATCAGACATTTTTTGTTCGTCCATCTTAAGGCATTAGTGGACAGACTTTTATTAAGTCGAGATTACAGTGTCGTACATTCAACATTTTTGTAATGTTGCCTTTTGAAGTCCCCATCTATTTTCCAACTCTAACCACTTTCTGTGTTTATTCTTGTTCAGACCGAATATCTGTTATGTGTAGTTCAAACTGCTTAGCCGTACTTTCGGTACTGTATTTACCCCATACATTTTCCATTCATTTAATTATTAACAGCCATATGGTCATGTGCAGTACCCTGGTTACATTTTAATTTACGTATATCATGTGGCACATTACTTTGGCGATTTCGTAGTTGACTTGTAGAATTATCATGTTGACGACAGGAGTTTAGCTTAACTATGTGGTTTTGCCCTAATTAGTATTTTTGTCCCGTTGTATTTAATTGTAGCTTAGTTCGCTAATCTACCCTTAAATGTTTCTTTCAAAATCTTTGTTTACTGAATATTATTGTTTTCTGTATGTTTACAATTTTGTTTCCAGGTGATATGGAACAGTCGTTGCGGGAGCTCAGGTTAGAAAATGGCAGTCGTGAAAGTCAATATGGATATGTTTACGCTGTATCAGGTCCTGGTACGTATTATAGTTTTCATAATTCGTTAACACCGCTTATCCTTTCGGTTCCTACTGCATTTCTTTGTAAACTGTAGTCTCTGTAGCTGATGGAAATCTGACAGCTCATGGACTTGCAATTAATGACCTCTAGATAACTAAGAGATATCTTCGTCAATGGATGTGCCTCAAAATTTAACCATTCTTAGTCCCCGAGTAGCACTAGTTATAAAGCTTAGATAAGTATAGAATTCAATTTTTCACTAAAATACTTATTGTAATCAAAATTTGTTTCACACAATCTTGATTTTTTCCGTTCGACTTTCATACCTTTGAGTACTGGTCGTAATAATCAAACCAGTTATTTGAATGGTTTTGCTAAACATAAGTTTGGGCTCTTCACTGAGTCTATGTGGAGCCTATCTCTCTGAATATTTTCAGGAACTTAATGATATGATCATACTGTTACTTACAAGTTTTAAAGTAATAGTTGGTTGGTTCTGTGTAGTCATCACAAGCTCTTGTCTAAACATACTTTCAACACGGGAATACAACTATACAGACGTATTGACATTAAAATTTTACACGAAAACATATCTCTTTAGTTATGAACACTTCGAAAACATAAAAGTAAAAGTCATTATAATAGAAATTGGTTTAAGTAGGCGGAAACAAGGATAAAGGTAAATAAACAATAACTAAATTTGTAAATAATGTTTTCAGTATATAAATATAGATCACACATGCACTTATATATTCAAATTTGATTGATTTTAAAACTTTCCGTTCATTAATTTCAAAGTCTCCAACTGCATAATACACCAGGCAAAGCGTCAATGTTTTGTTAACTATATTTTACGATGTTTCTGTCACATTTGTTTGGCCACCGGCTACCATAGGACCGCATCTCCTGACGTTGCTCCACTGCCTTGTGGATCAGACCCTTAGGTCAAAGGCTTCAGTTGTGGCTCCCCAAAAAACCACCTGCCTTGGTTTGGGTGTTTGCGGGCAGTATTCCAACCCTCACACAAAGCGAATAATTAATGTGGCGCATATCTATTTGGTGCCTTCTTGAACCAATGTTTATGTGTTTAAATAAATAAATAAATAAACGTGTTTGTTTATCGTTTGATACCTTTATACTCACCATGTGTATTTTATTTTTCACAGTTGTCACCGCATCATCCATGGCTGGTTCTGCTATGTACGAGTTAGTTCGTGTTGGACATGATGAATTGGTTGGAGAAATTATCCGTTTGGAAGGTGATCTGGCCACTATTCAGGTGTATGAAGAAACATGTATCCTTTTAAAGCAAATTTCATATTACGGCTTTTCTTTCGGTAAATTTTTGAAATAAGAGTATCCTGTCCTGATACCTAATCATTCACACATTGTGCAAAGCTTAAACTGCGCACTCCCAAGAAGTGTTTTTGTCATAAATTATTTCATGAAAACCAACCAGGTTTAATGAGTTGATGTCATTTTAAAAGACGAAAAGTTAAGGAGTATCAAACATCTGTTTTATTTCTTGCTTGAACACTAAATAAACAAACGGGATAGTTTTTAAGTTCTTGATTAATAATTTCAATTTGTTCAATGAAATCCATCTTGTTGAATCACTAGATAAAGAAAGTTTGACCTTTTGTTCATTTGTGCTTATTGAAAAAGATTTGACTGCATTCGTTATACTTTTTTAGGATGCAATATTTGACAAAACATGTTTCGGACTCCCACTACATATTGAGCCGATTTTTAGGTTATCACTGTTCGTAAATTGTGTTAAACAACCTATTTGCTGTCCTCTTTCCCTTAACAATTTATCGTCTTATAGCTGGTGTAACTGTAGGTGATCCTGTCCTTAGAACTGGTAAACCCTTATCAGTTGAACTTGGACCTGGGATCGTCAACAATATTTTCGATGGTATGTTTATCTTTGTTTTTTAAATTTATGTTTTCTTTAATGATGAATTATCACCTTGCTCATAATTGTTTGCGTAACACAACTAATGGTTACTATTGTTTGTCTTCTACATTTTATTTCTGTGAGCACCATGTCGTTCCAAGAACAAGTTATAGACAGGATGACTTTGTGACACTGTATTTATCACATGCCAAAGATAACACATAGCCTACGTGCAGACAACTTACTGATTGGTATTATTCAGAATTTCACAAACTATTACTAATTTATTAGTAATTTCCTCCCAAATTTTATCATTTTATCGTGTTACCTACATGAGGCGAAATCGAAAAGTACCGTTCACCACTTTTAAATAGAATAAGTACTAATGAAATAGTCTCAAACAATCGAATTTCAACCATTTAATCACAGTTCCTAAAACCTTCAACTCAGTTGAATTTGGTTTAAATGATCGATCAGTACTTCTAGTTCTCACGTTTGAACCTTGTACAGATGATTTCCTAGCTTTAAATGAGTAGATGAACGGAAACTTACATTGCCTTTGCAAAGGGAATAATGAGTGTTGAGCTTTAATACCTGATCGTATGCAGCTGGGTATGTATTGTGTGCTTTTCCTAATTTGGCTAAACAGCAGAGTTACACTGTTTTCCATCAGTCAGTTTGTCATACACAGCTGTTTAACATACATATTACAGTTTTCTCTATAGTTTCATCCATATATTTTCCCATTATAAAATAACTCAGTAATTAAGATAAAGTCTGTACACTAAATCATGAATATTATGCTTTCCATATGATTTCCACGAAATTGGTTAGATCATGCTGCGTAAAGTTCTGTCCTAACTCTTGATCGTATGATTAATTCAATGAACTAAACTTTTATGGACTAAAAATTAAGTTTATTGGAGCTTACTTATGTCTGAGCTTGTTCAGTCACTTTGTTCTCGTAATCCGAACAAAGATAATAATGCTAAGATATTTTGAGATATATTAGGAGGTATGTTTATTTATAATTTATCCTCAGCTGTTGTATACATTTTCAATACAATATAACCAGATTATTCAAGATATCTCATACTAGTGTTATTAATTTGTAAACCACTTTGCATATTTCCGTGTTACTCATGTTAAGGTTAGTGTTAAACCGGTCGTAAAAACAGGTGTAATATTATACATCTTTATCGTAAGATATTTGTAAAGTGTTTTTTTTTACATTCACAAAATAGCACCCATATCTGCATACAAGTCTTTTTTCGTGACATTTATGACATGTCTTTCAAGCTTAACTTATTTACTGTTTATTTACTGTCGTTCCTTTTAAAACGATAGTTGACTTTATCGATTTGACTTGTTTTAGGTATTCAACGCCCTTTAAAAGGCATTTGTGATCTAACTAGTTCGATATATATTCCAAGGGGTGTAAATGTTCCTGCATTAGATCGTAAAGTTGAATGGGAATTTATTCCAACACCAGGCTTAAAGCCTGGAATGCATATAACTGGTGGAGATATTTATGGTATTGTGCCTGAAAATACTTTAGTTCAACATCGAATCATGCTTTCACCTAAAGCCCAAGGTACAGTGAAATGGATTGCTCCGACTGGACATTACACATTATCGGTAAGTTGTAAAAATTTGTGAATATCAATTATTTTTGCTTGATCAACCTACGTTTTCTTAAAAACGAACGAGTCACTTTGATCTACGGGGATGTCAGAGAATGAAGTTTATTAAAGTTGCCTACTTTGAATCTGTTCAGTTAAAATTCAAGTTTTTGGTCAAAAGTTTTGAGATGGTGGAGAAGATTTGTAGCTGAGATGGATGATTTTGATGGAGTTTTGTTCCCTGTGCTCAGGGAATCAGTAATCTTGTACTAGTTGCCTGAAACCGCGTTTTTGTAAGGAGATTGTCTCCAGAGGTTTCTACACTTCACGTTGTATTTCCTCCTTGTAATTGCAATCTTAATACAGGTCACGCCTGATTTCTCTCTAAACACCTACACATTCCTTATTGTGTGATCATCAGTAGTAGCACCATATATTATTAAATTTTTCGACCGTTGAAGGGTCAAAGCTACAGAATAATTACAAGGTTGTGCGGATGTGGTTGCTGGTCGTTGCCATGGAATCGTTCAGTTGAATAACATAACAATCGTCACTTACATAAACGATGTATTATTCTCATGCCCCTTTGTCTCCACAAGCTCGAAACTTGGATTTAAGGCGAAGCTTACTGTGTATTACCTTCAATTATTCAGTGTATATTTATTTTTTTTTACGACTATTTACTTGTAGTTTGATATTAATTTCATGTATTTTATCTTTTCATACATACACAGGATAAAATATTGGAAATAGAATTCGATGGGCAAATCAGCCAGCATACTATGTTACAAGTATGGCCAGTACGTCAACCTCGTCCAGTAGCTGAAAAACTACCTGGTAATCATCCACTTCTAACTGGCCAACGAATTTTGGATGCTTTATTTCCGTAAGTATAAACGTCAGTATTTTTTGAATTTAGAGTTGCTGATACAACTTTACTGATAAAATGAAATCAGCACAATTCAATTTAAATTTACGACTGTATGACCGGTAATTGTCTGCTTTAACGACGGCTAAAGTTCAAATTTAATACTATCATCTGGCGTGGTTCATCTAACGACAAAACATATTATAGGGTACCTTACCAAAATAGTATTTATAGACTTTAAGTAAGCTATATATAACTGAGTTATAAATACGACTGCTTATTATCTTCATATACATGAGTGGTATGGTGGCTAATCCGTTTACCAAACTAAATTCAATGAGAAATGATTTAAGGTTTATTACTCTGTGGTTTATCAAGGCAACCACTTTACTTCCGTTGAATAGCATTGCATTTAATTTGTCGTCATCTTCGTAAGCAGTCAGTATTATACGTAAACTGGGGAATAAATCTATGTGCTTCTTAGTCTAATGTTTAAATATGCATTTAGCTATTGATGTTATTACATCTGACTACATTACAACTGTAATCACTCATCCAAGTCAGATGATCAATTTATTTGTTGGTACTTAATTCTCTAGATGTAACATAATATTCAGGAGGTAAATATTATAATTTTTTATCGTACGTTTACTTACAAAATACTTCGTTTGGTCAATAAGCGAATTATTTGTAAAAAGAAAAAAAACACTTTACTGATAAACGCTGTAAATTACTAGGTCCTAACTGACTAAATGAATGATTTACATGATTTCTTAAACAGTTCGGTTAATCTTTTGCTAGACCTATGACCTGAGCTCACTATTCTAACGTATTTAGAACTTTTTAATCAGATTATACGGTTGTGCTTTGTCAATATTTTTGATAAGACCAATTTCTTCCGTTCCATGTCAAAGTCAGACGATATTGTGTGAGTAAAAATATATGTATAAGATAAAATGCATGAAATTAATATCAGACTACAGGTAAAGAGCGGCCTGCTTGAGCATCTGGGCTACCTGTTCCTGCCATCTAGATATTTCAACAAGTTATCTATTTTTGTTTGTGTTAATATATCATTATGCCTATTAATCGCATAACCTATTCTGCTGCGTTTCTGAAAAGTGTACAACCTTTCGTTGTCAAAGTTACAAAAAACTCAATAAGAGACAATGTGGTTGCTGGCAATATACAGCGAAAAGAACGCACATTATTCAGATGTTCATTTACTGAACTGCTAACATCCAACTGGAGATCACTCAATATTTATCGCCAGGACCGACCAAGAAGAAAGAAACGGAAACTTGTTGAAATACTTTACGCTGAGAATTCTATATTGTACCAAAAATATAATATTGAATAAAGCTGATGATAATAATAATATTTCATGCATTTAGGTGACTACTTTTTACTATTCAATTGTACCTTTAATAATCTCTACTCCCATCCTCAGTCTTTTTCACTTAGTCAGTTATAATGTTACTATATGGCATAGATTGGTCATCAGTCCTAGTTGTCATACATAACACTAGCGAAATTGTTATGTATTAAGACTGCTGACCAATGTCACGTATAAGTCACCAGTCCGAATCCTTATTCTGATTTGGTATATTCACGTCTACTATTACCTTGATAGCCTAGTGTCCTCAAATTGACTAATTACACACTCGATCAGTATTATGGACCTTAAGCCGAAACAGTTAGGTTCCTACTGGTCCGTTATTTGCAAGTTCCTCTCTATGCACTGACTTGGTTCCAAAATCAGCGACCAGATTCCATTATATTTGTGCTTCAAGTAGACATGGTTTATGTACGGACATATTGAACTGCATCATAACATAAAACAAAAAATCACAATTATGAATGAACAAGCCGAAAATGGCTTCGAATAGGGGAGATTGTAAGTAATAGAATGGTAACAAATTAGGAATAGTAAGTCGTGTACACTAGTTAGTGTATGAACTGAAAGTCTATGATAAACGGAATATATGTACATAATAGTCTGGTCAATCAGTAATTATACAGCGAAAGTATGAGCAATAACAATTCACAGAACCACTTCTACAATATTCGTTCCGTTAAAACAAAATGTCAAGAAATACATTTGAAAGATACTAATGAATGATTGCATTGATGGCACTGCTACTTGTTTCAAATGATACAGCTCGAGATCCTATGCTTGAAGCTGTTAATTGGTTATATGCTGGCTTTTGAAATGTTTTATTTATAGGAATTGCGCATACTATCGTATCAATAACTCAGTAGGACAAACCGAATAATATTTGAGATAAATTCCAAAGGGCCCATTGTTTATGGATTCAATGTATAATACGTTTCTATCGAACTTCTACATTTATAGACTGTCTAAAACTTGCCAATTTCATACTTCAAATTGTAAAACGTCGATAAAGTAGGAATTTTTAAATTTGTATTATTGCTAGTATTCTTCAGGAAGAAAAGTTTGGTTTAGTTTATTAGATGATTCATTCAATACATGATGGAGAGATTCTTCTGTTTTCAAATTTTAGATGCGTTCAAGGTGGAACTACTGCAATTCCTGGAGCATTTGGTTGTGGTAAAACTGTTATTTCTCAATCACTATCAAAATACTCTAATTCGGATATTATTGTTTATGTTGGTTGTGGTGAACGTGGCAATGAAATGTCAGAAGTTTTACGTGATTTTCCAGAGGTGATTGATTGTTATTTTTTGTTTTTATTGATGTCGGTAGTGTAAACTAGTGTGAATAATAATAATTATTATCAGTGTAGGGTTGTGGAGATTGTTGAGCTTTTATTGAGATCAGTGTTAAGTCATCATTGAAAACCTGAAACTGTGCGGGGTCGTAGATGCTCACTTCTAAGGATTCTCATACTATGATGAAATTCTCATCCAGTGTTTCCAGATTTTAAATGGTGGTCTAACATTGATCGGTTCATGATCTCAGTAAGAATTCAACAATCTTCACAACCCTATACCGATAATTATCATGCGTTCACTAGTGACTGGCTTGGAGGGATAATTCTCGGAGTTCCAGTGAGTTGTTACCAATTAAGTTCAACCGTGTCAGAGGTGAAACAGTCAGTCACCGAAGACAATACAATGTGGTCGCGCTATATCGTGGATTGATTGCAGTCAGACATTCACAACGTTGAATGCCAGCTCAGTGGCCCAAAGGTTGAACGGTCGCACTGGAAACCGAAATTCCTGTGTACGATTTTCACTTCTGGGATCTTAGATGAGAACTGTTGAGGAGTCCCATACTAGGACAAGACAATCGTTCAGTCCTTCTAGGTGTTCGATAGTGGTCTAACTGACATCGACTCATGACTTCAAGGAATTTATTATCATTATTATTATTATTATCATTATTATTATTATTATTACTATTATTATTGTTATTATTATTATTATTATTATTATTATTATTATTATTATTATTATTATTATTATTATTATTATTATGTGTTAGTTGCCAGTTGAACAATGAATTTTTTCGATCACACTATCCAGTGTTCAAAGTGAATGTCTTAGATCATTTTTGATCAACCTCCTTCCAACCAACCTTGGTTGAAAAATGACTAGGGGAAATTAGATCAAGCTACGGAATTGATTTCTTGAATGTTAGTGTGAGCCATGTTGAGAGGTCCAAACCTCCTTGTTAGGACTTGCCCTAATAATTGTAATCTGCAGTTTTAAGCGTTAATTGATAAAGCGCAATTGTATTCACATTCGTTATAATCTTCCATAGCCTACATTTAGTATTGTTCTTAACTTTTTACTCTTCAGTTTCATTTGTTCCTTCCCCAAATTTAGCTATCGTGTTCAGATTTCCATCATTATTTATTCTTCTTTGCTTCTCATTTCACCGATTCCTTCTCTCACTCTGTCTATTCATATGAATTGTAGGGATTTGCACCGGTATATATCCCTCCCTCGGGTGCTGCGTTGATCAAACTCTCTAATTTATGAATGGCTTTATTTTCTATTACTATGGTTACTTATTTCGCTAGATGACATCTACAATCCACTATTATTACTGTTCTTCTTCTCATTATTATTATCCAACTAGTCTAAACTTGTTATTAATAACGTTTACATGACAAGAAAAGAAAACTGTTCCTTAAATAACTTTTTATATTAAATAAGGACACATGCTCACACATCTCTCATTGAAGTTCAAACTAAACAGTGTATTGGTAAATAGTTGTTATAATTGAAAGTGTGAATTTAACTTTTGTTATCCATTACATTATGTCCTATTGATTTCTTTTTTTCTCTCTCTCTCTCTCTCTCCAGATTTCTTGATAATAATCATTAATATATGATCATTCTAGTCATTTGTGTACATTTCCGTTGGTTTTTCATTACTTGTTGATTTATAAAACAACGGGTACAGGGGGTATATATATACATATTGACTTTTTAAATAGTTGTAATGCGTTGTTCTCTTTAGATTTAACTTGAGTACAATATTGTTTTGTCAAATGACAAGTTAAAAATACAAAGAGTAATGCAATATACGTATATATAAGCCCCTCTCATGTTAATCTTCTAACATTTTTTTTCTTTTTTGATATAAGGTCGATTGTGTGTTGTTTATGTTTAACTGGGGAACTTATCATTTTACTGAACAATTCTTTTTTCTGACAACTAAAGTTAGTTTGTAATCTCAAGAACCAGATAACTTAACTTTTAGAAATATATTATAACCAATAGAGATATTATTACTACATTAGAATTCTACGTTGTTACTGACTGACTACATTAGAAACTATCGAATACATACTATTTTTCTGTCGATACTCTTTTTTGGTATAGAAAAATAGGAGTGGAACTTCACTTGTTTAATCGTTTATATAAAAGATTAATCTCTTTCTTGAAATACAAATGTTTAAACTTCAAGTCAACTAATTAGATTTTATCTTACTATTGTTTTTATCACTGTATCTATTGATAGTTTGATGATTAAAGATCTCAAATTATTAAGATTCATTTTCCAAGCTTGTCTCCTTCAAACTTCCTATTTGTCAACCGATTAGTAATGTTTCTCCTCATACTAAGCATTAAATCCGTAGCATAATACATAATCATTACTTACTTACTTACGCCTGTTACTCCTCGTGAAGGAGCATAGGCCGCTCACCAGCATTCTCCATCCAACCCTGTACATAATCATAAAATTTGCTAATAAAAGTCATGTTACTCAATTGATTTTTTTTAAAGTCTCTTACATCGTCAATCCTACTTTCTTAATTTCCTGAATACTACATTCTCTCATTAGTTGAACCATTAGACTTGGTATAAAAATGAGTGTGTACTTGTGTTTGTACGAAATTACATTTGTCAACACTTTATTAATTGTATTGTAATGACCAAAGTTTTGGATAGTAAACCAATTTATTGTATTACACAAAAGTACACACTATATTTGTACAATATGAAAACAATACATTAAATATACTATTTACTTATCTTCCTTGAGTTGTCCATTATAAACTCAATCGTTCTTTAATTCCTGTTGTTATTTCGATTGCTTTCTGTTTTCTTTACTCTTCTCTCCATTTTCCTCTTCTGTCCGTAAAATTTCTACTTTCGATTCCTGACACGTACTATTTATATATATCCATACAAGTTATTCCTTGTTTATGTGTATCAATTTTTTGTAGTTAACAATTGAAGTTAATGGAAAGCAAGAATCAATTATGCAACGTACAGCTCTTGTAGCAAATACATCTAATATGCCTGTAGCTGCTCGTGAAGCATCAATTTATACAGGGATTACATTGTCAGAATATTTTCGTGATATGGGTTATAATGTTAGTATGATGGCTGATTCAACTAGTCGTTGGGCTGAAGCATTACGTGAAATCTCTGGTCGATTAGCTGAAATGCCTGCAGATTCCGGTTATCCAGCTTATTTAGGTGCACGACTTGCAAGGTTTGTGAAATTATTTTTCCCTCATTTCACTCCTTGATTGTTCATACAATTCTTTACTTATGATAATTTCCTTTTTCTAGAATTTCTTATAATCCATGTTATGTTTGTATATAAATAATAAGGTTGTCTCGTTTGGTCAATCATTCAAGTCATTTCTTTTCAGACATCTGAGTATTACGATTAACATTCTTGTGTTAGATTTTGTCTGAACCGGATGATGATGAATGCTAACTTCCAGTCAGTCCGTCAGTTGCGACATAGAATCTGGAGTACATCTACATCGGTTCAAGTTGCCGTACTCCATTATCACAGCGAGGTGAAATTGTCAGGTCGAATCCTAGAATAGTAGAGGTAGTAACAGTATCAATGGTAATTGAAAAGATTAAGCATCCAAAAATACAATACAGAGAAAATATAAATCATTAAAATAATAAAAAAGAATTTATGAGAAATTCAAAAGCTTCTTATTTGATGAGGAGACAAATAGTGAATAAACTTGCGGTATTGTAAACTATTTTGAGCCATGTCATTCAGTTCCAAATCACTAGTTATAATAGTCAGACGGACCTCAATCGAGGAGTTTGTACCTATTAACATGGATCAGTCCAGTTCTTAGTGACTACATGAATTAGCACCATATCTTTTTTGACCTCCCCTAGTTTTCTTTCAGCCTACTCCTGTACCAGATAATATCGCTCGTCGAGGTAGGCGGCATCTCGGCAACATAACACATGTCCCAGGTATTGCTTACTCGGTGGACCCAAAATACATTAGCGATGCTTCGAAGACACTTATGATCGAATACGAGGAACGTATAAACTTCCTCTATGTTTCATATTCATAAAGTAGAAAGGTACGAACTGCTGAATAATAAAACTCGTCCTTCGTTTGACAGACGAATATCTCGTCTACCCCATAAGTGACACAAGTTAGCGCAAACTAAACAGGCTTTTTGAATCCGAATGGTGAATATTTGGTTTATATGTCCTTATCTAGGTCTGAAAACAGCCTTCCTTTCTCAGATATATTCGTCACAAACTCTAATGAGACGTCGAAGTATTATTGAGGTTAATATTTTAGACACTGTTAGTCAAAATGATCCTTCTGTGATTGTCATGAGACTTTTGTCTTTACTTATAGACTGGGACGATCAGTGATCAAGACCACCCAGATGGGGTTTCATCCGGTTTTCAGGTTTAAGCTAAGTTCTTAGTTAATCTAACAGTATGCTAACTATATATACTCATGCGCTATTATTAGATTTAAAAAATTTTCCTCTTTGTCTATTCTTTAAAAAAAAAACAAGAAATGAATATATTGGAATCCATGCATCTTATGTATAATGTATGGAAATAATATCTGTGACATCTGAACTGGTAGAGAACTTTCCCAATTGAAGATACATAACTGATGTAGACTGTTAAAATGTTGTTTTCTTCTTTTGTATCGTTACATTTTAATTGAATGTTAAATTAAAACTTTATATTATTCCATTATTTGTACTTGAAATTCTTCTTTGCAAAATATCTATGATTTATTGATTAAAACATTCGAATTTCAGCTACCTAGTCTCAGTTTCAAACCTCGTTCCACTTACTTTGATCTGAATAATCTGGTAGTTTTATGTTTTACTGTGAACTATAAATATTAAAAAGAAATAAATCTAGGTACTTAATTATTTTGTTATAAGTCTTATCGAATTATCATACAGCTTATGACAGATACTTAAAGTAAACTCCATCTGAATTTAGGTATTCTGTATCCTCAGATCTTGGTTCAGTTTTTGTTTTCGTTGTCAAATAAGGTATTCCACCCGACTACAGGTTCAATTCGATTGGTGCTTCATTATACAAAATCACAAATTAGCTACTAACAACGTCGCAACTAAAATCTTTGAAGCTGGTTTCCTTTGTGTGTAAAATAACATTAGTCGATTAGGCAATTCTGATATATTAAAATTATCATCATTAAAAGAAAATTTATTTATTTGATATTTAGCTTTTATGAACGTGCTGGTCGTGTACATTGTCTTGGTGGCCCAGATTTACGTTATGGATCAGTTGGTATTGTTGGTGCTGTATCTCCACCTGGTGGTGATTTTGCTGATCCTGTCACATCAGCCACATTAAGTATTGTACAGGTTTGTAAATATATCCGTGTGTTTTGTTTTATGAAAAATTACTTATTTGAATGGGATCTTTGTGGACAGTGTTTACATCACGTGCTGAATATGGTTATAGAAGAAGTAGCCATTAATAAGCATATTACCTAATGAACAATTATTTATGGAATTTCATGAGCTCTGATGAATTGATGGTTGATGCATTCCTAGGCTAGATACAACAAATTTGGTTGATTTTCGCCGTAATACCCAAATTGTTTCATATGTGAAATATCTTTGTACTAGATAAAAAGCAAGTGTACATTACGACATTTTGGTTTGTATTACTTTACGGTTGGGAATCATGGATGATGAAGGCTGCCTGTGTGTGCAGATTTCGAATGGTTGGTCATAAATGCCTTTATAGCGCCGCTAACACAAAATGGAGTATGTAATGTTAGGGATAGATTTTATGTTTAATATGTAAATGGTGAACCGGTTTATGTATTTGTAAACCTTGATCAAATAAGGTGTTTGGCGCACATTTTACACATACTTCTACGTATATGGTTAACCCGAATAAGGATAGGTCGTGAAAAAGCTAATGATAGCCAAGCCAATACAACATTATTCTGTTACTTTACTAATTGTTTGTCTAAACTGTTTCAAAATGTAAATAGTTCGTGTTTATTGCTCGTTAGTTAATCACTATCTATGTATCTGAAGACCTTAAGTGTAATATGACTGGAAATTGGTTCCCCAAAAAAAATACATTCATCGGTTGGTTTTCCTTATCTATTCCCTTCAATATTCGTTTTACCATTGTTATAAATTATATTACTTTGATCTCATAGAGATTTTTAATGGTTGAATTCATGAGTCGATTCAAACTGGACCACTATTGAAAATCTGAAAGCACTAGACGGCCATTTCGTCCTAGTGTGGGACTCTTCAACAATGTGTATCCACGACCCTGCATACGGGACTCGAACCTAAGACTTTTGGCCTCGCGTGCTAGATCGTGGATGCGCACTGTTGAGGAGTCTCATACTGGGACGAAATGGCAGTCTAATGTTTCCAGGTTTTCAGTGGTGGTCTAGCTTAAATCGACTCATGAATTCATTGATTAAAAATTACTACAATCTCCACAAACCCCTATTCTGATGATAATAAAGATTTGCTTGTGATTTAATAATTAACTAAATTAATTATAAATGAATTATCAATTAGACATTGTCATATCTATTTACTTTAAACACTAATACACCTATTCAAAAGAGAAGAAAATAGTGTTAACCACGTTTACTATTAAATGAATCATAATGCATATCACATTCAATAGAATGTAATTTACACAATTAAACTAATTTGAATTATGTTTATTAACTGTGTATACTCTGTACATTGTAGTTGACCTTTAAACTTTACTACGGATATGATCAATATATTTTATTACTGTTTACTTATAATGATAATGATAATGGTAATAATAGTATATTGGATGCATTATTATAGTAAACACAATCATTTTGATAGTATGATTGATACTTTATTTTCATGAACAACCTTTGTTCCATCGTTTTTGTTTTATCTTCATAGCTTACAAGGAATAGTTGGTTTGATATCAATTTCTTTTAAAAAACTGAATAGTAAAAATCTTATCAATTGGATGATTTTAGTCAGTCATTGTAGAGAATTTGGCTCATATATTATTTAGTTGTTTAAACATATAAACTTTGGTACAAGGTGGTACCAAACAGAAATGAGCCACATAAATCGTGCGATTTGTGTGAGGGCTGGGATACTTTCAGGGTGCTCAGACGGAAGCATGTGGTTTTCTTAGAGGGCCACACATGCAGCCTTCTACCTAAATGTCTAGTCCATAAGGTAGTGGAGCGACGTTAGGAGATGCAGTCGCATAGTAGCCGGTGAACAACGATTGGTTCATACGTCATTTGTTCCCTTAGGATACTGGAGCCCATATGCATCATTGGTTTGGAATCAGGGTTTTCCAACTCCCCTAGGTGGACCCTCCGCATATACTAACCGGGTTAAAGCGCCGGACATTCACTTTTCGTTCTCTCAACTTCGTGAACAGCAGTAATGCCACGAGAAGGCAGTGAGTAGAGGGCTTCCCTGTCAGTGGTTGTATGCACGTGACCATGTGAGAGCATTTCGCGAGGAGAGCTAACATTCGTCACTGTCGGCCGTACTAGGGCATTTGGGGGCTCATATATGTGCATATCGATTCACGTTGTCAATATCAATTTTAACATAATAAAATGAAATTAACAAGACAAATCCCAGTATAGTAGAAATAGTTATAATATCAGTAGTTGTAAGGAAAGTTAAACATAAATGGTCGTATGGTTTGAGAAGAATGAATGACTTCTACAGAATAAAAGTATGTGTATCTTAAGACAAAAAATGTTTCCAACTACAGGTTATGATAATCTCGCGGATTCCAACCAGGTGATATACACCTTCCTTAAACAACTCAATCCAATAATCACTGATTTCATGAGCTAACATTGTGCCTTGTTGTTATCGGTTATCTTTAAGTTTCCTCTAACGTAATCCTATAACAGAAAACGTAATGAATACCTAATGTATGTCCCAACCACTTCAATCGATTAGGATTCACTACCTCAGTAATTGGTTTACTATCTTTACGTAGTATCTCTGCATCTAACCTCAGCATTAAGTTCGTTTAAACTTTTTTAGTTTAATTACTCATTTATTAAGTATATGGATTTGTGCACACTTACCTGTGAGTCACATATTTTGTTTATATGTGAGGATTAGTAATATTAACCGGACGTAAATGAGGTATGTTTCAAATTTCCGATCTATCCGTTGTACACCGAATCTTTTAGCGAGTTTCCAATTAGTTGTTACCGTTATGCACAAACACAACTAAATACATCATATATACTGCATCAGCAAATTTTCATTTTTACATGTATCAGTCCAAAAAAAGAGAAACAGTATGTTAAAGTCGTTTTATCATACGAAATTTTTCAGCATTCTTTGAAGTCATCACGTTTGTGGGCAATTTTTTTAAGCTGAAATCTCTGAACATGGTTTACTTACAAT